>CM045758.1:204410851-205661291 GCA_025200525.1 Camellia lanceoleosa
GCTCTGTTCAGCTTTGATGCTTGGTTCAACCCTTTCCTCATTATCATTGTCCTGCAGTTGTAGATCAAAGAAGATCTCGAACCCGGGGACACGCTGTTTTACGTAATTCACCTAAGGCTCGGGAAAGCCACAAAAGGGGAAATCTTTTCTCTCCCGAACAAAGCGGCCATTCAGTGTTCCCTGGATTGGCCTGTGGATGAGCTCATAGTGTTTCCCGACTTGTTTGGCCTTAGCTCTGTCTCTTATTTCTTTTATTTTCCGTATCCAGTCCTCTTTGGTGAGCACATAGCCCAGTCCAAAGGCATGTGGGTTGTGTGGCACATCTGTTAGTGTTGTAACACATTTTTTACTACTCCTTCCAAGTCTCATTCCTGGAACGTGCTGCAGTTTTGAAATAGATGGACTGGGCGCTGACGTACATGCCTTCGTTTCCAGCCAGAATGGTCTACACTACCTGGGCTTTAGCCAGAGTGAATCCTGAGAAGAATACATCCTTCTCGTCATGGGTGATCTCCAGCACTGGCATAGTTACCTCTAGCGACAGATGGATAGATAAATTCTCAAAAATAATCGCTACTCCTCCCCTATGAAGGTATTTCAACATCTGGTGGAGAGTTGAAGAGACGACCTTCACATGATGCAACCAGGGCCTCCCTAACAACAAATTGAAGGTAGCCAGCACATCCAAGATATGAAACTTGACCTCTTACATAGCTGGGCCCACCTAGACTTTGACCTGCACTATGTCCATGACCTCTTTACTTATGTTATCATATGCCCGAATTACTTGGGCTGTGGGAATGAAGTTTGCTGGTTTGAGGCCAATTGCATAGGCGGTGCGAGAAAGACAGACATTGATGGCCGAACCGGTATCTACTAACACCACTGGCACTCATTTCTCCTTGCATTCGATAGATATATACAGTGGTTTGTTGTGAGCTGAGCCTTTCGGCAGCAACTCTTTGTCAGAGAAGGTAAGAGTTAGCTTGGCACCACTTAGAAAAACCAAACCCACCAGCTGCTTCGGCGTGGTGTCAATGGACAATTTAGCCTTGTCCATTGCCAACAAGATTACTTGTCGGTGTACCCGGGAGGCCCTGAGGAGACCTTAGATGGAAATGTCAGCTTGGATTTTTTTGAGTTGTTTCAACACTACCTCTTTTTTGAGTTATTTCTCTTTCTGTTTCCTGGCCTCTTTGTCTTTTCCAGAAGTCTCTGTTTGATTTAGGTGTGGCGGCTTGAAACACCGCTGATTGCTTATCAGATGGTCAATTTCCTCAGGATACCACGTATTGTTCAAATGGCACTCACCTCAATCTTCATCGGTGTGGGCCAGATGCAGATCATTATCGTCCCACCATTCACCCTCAGTGGCCGACAAACAGCTGTCTAGCTCTACTTGTATCATATTCACATCATAGGTGCCCCCCATAGGGTGTTGTGAAATTACAGCTTCCTGGCCATCTTCAATCCTTTCTTGTTCAAGCTGCCTCAGTGTAGCTTCCTGTTCGGTTTCCACAGTGTTCACAAGTGCCCACTTCCTAGGCTAGGTTTTCCACGCCAGCGTTCTCCGGTAGCTTTCCTTTCTCATCAGCCATTCCAGCTACTACAACTATCTCTGCTTCTTTTCCCTCTTGTTTTATTTCAGTTTCTTCCTCCTTGTCTGGCTCATTACTCAACCATCTAGAGTTGTCAGTTGATCCATTCAGGTCGAACCACCCGATTTGCACATCTCATTGATCCTACTCATCAAAGAACTGCAGGTTTTCCAAATCCTCCTCAAGTTCTGCCAAATCATCTAACCCCTGGCTCGGGCCATCTTCCCTGACCACTTTGATGTCTACCAGGTTGGCAGCACCAATTCAAGCTTGATTTGACCAATTGACACAATGTAGCAACTTGGATCATACACTCTATCAGGTAAGTCCTCAGGACACTCTGCCAACGGACTAGTACCTTCCTCTAAGGTTGACTCCCCTTCCACTATAAGTCTCATCACCATAGACGTGGGTTGAGGGTTGGACGTGTCCATCATGCACAGATCTGCGCCTTCTGAAATGAACAACATCGGTTTTGGTAGGTGAGAGGGAGTAATATATACGCTGGGGTCATAGGGGTGGCTAGTGTATGGATCGGGTTGAGATTTTAAGGTGAGAGGACTTGGTTATAGGTTGGGAGTGGATTTGTGGTCACGTTTGGCTTCTGAGGTGGAGCGATCACCTTGTTGTCAATGAGATTCTGAATCTCATGACGCAATCAAAAGCACTGGTCGGTGTCATGACCATGTTGTTGGTGAAATGCACAATATTTTGCGGGGTTGTTTTGGGTGGGAGATGATTAGGAAGTGGGTAGGGTTCTAAAGGTTTGAGGTGCCCTTTCTTGACTAGCACATTCATGACCTGAGAGAGAGTTATGTAAAGTTGGTTAAAAATCCTCTGGGATCAGGTAGTGTTGGATGATGTTTGTGAGCTTGTGTTGGCAAAGGGGTCAGCAGTTTTGGTTGTGGTGACAACACTTATATCTGACGGCCTCGCAGCTATGCTACCACTGGCAGCATTGGAACTACGAACAAACAGCCTTTGTGCCGGCTCCTTCTCATCTGTAATAAGCCCTTGCTTCATGGCGTCTTCAATTTGCACTCTTATTTCATGAAGTTCTGTAAATGTGAACAGAGGTAGGACAAAGTCTTTTGACTCAGGTGCAGAGTACTTCGGGGATATCTGAACTTTCTGAAGCTATGGTTTTAAACTATCTAGCAAAATAAATAAAGCAAAAAGAATAGTAATCAGAAACCGCACAACACCTCAACTAAGATGTTATCAATACAGACATGATCAAAGCTATAGGAATGTACTCCATACTGAATTCTGCCCTCAAAACAGATACCAAATTTGCAACTATTATGCATAGTCCTGTACAGTTTCACTGTAAAACACATTCCAGTTAAGAGAGAGCCAAAACACCCCAATGAGGGGTTAGGGTTACCCTAACCTAGTTTCATCAGGAACTAGGGTTTCGTTATTTCACACAAGCAGTTTCACACAATCTTGCATTTCGGGTGAACATCCTGTCTTAGTTTGGAACAGTCACTAAGGCTTTACTATATGTAACTAGGCCGAATGGTCAAAAGGGGTATCTCAGCAAGAATACTTAATATACCTTTCATGCCTAACACCGAGAAGTGAAAGGAGGATCAAATGGTACAGTGGTAGTCCAGATCCAAGAGTTGTGTTCCCATCATGGTAGAGCCCACGACCGATCAGCCTTTTGGCAAGCTTTTGGGTAAACCTTCAACAAACCATTCACGAATAGCAGATGGCAAACACAGTGACTTAAGCGCACCAATGCAAATGCAATGCAAAAAACATATAAGTGTAGATAAAATTTCACATCATGAAGTTCGAGTCAAGTTCTCTAAATTCCCTAGCAGAATTACCAAAAACTGTAGCTCGACTTTTCGTGCTCCTTTCGGAGACGGCTAGCCCTATAATTCAGACTCCCGTGGTTCTGAATTTGATCTCACAAGTGCAATGTGAAATTGAAAAATACCAAAGAATCCAAATCCGGCAAATTTTTAAAAAAATCAATTTTGAATCAAAATGCCAAGAATTGACTGCTTTGCCAGATATAAAGTCACCACCTAAATATTTTGGAAAATTTAGGAAATCCATGACTCGTGCCAAAGGCCACGTGTCCGTCATCACCAAGATTGTCTCAATTCGGGAACTTAGGTACAAGAGGGGAAGGTCATAAATTGAGCAGCCCACTCACCCGATCAAAGATCGGCCTCTACTAATCATGATGTGAATCTTATTTACAATATATGCTCTTGTTCCAATTTATTAGGCTAACTTACTATGTGACACGCACACAAGTATAGACTAATTTGTAAAAATTGGAACATTTGATTTCATGTTTTGTTTTTGAAAAGAGTTTGTGAACGTGCCACTTGAAAAACTGGGCTCAAAAGTACATTAATCAAACTATCACAATTCAAGCAACTGGCCTTCATCCACAGGCATTCAAACAGTTTATCACTTAAGGACTTATCCTCATGGTGAACCTGCTTTGACATGGCAACACTTACACTCATGCATTTATGCTAAAGCAAATAAAAGCTCACATAGTACTCCAAGCCAAAAAAGATAACAGAGTCAGAAAAATGCATGAACCTATGGATGCAAAATGACTAATGCAACACATGCGATATGCAAACTAAACAGACTCGGCTACTTAACATGGCATGTGAGTCAATTTGATAGCATGCGGTCTAAGCACATATTCAAATAATGTTTAACTACAATGCAAGTTAGAATGATGCGTTGAGCTTAATGCATGCAAGACAATGGATGCAAGGCATGAGAGATGCTAAACGAAACATGATGCCCTAAACTAACCATCATAAGTAGGTAAATAAAAGGGAGAAAGACGTGGGTTTGGAAGACATACACGTTATTATAATTGTGCCCTCGCGCAAGAGGGTCCAAATAAATAATCTAGCTAAGCTAATTACCTAATTAACTAACTATTACAAAATAAATAAACTAACTATGCTAGCTAGTTATTACAAAACCAATTAATTATTTAACTATGCTATGGAACTAACTAATTAATTACACTAATTAATTAATTACAAATTAGAATTGACTAATTAATTACAACATGAATACAACACGAAAGAAGTAACTAAGCTAACTAATCAACCCCGGGAAGCGAGGAATGCTCATGCATGTGCAGATTTTCACCCGAAAAGCCCACTGTTCTACCACCAGAATGCCTTTGTTGCACAGTCAGAACATTTTTTCACCTTAGCCTTTACTCTGTTCTGTTCTAAAAAGTTACTGCTCGATTTGACAAAAGTGGTCGGCAGGCCAAAAGTAGTGGTTGGCTAGCCACAAAAGGTAGCCTGCCATCCAAAAAAAATGGCCTATCGATCAAAAAAAGTAGCCTGCAAGCCACTAAAGCCTAGTTCCTCCTGCTGCAATAGAAAGCATACAGAGCATAGATAAGGTATCCTCAGGAGATGTTTGTAGATCTTACTCCTCCTTATCATCAAACAACTCAAATGAGTGGTAAGCTCAATTTACAAGCCATCAATTGATGCAATTTCATTGCATGATGGCCTCTTGAATAGGAGAACCCTTTTTAAGTGACAAACCAACACTTACACACCCTCAAGAGCTCAAAGTAAGCTTAAAAGTACCTATAACGCCCTAACCCTTCACATGTCATTGATATTGTCTGCTTTGGGCCACGCCTGCACGGATTTGTTCTTCCCAATGGGTCACCCATCCCAAAATTACTCCAGCCTAAGCACGCTTAACTCAAGAGTTCTGCTAGGGATTTCACCACTTAAGAAAAGGCCTCGATGCTGTATAAGGGTCCAAATTTTTATTTTTATAGCCCAGGAACTCCCTCTTCATTCCCGATGTGGGACACCAGGACATTACAATCCACCTCCCGTAAGGTTACACGTCCCTGTGCAGTAGCCTGCCAGCTCACAAGCCTGCCCACATGCACCGAGAGATACCAGGGACCCACACTCGGTACTTCGAAGAGTCGGCTCTGATACCATTTGGCAGAGTGGTTAAGGTGCTAGGTATACAGGAGACACATGAGATATATTATTTATTTATTATTATCTTATTTTATTTTTGACTTTATTAATTGCGTGGTTACATGAGAATTTAATGCGTTGTTTAATTATAGATAATTAATCCAAATCTTGATATATTTATATTGTTTATAAATAATAAAAAAAAAGTGTTTATATATTGACAAAATATATATCATATTTATATTTATATAGGTTGTATTTATATTGTATTTACGTAATAAAATATAATGTTAATGTGTTATTTATTATATAATGTTATTAAGTTATTTAAACCTTGGTTGTTATTATCATAAAGATGTGGGTGAAGAATCTTCAAGCTAGTAGCAGCCACGGAAAGGGAGAGTGAGAGAGAGAGAGAAAGAAACAGAGAGAGAGATGGGGGTTAATCAACAAAGAAAAGAAAGCCAAGAGGGAGAGAAAGAGAAAAGAGAGGCAACAGGGAGAAAGAGGAGAGGGGAGAAGGAAAAAAGGGTTAGGGTTTTGTTTTGATAGCTCTATTAGTTCTTTAAATAATTCTTTGATCTTCAAAAATAATTGTAAATGCATAACCCACTTTCCTTAATTTATGTTTATTTTGTTATTGTTGTTGTTGTTGTTGTTGTTGTTGTTGTTTTTTTTTTTTTTTTTTTTTTAAATGTTGGTTTGATATTGTATTTGTATGAAAATGATGGATTGATTTCAATTATTTTGATTAGTTGTGTATGTAAGGTTTAGGGGTTTTTTTTAATGTATTTATTTTATGGTTGTAATCACACTCATGATTATTTGAAAATTGAAATAAACTTAGAATCCATAGATATTGGTTAGATGATGGATTGATTCTTTGTTTTTATTTATTTATTTGATGTTGGTTTGATTTTGTATTTGTGTGTAAATGATAAATTGATTTTAATTATTTTGATTAGTTGTGTATGCCAAATTTAGAGTTATTATATGTATTTATTTTATGGTTGTAATCACACTCCTGGACATATGAAATTAAAATAAATTAGGAACCCATAGATAAATTTTTTATACTCCACCATGACTCAATGGATTGTTGTTTTATTTGAGTGGTGGTGAGAAAGAGTGTATAAAAAAAATGGTGAGGATTATGACATTTATTTGAATGCCTTAGGCTTGGCATTATTATATTTGTTCTCATGAGTGGATGAGAGATTGTGTATATATATATATATTGTTGTCTCATCTTCATGAGTAGACGAGTGCTTTGACTTACGTGCATACGTATATACTAACCATCCGTGGAGTGTGGGTCAAACTTGGGCCGATATCCCCATGCAAGTTTGGCTTCGGAACGGTGTGAGGTATACAGGAGACATGTGGGATATATGAGTAAGCCGAAAGTGAAAGGACCGAAGTGGTGGAGTTACGGTACAAAAAATTAAATATGAACTTATATGTATAGTTTGAATTATATTAATTTGTATATCTTGAAAAATAGTAAACGACCTCGATAAATTATGAAATTTGAGCAAAGGCATGTATACGTGATTCTAGACACCTTTTGTGTTTTAACTTTTTATTAAAAAGATCGATTAGAACTTATAATCGGATGATCTTGGTTATAGTAGTTTTGATTCATTTTAGCAATGTAGATTTTAGAGACTGTTTTAACCTACGAAATGAGCTCATTTTTATTGGTTTTGCGTAAACTGAAGTAAAACATTATTCTAAACACTTTTCGTGTTTTGAATTTTTCCGAAAAAAATTCATCTTACAGTAGTTTCTTTTCGTTTTCAGTTCTAGATTTTTTGATCAAATTTCATTTAGGATTTTCTATTAAGTTTTTCTCTCAACCTGTTCAGTTTCTACTAAATTTGTCCACTCACCATTTTAGGAAATTTGATTCTATACAACTTTTGTTCTTTGAGTTTTGGTCAATTCGAATTATTTAAACATGAAACGGTGCATTTTTATACTTCTTCAATAAGTTAGTTATGATTAAATTACACTAACTTTATTTTTTTGTAAAATAGTGGGTCTTACTAAATTTTTATGCTAGGCTGACCTACCATATTTTTATTTTTATTTTGTTTATTTTATATTCAATTTATATTTCATTGTATACATGTAAGAAACTAAATGCTACTGTATCTCAGGAAGCTACTCATTCGTCTCGATGCAGATGGAACTACTTGTCTTGTCTTGTCTTGTAACAAAAATTAAATGTATTTTTTTTGTGTCTAGTGGACACGTGGGTGTCAAATATTTGTACTCATACCAGTATACTTGTACACTGACCCGTTTTGTCTCTTGGCATCTCAACTGCATTTTGTTGGAGTGCAATCGAGCTTCCTTTACAGGATTAGTTGGGGCTACGGTGGTGACGTGGAATAACTATAGTTATTGGACATGTCTCTTAGATTTTTTTTTGGTTTTCTTGAGCTTAGAATTGATATTAGTTTATTATATTTATTATTTTTTTATGACCTTAGTATTGTGACAATTTGACATTGTAGGTTATTTTTCAACTTTGCATTATTTAACTTATTTTGATTAGTTATTGTTACTTTAATGCTAGAGGTATTGGTTAGTTATGAAATTTATGGTGGATGATTTGGTTTATTTTTATTATCCCTTGTAATCTTTTGAGGATGAAAATTTGTTGGAGACAAGAACGTTTAGATTTTGTTTCACCTCTAAGATTTGGATGATGGAATATTGATTGGGGTTTAGTCCTAATTTAATATTTAATTGTCCAAATTTTGGGGCGTGACAATTTGGTATCCGAGCCAACTCTCTGGAGAACCGAGTGTGGGCCCCTTGTGTCTCTCGGTGCATGTGGGCAGGCTTGTGAGCTAGCAGGCTACTGCATGAGGACGTGCAGCCTTAAGGGGGATGGATTGTAATGTCCCGGTGTCCCACATCGGGAATGAAAAGGGAGTTCCTCGGCTATAAAGTAAAAACATGGACCCTTATATAGCATCGAGGCCTTTTCTTGAGTGGTGAAATCCCTAGCAGAACTCCCCAGTTAAACATGCTTAGGCTGGAGTAATTTTGAAATGGGTGACCCACAGGGAAGAACAAATCCGTGCAAGCGTGGCCCAAAGCGAACAATATCAATGACATGTGAAGGGTTAGGGCATTACAAATGGTATCAGAGCCGACTCTCCAAAGTACCGAGTGTAGGCCCCTGGTGTCTCTCGATGCATGTAGGCAGACTTGTGAGCTGGCAGGCTACTGCACAAGGACGTGCAACCTTAAAGGGCGTGGATTGTAATGTCCCGGTGTCCCAAATCGAGAATGAATGGAGAGTTCCTGGGCTATAAAAGTAAAAACTTGGACCCTTATAAAGCATCGAGGCCTTTTCCTGAGTGGTGAAATCCCTAGCAGAACTCCCCAATTAAGTGTGCTTAGGCTGGAGTAATTTTGGGATGGGTGACCCACTGGGAAGAACAAATCCGTGTGGGCATGGCCTAAAGCAGACAATATCGATAACATGTGAAGGGTTGGGGCGTTACAGTACTTCAGCTTAAATACCACAAGGTTTGGTTTAGAGTATATAGGCAAGGGCTTAAGAATTTGTAAGGGAAAGAAGGAATTGTAAAGAGAGAGAAATATTTTTGCTCCAAAATTTCCAACCTTCAAAAATGGAATGGGAGGTCTTCTATTTATAGAAAAACATAAAACTCACTCAAAAATATCTGTACATACACGTGTAGGCAGATGCATGCACCTGTGGAAACAACTGGCATAAATATTTGCAAAAACACACAAGTGGCCAACGTGCCACTAATGTTGGCCGACAGGCCACACAAATGGCCGGCAGCCTACATTGGTGGCCAGTTGCCCACACTAGTAGGCCTGCAGGTCCCAGAATTTTTAGGCTTGAAAAACTGTGGTTTTGGTCCAAAACAAGGCAAAAGGTGTGTAGGGTTTAAAGGCTCAAAACTGTGGTATTCTGCTGAGGACTTCGAGCACTTGACAAGCATATACAAATTATCATTAGGTGTGCAAGTGATGGCGCCTGAGTCATAAGGGCGGTTAAAAATGGGGTGTCTACAGTGGTACATCTATTAGCGTTAACAAATCCAATGACCCATATTTGAGACGGCCATAAAGGCATTCTGACAACTCATGTGCACAAAGACGTTTCCGATGACCCATAAAGAGACGGCCATAGAGGCATCCTAATGAC
Source organism: Camellia lanceoleosa (assembly GCA_025200525.1). Classification (NCBI taxonomy): domain Eukaryota; kingdom Viridiplantae; phylum Streptophyta; class Magnoliopsida; order Ericales; family Theaceae; genus Camellia; species Camellia lanceoleosa. Next base: position 204,420,610 of record CM045758.1, read on the forward strand.
CCATAGAGGGATGGCCATAAAGGCATTCCGATGACCCATAGAGGGACGCATATCATATGATGCTAAGAATGCCACGAATACATTTTAAAAACTTGGACAATCATTCATTCATACAAAACATAGCATTTTAGAAAACTGATCATTTCATATCATCAGAAAATAATTAAAATTAAGCATAACTTTATAGAGTCATCACTCACAGAGGGCTCCACTTGCAGAACAGACAAAGCAAACAAATCAGATGACTTATGGCGCATGACCTACATGAACAGAATAGACACACACATTGGAACACACACCCGGATAGAACTTAACTTGTTTTATTTCGTTCTTAGTTTGTTTCTACATCTTATCCTCATTCTTATATCTTAATTAGGGCTTAAGAATGCCTACAATGCAATGAGAATGCTAAAATGTACTTGGAAACACTTAGTCAAAAAATGCTGAAAATAGGGGTCTCACTCGAGCATAGCTTCCTTCGCTCGACTGGACGTCCACATATGTGAGTAGTCGTTCGAGCACAACTTCATTCGCTCAAGCGGTCTGTAAACTTTACAAAAGTACTAATTGCTTGATTTTTCCGCTCAACGCACGCTTGATGGTCGCTCGAGCCTGAGACTGAGGTCTTCGCTCGAGCGCAACTTTTATCACTCGAGCGGTCTGCAAAATGTGAAACTTCTGGGGCATGCATTTTACGCCCGAGCGTAGACTTCTTCGCTCGAGCAGTGGTGCAAAAAAATACGTGTGGTCACTCAAGCGCAGGTTTCGTCTCTCGAGCAGAGAGACAAATTCTGGAATTTCCAGATTGATGCTCTACGTCCAAAACTCAAATTCAAAGCTATATATCATGTTCTTTTGGGCCAAAAACTTAAGGAAACATATGTAGACTTGCAAAACATGGTGAATTCAAAATCATTTCACAAAATCAAAGCCCAAAAGTATACCAATTGCTTAAAACCCAACTTGAAACTTAAAGAACATAACTTGAAGTTAACATGCATGAATTGGGTTGACTTCTAAGCTTTCAGAACATGATCAAATGAAGTTAAATGTTGTAAGTTATGATGAATTCCCAAAATCAAGTGAGACTTAGTATATGCATGAGGGAACTCTTTTGCAGACAAGAGCAAAACTCCATAAAATGTACATGTATGCATGGGATGCTCATCTTTTCTACTTCCTTAGCTCAATTCTCATGTTTAACCACCTTAATCTCTTGAATTTTTCCACTAATGTCTAGAATGCAAAGCTTAAGGACAAAATTGTCACCCAGAGTCTTCAATTCTTTAGGGTTTGATGATGATTTGAGCAATTCTCCAATTTCCAAGCAATTTCCTACCAAACTTCAAGGTTTGATCTCAATTCTTGCCTCTCTCTCTCTCTCTCTCTCTCTCTCTCTCTCTCTCACACACACACACACACACACATTTTTTCTCTTCAAGGAAAGGTGATATGAGAGTGTATAGTGAACTAATAAGTTCATATGGGCCTTACATAGGCTTGAATTAATGAAACTTGATTAAAGCTAAACAAATGGACATCAATTATTCTAATTTACTCGTTCCAAATCAAATTTCAATCAAACTTGCCATAAAATTCTAAAAAGTCTGAATAATACATAAATCAAGTTAATTTCGTGATCGGATACAAATAAGGCCTTCAATTCGTAGAATGAAACATAGACATGAATAGATCTTTCTGCGATAGATAGATAAAGACACAAATAATACAACATACATGCAATTAATTCAGAACTTCATCTTAATTATTCATTGAGTATTCTTAATCATGGTTTAACGGTTAATCATAGATCGGGGTTATTATAGTCTCCCCCCCTTAAAAGAGTTTGGTCCTCCAAAATCGAATTACCTTCATTTTAGAAGAATACCGTATCCAACAGAAACATGTTAGGGTCCCACGTTGCATAAGTCCCTTCGTGGTTCTACTGATCAACTTTTACCAATGGTATTTCTTTGTTCCTCAATCTTTTAATTCTGCGATTCACAATCTGAATTGGCCTCTCTTCATACATATAGTCATCTTTTAGAAGTACATGGGTCGGCTCAATCACATGCAACGAGTCTTTCAAATAGTCCCAAAGCATTGAGACATGAAACACATTGTGCATATTCTGCATGACCGGAGGTAAGGCCACTCGGTATGTTACCGAATTGATCTTCTTTAAAATCTCATATGGGCCAATATATCTCGGTGCTAACTTTTCTTTCACCTCAAATCATGTGTGCCCTTTTATTGGAGTCACTTTGATAAACACATGATCACCGACTTCATATTCTTTGTCTCTCCTCCGGACATTCGTATAATTCTTTTGATGGCTCTGTGTAGTTTTCAAATGTTATTGAATCAATTTCACTTTCTCAGTTGTTTCTTGCACAAGTTCCAGTCCTAACAATGGCCTGTCACCTACCTCAGCCCAGCAAATCAGAGACCAGCACTTTCTACCATATAAAGCTTCATAAAGAGCCATTCTAATGCTTGAATGGTAACTGTTGTTGTATACAAACTCGGACAAATGGAGGTAAGTCTTCCAATTCCCTTGGAAGTCCAACATACACATCCTGAGCATATCTTCCAAAGTCTGATTAGTTCATTCAGATTAGCCATCTGTCTGTGGGTGGTAGGCACTACTCAATCGCAGTTCAGTCCCCAAAATCTATTGTAAACTCTGCCAAAATCTTGACATGAACTTCGAATCTCTATCAGATACAATGGATACGGGCACACCATGCAACCTCACAATCTCATTCACATAAATGTTAGCCAGCTTGTCCGCATTATAAATAGTTTTAACAGGCAGAAAATGAGCAGATTTAGTCAAACGGTCAATTATGACCCAGATAAAATCCATACCTCGAGAAGAGCGAGGCAAGTCCACAATGAAATCCATGTTAATGTGCTCCCATTTCCATTCCGGTATTGGAAGCGACTGAAGCAATCCCACGGGTCGTTGATGTTCGGCTTTAACTTGTTGGCAATGCAAACATCTAGCCACATAGTTAGCGATACTTTTATTCATTCTAGACCACCAGAAATTCTGTTTCAAGTCGTGATACATCTTTGTGTTCCCCGGATGCATAGCAAATTTGGAATTATGGGCTTTAGTCATAACACGTTTCCTCAATTTAGGACAATTCGGTACGTAAAGTCTATTCTGGAACTTCAACACATTGTTTTCAAATACAAACCCAAGCCTTGGTCTTGAATCAAACTCATCAACAATTTTCTTCAAAATCTTATCTTCAAGTTACTTCTCTCTAATTTCTTTAATGATTGCGGGTTGAGCGGAAATGGAAGATAAGTGTAGCTCAGCTTTTTCGCGTCCCCTCTCGGAAACTCGAAAAAAGCCCAACAGTTCGGACTCCCACGGTTTTGAATCTAATCTCACAAGTACAATGTGAAACTGATAAACACCAAAGAGTCCAAATCTGGTATTTCTTTCTTTTCTTCAACAGACCAAATAGTGGTTCACAAGTCAAGGTTAATTTTGAAATAAACCGTCTTATGAATTGCACTTTACCCAGAAAGCCTCGCACCTCCTTTTCAGTCCTTGGTGGTGCCATTTCTAGGATGGCCTCGATTTTGGAAGGATCTACCTCGATTCCTCTCTGTGTGATCAAGAAGCCTAACATTTTCCCTACTGTTACACCGAAAGTACATTTCTACGAATTCAACCTCATTCTGTGTTCTCTGATCCGTTAAAAGAATTTATTCACGGCGGTGTAGTGGCCCTATCTTTTTTTGGACTTGACAATCATGTCGTCCACGCACACCTCGACCTCTTTATGGATCATATCGTGCAGAATAGTGGTTGCAGCCTATTGATAGGTAACCCCGGCATTCTTCAGCCCAAACGGCATCACCTTGTAGCAGTAGGTTCCCCACGGCATAGTGAAATTAGTTTTCTCTCTGTCCACAAGTGCCATCAGAATCTGGTTATACCCGAAAAATCCATCCATGAAGAAAAACAATACATGGCCCGCGATGAAGTCCACTAATTCATCGATGTGCGGCAAGGGAAAGTCGTTTGTCGAGCTGGCTCTGTTCAAATCTCTGAAGTCCACACACACCCGAATTCTGTCATCTTTTTTCAGTACTAGAACAATGTTTGCCAACCAAGTTGGATTCTCAGATACTAACAAAAACCCTGCGTTTGTCTACTTGGTGACCTCCTCCTTAATCTTCAAAGCCCAATCCGGGCGTATTCTCCGTAACTTCTGTTTGACGGGTCGAGCCTCGGGGTTAAGAGGGATCCGATGCTTTACAATCTCAGGATCGATTCCAGGCATGTCTTCGTAGGACCACGTAAAAACATCTTTGAAATATTTTAATAAAGCGACCAAGCGCTCGCGCTCTTCCGAAGACAACGTAGACCCGATCTGGACTAGACCCAAATCCTTCTCAGTACCCACATTAAAAGCAATGATTTCATCAGCGAGGGGTTTTGCAAACCTCTCCTCCTTCTGATTAATCAAATTTTTCAAAAGTAGAGGAATTCCTTCCTCATCGTTTTCATAAAAATTTTGAAAGTCTTGATCAATGCAATAAAAAGGCGGCACAGAAAAATACTCAGAATTTGCAGTGGCATTCTCATTCACAAGGTCAAGCTCATCCAGTTCTTTGGTTACAACCGACTCAAAGGAAAAAGAAAAGGACGACCTGGACAAAACCTTAGCATCCGGGTTATCAACCCCAGGAATACCGAACCCAAACTTAGAAGAACCAGAATCTGATTCCAACTCCACAGACTCTATGGAATCAGATTCTAGTTTATTACCCGACTCAGAACAACTAGACAGGTAGCCCTCCTCCAACTGCCAAACGAGGGATGGTGCGTCAGATACATCCAAAATGCTGCTAGAAGGGTTCACACCCGGTTAGTCCCCAATCATGGAAACAATCAGGTTATCCCCTAAGCTCTCTGAGTCGATCGGAGGATCCGAAAGGAGACATGCTAGTGTTGCTCCTACTTCAAGCTCGTTGTTATTGGAATTACTTTTTGTGCTCCGTTCAGCTTCAGCAATAATTGGCTCAGCCCTTTCCTCTGTATCACTGTCTTGCAGCTGCAAGTCAAAGAAAATCTTAAAGCCAGGAACCCTCTGCTTTTCAGAGTTGAACCAAAGTTCGAGGAAACCACAAAATGGGAAGTCTTCACCCTTCCAAAAAAAATGACCATTCAGAGTTCCCCGGATCAGTCTATGCACAAGCTTATAGCGCTTCCTGATCTGCCTAGCTCTGGCTCTACCGACCATCTCTTTTCCTTTTCTAACCCAATCCTCTTTGGTGGGTGTGTAGCCAAGACTAAAGGCATGCGGATTATGTGGCACATCGGCCAATGCTGTGACGCCTTTCCGGCCACTTTTTCCCAACCCCATTCCTGGCACATGTTGAAGCTTGTTCATGAAGTAGATTGATTGGGCGCTGACATACAAGCGCTCATCAGCCGCCAAGATGGTTTGCACCGCCCGAGCCTCAGCAAGGGTAAATCCAGAAAGGAAAACATCCTCCTCGCCAATGAACAATTTCCAGCACAGGTGTAGTTACCTCTAGCAAAAGATATATAGATGAATTCTCGAACACAATAGCCATCTCCTTTCCATGGGAGTATTTTACCATTTGGTGGAGGGTAGAGGAAACAACTTTTACTTGGTGCAGCCACAGCCTTCCTAGCAATAGATTGAAAGTGGCCGGCACATCCAGGACATGGAACTCAATATCCTGTTGAGCTGGGCCCACTTGAACTCTGATTTATACTGTGCCCATCACCTCCTTACTGGTGTTTTCATACACCCGAATCACCTGGTCTGTAGACACGAAATCTGCTGGTTTCAGGCCAATGGCATATGTTGTACGAGATAGGTAGACATTGATTGTTGACCCAGTATCGACCAATACCACTAGTACCCACTTTTCTCTGCACTCAACCGATATGTACAGAGGTTTGTTGTGTGCTGAGCCTTCTGGCGGTAATTCCTTGTCTGAGAAGGTTAAAGTTGGCGTAGCACTTCCCAGGAAGACTAATCCAACAAGCTGTTCAGGAGTCGTGTCAATGGACAATTTGGCTTTATCCATCGCTGATAGCACAGCCTGTCGGTGCATGTGAGAAGCCATGAGCAGACCACAGATTGAAATATCAGCCTGGATCTTCTTCAGCTGTTTCAGCACTGCTTCTTCTTCCAACTGTTTTTCCTTCTGCCTTTCCACCTCTTTATCTTTCCCAGAGGCTTCAGCTTGGTCCAAGTGCGGCAGCTTGAAGTACCATCCACTTCTTGTCATATGGTCCACCTTCGTAGAGTACCAAGTATTGTCTGACAGGTCTTCACCCCAATCCTCGTCAATATGGGCCAGACGTAGATCATCGTCTTCCCACCACACACCTTCAGCAACCGACAAACAATTGTCTGGTTCTGGTCTGATTATCCTCTCATCAGAAACATTGCCCGCAAGGTATTGGGCTTTTCCAGCTTCATGTTTATCTTGATCCCTTTCTTGCACAAACCGTTTCAGCGCGACTTCCTGTTCAGTATCTGTGGTACTCACAATGCCCAGTTTCCGAGCTAAATTCTTAATACCGGTGCTCTCCGGTTATTTTTCCTTGTCCTCGGCTATTCCAGCCACTGTAGCTATTCTGGCTTCCTTTTCTTCAAATTTTGGTTGAGTTTCCTCCTCTTTTCCAAGCTCGTCATTAAGCCACCCAAAGTTGTCTATCAACCCATTTTGATCAAACCAGTCAATCTGCAAGTCCCCCTAATCCTGTTCATCGTAGAACTGCAGATTGTCTAAGTCTTGTTCCAGCTCTGCTGGGTCATCCAAACGTTGACTTGGACCATCCTCTCTAACCACACTGACCTCCACTACTGTCGGCAATACCACTTTGGGCTTAGCTTGATTATCTGGCACAATGTAACAACACAGGTCATACATCCCCTCAGCCAAATCCTCAAAGCACTCAGGTAATGGACTCGTACTATCCTCCAAGGCCAACCTCTCTCCTTCTGGCGTTGTCAACACCGCGGGTTCAAGTTGTAGAACGGAAGTGTCCATCATGCACAAGTCCGTGCTTTCAAGAATGAACACGGCCGGTATGGGTAGGTAGAAAGGGGTAATGTATACGCTAGGGTCATATGAGATGGCCAATGTATGTATTAGATTTAGGTTACAAGGTGGGGAAACTTGGTTGTGGGCTGGGAGAGGGTTGGTAGTTAGATTTGGCTTTTGAAGTGGTGCTATCAGTTTGTTATCGATGAGATCTTGAATCTCACAACGCAGCTTGTAACATTGGTTGATGTCATGACTGTGTTGCTGGTGAAAAGCACAGTATTTGGTTGGGTTGTGTTTATATGGGAGAGGATCGGGTAGTGGGCATTGTTCTAACGGTTTAAGATACCCCTTTCTGATCAGCACTCCTAGGGCTTTGGATAAAGGCATATAGTGCGGGGTAAAGACCCTTTGAGATCAGGCTTGGTTATTTGGGGTTTGTGGATTTGTACTAGCGAAAGGGTTTGCAGTTTTGGGTGTTGTGGTGATGACATTCACATCGGATGGTCGCGCAGTTGTGTTTCCACATGTGGTTGCATTGGAACTGTGTATAAAAGGCCTCTTAGGCTGTTCCTTCTCATCATTTATCAACCTTTGTTTCATTGCATCTTCAATCTGAACCGTTATCTCATGGAGCTCAGCGAATGTAAACAATGGCAAGACTATCATCTTCTGCAGTAATTTTCCTTGTAGATTGGGAACCACCATTCTGATTTGATTTTTCTCGAATAGCCTGATAGTCATCATTGAGGCCTGTAGACACCCCATTTTTGACCGCCCTCAAGACTGGGGCATTACTGATGGTTTGCTCGATGTTGAGATATGTGCAGGCCAAAGATTCAATTCCTTTGGCAAGGAGAAAGGCAAACCCTTCAAAACACTTTGCTTAGGGGTTTGGAGTTGAAGAAAAGAGGAGAGAAGGGGAGAAAATAGGTTGGAGAAGAAGTTCGCCATGAATCCGGGTAGAAGAAAGTCGAGCGGCCCTCGCTGAATCAAGATTATTCAATTGCATACTTGGAGTTAAGCTATGAGGCCACCATCGTTGGAAAGAAGATTTCCGGGGCTTCACTTTTTACTCAAGAATCTCCCAAAGCCAAGTCCGGGTGGAGGAGATATGATTGGTTGAAGCTGGGCATCATCCCGGTTGGATCGAGTCTGCGCGGCTTCACCAAAAAGGGCATAACTTTTTGCATAGGAGGAATTTTGATGCAAGGTTTGCGCCATTGGAAAGATAACTTCCGGGGCTTCAATTTACATACCCACTGGCACTTTTTTGACCACGGAATCATCTATCGGCACTATATTTTTCCGACCGGCAGAAAATAGTGCCGACCGGCACTTTATTTTGGCCGATGATCAAATTTTCCGGCCGACCTGACCCTTTTGACCCTCCCAGGCATGGTGCATACCAACTGTGCCAGCTGGGATGCACAGAACCAGCTCCACGTGCATATATGTAGCCATTTTGCACCCTAATGAGCCTTTGAACCCCCTTTCCCTTCTAGAAGCTTGAACCCTTTGGCCAAGCTTCCTGGAGAAGCTTGGCCAGCTGTATTAGCTTCCTCTAGAAGCCACAAACCCTTTGCACCCTTTGCCCCTTTCATTTGGCTTCTTGGAGAAGCCAAGAACCTTTTCCTTTGCCTATTTAAGGAGCATTCCTCCTCCATTGTTGAGGGTTGGATATTCTTAAGCAAAAAACCAGAGATATAGATACATATATCCCTCCATCTCTCACTATATCTCTCTCATTCAACCTCCAAACACCCTTGTTCTTGGGCCATTCCTTCACCAACCCATAGCACCACCACCACTATTCCATCACAGCCGCTTGGAGAAGTTTTTCAGAGGCCAAAGGTGATGCAACTCAAGCCAAGAAGCAACCAAAAGGGTAGTCTTCAAGGGTGAGATCATTTTCCCTCTTTTGTAGCACATTCTTGTCACATTTTTCTACCCTATTTTCTTACTGTTTTGGGCTCCGACCCTAACTGAAATGGGCACTCTTTTGAGCCATTATTCATGTTTTTTTAAGGGCTCAACCCTGTTTGAGCCCTCCATAGTGCACTTGCTTCAATACTCCTTGATGTGCTACATTTTTGCATGAAATTTCTAGTCTATATTTGATCTATTTTTGAGCATAATGTAAACTGTAAGTAGGCTCATTTTGAGCCTTTCTTAAACATTGAAGAAGGGCTCAACCCTGTTTGGGACCCCTATCTTGCACTTGCTTCATAATTTCTTCTATTTACCGTAATTTTGCATGTTTCTTTAGCCTACCATGCTTCTGTTTTTGGGCCTTCGACAGGCCTGAAAAGTGTCTTATTTTGACCCCCTCTACATGTCTCATAAAGGGTCTTTGACTGTTTGGTGCACCCTTTTGGTACTTCATGTTATACCCCTTTGTGGGCCTTAATCTTGCATTGCATTTTGAGCATGTTTGTATATTGATTTGGGGCTTGTCATCTACTGTGGGTAGTCATATTTTTGGTCCCTTATCAGTATTGTAGAAGGGTATTTTTCAGTTTGGTGCATGCTTAGCATACCTACCATGTGATGCCTTGTAATTGCCTTAATATGCCTTAGGTTGTTAGCCTTTATTCGAGCATGTTTTAGGCTTAGATTTGCGAAGCTTTTGTGCTTATTTTTCCATGATTTAGGTCTGTCTTAAGTTGTTTGAGTCGATCCTAGCATGCATTATATAGCCTCTTTGCATTTTGTGGCTTGTATGCTTCAAGTATGTGGATGTGTGAGCATTGTTGCATGCTTTGTTGATTTATTTAGTTGGTTTGGAACCTCCTATAACATGATTTCAGAGCTCACGTTGCATGCTATACGTCCATACTTAGCCTCTTTAAGTGTGCTTAAGAGTTGCCTTGTTTATGCTTAAGGTGTTGGACCATGATTGCGTGCATGTGTGTGTGCATTTTGTGCCTTCATTTCCATGATTATGGCCGCTAGTTTTGGCATGCTTGCGAGCTACCCATGTTAGTTGAAGTCCATGTTGCATTGTGTATGCCATGTTCCAATGCGTTGTGCATGTTATGTTGTTAGCGTTGTGTATGCCATGTAGTTGCATTGCATGTTTGCATGTTAGCTTGCATGCTTAGGTTGCATGTGCATTGTTGTGCATTGCCTTGCCTCTTGATCAACCATGATTGAGGTTGGGTCCCTTGTATGCTTTGTGTGCGTTTCATTTGACATTGAATTGCAAACTTGGCCTCTTAGGCCATCATGCATCGAAATGCCCAATTGATGGCCCGGGGGTCGAGGGACATGCTCTTTTGAGTCCATTGCATGATAGGGAGTGTGTTCATGCACACATTTGCTTGAAATTCCATGCCATGCACATGCAATCGTCGTTCTTGTTGTCACAAACTTCTTCAGAAGTTTTCACGACCGGCAACATACAGTGCCGACCGGCCATTTGTGAACAGCCGATAGCTTTATCTCCAGCCGATGGACATTGTACACGGCCGGTGGACATTCTATTCAGCCGATGATGATCCTCAGTGTGCAGAGAGCATGTCCTGAGACTTTGGCAGTTTTCAGAAAGGCAGGACAGTGAAAACAGAGGCAACAGTGGCATGGCGCAGACTTTCCGGGCGAGTCAGATTTGAGCATGCATCATTCGCATATCCCGAGGCAGGGCTGAGGCCCCCTTCCTTTTACATTTGATTTAATTTGATAATTAGAATTTCGTAATAATTTATTCATTTATTCTTCGAACTGTATTATTATTTTGGTCCCTCTGAGGGAGGGCATATTTGTAATAAGGGTGTGTGAGTGTGTGTATGTCTTCCAACCCCACGTCTTTCTTCCCTTTTATTTACCTGCTTATGATGGTAGATTAGGGCATATTTAAATTAGCATACAGTATGATAGCATGCGTGCATCCATACATTTGTCTAACATGCACTGGGCTCGATACATCATACAAACTGCATTGTATTTTTCCAAATTGAATACTTGTTACTTGTAGCATTTCACATGCCATCTTAGGATAACCGAGCCTACTCTAACTGCACCTCTGTATGTGTTGCATTAGCCACTTAACATGAACTAGGATCATGCATATGATTACTAACTAGTTTCTGTTTTGGCTTGGAGTACTAGGTGAGCTTTTATGCTTTAGCATATCGCATGCGTGTGAATGTTGCCATAATAGCATGATTACCATGAGGCTAGCTGCTTATGTGATATAACCGTTTGAATGCCTGTGGGTGGAGGTTGGGTTGCTTGAGTTAGAAAACTCATTAAAATCCGTATTTTAGCCTACTTGCGAGTAGCAAACTCAAACTGTTTTCAAAATAAACGGATATGCAATGCTTATTCCCAAATTAGGCGATCTAGTCTATACTTGTTTGCTGCGCGCATAACATAGTAATTCTAGGTTAATAATTGGAATAAGAACACATAATGTTTTCAAAATCGGATATCACGATTAGTAGAGGCCGGTCTTCGGACCGGGCGAAAGGGGGTGCTTATAGCTGACCTTCCCCGATCGTACCCAAGCTCCCGAGCCAAGACCACTTTGGTGATGACGGACATGTGGCCTTCGGCACCGAGTCAGGGTTTCCTAAATTTCTCCATTTTAAAAAATATTTAGGTGGCGACTCTGTAATCTGGCAAAGCAGTCTATGTTTGGCACTACTTTTCAAAAATCTGTTTTCTCAAATGATTTGCCGGATTTGGACTCTTTGGTTCAGATTTAGAACCGCAAACACACAAAAGGGAGTCCGAACTGTAGAGTGAGGCCCAAGGGCGCGCCTACAAGGCCTTGGCCCTCCATCTCGTTACAAAGTCCGAGAAGCCCTCATTTGGCTCCTGACGGGTCGCTTCAAGATGACGGGTTGTGACCTCAATCTGGGTATTGTAGGAGTACTGCGCGATAAAGGCCTTAGCCATTTCCCCCCAACTCCGTTTCATAGAGTCTTCTAGTTTTGCATACCAGATAGTCGTTTGTGACAACCCTAACTACTGATTAGTGCTAATCTATGATTAAGAATGTTAATTGACTGATTGACTGAAATCCTGAACTGATTGATTGAGAATATTAGTTTAATGCATTTCTATCTGTTTGTCATCAAATTATCTGTTTATGTATTATGTTTAAACTGCAAATTGAAGGCCTTATCGGCAGCCGAATCTGAAATTGATTAATGTTTTATGCTAGTTGGAATTTATGTGATTTTATAATAAATTTAATTGAAATGTAATTTGGTATGATTAAATTGGATTAAATACAGCTAAATTACATTAGTTTGAAGTATTTACATGTTTGCCACTTAGTGGACAAATCTAGGATCTTTTAGTTGACTCTTATGTTAGCATTATAACATTTCTTCAACCACTTCTAGAGAGCAAACTGACTAGAGAGAGAGAGATAGGAGTTAGCTTGATTTCATCGTATTTTGGCTTGGAATTTGGAAGGAATTGTAGAAGATTTGCAACATTAGACTCCCGTACTTTGAATTCAGGGCATAAGGTAGGAGAATCATCTTCTTGATTGTTAAACTAAGTCACATGTTGCATGCTTCATGGAAGTTTAGAGTTTTAAGGTCTTGAATTGGTTCTAGCATGTTGAATTGAAGCTTAATCATGCATGCATGTACACATTTGTGAGTTTTGAGGTTGTTTTCATGAAAATTGTTACATGCATGCTCATATCTTGATTATAGTTCATGAATTCATCATGTTTTTGAAAGAATTAACTCTTTTTGTCATGTATTTGAAGCAGTGAATTTGGTTGAACACATGCATGTTTCATACACTTTGTGTTCTTGAAGTTTATTTGAAACGGTGTTGAATTGAACTACCTTTGGGCTTTGATTTCTTAAATTGATCTTTGAAACATGTAATATTATGGGTTTTGAAGTGTTTTCCAGAAAATTAGCCTAAGAGGATCCAATTTGGTGCCTTAAAAGTTAGTTTTGAGCTTGAGGTTCAAATCTGGAAATTCCAGATTTTGGACTCACGCTCGAGCGGGGAACTCCACGCTAGAGCGTACACATTGAATTCATGCAGTCCGCTCGAGTGGGAAAAGTGACGCTTGAGCGGTAAACGCGTGTATCCAGTACTTTCATGTGTTTTACAGTCCGCTCGAGTGAGGGAATGCACGCTCGAGCGAGGACATGCGTCTCACGCTCGAACGGGGGTCGAGCGCTCGTCAAGCGTGAATTTTATGCATCCAGTACTTTTACCATGTTTTACAGTCCGCTTGAGCGAAGAAAGTGATGCTCGAGCGGAGATCCTTTGTCTGCATGTCCGCTCGAGCATAGAAAGCCACGCTCGAGCATGACCCCTGTTTTCTAAAATTTTTTTAAAGTGTTTAAAAGTGCATCCTTGCATCCTCTTTCCATCCTAGGCATTCCTAGGGCATGTTTAAGACATCTTAAGGAGGATATTGATGTAGAACCACACTGAGGCAAATTAGGGATTAACTTATTATTTTCCCACTGTGTATGTTCGTTCTGTAACTGTGTAGGGTTGGCATCCGAGGACGCTCTAACTGCTTATAGCCCAGTGCTTTATGAGTAACAATGTTGTAAAGATATGTTCAATCATGAATATTTTCTGAATGAACAACTGTACTACTTTCTGAAATGATATTTCTTACTGAAGGAATGTTTGTCCTATTTGTGAACTGTATTCGTGGCATCCATAGCAATTTCATCGTTCTATCGTACTATTATATCGCTGTCACAGAGATCTCTGTCGGATCCCATGTTTGGAACCACTACTGTTTACTGATATGATGGCCATCAACTGACTGTTCGGTCTGTTAAGACCTATTGTACTGTTTTGCTATTGGATGTACCACATATGTCTATTATAGTTTATGAATGACTGTTATGGCATGAAATATGAGCCACAAACTAAATGACTGATATACTGATAAACGACTGTTTTCAATATTGAAAGGACATTCATTCTTAACCTTTTTACGCATGTGTTATTCACTGGGCTTTAGCTCACTGCTCATATATATATATGTAGGTGTACAGGCACCGGACCGTTGCTAGGAGCGTCAAGCTAAGCCTTCATTTTGTCAAAGCCAACCACCGTGCCTCACTACGAGGTTCCAAGTCCTTCAAGCTAGGGCTTTTTGGGGTGTTTTAGATTTCCCCCTTTTTGTATCTATTTTTGTATTACTGTATAGACTGTATCTGTACTGTACTGTTATGGTTAGGAATGTAGTCCCTAACCTGAATATCTATATATGATGCATATACATACTGTTTTGTTTCGAATGTGAATATGTTATAAAAAGTCTTTTTGCATACAAACTATCACAGCTCATTGGACATCTTTTAATTACTGTTTTGGCTTCCGCCAACCCCTATACTCTGTATTACTGTTTTACTGTTAAGCAGGCCTTCGGTAATCTCGGATTACTGGCCGGTTACGGTACTAAACCCATAGGGGCGGGTTTGGGTCGTGACACCGTTATACCCAATAGGGTCTAGCCGAAAAGTGATAGCTTTTGAAGTTCGGTAAGGCCTATTGGCCACATGATGTTTGAGAATAACCGCAGATGGACCATGGGATCCCCAGAGCCATCGAACCAGTCTATGTGTGGCATCTTGAATCTATCTAGCAGAGTTACTGCAGAGTCAATATATCCGTCCTCAATGTCAGGGATTGAATTCACACCTTATGCCCGCTTTAAAAGCTTCTCTAGTTTGTTAACCTTCAGTGCAGTGGGGTCAACCTTGAATTCAAATGGCGCTTCAGTTTGGTACACTGGTGCCTTAGAGGCCTGCGGTGGGATCGGATCTACCGGAATACCCAAATTCTCTTGTACATTGACAGTGACTCCGGGCGCTAGAATACCCACTGGAGGTGCATGGGATGCAGAAGCTACTACCGATTGTGGTTGCTATTGCTGCAGCCTGTTTAACGCTTCTGCTTGGTGGGCTGTAACTTCAGCTTGGTGGGCAGCATCTTACTGTATGGTTTCTACTGTTTGTTGGAGATGATGGATCAAGTCCTCCATGCTGGCTACAGGGTACTGAGTCATTTGAATAGGCAAGTAATCTCTTGCTGGCCTGGATGTAGAAGATTGTCCCTAACTGGATGCAGGTGTTTGCTGAACTGGTGAATTATGTCTAATCCTCCTCCGTGTCCTAACCGGTGGGAGCAAAGCAAACACAGGTTGTCCCCTAACAAGATCCCTGAATTTGTAAAGTCTCTTTATACGAGTCCAAAGTGCTTGGGGGGTAACGGAACTGTCCGAAGCAATGGTGATAAACTACCTTGCAAAAAGAATTAAAGCAAAAGGAAAACAAAAAAATCAAAAACCGCACAGCACCTTAGCTCAGATATGAACAACACATAGTTGTAATCAAAAGCTGTAGAACTGCACTCAACATTGACTTCTGCCCCCAAAATCTGATACCCAAACTTGCAACTAATATGCACGTTCTTGTAGAGTTTCACTCTAAAAGCACATAACAGCTAAGTGAAAGCCAAACCACCTCTATGAGGGGGTAGGGTTACCCTGTCCTAGTTTCGTCAAGAACTAGGGTTCATTATTCAAGCAAAGTGGTTTCACACAATCCTGCATTCGGGTAAGCAACCTGTCCTAGTTTGGAACAGTCTCTATGCCTTTTAATATGCCACTAGGCCAAATGGTCGAAAAGGGGTACCTCAGCAAGACTACCTAATATACCTCTCACACCTAACACCGAGAAGTAAAAAGAGGATCAAACGGTACAGCGGTAGTCCAATCCAGGGGTTGTGTTCCTATCTTGGTAGAGCCCGCGACCGATCAGCCTTTTGGCAAGCTTTTCCAAGCGAGCCTCCGGCAAATCGTCTAGGAATAGCAGATGGCAAACACAGTGACTTAGGCACACAATGCAAATACAATGCAAAGAAACACATAAGTGTAGATAAAATGTCATATCATGAGTTCGAGTCAAGTTCTCTAAATCCCCAACAGAGTCGTCAGAAACTGTAACTCAGCTTTTTTACACCCCCTCTCGGAAACTCGAAAGAAGCCCTACAGTTCGGACTCCCGCGGTTCTGAATCTAATCTCACAAGTGCAATGCGAAACTGATAAACACCAAAGAGTCCAAATCCGGCAAATCTTTTTGAAAAATTGATTTTAGAATAAAAAATGCCAAAATTGGACTGTTTTGCCAAACACAGAGTCGCCACCTAAATATTTTATTTTAGGAAACCCATAACCCGTGCCAAAGGCCACGCGTCCACTATCACCAAAGTTGCCTCGGCTCGAGAACTTAGGTATGTGAGGGGAAGGTCATGAATTGAGTACTCCCGCTCGCCTAATCAATGATCGGCCTCTACTAATCATGATATGATTTTTATCAACATTATATGCTCTTGATCCGGTTCATTAGGCTAGCTTTACTATGTGATGCGTACAAGCAAATATAAACTAGTTTGCTCAAATTGGAATAATTCAATTTCATGTTTGTTTAAAAAGAGTTTCATTTTGCCACTTCAAGTGGGCTTAAAGTTTGCAAATTTGCCACTAAACATAGTGGGTATTTGGGAAGTTACTATTTTAGTAGGCTATTTTAGTAGGCTAATTTTTTTGTGTTTGGGAAGATAGTTGAATTTTTTTGTAGTTGGATGTGATGTTTGTGAGAGAAAAAAGTGACATGATTATAGATTTAATGTGACATTTTGTATTATTGGCTATTTTAGCCAATTTTGTCATTTTGTGGATTTTAGCCCAAAAAATAAAAAAAAGCCTTTGCCAAACACCCCCATGGTGGGCTTAAAGCTGTGAATTTGCCACTAGACATAGTGGGCTTAAACATACACTCGTTGAATTGTTCCAATTCAAACAACAAGCCTTCATCTACAAGCATTCAAGCAGTTTAACAAGCAAGCATTTAGCCTCATGGCAAGCATGCTAGTCATGGTATTCACCCACACTCATACAAGTATGCTAAAGCACTAAAAACTCACCTAGTACTCCAAGCTAAGAAGATATGAGTTAGAAAATTGCATGATTCCTAACTATGCCAAATGTCTAATATAACACATACAAAGAATGCAATTAATAGGCTCGGTTACTAATATGGCATATGAATCGATTTGATAACATGTGGTTAAACACGTATTCAAAGAAATATTGAAACGACAATGCAGTTTGAATGATGAGCTGAGTCTCGGTGCATGTAATACAAAATGAATGGATGCAAGCATAAAGTATGCTAATTAAAACATATCCTTAATCTAACCATCAAAAGTGGATAAATAAAAGAGAGAAAGACGTGGGGATGGAAGACATACACATTATTACATATGCTCTCACAAAAGAGAGTCCGAATAAATAGCATAGCTAAGCTAATTAAGCTAATTATTACAAAACTTGAACAAATAGCTAAACTAATTAACAAATTATTACAACACTTGAAATGAATAATTAACTAACTATCTAAGCTAATTAATTAAGAAAACTAGGCTAAGCTAATCAAATATTACAACACAAACTAATTAGCTACAACTAATTAGGCTAATTAAATATTACAACACAATTTATTCACAACTATGACAATAATACTAATGAAATAATTAATTGCATTTGATAAGGACATAATGGAAGATGGATGAAGGTTGCATGCGCATTGCCTGAAAACTACTCTGTCTGCCCAGGCCATCTCTGTTTCTCCTTCAGCCACTGCCTCTGTTTCTGCAAAATTGCACTGCTGGCCACACACTAAGGGCCGGCCATGTATCACTGACAACCGGTCGGGTCTACAAATGACCGGTCGTGCATCCATTTTGTGCAAACCTCTATTTTTGTGTTCTGAGGTGAAATCAATGCAGATAGAGCATTCTTAAGCTCTGTTTGTCCTTCATTCCTTCTCTGTCATGGGAAAGCTTCAAGAGAAGGTTGAAATTGATTCCAAAGCCATCAATGAACAACATGATTGCTTGATGGTCTCGGATGTAATTTTGGACAAAAGTCGATAAAATGCAAAGAATGAGACCACTCCTCCCTCTTGTCATAGTATGAACTCAAAGAGGGAAGTTGTAACGCTTCAAGAATCATCAAAATGCCATGAATTAGCATGTGATGACTCTTGACACAAGTAACTTGGCATAACGTCCAGCCAAGTGGAAGCGATTTAAGCCACTTTCTTTATGTGTGTTTATCCAAGTTTTAAACCAATTTTATTAGGCCTTGCCATTCTTTAGTCCATTTGTCCATGGTGATGTTAAAGTCCTCTAAACAAGAAGTAATTTCAAACAGGAGGTTCCTCTAAACATGAGAGAAAGACCACACCGTTGGTGATGAATCTTTGAAAAGATTAAGCCATTAAGTGGGAACCTTTCTTACATATTTCGAACAACCTCAATCGGTTAAAATCATTCTCAAGTATGAAAGAGTTGAATGATGGGTTAATGCATTGATTATTAAACTTAGACTCCAAACATGAAAATGAGTAAAAAAAAGCATAACAAGCAACAATTATGCCAACTTATGAGACCACAAATGTACTAAACAAGGCATGAACCAATTGAAAGTCTTAGACAACCTCAAAATAGCCCTTAATGCATGATAGAGGTAAAACATGCATGAAAAGTGCTTGAAAAACTAGACAATAAAGAGGAGA
Source organism: Camellia lanceoleosa (assembly GCA_025200525.1). Classification (NCBI taxonomy): domain Eukaryota; kingdom Viridiplantae; phylum Streptophyta; class Magnoliopsida; order Ericales; family Theaceae; genus Camellia; species Camellia lanceoleosa. The sequence goes on from CM045758.1 coordinate 204,439,258, forward strand.
ATTAAGGCTAGTAAGCAAGGATAAGAAGGGGTGGCTAACCCCTCTACTTTTGAAGCTTCAAAACATGATTTTTAGCCTTTCTAAAACTCTGAAGATCAGTGTAAATATCAAAGGAAAAGAGTGGAGAAGGAAAGGTTTAAGTTATAAGTAAAGGTATAGAAAGAGCAAGCTCACTTTACCCTTTTGGTAACTCTTCGAACCCAACCCTAAACACTTCAAATAAGCTCAAAACAATTCAAGATAGTAAGAACTAGGAAGCAAGTGATAGAAATGAAGGCAAGAGAGAAGAATACAAGCGTATACCTTTCAAGGGGTAAGCTTATTGTTGATGATTCAAACTTGGCTTCAACTCATTCTTAAGCTTGAATTATGCTTTTCCAAGATCAACCAAGGCTCTTGTCACGACCCAAACCCGGCCCTATGGGTTTAGCATCAGAATCGCCAAGAATCCGAGATTACCAAAGCCTCTTGAACAATGTCTGAATACAGCTTAAACAGTATGTGGCCGCGGAAGCCAATACAGTAAATAACTAGTGTCCATTGAGCTGTGAAAATCTGTATGCCAAAAACATTTTTATGCATTCATACAGTTCAAAACAGTATAATCCATATACAGTCTATACAATCATATACAACAGTCGGTACGGGAACCTAATCCCTCGATAACAGTACAGTCTATACAGTGTTACAAACAGTAAGGAGACCGATAAGGGACACAAAAACACCCCAAGCCATAGCATGGCAACTCGGAACCTCGCAGTGAGGCACATAGGCTGGCTTGACAAAACTGGGGACCAACCCACGCTCCTAGCTCCGATCTGGCTGCTGAGAACCTACATATATATATAAACAGTGAGCTAAAGCCCAGTGAATAACATACAGCGTAAAGAGGTTATGAATGAATGTCCTTACAGTAATGAAATCAATTCATTAAACAGTATTTCAGTCTTTCAGTATTTCAGTCAATCAGTCATATGTGGTACATCCATTAGCCTATAAACAGTAGGTCCAAAAGGACCAGCATCCAACAAAGAATGATGGCCATCAATAACAAGATGGTTCCACAAGGAACCGACAGAGCTCTAGAATAAAGAATACCAATGCTAAGGATGCCACAATACAGTTCAGAATACAGGACATACATTCATTCAGTAAACAATATCAGTTCAATAAACAATTCAGTTCAGTATTCAAAAGATAACCATTTTGAACATATCTTTACACAATTGTTACTCACAGAGATTGGGCTAATAGCAGCTAGAGTGCGTCCCCGAGAGCCAACCCTAAACAGTTAACAAATAGAACACACACTAAGTTCACAGTCGGAAGGATGTTAATTAAAATCCCTAAATTCCTCGGTGTGGTTCTATGTCTACATCCTCATTAAGATGTCTTAAACTAGGCCTAAGAATGCCTAGGATGGGATGAGGATGCAAAGATGTGCACAGAATTCAATTTCAGAATTTTCAGTGAAATAGAGCCTCCGCTCGAGCGCAGGTTTCCCCGCTCGAGCGGACAAGCAAACAAAGGTCCCCGCTCGAGCGGGCTGATGCACAGTGCAAGATCTTTGGATCTGCGATTTCTCCGCCGAAGCCATTTCTCCGCCGAGCGATCAGAAGCAAGTCGAAGAAAATGCTGGGAGCATGATTTCCGCCGAAGCTTCCTTCGCCGCGGACATCAAAATTCTGGAAAATCCAGATTCAACCTCCAAGTTCCAAACCAAGTTTTGATGCTCCCAACTCGATCCTCTTGGGCCCATTTTCTGGAAAACTCTATCAAACACATAGAATAACACGTTTTAAAGCTCAATTTAAGAAATCAAGGCCCAAGGGTGTTTCAATTAAACCCAATTTTAAACCAATTTCATGAATAAATTTCAAAACATGACATGCATGATCTTTAAACAATTTCAAGCTTCCAAACTAGCTCAAATGAGCTCCAATCTTTCAAAACAAAGTGAAAGCATGGACCTAAACATGATTATGAACATGCATGTGGCATTTGACCATGAAACCAACTCCAAACTCACTAAATTCAACATGCATGCAACAACTAGGCTTCAATTCAACATATATGAACAATTTCAAGACTCAAGTTCTCTATAACCATGATACATGCAAGATAAAGCTTAAAGATAACAAGAAGACAATGATTTCCTTACCTAGAGTGTCAATTACAAGGTTTATGAGCTCAATTAGCAACTACCCTTTAATTTCTTCAAGTATACAAGCCAATTTCCTAGTTGATTTCACAATTCTCTCATTTCTCTCCCTCTAGTCGGTTGGAAAGCAAGGAAATGGCTGATCAAATGTTTTTGATTGCATGTAATAAGGCTCAACATATAATAAACAAAGGCCCCACTTTGATGGCAATTCCGTAAATAAGGCAACTCTTTGATTTAACTTATTTTAATCTAATTTAATCATACCTAATCAATTTTCAGATAAATATACCATTAAATCACAATTATTCTACTGATTCTAAAACATCAAACGGTTTCTAAATCGGCCGCCGATAAGGCCTTCAATTAACAGTTTAAACACATACACTCAAACAGATAAAAATGCATTATAATAGATAACTTATTCAATTTCAGTTTCGATTTCAATCAGTCATTATCAGTTCGGTTTAGCAGTAATCAGTACGTAATTCGGTGGTTAACCGATAATCAATACGAGGGTTGTTACAGCTCTAGGGTGATAGGACAAGATTGTGTATAAAGTATATAGATGGTATAAACAAGCTAGGTTAGCTCAAAGATGACTTACAATGGAAGAAAAATGAGGCAAGAGCTCTCAAGGTATATATATGGTTTCTAGATTTTTGTTCAACCCTTAAAAAAATCCCAGAGCTTCGTTTTTATAGAATTCGAGCTCAAAAGGTGATAAATATCTTTAAAAATGGATTGCTAGGCCTTCCGCCCAAAACAGTGTTTATCGCCACCGAGGGCCGGCCAGCCATTCATAGCCATGACTGGCCATCACTGATGCACGACCGAGCCTTGATGGCCTCTCCTGTTTTTTGGTTCAAACTCAACTCAGGGTGGGAAAAGGTCCAAAAATGAAACTCATGGGTTCAAACAAGGTAAATGTTGAAGATTTGAGGTTATTTCGGGAGCCTGACTGAATTTGAATCACTGCGAATTCATAATTCAACTTTCGTTATCGAGTGTATTGTTCCAAGCGCCTAAGTCTTGCGGGCAGTCAAAAATGGGGTGTCTACACTAGGATTCCACCATGTTCATGTAACACAATTTCAATCTCATTTCTCTCTAGGTCGCATAACAATTCCCTCTGACCAATAAGCAAACATGACAAATTTCAAATAGATTTTTGGCTCAAGGCATCTACAACTGTATTGGCTTTCCTCAAATGGTACAAAATTTGCAAGTCATTGTCCTTGATCAATTTCAGCCATCTTCTCTATCTCATGTTCAGCTCTTTTTGAGTGAAGAAATATTTTAAGCTTTTATGATCTGTATAGACTTCACAAGTTACTCCATGCAGATAATGAAGCCAAGTTTTCAAAGCAAACACCACAGCTGCCAGTTTAAGATCATGAGTCGGGTATACGTGAACCTTCCCATTCTGCATTAACACACACCCCAAGCCTTTATAAGAAGTATCACTGTAAATCTGAAACCCATCAGTTCTGTTAGACAAGGTCAGAATTGGTGTAGTTACTAGTCTAGTTTTCAATTTTTGAAAGGCTGACTCCCGTTGATTATTCCAATCAAATAGTACATTTTTCTAAGTTAGTTGAGTGAGTGGCAAGGCAAGTTTGGAGAAATCTTTCACAAATCTACAATAATAGCCTGCAAGCCCTAGAAAACTTCTAACTTCAGACACATTGGTTGGCCTTGGCCAATCTACAATAGCTTCAATTTTTTATGGCTCCATAGATATACCATCCTTGTCAATCACTTGCCCAAAAATGCTACGTTGTCAAGCCAGAATTCACGTTTGGACAATTTTGCATACAACTTCTTTTCTCTCAAATCTGTAAAGCAATTCTCAGGTGATGTTCATATTATTTTCTGCTTTTGGAGTGAATCAAAATATCATCAATAAACACAACAAAAAATTCATCAAGGGATTGTTTAAACACCCTATTCATTAAGTCCATAAACACTGCAGATGCATTAGTTACTGCGAAGGGCATTACCAAAAACTCATAGTGTCCGTATCTAGTTCTGAATGCAGTTTTCTCTATATCTTCTGCCTTGACCTTTAATTGGTGATACCCGAATCTAAGATCAATTTTAGAAAAGACTTGCGCTCCTTGGAATTGGTCAAACAAATCATCTATTCGGGGCAATGGGTATTTATTCTTGATAGTTACTCGATTCAATTCCCAGTAATCTATACATAACCTTAGGGCCCTATCTTTCTTCTTAACAAACAAAACTGGAGCACCCCAAGGTGAAGTGCTCGGGCGGATAAACTTCTTGTCTAATAATTCCTACAGTTGGGTTTTCAATTCTTTCAATTCAGAAGTAAACATTCTATATGGGGTTCTAAAAATCGGTTGTGTCCCAGGTGTAACATCAATAGTAAACTTGATTTCCCTATCAATTAAGTCTCTGGGTAATTCATTTGGAAATACATCGGGAAATTCATTTACTACAGGGATGGTCTCAATAGTAGAACTATCAGAAGTCACAGTCAATACGCAACATAAGTAACCCCGACATCCTTTTCTTAGCAACTTTCTGACTTTCACAAAAGAGATCAAATATGGTGGAGAAATTACCCCATTCCCAACGAATACAAACTCAAGCATACCAGGTGGTTGAAACATAACAGTTTTATTCACACAATCTACAGTTGCATAATACTTTGTCAACCAATCCAAGCCTAGTATACAGTCAAAATGATCAATGCTCAAAGGCAACAAATCAATGTACAATGTCATTTCACCAATCATGATATCACATGCCGGATAAATATAAGCACCTATCATAGAACCTCCAAATGGTGTAGACACAGATAGTAAACAATATATAGGTTCTAAAGGTCTAGTTAATTTCTGAGAAAAAGCATACAATACAAATGAACGCGTGGAACCAGAATCTATCAATACATAGGCATTCTAGGCACAGACAAGAATTATACCTAACACCACTGATTCAGTATTCTGTACATCCCCAAGCACTAGCGCGAACACTCTCCCTTGCCTTAGTGTGTCATTTTTGGCAGTACCCCTAGCATTAGTTCTTGCATTTGTCCTTGTCGCAGAAGCAAATCCGACTGAATTTACTGCAGGGCGATTGGCATTCTTCGACTTGACTGGACAATCTCTCATCATATGGCCAGTTTTACCACACCTGAAATAGGCACCCGTCACTCGGTAGCAAACGTCCTTGTGTTTTATCCCACATTCTAAACACATCGGTGTAGACCCACCACTCTAGCTTGAACTGCTTGAAGATCCAGTATTTGGCCTTTTGCTTGTAAAGAATGAGCGGCCCTTCCGAAAATTGGATCTAGATCTTTTGCCTTTTCATTCAGTTGTTAGAACATTAGTCTGTTTCTTTATTGCTAGTATGGCCTCTGCCATCAATGCTCTGTCAAGTACCTTTACGTAGATAGGCAACTTCAATACCCCTACTTGATCATACACATCCAAATCTAATCCCCATTCAAATTTCCTAGCCCTCTTGTAATCTGTGTTGACTATATGAGGAGCAAATCTGGCCAACTCAGTAAACTTAGCCTCATATTCGGCTACAGACATCCTACCTTGTTTCAATTCTTAAAATTCAAAAACTTTTCGATCCTGAAAATACTAAGGTAAGTGCTTGTCATAAAACATGTCATTAAATTGCACCCGTGTCATGTTCCCATTATTAGTTCGAATCAACAACCACCATCTTCGGGCTTCATCTTTCAACGTGTAGGTGGCTAATAGAACTTTCTGAGTCTTAGAACAAGGAAATACCTCAAATAAATTTCTCCATCTCAAGCAGACACGTCTCTGCCTTTAAAGGTTCAATACCACCCAAGAAATTCGGCGGTTTCATCTTCACGAATTTCTGTCACGACCCAAACCCGTCCCTATAGGTTTAGCGTCATAACCAACCAGCAATCCTTGGATTACCCAAGGCCTTTGAACAGAATAACTTATAATCAGGGGCTGCAGAAGCAATTATAGAAACATACATAGTCCATTGAGTTGTGAAGACATATATGGAACAGAAATTTTAAACATTTATACCCATATACATGACATCATATTGCAGTAGTTTTACGTCATATGCATTTCAAATATAGCCAAAAATGGACTTAGCCAAATATACAGATAACAGAAAACTTGTTCATAATTCAAAAGAAAATGAAGTCTTCTATGTTCACAAAACATGACCATAAGACGTATGGAACCTCCTCGGGAGGCACAAAGGCTGGCTGACTAACAAAAACTCTCCAAGCGATCATCACTGGGCCTGGTTACGCACCTAATCACCTACATATATATATATATATATATATAAATGGCGAGCGAAGCCCAGTGAATAATAACAAGGTAAAGGGTTTCAATGAATCATGTCCATCACAGAAGTAGAAATCAGAATTTATATCAGAAAGGGATTCTTATCAGAAACAAAGTCATGTGCATATTCAAATTTCAAATCAAAAACAGAGTCAGATTCACATGCTTTCCAAAAATCATCAGCAAGTATTTATGGTACATCCATTTAGCTATCATGACATATCAAATTTGCATAATGGGTACCAACAACCATAAAGTTCCATATCTTGCGCGCAAGTAGCCATGGTATTGTTACCCCTAGCACTACAACAAAAAACACATTTTATAGCATTCGATGAATGCTATCAAAAGTAAGCAATAGCATTCGTTGGAATGCTATGTTTGCCCATGTTATTAAAAGTGTATCATTTTTAATAACATTTATCGAATGTTATCGTTGAACGCTATCGTAAATATATTATAACAATTTTTGAATGCTATGAAATAGCTAAAAGCTATCGTAAATATATTATTATGATCGATTGGCATCATTATTTGGAACAAAATTCTGCTGGAGACAATGAATACATTTTCTCTTTATTGCATTTTGTCAAAAGGATCACACAGCATGTTGCTTTTTTCCTCATTTCCTTTATGGTACACTTGCTCTATATGTGGAAGAAGAATTGCATTTTTGCCTCTTTCTAGTATTCCATTTTCTCTGTGTAGTTCATATCACCACCAGCAAGTACATCAATAATGTTAATATGCTACCCCTGTGTTCCCAAATTTGACCTCTTTTGACGTTGATTGTTAGCTAGAGTTTAAAGGTTCCCCCCCCCTAATGATAAAATGTTTCTGGACAGATCTGCCATGGTTTGAGCTGGTTCAGCTTCTGTCTCAACAAATTTGGGGTAAATCCCTCGGGTTGGTCATTTCCAGATTGGTTTTTAATTGCACAGTTTACCAATTGTGGATGACCAGAAATAACAGATTTTTTAATGGGGAGTTCCTCCCCGAGGAGGTGGTTATTAAGCAAATAATTGATATGGTTTGATTTCGGATGTTTTCTGTTACTAACCTGAATTGTAATCAAAGTGACAGGTTATTTCTGGAGACATGGAGGCTGCCAGATTCAATTTTGAAGAATAGAGTTACCTCTCTTGATCCGGTTAGAAGAGTTTTGAGGGATGTGAGATCACTTCAAGTGGGTTGAGTGAATGGGAGCATAAATAGAGTGTTATCTAATTGTTTGGTTAATGTGCAGGTTGAAAGGTGCTGTTTTAGGAGCTAGACCATATCATAGAGGGTTGAGTGTGGGGAGGACATTAAATCACATACCTTTCACTGCCCATATTGAGAGAGTTTTGTTGCTAACTTGTTTACACGTTTATGAATTGTTGTTCTATCTTGCAAGTTGCTTGCTGTCAACATTTCTAGAGTGTAGTGAGGTCTCATATTGTGGGTTGAGTGATGTGAGTTCATATAATGTGGGTTGTTTGTGGTTCGTATGTAAAGCTTTTTCTTGCTGATGGCATAGAGCATTGGTTCTTAGCTGTGATAGGAATTCATGTATCAGGTTGCGTGTTTGTTTCAAGTCTGTTGCTGGAAAAAAGGGTTACATAAAATGTCTGCTGGATATCTTCTACCGCTGGGAACACTTGTGGACAGTTTGTCCTCTGGAATTAGGAATCTGGCAGCAAGGGATGATGGCTGCTCTAAGCGCCTCAAGTGTGAAGAAATCCTTTAATTTTGATTGTAAAAGTCGTTCTTATTTAGTCTATTGTAGTATTGATGTTCAGGTGAATATTTTGTGGCCTACCCTTGCGGGCTGTGCAAGGGAAAATACTCATATCTTTGTGCTGACATTGATTCAGCTTTTGGGATTATGGGGTGAGTTCATGGTCCACATACAGCTGGTATGGGGACCCTGAACACATTAAAAGGATCCAAAAAAAGGGTTCATGTATAGTTGCAGGTAGATCTGCCCTCTTTGTTATGGTCTCATTTTCTCCATATCCAGGGTATTGAAGTCTCATTGGCTAGCTATGTGCTTTTTTGAGGTGTATCCAGGTTGGTTCTAGGTTGAGGCCTGCATCGAAAAGTTGGCTGATATCCTACTTTTCTCTACTCTACAGCCTATGGCAGATTGCAGATGTAGGTCTTTACAGATCTTCTACCCTCCTAGTCCAACTTTGTTCTCTGTAACTACAGTTGTTCTTTCGATAATAAAACAGCAACAACAGCAGTACAAAACAGCAGCTAGCAGTTAACCTCCCCTATGTGACACCTCTGTACACACAGCAGTAGGCAACTATACAGGAGTAACAACTTTCTCAGGAGCTCTCCAACCAAACCCAATACTGCTGCTGCTGCTGCTGCTCACCAGGGCTAGAACCAAGGCAATAACCAGGATTAATGACACAAAGCAGCAACTGCTCACCCAGAAAGCTAGAACAGAACAGAACAGAATAAGAAACAGACCATCCCAATAGATTTATGTACTAGACCACCGAAGCTGCTGCTATAAGCCTACTAATCCAGGCATCTTCTAACCTGATGCAGGTTATCTAACCAGATCATTGACAGAAACTTGATTGATTTTAGTTTGGAAATATCTAACTAATATCTAACTCTAACAAATATCTAATATCTAACACAGATATAGGAACAGAAGCTGAGCTAGATCTGAAGTTGCAGCTGTGAGATGGGCATGAGTGCTGCTAATATAGTGCTGGCACTAATGTCTTAGACTGTAGCAACATAAGCTGTGACTTCAACTGCTGCTGTATTCAGATTCTTCTTTGTCTTGCTCTTTATCACAATGAAAAAAAGATGAACTCCTTAATTCTTTATTCAATACTTGTATTGTAGCTACATTATTGTTTATATAGACATTTGTATAATGACTGTCTAACTATCTAACAACTTGTCTAACAAACTTCTAACCAATCTTCTAACTAATATCTAACTCTAACAAATATCTAATATCTCTAACAGACATATATAGGAACAGAAGCTGACACAACTGATTAACAGCAGAAAAATGACCCAAGTTGGGGGCATGCATATGTTGACACAACTGATTAACAGTGAAGGAGATGTTAGGTCTGGTGATAGTTAAGTACTGCAAAGCCCCAACTATACTGCGATAAAGAGAAGGATTGTCAAACAATTCAGTGAAAGAACTAGTGAGACTAGGCTTGACAAACACAGGTGAAGAACAGGGCTTGCATTCAGCTGCTCCAGCTTGCACAAGTATGTCATGAGCATACTTTTGTTAACAAAGTGTATAACCAGTAGCAATAGCTTGAATTGAAAAGCCCAAGAAATAGGACAGAGGACCCAATTCTTTCATAGAAAAAACCTCATGCATATGAGCAATAAGAGAGGTAATATGAGCATCATTATTTCCTGTGAGTAATATGTCATCAACATAGATTAAAAGCACAGTAATAGTGCTATCAGACTTCTGAATGAATACAGATGAATCACATTTACTATTCTAAAACCCCTGAGATAGAAGAAATGCAGAGAAGGTGGAGTACCAGGCTCTAGGTGCTTGTTTGAGCCCATATAAGGCCTTGTGAAGTTTGCAGACATGAGTGGATTGAGTAGGATGAACAAAGCCAAGAGGCTGCAACATATGCACCTCTTCTTCAAGAACTCCATGAAGGAAAGCATTAGATATGTCAAACTACTTGATCGACCAATTGTGATGAAGAGCAAGACATAGAAGAATCCGATCCGTGTTTCTATTGTTCCTACTATTCGATTCCTTATCAGTTTGCAGTATATATATATACTAGTTCCTACTGTTCGGTTCCTAATTTACTCTAAAACTTGATCAATCTGATCCGTGTACAATCCTAATTTTTACATATTTTTGTAATATATGTTATGTATTTTTATAATAAATATTAAGTAGTTGTGTATCATATATAACTTTTTTTACTTATTTTTTTAGGCAAATATTGCATTTTTATCTTGCATCATTTGTGACGAATGTTACGGATTTTTTTTTTATACATAATTTGTACTTCATAAATAAAATTACATATTTTCTAATAATGTTAAAATTTTTAAAAATGTGTAACTAACAGTGTATATGATACATATCTTCCATAGCATTAAAACACTAATACAATATTAATAAATTTTACCTCCACCTCAATTTCATTCACTCCTCTATCTCTCAAAACAAATGGTAATAATAATTAACATCTCGTTGCAATACTTATAAAAGATAGTAGGTGGCTCACGTGATGCGTGTGCAAGTTCAATAAATAAAATATTTAACATATATTAGTTGTAATCTCAAGTGTTATGATTATTCCTTATCAAATTTGTGCTCTTAACTTCAAGTCTTGGCCTATTCTTTTCTCTAGCATTTTTTTTTTTCTTTGGTTTTTGATAGATCACTACACACTTGGTATGAAGAGAGACAAAGCTTAAAAGACACCAATTTAGGTGCTCACATATATAATAGTATAGATAAAAACAATTAAAATATTTAAAATATATTAGTTGTAATCTCAAGTGATAAGATTCTTCCTTATTAAATTTGTGGTCTTCAGTTCTAAGTGTTGGCCCATTCTCTTCTCTAGTATTTTTTGTTTTTTTTTTTTTGGTTTTTGATAGATCACTGGACACCTGGCATGGAGAGAGACAAAACTTCAAGACACCAATTTAGGTGCTGACCTATATAATAGTATAGATGGTATAGAATTTTTGTATATTTGTTTTGGTGTGGGGTAGTGAGTTTCTTCGACTAGTAGGGTGTAGTGGCATAATAAGTGGTATTGTGAACTTTTTGGCTCAAGTGTTCAACGATAGTCATGGTGGGAAGCTAACGGTTATATGGTTGGAGTACTTGATCACTATACAATTTAAAAAGAAAAAATCGTACCAAGAAAAATTCAGAACATTCTACTTGGTTTAAGTGCACGTTTTTGAACCCTGGTCCTTTCAACTTTTGGACCCCAAAAAAAAAAAGGGTATTTACACAGTGATCCCTTAAACTATTGTCAAGTATCCTTTTGACCTTCTATATTAAGAAACCATACAAACTGACTTTCTAAATTATGGATATTGTAAGAGGGAGAGGTCAGTTTGCAGTTCTATTTTCTCATTTCTTAGTTGAGCTTGTATATAAGAGTTGGCTGCTAGTTCTCAGTTCTACAGTTTATGGCAGTTTGCAGCAGCAGATTGGGTGTAGATGTGTCCATTCGAGTGATTGTTGCTGCTGTTAACTAATATCTAATAAAAGGTCCATAATTGCTCAGGTATAATCAATTTAACTCTTGCAAAGAGATATTTGAATATTAATTAAGTTCCCATAACTTGAGATCAATTTAAATCTATAAATTTTAATTTCATTTACAAATCCATATTTACATATCCAAATAGAGTTTAATTGGAGTTAAATCACATACCTTTTTTTGGGGGGGGGGGTTCAATTGGTCATAGATTAATTTCAAATAATGATTCAAAATCCAACAATATCTTTAAAGTCAACAATTTCCAAACTCAATAACAATCTCATGAAGAACTACATATAACCCGATCGAACTATACTCCATAAAAGCTAAACAACAACCTCAAACTACACAGTATTGCTATATCAATAGGCCAAAAATCCTTACTCACCTACCCATTTTGTTTTACCCATTGTGTTTTTAATGATGGCATGGATAGAAGAAAAACTCACACATAACTTTCACAAATTGTTGGAAATGTTGACATAAAATACAATGCACTGATATAATATCTACTTTTACCCAATGTTATTGCCATTTTACCATAAACCATAATTTTTTTTCTTTGAAAACAGAAGAAAAATAAAAATCCATAATCCTTTTTTTTTTTTTTTTTTTTTTGTGATGGCTTCTATATATATCATTTTTGTTTCACCAAACTTTTCATCTCCTTGGTTATTTCTCATATACAATAACATGATAAATTTCAAATATAGTGCTCATCTTTATGTGTACATATATATAAATATAGATATAGATATAGATACTAATACATATATTAAAAAAACTCATAAGAAAACAGTATACAAGTTCAGCCACTCTTAGTGGCATTTTATCAAGCACCTAAGAGGCATAATAATATATACTAGTGCAATATATCAAAGAAACTATGACCCTATATAACTTTACCACCTATGTAGACAATTTCAACAACCCAAACAATACACTACCATTCAAAAACATTGTACAATACAAAACCAGAATGAAAATTGAAGAAAATCCTTCAAGAAGATGAAAAACTCATTTCAACTTCATACTAAAATCACAGAAATGGTTAATGTACTTCTTACTAAATTAAAACCAAATCATCCAAAATAACAGAGCAGTGAGTGTTTATTCTTATTCTTCTTCTTCTTTTTTTGGTTCAATTTTTTGAAAAAAAAAATTAAAAAAAAATGACCCAAACAGAAAGAAGTACATAAAACATCAATTTACCTATGAAACTTCAACGATGAATAACAGAGCTTCAACTCCTTACAGCTCTGATCCAGTAAATCAACCAACTCGTCCAATCGGAGACAAACTTGCCAAATCAAACGCAAAAACTTGAAACAAATTCCAAGTGTTTTCTAGGGTTTTTTTGTATGCTCGATTTGCGATTAGATGTGGGAGAAATACAACGCAAGAGAGGGGTCGTGCAAGAGATGGAAACTGAACAGAAAAATCGCCGCAAATTTTGAGCGCCTTTTTTCTTTCAGGTTTCAATAGCATTCTTTCTTTGCTATATCATGTAGAATGAAGTTCCGTACTTAGAAACCTTTAATATTGGTTTTCAATTGCTATTAAAATATAAAAAATTGCTATAAAAAATTAAATGCTATTATTCAAAAATATTTTACAGCATTTTATTAAAAAATGTTATGTATACCTTTTATTTTATAACATTCATAAAAAAAAATGCTATAAACAAATGTTATTAATTATACTTTTTGTTGTAGTGTAGGTAAGGGCCATGTGCATAGTGGCCATGATATTGTTACCCCCGGGCGAGGGCCACATGAATTAAGAATGCCACAAATACATTTCAGAAAAATGAATATTTATTTATAATTCAAAAAATAGCATTTCAGAAAACAAATTGTATCATATCAGTCAAAAAATACTTATAATTAAACATAGCTTTACAGAATTATTGCTCACAAATGGCTCCCAACAAACAAACAGAGTAGATAGATCAGGTAACTTGCGACGCGTGACCTACACAGATACAGAACTAATACGTACAGAATTACACACTCGGAATCAATAATTTAGTTCTCTCTTATTTTGGTGTGTTCTACTTCTATTCCTCATTATTTTGGCTTAATTAGGGCTTAGAAATGCCTAGGATGCAAAAATGCATTTGAAAGCATTTGGTCAAAAATGCTGAAAATAAAGGTCCCGCTCGAGCACAACTTCATTCACTCAAGTGGACATGAAAAACATGAGTGGTTGCTCGAGCGCAACTTCCTTTGCTCGAGCAATCTGTAAACTTTGCAAAAGTACTGGTTACTCAAGTCCTCGCTCGAGCGCAACTCTTGTCGCTCGAGCGGTCTGCAAAAACATAAAACTTCTGGGCGCTTACATTTCACTCTCAAGCGAACTTCTGGTCACTCAAGCGGAAGTGTAAGATCATAGAGTGGTCGCTCGAGCAGAGAATTCGTCACTCGAGCAGAGAAGTAGAATCTGGAATTTCCAGATTGCTCTGCCCAGTGCAAAACTCATTTCCAAAGCTGCAAATCATGGTCTTTTGGGCCAAAAACTTGAGGAAACTCATATAATCTTGGAAAACTTGGTGCATTAAAGATCATTTCACAAAATCAAAGCCCAAAAGTAAGTGGTTTAACCAAATACAATCTTGAATGGTATATGTATATCTAACATGCATGAAGTGATATGCATCTTCCTTTTTCAAAACATAAACAATTGAGGTATTTGGTACTAAAACATGGTAAACTCTTAAAGCATGGCCAAAGTAAGCACTTTCATGTGAGAATTTCTTTAGAAAACATGCTCAATTTACCATGAGATGCACATGCATGCATGAATTGGTTCCCAAATCCTTCCTTTAAGCCCAATTCTTATGTCTATTCAACACTTCCGCTTGACTTCACATACTGAACAACTCAAACTCATAGCTAAAGGGTTAAAGTCTTACCTTAAGTCTTCAATTGCAAGAATTCAAGTCTCTAGCTTAATCTCAAGCCAAATCTTGGTCTTTCTCTGGTTTTTGGTGTCTAACTCTAGCTCTCTTTCACTCTCACGTTTCTTTGAGTTCAAGATTGTAGAAATGAAGGTGTAAAAATGTGTCCTAGAGTTCTCACATGCCTTATATAGGCTTCATTAAGAAGGTTTAAATAATGGTTAATCAATTTACATTATTTACTCTAATTTAATCATTCCGAATCGAATTTCAATTGAACCTACCATAATGTTCTAAAAATTCCAAATAACACATATACCAAGTCAATTTCGTGATCAGATGCCGATAAGGCTTTCAATTCACAAAATATAATAGAATTTCAAACAGATATTCTTACAATAGACAGATAGAGACACAAATAATGCAATGCACAAACAATTAACTCAAGATTTCATCTTAATTATGTATTAGGATTATTTAATCATGGATTAACATTAATCAGAGGTTGGAGTTGTTACAGTCTTCCCCGCTTAAAGAGTTTGGTCCTCCAAACTTGAATTACCTTCATTCTAGAGAAACATCGATCCAAAGGAAATAGATCAGGGCATCTCTTCACATATCTTCTTCTGTCTCCCAAGTTACATAAGTCCCTCCTTGGTTTTTCCAATCAACTTTTACCAACGGTATCTCCTTGTTCCTCAATCTTTTGATCCAGCGATTCACAATCTGAATAGGCCTTTCTTTGTACGTGAAATCATCTTTCAGAAGCATATGGGTCAGCTCAATTACATGTAATGGATCTCTCAAATAATCCCGAAGCATAGAGGCATGAAAAACATTGTGCATATGTTCCATGACCGGCGGTAAGGCTACCCGACACGTCACCGAGTTGATTTTCTCAAGAATCTCATATGACCCAATATATCTCGGAGACAATTTGCCTTTCACTCCAAACCGCGTTTGCCCTTTCATAGGAGTCACTTTGATAAACACGTTGTAACAACCTCGACCCATGATTAAAGTTAATCCATGATTTCATATGTCTAATAAGTTATTAAGATCAAATTCTGAATTAATTACATGCGTGTTGCATTATTTATGTTTATATATGTTTAACGTAGAAAAATCTGTTCAGGTTTCTGTTTTGATTTGCAAATTGAAGGCCTTATCGGCATCTGATTCAGAACTTGACTTGGTTTTTGTGTTAATTGGAATTTTTGGAATTTTATAGTAGGTTTAATAGAAATTCAATTCGGAACGATTAAATTGGGTCAATTTAATGCCACTTAATTAGCCTTAATTAACTATCATTAGGTAAGCCTATATAAGGCTTCTTATGTGCTCTCACTCACTCTTTTCTTTATTCTAACATATTTTGAGCTCTCACACACACACACAACGTGTAAAAAGTGAGAGAGACTAGAGATAAGTCTTCAACAAGGAATTTGCTAAGATTTTGACTAATTGAAGCTCAATTGGATAGCCTAGGTAAGAGCTCAACCTTGCAACCTTGGAATTGAGTCATTTAGCACATGAATACAAGTAAAATAGGTGAATTCATATGGGAATTGAGCTAAAAAAAAGAAAGCTAAGTCATTCCATACATGCATGCATGTTTCCTAGCATTTTAAAGTTGTTTTCAAAGCTTTTCTCACATGCATGTTGTAATTCTAGCATGGTTTGAAGAGTTTATAACATTTCTCACCATTGGACCTCATTTGATCATGTTTTGGAAGTTAAGAACTCAAGTGAATATATGCATGACAAGTTCATATCATGTTCTTACATTTCAAGTTGAATTTTTGCATGTTTGACATACTTTGGGGCCTTGACATTTTACAAGTTCCTACATGTTTTCCAGAATTTTGGCCCAAGAAGATGAGTTTTGAGGTGTGAAATTCGAGTTTTGAGTAAAGACGAGCAATTAGGAAATTCCAGAATTTTGCTCTCCGCTCGAGCTTGAGATTCTGTGCTCGAGCGGTCACCTTTGTTTTTGCATCTCCGCTCAAGCGACTAGAAGTTCGCTCAAGCGTGAATTGCATGCTCCCAAAAGTTACATGTTTTTGTAGACCGCTCGAATGGCAAGAGTTACGCTCGAGCGAGGGATTGAGTCTCACGCTCGAGCGACCATCGAACGTTCGTCGAGCGTAAAAATCACATAACCAATACTTTTTCAAAATTTTCGAAACACTCGAGCGGAGGAAGTTGCGCTTGAGCGACACTTCATATTTTTTTTTATGCCCGCTTGAGCAAGGAAAGCTACGCTCGAGCATAGACCCTATTTTTAGAAAATTTGACCAAGTGTTTTCAAATGCATTTTTGCATCCTCATTTCCATCTGTAGACACCCTATTTTTTACCGAACTTAAAACTCAGATGTCATTGATTGAGCGCTCGGTGATAGTACATGTTATGCTCATTCAGAGGTTTCGGAGTTTTGGCTGAGAGCCTTGCCTCGAGGCCTCAGAACTTTTTGTGCTTTGGCTCAGTTTGCGGACCAAGTCTTGTTTTCCCTTCCCAAAGGGAGGGAGTGGTCTTGTAGACCATCTCTCTGTGGTCGTAGACTACTTTTAGTGGTCGTAGGCCACTTTTCCCGTTTGGAGACTAATTTTCGATTTTTGAAGCCTTTGGTCGCGCGCCTTGTCTTCAGACCGCTTAACATTCTCCGTTTGGCGTGGTTTTTGAACCACACCTTGTTGCCTCTGCCTAGAGGAACACTGTGGTCCGGGAGACCACTTTTGTGGTTGCATACCACGTTTGATGCTCGTCGGCTAGTTTTCAGGGCTTTTGGCCGCGTGTTTTGCCTCCCGATTTCTCGTCTTGCATCCGCTTTGGTTTGTTTTTGGTACAAACCTTGTTTTCCTTGTTTGGAAGGTGGTACAAGGGTGGGAGACCAGTATTTCTCCTTGGAGACCATTTTTCCTTTTTCCAGCTAGTTTTCTTGTTAGATAACTGGCTTTCTTAGTCTTTGGACCATCTTTTCTGGTCGACCACCACACCACCACCTTGCATTTAGTGTGTTGACCACTCCCACATATGGCCGACCAGTTTCTATTCTGGTTAACCACCTAAAGTGGTCGGCCGACCACTTTTACTAGCAGGCCGACCACTTCAAGTGGTCAGCTGCTTTTTGACACCTTTTTGGAGATATTTTGGGACAGCTGGCACAGCTGGAGAGCATTTGAGCCATCCTCCATACATGTGTATGGAGGGATTGGCTTGATGCTTAGCTTCTCCAAGAAGCTTTGGCTTTCCTCTTCTATAAGAGGGCAGCTCCCCCTCCCTCCTCTAGGTTCAAAAATTTTCCCTAAGAGAGTTACATATAGCTTTGTCTCTATATTACTATTGTTCTTCATTTTTATGCCTTAAAGTGTAGATTTGTCTTACTTTAACACTCAAACACCATCATTTTGCTACTGAGGTTCCTAGGGGCTGATTTTGGTGTTCTTGGGTTGCCTTGAGCTTGAAAAACTTGCTAGAATTGTAGCTTTAAAGAAGGTCTTCAAGGGTGAGTTTCTAAGCCTTAAAACCCCCTTTCTTGCTTAACCTTTTGGCCTATCTTGCATGCTGTTTTAAGCTTAACTTATAACTGATAAAAGTTCTATTTTTTTATGCTTTTGATCTTTGTTTAAGATCACTTTTGTGTTTGAGGTTGTTTACCCCCTCTTAGGCCTTGTTTGGCCTTGTTTTTTAGCCTTTTTTGTGAGCTTCGGGACCACCTTGTATTGGCCTTCTCACCACTGAAATCCAAAGGGATTTCAGTGGTGGGGATGGTGTTTTAAGGTCCTAGAAGGGGAGGGTCATCCCCTTCCCTTGCATCTTTAATACATGCCTTAATAAGCCTCATGTTTGAGCATCTTTACTAAGTGTTTGTTGGCCACATCTTAGCTTGTATTTGTGGTTATTTTTCTGTGGCATACCACTTTTTTTTGCTTAGTTTGGTCACTCCATGCATGGTTAATACACTTGTAGTGTAAATCACACAATCTAGTCTTGTATGCCTCATGTTTGAACATGTGTTTCTAGCTTGTTTTAGGGCCATCTCAATAGGTTTTTGGCATTATTTTAACATTCCTTAGATCTTTTTTGGGTTGGTTTGGTTGGCTCTTGCGTGCCTTATACACTTGTAGTGTAAATCACACACACTAGCTTCGTATGCTTCATGAAGTAGCATCTCATTCTAGCCTATGTTGTGTCCATTTCAGCATGTTTTTGGGCTTGTTTTACCATGTCATACCTCTTTTTAGGTTTGGTTTGGTTAGCCTTTGCATGCTCCCTACACTTGTAGTGCAATCCTATTAAACTAGCCTAACATGCATCGTGTTGTAACATGTTATTTTAGCATGCTTTTGGCTTAGCTTTGAGAAGATTTTGTTCATGTTTTAGCATGTTTAAGATCTGATTTTGGTTGCATTGGTCATCCATGACATACTTTGTATAGCTATGGTTCAATCTAGCTTGTTGGCTTTGTGTATTGAATTCTCTAGCATGCATTACTTGGCTTATTTCAGTGATTTGACATCACTTGCTATGTGATTTCAGTCCATGTTTCATAGCCATGCATTCACATTTATCACTCATTCAATGCGTTGGAGGGTTTGCCCCTTTATGCCTTAACATGAACCGTTGCGTATGCCTTCATGCCCTTGCTTGCGAGCCACCATTTCAGTGTGTTTTTGGGGTTATTGTGCCATGATATAACTCTGATTTTTATTGCTTATGTCATCCCATGCTTGGTCTTAATAGGTGTAGTGTATTCTACCTTATTTGCCTTGTATGTATCATGTCTTATGCCCTTAATGCTAGTATATTTTGGCCTCCTTCCATACATGTTTTAGACTCATTTTAACATGTACTAGGACTATTTTAGGTTGCCTCAATCACATGCTTCATGTTTTGTATACTTGTAGTACTAATGCTCTTGCTTACTTCAAGCTTTGAGCACCATTGCATGCTTCATTTGTGTTGTGTACATGATTTGGCATCATCTAACATGACATTTCAGAGCTTATAGCATGCTTTTATTCCTACTTCATTCATGCTTTGAATGCCTCTAAGTATTGTCCATGTTTGCCTACCTTATGGCTTAGTTCGTATGCTTGCATGCCTAGGCCTTTGGGCCCTTATCTCAACATGTTTTGGTCCATGATTGGACCTACTTGAGCTCTATCCATGCTTAGTTCATGCATTTGTGCCATGTATTGCATGTCTCCTTTGTGTTGCTCTTTACTAGCTTTCATGCCTTAGGACCCTAGCATGCTTTACTTATGCTGTTTGAATGATTTGCCATCATTTCTTCCTTCATTTTAGTGCAATTAGTGTTGTTACACTTCCACTTTTGTCACTCATTGAGCATTCTTGAGAGTTGTGCTCTTTGGCCTGTTTGATGGTCAATGCATTGTGCATGCATGCCTTGCTTTATGTGCCTTCATTTCATCACCAATGGCCACTGATTTGGGCATGATTGAGGTCTACCCTTTTGGTTTAAGTCCATTGAATATAACATGTATATTACATTGAGCATGCCATGCTTGGTATATTACATAAGTTGCCCTTGTTACATTGCATTGTGCATGCATGCATTACGTTATGCTTAGGACCTCATGAATGCCCTGCATTGAGCATGCCATCTAGTTCTTAGCATTTGCATTGTGTATACTAGTTGTTACATGCTTTAGCATTGTGCATGCCATTCGCCTTGTTAGGTTGTTCATATTGCATTGCATGTTTGCATGCTTAAGTCACATTACATACTTGCATGCTTGAGTTGCATTGTGTATGCCACGCTTGCTTGCATTGTGTATGCCATGCTTGCTTGCATTGTGTTTGGAATAGGTGATAGTCCAAACACGGGAAACGAGGGACGTTTCATACTCAAAGTGATGAAACGTGCCTTAATTCCCAGTCGCCGACGCTCTTGATCATACATGATAGAGTTTTAGGCTTTATGTGTTTATTTGTGCATTCATTTCCATATTGAATTGTGCAACTTCGCCTCTCGGCCATCATGCATGGAAATGCGCGATTGGTGGCCCGAGGGTCGAGAACTACACTCCCTTGAGTTCATCACATGATAGGGAGGGTGGTTGTGCACACATATCTTGCAAATACATTGCCATGTCTTTTCTTGCTCTCTGTTGCAGAAAATTGGGATTCAGCAACAACAACTAGCCGGCCAGTTAGAAAAAGTAGCTGGCCGACCACTTTTCTTGGTTTTCAACAACAAAAAGTGGTCAACAGGTGTCTAGAGAGACCAAAAGTGGTCGGCCACCCTCCCACAGGATTCCCAAGGTGAAGTTTCATCTTTCTGGAGCTTGGTGCAAGTTTCTGAGAACAAATGAAAACAGAGGCGAATTGGGGCATCACATTGGATTTCCGAACAAGGCGACTGGGCATGTATGCATTCCTCTACCTTTGAGGCTCCTGATTTACTGCTTTCCTTAGCTGCCATGCTTAGATAGCTTACTTTTGCTTTGGTTTGTCCTTTAATTAGTTAATGCGTTAGCTATTCAATTCGTTTTGTAATAATTAGTTAATTAATTTGTTATGTAATAATTAGTTTAATTAGCTTAGATTAGCTAGTTAACTCTTTATTCGGTCCCTCCCTCGAGAGGGCGCATTGTTGTAATAAGCGTGCGTGTGTGTGATGCATGTCTTCCAACCCCCATTTCTTTCTCCCTTTTACTTAACCCCTTACGATGGTTAGTTTTAGGGCATATTTCATTTAGCATACCTTATGTTCGCATGCGTGCATCCATTCATTTGTCTTGCATGCACCCGGCTCGGCGCATCATACTAACTGCATTGTATTTCAATTCCAATTTGAATACATGTACCAAGTTACAATTCACATGACATTCTAGAATAGCCGAGCCTATTTCAGTTGCATTTTCGCATGTGTTGCATTAGCCATCTTAACATGAACTAGGATCATGCATGATTTCTAACTAGTTCTTTGTTTTGGCTTGGAGTACACTGTGAGTGTTTACGCTTTAGCATACTGCATGTGTGTTAATATTGCCATGAAAGCATGCTTGCCATGAGGCTAACTGCTTAGTTGATTAACTGCCTGAATGCCTGTGGGTGAAGGTTGGATTACTTGAGTTGGAACAATTCATCAAAATCCTCGATTTTAGCCTACTTGCAAGTAGCAAACTTCAAACTATTTTCCTGATAAACGGATATGCAATGCTTTGTTCCAAATTAGGCGATCTAGTCTATACTTGTGTGTTGTGCGCATCACATAGTAATTCTAGCTAATTAATCGGAATAAGAGCACATGTGTTTTAAAAAACAAGATATCATGCTTAGTACAGGCCGATCTTTGATCGGGCGAGCGGGGGTGCTCATAGATGACCTTCCCCAATCGTACCCAATTTCCCGAGCCGAGGCAACTTTGGTGATGACGGACACGTGGCCTTAGGCACGAGTCAGGGTTTCCTAAATTTTTCCAAAATAAAATATTTAGGTGGCGACTCTGTATCTGGCAAAGCAGTCCATGTTTGGCACTTCTTTCTTAAAAAAAAGTTTTCCAAAACAATTTGCCGGATTTGGACTCTTTGGTGATTTATCAATCTCACATCGCACATTGTGAGATTAGATTAAGAACCGTGACATTTGAGTCCGAACTGTAGTAAGCAAAGCCCGAAGGGGCGCGTCTACAGTTTCTAGCGACTCTGCTGGGGAGTTAGAGAACTTGACTCAAACTCATGATATCTTGTTTTGATTACACTTATGTGTCTCTTTGCATTGCATTTGCATTGGTGCGCCTAGGACACCGTGTTCACCGTATGCTATTCCTGAGCAGTTTGCCGAAGGCTCGCTTCGAGAAGCGTGCCATAAGGCTGACTGGTTACAGGCTCTGCCACGACGGGAACACAAACCTTGGTTTTTTACTGAGACACCCTTTTTGACCATTCGACCTAGTGCATGTCAGAATCTATAGTGACTATTCCAAACTAGGACAGGTTGCTTACC
The DNA here is from genome assembly GCA_025200525.1 of Camellia lanceoleosa. Taxonomy (NCBI): domain Eukaryota; kingdom Viridiplantae; phylum Streptophyta; class Magnoliopsida; order Ericales; family Theaceae; genus Camellia; species Camellia lanceoleosa. Next base: position 204,461,862 of record CM045758.1, read on the forward strand.
CGATTATAGGTTGTTTGAAACCGCTGTGTATGTAGTGAAACCCCAGCTCCTGACAAAATAGGACAGGGAAATCCTACCCCAACATAGGGGTGTTTTGGCTCTCACTTGCTTGTTATGTGCTGTTAGAGTGTGTCTCTACAGGTTACGTATCAGTTTGCAAGTCTGGGTATCAGGTCTGCGGGCATCAGTATTTTGAGAATCCGTTATATCTACGGGTATCAGATTCAGTTTTGGGGTAATAATTCGCGGAACAATGATCAATGGTCGAATACAATTATTCAGCTATGCATATATCTGTTCTGGTGAAATTGGGCTGAGATGTTGCCTGTTTTCCCTTTCAAGGGTTCGGAGATTTGGTTCAAAGCAACCAGTGTTCTCCTTCGCTGAGGCAAGGCAAAGAAAGGCCAGTCAAGGCTCACTGGTTTATCAGATCCGTCAGCCACCAGTCACATCACCTCTGTTCAGTTCAGCAGACTCGTGATGACACAGAATTCAGGAGAAATTGTGGTCATGGCAGCAGTATTAAACCAAGGAATCGCCATGCAGGGTGAGACCGATGTTGAAATGGAACATCCGCCCAGGTCACCTGCCGCACACCCGATCTGGGAACCCCAACCATTTCAAACCCGTGAGCCCACCACTTTCAAGTTTATGGGAATGATTGGCGATCTTCAGAGATCTGTAGCTAATCTAGCCTTTGGAATGTCAGCTCCACCATTGACCATAGCACATCCTAAAAATTTCATGCCAGAAGAACCCTCGCTCTTGGGGCGGATTGTAATTGAACTTAGCCAACCTGAACCCATCCTAAGTATAGGCAATGGCATGTCAACAACAACCGTGTTTCACTCTGATATAGTAATCCAAACCTTCGACCAAGTTGAGGCGAGTGGTAAGAACAAGGTGGAGGTGGACATTGACCCCTATGAACAACTTCTGCAGGCTATTGAGGCTTTGAAAGCCAGGGGACTGAACAAACATGTATGCTCGCAGTTATTGCAAAAACTGTCGATAACACTTTCCCCACTCAGACTGAGGGCAATTCAAGCCAAGGGGGGAACCCGGAGAAGGGCCATCATACTGGAAATGATCCTGTTAGATCTAATCTTGCACCCGGAAAAGATCAGAAAACTAAGTCAGCACTTGTCGACCCCTTTGCTAGTGTGCCCAGCAAAAATCCACAAACCTCAAAGTACCAACCCCGGGGTCGCAGGGTCTTCCATGCCCTCTATATGCCTTTGTCCAAGGCTCTTCAAATCCTTGTTGAGAAAGGCCATCTCAAGCCTCTTGAGCCTCGCCCCCTCCCGAATCCCCTTCTAGCTAAGCATGATGGTACCCAATACTGTGCATACCATCAACAAACCATTCACAGCACTGACAATTGCTTTCGTCTTCACTACGAAGTGCAAGATTTGATCGATGACGAGGTTATTGTCCCACCAAGCTTAGCAAAGTCTATCGTCACTGGATAAGTGGACTTGGGGGATAGTACGAGTAGGTGATCGAGGGATGAACCACCTGCGGGCAACGTTCAGTTTACTCCAGATGTTGCGTATGGCCCGCCCTGTTTTGAGCATTTGCGAATGCTGTTTATTTTATGTTCTGGCTTGGGCATTGAGTCAGTTCTGCTGTGTTGTTTTAAGTCTGTCTTTCTACTTTAGGTCAGTCTTTTGTTTAGGGTCTGTCTTGTTGTATCGAGTCAGTCCTGTTGTATAGGAGTCGGGTGATTCTGGGAATGTTACCTTGGGCATCATTTGTTTTGTTGTTTTGTGTTTGTCTTTTTGCTTTCTTTTGGGTATGTTTACGTGGAGCCGATTACACGAAGATCCAGATGAAACAAAGATAATTTTCACACTCTTGTGTTTATACGCCTTGTGCCAGTTATGCCAGAAGTTCTGAATGAGATGGCAGTATACGACTAGAAACTGTGTCTTTTCTGTGCTTTGAATTCATTACATCGACCTAAGTTTTTCAAAACTCTTTTTGAACATTGCGGTGAAAACAAAGAGGAAGGAATTCCTCGAGATTTGATCAATTGAGAGGAAGAGAGACATGCTAAGCCCTTAATGAATGAGATCATGCATGTTAATGTGAGTACTGAAAAGGATCCTGGCTTGATCCAGATTGGTTCCGCATTGTCTTCAGCGCGAGCGACTAGTCGCTTTCTTAAAGATTTCAAAAAATGTTTTGCGCGATCCTGCGAAGACCTGTGTGGAATCGCTCTTGAGATTGTGCAGCTTAGGATCGCTCTCAGCCTCGAGACTCGACCCCTTTTGCTTTCAAACTTTGAACTTGGATTCAGGATATTCAAAGGTCAATCATGATGTGAGACCTGTGTGGCCATATTTGAAGCAGCCCTTGAATTAGCGGCAACAAAGTCAGATCAAGGTTAGACGTCATTAAAAAGAAGCTTGTGAAGCTAGATCAGAAGCCCCTCGAACTAGGGGCAAAAATGTCTGATGTGCTCGAAGAGCCGAAGATGGATCATTCTGCAAATCAATGAAGATCGACAAGCATGCCAAATCCTAGAAGGGAGGAAAGAAAAAAGTATTGCTGAAGAACAACTGCGTTCCTATCCACAACACTAGGGGAAAATTCAACCCCCATTGGATGGACTCCAACATCATCAGCAAACAACAGCCACTCTCCTGGATTCAGATGGCTTCGAGATCTTAAAACCATTTGACATGGACAAAGCTACACTTTTACCCTTGAGAGACTCGCTAGGCCGAAAACCCGGAAGGGCGACCCAGGCAAAAGTTAGAGCAAATGAAAAAGAAAAGAAAAGAACAAAAAAGAAAAATGCAAAGAATGAAGAAAAGATGAAAAAAAAAAAACAACAGAAAAAATGAAAAGAAAAGAAAAAGATTGAAAAGAAAAGAAAAACATGGCTTGCAAGGTTGAAAACCCAGAAGGGCGGCCTTGGCAAAAGTTAGAGCGCAAAAGGAGAGGTTAATACACGAGTGTACATTAACCTGAACTACGTAAGGCTTAATTCCCATGTTTGGGATACGTAGGCAACTTCATTCTGAAGTCCAGCCAGAAACACTTCCAAATCGATTGTGTCCATGTAATGGTTTTGATCATCTCGGTCTTCTCTGTATCCGAGAGTTCGGTTGTGATCGTCACCATGAGAACTGATTACAATGTACTGCGGTGCTATTCTAACAAGGGGCAACTTTCCGTTGCCGTTCAGTGTGCTGCGGTGCTATTCAAACAAGGGGCAACTTTCCATTGCCGTTCAGTGTGCTACGGTGCTATTCAAACAAGGGGCAACTTTCCATTACCGTGCAGTGTCCTTCAGACAATGGGCAATTTCCCATTGTTATGGATCTGAAGTTGTGCATCTCAAGAGTAGGTTCCATGCTCATTGAGCAAGTGGCAATTTGCAAAAACAGTTTTTGAGAATTTTTACTGAGGTTGATTATTTCTCTCGAAAATTATTCCATTTTTCAAAACTGGACCATTTCTTGGACCCAAAAAAGGAAAATTTTTAGTGCTCATAGCCTGGCTTGCATGATTTTAAATCAGAAAGTCGAACAAGTGTGTTAATCTAACTCTCATATTGATTAAAATTGTTTTAGTAGAAAGCCAAAACAAAAAAATGGTCAAAATGATGAACTAGGGACACAGTTGAGTCAGGTTTTCTGTCTTCTCCCCATTGTCAACATACTTGCCAAGAAGGGCATTATGCCTGCCAGAAGAGGCACGACTGGAGCTAATAACAGAGGGCTAAAAGCTCTCTCATCCTCCAAGCAACGAGGTATCAAGCCGAGTGCGAAGCACGAATCGGAATGGATCAAGATACTCCACTCCCTCATCCGGGACATCGATTAGACGTCACCGGAGGAAATAGCCGCGAGCTGAATATGCTGGGCGTGAGCCCGCAACTTCCTATTTATCTATCAACCACCCAGGGGAGGGATAAAAAATAAGAGAGATTGAAGAATAGAGAGATGTGCGATGAGAGAAAAAGTGAGAAAAGGCTTTTTCAAAAAAACAGAGCCTGAAGGCCGAGTGATGTGAGGATCACAAATGAGAAAGGGTGGGAAACAATACCTAGAGAAACTAGCTCCTCGTTAACCGAGAGGTCTCTCATCTTTGGCACACATCTGAGTGTCGTGTGTGTTGCTTTGTTTGTCTCGATTCTTGTTTTGAGTCGTTTCGAGTGTATTTCGATGTGTTTAGGTTGTTTACCTTTTATTTTTCTTTGTTGAGTCGTTTTGACTGTGGTCAGTTGTAGGCTCAATACCCGGTTGACAACCCCTTTCTCATTTCAATTTCAAAAAAAAAAATCGTTTTGTGCTCAGAGTGTTGTGATATTCTCCACATTTGGGCAAAACAAGTATTCGTTCTTTCATAAACCGCAAGGTTCAACCCAGGTCATTTGAGAACAGCAAAACTAGGACCTATCTGAAGTTGTATGGGTTTCGGACTGCGAAGCAAAAGAAAAGAGGGAAAAATCGGAGCAGCCGAGGTTGTTTCAACTTCTGCGAGTTCCATCTTTGCATCCCGTATGTTCAAAATGAACAAAGCACTGTGTTATGGGCTGTGTGTTCAGAGTGGGCAGTGTTCAGAATGGGCTGAGTACCTCGAATGAGCCGTGTGCAGAATAAGCTGAGTATTGTTTTATGAACTGTGTGTTCGAAGTGAGCAGTACCCTGTGTAAGCCGTATGTCGAATAAACCAAGCACTGTGTTATGAGCTGTGTGTTCAGAATGAGCTGTGCACTGTATGAGCTGTGTGCAAAATAAATCAGGTACTGTATTATGGGCCGTGTGTTCAGAATCAGCAATGTCCCGCATGAACCATGTGTTCAAAATAATCAGAGTGTTGTGTTATGAACTGTGCGTTCAGAAGGAGCAGTGCGCAATACGAGTTGTGTGTTCAAAATGAATAGAATATTGTGTTGACTATTTTCGCACCAAAATGGCAATCAGAAGTGCTCTCCAGGAGTACCAATCCCTGCCAAAGGCATCTTGGTTGTGTTTGCAGTGAGTTCCTAGGAGATCAATTGCGATGGTAGAAAATAGAGTTTAAAGAAAATAGAGTTCAAATGATTGTTGCCTAGAACACAAAGGTTTGGAATTTCCGAGACTAAAGTCTGGTTTGAATACCCAGGGGTGTATCCCCGGCTTGAAATCTGTATGGAAGCCCCATAGGTTGAGGCAGCATGTATGCACTTCAATTCTAGATACTAAACCAACCTAGTATGTCCCCTTGTTAAAGAATAGAGAAAATTGTGAACATGATCAGGAAGAAAAGCGGCACCCGTGGTTTCCCCAGCAGATGTTGCTTCTTGTCAGCATTTCAGCACCTTTGTACTGTGAGTTGAAGGTAAGTGTTTGAAAAACGCAATGTAAAAGGGAAATCCACAACAGAGTAAAGCGGTTCACCGCCACTCACCTCATGAGGTGCTTTCTAAAGTGTTGCTTTGTTTGTTTATTGCTATCCTTAACATCATGCGTTGTATTGCATTCTACCTATCAGATCCTTTCTCGTTCGTGAACGGTATTGCATGTACAGTTCATTTAGAGAAGTTCCGGTTCAGTTTGACTGATACCTTCCTCCTCTCGCGTTTGGCGCGTGTTTGGATACCTTTCTCCTCTTGCGTTTGACACGCGTTTGGATGACTACGCTTTCTTGCACAGTCTCTTTCCTCTCTTGCGTGTGATACGCTAAAAGGTTTTCCCTTTCCTCTCTCGCGTGTGATATGCTGAGAGATGCTCTTTTCCTCTCTTGCGTATGATACGCGGAGAGATGCTCATTTTCACTCTTGCGTGTGATACGCTGAAAGATGCTTCTTTTCCTCTCTTGCGTGTGATACGCGGAGAGATGCTTCTTTTCCTCTCTTGCGTATGATACGCGGAGAGATGCTCCTTTCCTCTCTTGCGTGTGATATGCGGAGAGATGCTCCTTTCCTCTCTTGCATGTGATACGCTGAGCGATGCTTCTTTTCCTCTCTTGCGTGTGATACACTGAGAGATGTTTTCTTTCCTCTCTCACGTGTGATACGCTGAGAGGTTTTTCTTTCCTCTCTCGCGTGTAATACGCTGAAAGGTTTATCTTTCCTCTCTTGCATGTGATACGCTGAGAGATGCTTTCTTTCCTCTCTTGCGTGTGATACTTAAGAGATGCTTTCTTTCCTCTCTTGCGTGTGATACGCTGAGAGATGCTTTCTTTCCCCTCTCGCGTGTAATACGCTGAGAGGTTTTTCTTTCCTCTCTCGTGTGTGATACGCTGAGAGGTTTTTTTCTTTCCTCTATTGCTTGTGATACGTTGAGAGGTTTTCCCTTTCCTCTCTCGCATGTGATACGCTGAGAGGTTTTTCTTTCCCCTCTCGCGTGTGATACGCTGAGATGTTTTTCTTTCCTCTCTTGCGTGTGATACGCTGTGAGGTTTTTCTTTCCTCTCTTGCATGTGATACGCTGCGAGATGCTTTCTATCCTCTCTTGCGTGTGATACGCTAAGAGATGCTTTCTTTCCCCTCTGGCGTGTGATAACCTGAGAGGTTTTTCTTTTCTCTCACACGTATGATACGTTGAGAGGTTTTTTTTCTTTCTTTCCTCTCTCGCGTGTGATACGCTGAGAGGTTTTTCTTTCCTCTCTCGCATGTGATACACTAAGAGGTTTTTCTTTCCTCTCTTGCGTGTGATATGCTAAGAGATGCTTTCTTTTCCTCTCTTGCATATGATACATTGAGAGATGCTTTCTTTCCCCTCTTGCGTGTGATACGCTAAGAGGTTTTTCTTTCCTCTTTCGCATGTGATACGCTGAGAGGTTTTTTTTTTCTTTCCTCTCTCGCGTGTGATACGCTGAGACGTTTTTCCTTTCCTCTCTCGCGTGTGATACGCTGAGAGGTTTTCCCTTTCCTATACGATGAGAGGTTTTCCCTTTCCTCTCTCGCGTGTGATACGCTGAAAGGTTTTTCTTTCCTCTCTCGCATGTGATACGCTGAGAGATTTTCTCTTTCTTCTCTTGCATGTGATACGCCAGAGAGATGCTACCTCCCCTCTCTTGCGTGTACTACACTAAGAGGTTTGCCTTCTTCTTTCCGAAACATGGGGATATGTCCCTATGCTTCCTTCTTCTTCTGAGACACGGGGATACGTCCCTATGTCTCTTCTCCTTTTCGGAAACACTAGGATACGTCCCTATGTGTCTCTCCATCTGGTAAAGAGCATTTGGAATACATTCCAATGCTCATGCCATTCGAAACTTTGGGATACGTCCCTATGTTTCTCCCCTCTGTCCCTTTTCCTTACACGATTTCAATGTGTTTGGAATTTAACTCAGGACGTATGTGCGTGGGCCTGGGCATGTTTTATCTCAGGTTGTGTTTTGAACACACCTGGGCAGGTTGTTCTGGACCTCCTCTCACGATTTCAGCGTGGTTTAAGTGTCCCATTCCTTACATGATTTCAGCGTGTTTGTAATTTATCTTAGGACGCATGTGCGCGGGCTTGGGCGTGTTTTATCTCAGGTTGTGTTTTGAACACACCTGGGCAGGTTGTTTTGGACTTCCTCTCACGATTTCAGCATAGTTTGAGTGTCCCATTCCTTACACGATTTCAGCGTGTTTGGAATTTATCTCAAGATGCATATACGCGGGCCTGGGCGTGTTTTATCTCAGGTTGTGTTTTGAACACACCTGGGCGGGTTGTTTTCGGACCTCCTATCACGATTTCAATGTGGTTGTCCCATTCCTTACACGATTTCAGCGTATTTGGAATTTATCTCAAGATGCATGTGCACGGGCCTTGGCGTGTTTTATCTTAGGGCGTGTTTTGAACACACCTGGGCGATTGTTTTGTTTTTCTCCTCTCATGATTCTAGCATGGTTGGAGTTTATCACCCCACGCATCTACTGTACTATTTATTTGCTTCGCACTGTTTTGTGCAAATCATCAATCACGCTATTTTGCGCATCGCGCTATTTTGTGCACCTTACTTGCATTTTGCATGCATTTTATCACGCTATTTTGCGCATCGCACTATTTCGTGCACCTTACTTGCATTTTGCATGCATTTTATCGTGCTATTTTGCGCATCGCACTATTTTGTGCACCTTGCTTGCATTGTACATGCATTTTATCGCGCTATCTTGCGCACCTCAATCGCACTGTTTTGTGCATTGCATATCATTCGCGCTATCTTGCGCATTTCACCTGCACTTGTTAGTGCATTGCGTTGTTTTGTACACTTCATCCGCATTGTTATGCGTCAGACTTAGGTTACATTGTTTGCACCCCTTTCCGCATTGTTATGCGTCACACTTACGTTGCATTGTTTGCATCCCTTCCGCATTGTTATGCGTCCCCTTTCCGCATTGTTATGCGTCACACTTAGGTTACATTGTCATGCACCCCTTTCCGTATTGTTATGCGTCACACTTAGGTTGCATTTTTATGCACCCATTTCACATTGTTATGCGTCACACTTAGGTTGCATTGTTTGCTTCCCTTCTGCATTGTTATGCGTCACACTTAGGCTGCGTTGTCATGCACCCCTCCACTTGCGTTGTTACGCACTTTTCACTTGCATTGCTATGCATATTTCCATCGGCATCATACGTGTCCACATTTGACATAGCGTTGAACATGTGTTGCTAACGATATTGTACCTGTTGAGTTTCTCTCTTTTGCAAGCATGATATTGTATGTACGGTTCATTTGAAGCTGGCATGACCAGACGAACCAGACAGGTATTGTATGTACTCCGCGTGAGACGTAGTGAGAATTGTATAATTCTCTTACATCCTTTCTGCATATGATATAGTTTGGTTCGTATTTAGTGGCTTAAACTGTCGCATTTATTTTGCATATTTACTTCATTACAGCTTTCTTTGCATTATCATAAGTTATGTTCGGCTTCTTGAATTGTCACTTGCATTTTGCCTCTGCCTACGGGCACATTTCTTTGTTATCTTGCCTGTTTGTCTAAGTCTTCGGCCTTGTCAAAAATGGGTCGTCTCTGGGCTTTGACATTCACTCCCGTCACTTCTTGACTTTTGAGTTCTGTCAAAGAGGGGCAACTGTAGACACCCTATTTTTGACTGACCTTAAGACTCAGACGTCATCGATTGAGCGCTCGGTGATGGTACATGTTGTGCTCGTTCTGAGGTTTCGGAGTTTTGGCTGAGAGCTTTACCTCCGGGCCTCGAAACTTTTTGTGCTTTGGCTCAGTTTACGGACCAAGTCTTGTTTTCCCTTTCCAGAGGGAGGGAGTGGTCTTGTAAACCATCTCTCTGTGGTCGTAGACTACTTTTCGTGGTCGTAGGCCACTTTTCCCGTTTGGAGACTAGTTTCCGGTTTTTGAAGCCTTTGGTCGCGCGCCTTGTCTCAGGACCGCTTCACATTCTCCATTTGGCGTGGTTTTTGAACCACACCTTGTTGCCTCTGCCTAGAGGAACACTGTGGTCCGAGAGACCACTTTTGTGGTTGCATACCACTTTTGATGCTTGTCGGCTAGTTTTTGGGGCTTTTGGCCGCGTGTTTCGCCTCCCAATTTCTCGTCTTGCATCTGCTTTGGTTTGTTTTTAGTACAAACCTTGTTTTCCTTTTTTGGAAGGTGGTACAAGGGTGGGAGACCAGTATTTCTCCTTGGAGACCACTTTTCTTTTTTCCAGCTAGTTTTCTTGTCAGATAACTGGCTTTCTTGGTCTTTGGACCATCTTTTCTAGTCGACCACCACACCACCACCTTGCATTTAGTGTGTTGACCTCTCCCACCTATGGCCGACCAGTTTCTATTCTGGTTGACCACCTAAAGTGGTCGGCCAACCACTTTTACTAGCAGGCCGACCACTTCAAGTGGTCGGCTGCTTTTTGACACCTTTTTAGAGATATTTTGGGACAGCTGGCACAGCTGGAGAGCATTTGAGCCATCCTCCATACACATGTATAGAGGGATTGGCTTGATGCTTAGCTTCTCCAAGAAGCTTGGGCTTTCCTCTTCTATAAGAGGGAAGCTCCCCCTCTCTCATCTAGGTTCAGAAATTTTCCCTAAGAGAGTTACATATATGTAACGCCCCGACTTCCGGATCGTTAATAAATCAAATCAACCTCAAATTTATAATCGTAAATATACAAATCATCTCTACAAATAATTAACTCAAATGTCTCCAAAATATTAATTATACAAATCTCCAAAAATAATATATAGTTGTAGACTAAAAGAATCTCCAACTCAAATAATCTCTTTAGATGCTTCAACTCCCACCGCCACTAAATTTGCTCCATGCCTGAAAAATAAATTAATTCGGGAAGTATACAATACAACAGGAATAGCAAGGTTCACGAAAAATAAATTAACAGAGATCCAAAGAATTACACAACCGATTAGATTCGATAAACAAGTAATTTACCAAATTGTACAAACAAGTCAACTCGACATATGATAATTTATCTAGAACCAAATACCCGGTCCTACTCGATACATGACCAGTGACTGGCCTCACCCCCCTCACCCAAGCACAACCGCTTATCCGGGCTATTGGTACAGAGTATATTGGCAAAGTCCACTCGATCCATGTACGGAGCATTTCCATGTCATTTAGCCAGACAAATCAACATTTCCAACACAGAATAACTACACAGAGTTCATCAAATGATTAGAGTAATCAAATGAATCAACAACGAATAATTCCATAGAATTTATCAAACAATTAGAATAATCACGAAGAGTACAACTTTATGGGAATTAAAAATAAACTCTTTGCAAAGAGAATTTGGGAAGCATATTGTATACCACCCGAATTACCTCAAATCAATCTCCTCCGTCTCCAACACTCGAATCTCGATCTTTCTCCATAAATCTCCAAATTCTAAGCCATAAGGTATGTAAGGTTTCACAAAATCTACAACTCTCTCCTCAGTATGAAAATGCTTACTCTCACTTTAAACATTCTTAATCTAAACTCTAAATCTATATAACAAATGGAAAGAGATATGGAAAAACCATAGAAAGAAGTTGAGAGGTGAGCTCAATTTATAGGCAACTTGGTGTAACATACTAGTTGGAATATGAAAGGACACATTAGGATTTACTTGAAATTAAAGTCTACTAGTTGGAATTTGAAAGGACAAGTTTGAATATGAATGAACCACTAATAAGGATAGTAAATGAATCACTAATAAGGATATTAAATGAACAAGTTTGTCATAAAAGCCTACTATTTGGATATGAATAGACAAGTCACTAGTTGGATTATGAAAAGACACTAAAAATATGGGGTGTCAGAATATAGCTTTGTCTCTATATCACTCTTGTTCTTCATTTTTATGCCTTAAAGTGTAGATTTGTCTTACTTTAACACACAAACACACACTCAAACACCATCCTTTTGCTACTAAGGTGCTTAGGGGCTGATTTTGGTGTTCTTGGGTTGCCTTAAGCTTAAAAAACTTGCTGGAATTGTAGCTTTAAAAAAGGTCTTCAAGGGTGAGTTTCTAAGCCTTAAAACCCCCTTTCTTGTTTAAGCTTTTGGCCTATCTTGCATGTTGTTTTAAGCTTAACTTATAACTGATAAAAGTTCTATTTTTGCATGCTTTTGATCTTTGTTTAAGATCACTTTTGTGTTTGAGGTTGTTTACCCACTCTTAGGCCTTGTTTGGCCTTATTTTTTAGCCTTTTTTGTGAGCTTCGGGACCACCTTGTATTGGCCTTCTCTTTCAGTAGTGGGGATGGTGTTTTAAGGACCTAGAAGGGGAGGGCCATCCCCTTCCCTTGCATCTTCAATACATGCCTTAATAAGCCTCATGTTTGAGCATCTTTACTAAGTGTTTGATGGCCACATCTTAACTTGTATTTGTGGTTATTTTGCTGTGGCATACCACGCTTTTTACTTAGTTTGGTCACTCCATGCATGGTTAATACACTTGTAGTGTAAATCACACAATCTAGTCTTGTATGCCTCATGTTTGAGCATGTGTTTCTAGCTTGTTTTAGGGCCATCTCAGTAGGTTTTGGTGTTATTTTAACATGCCTTAGATCTGTTTTAGGTTGGTTTGGTTGGCTCTTGCGTGCCTTATACACTTGTAGTGTAAATCACACACACTAGCTTTGTATGCTTCATAAAGTAGTATCTCATTCTAGCCTATGTTGTGTCCATTTCAGCATGTTTTTGGGCTTGTTTTACCATGTCATACCTCTGTTTAGATTTGGTTTGGTTAGCCTTTGCATGCTTCTTGCACTTGTAGCGCAATCCCATTAAACTAGCCTAACATACATCATGTTGTAACATGTTATTTTAGCATGCTTTTGGCTTAGCTTTGAGAAGATTTTGTTCATGTTTTAGCATGTTTAAGATCTGATTTTGGTTGCATTGGTCATCCATGACTTGCTTTGTATAGCTATGGTTCAATCTAGCTTGTTAGTTTTGTGTATTGAATTCTCTAGCATGCATTACTTAGCTTATTTAAATGATTTGGCATCACTTTTTATGTGATTTCAGTCTATGTTTCATAGCCATGCATTCACATTTATCACTCATTCAATGCGTTGGAGGGTTTGCCCCTTTATGCCTTAACATGAACCGTTGTGTATGCCTTCATGCCCTTGCTTGCGAGCCACCATTTCAGTGTGTTTTTGGGGTTATTGTGCCATGATATAACTCTAATTTTTATTGCTTAAGTCATCCCATGCTTGGTCTTAATAGGTGTAGTGTAATCCACCTTATTTGCCTTGTATGTATCATGTCTTATGCCCTTAATGCTAGCATATTCTGGCCTCCTTCCATACATGTTTTAGACTCATTTTAACATGTACTAGGACTATTTTAGGTTGCCTCAATCACACGCTTCATGTTTTGTATACTTGTAGTACAAATGCTCTTGCTTGCTTCAAGCTTTGAGCACCATTGCATGCTTCATTTGTGTTGTGTACATGATTTGGCATCATCTAACATGACATTTCAGAGCTTATAGCATGCTTTTATTCCTACTTCATTCATGCTTTGAATGCCTCTAAGTATTGTCCATGTTTGCCTACCTTATGGCTTAGTTTGTATGCTTGCATGCCTAGGCCTTTGGGCCTTATCTCAGCATGTTTTGGTCCATGATTAGACCTACTTGAGCTCTGTCAATGCTTAGTTCATGCATTTGTGCCATGTATTGCATGCCTCCTTTGTGTTGCTCTTTACTAGCTTTCATGCCTTAGGACCCTAGCATGCTTTACTTATGTTGTTTGAATGATTTGGCATCATTTCTTGCTTCATTTCAGTGCACTTAGTGTTGTTACACTTCCACTTTTGTCACTCATTAAGCATTCTTGAGAGTTGTGCTCTTTGGCCTGTTTGATGGCCAATGCATTGTGCATGCATGCCTTGATTTATGTGCCTTCATTTCATCACCAATGGCCACTGATTTGGGCATGATTGAGGTCTACCCTTTTGGTTTAAGTCCATTGAATATAACATGTATATTACATTGAGCATGCCATGCTTGGTATATTACATAAGTTGCCCTTGTTACATTGCATTGTGCATGCATGCATTACGTTATGCTTAGGACCTCATGAATGCCCTGCATTGAGCATGCCATCTAGTTCTTAGCATTTGCATTGTGTATACTAGTTGTTACATGCTTTAGCATTGTGCATGCCATTCGCCTTGTTAGATTGTTCATATTGCATTGCATGTTTGCATGCTTAAGTCACGTTGCATACTTGCATGCTTGAGTTGCATTGTGTATGCCACGCTTGCTTGCATTGTGTATGCCATGCTTGCTTGCATTGTGTTTGGAATAGGTGATAGTCCAAACACAGGAAACAAGGGACGTTTCATACTCAAAGTGATGAAACGTGCCTTAATTCCCGGTCGCCGACGCTCTTGATCATACATGATAGAGTTTTAGGCTTTATGTGTTTACTTGTGCATTCATTTCCATATTAAATTGTGCAACTTCGCCTCTCGGCCATCATGCATGGAAATGCGCAATTGGTGGCCCGAGGGTCGAGAACTACACTCCCTTGAGTTCATCACATGATAGAAAGGGTGGTTGTGCACACATATCTTGCAAATACATTGCCATGTCCTTTCTTGCTGCGTAAAATCGGGATTCAAGAAGAACAATGGCCTACCAACTGTAGTAGTGGCCGACCACTTTTCTTGGTTTTCAACAACAAAAAGTGGTCGGCAGGTGTCTGGAGAGACCAAAAGTGGTCGGCCACCCTCCCACAAGATTCCTAAGGTGAAGTTTCATCTTTCTGGACCTTGGTGCATGTTTCTGAGAACAAATGAAAACAGAGGCAAATCGGGGCATCGCATTGGATTTCCAAACGAGGCGACTAGACATGCATGCCTTCCTCTACCTTTGAGGCTCCTGATTTACTGCTTTTCTTAGCTACCATGCTTAGATAGCTTGCTTTTGCTTTGGTTTGTCCTTTAATTAGTTAATGTGTTAGCTATTCAATTCGTTTTGTAATAATTAGTTAACTAGGATTAGTTAATTAATTTGTTATGTAATAATTACTTTAATTAGCTTAGATTAGCTAGTTAACTCTTTATTCGGTCCCTCCCTCGAGAGGGCGCGTTGTTATAATAAGTGTGCGTGTGTGTGATGCATGTCTTCCAACCCCCATTTCTTTCTCCCTTTTACTTAACCCCTTACGATGGTTAGTTTTAGGGCATATTTCATTTAGCATACCTTATGTTCGCATGCGTGCATCCATTCATCTATCTTGCATGCGCCGAGTTTGGCGCATCATACTAACTGCATTGTATTTCAATTCTAATTTAAATACATGTACCAAGTTGCAATTCACATGACATTCTAGAATAGCCGAGCCTATTTCAGTTGCATTTTCACATGTGTTGCAGTAGCCATCTTAACATGAACTAGGATCATGCATGATTTCTAACTAGTTCTTTGTTTTGGCTTGGAGTACACTGTGAGTGTTTACGCTTTAGCATACTGCATGTGTGTTAATGTTGCCATGAAAGTATGCTTGCCATGAAGCTAACTGCTTAGTTGATTAATTGCCTGAATGCTTGTGGGTGATGGTTGGATTACTTGAGTTGGAACAATTCATCAAAATCCTCGATTTTAGCCTACTTGCGAGTAGCAAACTTTAAACTATTTTCCTAACAAACGGATATGCAATGCTTTGTTCCAAATTAGGCGATCTAGTCTATACTAGTGTGTTGTGCGCATCACATAGTAATTCTAGCTAATTAATCGGAATAAGAGCACATGTGTTTTCAAAAACAAGATATCATGCTTAGTACAGGCCGATCTTTGATTGGGCGAGCAGGGGTGCTCATAGATGACCTTCCCCAATCGTACCCAAGTTCTCGAGCCGAGGCAACTTTGGTGATGACAGATCACGTGGCCTTAGACACGAGTCAGGGTTTCCTAAATTTTCCCAAAATAAAATATTTAGGTGGCGATTCTGTATCTGGCAAAGCAATCCATGTTTGGCACTTCTTTCTTAAAAATTAGTTTTCCAAAACGATTTGTCGGATTTGGACTCTTTGGTGATTTATCAATCTCACATCGCACATTGTGAGATCAGATTAAGAACCGTGACATTTGAGTCCGAACTGTAGTAAGAAAAGCCCGAAAGGGCGCGTCTACACCATCATAGGCATTCCTAGGCCTAGATTAAGGCATAATAATGAGGGTAACATGTAAAAACACACTATGAATAGAACGTAAAGAGTTAAGTATGTTCCAACATGTGTTTTAAATGTGTATTTGTTATGTGTTGATATAGGTCACGTGCTGTAAACCGTTTGATTAGTTTGCTCTGTCTGTCTGCACCCGAAGCCAACTATGAGTAATAACTTAGTAAAGCTATGTTCAACTCTATTTATTTTCTGTATGATGAATTAAGATCCATTTTCTGAAATGATATGTTACGTACAATGAATGATTGTCCAATTTTCTGACAGTGTATTCGTGGCATCCTTAGCATAATGTGATATCTGTTAGTTGTTACCTGGTATCGGAGGTTCCATTATGGAACTTATTATGTCTGTCATCTGTTACCCATACCGGAGGCTCCATCATGGAGCTCAGCATATTTGTTATCTGTTACTTGGATCTGGAGGTTCCTTTATGGAGCTAGTTACTCATAACCACCATATATTCTACATCTGTTTTGTATCTACTCTATTAGCGCTAATGGATGTACCACATATAATTAAGCATGAACTCTAACCTCTGTGTATGTTTTGAACAAGGATATGAGTATGAATCTGTTTATAAATCTGAATTATGATTTCTGAATCTGGTATGGACTTCATTCATTAAATCCTTTACTCCGTTATTATTCACTATTTACATTATGTATGTAGGTGATCAGGCACGTAACCAGGCCCAAAGTTGAGGACCTGGCATCTCATTTTTTTTCAACCAACCTTCGTGCCTCTCGAGGAGGTTCCAGATTAAGTCAAGTTTAGTAGTTGTTTTTGTGAATGTACTAGACTTTGTTTCTTTTGATTTACGGGCAAGATTTCTGATAATATGTTCATGGAGTGATGTGTAAATACTGTATCTTTTGACGTCACTCGCAAGTTTATAAAAGATTTAAATTATCTATCCCATGTATATCTTCATAGCTCAATGGGCTATATATACTTTGTATATTTGCTTCTGCAGCCCCTAACTATATGTTATTCTATTAAGAGGCCTTTAATAATCCAAGGATTACTGGCCAGTTACAATGCTGAACCAATAGGGGCGGGTTTGGGTCATGACACACGTGATACCCTACTTCGTATTCTTTGTCTCGTCTTCGGACATCTGCTTAACTCTTTTGGAGGCTTTGTGCAGTTTTCAATCTCTGTTGAATCAATTTCTCATTTTCAGTTGTTTCTTGCATAAGTTCTGGTCCCAACAATAGTCTGTCACCTACCTTGGCCCAAAAAATCGGAGAACGGCACTTCCTACCATACAAGGCTTCATAAGGAGCCATGCCGATACTCGAATGGTAACTATTATTATACACAAATTCGGCCAATGGTAAGTAGGTTTCCCAATTTCCTTGGAAATCTAGGGCACACATCCGTAACATATCTTCTAGGGTCTAATTGGTTCATTCAGATTGGCCGTCTGTCTGTGGGTGGTAGGCACTACTCAATCACAGTTCAGTTCCCAAAACCTGTTATAAACTCTGTAAAAATCTTGACGTAAACTTCAAGTCTCTCTCAGATACAATGGATACTGGCACACCGTACAATCTCACAATCTCATTCATATAAATATTAGCCAATTTGTCCGCATTATAAATAGTTTTAATAGGCAGAAAATGGACAGACTTAGTTAAACGATCAATAATAACCCAGATAGAGTCCATACCTCGAGATGAGCGAGGCAGTCCGACAATGAAATCCATGGTAATATGCTCTCATTTCCATTCTGGTATGGGAAGCGATTGAAGCAATCCAGTAGGTCGTTGATGTTCTGTTTTAACTTGCTAGCAATGTAAACATCTAGCCACGAAGTCAGCAATGCTTTTCTTCATTCCAGGCCACTAGAAGTTCTGTCTCAAATCATGATACATCTTTGTGTTCCCTGGATGCATAGCAAATTTGGAATTATGGGCTTCAGTCATAACACGTTTTCTTAAATCACAACAATCTAGTCTATAAAGGTGATTCTGAAATTTCAACACATTATTGTTAAACACAAATCCTGGTCTCAGTTTTGAGTCAATTTCATCCACAATCTTTTTCAGAAATGCATCTTGCAGTTGCCTGTCTCTTATCTCTTCAATAATTGCGGGTTGGGCAGAAATAGCAGCTAGAATTCCACCATGTTCATGCAAAACCACTTCAATTTCATTTCGTTCCAATTCACACAACAATTTTCTCTAACCAGTGAGCAAACATGATAGATTCCCAATAAATTTTCTACTCAATGCATCTGCAATGGTATTTGCCTTCCCTAGATAATACAGAATTTGCAAGTCATAGTCTTTTATCAATTCCAGCCATCTTCTCTGTCTCATGTTCAGTTCTTTCTGAGTAAAGAAATATTTTAAACTTTTATGATCGGTATACACTTCACAAGTTAAGCCGTAAAGATAGTGAAGCCAAATTTTCAAAGCAAACACCACAGCTACCAGTTCAAGACCATGAGTCGGGTAATTCTTTTCATAAGGACGAAGTTACCGAGAGGCATAAGCAATTACTTTTCCATTTTGCATTAGCACACAACCCAAACCATTGTAGGAGGCATCACTATAAATCTGAAATCCATCAGTTCCGTTAGGCAGGGTCAGAATTTGTGCAATTACCAGTCTAGTTTTCAATTCTTCAAAAGCTGACTCTTGTTGATCATTCCAGTCAAATGGTACATTTTCCTGTGTCAATTGTGTCAATGGCATAGCAAGTTTCGAGAAATCTTTCACAAATCTTCTGTAGTAGCCAGCAAGTTCCAGAAAACTCCTCACTTCTGACACATTTGTTGGTCTAGGCCAGTCCACAATGGCTTCAATTTTCTGTGGGTCAACAGAGATACCATCCTTGTTGGTTACATGCCCCAAAAATGTCACACTATCAAGCCAAAATTCACATTTGGAAAATTTTGCATATAACTTTTTCTCCTTTAAGGTCTGTAAAGCAATTCTCAAATGATTTTCATGTTTTTTCCTGCTTTTAGAATAAATCAATATATCATCGATGAATACAACAATAAACTCATTAAAGAATTGTTTGAACACTCTATTCATTAAGTCTATGAATGTTGCAGGTGCATTAGTTACTCCGAATGACATTACCAAAAATTCATAGTGTCCGTATCTAGTTCTAAATATTGTTTTCTCAACATCTTCTGCCTTGAATTTTAACTGGTGGTACCCAGATCTAAGATCTATTTTGGAGAACACTTGGGCACCCTGAAGTTGGTCAAATAGATCATCTATTTGGGGCAATGGATACTTGTTCTTCACGATTACCTTGTTCAACTCATGGTAGTCAATACACGACCCGTCTTTTTTTTTTTTGACAAACAACACTGGAACTTCCCAATGTGAGGTGCTTGGACAGATAAATTTCTTGTCTAATAGTTCTTGGAGTTGAACTTTCAACTCTTTCAGTTCAGAAGTTGACATTCTATATGGGGTTTTGGAAATTAGTTGTGTTCCAAGTACAACATCGATAATAAACTCAATTTCCCTATCAATTAAATCTCCGTGAAATTCAATTAGAAATACATCAGAAAATTCATTTACTATAGGGATGTTCTCTACTGTGGGATTATCAGAAGTCGCAGTCAAAACACAACACATATACCCTCTACATCCTTTCCTAAGCAATTTAATAACTTTCATGGCAGAAATCAAGTATGGGGAAGGTACCACCCCATTCCTAGTGAACACAAACTCAAGTAACCCAGGTGGACGAAATATAACAGACTTCTTCACACAGTCAATAGTTGCACAGTACTTCGTTAATAGTCCATACCCAATATGCAATCAAAATGATCAATTCCCAAAGGTAATAAATCAACATACAACGTCACATCACCAATCATAATATCACATGCCAAATACACATATGTACATACCATAGAGCCCCCAAACGACGTAGATAGAGATAATAAATAATTCACGGATTCTAAGGGTCTAGTTAATTTTTGAGAAAAAGCATGCGATACAAATGAATGCATGGAACCAGAATCAATCAGTACATAGGCATTCTGAGCACAAATAGAGATTATACCTGACACCACTAACTCAGTATTCTGTATATCCCCAGGCACCAGTGTGAATACTCTCCCTTGCCTTTGCGTTTCATTCCTAATGTCACCCCTAGCATTAGTTCTTACATTTGACTTTGCTACAGAAGCAGACCCGACTAAACTTGCCGTAGGACGGTTAACATTATCAAATCTCAGCGGACAATCCTTAACCATGTGACCAGTCTTGCCACACTGAAAACATGCACCTAATGCACGGTAACATGTACCTTTATGCTTCCTTCTGCAGTCGGGACAGTTCGGAATCGAGCCACTATTCTGACTAGAGCTACTAGTGGATCCAATATTCTACCTTTTTGGAAATGACTGACCCCTCTTGAAATTAAATCTAGATCTTTTACCCTTCCATTCAATTGTTGGAGCTGAAACTTGTTTATTTGCTGCCAAAATGGCCTCTATCATCAATGTTCTGTTAATTACTTCTACATACATAAGCAACTTTAGGACGCCTACTCAATCAAACACATCCAGATCTAATCTCCCTTTGAATTTCTGAGCCTTTTTATAATCTGTATCAACCATATGAGGAGCAAATCTAGCCAACTCAGTGAACTTAGCCTCATACTCGACTATAGACATCTTGTCTTGCTTGAGTTCTTGAAATTATGACATTTTTCGATCCTTGAAACATTGAGAAAAGTAATTATTGTAGAAGATTTCATTGAATTGAGCCCATGTCATGTTCCCATTACTATCGCGAATTAATAACCACCATCTTCGAGCTTCATCTTTTAAAGTGTAGGTGGCTAAAAGGACTTTTTGAATCTCAAAGCAAGGAAACACCTCGAATAGTTTCTCCATTTCCAGTAGCCATGTTTTTGCCTTTAAGGGTTCAATACCACCAAAGAAGGCTGGTGGTTTCATCTTCATGAATTTCTGAGTAAGGTTGATTAGGTCATTGTTATTCGATTCAACTTGGACCGGTGAAGGCGAAGGAGGTAAAGGTTGTTGTCTTTGTTGCTGTGTTATTGCTTCAGTTAGAGCGCGAGCATTTGCTCTATTCAGCTCATGCGAGTCTCTGACGATTCAGCTGTACTATCACTTCTTGTATTTTCCATTGCTATAGGTAAACAGAACACTTATGAACATAGGCAAATAGTTTGTTTCAAAATGTTTAGATCAATCAATCACGATCCATTCACTTCTATTTCAAACATTCAAGGTCAAATTCAGTTTCCTCATTTATAGAAATTAGTATACACACTCACACATACAGATAAGATGCTCCTAATGCTTACTAGGACATCCTATAGCTCATATAGACTCGTGTGTACGGTATAACATGTGCTCTGATACCACTCTGTCACGACCTAAACCCACCCCTATAGGTTTAGCGTCGTAACCGGCCAGTAATCCTTGGATTACCCAAGGCCTCTAAACATAATAATTTATAATTAGGGGCTACAGTCATCACTGGGCCTGGTTACGCACTTGATCACCTGTATATATATATATATAAATGGTGAGCAAAGCCCAGTGAATAATAACAAGGTAAAGGGTTTCAATGAATCATGTCCATCACAGAATTAGAAATCAGAGTTTATATCAAAAACAGAGTCATATGCATATTCAGATTTCAAATCAGAAATAGAGTCAGATTCACATGTTTTCCAAAAATCATCAGTAGATATTTATGGTACATCCATTTAGCTATCATGACATATCAAATTTGCATAGTCGGTACCAACAACCATAAAGGTCCATATCTTATGCACAAGTAGCCATGGTATTGTTACTCCTAGGCAAAGGCCACGTAAATATAGGCCTCGGTATTGTTACCCCCGAGCAAGGGTCACGTGAATACAAGCCACAGTATTATTACCCCCGGGCCAGGGCCACGTGTATATTGGCCATGGTATTGTTACCCCCAGGCGAGGACCACATGAACTAAGGATGCCATAAATACATTTCAGAAAAATAGATATTCATTCATAATTCATAAAATAGCATTTCAAAAAACAAATCATATCATATCAATCAAAAAATACTTATAATTAAACATAGCTTTATAGAGTTATTACTCACAAATGGGTCCAAGCAAACAGATAGAATAAATAGATCAGGTAACTTACAGCGCGTGACCTACACAGATACAAAACGAATACGTACAGAATTACACACTCGGAATCAATAATTTAGTTCTCTCTTATTTTGGTGTGTTCTACTTCTATTCCTCATTATTTTGGCTTAATTAGTGCTTAGAAATGCCTAGGATGCAATGAGAATGCAAAAATGCATTTGAAAACACATGGTCAAAAATGCTGGAAACAGGGGCCCCGCTCTAGCACAACTTTCTTCGCTCGAGTGGGCATAAAAAATGTGAGTGGTCGCTCGAGCACAACTTTCTTCGGTCGAGCGATCTGTAAAATTTGCAAAAGTACTTGTTGCTCGATTTTTCCGCTCGATGCTCGCTCAACGCTCGTTCGAGCATGAGACTCAAGTCATCGCTTGAGCGCAACTCTTGTCGCTCGAGCGGTCTGCAAAAACATGAAACTTCTAGGAGCTTGCATTTCACTCTCAAGCAAACTTCTGGTGGTTCGAGCGGAAGTGTAAGATCACAGAGTGGAAGCTCGAGCAGAAAAGCAAAATCTGGAATTTCCAGATTGTTTTGCCCAGTGGAAAACGCATTTCCAAAGCTGCAAATCATGGTCTTTTGGGCCAAAAACTTAAGGAAACTCATATAATCTTGGAAAACTCGGTGAATTAAAGATCATTTCACAAAATCAAAGCCCAAAAGTAAGTGGTTTAACCAAATACAATCTTGAATAATATATGTATATCTAACATACATGAAGTGATATGCATCCTCCTCTTTCAAAACATAAACAATTGAGGTATTTGGTACTAAAACATGGTAAATTCTTAAAACAGGGCCAAAGTAAGCACTTGCATGTGAGAATTTCTTTAGAAAACATGCTCAATTTACCATGAGATGCACATGCATGCATGAATTGGTTCCCAAATCCTTCCTTTAAGCCCAATTCTTATGTCTATTCAACACTTCCACTTGACTTCACATACTGAACAACTCAAACTCATAGCTAAAGGGTTGAAGTCTTACCTTAAGTCTTAAATTACAAGAATTCACGTCTCTAGATTAATCTCAAGCCAATTCTTGGTCTTTCTCTTGTTTTTGGTCTCTAACTCTAGCTCTCTTTCACTCTCACATTTCTTTGAGTTCAAGATTGTAGAAATGAAGGTGTAAAAATGTGTCCTAGAGTTCTCACATGCCTTATATAGGCTTAATTAAAAAGGTTTAAATAATGGTTAATCAATTAACATTATTTACTCTAATTTAATCGTTCTGAATCGAATTTCAATTGAACTTTCCATAATGTTCTAAAAATTCCAAATAACACATCTACCAAGTTAATTTCGTGATCGGATGCCGATAAGGTCTTCAATTTGCAAAATATAACAGAATTTCAAACAAATATTCTTACAATAGACAGATAGAGACACAAATAATGCAGTGCACAAACAATTAACTCAGGATTTCATCTTAATTACCTATTAGACTTATTTAATCATGGATTAACATTAATCAGAGGTCGGGGTTGTTATAATTTCCGAGTTAGGTTTATGATGTCGTTGTTATCTTGTTTAACTTGGACCAGTGGGGGTGGAGGAGGCAACGGTTGTTATCTTTGTTGATGTGTCATTGCTTCAGTTAAAGTTGCGAGCATTTGTTCCATTTGGCTCATTCGAGCCTCAGAGGATCCTGCTGTATCATTACTTCTTGTGTTTTCCATTGCTATAGGGAAACATGTGAAAACTTGCATTTAATTATTCTAAAATAATAATAATTAATTAACTTATCCAAAGTTTATCTGAAATATATATTAGTGTAAAAGTTAGTTTTAAATTAACCCAATTCAATCACAAACAAAGATATTATTAAGAATAATAATTTTGTAGATGTTCAATATTTGTTGTTTATAAATTATTTTAAGAAGGATTCAACATGATAATTATTCTTACCAAATACCTTAGTTAAAAATCTTAGTGTATCAATTTTAAGAAACCCACACAAATAAACACACACACACACACACACACATACACAAGAAGAAGAAGAAGAAGAAGAAGAAGAAGAAGAAGAAGAAGAATATTTCGGCAGAGAACAACACTTGGATTGCATGCATATTAACTCAAATATACTCCTTGGTACTAGAAGATTTGATGGGACTAAAGGGAGTGACTAAAAGAGAGAGAGGGAGCCTCAGGGGAGTCTCTCTATATATACACATATCCATACATGCAGATTTCATTCTCTCAAAAAAATAAAAATAAAATAAAATAAAAGGAAAAGAAGAGGGAATTCCTGTGAGCAAGCTTAGTAAAAGAAGAGGAGGAGATTAAGGTTGCATATTTTCCTACTGTTTCATTATTCCATTTCAATCCTACAACTAAGTAAGAAAACCCTCTCAACCCTGTCATTTTTTAATTGTTGAAATTTTTAGATTATATTCATATGATAAAATGACTAATTTATAGATAGAAATTTGTATATATATGTATGTAAATTTTGTGATGTGTATATCAAATATTTGAAAATATTGATAGTCTTAAAGTCATGGTATTATTGTGAAAATAGACTTCCATGTTTTATACCATTAAAGAGAGGATTGAAGAATTTATTTGGTCCTTGAATCTATCAAAAAATTTGTACGAATTTTTAGACAATTTTATACTCCAAATTTAAAGATGATTTCTTCTACAAAGTTGTTTATAATAATATCTACTTCATCCATGAATTTTTTTAACAATTATGGAGTTTTTTACGAATTTATACAGATTTTTAACCAAATCTAGAGCTATAGGCAGATTTTACTATGAGTTTGAAAAATCATTAAAAAGTTTATATTAAACCAAATCTGGTAATTTCTAAACAAAAAATTAAATTTGAGAAGTCTAGTTTCATAATAAATTTTTAGATTATGGAATTGATTTATAAATTTAAGTATGGAATTAATTTAAGAAATTTTGATAAATCTGTGTCATAGATTTTCTTGAAATTTTTCAGAATTATTTATAATTTATTTTTGAAAAATACTTTCTGAAAAATGACCGTAACATGTTTATTGAGTATTTTGTAGATTTATATGAATTTTAGAGTTGTATAAGTAATTTATTTATAATTTTAATTACGAGTTATGCATTCTGAAAATTCTGGCAGATTAAGGAGGAATCAAAAAGTTATCTCTTCAATTGTTTATTTTGACTAAAAATTTTAATATTGTGCTAGTCTAATCTTGTAGATTAAAAATAAATGCATGTGTGTAATTATGATTTATTGATATCTAAATTATTATTTCATACCATGGTTTAAATAAATTTTTTATTTAAATTTTGTACAATTATTTATTATTGTGTGACATATGTAATATTTTATATTGAAAATTTTAATGAGTTGGTATAACATTATTTGTAATTAAAAATTGAAATTATTTGTGATTAATATCAAAACTAACTGAAATAATTAATGGCATATACAAAATTAACAATTGACGGTAAATATCAGTTGTTCAGGGTGAGTCTTGATTTTAAATATTGTGCAAAATTAAGGATTGACAGTTAATACTGATTATTCAGGGTGAACCCTGGTTTTGAAAATTATCACGTAAATTGTGTCGTGAAACCCTAAGATGGCACAGGACTTATTTGAACCCTTTTTCGGTATTCGGTTTTGGAATAAGGGTGGATGTGCAGGTGGCACACAGGGAGGTTACGTACCCCTGGCAGATCGTTTCCTTGGGGCAAACCACGGATGCCACTACTTGGGTATATAACTTCGGATGTGGGCATCCCTAGTAGTTACAGTTAGTAACACTTGAATATTTGACCAAGAGGGGTTTCAAATTAACCGTTGCCATGCTTAGTGGTTAGTAAGAAAATCTCTTTGGTGAGATTTTGAGTGTCACCCAAACTATTAAAATTGTCGAAATTATTATGATGGTTGGTAAATTTATCATGCCATTGAATTTTAATATTATTTTAATTATCATGATTTGATTATTTTCTCTTAAAGAGAATGGTAAGTTGGTTCATTATGTTGCAAAACTCATAGCATATATTTTGTTGCCCTGGCATTTCATGCCAGACTATGTCGAATAAGGGATTGAGGCTGAATTTGGAGCTACTGCTGATATTGAACCTTGACTAACTTAAAGTCAAGACTCTATTGAAATAAAATTTTATTATCCTTGGTATTAGTAATCACGGATGTTACAAAGTTGTTGTAATATTGTATGTGGACTCGTAATTTAGTTGTTAAGATTTGACTATGTGAAAATCTAAATTTCACCTAATTAGTTGTTAAAATCTTTATTTAGTAAGTTATTTGTTATTTAAATTTTATGATGTTCCAAAAGAAAATTTGGGGCATCACAAAACAGGACAACAATAAACATAGGAATAATCTTGTTCATTTCTTTCACAGTATTCAGAGTATTCAGTTTCAATTCAGGCTTTCCATTACATGTGTTCATATTCATATTTAGTTTTCACAGCATAAATATGTACTCATGTAGATGAAATGTCCCTAATTCTTTCTAGGACATCCTATAGCTCATATGGACTTATGTGTGAGATATAACACGTGCTTTGATACCACTCTGTCAAGACCCAAACCCGCCCCTATAGGTTTAGCGTCTTAACCGGTCAATAATCCTAGGATTACCAAAAGCCTCTGAACAGATTAACATATGATAAGGGCTGCAGAAGCAGATAAATAAAACAGACATAGTCCATTGAGCTATATAGACATATATAGAACAGAAAAATTTTAAACTTAATTATACATACACATATGACATCAATATTTCATAAGTCATGCATCAACATGTAGATACCACCAAAACGGATAACAAAACAAAGCATATACGGAATTCTATAATTTGGTTCACAACTTGACTTCGGTAAAACGAAAACCTCCTCGGGAAGCATAGTGGCTGGCTGACAAAACAACTCTCCAGGCAGCAACTTAGGCCTAGTCACGCTCCTGCTCACCTACATACATGATATAAATAGTAAGCGATAGCCCAGTGAATAATAACAGAGTAAAGGGTTTTAATAAATGTTGTCCATCACAACGTTGAAAATCTGAGGTTATATCAGGAACAAATTCTTTGCATATCAAATTCATGTACATATTCATGTTCGTATTCAAAGTTCATGCATCTCACATGATGGTACGTGATACATCCATTAGCATTAACAAATCCGATGACCCATATTTGGGACGGCCATAAAGGCATTCCGATGACTCATGTGCAGAGATGTTTCCGATGACCCATAAACAGACAGCCATAGAGGTATCCTGATGACCCATAGAGGGACGGCCATAAAGGCATTCCGACGACCTATAGAAGGACGCATATCATATGATGTTAAGGATACCAGGAATACATTTTAGAAACTTAGATAATCATTCATTCATACAAAACATAGTATTTCAAAAAACTGATCATTTCATATCATCAGAAAATAATTAAAGTTAAACATAACTTTACAGAGTCATTACTCACGGAGGGCTCCACTTGCAGAACTGACAAATCAGATGACTTGTAGCGCATGACCTACACGAACAGAATAGACACACACATTGGAACACACATTCGGATAGAACTTAACTTGTTTTATTTCATTTTTAGTGTGTTTCTACGTCTTATTCTCATTATTATGTCTTAATTATGGCTTAAGAATGCCTAAAATGTAATGAGGATGCTAAAATGTTCTTGGAAATGCTTAGTTAAAAAATGCTAAAAACAAGGGTCTCGCTCGAACGTAGCTTCCTTCACTCGAGCGGATGTCCACATAGTCACTCAAGCACAACTTCGTTCACTCAAGCGGTCTGTAAACTTTATAAAAGTACTGGTTTCTTGATTTTTTCGCTCGACGCACACTTGAGGTCGCTCGAGTGTGAGATTGAGGTCTTCGCTTAAGCGCAACTCTTGTCGCTTGAGCGGTCTGCAAAATGTGAAACTTCTGGGCATGCATTTTACGCTCGAGCGTAGACTTCTTCGCTTGAGCGGCGGTGCAAGAAAATACATGTGGCCGCTCAAGCGCAGGTTTCATCTCTCGAGCGGAGAGACAAATTCTGGAATTTCTAGATTGATGCTCTAAGTCCAAAACTCAAATTCAAAGCTATATATCATGTTCTTTTGGGCCAAAAACTTAAGGGAAAATGTGTAGACTTGCAAAACATGGTGAATTCAAAATCATTTCATAAAATCAAAGCCCAAAAGTATACCAATTACTTAAAACCCAACTTGAAACTTAAAGAATATAACTTGAAGTTAACATGCATGAATTGGGTTGACTTCTAAGCTTTCAGAACATGATCAAATGAAGTTAAATGTTGTAAATTATGATGAATTCCCAAAATCAAATGAGACTTAGTACATGCATGAGGGAAGTCTTTTGCAAACAAGAGTAAAATTCCATGAAACGTACATGCATGCATCGGATGCTCATCTTTTCTACTTCCTTAGCTCAATTCTCATGTTTAACCACCTTAATCTCTTGAATTACTAATGTCTAGAATGCAAAGCTTAAGGACAAAATTCTCACCTAGAGTCTTCAATTCTTTGGGGTTTAATGATGATTTGAGCAATTCTCCAATTTCTAAGCAATTTCCTACCAAAATTCAAGGTTTGATCTCAATTCTTCCTCTCTCTCTCTCTCTCTCTCTCTCTCTCTCTCTCACGTTTTTTCTCTTCAAGGAAGGGTGATATAAGAGTGTAAAGTGAACTAATGAGTTCATATGGGCCTTACATAGGCTTGAATTAATGAGACTTAATTAAAGCTAAACAAATGGACATCAATTATTCTAATTTACTCATTCCGAATCGAATTTCAATCAAACCTATCATAAAATTTTAAAAAGTCCAATAATACATAAATCAAGTTAATTTTATGATCAGATGCCGATAAGACCTTCAATTTGCAGAACGAAACATAAACATGAATAGATCTTTCTACGATAGACAGATAGAAACACAAATAATACAACACACATGCAATTAATTCAGAATTTCATTTTAATTACTCATTGAGTATTCTTAATCATGATTTAACGGTTAATCATAGATCGGGGTTGTTACAATCATGCAAAAAACAAGGGAGTAATCATGAACAATTTAAATTCATGAGTTTTAGGGAAAAAAATTTTACCTTAAGTTGATGATTTGATGAAGATTATTCAATTCCCATTTCTTCTCCTTGAACCCTAGAGTTCTCTTCCTTTCTCTTCCCATTCTCTAGAATTCTCTTAAGTCTCTCTACAACATACTCTCTCTCTCTCTCTCTACTCCCCTTTTGTTGACTTGAGTTATTAAATTAATGAACTAGTCGAAACTTTCTTTAATCAAATTGTAAGTTTAAACTAAAGGAGTTTTCTTAGGTGTGCAACCCACAAAAGGTGTAAGTGGGTTGCACACCATGTGCCACTAACACAAAAGGTGTAAGTGTAAGGTGTAAGTGTAAGGTGTAAGTGTAAGTGGAAGGTATAAATGAAATGTATAAGTTGCACACCATGTGCCACTTACACAAAAGGTGTAAGTGCAAGGTAAAAAATGTGTAAGTGTAAGGTGTAAGTGAACACAAAAAGGTGTAAGGTGTAAGTTGCACACTATAGCATTACCCTAAACTAAATTCAATCCAATTCACTTAATCAAGTCACTCTTATTCAAGCCTAATTAATTTAACCCAAACTTAAGCTCACCAATGGGAATTAGGCTCTAACCACCAAGTCCAACATTTAATTGTTAACTTTCTAACTTTCCTACATGTCTTTTAATTTAACGAATCAGACAAGTCTTTTCACACACTACCATATATGTTACTCAAAACATACATCAAACACTTCACGGCACAAAATTTTCATACATTTTTTAGCAGATAAATCACATAAAGGCACATAATTAAAGTAACCTCTACTTTAGCTGGTAATCAAAGAGACAAGTGTTACAATTTGTGTGTCTTTCTTCTATAATTGCTTATGTTATTTAATCGCATAAAATTCTAATTAATTTTGACAAATTAGGAAGACAAACTAAAATACAAATCATAAATAGTAGATAATTTTTGATACCTTTAATACATAAGGATTCTTGCTTGAACACTCTCAATAACAGACATGCATTGAAACTGTCCTTTTTACATATATCAACAACAACAACAACAACAAAAACTTTGTTACGATATTTATATTTTTAAACAATTACCAAAATTTCCAAATTTTAACAACTTGGAAGCCATGCATGCATTAGGGACCAAAGGAAGCAGAACCCCGCCGGAACAGCAGCCCACAGGAAAACCGCAAGGGTCACAGCCATAGCACCAACAGCAAAAACCCGATAATACCTGGCAAGTTTGGGTTCTCTCTGACGGAGTTCTATGGTTCCAATGGAGCCAGAGAACGATGCGCAGAGTCCCAACACAAAGACGTGGAAGGTGGTGGGGTGGCCGTGGAAGATGACGGTGGGGACAGGGTTTCCGTCGATGTATTCCATGGGAAGTTGCAAGAGGAAGGTGACCATCATGTAAGACATGGCAAACACGAGCTCCTCCCCTGGCGGTGGAGCTCCACCCCACCACCACCACCAGTGACGGCGGTGGCAAGTAGTGGTATGCTCACTTGATGATGATAGTGATGGAAGGCTTTCTCGTTCCATTTTTTTTTTAAACTCTAGCTATGTTGCACGAAGAAGATGCTACAAACTCAGGCTGAGATTTATATATATAGAGGTATAGATGTTAAGGTTCTTAGAAAGTGCGGGATAATTTCTCGGCTGCTCATAAAAAGTAAGGAACTTGGAAGCTTCTAGGTAGGGACTCGAAGAAATAAAAATTATTTTACTAAATGTTCTATTAAATGTCTCGTAGGAGTATAGGATTTACACTATGTGAGTCTCATGTAAATTTTACATTCATATGAGACATTTGGTAAAATATTTGATAAAACATTTGGAATCTCTAACATTATTCCAAAGAAATAAGCAATGCTACACTTGGAAAACTTTTCAAGAAATCCGTATCGAAGATTTTTCATCTTTAGATTAATTTTTGATATTTTATTATAAATTATGCAATCACATGTATTAAGTTACAATCTATCAATCATAAAGTATTATAAGATAAAACTAAAATTTATACTACTTGCAAACTAGCACTTTAAAATTAATTAAAATATACTAAGACCCTGTTTGGTAGACTTGTGAGAAAGTACTTATAACTTATACCTTAACAGCGTATAGCTTATAACTATGAACATAAGCTGATTTCTGACTTATAAATTAACTTTCTCCTGCCCCACTCAAAGAATAAGTTGATTTCTGACTTACAAAAAGTTATAAGTTGTATTGTTAAGCTAAACCAAACACATCAAAATAGCTTAAATTAAGCTGAAAGCTAAAATCTTAGGGGTTGTTTGGGGTGTCCTAAATAAGTACACTTTTTGTCTTTTTGGACTAAAAAATTGAGAAAGAAAATATAAATGTTTGAGTTAACTTTTTGACTTTTTATGAAAAAATATGTAATAAAAAATTGTAAAAATTGATTTATAGGGAAAAATTAGTATTGAGAATTGTGCAGTCATAATTATTGACTTTTGATGAATAGTGTTAACTTTTCAACTTTTTGAGTAACTTTTTGACTTTTTTGATATATGTCAAACTTGGCCTAAGTTGAAATTAAACTGTACCAAACAGAGCCTAAGTTTGAGGGTTTCATAGGGCCTTATAAGAATTAACTTAAAACTTAAAATTAAAGTCTAATTATAAAAATATTTTAAATGACTTAGGGTTATTATATAAATTTTGAAAACTTAACCATGTGTTCAGTTAGTGGATTTGTGAAGGAATTTAGAAAAGGAAAGGAAAAAAATATGTGAAACTATATACAATATAGGTATATCTTATTTATATTTTATTTATATTTTTCCTTTTATATTTTTTTTTTCAAACCCCTTTCCAAATCTCTAATCAAATACAACGTAAATGACTTAGCTTCTTTTTTTTGTTTTGTTACTTATCACACTATATTATTTCTGAAAATTTTCTATAAATTTTCTTGATATTTCTTTCCTGACTTCTAGCATTTAGAAAAAATAAATTAAAAAAGTGCCCTAATTTTATAATCAAAACTGAGATTTATTTCTAGTGTGGGCCCACAATAATAATTTTAAGAGTTTATTACACTTTTTAATCCCTCCCTAAACTATACATTCTTGATTACAAAAATTGAGTCATTTTTCGGTTTATATTCTCTGAGTTCCTAAATTTTCTGTCACATAAATTTTTTTTGTATGATTTGTATACCCTCACAGAGATTCAATAGTCCCTCAACTCAGATGAGGGTACTAAAGGTTGTTTGGAGTGTCTTAAATAAGTGTATTTTTTATTTTTTTTAGATTAAAAAATTGAGATTGAAAATATGGATGTTTGGATTAACTTTTTGACTTTTTATGAAAAAATATATAATAAAAAATTATAAAAATTAATTTGTAGGGAAAAATTCGAATTGAGAGTTGTGCAGCCGTAATTGTTAACTTTTGATGAATAGTGTTAACTTTTTAATTTTTTAAATAACTTTTTGACTTTTTTACAAGTTCCCAAACTTGACCTAGAATTATTAGTCCAAATTTCAATATGCTTAACTAAATATTAAATTATGTATTTTATTAAACTATTAGTCTAATTCTAAAATCATGTGTACATTTCAGTTGGTTTTTTTAACTTGTTTTTGTTTTTTGTACTTTTATTTTTTAGATTAGTAACTGAAAAGTATAAAAATAAAAAATTGACATAATTTTAAAAAAAGATCACTGAAGATAAAAATAAAAATAAAAATTAGAAAAAATCTTTTGGACGAATTATATTAACATTCCCTATAGATTGTGACTTATGTCACTTTGGTCCTGACTTTTTAATTGTGACACATTTAATTCTGAATTTTAAATTTTGTTCCAAATAAAAACAATAAAAGATACCATTGCTTAATTTCAATGGCAAAATCGTCAATTTGATAAAATATAAACTAATTTGACAAAATAGAAATTAAAAAAATATATTTTTGAATTTTAAAAAATTATTTCCACTCACTAAAGATATGTAAAATTGATAAATCTTTTAGATATTTATTTATTTATTTATTTTACCAAATTAATTTTTATTATATGTTTGGATGATAAGTATGTAATGGGTAGTTATTTTTATTTTCATTAAATTAGTTTCTATTTTTTTAAAAGTCAAATTTGGTGACAATTTTGATATCATTATTAAACCCATCCATTAAATCAAAAAATCAAAAATTAAAAACATTTCATATATTAAATATATCGATTACACATTAAAATCTTAACAACCACCCATTATATGATCATCATCCAAACACATAATAAACTTAATTTGATAAAATAAATAAATGTCTAAAAGATTTATCAATTTTACATAATTTTATCTTTGATTGGTAAAAATAATTTTTAAAAATTTAAAAATATTTTTTTAATATTTATTTTTGTCAAATTAATTTATATTTTATCAAATTAACGATTTTACCCTTAAAATTAAGCAATGATTTCTTCAATTGCCCTTATTTAAAATAAGATTCAAAATTCATGATCAAATGTATCACAAGTGGAGAGTAAGCGAATCCCAAATTATAGAAACTGTTAGTATAATTCGCTTAAATATTTTTTAAATGTACGAAACACCCCTAACATGTAATGTATAAATTTAAACAACAATAATAGAGACCTTTTTTTTTTGTTTGAAGGTTCCATAACTCTCAAAATAATTCATACCACTGATGACGTGCGTTTCACACATGTGGTCTGAATCACTTGGAAGGTTGTAGGGTCTCAAAAATAAAAAAATAAAAAAGTTCTCACTCATTTTCCAAATTTAAAATACAGGAATTTCAATGACACTTGTCTGGTAATTTTCTTAACAAAATTTCATGGTATGTACGGGGTTGCTTACTCTTCATAACAAAGAAAGGCCACTGCAATGGTCCTGAACTTTCTGTGGAAGTATCATAAATAACTTGTCTGCTTTTTCTTGTCTTTCTTTACACTTGATTGACCCACACACACTACGACACTTTTCATGCTTTGGGTCTCGTAGAAACTTCCTGGTTTTTGCATTACAAAGGTGATGAGAGAGACCATCATACAAATGATAATTGAGTGTTTGAAAAGGTAACCGATTGCTAACGGTCAAAAAAAGACCCGCCAAAGCATGACTTCAGAGATCAATGGCACAACTCATCTCTCACACTTGCTTTGCAAGACTCCTTTTTTTCCCTCCATTCAAGACTCTACCCATCTGTACAATCGCCAGAGTTACACAAAACACCAGAAAAACCTTTTCCCATATATTCCAAGAATGCTCAGATCGAAGAGCATTGAATCCAGGCAAACAAGCCCATTCCCGCATGATTGTATCTGGGTTTGAACCCACCATCTTCGTTACCAACTGTTTAATGCAAATGTATATAAAATGTTACTGTTTAGAGTATGCTCGTAGGGTGTTCGACCAAATGCCTAAACGAGATACGGTTTCTTGGAATGCCATGATATTCGGCTATGCTGGTTCTGGAAATATGCATGTTGCTCAATCCATATTTGACTCGATGCCGGAGAGGGACGTGGTCTCATGGAATTCCATAATTTCAGGGTACGTGCAGAATGGTAACTATCAAATATCAATTGATATTTTCTTGCAAATGGGGAGAGCTGGTATAGTGTCAGACCGCACAACTTTTGCTGTTCTATTAAAAGCATGTTCGGGTTTAGAGAACTACAATGTGGGGATTCAGTTTCATGGGCTTGCAATCCATATGGGTTTTGATCATGATGTAGTAACTGGAAGCGCAATAGTAGATATGTATGCTAAATGTAAAATGTTAGATGAGTCATTACGGTTTTTCCATGAGATGCCTGGAAAAAATTGCGTTTCTTGGAGTGCTGTAATTGCAGGTTGTGTCCAAAATGAGGAGCCTGTGTGTGGTTTAGAACTATTCCAGGAGATGCAAAAAGAGGGAGTTGGGGTAAGTCAATCTACTTATGCTAGTGTTTTTAGGTCCTGTGCAGGCTTATCTGCTGCAAGTTTGGGGTGTCAATTGCATGCTCATGCACTGAAGGCTGATTTTGGATCTGATATCATTGTAGGAACTGCAACTCTGGATATGTATGCAAAATGTGGCAGTTTACTTGATGCTAGAAAGCTATTTAACTCATTGCCAAATCACAATCTGCAATCATACAATGCCATAATTGTTGGTTATGCTCGAAGTGATCAGGGCTTTGAAGCTTTCCATATATTTCGGCTTTTGTTGAAGTCTGGTCTTGGGTTTGATGAGATTAGCCTATCTGGTGCACTTAGTGCTTGTGCAGTGATCAAAGGGCATTTAGAGGGGAGACAAGTACATGGTATAGCAATAAAGAGTACTTTTTGGTCCAATGTTTGTGTGGCAAATGCCATTTTAGACTTGTATGGAAAATGTGGAGGTTTGATGGAGGCTCATTTTGTGTTTGATGAGATGGAAAGAAGAGATGCTGTCTCTTGGAATTCAATTATTGCAGCTTATGGGCAGAATGGAATTGAAGAGGAAACACTGTCACTATTTGTTTCAATGCTCCAGTTGAGAATGGAACCTGATGAATTCACTTATGGTAGTGTTTTAAAAGCTTGTGCAAGTCGGGTGGCTCTGAACTGTGGCATGGAGGTCCATAACAGAATAATTAAATCTGGGATGGGTTTTGACTTGTTTGTTGGAAGTGCTATTGTGGATATGTACTGCAAGTGTTCAAAGGTGGAAGAGGCAGAGAAGCTCCATAACAGAATGGAGGAACAAACAATGGTTTCCTGGAATGCAATGATCTCTGGGTTCTCATTGAATGAACAGAGTGAAGAAGCTCAGAAACTCTTTTCTCGGATGTTAGAAATGGGAGTTAAGCCTGATAATTTCACTTATGCGACAGTTCTTGATACTTGTGCTAATCTGGCTACTATTGGCCTTGGGAAGCAAATACATGTGCAAATTATCAAGCATGAATTGCAATCAGATGTGTTCATATCCAGCACACTTGTTGACATGTATTCGAAGTGTGGGAACATGCAAGACTCTAGGCTGATGTTTGAAAAGGCACCAAAGCGGGATTTTGTTACATGGAATGCCATGATCTGTGGCTATGCTCAGCATGGTCATGGAGAAGAGGCGCTTAAGATTTTTGAGGATATGCAACTTGAGGGTGTGAAACCGAACCATGCAACTTTTGTTGCAATCCTCCGAGCTTGTGCACATATAGGGCTTGTTGAGAAAGGGTTGCATTACTTTCATGCAATGTTAAGTAACCATGGATTAGATCCTCAGTTGGAGCATTACGCTTGTATGGTGGATATATTAGGGAGGTCAGGCCAAGTTAATGATGCTTTGAAGTTTATTCACAAGATGCCTTTTCAGGCCGATGATGTTATTTGGAGAACTCTACTCAGTATTTGCAAGATGCATGGGAATGTAGAGGTGGCAGAACAAGCGGCAAGTTCTCTTTTGCAATTGGACCCTCAAGACTCTTCTGCTTACATTCTTCTATCAAATATTTATGCTGATGCCGGAATGTGGGATGAGGTTTCAAAAATGAGGAAAATGATGAAGTCTAGTGGGCTCAAGAAGGAGCCAGGTTGCAGCTGGATTGAGGTAAAGAGCGAATTACACATGTTTCTTATCGGTGACAAAGCTCATCCGAGATGCAAAGAGGTCTATGAGAATCTGGATCTGCTAATAGCTGAGATGAAATGGGCTGGTTATGTGCCTGATACTGATTTTGTGCTTAAAGATGAGGACATAGAACATGAGCAGCTAGAAGAGCTAATATCGTGCTTGTAAAATCTGTAGTTTAATTAATATCCAAACTCATTTGACCGCAATGAATAATTTGGAATTTGGATTTAGCTGCAATGCCGACATGAACTGGAAGCAGAGGCACTTCAACTTTTTACCGTTGTGGGATAAAAACATCTGGATGCAACATACAGTTATGGGTGCTTTGACTGTTTGGCCAAAGAGAAAGAAAGCAGAAAAGCTGATACATTAATCTTTGATAGTGTTGGATGGCAAATGGTAGATTTTTCTGAGACGGTGATTGTATCACATGTTACCAAATTTGACAGGGTTTATGAATTCGAGTTAATCATACTTGGAATATCACTTTATCAAGCAGCACCTCTGTCAAAATGATGAAGAGAGTCGAATTGGAGGTGGGGTTAAGATCGTGTGCAGATTTGTCAAAAGCAAGAGTGTGGAAATTTATATGTTTCAACTTGACGATTACCGTTAACTCCCAACGTACAACATATTCTCAGAGGCAATTCAAGGGGAAATTGCACAATTGCCATTGCAGCAACGATCTCCAATCCTATTCCTTTTTTCAGCAACAACCCAACTCTCAGGTTCACTCCAATGTTGTGTACACTCCATGAATGATGAATATTTAAAGTTCTCTTTTTCTTCTTTCACTGGCTACTGAACCGATATGGGTTAGTCCTCCTCTATTCATTTTTTTATTATAATATTATTTCCCTCTGCAATAATAATAATTAAATTAATTAATTTAATTTTCCTTAGTGGAAGCAATATGATTTTATTTTATTTTTTCTTTCAAGTAGTAGGACAGCCCCTAGCTGATGCGGTTACATTAGAAGATGGAAAGGTGATCATGAGCAATGGCTTGCTCATTGCACTAAAATAAAAATAAGAAAAGACTAAAGATCTGAGCTATGCCAAATTAGATTAGCTTGGGAGCTGCTTTTTGGACCTTTTTTGGTTGTCTGGTTTATATTTGTCTTTTTTTTTTATCAGATTTTGTTTTTATCATTAATTTTAAAAAAATTTATGATCTTTGCCCGTGAAAAATAAGAAAATTATATTTTTAAAAAATCCAAAAAAAGTCGGTTTAAATGCGGTTTCCAATACATCACCATTCACAACAACTTATTGAGAAACAAAGCAAGGTATACCGCCTACTCGTTTTGAATTCATTTTGAATTTTTTATCCTAAACGAGGAAATGGAAGATGTGTTCGTTAACGCTGTATTTGGTTGGAGAATTTGAGGAGGGATTTGGAAAGGGAAAGGAAAAAGTTAGGTGAAATGTGAATAAAATATACCTACATTTCACTTAGTTTCACACACCTTTTCCCTTTCCGTTTCCAAATCCCTCCCCAAATTCCCCAACCAAACACAGTATAAGAGTGGAAGTTTGGAATTGAAATGGAAAGAGGTGGATAAAGAAATAGCAAACAAACAAAACAAACACAAAACAAAAAAATGACATGTGCCGATGTGACATTAAGGTCATTCAAAATTGTCTACCTCATCATTATCATCAATAACATCGTCAATGCAGCCTTTCGTTGGGGCAATTGATTAAGTTGCCAACTTGGACAGGGTTAGGCTATACGTCTGTTTGGTATTGTTTAAAAATTATTTATTTTAATTTTTAATTTAATTTAAATTATAATTTGTATGTTTGGTAGAGTTTAAAATTACTTTTTGTGGCTTAAATTAAATAAAAAAAAGTGATTTTTGGCTGAGTGGCTTTTGGGGTGCTTGTTCATTCAGTTTAAGTGGGAAGCTAAACTTGAGGGGACAAAATTATTTAAATGCCCTTTATTCATTTAAAGTATTACCAAATTGCCATTATATAAAGTACAAAAATAATCACTATTCATTCTCAGAGAGAGGGAGAAAGAGAGAGGCAATTTCCGGCGAGAGGCGATTTTCAGCGAGCTCTGGTTCATTCACTGTTCACTCACTCTCTCTCTCTCTCTCTCTCTCACGAACCAAAGCTTTCTTCTCTCCCTCTATCTTCACCACCACCATCGCGTTGATGATCAAAACTCTAGCTTCGCGATCGAAACCCTAACCGTCAACTGCATGATGATCGCGATCTAAAACCCTAGAGTCACGATTGACTGCGTGATGATTGACGGTGACGATCAACGGTCCGTCGTCGGCCCCATCCCTCATCACCGCCGTGCCTTTGACGGTGATCGAAACCCTAACCGTCGACAGTGACGATTGATTTCAATTTTTTTTTTTTAAATAATAATAATAATAGTCAAGCATTTTATAATTTAGCCATCAATAATAATTTAGCCATTTTAGCCAATAATTAAGCATTGATACTAATTAATAATTTTGCTACTTAAGCAATTAATTAACACTAATTAATTTACAATGAAAAAATGAAATAATTTTACTAAAAATGAAAATATGAAATATCACTAAAAAAATGATATAAATTGAAAAAAAATGAAAGGATTTGTCAAATGAAAAAATGAATTACTAAAAATGAAAAAATAAAATATCACTAAAAATAATTAAAATGAATAATAATAATAATAATAATTGATGGACAAATTGATACTAATTTTAATAATTGATGAGCAAATTGATAATTTTTACACTAAAATCACAATTAATAATAATAATAAAGAAAATAAATACAGATATAAATAATTAAAATGAATATACAAAAAATAATATATAATGAAATCACAACATTAATAAAAATTAGAACATGAATTAATAAATTAAACAGCCTATTTTGGAAAGATGGTTATAATCAGCTTTTTTTGTGAAAGAGGAAGTGGGTTATAATCTGGGAAGTGGATTATAACCCACTTCCC
The DNA here is from genome assembly GCA_025200525.1 of Camellia lanceoleosa. NCBI lineage: Eukaryota > Viridiplantae > Streptophyta > Magnoliopsida > Ericales > Theaceae > Camellia > Camellia lanceoleosa. The sequence continues at coordinate 204,501,260 of CM045758.1, forward strand.
AAAATAGGCCAAAGAAAGAAGAGAAGAAAAAAAAAATTTTAAAAAAAGAAAAGAAATAAGGTGAAAAAGTAAAGAAAATAAAATAAAGTGAAAAAGAAAAAGGAAAAAATATATTATAAATGAAATCACAAATTTTATATCTTATAAGGGTAAAAATGACAATTATACAGTAAAAAATTATTTTACAGCTTATTTACCAAACACTACTCTGCTGCTTAAATCCATAATCCCACAGCTGCACCAAACAGGTTACCAGCTTATTATGTTCACAGCTGTAAGTTATAATCTGTTAAATTATAATCTATAATCACTTTCTCACAGATTTACTAAACGGGGCCTATTACATGTAGTACCAATTATGTAAACAATTCTAAAAATAATAATAATAATAATAATAATAACACGAAAAGTTTTTATTTAGAAATTTTATATAAAATAACACGACGTTTTGTTTTGTGATTTTTTTATTTTTTATTTTTTGATAATAGGATAGCCCTGTTTGGTGCAACTTAAAAGCTGCTTATTTCAGCTTTCAGCTTAATTTAAGCTATTTTGATATGTTTGGTTTAGCTTATAGCTTATAGCTTTTTGGAAGTCAGAAATCAGCTTATTCTTTGAGTGGGGCAGGAGATACTTAATTTATAAGTCAGAAATCAGCTTATGTTCATAGTTATAAGCTATAAGCTGTTTAGGCATAAGGTATAAGCACTTTCCCACAGCTCTACCAAACAGGGCCGATGTCTGAATTAGTTTACTTGTATCTCAATTAATTTCAGAATCCTAAAGTTAACAATTGAATAAACCTATATTGGCCCCAAGATTTGGAATGTTTGACCTTCTTGAGATTCAATATCAATTGAAAAATTATAAAACACATGAAAATTTAATTCTAAAACACTATATCAATCATTTAATTAATTAATAGGTTAGTATATTTGATTGGAACTTTTACAGCTTATTAGAGTAATAGCAGTGATTTAAATCTCTCAATTTACATGTGGGTTTTATTTCTTTACATATTTGTTGAGATTTCTCTATCTCACTTCAAAAAGTTTATCTATAATAATTGTGTTATATTTTAGCATCATTATTATGTTTAGGGCGAATTACACTAATAATCCCTATAGTTTGTGATTCATATCATTTTGATCCCTGATTTTTTAATTGTAACACATTTAACCTTAAATTTTGAATTTTAAATTTTATTCCAAATAAAGACAATTGGAGATACCATTACTTAATTTTAAAGGGAGAATCGTCAATTGAATAAAATATAAACTAATTTGACAAAAATAATGTCAAAAAAAAAATTTAATTTTTAAAAATTATTTTTACTCACCAAAAATAAAACTATGTAAAATTGATAAATCTTTTAGATATTTATTTTTTTTACCAAATTAATTTTTATTATGTATTTAGATAATGATCATGCAATGGATGATGAATATCATGTCATATATGAATGTAAAAATAGGATAAATTACAAATACACTCTTTAAATTTGTTTAAAATAGGAATTACTTCTTGTAATTTTTTAACAATACATCATGGCCCTTTAAATTGCTAATTGGATAACAAATTATTCATTTTATTAATAAATCATAAAATTAATTAATAATTTTTTATGATATCAGAAATATATTTTAATTAACAATTCATATAATTTTATTATTAAATAGAAGAGTAATTAAAACTTTCAATTTTTTTTAAATTAAATCTGTTAAATAAAAATTTATTTAAAAAATTCTAAGAAATGGGAGCCTTTACAACCACCTCCTAAACCCCTCGGCGCTTGCATAGTACTAAACGATGTTAAATATTATGGTAGCCCTGGGAAAGAAAAGAAGATTATATTCACTCTGCTTGGTTTCTATTTTCAGAATTTGTATTTTAAAAAAATTCATTTTTCATATTTTTTATTTTCAGTTAATTTTTTTAATATTTTAAGTAATTTTTTTAATTTTTAAACACACCTTAATATAAATACACTTAAAAAATATAATATTTGTGAAAAAAAAATCTTTAAAAAATTCACAAAATACCAAAAATATAAAATAAATACGAAAATTTAGTACATTTTTTATATTTTTATGTATTTATTAATTTTTTAAAATATTTTACTATTTAGATACATCTAAGTAAGGTGTATCTTAAAAAAAAAAAAAAAAAATTACTTAAAATTTTAAAAATACTCACTAAAAATAAAAAAATACAAAAAATAAAAAATTTAATTTCTAAAAAATTAAAACAAAACACACTGATTGAGTTCTGGTTTAAAATATGTTTGCCATCTGAATAGCAACACCTCGGAAGAACATCACAATGCAAATTTGCAGTACTGCTGTCGTGACAATTTAGCTAGGGTTGGCAATTTCCTGTATTGGACACACATAGGAAATACTACCCCAGATTAATTAACTGTTGAAAGATGGCTTTGAAAATTTTTTATTTTTTTTGTTAATTTTGAGCATTAATTAAGGTGAGATTTAAGTGTTATTTTTAACGTTTTTTATTGGGTTCATGTTTAATATCGCGTAGTGAATAAAATCGTGTATTTGATTACTCAAAACCATTTCTGGACAAATGAGAATTCAACTCACGTTTTCAGGTTCGCAAAAATGGCTTTAGATGGGTTTCCTACATATTTGTGAAATGTGCTTGTCTCACATTGAAAAGACTTATGGATTTGTGTGGGTTTATATACTCTAGCTTGGGATACTTAAAATACTTGGGATAAGCCCCAAAGGATACCAAAGTTTGTGGAAGGGTGAGGTTATGAGTAAAGTGAGCTAGACCCATTGGATCCAAAACAAAAACTGTTGGAACAATTTTCACTGTATTTAAAAGATTTAATTCTATTGTGTACAAAACAACAAGTAGAATTTTAAAAAAAAAATGAGAGAATTTGTTTGATTACAAAAATCAAACTCGAAATAATAAAGAAATAACATATTTTATTTTGTTACAAAAACAAAATTAAAATCTGATTAAATAAACAAATAAAAACAGAATAAAATTAAACAATTTACTTGGTTAATTTCTTTGAATAACTTTTCTGATCAAGTCCAGTGTTTAATACTGTGTCCTTAAGACAGATTCGTCCTCTCCACGGTGCTTTCAAAATTTGGACGTCTATCTCCCAGGATAAAATGATCTTATCAACGAATAAAAGCAGCACTACAATTTAATCGTTCGTCGAACACACTAAGTGTTTACACTCTTTCGTTCAGAAATAAAATACAGCAAAATGTAGAGATTTAAAGCGGATGATGGAATACGAAAATTGGAGTGAAAAAACCAAATGGGAGGCTTAATCTATTTATAGATGTAAAGGTGGCTCTTAGTTTTGAATTGAACAGGTACTGTACCTATTCAATTTGAATTAAACAGATACATACTATTTAGGCACTGTTTGGTTTGCAATTTAAACAGATTTAAAGATATTGGGTTCAAAAACGAGAAGGGCCCTGTTTGGATGAATATTAAATCCAAACCAGTTTAATTCTGTTTGAAAATGGGAAGAGCCCTATTTGGATGAACAGTAAATCCAAACCAGTTTATTTCAAATGTTTTTGGCCCAAAAATATTAGTATTAGGCCGAACAAGCCCAACCCAACCTCACACCACGCACCCGCGCCCAAGCCGAGGCCCAGCCCGACCGACCGGACACACGGCGGCGGCGGCGCACACGTGTGTGGTGGTTTTTGGGTCCAATGGGTCTAGCCCATTTTGCCCATAACCTCTCCCTCCAAAACACTTGGGTACCCCTTGGAGCACACCCCAAGTACCAAATCCATGCCTTATAAACCCTCTCAAAACCACCCACCAAATCAATGTGGGATAAGCCTTATTCAAACCTTTAAGGAATTTCCACCAAAACTCGATTTCTATGGAGCATACTTTGGCTTCAATTTCCCATTCACTCAATAATGGTTTTGAACAACCAAATATACCACGTGATTCACAACGCGGCATAGAACGCGTTACCACTTTGACCCGTGTAAATCGATGCACAGGGCCCATCTAAAAATTAAACCAAACTTAGGAAAAAATTCTGGTTTTACTCAGAATTTTATAACCATTTCCAACAATCCCCCACATGAATGGAATTTGATGACAACGGAAATGCAACAATATGCAGACATATCGAAAGAGTATAAATCGAAAATATCTTGCATCAGGATAGGTAGTTTTCGGCTTTGAACCTTCCCTAGTGATAACCTATCGGACTTACTGGCTAACCAATGGACGCAATGCCTTGAATTATTCAGCCGTTTGTGTAAGCCAAGACAATAAATTTCACACAAAATATCTTCTAACACATCATGGTTCTCACTATTGTGTTCGTTTTGGCCTTGAACGCTCCTGGTTTTTATGAGTGTTTCTAGAGAATGTAGCCTCTTTCATTCTCATAGAACCGGCCCCAGTTCAACACCCATATAGGTGATTCTTATTGTGAGTATCTTCTTATACTCGTCTTGATTTTATGCCTTAATCAAGATATAAGTAATCATTAAAAGCAAAGCTTATCCTTATGCCCCTGCAGACAACATATGTTGCAGATATCACTCTCACCATAGGAATGGGTAGGGAATTGTAATCCCTTGGTGATTTCTGGCAAGCCATACATAACTTAGTTGTCCCTTTGAACTTAGTTCTTGGAATCTCCAGTCATATAAGTAGGGTTACCATTATGACGACTCTTATGTAATAGGCTTTAATCCCATCCCCTTCGATGAACTATACACTAGTTCTTTTGTCAAACCTTTTGTTAACGGATCTGCAATATTCTCTTTAGATTTTATATAATCTATTGAGATTATTCCGTTTGACAACAATTGCCTTACGGTATTATGTCAACGACGAATATGTCGTGACTTACCGTTATACATGTGATTCTGTGCTATTGCGCATTGGATCGTCACAATGAATGCAAATAGCTGGCACAGGTTTTGGCCACATTGGAATGTCTTCTAAAAAAAGACGAAGCCATTCTGCTTCTTCACCTGCTTTATCTAAAGCAATGAACTCGAATTCCATTGTGGATCGTGCGATACAAGTTTGTTTCATGGACTTCTAAGAAACAGCAGCGCCTCCTAGAGTAAAGACATATCCACTAATGGATTTTGAATCTTTAATATCCGATATCCAATTGGCATCACAATAACCTTTGAGTACTGCTGGATATCGAGTAAAGTTCAAACCATGATCATGAGTAAATCTTAGATATCTAAGAACCCGAATGATCGCTTTCCAATGGTCTTCTCCAGGATTACTAGTGTACCTACTCAATTTACTAATAGCATAAGCTATATCAGGACGAGTACAATTCATTAGGTACATTAGGCTTCCAATGATTTGGGAGTATTTTAACTGAGACACTGCATCACCTTTATTTTTTGATAAATAAAGACTGATGTCGACAGGTGTTCTTGCTAAATTCAAATCATCCTTGATAAATTTATCAAGAATTTTCTCAATATAGTGAGATTGAAATAATGCATATCCGTCAGATGTTTTAGTAATTTTCATTCCTAATATAACATCTGCGACCCCCATATCTTTCATATCAAATCTTTTGTTAAGCATTTGCTTAGTTGATTTGAAATAATGCAAACCAAGCCGAGGTTATTTTCCAGGGTAAAGGGGTAGTGTCCCCACCTTACCTGATTTCGTCCATTAAGGCCTATAAGCTAATTCAGAAAGGGTGCCATGGCTACTTGTGTAATATACTGAGTGATCAGAATGGAAATGTTAATTTAGCCGATATCCCAGTTGTTAATGTTTTCCCCGACGTCTTTCCAAATGAATTGCCTGGCCACTTAGTCGATAGAGAAATAGAGTTTACCGTGGACATCGTGTCGGGAACTCAGCCGATCTCCAAGGCACCCTATAGAATGGCCCCAGCCGAACTTAAGGAATTGAAAGTGCAACTACAAGAATTGTTGGATAAGGGTTTTGTTAGGCCGAGCACTTCACCGTGGGGAGCACCAGTCTTATTTGTTAAGAAAAAGGATGGCACACTTCGTCTTTGCATTGACTATAGAGAACTTAACAAGGTAACCATTAAGAACAAGTACCCGTTGCCTAGGATTGATGATTTGCTAGATCAACTACAAGGAGCACGAGTCTTTTCTAAGATTGACCTTAGGTCGGGCTACCACCAGTTGAAGGTTAAAGCCGAGGATATTGAGAACACTGCTTTTCGGACAAGGTATGGCCACTACGAATTCCTAATAATGCCTTTTGGGGTGACTAATGCGCCGGCAGCATTTATGGACTTAATGAACAGAGTCTTCAAGCCGTACCTAGATGAATTCGTGGTTGTTTTTATTGACGACATATTGATCTATTCCAAGAGTACAATCGAGCATGAGAATCATCTGAGACTTGCCCTACAGACCTTGAGGGACAGGAAGTTGTATGCTAAGTTGAGTAAGTGTGAGTTTTGGCTTTCCAGCATTTCATTTTTGGGGCATGTGATTAATGAAGAGGGTATCTCTGTTGATCCCAGTAAGATTGAAGCCGTTGTAAATTGGCCGACGCCGACCAACGTATCCGAGGTTCATAGTTTTTTGGGTTTGGCAGGTTATTACAAAAAGTTTGTAAAGGACTTCTCAAAGATTGCAGTGCCATTGACACAGTTGACTCAGAAAGGAGCGACATGCGAATGGACCGAAGATAGAGAATCCGCCTTTCAGGAGTTGAAGACGAGGTTAGTTACAGCACCAGTTCTTGTACTTCCATCAGGTAATGAGGAATTTCAGATTTACAGCGATGCTTCACATAAGGGTTTGGGTTGTGTATTAATGCAAGGGGGTAAGGTCATAGCGTATGCATCTCGCCGGTTAAAACCTCACGAGAAGAACTATCCTACCCATGATCTAGAGCTAGCGGCCGTGGTATTCGCTTTGAAGATTTGGCGTCATTACTTGTATGGAGCTTCTTGCCAAGTTTTCACGGATCACAAGAGTTTGAAGTACTTATTTACTCAGAAGGAACTAAATTTGAGGCAGAGAAGATGGCTGGAATTATTGAAGGACTACGACATGCAGATTCAGTACCACCCAGGCAAGGCCAACTCGGTAGCCGATGCATTAAGCAGGAGGACAATGGGAAGTTTGGCGTGTTTGGCTATAATCTCAGCGGAGCCGACCATCATTGAAGAGGTAAAAGCAAGGCAAATGGAGGATAAATTCCTGAAGAAGGTAGCCGACGAGATTAACACCAGGCCGAGGTCAGGTTACACCTTTGAGAATGGAGTGCTTAAGTTTGAGGGAAGGTTATGCGTAGCCGACATCCCTGAATTGAAAGGAAAGATTCTGCAAGAATCTCATGGTTCCAGAATTGCTGTCCATCCAGGAAACACTAAGATGTATCACGATGTGAAGCAGACCTTTTGGTGGCCGAACATGAAGAAAGAAATAGCCGAGTTCGTATCCCAATGCTTGCATTGTCAACAAGTGAAGGCAGAACATCAGAGACCAGCAGGACTCCTTCAACCTTTGTCAATTCCTGAATGGAAATGGGAACACATCTCCATGGATTTTGTGATTGGTTTGCCGAGGACGCAGAAGGGAATGGATTCGATTTGGGTCATAATTGACCGATTAACTAAGTCAGCACACTTCCTGCCTGTTCAGATTACATTCAATGCTGACCGACTAGCCGTACTGTATATGAATGAGATTGTGAGACTTCATGGAGTGCCGATGTCTATTATTTCAAACCGAGATCCGAAGTTTGTTTGTAGATTTTGGCAAAGTTTACAAAGAGCCTTGGGAACCGAGTTGAAGTTTGGCACAACTTTTCACCCGCAAACCGATGGGCAAACAGAAAGGACGATTCAGACACTTGAGGATATGCTCAGGCTATGTGTACTAGATTTCGAGGGAAGTTGGGGAGCATATTTACCATTAGTGGAATTCGCTTACAACAACAGTTATCAAGCTAGCATTGGCATGGCACCGTACGAAGCTTTGTATGGAAGGAAGTGCAGATCGCCGATATGTTGGACTGAAGTAGGAGATAAAGTTTTGATCGGCCCCGAACTGATTCAAGTGACAACCGAGAAGATTAAGCTTATTCGACAGAGGATCAAAACTGCCCAGAGTCAGCAGAAGAGCTATGCCGACCAGAGAAGAAGAGAATTGGAATTTGAAGTTGGGGACCATGTATTCCTAAAGATTTCGCCAATGAAAGGAGTTTCCAGATTTGGGAAGAAAGGTAAGTTAGCACCTCGTTACATCGGGCCATTTGAAATCCTTGAAAAGATTAGCACGACTGCCTACAGACTTGCTTTACCACCAGAATTTAGTCAAGTGCACAATGTGTTCCACATCTCGATGTTGAGGAAGTATATTCGGGATCCACTGCATGTAATTGACTATTCCAAGACTGTGATAAATGAAGATTTGGGCTACGAGGAGAAGCCGATGAGAATTCTTGACAGACAAGTGAAACAGTTGAGGAATAAATCTATATCAATGGTGAAAATTGAATGGAAGGAACATTACGGCAAGGATGCCACATGGGAAATGGAAGAAGAGATGAAAGTTCGATATCCCGAGTTGTTTTCAGATCAAGGTAACTCAAGTTTGGGGACCAAACTTTTTTAAGGGGGGTAGGATGTAATGACCCTCACACTACCCTAACCATACTCATATGCATTTTTATCTGATTTTGCTCTGTTAAGCTTGCATTTCAAATCTTGACTTGTCTTGCATAAGTGTTACTTGGATGCTATGTTCCTTTGGTGTGTGTGTGTGTTTCAGCCGAGGTTATCTTGAGCCTGGGTCGCTCCTTTGGTACTCTTATACGTAGAACTACCTTGGGATTTCTTTGGTTGACTTCCACCCACACCCTGACATATTGGCCGAGATATCATTATCTAGGCCGAGATATCATTATCTAGGCCGAGGTGTTTATCACCAAGGCCGAGATGTGTACTATCTAGGCCGAGATGTTGCCCTTGAACCCAAGTGATCTTGCCCTAGACCGGTACAACCTAGACCGAGGTGTGGCACATCTAGGCCGAGGTGTGGCACAGCTGGGCCAAGTGTTGACCTTTCTAGCCGAGGTCATTGTCCCTTTGCTTACCGAAGTCTTGTTGTTAGCCGATGTCATTACTTGCCGGAGTCCCTTGCCACCTAGCTTGTTGAACACACTTTGTCATAGTCTTGTCTTTTCAATCAGTCACCTTTTCAAGTAGAGCCAACCAACCGTTGCCACGTGTCCGGGCTGAGTGTTAAGTCAGCCGGCAAGCCTAGAATGTATCATTTTGTATCATATCTTTGTTCTTGAGGAGAGAGAAGCTCTAGAAGGAGAAGGAGGAGTTTTAGAGTGAGAGAGTAGATATCGAGCTTGATCCTTAGAGTTTAAACCGTTAGATTTGAGTATTGAGGTTAGAATCTTGATCAACTCTTGTTGTTCTTATTGATCATCTAGCTGCATTGCATGATCGAATATGTTCTGCATGCCATGCATTGATTTAAAGATTGGTTTTAGAAAGAGAAAGTTAGTGTTCATGAGTTCTTGAAGAAAAGCTTTGTTTGATCCGAAAGCTTACATTAAAATCCATGTTTTTGTGTTTGTTTTCGTAAGATCCTCAAGTATGGGTACCCAGGTCCATGTTTTCAAACTCATAGCATGAAATCTCAGATTTTGTAATAACAAGTTATGATCCTTGCATTCATCTCCTTCATGATCTTCATGTTCATGTTCTTCATGTTCTTGAGCAGAGGGAAAACCCAGATTTTTTTTTTCCGACCTCATTTCTTTGAAAGTGGCCCTCGGGACCACACCTCGGCGAGAAGGTGTGGGACCTCGGCCAAGACTTGGTTGGTGCCCAGCATGTTTCCCCGAGATGGGAGACAGTGTTTGTTTTTATTTGACTTAGTTTTTGGAATGCCGAGATCATTTGCATTCATACGAAGTTTGTTTGAGAGTGCATTCAATAAACTTGCCATGTGTTTGTAGGACTTGGACTCGCCCTGACCCCGGCGTTCGAAGAGCTATGTGAGTGGTATTTTAATAAAGATATGTTATAAAGCTTTGATAAAACCTTGTTTTGCCTTGTTCGGAAATTATTTACAAGCATGAATGATTATTCCTACTTGCAATAAGTACTATATCTTGTTTGATGACATTCTCGGGAAGTCCGTACGTGCTAGGGGACTATAAGCATTTATAGCACAAAGTTTGGAAGTCCGTATGTGCTAGGGGACTATAAGCATTTGTAGCACAAAGTTTGGAAGTCCGTATGTGCTAGGGGACTATAAGCATTTGTAGCACAAAGTTTGGAAGTCCGTATGTGCTAGGGGACTATAAGCATTTGTAGCACAAGTCCTTAGTGTCCGGGGACTATAATGCAACGACACCATTGGTTAGAGATCTCTCTTGTCTTGTCTTGCCTTGCCACTGACGGTTTTACCGCGTGGGTTTGTTTGTCCGGAATGTCATCCCTTGTATTATATTGATGTTAGTAAGCATCCCTTGAAGCTTTGGAAGATTTGATAGATGAGCTTGATTTATTCCATGTATTGTTTTGCTAAAAGACCTCGGATATCATTCATGTAAACCCTTTATTATTTATACCATTCACTGAGTATCCAAGCTCACCCTCTCTATATATATATGTAAGTGATGAGCAGGGCGGCGGCGACGCCTAGATGTGTTTTGGATTCGTGTTTTGCAACATCTTGAAGATCATGCTTCTTAGTTATCTCCTTGTATTTTGTATTTGATGGCTGAGAAGCCTTTTGGTCAAGATGTAATTTTTGTACTCTATTTTGCTGTATATAAGCTATTGTATGATGTATGTCGTTTCATTTAACTTAAGCACTGCTCTTATGGACTACTTAGCTTTTATTTATTGCTTCCGCATTTGTAAGCCCCATATGTTTACTCTGATTTGTGTGTGTGATCTTCTAAGTGGCCTTTGGTAGTCTCGAACTACTGGCCATCATGGCACCATTCTACTAGGGGCAGGATGGGGTCGTGACAATTAGTCTCTTGACTTTGTGTACAATCATAAGTTCTTTTCTGTGAACTTAATTCCTGTCATTTCTTGTAAGGAAAGACATGTTCATAAAACACAGCATTCCTTGACTCTATAATAGTGTTCACATTTATATCAGGTATTGCTGATTTATAAGTCAGAAACCGATATACACTATTATTCTGAGTATAACCAATAAACACACAATCTACTGTTTTTGGTCCAATCTTAGTCTTTTTAGGAACAGGAACTTCCACTTTTGCCAAACATCCCCACACTTTTAAGTATTTGTAGGAAGGTGGTCGACTTTTCCATAATTCATAAAGAGTGCTGTTGGTTTTCTTGTGGGGTATTCTATTAAGAACATAATTAGCAGACAATATTACTTCCCCCCACAAGTTCTGTGGTAAACCTGAACTTAGTAACATGGCATTCATCATTTCTTTTAGGGTTCTATTCTTTCTTTCAGCAATTCCATTTTGCTGTGGAGAATAAGGGGCTGTAGTTTGGTGAATAATGCCATGTTGTGCACAAAATTCATTTAATGGTGCATCATATTCACCACCCCTGTCACTTCTAACCATTTTAATGGTTTTACCAAATTGATTTTCAACTTCTGTTTTGTAGAGTTTAAACATTTCTAAGGCTTCATCTTTACTTCTAAGTAAATAAACATAACAATATCTTGTGCAATCATCGATAAATGTTATGAAATACTTTTTGCCTCCTCTAGTTTGAATAAATTTTAGATCACATACATCAGTATGAATTAATTCTAGAGGTTCAGTTTTCCTTTCAACTGATTTAAATAGAGCCTTAGTTTGTTTTGCTTCTACAAAAACTTCACATTTATGATTAGGATTAATTTCAACCTTTGGTATATAATCCAAACCAATTAATCTACGCAAAGCATCATAATTTACATGACCTAATCTACCATGCCATAAATTCGACTCAAGAATATAAGCAAAAGATGTGTTATTCTCATTCATAGCAGCTTTTGGTACAACTGTCATTACATTTAGCTTAAAGAGACCATCACTTATGTATCCCTTACCAACATACATACCACTCTTTGTTAATACAAATTTATCACACTCAAAGATAAGCCTAAAACCATTTTTACTTAACAAAGAACCAGAAACTAAATTTTTCCGGATGTCAGGTACATGCAGTACGTTGTTGAGGGTCAGTTCTTTTCCTGATGTCATCTTCAAGATCACTTTTCCTTGTTCAGCTACAGTAGAAGTAGAAGAATTTCCCATAAAAAGTTGTTCACCATTTGCAGCCTCTTTGTAGGTAGTGAACATCTTCTTGTCCGCACATATATGACGAGTTACTCCAGTGTCAACCCACCATTCTTTGGGATTTCCAACCAAGTTAGCCTCAAACACCACAACAGAGAGGTTGATGTCATTCACCCCGTCAGAGATGTAATCCAATTCTGTCACATTGGCTTGATTGGTGGTCTTCTTAGTTGTACTTCCATGATCCTTCTTAGGGCGGCGGCAGTCAGAAGCTCAATGTCCAGTCTTGCCACAGTTATAGCATTTTCCTTTGAAATTCTTGTTGCCATTGTTGTTGCCTTGTTTAGAACCTTCTCCAATAAACTTCCTCTTTTTGTTATGTGGTTTTTGAACTTGTTCAACCACATTAGCCTTGGACTCAATGGGATTTTTCCCATTCCTCTTTTCAGCCTTTCAGTTATCTTCCTCAATTCGTAATCTTACAATCAACTCATCCATAGTCATCTCTTTGCGTTTATGTTTTAAATAATTTTTGAAATCTTTCCAAGCCGGTGGTAACTTTTCCACCAAAGCAACGACTTGGAAAGATTTGCTAAGAGACATACCTTCTGAATGAATATCATGCAAAATTATTTGAAAACTTTGAACTTGAGATATTACTGTTTGAGAATCTACCATAACAAAATCCAGAAGATGCCAGCACTTTGAACTTGAGATATTACCGTTTGGGAGTCTACCATAACAAAATCCAGAAATTACCGACGACAAATTTCTTCGTGCCGGCATCTTCTGTCTTGTATTTCTTCTCCAAAGAATTCCATAATTCTTTTGCTGACTTCAGAGGACTGTATACATTATACAGCATGTTGTCAAGGCCATTGAGGGTGTAGTTTCTGCACAGGAAATCTGAATGTTTCCAAGCATCTACAGCGGCAACAACTTGCCGATTACTTTCACCCTCTTTAAGTGCTGGAGCCTCTTCATGGAGAAACCAGGCCAAATTACGAGTTGTAAGATAGAACAGCATCTTCTGCTGCCATCTCTTAAACTCGGTACCATTAAATTTTTTCGGTTTTTCTCCATGATTGATAGGTACATGAACATGGTTCTGGATAGGGACCGATGTTGGTGTAACAATAGGAGTACCACTGCCAGATGCAGTTTCAGTTGTAGTAGCCATAATCTCTAATTACAAAAATCAGAAAAATTAAAACACAAATTAATTTTCTAGTTACTAAAACCAGAAAATAAATTATAACACAAAATAATTTTATTTTTCTTGTTACTAAAACTAGAAAAATAAAATAGTACAATAATTTTCTGTTAACACAATTAATATTCTGCAATTGTTAATGACACCAGTATATTACTACTAGTTGTCAAAGAAAAGAGACAGTATATTACTACTATCTGTCAAATAACATAAACACTATTTGTTTTTCCAACCAAAATATGTCTTTATGAAAACAGAAAATTAAATACAATGAAGATACCAAAAAATTATTCTGTCTTAAGATTGTTGGAACAATTTTCACTGTATTTAAAAGATTTAATTCTATTGTGTACAAAACAACAAGTAGAATTTAAAGAAATAAAGAAAATGAGAGAATTTGTTTGATTACAAAAATCAAACTCGAAATAATAAATAAATAAATAAATAACAGATTTTATTTTGTTACAAAAACAAAATTAAAATCTGATTAAATAAACAAATAAAAACAGAATAAAATTAAACAACTTACTTGGTTAATTTCTTTGAATAACTTTTCTGATCAAGTCCAGTGTTTAACACTGTATCCTTAAGACAGATTCGTCCTCTCCACGGTGCTTTCAGAATTTGGACGTCTACTTCCCAGGATAAAATGATTTTATCAACGAATAAACGCAGCACTACAATTTAATCGTTCGTCGAACACACTAAGTGTTTACACTCTTTCTTTCAGAAATAAAATGTAGCAAAATGTAGAGATTTAAAGCAGAAGATGGAATACGAAAATTGGATTGAAAAAGCCAAATGGGAGGCTTAATCTATTTATAGATGTAAAGGTGGCTCTTGGTTTTGAATTGAACAGGTATTGTACCTGTTCAATTTGAATTAAATAGATACATACTGTTTAGGCACTGTTTGGTTTGAAATTGAAACATATTTAAAGCTGTTGGGTTCAAAAATGGGAAGGGCCATGTTTGGATGAACATTAAATCCAAACCAGTTTAATTCTGTTTGAAAACGGGAAGGGCCCTATTTGGATGAACAGTAAATCCAAACCAGTTTATTTCAAATGTTTTTGGCCCAAAAAGATTAGTATTGGGCCGAACAAGCCCAACCCAACCTCATACCCGCGCCCAGCCCGACCGACCGGACGGGCGGCGGCGCGCGTATGTGGTGGTTTTTGGGTCCAATGGGTCTAGCCTATTTTGCCCATAACCTCTCCCTTTAAAACACTTGGGTACCCCTTGGGGCACACCCCAAGTACCAAACCTATGCCTTATAAACCCTCTCAAAACCTCCTACCAAATCAATGTGGGATAAGCCTTATTCAAACCTTTAAGGAATTTCCACCAAAACTACATTTCCATGGAGCATACTTTGGCTTCAATTTCCCATTCACTCGATAATGGTTTTGAACAACCAAATATACCACGTGAATCACAACGCGGCATAGAACGCGTTACCACTTTGACCCGTGTAAATCGATGCACGGGCCCATCTAAAAATTAGACCAAACTTAGGAAAAAATTCTGGTTTTACCCAGAATTTTATAACCATTTCCAACAAAAACCACACACACGCCACCGCCGTCTGGTCGGGCAGGCTGCCCTGGACGCGTGGTGTGAGGTTGGGTTGGGCTTGTCTGACCTAATACTTATCTTTTTGGGCCAAAAACTTTTGGAATTTATTTATTTATTTTTAATTTTGGTTTCAAAATTCAAAATAAATTAGTCCAGGTTTTTTCCTTCACCCAAACAGATCCCTAACGAGTTCAGACCCACCCGAAACTGAATCTGTCCGAACAGTTACCTATTTGTTGCACTTGTTCAAACAGCCACCATTCCTCCTATAAAAGGCCAACCTTCCAGCAATTCAGAGATCAATTTTTTCCCTCAGAATTTCGTGATTCTCCTTCTATTCTTCTCTGTGTTTTTGCATCTGTTCTGCATTTAATTTTTAGGAAGAAAGAAAAACAGTCACAACAGAGTTTTGGTTTACCAGACTTGATTTTATAGTGCTACAAATTCAAGTGTTAGTCATTGCATCCTAGGAAGTAAACGCCACTTAAAACTTGAAGCACCAAAGCAAGGGGCGAAATCTACTTTAAGGACATTGTGTCCAACATAAACCTCGATTTTAATTTTTGTAAGCATTTAATTCAGAATTTAATTTATATAATTATTTTCTGAATTATTTTATTTTGTTGTTTATTTTATATATTTAATTTACACACACATCACCGTGGGAATAACAATCTTAAAGTAGATTCTTCGGTTTTTAGTTATTTATGTGTTAGATAGACGAATATTTTGTTTCGGGAAATTAAATAATAGTAATATACTTTTTAATGATTTCTTTGATATCATAGTAGTAATATACAGTTAATCATTGGAATTTTGTTACAAAATATTATTCTATATATTTTGTGTGTAAATTTTGTAAATTCTTTTCTGTATAAAGTTGTGATTGGTGTCTTATTATTTCGTCAGAATTATGACAACTGAAATAAACAGTACTGAGACTGTTATTACTCTGATTCCCACACCTGTTGTGCCAATGATGACTTCGGCAGTATCGGTAAATCATAGGGAGAACTAGAAAAATTCAATGGAAATGATTTTAAAAAATGGCAACAAAAGATGACGTTTTATCTTACCACATTAAATTTGGCTCACTTCACTCATGAAAAAGCACCGGCACTGAACGAAGGAGAAACTGACCGGCAAGTGCTTGTCGCAGTTGATACATGGAAACATGGTGGCTCTGTTTGGTACAACTTTGGAACTAACGTTCCAGAGCTTATTTTGCATATGATGTTTGTTTAGGTGTTTCAAAACATAATTCCACATTCACTTTTGAAAACGCGGTAGAAAGCGGGAAAATTTGGACTAACCGGACGACCCACTAATCGTCCGGTCAGTTGACCGGAACAGTGCAAATTTTTTTTTTTTTTGCAATTGACATATGTTAATTTTTATATATTCGAAAAAAATATTTTCTAAATTTTAAAAAAAAATTATGTGTTTTAATAGAATTTTGAGTTGTATGTTTGGTTATGAGTTGTGAGTTTTTTTATGTGCTTTAATAGAATTTTGAAATCATAATTTTGAGTTCTATGTTTGGTTATGAGTTGTAAGTTTCAAATCATAATTTTTATATATTCGAAAAAAATATTTTCTAAATTTTAAAAAAAAAAATTTATGTGCTTTAATAGAATTTTGAGTTATATGTTTGGTTATAAGTTGTTAATTTTTTTATGTGCTTTAATAGAATTTTGAGTTGTTTTCATATGATGTCTAAAATATATTGAACAAAAATCGTTCTGCTTTAAAGCAACTAAATAAGCTTATTTATCATGCTCTAGTGTATGCCCGTGCCTAAAGGCATAGTGTAAATAATATTAAGATTAAAATGCAGTTATAAAAATATATTTAACAGATTGTACTCTACAATTCCAAACAAATCAAATATAAAAACTTTCACGATCAAAGTCCTCACCTGTAAGTGAATTGAATTTTATATTTCATGAAACTGCTTTCCAAAATGCACTTGCAAGTAATGGAAAATAAATAAATAAAATTAAAAATTAAATGAAATAAAATAAAATAAAAAATGAAATAAAAGGACATTGTTAAGTGATGGTCCCAAATTCTACTTAATCGAGGGTGCTACTGGATATAGATCTAATGTCAAGACTATAGCGATCCCGGGTTTACCCTTGTTGTACAGTGATCCGGACATGCGTCCATAGATGTTGGTAATTGAGTATTATCTTGTTTACATCCTTTTTTTTCTTTGTATTTGAGTTATAGGATGTGTTGGGCAGGTTGGTTACAGGTTGGTTGAGTTTAGAAACCAAAACTAGTTGCCTAGATTTTTGGCTGGTCCGCTCGAGCAGAGGTTCGGGCGCTCAAGCGGGGATCGGTTGTTGCCTGTAAGCTCGAGCGGAGGTTTTGGCGCTCGAGCGGGGAATACACTAGTCCAGTATTTCCTGTGCAGTGTTAGACGCTCGAGCGGAAGGTTGTGAGTTACGCTCGAGCGGATCTTGGAGCGCTCAAGCGGGGACCTGCTGTGTCGAGATGCTGAGAGTGTGCATCCGGCGCTCGAGCGGGGGATTGGCCGCTCGAGCGGAAGTCTGTGAGTGACCGCTCGAGCGGGGAGTTGAGCGCTCGAGCGGAAGACTGGGTTTAAGTTCCGTGTTTTTGACTTTTCAAACCACTTTTTCACTTTCTCTCCTCTCTCCTACTTTTCCAAAAACACCATTGTTGAGCCTCTCACTCTAGACTCTACCTTCTCTCTAGGTTTTGATCTAGTAGGAGTGATTTGCTCATCTTTGGCCTTTACAAAAAAGTTGTTGATCGTCGAGGGCTCCCTTTTAATCTGAAAATTTCGGGATTTTGAGTACTTTGAGTTTTGTCATCTCATCCTTTGGAGCTCAAACTTTGAGGTAGGGATATCCTACTCCTCTCTATGAACTTTGTCTTTAAATTTTGGTATTTTGAGATGTTGGGGGTTGTTGTGTAATTTCGAAAGAGTTTGGGGGCTTTTGTGTAATTTTACAAAAGTTAGAGTTTTATTTATAATAAACCTAGAGGCATGTTTGGTATAGGAACATGGGTTAAGTGTGGGATCATTGATGAAATTGGGACCTTCAGGGTTGTAATGTTAATTATGGAAAATGCCCTAATTACATTGATTGATTAATTGAGATAATTAATTGTGAGAAGTGAGGAATTGAAATGTTGATTAAATATCCATTTGTGCATTTATTTTCTGTTTAGAAATAACTACTTTGGGCTATCGGTGGAGGATAGTCGTGATTGTTGTAGACAATGCATGATGATTAGGCAAATTAAAACTAATCGATTGAATGTGTCATAGAGTATAACGGTGAATTGAATACATTAACTTTATGTATTGAATGATTGTATATAGAACCAATGTGTTTGTATACGTTATGTGTAGAGGAGGAGATGGGGGATGTACTCCGCGGTTTAGGGGAAGATGGGGGATGTACCTCTAAACCGGTTAGTGTTGGAGGAGATGGGGGATGAACTTCGTAGACAGAGCTCATATGCTTGTCTAGAAAAGTGAAGATAGAGCTCATATGCTTATCTTTGGGAAGTGACGATAGGGCTTATATGCATATCTTGTTGGAATGTAGATAGAGCTTATATGCTTATCTGTGAAATGTGAGATATAGTTTTTATACATATCTGTTGAGATGATGCTAGAGCTAGTATGCTTATCTATTGAAAAAGGGAAAATGAAAAGTAGTTTGGACTCTTAAGTCGTATAACATAAAATGTGATTTTATGGGGATGTATCAGTGTTGCCCATCTATCAATTGCTAATCTTTTAATCATTGTTCATGGTTGGTTTAGTATATTTCTACTGGGCTGTGGCTCACCCTATATGGGAATATCATTTTCAGGTGCAGGTAGCATGCCACCTCCAAGGTCATAGCTTGGGAAGCCAGATGCGGGCAAACTATTTCTATTTAGTCTTTTGTTGTATTACATGTATATTCAAGCCAAGGGCTTAATGTGTAGACGAGTTAGCACTCTTTTGTTGTAACCAAGTGTCAACTTGGAAAGCTGTAAGCCCATAGGGCATCTTGTTTTGTCATTAACATGTAATATTTTGTAACGAGACTCTGATGAATAGAAGAATGAGGATATTTTGTATATCAATGTATGTTTTATTCGATGGGTTTAATGTTATTATTTTGAGGGCGTTACAAAGACCCACGCCTGACAACACAAAAAAGAAAAACAAATACATATCAGTTTAAGATTTAGAAACA
The DNA here is from genome assembly GCA_025200525.1 of Camellia lanceoleosa. Taxonomy (NCBI): domain Eukaryota; kingdom Viridiplantae; phylum Streptophyta; class Magnoliopsida; order Ericales; family Theaceae; genus Camellia; species Camellia lanceoleosa. Next base: position 204,520,522 of record CM045758.1, read on the forward strand.
CCAATCCAAATAAATTGAAAGCTACATAAATAAAAAATGAAAAAGAAACATAACAAAGAGAAGATTGTGAAGATCATCAAACCTGCAAGAGTTTCGAAATGAAAAGGACAAAAAAAGAAAAAGAACAAAGAGAAGATTTTGAAAATCATCAAACCTGCAAGAACTTCGAAGCAGAATTCAAACAACCAATTCTTTTTACCAAGTTGCCTGAACATTATATTTAGGTACCTAAACATATATTTTAGTAACAGATAAATCATATTATTAGTAATTTAAAAATTAAAGAAGTCAATTCTATTATTAGGTACCTAAATAAGCCAAAAACATTATAAAATTTATATTACAGTGGTACCTAAATAAGCCAGAAACATTATATTTAGGTACCTAAACATATAATGTTAGATACCTAAATATATATTATTTGTCATAATATATATTTATTATAAATCTTCAACCTGTGAAGCCAGAATTGTGCTTCACCAATCATCAAACCTGAAGATCATCATACGCTAGATGAATCTTCAACATATTTGGTGATATGTTGCAACCTGTTACATTGAAATTGAGATCTCCATTTCTTGCCACAAATGGAGAAGCCAAACCAGAGCAGCTAAATAAGCTTATCTGTCAATAGGTTTAAGTTAAGAATTGCAAAACTCACAATACTTTTCTCATATATGATAACATGAGCAGAAATGGGCTTTTCTCCGAAAAACTATGCAAGCTTTGTCCATTAAATTTTAGCCAATCGTAATATCTAAAAGAATATATGCATACACATGTATTTCAGCACCTAAGGCTAAGGCATTGTTCCTTTGAAGAGTCAATAACTCAACCTGACTAAAAAGATTAGCAATCAAATAGGACAAATAGATTTATTATAACCATTATAGACCTCAATTCCACCAATAAACAGCACACCCAAATGTATATAATTCCTCTTACCAAGCTTGAATTCACCTCCAAATTCAGACCCAGCTCACCAAATTACCTCAAATGACAACAACCCACCAACAAAACTACTTCTATTAAGTCTTAAAAGTCAAAGCCCAATAAAAATTTTATTTTTTCTGGCAATAACAAACACAAATGAGTACTCTGTTACTCTGGATATATGATCAGAGGTTAATCAAAAAAAAAACAATAAGGTTTTTTAGTTCTTAATAGTAATCCTATAAATGAAGAAAAATATTATAATAATAGGTATAGTGAGCTAAAACTTTGTGTAAGTAGAATTTTCCTTTCATTTTATTAGGCAGTTCAAAAAATGTTCTAACTTTTTGTGTTCATAGAATTACACTTCCTTCGTGCTTGTTGTTGACTTGAATTGGCAAGTAGTCAGTTACAGTAAATTGGCAAGGAGTTGGTTACATTGTACTGTAACTCTTCTTCCATCTATAACATTACTTATATTTGTGGTATATGACTGTAGTTGGGAGGCTTTAAATGCATTCTAAAATTTTAAGTGCATTTAGAGCCTGCCCTATAATTGTATGCATACCTAGGATAAATGACAAATATACCAAGTAATTCATGGTTTCATATATTGATTTTTGGGAAATTTAAAAAAGAAAAAAAAATTCAAAATTTTGACCTCGCAACAAATCAAACCTAACTTGAAATTATTTTAATTCTAACCATTCATTTCTATGGGCCATTTAAACAGTCTAACAATTTTTTTCCCTTTATTTTGGTGTTAATAGTCATTTGTTACCCTTACCATGATCCATCACTACCCCTATCTCTTTTCCCCATCTACCACTACTCCTCATTTTCCTCACCTCACTACTACTCATCTCATTCCTTTCTCAATTCATAAAAATTCCAGTAAAAAAATATGAAGTGCTTTCTGAACGAACCTTTATCATACAATCCAGAGATGGTTGGTTTATTTTGTATTTGCACCAACACAATTGAAGCAAATAAAATTAAGATATAGGTAAGTAAGTCCCAGCTTTTTCTATAACACACAAAATTTATATGATACAAATGAAAGTGAAGCTGAAGAGAAGGAAACTATACCCAGTTAAATAGAGATTAGACAGGAAACTATACCCAGTTAAATAGAGATTAGACAAAAAAATAACACATTAATAACCAATTGGCGTTTAATCAGCAAAACATAATTCATGTTAAAAGAAGAATCTTTCAAATTGGAAGCAAACCACAAGTGCAAATCCACGAACCCATTACACTACCTTTCATACCACATCAAAGTAACATCAAATCGACAAAATCAGTATTAGGCGGAGAGAGAGAGAAAGAGAGAGAGAGAGAGAGATATTTACATACTTGTGTTGGAGAGCTCAGATCGTTTGATAGATTGTCGATCGTTACAGAGCTTGAAAGAGTTCCATAGCTTGCAGATCACATCCTCTATAAAAAATCTATATATAAATAAAAAATTGACACAATCTATAAAACTAGGTACCCAAATAAAATAAAAATATACTCACAAATAAAAAATCTATAAGAATATGAGAATTACATACCTGTGTTGGAGGGCTCAGATCGTTACAGAGCTTGAGAGAGTTCCATAGCTTGCAGATCACAGCCTCTATAAAAAATCTATATATAAATAAAAAATCTACACAATCTATAAAACTGGGTACCCAAATAAAATAAAAATATACTCACAAATAAAAAATATGAGAATGTGGGTCTATATCCAGATTCTTTGTAAAAAATCTATATAATCTATAAAAAATCAAACAACAGAGTGATCATGAAGATCATTCCCTAGATTGAATTCAACAAAGTGATCTTGCGAAAGGGGGGAGAGAGGGAGAGGCGAGGTTGTGAAAGAAGAGAGAGGAGGAGAGATAGCCAGTGGGAGGGTAGGAGGAGACAGGGAGAGGCAGTGAGTGGAAGGGTGGGGGGAGACGGAGAGAGGCAGAGATCGGGTGGAGGGGGAAAGGCAGCGAGCTGGAGGGTGGGGAGAGAGGGGGAAAGGCAGAGATCGGGTGAGAGAGAATGAAGAGGTAGCATCTCTGCGAAAGGGGAGAGAGGGGGAGAGGTAGCAAGCGGGAGGGTGGGGGGAGAAGCAGAGATCGGGTAGCGTCTCTGCAAAAGATAAAGAAGAGGAACAAAGAGGGAGATAGAGATAAAAAGGAAATAGGAGGAGACGTGCAACAGAGAGGAGATAAAGATGGAATGGGGGAGGAGACGTGGGTAGGTGGCAGAGAGCACTGAGTGTTTAGGCGGGAATTGAAGCAAAATCTCAACCATTGATGTGTATCACAATTGATCTGAGCCCTTAAAATGAACTGTATCTCTCATACATTTTAAAACATTTTCAAAAAGCCTCTTGCCTTATTATACAGATGTTGAAGATTTATATGATGTCTAAATTTACGAAGTCAATCAGATATTCAATATATTTAAAAATAATAATTAATTGTTCAAATTCATTTAATTTATGGATTAAAAAATTTATTAATATAAACTCCACTACACACAGTAAAATTTGACTCCTAATTTTGGGATCGTAGACTTTTCCATATAATATGAATAAAAATATGTGAACAAAAAGAAGAAAATTAAAATTAAAAAAAAAACCAAATAGAGAGAAAAATAAAAACAAGAGAAAATAAACAAAAATTAAAAAGAGAGAGAAAGGTGGGATCATGGAATCATAGAATGATGGGTGAGAAAAGGAAAAAGTAAGAGAGAGAAGCGGGAAAATAAAAAATGTACATGTAGGATATTTTTTGAAAAGTATATCTCAATCGTTATTTTATAATTTGAATAGATCTGAACCGTTCAAATATCCTAATAGGACAAATGTGTATAGGATAAATTCAAAAACCATCCTGTTTTATTATATAGACTAGTGTATGCTCGTGCCTGAAGGCACAGTGTAAATAATGTTAGGATTATAATATAATTGTAATCGCAACACTATTTAAATTTAAGATTAAAATGCAATTATAAAAATATATTTAATAGACTGCACTTTACAATTCTAAACAAATCAAATATAAAAAAAATTAAATATCAAATAATGCACACTAGCTAGTACTCTATAATTTAAAAGAAATTAAAATTAAAATGCACACCAGTTAATGTTACTGCTACCAATCAAATTCTAACTACGTAAGAAAAATAAACATTATATTGTCATACGCCAAAAGAGTGAGTTAAAACTTTATAATAAAAAAAAGTGGGTCGAAGCTTTTCCAGAATATGTATGCTTTACAGAAGATGTGTCAATAACATGTCTTCAAATATATGTTTGCCCAAACTTCCTCCTCATTACTTCCGAAAAAGTCTTTGTATCAACTTGTATGTATCCCCAATGAGGAACATGCACAACAATCTGGTAATTTGTGGAAACAAATATATATATATATATATTGGTATATTTGTTGGAAATATACATATCAAAATACTTTGAAATTGAAATTACTTTATTACATCCCCATCGAAGCAAACTAATTGTATTTCTCCTTTTATGCTCCATAAATTTTTCAATCCAATCCTAAAAAATCCATATTTCCAATTATTATTAGATTGAAATTTTATATAAAAAAAAATCTATGTATATAATCAATAAAAAGACATCTACATGGTTACCTTTTGATAAAACATGATTTAATGAACATGGAACACTACAACAACACTTCAGGATAAAACAATATTTGTAGTAGAATCTAAACTATCTTTAGGGAGGAGAATACTTATATGATCAAAGGATGTACATCTGGACAATGCCACATATAATTGGCCATGGCTAAACATTGGTATGTGCAAGTCAACCTTAATAAATTTCATAGATTGTTCTTGAGATTTATTAATGGTCAAGACATATGCTAATCGGACTGGAAATTGACGTTTTGTCATTTGGAAAGGCATTTCTGAAAAAGATGGTGTCAAAGATATCCTTGGTATGAATGCTAAATTGCCAAACTTTTCTCCAGTTAAAATTTGAGCTTCAATTATGCGAATGTCGCACCTAGTAACCATCAATCTTGTACCATTACATAGTCCATCTTTCAGTGCAATATTTCTTAACAATATTATAGGACAACCCACTTTCATCTCTAACTTAAAAGTTGGTAGTCCGGGAGGATCCAATGAATTTAAATATTCATTAGAATATCTATTTGTAATGGTAGGATCAATTTCATTATCTTCAGACATTGTATCTGCTGCAAAATAAGTATATAATCTCTCTGGAAAGATATTCAACACAGTAGTATTAATGTCACTGACATCATCGTTACGCGCAGATAGAATGGTGCGTTCAGTTAAAAATGTTGGGGTCGACGTCTCTATCATATTCAACTGTGGGTAAACTGTAGAGAGCAAGTCATTCAAATCTTGACATTTGTGTATTGTTGATGGAAGGTTAATGATTTCTTGAGGATTAGTCCCAATCTAAAAAAGGTGAAATCAATTAAAAAAAATATGAGTGTAAACACAATTTATTAATTTAAAATAATCTATATAATAAAGAAAAATGTTAAAGTAGTGTTACCTCCATCAAGAAATTTGCAAAAATAGCATTTTCATGGTATCCATGATTCAAGCGCATATTCAAATCCAAAGTTAAGATATGTATATGCTTCCATAGAACAGAGTGTCTTAATGATGCATTCACAATTTGCTCACGAATTCCTTTGGGTATAATTGGTAAGATTTGTCGAAAGTCTCCACCAAGAACAACAGTAATACCCTCAAATGGCTTTTCACTATCACAAATATCCCTCAATGTATGATCAACCGCCTCAACACAATGTCTATGTTACATAGGAACTTCATCCCAAATTATGAGTTTTGTTTCTCTAAACAACTCAACTTGTAATTATTGTTTGGTAAATTCACAAAGTGAATTTTCCAAGACATCTAACAGAATGGAAAATGTTGAATGTGCAGTGCGACCTCCTACCAATAACAATGATGCAATTCCAGATAAAGCCATAGTAACAACGATATGCCTAAGGCTACAACATTTTAATGCAATCGTATTGTACAGAAATGTTTTCCCTGTTCCAGCACCCCTATTAAGAAAGAAAACAGTTCCTTTATTTTGAAAAATTGAAGAAGTGATTGTGTTATAAGCATTCCGTTGTCCATTGTTGAGACAATCAATAGTAATTTGTGGATCTGCCTGTTATGCCTCATTCTGCAGTTGTTGATGTTCGAATATCAATCGATTACCAACTACTGCACTCCAATTTGTAGTAGGTTGTGGCATGGGTGGTAAGTCAATTAAACATTTGCCTTATTCATGAAACATTTGATTCAAAAGATGGAGACCATAATCTTCAATTTGAGCCTCAGTTAGGTTAGAAATGACAAACAATGTACGAATCTTATATGCAAGATCATCACATATATGTATTGAGAATTGATTCCATAATGCACATGGATTTAGTGGAGAGCACTGGGTGAGAATAACACTAAACAATCTCCTCAATTTGTATCCAGTTTTCATAACTGCAGCCTCTTTCAAGCATTGTATCCATTCTTCATCATCTTCTAAAAGCCCCCTTGCAATATATGCTAATTTAAATGTATCATGCACAACATTATCGACCGTGCGTAAAGACCGAAACGACTTTGGTCCTTTGACAACAATTAGTAACAACTGCAGAAAAAATCTTTCACCACAATTAGGACTAGCAAAGTACATTCTACCAATTGCATATCCTTTTTCTCTTGATTTCTATCTCTTTTCTGACTTAAGCCATACAAAATGCTGTGAAAATTCTTGATAAGTGAATTGACATTCATCTTCACTGGCAACACAATATGCAAAGAAGCTAGTAAGAATTGATATTTGTTGACTAGCTCTAGATTGAATCGTTTCTAATGACTGTTCTGGGTTAAAAACAACGCGATGCATTCCAGGTAAATAAAGTGTCAATCGTACAACTGTTGGTATCTCTGCATGCAAAGGATGACCAAATATTCGCCAAGCAGCTTCTGGAGGTCCAATATACCTTGCATCGAGATATTGTTGAATCTCATTTATCGATCCCAACACTATCGTTGTACGATTATAACCCTTGTAAATCTACTTATGTATATACTTGACACATCTCATTCCGGCGCATACTTCCACATTTATACGACAGTTGAAAAGTTTAGAAAGATATGCATTGTATGGTACGACATCCCTGTTATCAACTTCTTACCCCCTTACAGTATGTACTTGGCCATTATGGCGACAACGGTAGATCGGGTATCCATCTTGATCCATAATTGTTGTTTCTGTGAAAGCTCGAGGGTATCTCTTACTGCATCTACCATTTTCCATACATGGTGCATGCGGATTTCGAGCACCACATGGTCCATGTATCATACAACATTTGACAGTTTCAAAAAGCATAGAATCATCTTTTGCGTCTGGAAATTCTACACAAACCAATTCGTCTACTTGAGCACATGTCCGAATTTTGTCTAGACCCTTAAGAAATAAAAATGCATGCATATGGGGGAGGCCTCGTTTTTGAAATTCAATTGTAAAAACATATGCAACTTTATTTCCAAACACTTTATTTGTTTCTATCTCCTTCATCAAACATTTTCTCTTCATCTCAAAAACACGAACAATTAAATTAGGACGATCAATAGGTTTTTGATGTGATAATAATGTTGAAGTAATTTCTGGCCAATTAGGGTTTGCAGTCATGGTAAGAAAAATATCTGGGTATTAGTTGTATCGCGTGATAGCCATTGAATCTTGAAAGATTTCAAACATATGTCTAGGACTACCAGTAAATGAAGATGGCAAAACAAACCTTTGACCAATTTGACCAGGTCGCACATAATCTAGATCAATATTTGACAACTCTTGGTAAAGCTCAACCCGCTGTTTCCCTTGATTAAGCTTGTTGTATGTCAATCGATTTTGCTCAGTTATGGCCCAAGCATCTACCAAAAAATCTTGAAATAGTTTATCACCTCTCAAAATAATTGAATACTCTGTGGGTCGTTCAAACAAACGATAACTATAAAAATTCATTTGAGTAAGTCGATCAGTTGAAGGTCGATCATATTGAACATTCCACAATTTCAATTCAGGTTCCCATCCAAGCTCACCATAAGGAAATAATAGAACATAATGCAATGGAAAATATGCTGGGTGACATTCATTAATTTGCATCAACTCATTATTTCCTTGGAAATGTAAGATAATATCTCTCATTCCACTTACCTCTGTTCTATCACCTGGTATTACAATTGCAATCTCATCTGCAGTTGGTAAGTTATACCGACGTCGATCAGTTGTTGAATTGTAATGAAGATGAGCAGGTATATTGTGTCCTGCTGCATCTAATTGATGTAAAATGGCATGGGCCTGGCGAAATGTAGCTACAAATGCATTGACTTGCAACAAACTATCCTAAATAGTTTTGAGCACATCCCTCAAGTTAGGATTTCTACAATTACGAATTTCTAACGCTGAATCAGGGTCATAGATATACAGTTGAGCATAACTCGCATCTTGCCCTGGTTATGGTTGTAGTGATCCTGTTCGATGTCGTAATTCCCCATGAATTGTGAATGATGTAGGACCCCTTCCACTGAGTACTCTGGGATCCAATATAGCACCAAGACTCGTAAAAGCATTGGCTGCATTGTACAATCGAGTATAACTTCGAAAGGATTTTGATTGATCATTATTCACATCATACAACGCTTGAAGTGATGGAGGAGGTGTCATAAGTAAAGGTAGCCTAATCTTCCCTCCCAAACAACAAGTTCTGAATAAAGGACACTTTATAGATGATTTGGTCAATTTTTCATCCATCCAATGTAAGGCTGAACAATAAGGACATAATACGTCCATCTTGCCAAGATAATGGCAACAAGAATTGTTGTGTGCTCGGGCATCAATTGATGTACTCATAGACATATCTTCTAATTCATCATTAGTACATAGATCTTCTTGAAGAAATTGATTTATAGAAGTGGACCTACAAATATTTGTATATAAATAAAATTCTATAAAACAAAATGGTAAGAATATGTATTTCAAGATTAGACATAGTAGTTTACCAATTCCTTTGTGGAGGTAAAGATATGCTTGGCATAAAAAACGAATATATAGAATGATAGGCAACCACTGTTCGTTTTTGTGTCGAATGAGAATCTTTAGTTATTGTTTTCCATTCCAGGCAAGCACGATTGCGACGATTTGGTGTTAAAGAAGGGTGTATTGGTTGAATACATTCTTTTGATCCCTCTTGTTCTCGTTGTGAGCATTGAATGTATGACTTTTTATTTTTTTTTCACGCTCTCATCGTGCACGTTGGGCCAATGCAGCTTTTGATATTACATTATCATTTTATGCCTAAAATGAAAATATTTTGTCATTAGTGCAAAATATGTGAATATTTTGTACTTAACATGAAATATCTTTTTGTTTATTTTTTTTTTCTTAATTTTGTTTAATATTTTATTTGTTTTATACCTTTAATAGTGTTATTTGTATTTATTTCTTTATTTATGCATTTTGTTTTTTATCAAAAAAAATAAAGAAGAAATAAAAATCTATCATATTTAGTTTATTCTTTCATTACATAGTTTGTCTTTATTTCTTCGTTTTTTTTTTTTTTCTTATTCTTTTCACATGTTACATTATAAATGCACATATATCTATGCTAAATAAAAATAAATAAATTTGGAAAACACATATAAATAATAGCAAATTATAGGAAAATATATTACAATCATTCTACAGGCAAAAACATAAAGCAACAAATTCACATAGTTTTGCTTCATATTTTTTAAAAGGAATATATACCACTTGACATGCATTTGTCATTTTCTTACCAGAAGGAGTCACCTTTTCTTTTCCCTTAGACATTGGGTTGACCTTTTCTTTTTCTTTTGCCTAACAAATATAAATAAAATATTGAAAAGATTTTAAAAAATCTTATATAAATTAAATACATACAATATTTTACTTGATTTTGTATTTACCGCACGAACACGAATAACATTAAAGTCGTGCTCATCACAAATGACCACACCAACATTTCTAGATGGGGTTGTAGGAGCAGGCCTACAAAAATGGATTGTGAATAAATTAAAATCTGTATAATAAAGTGGTAATAGTAAGAGTATATATTTCAAGAATTAAACTGAGTTGTTTACCAATTGGGTGTTACAGAAGGTTGTCTTGGGTTAATACATTCATTTGATCTCTCTTGTTCTCGTCGCAGACGTTGTCCTAATTGGTATGCAGAACATGAGTTTTGATTATTTTAACATTCTCGCCGTGCACGTTGAGCCAATGCAGCTTTTGATAACACATTATCATTGTGTGCCTAAAATGAGAATATTATATAATTAGATGCATAAAATATGAAGATTGTCCCATCTCTTGCTTCCATTTTATCATGTATTTGTTCTCAAAAGTTTAACTAACTTTTCTTCTTCGCTCGGTTGAGTTGTTAGTCACATAAGAACCAATGCGTATATTGATAAAATTTAAAAAGAGAGGCAAAAAACTCATGGAATTTCACCAAATGCCAAAAAGACACTATCCATCTAGAGTATACCAATGTCTAAAGGCACGGTGTAAATAATATTGGTACACATATTCTACAAAAATCAATTAACGTAAATTATTAATATTGGTATCACATCCTTTACAAAAAATTTAATTCAAAATGATAATAATTTCATTGCTACAGAAATCAATTATAATAAATCAATTCAAGACGATAATAATTTCACTACAATATAAAACTTCACACATAAGACTTCCTTCACCATATATATCTATAATCTATTTAAACAATGTCACCTCAAACTTTAGTGTATTTATGAGAAAAATCTATATGTATCTATAATCTATTTAAACAATGTCATCTCAAACATTTTTTTGAGCCGTATGTATTTAAATATTTTTTTGATTAAAATAATATTAAAAGAAAAAATAAGTTAAAAATGTATTTAATCATTTTACATTTTTTTTCTCATATACATCATATCTAATTATTAAAAAATTGAACAATCTTGGTAAACATAATTATTTTAACCTACTAAAGTAACCAAAAAATTAAAATAACTTACTAAATTAACCAACCTCCCATACACCTCCTATAATTCTGCGTGACTTTATTATTTTTTTTAGAGATCACACTCATGTTGCTAATTACACTCATCTTTTTTGTCCTACGTTGAAAAGATAAATATTAGATCATTGAGTACGTATAACGTGAATATTAGTGTGTAATGTTTTCTAGTTTCCGCTTCCCTCTTCGTTCTTCGTGTTCTTTCCGTTATATTATAAGTAAAATTAAAATTAAAATTAAAAAAATCTATATTCTATAATTAAAAATTTCATTTCATTTTTCGCTTTCTTCTCTTATATGTTTATTATGATATGTTGTAACTGCAACATGTGTTCAAATTAATGTTCAGACAAATGCATTAACATGTTGTACAAATGCTTACTTTAACATGGTTTAGAAAAATATTTTACAATCAGTCAAAATAATTGAATAAATATTTTAAAAACAATAACTCATAAAAAAGAGTATATGACACTATGCAATTCTAACAAAAATCTATATAAAATAATAATAATAAATATTCAAAAAATAAAATTTTTAAAAATGTTGAGAAACCATACTACGGGATTTGCATGTTCCTTTCCTTTGCCAGAAGGGATAACCTTTTCTATCTCCTTTGATATTGTTGGTTTGTGTTTTTCCTTTTCCTTTCCCCATAAAAAATAAGTAGAATATATAATTCAAATATATTTTTAAAATGATAAAAAAATGCATGCGAATGTAAGTTACTTGTAGGCTTACCTCACGAATGCGAATAGTATTAAGGTCATGCTCATCGTGGACAACAACATTAACATTTCTTTCTTGAAGACATTAAATCTATATATACAAAAACTTTAGAGTGATAAATAAAATTTTGTACACATAAATAAGAAGAAAAAAAATCATTTCTTTCTTGATATTACCGTTCGGCGTAAGTCTTCATCCACTTATAAAGTATGAGGAAAAAAGCATTTATTAGAAGAAAATTAGATATGATAAGTTTAAAATAAATAGGCCTTACATTATAAGAGAGGTATTTAAATTTCTATGGAGGGAGAGAAAAAAAAAAAAAAAGCACTTACTTGACCGAAAATAGTGATATTGTCCATAACTATTGTATTTCAACCTGAAATGTTTGGTTATATAATTATGGTTGTTCGATGATGTATTTTAACAATCACATTAAAATGATAAAATTAAAATCAACCCTAGCAACATGAAGAGTATTAAAATGGACACACAACAATTGTCCAAATTTGAACTCTTCTCTTCCCCAACTGACTTCAATTTTATAGTGTTGAAATTAAATTTAAATTTATCATTATCATTTAGAAAGTCCAAACATAAATGTATGCCACCAAAAAAAAAATGTTTAATCAGCAATTTATACTTACTCTCAAGTAAAACTAACCCAACACATTGAAAAATACAATGGAACATTTCAAAAAAAAAAGAAAATGGAACAAACAACCCCAAATTCATAAAGCAAAATGAAAAGAATACAATCGATTGAGGTGCCTTTGGAAGGCATATATAGTTAGAAAGAAAACTGGCTATACAGTGTGTTCTCAATCGATTGTATTACTTGGTAGAAGTAACACACTGGCTAACAGGAACAAACATATCGGAAAGCATATAAAAACACATTACAAAATCGATTGTGAACATGCTCTAATCAGCAGTAATGTAGGTCCTATAACAGGGGACTATATGCCTTCCAAAGCAATTAAAAACTAATCATAGGACTAAAGATATCCAATTAATTTTTTATTTTTATTTTTATAGATGATCTACTGAACGGACCTTACAATATGAACGTTTCGAATAATTAAAAGTTGCTCCTCATAACTTGAGTTTTAAAAAAAAAAAATTAATAAAATTGATATCTGTAAATTCGTTTTTTCAAGATCTTTCAAATAAGACTAATATTGAATTTATTTATTTTTTTTGGCGAAAGTAAACACTAAAAATCGCCTTCCGCAATTTCATATGGATAGATCTAAAAACAAAACAAAATTTGTCCAAAATAGATTACCAAGTGTAAAGTTATTAACTTCAAAAAATTAGGATAGATAGGTAAAAATATTGAACTACATTTGTTAAAATAATTTGGACACAAAAGTTAACAATATGGGGACAAACAATTTAACAATATGGGAACAAATATGTTCAAAAAATTTGCACAAACATGTAAAAATATTAGCATACATGGTTAAAATAATTTGTACAAATAGGTTAAAATTATTGAAACATGTTAAAATGATTTGGACCGATAGGTTCAAATATGGGACAAAGTTAAAATAATTTAGATGGTCAGATTCAAATAATTTGAACAAATATGTATATGAAGATGCAAAAAAAAATCGCTTATAATGTTAAAATCTCAATAACTCATAACTTTACGCTTGTTATTCTGTTTTAGACAATTGTTTTTATTCCAATTATTTATTTATTTATTTATTTATTTGTTGTGAGATCTATCCATTCAAAATTACCGAAAGTGGTTTCAAGTGTTTACTTTCTCAAAAAAAAAAAAAATGTTGTTTTGTTATTTTAATTAACCAAAAAATCACAATTTCTGAACTAACAGAAAACTCAATTGTATATACAGAATATTTTTATATAACAAACGTGATCTTTTATTAGTTGATGATTGAAATTAATATTATTTATAATTTTAAGTTTAACCAAATCATATCAAAATTCTATTTATCATAACCATCTATTTGTAATTCTACCACACCAGATCAAATCTCTTTCCTTTTCTTCCATAACCATCTATTTGCAATCCTATCACACCGTATACTTAACAGTGTACACACAAAATATCAAAATACAAACCCATACTCTTGGAACAATTACAATAAAAAAAGATTTGATATATACAAATAAAAATAATAATAAACTATTAATATAAAAAATAAAATAATAAAAATGCAAAAAAAAAAAAGAAAACTTTTTTTTAAAAAAATAAATTTTAATACTGTTATTTTAAAAAAAAAACAACAGATTTTAAGAATGCTGAATTGTTTTTTTAAAAACACACACATAAAATTAAGAAAACAAAAAACCAAAAAAAAAAATCACAATTTTTGCTACTAAAAAAAAAACCAAAAAATCAAAATTTTTGAACTAACAGAAAACTCAATTGTATATATAGAATATTTTTATATAATAAACATGATGTTTTCTTAGTTGATGATTGAAATTAATATTATTTATAATTTTAAGTTTAACCAAATCATATCAAAATTCTATTTATCATAGCCATCTATTTGCAATTCTACCACACCAGATCAAATCTCTTTTCTTTTCTTCCATAACCATCTATTTAAACTCCTACCACACCGTATACTTAACAGTGTACACACAAAATATTAAAATACAAATCCATACTCTTGAAATAATTACAATAAAAAAAAAATTTGATATATAAACTATTAATATAAAATAATAAAAATGCAAAAAAAAATGTTTTTTTTAAAATAAATTTTAATACTGTTATTTAAAAAAAAAAACAATAGATTTTAAGAATGCTGAATTTTAAAAAAAAAAAAACACACATAAAATTAAGAAAACAAAAAACCAAAAAAAAAAATCACAATTTTTGCTACTAACAAAAATAAATGAATAAATTTTAATACTGTTATTTTAAAAAAACCAACAAATTTTAAGAATGCTGAATTTTTTTTTAAAAAACACACACATAACCCCTTTCTCAATTCTGGAAAAACCCAAAACCCCTTTCTCTATAACAAAAGCATATCTCTCTTCATCATCACCATCAATTGCAGGTGCGGATAGAGAAGATCAGGAGCGATCAACACCAAAAAAAAGATTTGATATATAAACTATTAATATAAAATAAAAAAATGCAAAAAAAAAATTATAAATAAATTTTAATACTGTTATTTTTTTAAAAAAAAAAAACAACATATTTTAAGAATGCTGATTTTTTTTTAAAAAAACACGCACATAAAATTAAGAAAACAAAAAACCAAAAAAAAAATCACAATATTTGCTACTAAAATAAATAAATAAATAAATTTTAATACTGTTATTTTAAAAAAACCAACAGATTTTAAGAATGCTGAATTTGTTTTTAAAAAACACACACATAACCCCTTTCTCAATTCTGGAAAAACCCAAAACCCCTTTCTCTGTAACAAAAGCATATCTCTCTTCATCATCACCATCAATTGCAGGTGTTGTAACACCCTCAAAATAATACATAAAACCATCACTAAAGACATGAATTGATACAAGAGAAATCAACTATTTCTATTCATTAGAGTAGTTCTTACAAAAGTATTACGTATTAACAACAAAAGCAAACGCCCTACGGGCTTACAGCTTTCCAAGTTAAAACTTGGTTACGCACAAGAAGGGTGCTAACTCTATACAAAAAAAGCCCTTGGCTTGATATACATGTAATACAAACAAAATAAACAAAAGAGTCTTCAACTCTCATCCTCATCATCCAAGGTATATCCTTGGAGGTGGCATGCTACCTATACCTGAAAGTGATGTCCCATATAGGGTGAGCCAATGCCCAGTAGAGATATGCTAAACACAATATGAGCAATAACTAAGACATTAGCAATTGATAAATGTTCAATTCCCATAAATCAATTTATAACCCATTTCTACTTCATGACCACTATGTTCATGTTTCGTTTCATTTTCCATTTCTTAACAACTTCACAATTTACATCAACGGCTCAGAACCTGGCCAACCACTTATATGAGACAGTGACTCATATTAAACGTTTCCCATTTTACAATAGATAAACATAATAGTTGTATCAACATCTCAACAGATAAGCATACAAGTTGTATCCACTTTTCAACAGATAAGCATATTAGCTGTATCAACACTTCCAATGATAAACATATGAGTTGTATCAACACTTCCTTAGATAAGCATATAAGCTGTATCAACACATTATTTGACAAGCAAATGAGCTATATCAGTGGAGTCCATCCCCTATCTCCTCCCAAACAACATCCGATTTAGAGGTCCATCCCCTATCTTCCCCTAAACCGTGGAGTACATCCCCTATCTCCTCCCACACACACAAGGTATATACATACAAGTCATATACATAATCAATCAATACATAACGTTAATGTATTCTGTCAACCGTCATATTCTATGACATATCCAACTGATTAGTTTTAGTTTGCCTAATCATCATGCATTGTCTACAACAATCAAAACTACCCTCCACCGGTAGCCCAAACAATTATTTCTAAACAGATAATAAGAGCTCCAACAGATAAAATATCAATATTTTCAAAGTAAGCGATTCATAAATCAAACTCTGCCATTCTAACATATAATGAGTCAATTCCACTATTTCCAACTCAATTCCATATAACAACACTTTTCCCAAATTAATTATACCAATTAATTTATACAACAAACTAGGGTTTCCTACCCCATTTCCCAATATTGACCCAATGGTCTATATATCAACAACCAACAAAAATCTCATTATTTTGAAACCCAAATTACACATTTTAGAGTCAAAATAACAAAACCCCCATTTAACATTTTGAAACCCTAAGTCCCAAAATCACCCCACTTCGACACTTTATCAAAACAACCAAAAATCTATGTCAAAGACCATAAGAGTAAGTAAGAATCCCTACCTCAAAAGTTGACACCCAACGAAGAAGGAGATGAAAACGAAAATGCTCCAAATCACAAGTTTCCCAGATCAAAAGATAGCCCTCGACGATCAACAACTTTTTTGTAAAGGCCAACGGTGAGCAAACAACTCCTACTAGATCAATACCGAGAGAGAAGGCAAGGTTCTAAAAAGAGAGGCTCAACAATGGAGTTTTTGGAAAAGTAAGAGAGAGAAGAGATGTGAAAAAGTGATTTTAAAAAGTCAAAACACAGAGTCTTAAACCAGTCGCCCCGCTCGAGCGTCACTCACGAGCCCCCGCTTGAGCGCCCAATCTGCCGCTCGAGCGGCGAATACGCACTTCCAGTACTTTTGCAGAACCAGGTCCCCGATCGAGCGTTCAACTCCCCGCTCGAGCGTAAGACACAAACTCCCGCTCGAGCATCCAAATCACCGCTCGAGCGTACAACACTACAGAGGAGATACTGCATGGTTGATTTTCCCGCTCGATCGTCAAAACCCCCGCTCGAGCGGACAAGCTACAACAAAGACCCCGCTCGAGCGCCAAAAGCTCCACTCGAGCGGACAGGCCAAAATCTGGGCATCTAGTCTTGGTTCCTAAGCTCAACCAACCTGTAACAAACCTGCCTAACACATCTTATAACTCAAATACAAAGTACGAAAGGATGTAAACAAAATATAAGGAACCACTAACATTTACGGAAACAGGTCCGGATCACCGTACACAAGGGGTAAAACCCGGGATCGCTATAGGTGTGGATAGAGAAGATCAGGAGCGATCAACGCCATTAGATTTGTCATGGAAACCAATGACATGGATTGGGAGATAAAAGAACATTTAACCATTTCTCTGTAACAAAATCAACACCAAAAAAAGATTTGATATATAAACTATTAATATAAAATAATAAAAATAAAAAAAAAAATATTAATATAAAATAATAAAAATGCAAAAAAAAATTGTTTTTTTTTTAAATAAATTTTAATACTGTTATTTTAAAAAAACAACAGATTTTAAGAATGCTGATTTTTTTATAAAAAAAAACACGCACATATAATTAAGAAAACAAAAAACCCAAAAAAAAAATATCACAATATTTGCTACTAAAAAAATAAATAAATAAATTTTAATACTGTTATTTTAAAAAAACCAACAGATTTTAAGAATGCTGAATTTTTTTTTAAAAACACACACACATAACCCCTTTCTCAATTCTAGAAAAACCCAAAACCCCTTTCTCTGTAACAAAAGCATATCTCTCTTCATCATCACCATCAATTGCAAGTGTGGATAGAGAAGATCAGGAGCGATCAACGCCATTAGATTTGTCAAAAGAACATTTAACCCTTTCTACTACTACCCTGACAACCCAAACACTAACAGCATATCTCTCTTCATCATCACCATCAATTGCAGGTGTGGACACCATTACCAATGACATGCATTGAGAGATTAAAAACACTAACAACTCAAGAGTATAAATTGGGAATATATTCAATCAGTAAATCGACTCATGTTTCAAATTGGAAGCAAACCACAAGTGCAAATCCGCTAGAACAGAGAAGGGAGAGGCATAAAGACCCATTACAAAGCGAGAGAGAGAGGAGAGAGAGAAAGAGATATTTACATACCTGTGTTGGAGAGGTCAGATCGTTTGATAGATTGCAGATCGTTACAGAGCTTGAAAGAGTTCCATAGCTAGTAGATCACAAAGAGATAAAGAGGGAATGGGGTGGGTGAGAACAGAGAAGGGAGAGGGATAAGGATAGAAGGGAGGAGAGACGTGGGCAAGTGGGAAAATGAGAAGACGTGGATAAATAGGAAGCTCAGTCTTTGAGCGGGAAGTAAGTGCAGATATATATTGATATATATTTAAGGGGGTCATCTCAGCCATCTATCTAAATAGGCAAATGAATCATAACCATTGAAATGTCCTAGTAAGACAATTGTGTCTAACATATTTTCAAAAACCTTTGTGCCTTATTATATAGATGTTGAAGATTCATATGAGGTTTAAATTTATAAAGTCTATCAAGTATTCAATATATTTAAAAATAATAATTAATTGTTCAAATTCATTTAATTTGTGGACTAAAAAATTAATTAATTTAATCTCCACACACAGAGTAAAATCTGGCTTCTAATTCTATGATCGCAGACTTTTCCATGTAATATAAATAAAAATAAGTGAAGAAAAATGAGAAAATAATAAATAATAAATAAATAGAGAGAAAAATAAAAATGGGAGAAAATAAAAATAAATATAAATAAATAAAAAAAGAGAGGAATGTGGGATCATAGGATCATAGAATGATGGGTGATAAATGGAAAAAGTAAGAGAGAGAGAAGCGGGAAAATAGAAAATGTACATGTACAATATTTTTTGGAAAATATATCTCAGCCGTTGTTTTATAATTTAAATAAATCTAAGCCGTCCAAATGTCCAAGTAGGATAAATGTGTGTAGGACAAATTTAAAAACCATCCTGCTTTATTATATAGATGTTGAAGATTCATATGAGGTCTAAATTTATGAAGTCTATCAAGTATTCAATATATTTAAAAATAATAATTAATTTTAAAATTCATTTAATTTGTGGACTAAAAAATTCATTAATTTAATCTCCACTACACAGAGTAAAATCTGGCTCCTAATTCTGGGATCGTAGACTTTTCCATATAATATGAATAAAAATAACTGAACAAAAAGGAGAAAATAAAAAAAATTAAACAAATAGAGAGAAAAATAAAAATGAGAGAAAATAAAAAAAATAAAAAAATAAAAAAGAGAGAGGTGAGATCATGGGATCATAGAAGGATAGGTGTAAAAAGGAAAAAGTAATAGAGAGAAGCAAAAAAATAGAAAATGTACATATAGGATATTTTTTGGAAAATATATCTCAGCCGTTATTTTATAATTTGAATAAATCTGAGCTGTCCAAATATCCTAGTAGGACAAATGTGTGTAAGACAAATTCAAAAACCATCCTTCTTTATTATATAGATGCTAAAAATTCATATGAGGCCTAAATTTACGAAGTCTATCAGATATTCAATATATTTAAAAATAATAATTAATTGTTCAAATTCATTTAATTTGTGGATTAAAAAATTCATTAATATAATCTCCACTGCACGCAATAAAATCTGGCTCCTAATTCTGGGATTGCAGACTTTTCTGTATCATATGAATAAAAATATGTGCACAAAAAGGAGAAAATAAAAAAAATAAACAAATAAAGAGAAAAATAAAAATGAGAGAAAATAAAAAATAAAAAAAATAAATAAATAAAAAAGAGAGAGGAATGTGGGATCATGGGATCATGGAAGGATGGCTGAGAATGGGAAAAAGTAAGAAAAAAAAGCGGGAAAATAGAAAATGTACATGTAGGATTTTTTTGAAAAGTATATCTCAGCCATTGTTTTATAATTTGAATAAATCTGAACCGTTCAAATGTCCTAGTAGAACAAAATGTGTATAGGATAAATTCAAAAACTATCCTGCTTTATTATATAGATGTTGAAGATTAATATGAGGTCTAAATTTGTGAAATCTGTCAAGTATTCAATATATTTACAAATAATAATTAATTATTCAAATTCATTTAGTTTGTGCACTAAAAAATTCATTAATTTAATCTCCATTACACACAGTAAAATCTGACTCCTAATTCTAGGATCGTAAACTTTTCTATATAATATGAATAAAAATAAGTGAACAAAAAGGAGAAAATAAAAATATAAACAATTAGAGAGAAAAAGAAAAATGGGAAAAAATAAAAAGAAAAGAGAGAGGAATGTGGGATCATGGGATTATAGAAGGATGTGTAAGAAAAGGAAAAAGTAAGAGAGAGAAGCTGGAAAATAGAAAATGTACGTGTAGGATTTTTTTAGAAAATATATCTTAGCCATTGTTTTATGATTTGAATAGATCTAAGCCGTCCAAATGTCCTAATAGGACAAATGTGTGTAGGACAAATTTAAAAACCATCCTGCTTTATTATATAGATTATATAGATGTCGAAGCTTCATATGAGGTCTAAATTTATGAAGTCAATCAGGTATTCAATATATTTTAAAAATAATAATTAATTGTTCAAATTTATTTAATTTGTGGACTATCAAATTCATTAATTTAATCTCCATTACACACAGTAAAATCTGGCTTCTAATTATGGGTTCGCAGACATTTCCATATAATATGAATACAAATAAGTGAACAAAAAGGAGAAAACAAAAATATAAACAATTAGAGAGAAAAATAAAAATGAGAGAAAATTAAAAAATAAAATAAAAGAGAGAGAGAAATGTGGGATCATGAGATTATAGAATGATGAGTGAGAAAAGGAAAAAGTAAGAGAGAGAAGCAGAAAAATAGAAAATGTACATGTAGGATATTTTTTTGAAAATATATCTCAACCATTGTTTTATAATTTGAATAGTCTGACCCGTTCAAATGTCCTAGTAGGACAAATGTGTGTAGGACAAATTCAAAAAACATCCTGCTTTATTATATAAATGTTGAAGATTCATATGAGGTCTAAATTTATGAAGTCTATCAGGTATTCAGTATATTTAAAAATAATAATTAATTATTCAAATTCGTTTAATTTGTAGACTATAAAATTCTTTAATTTAATCTCCACTGCAGACAGTAAAATCTGGCTCCTTATTATGGGATCGCAAACTTTTCCATATAATATGAACAAAAATAAGTGAACAAAAAGGAGAAAATAAAAATAATAAAAAAAATTATAGAGAAAAATAAAAATAGGAAAAAATAAAAAAATAAAAATAAAAGAGAGAGACATGTGGGATCATAAAATCATAAAATGATGGGTTAGAAAAAGGAAAAAGTAAGAGAGAGAGAAGCGCAAAAATAAAAAATGTACATATAGGATACTTTTTGAAAAATATATCTCAGCCCTTGTTTTATAATTTGAATAGATTTGAGCCGTCTAAATGTCCTAGTAAGACAAATGTGTGTAGGACAAATTTAAAAATCACCATGCTTTATTATATAAATACTCCATTAAATCTTAACTTTCAAGTCCCATTAAATTTTTAATAGTCGAAATTGCCCGTCAAACAATGATTATTCATCATTTATGATTATCTATAAAGGAACATGATAATTTGACATTTATTTTAATTTTCTAAACTTTAAAATATCAACTTTCAAATTCCAAAAAAAAAAATTATGCGGCAAAAAAAAAACTAATTTTTTTTTTGAAAAAAATTTAAAAATTGAATTATTTTTTTGTACAAAACTAAAAATTTTGTGTCTATAAAGGAACATGATAATGAAACATTGATGTGCAAAACTGGAAAAAAAATTAAATGAAAAAATTGAGAATGTTCTCAGTTTAAAAAATGAAAAAAATTTGATAATATTCTCTATCACGACTCAAACCTGGTACCCAAAAGCTCGGCATCGTAATAAGATAAAAATGAAATAATTCAAATAATTTTGTAATCGTAGCGCAAGCGGAAAAATTAAATAAATTAAAATAAAATAATTGGGTACCAAATGCTTATTTAAAATGAAACAAATATAGTCATTTGAGCTTTATTGTATTACAAGAGTCTGATAAAAAAAAACAAAATAGACAGAAATCAAAAAAAGAAATAAAAAAAAACAACGCAACGATTCATTCCCCATCTAGATCCAGCTAAACCTCGTCACCTGAAAGGGGTAACAGTTATAAGCACATAGCAGAATGAGAAATATTATACTGTGAGTATTATGGTACAAAATAGCCATGGATAATTACTAAAACGTTAACATAATTTGAGTTGAATACACAGATTATTTAAGTGGTAGAACTGAAATAAATAACTATAACCACGGTACAGAATAGAATAGAACATGGGTCACTAGAGTGACAATCAGAACAAGAGTCAATGGATTCATGACAAACAGGGGACCACAAAGTGATCAAACAGGGGTCAATGGTTATTTAAGTCCCCAAGGCGTGAGACTCCCGTGGTGGTACTTACATAACATAATTGTTTATAAGGTTATAGTCAAATATTCTTTAAAATATACATAAACATATCCATGAGTTTCCTTTTAACCAAATAGGGTTCAGAAATTAAACCACGTAACTGAAATATTTATATAGCTTATAATAATTTATAAACATAACTTATATAAAATAAATTATGGTGAGTCAAAACATACGTAGACTATATTATGGTAACTCAAGACATATTTAAAACATATTATACTAGCTCAAGGTATAATATAACTCACCTTAAATTAATTTCTTATTCTTTCTTTCCACCACTCAAAGATCCCTCACCCAAGCCGTCCTCCTTTTCTGCTTTTGTTTTCTTTTATTGCTGCCCTTAACATGCCAATCCTCCCTATTTATAGGGAAGTAATCCGTGGGTAATAAGTTACGGAAGGTTCCAAGTGTTGACGCGTGTAAATCTTGGTAGATTCACCCTTATCTATTTATTTATTAAACTTGTTGATTTTATCTCTTAGGACATACTTTGACCATTTACTATTCTAATCTCTTAGGACTTACTTTCACCATTTTACTATTATAAATTTTATTACCTTCTTAGGTAATCCATGATGACTCCTAAAATTATATATGACTATAAGTTAGGTTCACGTCTAAAAACCTCACTACCCAACTATAAAACATCACTTACCACTTACTAAAATATTTAATATGTGGTGTTTCACAAAGTATTTCCTTTACAATAAAATTCCCAATTTCCTAAATTATGCATTTATTTATTATTATTGTCATTACATGTATATATAAATATTTTTTTTAATTTTATTATTATTATTATTATTTTATTTTTGAGTTCTATTTATTGTGATATTAAATTTAAAACATTCGGGTGTCACATTTCTCTTCTCCTTAAAAGAAGTTTGTCCCCAAACTTGACGTACCTTGGTTTTCGAAGAGGTGTGCGTATTTGGCTCGCATTTGGCTTTCAGTTTTCCACGTTACTTCTTCGACACGATAGCTTCTCTATAAGACCTTTACGAGGGGTATAGTCTTATTTCAAAGGATCTGATCACGACAATCAAGAATCTGTACAGGTTGCTCTTCGTAAGAGAGATCTTCTTGAACTTCTAGGTTCTCATGATCGACAACATGCTCTGGATCTCAAACATATCGACGAAGCATCGAAACGTGAAACACATTATGGACATTGGATAGTTCGGGTGGAAGCGCAATACGATATGCTACAGGACTAATCCTTTCGAGTATCTCGAATGGGCCGATGTAACGTGGTCTTAACTTTTCTCACTTTCCAAATCGGATAACCCCTCTTGTCAATAAGATCTTAAGGAACACATGATCTCCTATTTGAAATTCTAAATCTCGTCTCCGTGTATCTGCATAGCTTTTCTGGCGGCTCTGGGCAGTGCGAATTCATTGTTGAATGAGTTGGATTTTATCGCTCGTTATTTGTATGATCTCGAGGCCTAATAATTTTCTGTCTCCAACTTCCGTCCAACACAGAGGTGATCGACATCTCCTTCCATACTGTGCCTCATATGGTGCCATTCCAATACTTGTATAGTAGCTATTATCATACGCGAACTCCACTAAAGGTAGATGATCATCCCAGTTTCCTTTGAGGTCTAGCACACACAAACGTAACATATCTTCCAAGGTCTGGATCATCCTTTCAGATTGCCCATCAGTTTGCGGGTGATAAGCCGTACTAAACCTTAGAGTGGTTCCCAAAGCTTCTTGTAATTTGTTCCAGAAATGAGACATGAAGCGGGGGTCTCTATCAGATACGATTGAAACTGGGGTGCCGTGCAAACGAATGATTTCCTTAATGTAAAGAGTGGCAAACTTAGAGAGGGAGCACATGATTCTAATTGGTAGAAAATGCGCCGACTTCGTCAATCGATCTATGATAACCCATATTGCATCATTCTTCGAGACTGATTGCAGTAGCCCGACCACGAAATCCATAGTAACATGCTCTCATTTCCATTCGGGAATAAGGAATGGTTGCAACATTCCTGCAGATCTCTGATGCTTTGCTTTAACTTGTTGACAACGCAGGCATTTGGAGACATGGTTTGCTATGTCTTTCTTCATTCCTGTCCACCAGAAGTGTTCGTGCAGATCGTGATACATCTTTGTATTGCCAGGATAGATCACAAACCTCGAGCTATGATCTTCTGCCAATATCTTTTTCTTGAGTTCTAGAAGGTCGGGTACGCAAATTTGATTTCGAAATTTTAGCATCCCATTGCTTATCGTGAAGTTAGGATCGGACGTGTTTCCTTACTCCTCGTACTTTTTCTTCAAAAGTTTATCTTCACATTGGCAGGCTCTAATTTCTTCAATCGACTCTAGTTCCACGATTATGTTGGTGAGCAACCCATGGATCTTGCAGGGAACGAGGGTACATGCCAAACTTTTGGTCTTTTTTCGACTTAATGCGTCTGCTACTATGTTAGCTTTGCCGAGATGATGATGGATCTCTATGTCGTAGTCCTTCATAAATTCTAGCCATCGTCATTGCCTCATATTCAATTCCTTCTGTGTAAACAAATATTTGAGACTCTTGTGATCGGTGTAGATCTCGCAGGCTACTCCGTAGAGATAATGACGCCAAATTTTGAGGGCGAAGATCACCGCAGCCAATTCTAGATCATGAGTTGGATAGTTTCTTTCGTGAGTCTTTAGTTAGCGGGAGGCATAAGCAATGACCTTCCCATTTTGCATAAGAACGCAATCCAAACCATTGTATGAGGCATCGCTATAAATTACAAACCCTTCTCCTCCCGAAGGGAGTGCTAGTATCAGAGCCGTCACGAGTCTGTTCTTCAATTCTTGGAAGCAACGTTCATCCTTGTCCGTCCATTCAAAGGGTGTGTTCTTCTGAGTTAGCTGGGTCAAGGGTGAAGCTATCTTCGAGAAATCTTGCACAAAACGCCGGTAATAGCCGGCTAGGCCCAAGAAGCTTCGAATCTCTGATACGTTAGTAGGTCGTGGCCAATCCACAATTGCTGCAACCTTTTGGGGATCAATTGAGATGCCATCTTTGTTAATGACGTAACAGAGGAAGTGTATACTAGTGATCCAAAATTCGCATTTCTTCAACTTGGCATAAAGTTTGTGATCACGTAATGTCTGTAGAACTCTTCGCAAGTGGTGTCCATGATCTTCTGGCGATTTGGAGTATATGAGAATGTCGTCAATGCAGACAATGACGAACTCGTCAAGATAGGGTTTGAACACTCGATTCATGAGGTCCATAAAGGCCGCTGGAGCATTGGTGATGCCAAATGGCATGAAGAGGAACTCGTAGTGCCCGTAACGGGTTCTGAAGGCAGTCTTTTCGATGCTTTCCATTTTCGCTTTTAGTTGATGATAACCAAAACGCAAGTCAATTTTTGAGAATACTTGGGCGCCTTGCAGTTGATCAAACAAGTCGTCAATTCGTGGCAGGGGGTACCGATTTTTTATGGTGACTTTATTTAGCTCTCGATAGCCGATGCATAACCTCATTGTACCATCTTTTTTCTTTACAAATAGTACCGGAGCTCCCTATAGTGAGGTACTTGGTTGGATGAAGCCTTTGTTCAGTAGTTCTTGGAGTTGAGTTTGTAGTTCTTTCAAGTCTGCCATGGACATACGGTAAGGGGTCTTTGAGATTGGTTGTGTACCAGGTTGGGTTTCAATGGTGAACTCAATTTCTCGATCAACTAGGGTGCCAAGCAAGTCTTCAGGAAATACATCTGGAAATTCTCGAACCACAGGGATTGCATCAAGTGCGGGGGTCTCTTGTTGAGTATCAATCACATAACAGATACAGCCACAACAACCCTTTCTTAGCAGTCGTTGGGCTGTCATGAATGATATAATATATGGAGAGGGAGAGGCTCCAATTCCTTCGAAGACAAGATCGAGTTGGTTTGGCGACCTGAGAAAGACCTTTTTCACTTTATAATCGATAGAGGCACAGTTGGCAGCTAACCAATCCATTCCTAAGATTACATCAAAGGTACTAATGCAAAGGGGTATCAAGTCTACGTATAAGGTTTCACCTTTTAAGGATACAATACAAGATTTGTATACATCAGTACTAAGGGCGGAGTTTCTAGAAGGAAAAGACACGGATAGTACATGTCCTAAGGGTTCGAGGTGTTGATGCCAACTTGGTAGCAAAGTGTGGTGTAACAAAAGAATGAGTTGAATCAGAGTCAAAGAGGACATGGGCTAAGTGACCACAAATAGAAAGTGTACCTAACACAACATTTTCAGTAACTTCTGGGTTTCCAAGCACCAGGGCAAAAGGTCTTCCTTGGCGTTTCTGGTCCTTCCTCACTCCTTCAGATATTGCAGGTCTTTGAACTGGTGCAGAGGGGTTAGCTATAGGACTGGTAAGCTTTGGACAATCTCTCAGCCAGTGGCCAACTTGGCCACATCTAAAGCATGCTCCCGTATGTTGACGGCATTGTCCCCAATGAGTCCTTCCACAAGTAATGCAAGCTGGAATGATGCCACCTCTGAGATTTGTAGGACCTTGATTGCTTGAACTGGTTGTGCCCGTATTTACTCTCTTAGAAGGTGCGACATCGGGTCTCTTTCCAAAATCGCTTCCTCTGGCTTGGTTCCCCGGAACGCAAGGCTTTAATCCTTTTTTCCGCAATGTATGCTCGATCTACCACCGCCGCATAGGTTGGTAGTTTCAAAACCTCAAGCATGTCCTTAATTTCATGATCCAATCCTGCTTCAAATTTTCTGGCTTTTCGAGCTTCGGTGGGAATGACATATGTCGCGAACCGGGCCAATTGTGTGAACTTACTTTCATATTCGGCCACTGTCATGGTTCCTTGCCTTAGATGTATGAATTCTGACACTTTTTGTTCCCGTAGTGAATCTGGAAAGTACTTTTCATAGAATACTTCTAAAAATCTCGCCCAAGTCACAATATCTTCCTTTTCTAGGGTAAGAAGCCACCATTCTTGTGCATCGTCTTTGAAGGTGAAGGTGGCAAAAATCACCTTCTGTCTTTCTATGCAAGGTAGCACGCGAAAGATTTTCTCCATGTCCCTGACCCAAGCCTCTACTACTAGTGGGTTTGGACTGCCAATAAACGTGGTGGGTTTCAGATCTTGAAATTGTTTAATCGTGTTCGGTTCTTTTCGTCTCTCTAATGTCCCATTAGTTATGCTGGTTTGCAAGGCCTTCAAAAAGTTGGTGACTTCTCTTTCCATGATTTGTTCCATTAGGATGGTACCGCTGGCTGATGATCTGGTTTTATTTCCTTCATTAGCCATTACTACAAGGTAAAATGATATAAGCGTGACATCATATTGATACAATTTTGATACAACGTCACATATAACATATTAGTTCTATTATCACCACATTCATATATAACATATTAGCTTTACTATCACATTAATATCACCACATTCATATATAACATATTAGTTTTACCATCACGTTAATATTACCACATTAATACCATATATATATTGTAGACGCGCCCCGCATGAGGGCCTCCGTGCTACAGTTTGGACTCAAATTGTCACGGTTTTTAATCTGAACCAAAGAGTCCAAATCCGACAAATTGTTTTGAGCAAACAGATTTTTAGAAAAGAAATGTCAAACATGGACTGCTTTGCCAGATACAGAGTCGTCACCTAAATATTTTTAATAGGGAAATTTAGGAAACCCTGACTCGTTTGCCTAAGGCCACGTGTCCGTTATCACCAAAGTTGCCTCGGCTCGGGAACTTGGGTACGATTGGGGAAGGTCAGCTATGAGCACCTCCTCTTGCCCGATCCGAAGATTGGCCTCTACTAATCATGATATCTTGTTTTGAAAACATTATGCGTTCTTATTCCGATTATTAGCCAAGATTTACTACGTGATGCGCACAGCAAACAAGTATAGACTAAGTCGCCTAAATTGGAACAAAAACATTTTATGTTTGTTTGTTTGAAAATGGTTTGATGGTACTACCCGCAAGTAGGCTAAGACATGAATTTTGCCACCCTCAAGTAGGCTTTAGAAAATATGGCTTTGCCGCTCTCAAGTGGGCTTAAAACTCGCATTCAATGCATTGTTCCAATTTAAGTAACCCAACCTTCACCCACAGGCATTCAGGCAGCTATATCACATAATCACATAGCCTCATAGTAAGCATGCTATCATGGCAACACTCACACTCATGCAACGATGCTAAAACATAAATGCTTACCGAGTACTCCAAGCCAAAACAGAAACTAGTTACTAATCATATGCATGATCCTAGTTCATGTTAAGATAACTAATGCAACACATGCAAGATGCAACTATGAAAGGCTCAGCTATTCTAAGATGGCATATGATAATGCTACAACTAACACGTATTCAACTTAGAATTGAAATACAATGCAGTTAGTATGATGCGCCGAGCCCGGTGCATGCAAAATAAATGTATGGATGCACACATGCATAGC
This sequence comes from Camellia lanceoleosa, assembly GCA_025200525.1. NCBI lineage: Eukaryota > Viridiplantae > Streptophyta > Magnoliopsida > Ericales > Theaceae > Camellia > Camellia lanceoleosa. Next base: position 204,549,648 of record CM045758.1, read on the forward strand.
ATAAGGTATGCTAAGTTAAATATGCCCTAATACTAACCATTGAAAGCAGGTAAGTAAAAGGGAGAAAGAAGTGGGGGTTGGAAGACATACACACACTCACACACACTTATTACACAATTGCCCTCGCTCGGAGGGTCCGAATAAATATTACACAACAAAATGAATACTGCTAAATTAATTATTGTAGAATTTCTAATTAATTAACAAATTAAATATAGAAAGAAGGTGGCCGCAGCCTTGCCTCGGAATGTGGAGATGATGCATGCTTGACTCGCCCTGCTCGGAAATTCGCTGCCATAGCACTGTTGCATCTGTTTACACTGCCTTGCTCCTCTGAAAATCATGAAAGTTTCCAGAACTGCTTTGAACTTCCTCCTGAGTGCTTTGGAGTGCCACCGGCCACAATTAAACTCCACCGGCCATGAGAATGGGCTTATCGGCTAAATGTTGGACCACAGGCCAGACACTGATGGTCGGTCGGCACTGTAAATGGCCGGCCGGCCATTGCTTCCTGCAGAATCCTGCAGTTGACAGCAGCAGAGGGCAAGCAGTGTATGGCATGGGATTTTCAAGCGAATGTAAGCATGGCCACACTCCCTATCATGCAATGGACTCAAGGGAGCATGACCCTTGACCCTCGGGCCATCAATTATGCATTTTGATGCATGATGGCCTAAGAGGCCAAGTTTGCCATTCAATGTAAAATGCATGCAATAAAAGAGATGAGTGCCTTATGCCCTATCATGTTTGAGGTCAAGGGCATTGGCGACCGAGGATTGAGGCGCGTTACGTCACTTTGAGTACGAACGCCAATCATCCCCATGCTTGGTTTGACACCCCAAACCAAGCAATGCAATGCATGTATACAAACATGGCTCAAGAATACAACATGAGGCTAAGATGCAAAACATGCCAAATGCAATGCAATCTATTACACAAGCATGCAACGTGATAATCATGCAAGAGGCAATACAATGCAATTTAACATGTGATGCAAACATGGTACAATACAAGCATGCAACGAGAGGCAACAAGTCAAACATACAACTATGTACAAGAATGGACTTAGGCTGAAATGGGAGGCCTCAGCCACACCCTAAAACAGCGGCCAAAGATGATGCAAATGGTGGACAAATGCTCATGTAAACATGCATACCAATGAGCCTAAGACTAAGGCATAAACAAGGAGCATTCTACTACAACTATCATGACCACACATGGCATGGGCTAAGCAACCAAAAACAGAATTTTAATGCAGCAAAATACACCCCGAAACCCACATGAATGGCATCCCAAATGACTTAAACAAAAGACATACACTAAGGCCTAAACATGGACCATAAGACCACATCTCATCAAGGCATTAAAAGGGTAACAAATACAAGCATGTAAGCACAAAATATGGACTGAAATGACATCATAAGGGATTCCGAATCACTGAAATAGGCCAACTCAAGCACGCTCATGACTCACACACCCGATACCAACATGCTAGAACGCAAAGGGGCTATATAAAGCATTAAATGCATGACCAAATCAACACCCAACAGACCTCAAGCATGGCAAAATATGACTAAAAACTTCACGAGGCTAGGCAAAAATATGCAAGCATGATGGTCTAATGGCAAAATGCATTTCTAAGCAAAATTGGGGAATACAAGGCAAGTGTATTATGCATGCAAGGGGTCAACAAACCAACATGGGACAGAGGTAAAACATGCTAAATAAACACCAAATAACCTCTGAAATGAAGCCAAACAAAGCTAGGCATACATGCTACCCTTATGAGCCAAAGCACAAGCAAATGAGACAATAAAGGAAGGGGGGCGTCCCTCCACTATACAAGATTTCAAGACTCCTTCTTCACCACTGAAATCCAAGTTCAATGCACAAAAGTCCCCAAAGCTTATAAAAACAAGCACAAAAAGGGCCAAACAAGGCCTAAGAGGGGGAGGTTGACCCCCAATACCAAAATGACCTTAATGGAAGATCTTAAGCATACAAAAACAAGACTTTTTTCAGTTATACAAAAAGTCTAAAACAGTAAGCAAGATAAGTTAAAGACTAGTGCAAGACTGGGGAATATAAAGCAAAAGTGTTACCCTTGAAGAACCCTTAAAGAACAACAAGTGCAGCCTCCTTCTTCTGATCAAAATCAGTCCAAAACCTCAAGAACAAACCCTCAATGCCTCCCAAAGTCGAAGTATGGTGTAGTAGTGTATGTCTTAGTGCAAAACTAAGAAGAAATCACCCTTTTGGCCCTTAAACACACACACAATGAGGAGAGAGAGGGAGATATAGAGAGAGAAAGTGTATATCAGATATATATATATATATATATATGTATTTTGCTCTGGTTTTTGCTGAACCAACCCAAAGGAGGAGGAGGAGACTCTTATATAGGCAAGGCAATGGCTCCAAGCTTCCAAGAGAAGCTATCCTAAAAGGGTCAAGGCTTCCAAGAGAATCTAAGCTAAGGGTGCAAGCTTCTTGAGGAAGCTAAGACAAAGGGTCAAGCTTCCTCAAGAAGCTTGAGCAAAGGGTGCAAGAAGTTAGATCAAAAGGGTCAAAGGTTTAAAACAGCCACACCCATGCATGGGGGGCCGGGTCCGTGCATTCCAGCTGGCACAACTGGCATGCATTATGCCCAAAAAAGGCAAGAAGGTGGTATCGGCCAGAGAAGGAGGCCATCGGCCAAACAGATGGCCGGCCGACCACACAAGATGCCGACTGGCCAATAGTATATCTCACCAACGGCAGGTAGCAAGAAGACACGGCCGGTGGGTGTCAAGGGTAGCTAACAAGCTACTCTCTACCCTCAGAAGCAAAAACACAAGTGTTTGGTGCAAAATCAAACACAAAACAGTCGAGTTGAGAGTTCCTGAGGCAAGGCGTGTAGCCGAGACCTCTGAGAACTCAAAATGAACAAAAACATGAGTGATCACTGAGTGTTCAAGCGGTAACATCCAAGTCTTAAGGACAGTCAAAAATGAGGTGTCTACATATATACATCATTGTTACCATACATAGGGCGTTAGTCTGGCGGTCACAAATTAATGTCTAATCCTACTAATACAAAAAGATTAGACTAATCATGGTCAGCTCACAAAAAGGGTCTTCTGGTCAGACGTCTAGAATGGACCGTTAGGCCACCAGGAGAACTAGCTCCGGAAAACTGGCCCATGAAATAACCCCGCAAACTCACTCTGCATGATGGACTCAAACTCCCACCCACTGTGCTCTACTCCAAAGCAGCTCCATACCACCTGGACTATGTAAACAGGAGCACCGTGATCATAACCCCAAAATTCCCGTCCAGTAATCCGTATCAGTATCTCCAAGTATGATGCACCATCGGTAAAGTCCACAGCTGGGGTATAGGCAATGTGCTGTGGAGGAGGTGTCGTAGTACGAAGGTGGCTACTAGGGTATGCGGGTCCCCTCCTCTCTGCAAAGCCTACGGGTAGAGGTGCAACCAGAAAATGTGACGGTTCTAGGTCCGGAACAAGACCAACAACGTGGATCGGTCCTATGTACCTTTCACGAGTGCTATCTCGGCTAAGTTTTCAGAATAAGAAATCCTCATGGGGGTCAGCCTGCAAATAAACGGGTCTTCCCATGAGATGGTCAAGTGTTGGATGGGCTTGCCTGACAAGACTCTCTGAGTCACCCCAGCCCTCTAATTGGTTCGGGAGGAAATGAGCTTCTGGGGGCTCATACCAGAATAACTCCATTAGGTTCGCCATTTCCTACAACACAAAAAAACTTAGCCTAAACATATATATAACATGGTTTATTTGCGTTAGACATACCACGTAATACCAAATAATGCAAATTTAATATATATATATATATATTTATTTATTTTATCCCTTTTTTTTTAATTTCAATTTAAATAATGTGAATTGCAAATAATGTGAAAATTATACAGAAAAAATTTAAAACTTATATTATATTATATATATATATATATTATTTTTATTTTTATTTTTATTTTTTTTAAAAAAAACCATTGCTCTGATACCACTTTTGTCACAACTAAAACCCGGTACCCAAAAGCTCGGCATCGTAACAAGATAAAAATGAAATAATTCAAATAATTTTGTAGTCGTAGCGCAAGCGAAAAAATTAAATAAATTAAAATAAAATAATTGGGTACCAAATGCTTATTTAAAATGAAACAAATATAGTCATTTGAGTTTTATTGTATTATAAGAGTCTGATAAAAAAAAAAACAAAATAGATAGAAAGAAAAAAAAGAAAGAAAAAAAACAACACAACGATTCATTCCCCATCTTGATCCAGCTAAACCTCGTCACCTGAAAGGGGTAACAGCTATAAGCACATAGCAGAGTGAGAAATATTATACTGTGAGCATTAGGGTACAAAATAGCCATAGATAGTTACTAAAACATTAACATAATTTGAGTTGAATACACAGATTATTTAAGTGGTAGAACTGAAATAAATAACTATAACCACGGTACAAAATAGAACAGAACAGGGGTCACTAGAGTGACAATCAGAACAGGGTTCAATGGATCCGTAACAAACAGGGGACCACAAAGTGATCAAACATGGGCCAATGGTTATTTAAGTCCCCTAAGGCGTGAGACTCCCGTGGTGGTACTTACACAACATAATTGTTTATAAGGTTATAGTCAAATATTCTTTAAAATATACACAAACATATCCATGAGTTTCCTCTTAACCAAATAGAGTTCAGAAATTAAACCACGTAACTGAAATATTTATATAGTTTATAATAATTTATAAACATAACTTGTATAAAATAAATTATGGTGAGTCAAAACATACGTAGACTATATTATGGTAACTCAAGACATATTTAAAACATATTATACTAGCTCAAGGTATAATATAACTCACCTTAAATTAATTTCTTTTTCTTTCTTTCCACCACTCAAAGATCCCTCACCCGAGCCGTCCTCCTTTTCTACTTTCGTTTTCTTTTACTGCTGCCCTTAACATGCCAATCCGCCCTATTTATAGGGAAGTAATCCGTGGGTAGTAAGTTACGGAAGGTTCCGAGTGTTGACGCGTGTAAATCTTGGCAGATTCACCCTTATCTATTTATTTATTCACCACTGATCCGTGGCTCGAAAACAACGGGCGCGAATGCCCCGAAATTTCTCAAAAAGGAAAAACAGAAAAAACAGTTAAGGTAAAAAAAAAAAAACAAAAAAAAAAACAATTACCTAAATTAGAAATTAGGAGCATTAGTGCTAAGGAAATTAGTGCCACAAATCATTTTTGTTATTCATTAAACTTGTTGATTTTATCTCTTAGGACTTATTTTGACCATTTACTATTCTAATCTCTTAGGACTTACTTTCACCATTTTACTATTCTAAAGGTTATTACCTTCTTTGGTAATCCATGATGACTTCTAAAATTATATATGACTATAAGTTAGGTTCACGTCTAAAAAACTCACTACCCAACTATAAAACATCACTTACCACTTACTAAAATATTTAATATGTGGTGTTTCACAACGTATTTCCTTAACAATAAAATTCCCAATTTCCTAAATTATGCATTTATTTATTATTATTTATTTATTATTATTGTAATTACATGTGTGTATATATATATATTTTTTTTTTTTTTTTTTTTATTTTTTTTTTTTTTTGAGTTCTATTTATTGTAATATTAAATTTAAAACATTCGGGTGTCACATTCTTGATTTTATTAGATAATTGAATCAAACCAATAAGTAAAAGGGTAAAAACGTTTCATTTTTATTTATTTTTTTTATCAATTAGTGAAACACTTATCTGGAACATTACTATACAAAATTGATAACATTCTTAATTTTAAAAATTTTAAAAATTAAGGGTCATTTTTTGATAAATCATCTTTCTAAGTGTTTTATTCTATTTAACCCATATTGTTCTTTAGTATTCCATTAAGTTCTATTTTATGTAATATGACTAAATTATTATTTCTAATTTTTTGCACATATTTCTATTTTGAAATTAATACATAACAATAGTCCCTCATTTCATGGATAAAATATCTCTCTCATTCTAAACAGAAAATCTTTCTTTTATTCTATGGAGAAAATCTTTGCCTTATTCTAAGGGAAAAAACTTTCCCACATTCCATTGAAAAAATCTCAAATTATGAATTTTGAACCTTTTTGTAATTTGAAAATTTTCAAAGTAACACAACAAAAAATCTAAATAAAAATAAAAATACAATGTGAATGTGAATGTTCACAATAAATAACAAATATACAACTATCTTTTGAAAAAAACAAAATATATACTAAAGTACAATGTGAATATTCACAATAAAAAAACAAACATACAATTAACTTTTGAAAAAATAAAATCCATACCAAAACATAATATGAATGTTCACAATTTATCATTAACATACAACTAGCCTTAAAAAAAATAATAATACATACCAATGTAAACATTTACACTGCAACTTGAAAACATAAAACAAAATTGAAAAAAAAAACTGAAAATCAACTATTTCAATTGTTCGATAGTAACAAAAATGATTGTTCAACTAACAAGTATACTAACAAAAACAACAAGCATACAATTAACTTTCAAAAAAATAAAACCTATACCAAAATGCATGTAAATGTTCACAATTTACAATTAATATACAATTAGTTTTAAAAAAAAAAAAAAACTCATACCAATGTGAATATTCACACTACAATGTAAAAACATAAAATAAAATTAAAAAAAGTGAAAATCGACTATTTTGATTGTTCAATGGTAACAAAAATAATTGTTCAACCAACAAGCATAATAAATATAAAATAAAATAAAATTTAAAATTTAAAAATAAAAATAAAATATAAAATAAATAATAAATAAATAAAAACAACAACAACAACAACAAAATACAACTAATTTTCGAAAAAATTTCAAAAAAAAAAATTCATACCAAAATACAATATGAATGTTCACAATTTACAATTAATATACAACTAATCTTAAAAAAATAAACTCATACCAATGTGAACATTCACACTGTAACAAGAAACAAAATTGAAAGAAAAAAAATGACTATTTCAATTATTTAATGGTAACAAAAAATGATTGTTCAAACAACAAGTATAGTAACAAATAACCAATGATATGTGAACATTCACATATTGCAAAATATATAATTATGTCTATATCTATATTCTAACACTTATTTTTCAGGCTTTCAAACAATGTGCAATGTGAATATTCACACTGCTTGACAAAAAAATAGAAACAATGGCAATAATAGAATTGGAAATCCAAAAAAAAATCTCAATGACTTTAAAAACAAAAAAAAAAAATATCACCCACATCCTCATTTTCATCATCATCTTTATCATTATCACTATCATTAACAATCTATGCAATTTCACTATTCCACCAATCTAAATTAAACCAAACTCACCTTTGAAAAATATGTTTATAACAAAATTAATTGGATATACAATAGAGAAACATAGGTAGCATTTGGTAGAGTTTTCTAAATATGATTATTAATGGAGTTGTATTTTGAGTTTGTGAATTTTAAAATTATGATTTGAGTATTGTTTGGTTATTAGTTTTGAAAAGAGTTTTGGAGGGAGTTTTGAGTTTTTGAAATTAGAAAAGTTATTTGATTCAAAACCTTACAACTCATAACCAAACACAAAACTCAAAATTCGATTCAAAACTCATATAAAAATTCAAAAAAATTCGAAAATATTTTTTATTTACAATATAAAAATAACATGTGCAAAAAAAAAAACCAACCACTGTTCTGGTCAACCGGTCGGTCATCTAGGGGGACGTCTGAGAGAACGATCAGGTTAACCAAATTTTCCTACCTAGAAATGAGTTTTTAAAAGTGGGTGTGGAATTATAATTTGAAAGCTCAAAACAAACACCACACTCAAATTAGTGGGTGGAAATGTGTTTAGAACACATAAACAAACACAGCCATAGAGTTTCGAACACAGAGCAACAATAGATGAACACAGAATTTCGAAACACAAAGTGACAATAGACGAACACAAAGCTTCACCGCAACAATGAAGGAACATAATATTATTTCACTACCATGTGTAAACTAGAGTTTCTATACCTTACCAAATAGAAAGTTTCGAAACCCTAGCACAATGAAACAATATTACAAATGTGAATGAAACTAATCAAAAAGAAAAACATGAATAATAGTAACTACTAAAATGAAGGTAGCAACAAAAAAGAAATGTATATATCATTTTTCTATGTAATACATATCAGCAATAAACATAAAGTTATAATAGTTCAAAAAATAATATAAATCAAGAAAAAAGGACTTCATAAAATAAAAGTATAAATACATAAAACTAATTACGTTATAATTTTCTTTGGTGGACTTATTGAGTTAGAACACCTCTAAATAAAATTTATCAATAAAAAATCTAAAAATTAAGCAGCTTATTTGGTTATAGTTTCCAAAAAACGCTTTTCAAAAAATTTTACTTTTTTTATTTTTCGTATTTTTTTGTTTTCAATGAATTTTTTTAATATTTTAAGTAATTTTTTTAATTTTTAGGCACAGCTAACATAAATATACTTAAAAAGTATAATATTTGTGAAAAAAATCTTTAAAAAATTTACTAAATACCAAAAATATTTTAAAAAAAATATGAAATTTCAGTACATTTTTTGTATTTTTGTGTATTTATTAATTTTTTAAAATATTTTTTCATAAATATTTTACTATTTAAATACATCAAAGTAAGGTATATGTAAAAAAAAAATTTAAAAAATAATTAAAATTTTTAAAATATTCATTAAAAATACAAAAAAATACAAAAAATTAAAAATTAAATTTCTAAAAAATAAAAATTAAAAAATTAAAACCAACCACATTAAATAATATTTTTAATTTTATTAAGATTTAATTATTTTTGTGATTCTATTGACTTTTTGATCCACAATCAACCATCTGTCGGATGCCAACTGGCAATCTGCTTTTTTTTATGAGGAAAGAGACTAGAATGGTGTGATCTGCGTGTTGCCGCATCCACCCAGAAAAAGGTAACCCTTTGATAATGACCCCCATTGAATTCAACATCATCCTCCTTCCCTTGACCCACAACCCACAACCCACAACCCAACTCAATACCACATTAAAACATGTATGGGTGAAAATTTAATATTGTATCATTTTTATTATTTAATAGTAAAATTATCACAATAAATTATGAATTGAACTTCCAGAAAAAATATATTTTTTTAAAAAAAATTATAAATTCAACTCTATATCCAAAGTTGCAATTTAGAGGAAGAAACTCAAAGCCTTAACAAATAAATGCAAGAGTTCAATTACCTAGTAAATTTTAGGGAGATTGAAAAATAAGTCTCATATTTTAAATTTATAATTCATATAGTTTTATATTTTTTTTATGATTTATTTAGTTCTTTTGGATGTGTAATGACTCATTTATCAGCCACATTGGAGTATCACATTTGAAAAAAATACACTAAGAAATTTTTTAGTGTCACATCATGCTCGGCACGTTAGAATGTCACATTTGGAAAAAATGCATTAAATTTTTTTTAATTTTTTTAGAATGTCACATCATACCTATTGCATTGGAATGCCACGTGCCACGTGTCATGTTTGAAAAAAGTACACTAAGAAATTTTTAATTTTTTTTAGAGTTCTACATCATACTCATTACGTTGTCACATTTGGAAAAAAATATATTAAGGAGTTTTTAATTTTTTTGCAATGTCACATTATACCCGCCATATTGTCACATTTGAGAAAAATACATTAAGAAATTTTTTTGGAGTAAAAGTTTTGGAGTGTCACATCATACTTGCTATGTTGTCACATGTGGAAAAAAAAGTAAACTAAAGAGTTTTTAATTTTTTTGGAGTGTCACATTAATATCTACCACATTGAAGTATCACATCATATCTGTCACATTAGAGTATTACATTCTATTTGTCACGTTAATAAAAAGGTATAGATGTCTACTAAAACACTACCAAAATAAAAATAGAATCACACGGAAAGAAATTATCCACTAATAGGACTTAACAGATCAATACAAAAAAATTCGAGACTAAATGAAGTATTTAATTGTGAGATGAGATTTATTGGTAAATATTCCTAAATTTTAAGAGTCATTTCGCATTCTGTTAAAAAAATTATATATATATATATATATTAAAAGATTTCATTAATTTTTTTATATAAATTTTTGTTAAATTTTTTTTTTCTAACCTTTTTCAATCCATGTCCAAGTGTAAAAAAATCTAAAAACATAATGAATTTTTTTTTAAATGTTCATTAAAGACCAAAAAAAAATTATTTTTATTTTTTCTAGTTCATAGTCAAGTAAAACTTGAAAGTATTTAAAAATAATTTAAAAAATTACTAAAAAACAAAGAAAAAACGAGCACACAATCCAATAGTTATCACTTTTTGCATACAGTCTCATTATGTCTCCTAATCTCTCAATTCCGAAACCAAATTCAGTCTTACAAAACAAGCCCAGTCCGGTCATTCTACGATCAACGATTCGGCCCGCCAAGATATCCCTCTCTTTGTCTCTCTTTCTTTTTCCTCCCTCTTGCTGGCTAAAAAGCTCGCTGCAGTTAACAAACAAGTTAACAATTAACAGCTCCATTGGAGCATCATTTGAGCCTTTCAATAGCTAAAATATTAACAGCTAACACTAACACGTCTTTTAACATCTCCATTGTGAATGCTCTAAGGAACCATATCAAAGATGAAAAGTTTGGTAATATAATTTGGCAAAGTATAACAGCACTCAATATTTTATTATAAACAGTAATAACAAGTGTCAAAAATAATTTAGGCCTTGTTTGGGAAGACTAAATAAGTGTACTTTTTGTCTTTTTTGACTAAAAAATTGAGGTTGAAAATATGGATGTTTGGGTTAACTTTTTGACTTTTATGAAAAAATGTGTAATAAAAAATTGTGAAAATTGGTTTTTAGAGTAAAATTTGAATTGGGAGTTGTGCAGTCGTAATTGTTGACTTTTGGTGAATAGTGTTAACTTTTTAACTTTTTGAGTAACTTTTTCGCTTTTTGAATTATTTCAAAGTCCCCAAACTTGGCCTTAATATCATTGTTATATTACTATTATTTTATTTTTTTGCGGTGAAGGACACCCACACCACACTTCAGCGTAAATAACAAAAACATCTGTTTCAAAGCATTTGCTTCTAAAACAAAAAAATAAAACAATTATTAATCTTTGAGATGAATTAGAGCAAAGACTATAAGGACAGAGACAAATTCATAATTATAATATTTTGAAAGAGGTCACGCAATGAGACATACAGCCTAGATTCCTCGTTCACAACACGTCAGCAGCTTTATAGGTGGCTTAACTATAACCTCATGTTTATAGGTGGCTAAACTATAACCTCACGTTTATTATAAATTAATAGGTGGTCTAATTAATATGATCATTATTTTAATTTTAAGTAATTATAGTGGCATGAGGTTAATTATTAGTGCGTAACTATGATTACACGACAAACCAATTAGGACCAACAATGGTGAGGCCTATAGTGATCCCAATAACTATATATAAACTTCCATAATTCAGAAAATTATATGTAATCTTAAGTATTATGCAACATTGTTTATATAGTATTTCAAATTAATTCAATAAAATAACAAAAATAAAAAAATATATATGAATGAGACATACTCAATTTTATTAAGCAATTAGAAAACAAATGACGATTTACTCAGCTCATGTTGTAATTTTTCATTAACTAAAAATATACGTAAATAATGACCCATGATATTCTAAGAATATCAAATAAGTCATTTTTAATGCATTAAAGCTAGCCTAAGGTCTCGTTTGAAAACATACTTTTTTAGTAACTTTTTAGTTTTTTAATTAAAATATGATGTAAAAAAAAATAGTATGTTTGAGATGACTTTTTGACTTTTTACAAAAAGATGTGCAAAAAATAAAGAGAAAATGAAATCTTAGACTTCTTGATATAAGTTGTTGACTTTTTAATTTTTTTAGTAATTTTTTGTTTTTTTAACTAAAAAAATCACTTGCCAAACAAAACCTAAGCAGTGAATTGCGTTTGACTCAATAAAGGAGAAAAAGTAATCTTCAAGTAAAATACTACTAATGGTTGGATGGGAAGTCATTAGTCTCACATATATGTAAAAAAATATATAGTATATATTAAAAGATATTAAAATATATGTGTTTCAAAACATGTAAAAAAAATTACATTTTACCTTAATGACAAACCATAAAACAGTTACAAACATGACCCAACTATTAATAATTCAGCAGTGATTCCTACACCCACTGGGGGTCGACCCCCAGTGACGTGTCAGGTCGTGATTGGCCAGTTTTATAATTTTTTTTTTTTTTTTATATTCCGGTCCAATCCCACAGTGCCACGTGGCACTGGGGGGTGGTGGGGGTGATGAATCACTGGGTGTATGAGACTTTTTCCTTAATAACTAGATTAGATTTATAACATACAATTTGGCTTGTACATATAATTTAGAAAGAAAAGTAGTCAATTCAAAATAAAGACTTGAACATTTTAGACAATAAGAGAGTATCTCATCTATCATATCAATTACCTTCAAACTTACGAAATGCGGATACGGACATGTGGACACGTAAAATTTTAAAAAATGGGAGACACGATACGCTGGCGACATGTTCAATATATATAATTAATTTTATTTATTATATGTCATAAAATTATTTTAAAAAATCATTAAAAGTTAATAAAAAATACAAAATAACCCTATTAAAAAAAATTAATAAACACACATTATTAAACTTAACAAAACTAATCAACAAAAAAAAATTATATACTGAAATGATAGAGGCACAGAGAGAAAAATATATATATATATATATATAATGAAATTAAGGGGAAAAAAAATAGAAGATAGAGAGAGAGAGAGAGAGAGAGAGAGAGAGAGAGAGACAATACACTCAGTATATAAACGAAAAAATAAAAGAAAAGAAAAAACAAAATGAGATAGAGAGAGGGTAACTGTGTGTGTGTGTGAGAGAGAGAGAGAAAGAGATCGGAGAAAAAGAAGAAGAAGAAAATCGAAGCAGAAGAAGAACGATGAAGATTGAGGTAGAAGAATGACGAAGAAGATCGAAGAAGGTGTACCTTAGATAACGAGCTACAAGCGACGAACGACAAGCGACGAGCGACAAGGACTGACGAGGGACCACCGAAAATTGACCAGGTCTCTCTTTCTCTTCTATTCTCTTCGTCTTCTCTCTTTCTCTTCTTTCTCTCTTTCTCTCTTGTTCCTAACTCGATTTAGGGCAAATATTGTTCTATTTTTGTTTTTTTACAAATCGACCCCAAAGATGTTTTATAAATTCTGAAATTGACCCTGAACGTGTCCCACAAGTGTCAGAACGTGTCCAGATGCCCCAAAAAAAAAAAAAAAAAAAAAAAAAAAAAAGGACACTCTCTGTTGCGTGTCAGACACATGTCCACCGCGTGTCCGACACTAGTACGAAACCCTTAGAGAGATATCCGTGCTTCATAGCTTCGAACTCATATTTGTTTTTGTTTGGTTTGACTAATAAAATGAAAATAAAATAAATACTCATTACTCAAAAAAAAAAAAAAAAAGATTCTTATTCTTGTTTGGTAACTCAAAAAAATAATACTCCTTGAATAATTCTTTTACACCAGAAAAAATAGCATTAATCTAGTTTTTATTTAATTAAATTGTTTAATTAATGTTAGTGGTTGAATTATACAACCTTTGAAATCTTTGAACGTCATATTTATCTTGTTTAATATTTTTAATTGGATTCTTGAAAAGTAGGTTGTGGGGTGGGTGGCTGGCTAAGATTCTTAACTAGCATTTAGGACATACAAACCAAAATTGAATAAATGAGAAAATGTTTATTCGATGGGGTCAATTATAAGCGCGTGTGGAGCACGTGCCTACGGAAATGTAATTCGCAAGTGTATGTATCTTTGGAAATTTTGGCTTACACATTCTATACACTCTTATTTCGTATGTTTTGACATAAAAAATACATGAATAAATAAATAAAAATTGGACCATTAATCATAATTATATAGGGTAGTAGTTAACATTAGATATAATTGAAGATTATTTTAAGGATAAATTACATTTACACCCCTTGAGGTTTGACTTTAATATATATCACCCTTTGATATTTGAAAAATTACACTAATCCCCTAGTATAATTATTTAAAAAGAATGAAAATATTGAACTTATACACTCTCTTTTATTATTTTACTTTATTTCCTCTTCTTTTTTTTTTTTGAAAAATGTTTAGAACCCCTATTGGGGATAACCCTCACACTCCCAAAGTGATCCTGACCCTTCATGTATATGTGGGGCCCACTCATACATATATGGGGTCCACATTATGAGTGGTCCAAATTTGTGGGGTCTTGCAAGGGTCTCAATTATTGTTTTTTTTTTTTTTTTTTCTTTCTTTTGCTTTACTTTTTTTTAATATAATTTCTTCTTTTTTTTATTAGGAGTTGTTGTCTTTTATATAAGTAGGGGGGTTTTGTGAAATGAAATTATTAACCACAAGAGCGAGAATGTAATTTTCAAAACGTCAAGAGGTAGAATATAATTGGACCAAATCTCATGAGTGTCAATGTAATTTATCCTTATTTTAATCGAAACCAAAATTATTGAAATGTATCGTAACTAATATTATTTTAAAACATTATCAAATACCGTAATAGATTATAATCAATTTTGATTTGATAATTTTTTTTTCTTACCACTGCAATAACCCAAAAACCAAATATTATAATAGTTTGTAACCACCATCAAATTAGATTATAATTTGCATATGGTATGTAAAGAAAATAAAAAAGAAAACTCTAAACGATTAACTGAGTAGTGAGTGCAAGTTTTAGAACGATAAACGTCTCAAAATATGTAGGTCACTAGTTTGAACTCCCTAAATTTTGGGTCTAGGGATTGGGTTGGGAATATAAACTATTTTAATGATATTTTGAATTTTTTGATAAAATATGAAGCAAGTATGTTTAGAATAATTTTTTAGTTTTTTATCAAAAAAATGTGTAAAAAATAAAGAGACTATTTTTATAATTATTTGACTTTTTAACATTTTAATGACTTTTTGATTTTATTACTAACACTAGAAATTAAGACCCAAATATAAATTATTGTGAAAACAAAACAATAACAGTAATGATATACAAAAAATAAATAAATATAAATAAATAAATAAAAGATAAATAAATTCATACGCTGAAATGTAATTTTTATCATAAATTCTGTTAAAAAAATTCAAATAAAATTATGTATGAACTTCAGTACAATAACATGTTTTACTGTTTCCCTCCAAAATGGTAACGGCTTGTGAACGAGATAATGCGATCTGATTGGATAAGCAAGCCCATTGAGGGAGACTTTGGCAGTTTGTGAAAGGAAGAGAGAGAGAAAAAAAAAAACCCCTAAAAATTTCCATTCCATTGAAAACTACGGTGAAATCCCACCAAATTCTTCAGTCATATCGTAGATTAGAACTGTTGGTGTACAAAAATACTAGTAATTGATTATTGAACAACGTTGCGTTCCGTGTTGAATGAAACTATATCTTTCTACTTCTTTATATATAGTCGGAGCCAAAGCTCCTTTTTTGGGTAAGTAAAGAGCCAAAGCTCCATTACTCACAAGGAAACAATCTTCGCTTTCTCTGGTTCTTGGTCTCTGAATTTTAGGGTTTGACTGGAATCATCAGCTTTTGAGTCTTTCTTTTGACTTCAGAGCCCGATTGCGATCGATTCGTTTCTGGGTCTAGAATTTTTCATACATTTTCCTTAGTTTTCTGTAAATTGATCGTTCTTTTCAGTTGCTTTCGAGCAATTTCAGGTAGATATTGACTTTTTCTTTTTTGGGTTTTGAGTTTATGGGTTTATTAGCACACATTCTAATTTCAGTATTCAAAGTTCCTTTTTTTTTTGTCAAAGATTCAATTGAACATGTGACCCAAAAAAAAAAAAAATTAAAATAGAGAAAGAAAGATTCAATTATTTTAGATCTGGTTTTGCAAATTTCCTATTGGTTGGAATTTGGAATTGTTTTTGGGTTGATCTAACCGTGCCTTTTGTTACCACAAATCGAGATTTCAGCTTTGACTCTGTTTGGGTTTTAGAGTTGTATATCTTCGTGCTTGATCTAAAAAGAATCCTAGTTTCAGCTTAATCAACTTTATTAATTGGGTCCTTAATTTCTTACTTGGTTTGTGATTGGAATTTATAATTGTTTTTGGGTAGATCTAACCGTGCCATTTGTTATGGAAAATTGGGATTTCAGCTTTGGCTGTTTGGGTTTTTGAGCTGTATATCTTCATGTTTGATCCAAAAAAAAAAAGTCCTATTTTTATCTTAATCAACTTATTTAATTGTATCATTAATTTTCACCTATTTTGCAATTCAAGATTGTCCGAGAAAGTAACAAACTTGCAACAGCTTGAGGTTTCCTAGTTGATTCTTATGAGTTTCTCTTCCCCTCACTTTGGTACAGGTTTTTGTGAGAATTAATTCCTAGAAGTTTGAGCTGTTGCACATATAATTCATATTAGTAATTTGAGGATGACAATTGGAAGCCTTAAGCCAGCGAAAGAGAAGAAAGAGAAGAAGTCGAGAAAGAGCAAACCTGTTGTTGATGAGAAAGCACCTCTGTTGCCCACTAAACAAGAGGAATGTTCTGGGTTTGATGAGTTTGATGGGGCTTCGTTTACGGGGGCAGTGTTTAATTTGTCAACCACAATCGTTGGTGCCGGAATTATGGCCTTGCCTGCGACTATGAAAGCGTTGGGCCTTGTTCTTGGGATTGCTATGGTCATTTTTATGGCTTTCCTTGCAGAAGCTTCAATTGAGATGTTACTTAGATTTAGCAGAGCAGGGAAATCAACCTCTTATGGAGGTGTTATGGGGGATGCCTTTGGAAAGTGTGGTAGGATTGCTCTGCAAGTATGTGTTTTAGTCAACAACGTTGGAATGCTTATAGTGTACATGATTATTATAGGTAAGAAAGACTAAATTTCTAACATCTATATTCATTGCCATTAAGATGACTACTTGATGAAGGTTATAGTTAACATATTTATTGTATGTAATTTTTGCTACTCGCAATTATGAGAACATCTCTAAGCAGTTTAGTAGTGATTTTTTTTCCACTTAAACTTGTTTTTGAAGGTGATGTGCTTTCTGGAACAACTTCAAGTGGAATTCATCATGCTGGTGTGTTGGAAGGGTGGTTTGGAGCATACTGGTGGAGTGGGCGCACGTTTGTTCTTCTAGTCGTAACGCTTGCTGTGTTTGCTCCATTGGCATGCTTAAAGCGTATAGGTCAGTCCTTTTCCTTGAATTTGGATATAATTAGCAAGCTCGTAGTGGAAATAAGTTCCACTGGTATTTCTTTTACTTGTGTCTTATTCTTAATTAACCACCACAAGTTGAACTTTGGATGAAGGTGCCTCAATACGCTCAATTGTGTTTCATTTGTTCGAATTATCTTGGTGGTTTATACTTATCTTGAATACTGTATTTTTGTCTGTCTGATCTGATGGATAGCCTGATAATTACACTCCTCTGGATTCAAAGATCTCAGCAGGTTCACTTAACCAGAAAGAGCTGAAACACTGGTTGTTATAATTACTTAAATTATAAAATAAAAAAGAAGAGGAAACTTCATTATTTTTACATTTTTATTTTATTTTTTTTTATTTTTATTTTTATTTTTAATTTTTTTGCATGTAATCTGAGTTTACCATCTTGATTGAGTTGTAAATACCCTATATTTGGTCATTGGTAAATTTTGTTGCACTTTCACCTGTTGTGTTTTTTACTCTGTGATGCGGTCCTCATATGTGTTTTTTCGTGGTTGCAGATTCATTGAGTTTCACATCTACCTTATCAGTTGTGCTGGCTCTTGTGTTCCTTGTTATTACGGTGGGAATCACCATTTTTAAGTTGACAAATGGAAGCATTTCGATGCCCAGGTTGCTTCCTGATGTTACTGGTTTGACATCATTCATTAATCTCTTCACTGTAGTCCCTGTTTTCGTCACTGCATTCATCTGCCACTACAATGGTATGCAGACTACTGACTTTTCATTCTATATGATTGCTTATATCTGAGCATCCTGTCTTTTATTATTTGACATTAGGATTTGAATAATGAAAAATTAATGTGTTTGAAAGTGAGATTGTGGAGACTTACCATGCAAGCTGTCCAGATTTCAGTAACCTGAATTCAATCATTATATGTCGTTTGGTTTGGGATCGTGGTTGATCAACCTTATATCAACTCAGTTGTTCTCTTATGTGTCTTTATTCTTGAATGCTCAAATAATGCTTCTGATGGCTGGCTGTTTTGGGTTACTGAAATTACCTTATGTCTGATTGAACTGATTTTTAATCAAGTTGTTTTGTGTGACTTCTGTATTGTCATCCAATTATAACAGAAAACTTTACTATCACAGATTGTTTGGCTATACAGAGGGTTCGCTCAAAACTTGCGATTTGAAATAATGCTCTCGAAAAAGTCAATTTTATCACTTTATATTGTAAGGACTGATTTTTTAAAAATAGGGTTGAGGTGCAGATCAACTTCAGCAATTTGATCGCATCCCTAAACATATTAGTTTCACATTTTAAATTGGAATTCTTAAATAATGGCTTGACTTTCTGGGAACGTGAAAATTTTGCAGTTCACTCAATAGACAATGAACTTGAGGACAATACACAGATAAAAGCGGTTGTGAGATCCTCACTTGCTCTTTGCTCATCTGTGTACATATTGACAAGCCTATTTGGGTTCCTCCTATTTGGTGATGCAACTCTTGACGACGTGCTTGCCAACTTTGATGCTGACCTTGGCATTCCATATGGCTTTCTGCTTAATGACGTAGTTCGTATTAGCTATGCTGTCCATCTCATGCTCGTCTTTCCCATTGTTTTTTATCCATTACGGCTAAACCTAGATGGTCTCCTCTTTCCCTCTGCAAGCCCTTTGACACTTGACAACTTGAGGTTTGCATCAATCAGCTTTGGGCTCATTGGTACCATCTTCTTGGGTGCAAATTTCATTCCCAGCATTTGGGATGCTTTCCAATTCACAGGAGCAACTGCTGCGGTTTGCATTGGCTTCATCTTTCCTGCTGCCATTACTCTCAAGTAAGTTACTTGCGTCCTTTTGGAATTAACTATAAGCTCTTTATTGTAGATTTTTTTTAAAGTAGGCTTTAATTGTTGGTGATAAGTAGGGCTTAAAGGGAGAAATTTGAAGTTAGCACCTTCGATGTTGCACAACATGAATGATTTATAGGGCAGTTGATAACATGTCAATTATTGACTCCGATATTGCAACTTGGGGAGAACTCAACTCTGCCACTACCATTTGAACTAAAAACAAATTATTCCAAAAATTCAAGAACGTTCTTTCCATTATCAAAGAGTTTTCCTCTTTCTTCTCGTGGATTGTAGGTGGTCCTTATTTTTGTGATAATATGGCCTCTTGAACCAAGGGCAAAACACTTTTTTTCTCTAGTAGACTTTCTCGCCAAGTTTGGATTGAAGGGCTAGTGAAATTTGGAGGTAGGCTTTATTATTGGATGCTGATGAGCAGTATCTAAGGAAAGAATGTACATATGAAAGGTTTGTTCATACTGCAAACTAAACCTTGTTAAAGTGTTTGGCATTGAAATGATCTGAGTATCATCAAATTCAATATCTTGCAATATTGAATTTTGTAATGATCTCAGTTGGCATTCTTGTAGTATCTAATCTTGGCAGCTTGAATACATCAACAGCAGTGTGAAGGCCAATTGGATTGATCTCAATCTATAAGCTGCACTGTGTCTGTGGCTTGCATTCTTCGCATTTGCCCTCACCCTTGTTTTTTTTGTTTTTTGTTTTTTGTTTTTTTGATTTTATGTTTATTAATATTCACATCTATGCCTTGACTTCCCAAAAGAAAAAAAAGAAAAAGAAAATTTGCCGATGACATCTAGACTTTTCAGATGTATGAGATTCCGATTTTGCTTTGTTTCCAACTTTTGTTTCATCATAGTTTAATGTTACTAAGCAATAAATGTTGCATGCTCGGCTTCAGGGATCGTCATGGCATAGCAACAAAGAAGGACAAGATCTTATGTGTTTTCATGATTGGCCTTGCTGTGTTTTCAAACCTGGTGGCCATATACTGTGATGCCTTTGCTTTGTTCAAGAAGAATGCATCACCACGCGAGTAAACTCCCTTATTGACGACAATCAATTAGTGGGTGTCGCATCATTTTGCGTGAAGACGCCAAGAAAGCAGGATTCCTTTAGCTAGGAAAAATCCATTCGAATTCAGTGTCACTTTGCTGGATATTCGAAATTAAGTTGCTTTGCTTAAAGTGTATACAGGATTCGAATTCAGTGTCACTTTGCTGGATATTCGAAATTAAGTTGCTTTGCTTAAAGTGTATACAGGTGTGTATCAATTCTAGACTCTCTATATATCCCTCTCTTGGGCATTGTTGTATTGTGTGGTGCTTAAATAAAATTTGTTGTTGTGTGGATTGGAATGTAGTTACAGAAATTCAAGTGCTTATGTAGGATATGAGGTTGTTTCCTTATTCTGCACCTTTTTCCTGTATCTGTGTATATATTTTCTTTGTGGTGTGAATGAGAGGCTGTGCTCTGGAATTCTCACCTATTAAACTTCCAAACTATCTTGTGAAATTTTCCACATTAAGTGGGAAGTAATCATTAATCTAGCCTTCTATTTTTCTTTTTATAACTTTGAGCTAGCCCTAATGTTTTCTTTTTCAGAAAATATATAAACCGATAAAAAAATACCCTATAAATTCACCCATAAAGTGGGTGTGTGGTGGAGATTGAACTTAATGTGTTGTGAGCCACATCAACAATGAATCTAGTCCATACAATTTACATTCTGTGTAAATTTCCAAGTAATTTTTTTGTAGCATTGTTTGTTATATATATACAAGGAACCCTATATAAGATGGCACCTTAGTGCCACACATTGATTTGTTAATGTCATGAATTGAAACGGATTCAAAAAATAGTCAAAAAAAATAAAATAATATATGATCCAAATTTATTTAAGATGTAATTTCTATCATATAAGAATTGAATTTGAATTACACTTGTAATCATATTTCTATACAAGAATTACGTGCACATATTTTTAACTAGATGGTGTGCAAGTACAAAATTTAAGCAGAAAAAAAATAGCCACAATTTTTAGACATATTTCTATGTCTGAATTCATTTGAGATGTAAATTCCATTACACGAGTTGAATCAAAGTCGCACATTATTTTTATATACATATTTCTATGTATAAATTCTGTACACAACTTCAACAATCAAGACCCAGTGTAACGATGTAAATTCCATTACACAAGAGTTGAATCAAAGTCACATTATTTTTATACATATATTTCTGTGTATAAATTCTGTACACATCTTCAACAACCAAGACCCAGTGTAACGATGATCATGTTCCAGTTGTCTATAAGTTTGCTTCCAACATGGTTGAAGGCACTGAACGTGGCTGATGACCAGTTTTGCTCTTTTGAGATGGTAATTAGTTTACTTTTTTCACTTAAATCTTTCAGTTCGGATTTTCTCGTAAGTACTAAAATAGGTCAGATCTGAATAAACCAGATTCAGATTCGGACGACTCTTTATCTAATTTGATGATATCATGCTAACAATAGAAATTAAAGATCCCAAAATTCACTACTAGAACAGCAAAGAAATTAGTTTTTTAGAGAACTAAAGAAATTAGTTAACTGCTACAAACTATTGACCATTGGTGAGTAGCAGGGGAAGAAGGAGAAAGGTGTTCCAAGTTCTAAAACTTGATTAATATAAAAACATGCCAAAACAGCCACTACGCTATGATCTCTATTTACAAACAAGCCCCCAAACCCTAGGCATTCCATCCACCAAAATAAATGTGCAAGAAAAAAATGTAAGGAAGCACCCATGTTTTAAAATCCAGATCATATATTAGCTAATATATCAATATTGAAAGTCTAAAATTACAATCGACTGATATTTAAAACGCTGAATACAACTATGGGTTTCCAATTGTGGTCACAAAAGGCACCAACCTCCTGTAATCTCTCCTCCTCCCAAGTGCGCAGCTGTCGAGGACCCGCCCAAGAATTAGTCTGGTGTTCTGCAAAGCTAACTCTCTAGCAGACATCCCAGATTCCGTTGCACTGCCATGAACAACTGGTGCTGAACCTGGTCCGAACCCTGGTCCCATTGCAAACTGTAAGGGTCCACTCCTAGCCTTAAATGAGGTCTGAGGAACAAGAACCTTCTCATCTGTCCCACCTGGCCCATTCTCAAAGAAACCTGGATCGTGCGGGTGTGACCCGGTTATAGACCCACAGCTTTGCAAAAGGGCTTCCAAAACACTAAGTGCTTCCCAGCACAAAGTGCTCTCAACAAGCTGAGACACAATTGCATACATATGTGGGCTCTGAGCAGCATCCATGGGAGTGTGTTGGAGCAATGCCTTGAGCATGAGAAGTATCACCCGCTGATATTCGACCGGCCCTTTCTCCAGAAGTCGTAGCAAGTGCCCAAAAGCCAGTGCAGAGTGCTTCGGAAACCACTCGTTGCATAACAGAGGTGACACACATGCAAGCAAGTTGTCAATACTCTTGATTTCACCGTGAGAGTACGCCATAAAAACCGTGGCTAGTTCGTCCAGTGATTTTGCTCGACACCAAATTGAGAGGTTGGCTGCAACAGAGCAAGCTTTTTGGTGCTGCTGTTGAAGCGGTGAAGTGGGGCCCACTACTACATCGTGACTGAGCTGCAAACAGAGCCAGGGAAGTAATCCTGTGATGTGCATCAAGAGCCGTGTCTCTGCATCCCCAAAAATTGAATCGCAAGAGTGAACAGTGATCCGTGAGAGAACCTCAATAGAGACACCATGACTAACGGTCGACATGAGTCCTTTAAGCACAAGAGGCTGTACGCCTTCAAAGGTCGGCACCTTCCTACCGGATGGTGATGGCTCACAGAGATTCCTCGATTCCATCCGTTGAAAATCAGCACTGTCACTGACACTCAAGTCGAGCTCATCTCGTGGCATACTAGAAAGGAGTACGTTTTCAGTTGTTCGGTCCCGGAACGATAAACGATCAATCACAAGAGAAAATAGCTCTAGCACCTGGCAGTAAACATGAACGAAGTCGGTGTGCATCATTGCTACACACCCCCAGAAAAGTTGGGGGTAGAGTATTACTTTTTCAGGCTCCATATTCTCCACCATCACTTGTAAGGTCAATAGAATTTCCATAATGAATCCCAAAACTGCAGGTACTGGATTTCCCAAACACCTGTGGAGGCAACGAAGAAGCGAAACGCATGCATCGCTTGTAACACATGGCCGCAGTGCACGGTAAATCTGGTGTGATCGGCATGCAAGGTGTCTCGAAGTGCACTCCATAGCCCATTTGAGTGCCTCAGTACCCCAAGTTTCCCGAAGGTCTCCTTGGAAAAAAATCGCATCGACCATGCTCTGAACTAGGGCAGACAAGAGCGCTGCACTTGGGAGCTCGGGTCTTACAACCGTGGGGTCCTCATTCTCCCACATCATGCTACCTCGCTTGGACTGAACATAATTGATCAGACTCACAACCTGTTGCTTGTTCTCTCCATCGCTATTTTCAACCTCATACAACTCCAAGTGCCGACCTGCAAGCGAATATAAAAGATTAACAAGCAAGTGCTGGCAGTGCTCCAGCACAATATCTTCCGAACTATCCATCGAGACAAACGTCACGTGAAACAGTAAAGGCAGGTGCTCCCGAAAATCCTCATCATTTTCATATGCAATTTCTGCAAGTAGAATCAATGCTATGTCTGCATGAGTCAGTGAGTGTTGTTGATGCCCTTGTAACGCTGATTGAAGTTCTTTAGCACTAACACCGTGCATTCCAACCCCAGAATGCAACCCATCTTCACCGGAGTTTGGAGTGTCGATGAGGTAGTCTCCACTGTCTCGAGACATATGGCGACTACGCAAGCTTCCCGTTGAACTCCGTACCCCCATTAATGGCCCTGACATGTTTACCAAAGCTGGAAGGAGCTGGCCTGACCGGCCAGCACTTACAGGAATGATGTTCAACTCGGGAGGCATTGGACTCAGTGGACCCGAAGCACTTCGGCCCCCAACACCTGCTGTTCTCCAGCTCAAACTCCCACTGGCATTCCTGAGTGGACCGTCAAGAGATCCCCGCACAAGTAATGGAGACATATGGGGTTGGCTGTCCACAACAGAAGCAATTTGGGTCACTGCAGGCCCCTGAGAGAATTCCAACACGAAATTTCCATCTTTATTTGCACCAGGCCTAACATGTTCCACGCTTTCCTCAAGCATCTGCTGAGCTAATTGGTAAACCAGGTGATCAATTGTACGCTGTGGACAAATGCGAGCCAAATATAAACTGACACGTTTAGCAACTGAAAAGTATGTAGCGAATGCACCACTAATTTCAGCAGATGCATTAGAATCACAATCTTCAATCCCTTTTGTGATCAAGAAATCCAGAACTGGACTAATGTTTCTAGGTTTGCTAGCAATTGTGCTCCAAAGCTTCTCGATTTCATCGGGGAATTGGTCACCATGTCGCCACGTTACATAATAGAGACTTTTCAATAATCTATCACTCCAACCTGAATCCTTGAGCTTCCAGAAATTGAGATTCTCAATCCAAGGAGCCATGCATGTTAGAACTTGATGCTGTGCAATTATATCAACAGCATCGAGTTGCCTCTGCATGATCTCCTCACAAAGTAGCTGGCTCAAATCAGGATGATCTTTGGCAAGCTTGCAGGAGAGTTTGTATTGGAACTGTTGGTAGGAGTCAGGGAGGTTGCCAACAACAGCGGCTCGATAACTTCCCGAGCCTTCAATACCATCCTCGGCCCATTCACGAACTGAAAGTGTTTCGAGCATCTGAAGAGCATCATCACGTATTTGTCTAGATGGGTCCACAACCTTGTAGAGGATCAGGCTCAACAATCTCTGAATTTCACATTTCGGAATCTCTTGGCGCATGTAGACTTCAGCAAGTACACTGAAGTAGCCATCAGCTATAGCAGCATCAGAGTAGTAGCACTGGAAAAGAAAAAATATATATATATATATTAAGTCAATTAGTCCAGCAAAAAAGTAGAGTCATTTATATTGAAATTGGAAATTAAATAGGAGACATCAATCAGAAGCAAAGTAATGTTACTTAGGTTGTCAATGCAACATAGAGAATACCAGAACGTGAAACCTGCTCAAACATGAAACAATGATGTACAACGAAAGCCACCCATCGGATCATCACTCTTAATTGGGCAATAAAATTGTTTCTCTAGTTCCATTTTCACATCAAATAATCACCACAAGATTACATATAAAGATTAGAATGTGATTCACATCAATTAAATGGTCGCCTACATATCCTGATTGACATGTGGTACAAAATGAAATGCCAAAGATATACCTGATCAATGCAAGCAGGAAACAGATCCAAATTTGTAAGGAGGAGATTCTTTAAGGCCAATTTTGCAAGGGACACGCGAAGATGGCCAGCCCTGTGCCTATCACGTCCAGTAGCTCCACGCCCACCATCTCCGGCATATTTGGAGTACGATGGTGTTCTTGGATCTGCCGGAGAATAACCAAACGGAGCCCTTGGTGCAGGCTCAATAAATAAACTATTAATCCACGATATTACTCGGCCGCTCATTTTTCTTGCATTGTCATCGAAGCAAGGACCATACAATAGTGAAGCCATAGCATTCATCGAGGCCCACTGGATTGCCTCGATTTGTTCGTTCACCTCTTTATCAAATGTAAATTTATCTATAGAATCCTTTGACCGAACATGCTGCGTCGACTTGTAACGTTCAACTTCACGTCGGTAATCACTAGAACCATCCTGACTCCATGTACTACCTGTGTCATCACACCAGGAGAGAAGAAGATCAAACAGACGTTTTCTGGTTCTAAGGTCAAACTTCTCAGATTTCGACTCGACAAATTCAGGGGCTAATGATCTTAGAACAGAAGCTAGCGCATAACGGAGAGGTTGCATTTCTTGAAAGATCTCCGCAGGTGCAGTTAAGATTTGTTTGTTTGTTTCTTCAATGAACTTTAAATAATGAAGGCGGAAAACTGGCTTGCGCCCTAGCATGCCTGGCCAGATATTCTCAGCAACAGTGCGGTATATATTAGCAATGTGGGTACGGAGTTCTTCACGACGAGCCTTTTGACTCTATATCCATAAGAGTGACATATTTTGTAAGTTCAATTGACCAGAATGCAAAATTTGAAAATTGCAGATACATAAACATCAAAGCAACAAAAGAAAATATCATATACAGAAAGGAATTTCTCCAAAGATGTCACGTTAGCCCATGCATGGTATATGTAATCCTGGTAACATAAAGACGGCATTTGAACCCACAAATGAATTGAAGTGAACTAGTAACTATACCTGTAAAGACCTAAAGGTCAAAACATTAATTTTCTTTTATATAAATATTTTCCATTTTCCACATGCTGTATCAAACAGAGTTTCATGAATAGTTTCTGAAGGTGGGCTAGGATATCTCTGATATGACTGATGAAAAGGAAATAAAAACAACATTTGCTAAGAGAGATATTTAACAAAAGCCCATATCCTATCAAGCAATGGCAACCTTCAGTATTATTGAGTCATACGATGTTAATATGAAAAACATATTTTGTCTCAACAAAAATCAATGAATTGTAGGAATTATTTTTAGTTGAGTTTCAATTATTTCACATAGTTTATGAGCTGTATACCAAGATCTTAGCATAATATTAACTAGACCACCATTTAAAATAATTTTCGCTGATTGGCATAAAAATTCATAAATAAGTGGTCTACCACTATTGTTTTAATACTCAAACGATAGCAAAAATGATCTCTACATCATGTATGAAACCAAAGTGAAAAGGAATTATGGGGAGATCACTCCATTATATGGTTTTAACAGCATTAATTTATATGAGGATATCAAAGTGAAATGACATTGGATTGTTGATGCACTATTCCTTGTTTCACCATTAAACTCAGGCAGAAGAAGGTTATGCCATATCAACTCCTACATATACTTTGATAGGAATTAACAATGCAAATTTTAGTTTTTGAAAGTGGTACCACCATCATTGTTTAGTGTTGGCATAATATATTCTGTTACTTCATACAAATTGGTATAATCATTGTAGGATATAATTTTTCCCACCCATAAGCAATTACATCATAAACTGAATAATTGATATAGTGGTTTGATACTCATTATGAGCTATAAGGGGAAAAAACAATATAAAAGCACATTGTAAGCTTCCAACATCCAAGAAGGAAGACAAGAAAAAAGGGGGAACTTTTTGTGCATTTAGTCATCAACTATACCTTCCACTTTGGTTTTCCCTCAGTTTCCAGAGAAACCTCGTCAATGAAAGTTGCAAGCCCACTGAACATGATTTCGCATACCTCAAGATGTGAGTGACCAAGAGCCATGGTGGCAGCATGCTGAAAAGGAAAACGAGAAACAACCGACTTGAGATATATTGAAGAGCACTAATAATAAAGAGATGAAGAATAAACACTTTTTTCTAGTAACAACAGTCACATTAACAAAAAGATGCTTGTGTATTTCGGAAAGAACCTCAACCCAGCTGGTTTCAATCGAATCTTTTTTCATTTTTGTTTTCTATTTTCTATTACTAGCTGGTTTGAATCTAATCTTTTCCCATTAACACTACATTTTATCCCCTCTTTTCTACAAGTACTAAATTATCACATTAGAATTTCTTTGAAGGAAAGGATAGTAAAGCAGGGTTTTGGTGATGTTACTTAGTTTTAATTAATTAGGGAACATAGAGTGAAACAGATACTGACTGCACAGGAAAATTTTTGGACTACGATAAAAAACTATAAGCTAATAGATTTTCATGAAATACTAAAAAGTAAAACTATGTTGCATGCCAACAAAAGAACCAAATTTGAAACTACACACCATGCAGATAAACTTCAATAGAATATCATAAGCATATAGGATATGACAAGACAGTATTACCCACATTCGAGAAAAAAATTTCAAGGCTTGTCCTTCATAGTCCAAAAGGACACATTTTCCAATTATTAACAAGTTCCAGTGCAAGGTTTTCACTTATACAATTATCCAGCGACCCGCTAAAATTTGACCAAACTGCATTCAAGAATTGCCTGAAAGTTAGATGTAGAGGAGCATGAATATAAGATCATAGGATCACAACTCTGCATCTAACTTCTAAGATCTGTCCCATATTTTCTACAATTCAGTTTCTTATTTTCTGTTTCTTCAATTTTCTTCCATCCTCAGGCTTTCTTTTAGCAATTTTGTTTATCTTAATTTAAAATATAAACAATTTCATTTTAAATTTGGCTGCAGAGGACCAGTCTGAAATGCTGAAGTTGAAACCTCCATGAATTATGTATTTTTACACGAAGTTGTCAACATGACCAACAGTTCCTCTCTGAATTGGAGAAAATAGCTTTCTGATTGGGGAAAAAAGTAAAAATTTGATTCCATAATTCTCGAATCCTGCTGATCTTCAAGCTTTAAGACTAACTCTCCTCCTTTCCACATTATTTTGGCTCTTTCAAGAACAGTGTGCTTCGTAACAATATACAAGTTAAATCATGTCTTCAGAATTATGGATTGCTTGATAGTGTGTACTTACTATATGGGCTTCAGATCCAGATTTTAGTGACGGGAAAATAAGATGGAAGAGATCTTTGGTTGCCGATAAACCACCGGTTTCCCTACTATCTGGTGGACATGAGCATGCAAACATAGCATACATAAGCCACTGATCTAGTTTATTGTCTATATCCTGCGACTGATGAGCTTTTCCGCCCAACTCGAAAGGTGTGATATGAGCAAGACGCTGAATGACCTCTAACCTGCAAAGAAGATGAAGTCACTATGAGATTTTGGATTTCTTTTAATTTTCAAAACGTACTAACTTGGAGATTTTGGCCCATAGCTAGGAGAGAAAAACTGGAGAGACTGAAAGACACCAACAATACACCAGGAGAGACACTCCATTTTTTTAGTACAACCATTTACCAACAGTTACAATATATAAAATCGAGAAAAATAGCAAGTCACATGTCAACATGTTCATTTTTTTGGCAAGTGAGCGTATAAATACATAAAAGACAGGAAATATATACGTCTTACAAGGGGCAGAACCTTGCAATATTAATTTCTTTAAAGATACTGCAATAACTGCATAAGAAACTTCATAATCTTACTACGGAAAAACAAAAATGATATGTAAAGAGAATCAACATTTAGCAAAAAAAATTTAAAATGTAACACAAATGCAAATTTGTAAAGGCTTACTTTGCTTCCTGAACAGAGCTCGGGCAAAGGTCAGCAGCATATTTGACTAGTTCACTAAGACATCGAGCCCATCTGTTCTTATCAGGGCTCTCAAATAAAATAGATTGAAGCGTCACATCTGGCGGTACTGCCTCGGACTCTCGCCTCAAATCAAATGGACGCCCAGAATCCCAATAGCAGCTCTGAACAATGTCATCCTGTAAACCTCATAGGTTCATGTTTGATGCAACAACATTCGAAAAAAAGAAGGGAAAAAAAATGAAAAACAAAACATATTTGAAAGTATAACCTACCCCATTCTCTTCTAAAACATCAATTATAAATATTGGTTCAGCCTCATTCTTCAAGTCTGATCTCTCATACATTGCAAGTTCCCGTATATCATTTCTTAAAGCACGAACACAGCGCAGTAACTCCAATGCTGTATGCCTGATCTGACTATCAACAGAACTAAGGAATATAAGGCCAACTGCATCTATCTCTGAAGCACGAAACTCAATTGCTTCTCCTGATTGACGGAAAGAAGACTTCTTGAATCCATCACTCCTCTGCACACGCTTTGCCTCTTGTGCATCATAGTCTATCCTATCATCAGGTAGACAAGCTCTCCAAAAACGCATTAGTTCTAACAGGCGTCCCAATGAAGTTTGAATGAGAAGAGGGAACTCATCAGGAAGCCGTAGGATGAAGTTGGCCATTCCTCTCATAACTGCAAAACGGCGATGTGGAAGGTATCTCACTATCCGATTCAGTACCTGTACTGCCTCCTCACGAACACCAGGATCAATACTAATGCCATGCTGAGGTATTATTTCAGTGATTTTATCACTTCGGCCAACTTCTTCAATTAGATATGGTATGCACTTCAGCACTGACCGGAAAAGATATCCTTGTGACTTTTCCTTGGTTACGGCATCTAGAGAAGCATGCAATTCATTTACTATGTGGCATTCAAGCAACAAAAGCAAAAATTGAAAGCAGAATCACGCTAGAGAGGACAATTCGTCAATAACCAAAATTACAGAACTACAGAAGATAAATGGATTACCTAGTAGAAGGCAAATAAGTTAGATGTAAAAGAAATGTTAAATAATATCACAGATCACAGAACCACCAAATTGTGCAGCAGACATGCAAGTGGCACAAGGAGAAACCAACACAGTCAATGTTCCACACACAAAATCTGACCAAAACCCACAAATAGAAAGAGACCATGGTTTCCATCATAGAAAAGAGAATCTCCTACACAATGATGGCAGTTGAGCTTTCTGGATGAAGGCAAGAATGAAAACATGTATTCTCCAAACGAAGGAGAAGAGCTCCCTCCCTAAAGTGATGTCCTTACAGTTAAGACAGCCTAAAAAACCATAAATGGCTGCAAGGAAGATGCAGTCTGCCCTAGAAAGACTTCATTGTTTCGGAATTTCCACTAAAAGGGAAAGCCTCCCCTATATGCTAAGCAAACTAGGGAACAGGGTACAGGAGAGGAAAACACCCTTTTTTTTTTCTTTTTTTTTTTTGATAAAACACACATTTTCTGGTTACATTAAGTATGGGTTCATCCTCTATGACATTTCCTGTCATTATGCTTCCAATTTTGATTTTCCTTGCTTTTTTTTTGGTGGACGCATCATAGAGTGAACACAAATACTCCTAAAGAGAAGACCAAGAAAAGCCCTTTCACCAAACATGTCGGTTGGGTATAGAAAGGCTCACATACTTTATCTTTGAGGCAGTCTCTTTCCATGGCTTTAAAAGTTTCAAAAGATTATTTCAAAAGTTGACTTTTTGGCTTTCATGGTTCATTATTCTTCAAAAAGGTCAGTACATTTTTTCAATGCATTGATAATCCCGAGAACAAGGTGCACGATAGAGTCCATTACCTCTTCAGGTCTCAATTTCAGAGGTTTCAATTGGGTTCTGGGTTCCTGTGTCCATCATCAGACTGGAGAATCATAAGCACAGGGTAGGCTTGAAATAACACTGTGATTCAACAATGGAGACTAGTAGCAGATTCAACTTTTACTTTAATGGTTGCTGCCCTAAGCAATTCTGGACTCTTGGGTGAATTTTTAGGGATGGCGATGGTGAAGTCATGCGTAATTTCTCTTTGCCTAGTGGAATTGGGTAAATCCTTTGAAACAAATACATGCAAGTAACACTATGAAGATGATGATTATTTCATTTCAATGATTCTGCATACAGCATGAAAATTTTGAAAAACAGAAAACATTACCTATTGTGGTCCTTGAAGAAGTAAGAAGAGCTTGACTATAGATTCTGTGACAAGACCTTAGAATCAACTCAATTGCAGCCTTTACTTTTGGAATGTAGTGGCCAATATTATGACCTGTCAATGCAACACAAGAAGATCAGTTGAGAAGTTCGAGGAACAAAATCAAGCATGTATACAGAATATTTAAGTTAAGAAAAGAATCATAAATCACCATGAAGAATTTCTAGGCCAACATGCTGGCTGGAAGGAGACATAACAATGGCAAGCAAGGCACGAAGACCAATAACCTTAGCTTCACTTGGACTATCTTGCTTCAGCAATTCCAATATCATATGGTTCATGGCAAAATCAAGATTATGTTCTGCTATAGTCGCACAAAATTCAACAATTTTGTCATGTTGAACATCCTGAGTTAGCATTCCCTTCCTAAGAATGTTTAGGAGTTGTGAGGTCACACTGTCTAGGTAGTCCCATACCCGATTTGGTGGCTGGGAATCCCCATGAACAGTCAAGTAAAACCTCAAAACCCGATGAAGACAGTCCAAGGCCATAAAACGGTGGTTCTTGTCCTGCATGACAAAGCCCACTACATCATATACAGAACCTGTGAAATAGAAAATAACACATATATGATCTCCACACATTAACAAAGTAACAAGCCCAGCATAAAGAACCCATGAAAGAACAACCATGTCAGATAGCTTGTCATGTACACTGTTTGTTAGGTAGTTAAACTTACTCTAAGATGCTTGTAGAGTTGCTCCATGTGCGAGCCAAAGTTACTGAGGAAAACATTAGGATCACCAAGACAGAGAAGAAGAGTCACCAAAGGATAACCAACCTAAAACAAAGAATTGCTTACGTAAGGGGGAAAAAAAAAATTCAAGAAAAGAGTCAACAACAAACACTAAGGATAAAAAGACACAGCTAATGAAAGATACATGCCGGTAAAAATTGGTCTAAATGTAAAATGTTGACCAGAAAATATATGTAGTTTATAAAAATAACCATAGTCTAATCAAACTGCAAAAAAACATTAAAAATTAAAAAAAGTCTTTGTTTTTTTGGGTTCACGTGTGGGGGACATCAATAAAATACAAGTTAGAGAGCATACAGATAGTTTATCACTCTACGTATGACTGAATATGATTTTGATGATAAACTCACAAATTAAAGGTCATTTAGACGATGCATGATAGGGACTCAATGAACTTAAACCATATGAATCTAGCAAAATTGGTTTGAGCTTATAACTGAACTGTTATTTACTGCAAGACTGTTGTTTTGATATTATAATTTAACTGAAGATAATTGTATATTTGCGTAAATGAACTACTGTGTGAGGTGTAGATTGCCAATTGCTTACAAGACCCTTCAACAATGGAGGCTCCAGCTAATTCAAACAAGACAAAGAAAGAAAAGACGGAAGATAAGCTTTAACCAGATATTTTGTACTTGAAGAGAAATTGAAAATTACAAGGTAAATCAACTAATAAAATCATCTTAAATAAAAAAAATAAAACTTCTAAAATCCAAAAAAACAATAAAGGAAAAGAAAGCAAATATATTCAGATAATATAGATTTAACAATCATTTATATCCTCCTTTAGAAGTTGTACACTGAAATCAAATTGGATCATCCGTGTTCCAAGAAATAACAGCACCTCCTAAGAATAAAACATTCTTGATGGTTGTAAAATCCAATAAGATAAAATGGAGTTCTTTTTCACTTTTCAGGTTACAAAATGACCAGAACTTTGGAGTTCCAGGAAAAGGAAAAACAATTGGTGTCTGAGCATTACTCACAGCTATATGTTTGCTCTGTTTGTCCATCCAATGCATAAGCTGCCCTCTTATTCGTGCAAGGGCTTCGTACCAAAAGGTAAGTGCAGGTTCTACTCCAGAAGGAGGCCATTGGCCTTTTCCACCATCTGCTAGTGGTGCTAGAATATGTGAAAGCATATTGCATAGAGCATGATGAAGTTCACTTTTTCTTTTATGGGGAGCACGATTAAGAGGGTTTGCTTTCGCCACAAAAGAAGCTGATGCATTCAGTCCACCCTCAGTCTTAACCTGGCAATCACCTTATTATCATATACTTGCCTTCATACAAAACTTCACTAAAGGATTTTTAATCTCATACATACCCCAAGTTTCAGATAGCGCATTCCATTAATTATACTAAGTGTTTCACTTCGAGCAACACTAGTATCAATCCGACGAGTATTGAGTTCCATGAAAAAACGTTCAGTCACAGGACTAAACCTATTAAAAAAAAGAAGTGTTACCAAAAATTAAACCAAGATTTTACCATACTGGCTGAGAAGTAGTAAGAACAAAGCACAAATGCCACTCCAGATACCATTCTCAGTCCCCCCCCCCCAAAAAAAAAAAAAAAAAAAATTTGAATGGCTGAGAAGGTATATAGAAGTATGAATACTTGTTCACCTATAATACATATCATTACTAGTTTCCAATTTTAATCACTTAAATCAGCTAAATCACTGATCCTACTATACATGGTAATTGAACTCATTGATGACAATATAAACAGACCAAGAAAGTGCGCAATATTATCAATAAAGTAAAAAGGCAAAACAAAAAACATAATCAGCAAGTCAGCAGCCAGCATGATAGGATCCACCTTAAAAAGACTTGTTGTACAAGGAAAAACAAAGACACAGAAAAGTCAGGGCCAATATGTAGCAGATAACCAGGGTTCATATTGATCACTTACCAAAGAACCACAAAAATAAAATAGAATGATCATCACATTTGAGACTGCCTATATGCTACAGCTCTATTTTATATATGTCAGTAATACTAACACATGATGCACTGACAAGACCCTGTGAACATACAGGTGAAAAAGGGTTTAATGATTTCAACCAATGTACTAAAAAATGAATGCTCAATTAGATAATGCGGTGTGAATGATTTTGTAATTTGGAATAACAGCTCCAGCAGGCTTCCCTGAGGAATAGGGACACTACAGCCTCAAGGAAGTCAGCAAATGTAACCAAACTTGACCAATACTATATCAACTAGAAACAACTAATTAATCATGACACTAGTTAAGATCATTATAATATATTCAGCTAACTGAAACCAAGTACCTATACCAAAACCAAGACATCGCGAAATATATGAGAAAATAGACACTTAAAAAAAATAAATAAATAAAACAAATTCACAGTGGTTGAACAGCTTCAAATAATATTGTAGTTTATCAAATAAATGTCAGTAGGTAATTATCAGTTACCTGATTCGAGACAGAGCACCTAGGAGTTGTGCAACAAGGTCCAAAAGTAGGCCCCGCAAATCAACCAATGAAGGATAATCGACCTGGCTAACAACCCTGCATTTGGTAGATATTGAGTGGATACCAAGTATAATATACGGGTAGATGAGAGAATAAGCTTATTCCTACAGAACATGGATCACATGTCTCTCCAACTCCTAAAAAGTGATAGTTCATCAAGGTTCATGGTTCATAATGGAGTATAGGAACCAGGTCCTCATTTTCTGCTTTACATTCTTCAGGCTAGATTATGGACATCATCACATCTAAGTTGCTATGAACATCATCACATCGAAGTAATTATTAACACTCAAAAACATAATAAACCATTTAGCACTACTTTAGACATATATATAGATAATACAAAAAGTCAAAAAGTCACTATCCTATTTAAGTCGCATCATCTTATTTAAATTATATCACCTCTCTAACACATCACATCAAACCCAACCCAAACCCAACCCATATAAGCCAATAAGTCAAAAAGTGTACTTTTTTAGAACATCCCAAACCAACCCATATATTAAGAAACAATCCCCAGTTAAAATCAAAAGTTACTTGAGATCATATCAAGGTACAGATCAATGAAAATTAATTCCAATTTGGACCATTGTATGGCATGACAAATAAGGTGCACTGTGCCAAATAACACGCCAACATAATCATTAGAATTGAGATACCAGAAGAAAAACAGGAATGAGAGAGAGAAAAGAATGCAATGGGCTCATTTCAAAATAAATGCCAGCATGATGCAGGCATTGACTTTTCATGTGCTAAGGCCTCGTTTGGCAAGTGGCTAAATTAGGCAAAAAGTCAAAAAGTTACTATTTTAGCCAAAAAGCCAACAACTTATACCAAAAAGTCAAAGATTCTCTTTTCTATCTACTTTTTGCACATCTTTTCATAAAAAGTCAAAAAGTCATCCCAAACATACTAACTTTTTTTACATCATATTTTAACCCAAAAGTCAAAAAGTTACTAAAAAAGCCTATTCCCAAACATACGAGGCCTAAAATGAATGTTTTAGCATCTCAATGAATATATATTATGCACTATTTCTCGAAGAAGACTTATCATTCATATTGTAGATTCAAGTCACAAAATTTTGGTAGTCTATACATTCTACTAAAATCAACCCCATTCCTACTGATGCCTTCACAGGCACACTAGTTGCAAAAGACGATTGACCTAGTATGGAGACCAAATATGTTCTTTTAGAGTATAGACAATTCTAGATTTAGCCAAATAAAGAGAAAAACTTGAATTGTAACATACCGCGTGATTAAAAAATATATATATATTTTATTGGCATACCACATGATAAATATAATTTGCAAGTCACCAACATAACTAAATTACCCATGTTCAGTTTGCAAGTTTCTAAACCAATCATGACCAGGCTTACCTGTCAGCATTTATTAGCCAGTCAAATACAAAATTTTCAAGCCCAACCCACAGCTTCTCTGCAGCAAGGACAAGCAAATTTCATCTGACTAGAAATATTCAAATTCAAATAAAAGTCAGCAAAACAGTAAAATCACTGAACCTGTTAGTCCTTCTTGTGGGCAGCACTCCACAAATCGAATACATGCTGAGCAAAAAATGCACTCCACTGCAAGCTGGCCCAATGTAAAAACACTTTTAAGCTTCAAATAACTTGAGTAGATTTCCTCAAGCAATTAATTAGATAGCAAGTCTTTTACTATCAAAATATTAATCTATTACAAACCTTTCTCTGAAATGTAGATGCATCATTTGCACCCTTTGGGGATTCACTGCAACAGAAACCAGAAACACAACATAATAAAGATACAAGTGCCATTTCAATTTTATGATAATAAACTGCAATGAAACAATACAGTTTCTCTTTTTAACACCATAGAAGAGAAAGACTTGCATCTTTTGGACAACAACTACCGAACCAAAGAATATAAGGTTTTTATGGGCAAATATAACTTGAACATAAGTTTAGAATGTACAAGGACCCACCTTTCTCTCCATCTAAGAAGAGCTTCCAGGAGTGGTACGGGAGTATGCCGTGCCACCATAGCTAAGGAATCCAGTACTTGTTCATAGGCGGGGTCCGATGGTCGAAGGTATTGTCCATCCTGTTTATTCCGCAGGCCAAAGCAAGAAGCTATTGCAAACTATTAATGAAGATTATAAAAAACTAACAACATTGAAACAAATGGAAAAGACCAAAACAACCGTGATGTAGAATAAAAAAATAGTTATTCATAATTTAAGACTAGTATGATATTTACATAATATCCGACAAAACCTGATTAACATAGCATTATTTTTAAAAAAAATAAAACAATACCTGAGCAACCAATGATAAAAAATAAGACCAACTCCAATAACTCTTAATTATTAATGCATACCCTACCCAGAAAGAAGAATTGACTAGAAAAAAAAAAAAAAAATGCATGATGGTTTTTGAAAATATTTATATTTTAGTTGGATAAGGATATTTAGTATTTGGAATGATAAATGCATGATGGTTTTTGAAAATATTTATGTCTATACTATTTATTTTTAAAAATTATCGTTTGTGGTCGCCTCGATTCGATGAAGCCCTCGCCTCGCCTCGTTGCCTTGCGCTTAGGCGTTCGGAGACCTTGTCGCCTCGGTTCGCTTTTCGCTTTAAAAAACACTGCCTCTAACATAGGACGCCACTGACGCCTCAGTATTTTTCAACCACGCAATAATCAAATATTTCAAAATTTTCATCTAGATAATGCATTAATGAGAACCGTTATGTAAAAAAACAAAATAAGTAAGTATGAAATTTAGTTTTATACAACATTAAGGATGTATTTGGTTCATGGATTCATAGAGGAATTTGAAAAGGAAAAGGGAAAAAAAGGTGTAAAATTAGGTGAAATGTAAGTATATTTTATTCACATTTCACCTACCTTTTCCCTTTTCCTTTTCAAATCCCTTCCCAAATCCTTGAACCAAAGAGAAGTGAATCCGTTGAATTTCTCCCCCCTCCTGGATGCAGCAGTCTGTAGACACTGAAAATTAATTTCTTTCAGACAAATTATGCTGATTAAAATGATTCTTTATCCTCTCTTTATTACACTCCATTGTTTTAATGTTAATCAACACAACAATGAAATGTGTATTCCAAAATTTTGAATCTATACCCTTGGCTCGTTTTCGGGTAAAATGATTCGCCTGTAATCCCAGTTCCATGTGTTGGGTTGCTTTGTATACCAACAAAAAATACAATTGGAATCTACATTTCACCGTCACGCATATCCAGATACAATTTTGAACTGAAATTAGGAATTCCAAATTCCAGAAAAAAATAAATAAATAAACCCATGTCAAATCCACCAATAAACTTGAGTACAAGTCTAGAAAATGGCATCAGAAATTGTTACCTGTGCCTGAGCAGTTTCGATGCGACGCCTGGCGAGTGGGAGGAAGCGCTGTAGCAGAGCATCGACGATGAGCTTCGCAGCACTCCCAGCCTTCATTTTTGTTGGAGCAATGACAATTACTGAGCTTCCAAGTTCGATTCCGAACCCAACATAGTCGCAAACCCAATCTTTCGCTGTCCCGTAGCACGAAGAAGAAGAAGAAGAAACCCAGCGCTGTAGAGATCTGTCGTTGTTCGATCTGATTAGGCAATGCAACTTTTTACAACGAAACCAAACATCCTCGCTCGCTCGGTGTCTTTTTGCATATTTTGTTTTGACAAAAATAATATAGGCAGCGTTTGGAGCAGTTTTGTAAATGTGTTTTGAGAGGATGAGTTGTATTTTGAATTTATGTGTTGTGAGATTATAATTTGAGTGTAGAAAATTTATTTGGTAAAGAATTTTGAAAAGAATTTTAATTTGAGTGGAAAATTATTGATGTGACATTTGATATATGATACAAAAATTTATAACTATAACTAAACATACAACTCAAAATTATTTTAGAGTATATAAAAAAATTTAAAAATTTCAGAAAATATTTTTTTCGATTATATAAATCAATTGAAAAAAAAAATTATTATACCGGTCAACCGGCCAGACGATTGACCAGACGTCCCATCAGGCAAAATTTTCAAAAAAAAAAAGAAGAAAAACGTGTCTGTCAAAACAAAAAACTGCATGTGTTCTGTGCAGAGTTTTGGAATCATCGTTTGAGAACACTAACTAAACGCCATACTTAAATTAAGGTGTGAAATTATAATTTGAATTCACAACTAAACAAAATTCTCTAATTAACTCGTGCAATAATTACCCCAAAATATATACTAATTTATGGTTTAAAAAAATCTTCGATAAGACATTAGTATTTGAAAATTACACTACAAAAAAAAAATTGCAAAAATAATTATAAAGGCATGTCAATTTGTTTTTACTTTTCCTCCTATTATCTCTGTTATTATTTCTCTTCATCTCTACTGCCACTATAGTAACCACCTTTTCACCATGTCTCATTTTACCTTCCCTTGCCATCTCCCCACTCTCTCACCTCAGTCTTTCACTTCTATAAATTGACATCAAATTTTGATAACTTAGAGCATCTTCAATGGTGTATTTTTTTTTCATTAAATTAGAGTAAAAAATGACTCATTTCACTAAATTTGATATCACTCACTTCAACGGTGAACTTTCATCAAATTTTTATGCCGGGACAACCGGTTGGTTGACCAGCCGGTCGACCGATTTTTATTTTTTTATTTTTTTATTTTTTGAACTTTTTGAACCTTTTAGTGGTCGACCGGTAAGGTAAAAAAATTATTTTATTATTTTTTTTTTTTTTACTGTTTGAACCTTTCTTTGAACTGTTTGAACCTTTTCTTGGGAATAGGTTGGTCAACCGTAGAACAGCCGATTGACCAAATTGGTCTCCCCCAACGGTCACAAACAGTGTGTTTTGATGAAATCAGTATTCTGTATTCAGTTTGATGAATTGTTTGATGAAATCTCATTTTGATATCGATTTGGTGCAACCGTTGGAGCATCAAATAGTAACTTTTTCACCAAATTTTAAATTTGATGCTGGGTTTGATGAACCGTTAGAGATGGTCTTAGACCTCATTTATCAACTAAATATTTTAATTTAAAAATTAAAAAATCATTATAAATTATTACACTGTTTTATCTATTTTTCTGTATATTTTTTAGTAAAAAAAGTATTAAAATAATTTATTCTCAAACAAGACATAACCTACATTTTTTTGTTTTAAATTAAAAATAAATAAATTATAGAACTGTGTGAGTGATTTTCCGATCACACTGCCCTCCTTAGTTATTCAGCTGTAGAACACAGGCAGAACAGATGGCACCCTGTACCTCCTACACAGAAAGAAAAGGCTCCAGCGGTGATTCTTCCACCCGGGGGCACTCCGACAAACAAGTTAGTATCTCTTACAGATAATTCAAGTGCTTAAATTACTGCTCAAGGCTTAAAATTGCGTACCTTAAACCCGCCGGGGGTGCCATTCTTTTATAGTTTTACTCCATCCCAGTCCCACTAGAAGTCTCACTTCCATAGACTCTAATTCCGGATTTACCTTGGACTCTTCAAGAGGTAAGGATAGACTCCCTGAGAGTATTACCTGTATCCATTTTGTAGTCTTTCTTCATTCTAGGACTCCTGTTCCTTATCCGTTTATCCCGGATTCCTGTATTCTCGCAGATAACCTCGGCCTAGTCGAGATCATCCTAATATCTAGACCAGGACGCGTGACATCTCGACTGACACTTCGGTGTCACCTCGGCCACGTGTCAGTACTCAGAAAATATGTCCCCACAACTACCCCCTAGGTTCTATTACCTCGGCATTCTGAAGTGATTGAACATCGGCTCAAGAACAACATCGGCTCAAGAACTTCCCAACTGAGATCATTTACTTTTGGCCCGACATGCTCTCTTCAGAGAACAAGAATTCCAGTGAACTTTTTCACGCGTATGAGCTGTCATGCGTCACTTTTTAACCAGTTCACCTACGTGTTCCATTTCCATTGGCTCGTGCCTGCGACGCGCTCGCAAGTCGTCTTTCATCTGTTTACGCCGTCTGACGTCCGCGTTACCCCAGGCGCATTAAATGCTTCTGTTTTGCCGCCGTTTCAAATTTTGACAAAACTTTTGCCTCTGCCTTTTGGCTCTTCACTTTTGCATTTGATTTCCTTGCTTTCTCTCTCTTTAAACTTTCTTCTTCGAAACCACCATTGCTTCAAGCTCCAAGCTCTGCGACTATCTCTCCTTCTCCTCTCTCGTGAAATTGTCATCATTTCGTCACATCTGTCTGTCTTCGGCGAAACTCATTCCGGCTCCATTTCTCTGGTAAGCCACTGTTCCCTTCGCTTTCATTTCTGTTTATATTATTTGCTCCCATTTTTCTTTCAAATCTTGTGGGTCATATATCTGAAAGTATTCAAGTGAATTTGATTTCTGTCCATACATTGTTCATCACTTTCTTGCACTCTTGTCACTGTTCTTGACCGTATACTCCATGTATTCTTTATGCTTTTGATAGCCCTACCTCTGTTCTTGATTCTGAAACTTCGCTCCTGCTTTTCTGTTTTCCAGATTTCTGCCCTCCATACTTGTTCTTCGTAGATTTAGGTTTGGGAATTGTCTATAGGACCTATTAATTCATAGGAAAACTGAAAACTGAAGCCGAGATTACCATAACCCTTAAAAAACCTCTTTTTCTTGAAATTAAATACCCTTTCGCCGATATCATGGGTATGTGGAGGCACAGGGTGAACACCCCAACCAAACTAGAATATTTTAGGCAGGAGTTCTCTATTCCCGACGATGTCCATCTGAGACTTGCCGGGGATGATGACTCCATTATGCCCACTGACAACTCAATGC
Source organism: Camellia lanceoleosa (assembly GCA_025200525.1). Lineage (NCBI taxonomy): Eukaryota > Viridiplantae > Streptophyta > Magnoliopsida > Ericales > Theaceae > Camellia > Camellia lanceoleosa. The sequence continues at coordinate 204,591,517 of CM045758.1, forward strand.
CCTTTCTCATAGTAGCTTTCACTGAGTGTGGACTTCGGCTGCCACTTACTATCCTTTTCCGTGAGGTTCTCCACTTCTATGAGTTGAACCCTATGCAACTTACCATTAACTCCTACAGAGTGATTAATGGTATCATAGCCCTGGCTAAGCGTGAGAATGTTAGGATTACCCTTGCCGATATCTAGTTTTGTTATACCATGTGCGCCCTGAACTTAAAAGAAAAAGGCTTTGTCTATTACCTCAAGCCGAGGTCCACCGAATTCAAAATTATAGCCGACCTCCCAGACTCCAACAAGAGGGCTGGAGACGACTACCTTATTGCCACTGGAAATTGGGAGTTTGCCCCAGACGAAGATGTCCATTTATACCCTCTTCTTCAAACTGTTAAGGAGGGCAAGGGTAAGTGCCCACTGTCAATCACTTGTTTCTTTTTTAAATCTTCAAAACTTTGTTTGTTTCTAACGCTAGTTTTCTTTTGCAGATCTTCATCAGCTACCGAAAAATTTTTGCCAATTCTATGCCCCCAGTGAAGACTTAAAAAAAACTTCTAGATCTCCCTGTAGCCAAAAAGAAAGCTCCTCTGTTGTTAAATTTCATCCCAACGTACAAGTCCGTTTTGCCCGACGTCCCCAAACGAAAAAAGAAAAGTCACTCTCCACCTTCTGTCACAACCCAGACTGCGTCCACATCACGAACAGACCAAGAATCAACGTCTGACCCAGCGGATTTGCCATCCACTTCGGCACCCTACTTGATCCCTATTCCTGAACGAAAACGTCGGCGACGACTTGTCAAAACTGCTGAGATGGTTCGTCGAAAGCCCGTGGCTCAAGATCTCCTAGCTGACCTTCCTACCGACATCGATGCTCAGCCGACGCACACCATGCCCCCACCAAAACAAAAAAGAACCAAAAAAACTCAGCCGAAGGCCACAACCGCTCAAATTGAGACTGAAGACACATTGCCAATTTCACAATTGGCTAAGAGCCAGGAGACTGCTTATGTTCCCCTAAAAAGATCTGCTAAAGCAAGCCATCATTCTCTTCAAAATCAAATAAGCCAAGGTTGTCCTCTGGCACAATTTCTAAGTCAAAAAAGCCCTTGGTCCCCTAGGAGCCAAAAATTACTCTAGAGGACAAGCCAGTCTTTGAGAGTGACAGCGCCGAGGATATTAATATCGGCGTTGCATTCAGCACTGCCCTCTTACTCCCCAGTGATCTTGAGCGGAACGCCGAGATCAGTGAGTATGAGAACTACTGTCTCATGCTTCAACATTCTGTTCAGGTAAATGTTCATACTTGGAACTTTTATTTCCTTTCTATTTCTTACTTAGAATATTTTATAACACTGTTTTTTGCCTTCAGGCCATCCAGCATGCCCACTCCTTCTCTATTCAGTCGTTTGAAAATCGGGAGAGGCTTGCCGAGGCTAAGAGAGAGGTCTCTGGCCTCAAAAGGTCCAATAAAGGTCTTGAAGCAAAGATGAAGAAATTGGAAGACCAAGCCGAGGCTGCTACAAAAGCCCAATCTTCTGCCGAGAAGAAGGTCGGCGCTGCCGAAGCTATAAACAAAGTTCTTCAAGCCCAGTTGAAGGAAGCTGAGGATAGGAGGGCCCAGGCCGAGAAGGATCTTCAAGAAGCCCTGGCCACGAAAAAGGTCGAAATCAAAGAGGCGGATGAAAAGGCCTATGCTCAAGGCATGGCCGATGTCGCTGAAGACTACAAACTTCAAGTCAGGCAGGCATGCAACAGGGGTTTCTCCCTTTGTTTGATGGTCGTTCTGAAGAAACTTGACACCCCAAATGACTCGCCTCTGAGGAACGCCGATCAGATTCCTCTGCCATTCCCTCAGCCTCCTTCTCCAAGTCAAGCTGAGGATGATTCTGAGTCTGAATCCGAAGAAGAGGAAAAGGATGATGATGAGGCCTTGGTTAGGAAGCCCAAGGATGCCTTTGAGACCAAGTCCCTTCTTTAGGATGATCAAGTCCTAGACTTGACTCATGATGAGGAGGATGAAGTGGTCATCAAGGAGGCTGCTCCTGAACAGGCACCATCCGACGTTCCTCCAACTGAGAAAGGCCTTAATGAGACACTTGCAGAGTTTGACGCCGAGATCGAGGCGGAAAAGTCTGGTGAAGTAGTCCCTCAGGGATCTGCCGAGGTAGTTCACCAAGAAGTAGCCGAGGTTCAAACTCAAACTGTTCCTGAAGTTGAAGAAACACAACTGTGATGCTTTTTCTTTTTCTGTCTTTTGTGCTTTTTGTACGTCTTCGTTTTCAGAACAATGTAAACTCTGTATATGGCCGATGTGCCATTTTCCATTCTAATGCTAGATACAACTTTCTTCTACTGAGTGTTTGTACTTTTGTATTCTTATGACTGCTTCTGCATGATTCTATACTTAGAATATTTTGCAAGTCTCTCCTCCTTTGTACAATCTCCTCGGGGAGAAATACCTCGGGTATGTTTACCTGAAGGTTTATCTCGGCTAGGACTTCACCTGTAAATTTTCCATAAACTTCAACAAGTATAAAGCATATACAATTTTAACTGGCAAACTTTTCTCAAGTTTTAACAATGGGCTGAATCAATAAACTTAATTTAACTTCATCTTGTAAATTGCTACAAATTTCAATAAGTGAAGATAAACAATTATTTCGGCTTAACTTTAACTTGTAAATTGCTACAAATTTCAACAAGTAAAGATAAGGAATTTATCTCAGCTTAACTTTAACTTGTAAACTGCTACAAATTTCAACAAGTAAAGATAAGGAATTTATCTCAGCTTAACTTTAACTTGTAAACTGCTACAAATTTCAACAAGTAAAGATAAGGAATTTATCTCAGCTTAACTTTAACTTGTAAATTGCTACAAATTTCAATAAGTAAAGATAATAAATTTATCTCAGTTTAACTTTAATTAAGCATAATCTCTGTTTAACTTCGGTTAAACTTTATCCACAGTTAAACATAATCTCGGCTTAACTTTAGCTAAGCATTACTGTCTTCTCTTTGCCCTCAATGTAAACCTAAGTTCCACTTGGGTTCTCATTATTCAAAAAACAACATTGTGCATAGTTTCATAAGTTTTGGAAAATTCTGCTGAGATTTTATTGATCATATCGGCAAAAAATCAAACAGGCATCTAATGATAGAAAAACTTTAAATTACAAGTGTTTCATGGTCTAGGCAATGCTTTGCCTTCATTATCTTCGAGCCGATATGCCCCATTTCCTAACACCGAAGTAATTCTGTAGGGTCCTTCCCAGTTTGGGCCAAGCTTGCCCTCTCTAGGATCCTTCTTATTACCGACGACTTTTCTCAAGACTAGGTCGTTGACTTGAAAATCCCTTGGATTGACCTTCTTGTTGTAAGCTTTGGCAAGCTGTTGCTGGTATGCTGCAAGCTGGATTGCAGCTTTCTCTCTTCTTTCTTCTAGTAGATCCAGATCTCGGGCTAAGAGCACATCGTTAGTCCCGTTCTCAACTCTCTGGGTTCTGATCCCTGGGATACCGATCTCCAATGGAATGACTGCTTCTATGCCATAAGCTATGGCAAAGGGGGATTCCCTTGTTGATCTTCTCGGCGTAGTGCGATATGCCCAGAGCACATTAGGCAACTCGTCTACCCACTTTCCTTTTGCTACTTGCAGCCTCTTCTTTATCCCATCCAGAATTACTTTGTTGGATGCTTCTGCTTGCCCATTACTTTGGGAAAAGCTTGGTGTTGAAAAGTAATTCTTTATCTTGAACTTTGCACAAAAATTCTTGATGAGTTTGCTGTCAAACTGTGTTCCGTTGTCGGCAACTATTGCTCTTGGAATCCCAAATCTGGTGATGATGTTTTTCCAAATGAAGTTCTTCACATCCACATCTCGGATTTTGGCAAGAGGCTCTGCTTCTATCTACTTTGTGAAGTAGTCTGTTGATACCAGTAGGTACTTCCGCTGCCCAGTTGCTTGGGGCAATTGTCCAACAAGATCCATGCCCCATTGGGCAAATGGCCAAGGGTTGGAAACTGGGTTCAGGTCAGCAGCTGGCTGATGTATCAAATGTGCAAACCTCTGGCATTGTTCACACTTCTTCACATAGGCCTCTGCATCTTTTTGCACATAGGGCCACCAATACCCCTGGGTAATGGTCTTGTGAGCTAATGATTTGCCCCCTGCGTGGCTTCCACAAACTCCTTCATGAATTTCATATAAAAAGTCTTCGACCTGAAGAGGGTGTACACACCTTAAAAGAGGTCCAGTGAAGGATCTTCTGTAGAGATGTCCTTCTGCTGTCAGACTGAATCTTGCCGACTTCAATCTGACCTTGTGTGCTTCCTTTCGTTCTTCTGGCAGTTTTCCCTCTTTCAGGAATGCAATAATTGCATCCATCCAGCTTGGTCCCATGTCCACACATAATGCTTCTTGCATTGTGTTTGGTGGCTCTATGCTCGGGCCTGATAGGTAATCGATTATTATTGTCCTTGTCTTTCCGGTTTGCATTGAACTTGCTAAATTGGCCAACGCGTCGGCGTGGCTGTTATTATCTCGGCTAACCTGAAGAAGCCAGCAGTTTTGAAACATGGCTGCCAGCCTGATGACTTCTTTCGCGTATGCCGACATTCTTTCATCTCGGGCTGCAAACTCTCCTGTAGTTTGATTCACTATAAGTTGTGAATCACAAAAAACTATTACCTCGTCTGCCATCACGGCTTCACCCAAAGAATCAATGCTTCATACTCGCCTCATTGTTCGAGGCTTTCAACCCCAATCGAATGGATCGCCCAATATCTCCATCGGGGATATTAATACTACTCTGCCTCGCGGTTTGAGCTCCCATCAACAAAAAGTTGAAAGGAGTCGCCGATGTAAATGCTATAGGGTCTGAGTTTTTCCTTCCTTGGTTCTTTAGCCTTTGGCTGGGCTTCTCCTTCCTTGTTTCGACATCGTTCATCTCGGCTCAGCGGGAGATGTTCGATGTATTCGCGGCACGCGAAGTCGGCCAAGACTTGGCCCTTAATTGTCTTTCTACCGAACTCCAGGTCATATTGGCCTAAAGCTATGGCCCATCTTGCTATTCTCCCAGTTAAATCTCCTTGTTGCAACAAGGATTTCAATGGGTGCTCTGTTAGTACCACGATCTTGTGAGCCTGAAAGTAATGGTTTAACTTCTTTGATGCCATTACCAAGGCCAGCATTAATTTCTCCAGTGGTAGATACCTTGTTTCTGCATCGGCCAAGGTTTTACTTACATAGTAAACAGCCTTCTACTCTCCCTGCTCTTCTCGGATTATCACAGCACTTACTGCGTGCTCTGAAACTGCTAAGTATAAAAACAGTTCCTTCCCAGGTTCAGGTGTCGAAAGGACTGGAGCTGTGGTAAGATATTTCTTTAGATCGGCCAAAGCGGCCTCACATTCCTCAGTCCATAGAAAATCTGTGGCCTTTTTCACCAGATTGAAAAAAGGTTTACATTTGTCCGAACTTCGGCTTATGAACCTGTTTAGGGCTGCGGCCCTTCCAGTAAGCATCTGGACCTGTTTCGCCGATGTCGGACTCTGTAATTCCATGATGGCCTTGATCTGATCTGGGCTGGCTTCAATGTCCCTTCTAGTCACTAGGTATCCCAAGAACTTACTGGATCCAACTCCAAACGCGCACTTCGATGCGTTGAGTCGGAGCCGATATGCTTTGAGTATGTCAAAGACCTCTCTTAGGTCAGCAAGATGATCCTTTGGTTCCTTGGTCTTCACGACCATGTCATCAATGTAGACTTCTATTGTTCGGCCAATGAAATGTTTGAACATCTTGGTTACCAGCCTTTGGTAAGTTGCTCCTGCGTTTTTCAACCCAAAAGGCATAACTCTGTAATAATACAGACCTTTTGGGGTGATAAACACTGTCTTCTCCTCATCTGGGGGGTACATGGCTATCTGGTGGTACCCCCTATAAGCATCCAAGAAGCTCATCCTTCCATGTCCAGATGTGGCGTCCACCAACTGGTCGATCTTTGGTAGAGGAAAACTGTCTTTGGGACAAGCTTTGTTCAAGTTTGTAAAATCTACGCAGACCCTCCACTTGCCATTCTTCTTCTTCACTACTACGGTGTTTGACAGCCATGTCGGGTAATTGGCTTCTCTGATGGCCCTAGCCTCCAGAAGTCTGTCCACTTCCTCATCCACTGCTTCGACGTGTATCAACGTCGGTCTTCTGGCCCGTTGTATTACAGGTTTGGCCGACCTGTCAACGTTGAGTCTGTGACATGTGACCTCGGGGTCAATGCCAGGTATTTCATAAGGTGTCCAGGCGAACACCTCAATATTTTTCCTTATAAAGGCTTCCAGCTCCCTTTTCTCTTCTTCGGCTAATCCTGTGCCGAGAAGAAAGAAGCGTTTCTCATCGCCCTCCTGGACGAGGATTTTCTTCAATGCTTCTTCACTTTTCTCGGTCGGCTCCTTGTCGACTTCATCTAGGACCTTCATGTCCTCTTTTTCAACTTCTGCCTTCTCTGGTTCCCGAATGCTGCAGGTTAATTTCATTGCTGCCATGGAGCAATTTTTTGCCTGCAACTGATCTCCTCCGACTTCCTCAATCCCATGTTCTGTTGGGAACCGTAGCAGTTAATGCAGTGTTGAGGGAACTGCCCCCATTGCATGCAACCACGGCCTTCCCAAGATAATGTTGTAAGGCGAGGGCGTGTCAATCACAATGAATTCTGTTTTGATCTTCTTCGTGCCAGCCTGTATCTCCAAGCTTGTTGCGCCTAATGGCCATGTCGGCGTTCCATTGAAGCCGACCATCGAGCCATTTGACTGCTCCATGTCATCAGGGTGAAGGCCTAACTCCTTGTAACATCTGACATACATGATGTCGCAGGAGCTGCCTTGATCAATCAGGATACGTTTCACCTGACACTCCCCAACCTGGAGAGATACTACCAAGGCATCATTGTGCGGGTGCTGGACCATATCAAGGTCAGCTTCTGTGAAGGCTATCATCGGTCCTTGGCACTCTTCAGGCCGAGGTCTTTTCAGTCCGACCTGGTTGACGTGTTGCAGGTGTTTTACCCTCTGTGTCTCCCCCGTATGTCGTTTTCATTCACCTTTGAGTGGATCACATTAACCACTCGAGGTCCGCCTGCCTATGGTTGCTGCGCTGGGGGAGGCGGGGCCGCTGGTGCTTGAGGCAATCGTGCCTGTTCTTCCCTTGTTTTGGCTTCATCCACAAGGTCTCTCAGATGGCCTTGCCTCACCAAATCTTCTAAGTGTGCTTTAAGGGCTCAGAACTCGAAGTTGGGTGCCCTCCTCATTGTGGTAAGCACAACACCTACCAAGGTTTCTTCCATAAATTCTCCGGTGTTCTTGTTTGCGTGCCCTGAAGTAGGGCTGATTTCGAATTTGATCAAGGACTTTGTGGACCGGAATTCGGAACACCGTCGTCACTACCTGCTTAGCCCTCAACTCTGTCTCCTGTTTGTTGGATCCATTATTACCTCGGCCTCGCTTCGGTGAGCCGTTGCCTTTTTCTGGCTTTGTCTCCTTATTCCCTGATGTATCTTCCTCGGCTCTTGCATACTTCTCGATTCTCGCCATGAGCTCTTCCATGCTCTTTGGCAGGGTTTTTGCCAAAGACTTCCGCAGTGGACAGTCATCCTTCAGGCCGTTCTTGAAAGACACGACCGACACCTCCTGGTTGCATTCAGGTATTCGATTGAACACCTCATAGTACCTCTTTGCATAGGCTCTAAGTCTTTCATCTTTGCCGATCTTCAGAGCCATCAATGCATCCACCCTCAATGGCTGCAGTTTGTTTGTTATGAACCTGGCCACAAACATCTCGGCCAGGCCTTCCCAAGTTTTCACGCTCCCCTTTGGTAATTTGTGGAACCAATCTGATGCAATCTCCCCGAAGGATGAAGGGAACACTTTGCAGAGCAACGGCTCGTTCACACTATATAATGCCATTGAATTCAAAAATAATCCAACATGGAAGTTAGGGTCTGACTTACCATCATATATCTGGAACCTTGGCATACTGAATCTTTTCGGCGCGACGAATTTGTCCAATTCCATCGAGAATGGTGTCCTCGGCTTAACCAGGGAGGTTACTTCGACTCTGGCATTCTCTTGCTTCCTCTTGAGGTAATCTCTCAAGTCTTCTTTACTTCTCCCTGTAGCCGGGCTGTCTTTGGACTTCAGCCTTTTCGGCGCACTACTCTCGGCCTCATGGTGGCCTCTTTTCGATCCTTCCCCGCAGGATGCATCGAAACACAATACCCGCCCCTGAACATGCCGATGTTCTTTTCGTGATATGTCCTTCGGGACTTTTCTCTTCTCGGCTCTTATCGGCCGACTTTCCTGGAGGGTCGGTGAGAGTGCCTTCCACTCCTCGTGTCTTTGAGGGTTTCGGGATTTCTTCGCCTTCTTCCGGGCGTTCTTGTCACCGCATTGGCGTGTCCTATAGCGGGTATGGCGGCTGCATGACATTATTCTGCATCATGAAGTTGACGATCGATTGAAGGTCTGCCAACTTGTTTGCCATCTCCTTTACTTCTTCATCCCTCCTCAGACATCTGTCTTTCCAGGTCTGGAGATTGTCCTCGTTATAGTACTTGCCCTGGTCCGCTTTCTTTGATGTGTCGCCATCTTGGCCGACGCCTTTCTCTGCGTGATTCTAATCACGAGTTTCTTCGTTGTGGTCTCCTCCTTCAGCGTTAGGGTCGACGGGTCTTCCACTCCCAGCAGGAGTATTGTCCCCAATCTTTTTCTTCTGCGTGTTACTGGCCATCTACTCTTCTTTTGTTCCCACAGACGGCGCCAAATTGTGTAAGTGATTTTCCGATCACACTGCCCTCCTTAGTTATTCAGCTGTAGAACACAGACAGAACAGATGGCACCCTGTACCTCCTGCACAGAAAGAAAAGGCTCCAGCGGTGGTTCTTCCACCCGGGGGCACTCCGACGAACAAGTCAGTATCTCTTAAAGATAATTTAAGTACTTAAATTACTGTTCAAGGCTTAAAATTGCGTACCTTAGACCCGCCGGGGGTGCCCTTCTTTTATAGTTTTACTCCATCCCAGTCCCACTAGAAGTCTCACTTCTATGGACTCTAATTCCGGATTTACCTTGGACTCTTCAAGAGGTAAGGATAGACTCCCTGAGAGTATTACTTGTATCCATCTTGTAGTCTTTCTTCATTCTAGGACTCCTGTTCCTTATCCGTTTATCCCGGATTCCTGTATTATCGCAGATAACCTCGGCCTAGCCGAGATCATCCTGGTATCTAGACCAAGACACGTGACATCTCGGTTGACACTTCGGTATCACCTCGGCCACGTGTTGGTACTCAGAAAATATGTCCCGACAAGAACGATAAAGAAAATGACGTAGATTTTATTGGTGGCGACACTATTGTTGCTAATATGGGTTGATGGCAATGAAAAAAATCCATGTCAAGCTATCTATAAATGCGTACAAACACGTGTGATCATTTTTTTTTTCTTAAATTAATGTATGTAATGAGAACTCAAATAAGATTAATATTATAGCTAGCCATCAAATGGAAAATTAATTATTAAGAAAAATTGCACTTTATCTCCACATCATTATGACATTATATTCAATTAAAAGTTATTACATTTAATTCCCTTATTTGTTTTACCTCAATTTTCACATTTTGTTATGAATATAAAAAATTAATTTTTTTTTAAAAAAATTAAAATTTTATGTAAAAAATGTTTATTCATTAGGTGCTTTATTTGTTAGGCCTTTTTTTTTTTTTTTTCCTTTTTTCAACTAAGAAAACTAGCGACCCAAACAACATTACAAAGATAAAACCTCCCTTAAAGCATGAGGAGGGGAATAAACCCAATTGACAGGCAATTCTCTACGTATAAAATTAAAGCTTGGGCAATCCAATAAGCTGTATTGTTCGACGAACGAGGGCTCCAGTCAAAAGATAAATTATATATCTTGCATTGCCATATGTCAAATATCATGAAGGATACTATTACACCCCAAGGGAGACCTGTTTCAGACACAAAAGAATGATAACTTGCTTGTTATCACCCTCAATCTCAATGTTTGAAAGGTTGAGTGCCTTAGCCATAAGACAAGCCATATTCGAATGGCAAAAGTTATAGCCATAGACTTAGCTATTCCACCAATGAGATTTCCTAATGAATTTTGAAGAAGAATAACAATTGTACCTTAACAAGACCCTTTCTTAACAGCCACACTACAATTAATTTAAGTTGATCCCTCGAAGGAGGGTTCCAAGATGGAGATGGACATCTAGAAACACCAACTGAAGGTGGAAAGGGCTACCATAAGAAATTTCACCATTGCTTGATTTGCCTAAAAGAGTGTAGACAATGGCCTGACAATATTGGAGTTGAAAATGAAATTATTTCTATCCTTTCAAATAAACCACTCAATCCACGCCACTGTACTAAAGAACTCAACACAATCTGAATTATTCTGAAACAACTTCATAACAGTGCAATACCATTTAGCCACAAAAGGAAACAATTGAGGATCCACTTTAACATTTAAACAACTCCTAAACCAAACAGCCCTAACCCAATGGCACCTAAACAGAATATGCTCCACTATTTTTGGTTTGCTTTTACAAATTGGGCATACAACAGTCAGTGTACATTTTTTTTATAGTTTATTTGATGGTTGTAAGAGAAAATATAAAATAATTATGATTTTAACATGACATTTTATCTTATTAACTATTTTAATTTATTTTTTGCTTTAATGAATATTTTAGCCAAAAACTATCTTCCCAAATATCCCAATTATATGTGAGATATGTGTAAATATTTCATATTAAATGAACATTTTTAAAAAAAAAAATTATAAATTTTATGTGTATAACCCATATGGCATTTTACCATTATATTTTCACAATAAAATCTCAATTAAAATTTGAAATTGAAAAGAAAAATTAGAAGATTATGAGAAAAAAGTAACAATTTTTAGTCAAACGATGGCAATAACCCATAGTTGGGGGGGTAAAATGTAATTTATCCTAACTATAATAATAATAATAATAATTAAAAAGAAGTATTTACGCACAAGTTTTAATTTATGACCTTATATTCAATTAAGTCAAACTAAAATTTCTTAGACCTTCAAGTCCTATTAAATTTTTAATAGTCGGAATTGTCCTTAAAATAATGATACTATTTATAAACGAACATGATAATTTGACATTTTTTTTGATTTTTAAAATTTTAAAATATAAAATTTCAAATTTAAAAAATAAAAAATAAAATTATGTGGAAAAAAAACTAATCAGCTTGTGTGATTCCTATTTTCAAGATTCACTTTTCATAAAATTGAAATTTTTTGTTTTGGGGTATTTTTTATTTTTTTTCTTTTCATTGATTTTTTAAAAAATTTTCTAAGATTTTTTTTTAAAATTTTTTTTAGATCACCTAACATAAATACACTTTAAAAATATAATATTTGTAAAAAAAAAAAATCTTTAGAAAATTCACTAAATACAAAAAAATACTAGTATTTAGTACATTTTTTTGTATTATTATGTATTTATTATTTTTTAAAAATATTTTATTTTTTAAATACATCTAAGTAAGGTGTATCTAAAAAAGTTTTAAAAAACAATTGCTTAAATTTTAAAAATATTTACTAAAAACAAAGAAACTCAATTTTCAGAAAATTAAACCCAAAACACAGATATTTTTTTTAAAAAAAATTTTAAAAACCGAATTATTTTTTTTATGCAAAATAAAAAATTTTGTGTCTATAAATGAGCATGATGATATAACATTGACGTGCAAAATTGTAAAAAAAAAAAAAAAAACTTTAAAATTGAAAAAATTCTTAATTTTAAAATTGAAAAAACTGTTAATATTATCGATTTTATTGGATAGTTGAATCAAACCAATAAGTAGAAAAGAAAAATTATTTAATTTAACGCTTTGTTTTAGTGAATCAATTATTTAGATTATTACTATATAAAATTATTAATATTTTAAATTTTAAAAATAAAAATATAATAATATTTTTAATTTTATTAAATAAGATTTATTAATTTAATTTTTTAAAATAAAACATAAACAGCTATAATATTTATAAATAGAACTTTGAGATGATTAAGACCATCTCCAACGGTTCATCAAACCCAGTATCAAATTCAAAATTTGATGAAAAAGCTACTATTCACTGCTCCAACGGTTGTACCAAATCGATATCAAAATGAGATTTCACTAAACATTTCATCAAACTGAGAACAAGTGAAGCATTTCACAAAATCACTGTTACTGACCGTTAGGTTATAACAACCGGTCGACTAGTAAAAGATTCAAACAGTTCAGGAAAAAAGTACAAACCGTTAAAAAAAAAAAAAAAAAAATTTGTCTAACCGGTCAACTGGCCGGTCGACCACCCGGTCGTCCTGAAAAAAGTTTAGAAAGTTCAAAAAAAAAATTCAAACAATTTAAAAATAAATTTTTTTTTTTTTTTTTTTTGGTCAACTGACCGGTCAATCACCCGATTGTTCCGAAATAAATTTAATGAAAAGTGAACCATTAGAACATGTGATATCAGATTTGATAAAATAAATTATTTTTAATTCAAATTTAATCTGATTTAGCGTTGGAGTTCGAAAAACGACTGGTTTGAAGTTTTAGATAAACTTGTGTAAAATGTAATTAAGCATGATGCGGAGTTTGACTAAAACCAGTGGCTCGGTCACTTGGCAACCTAACTAGCAGCATGGCTGGGAAGGACGAGAAACAAGAGCGCGACGAATTAGCTGAGTCACTGAACGATCTCTTCACCAATCTCTCCACCATGGTCCAAGGCGAGCTTCAGGTACTCCTCTCTCTCTCTCTCTCTCTCTCTCTCTAGTTTCTTTCGACTCGTCTTCTATGGTTCGCCATCGGATTTTGAATCACTGCACTTAGCCGATTATAGCTTCGATCATTGTCTGTGATTTGATTATCTTCACTACTAGTTAGTGTATTTTCCCCCTCTTCTTCTTCTGAGTTTTGTTTTATAATTATGATTTTGATGAAAAGGACACATGTATGAGGCATTTTTGTTCCTTTCCTTGACCGATCTGAGAGAATTTTCAGGAATACCCAATTTAATTTTGTCTGGAGTCTGGTGATTCATTGGGATTTTTCAGTTGATTCAAGTGTAATTCACTCCATGACATTTTCCATCAATTTGAAAGGGTCGTACATGTCCCTATTTCACCTACGCAGATCCCTCTACAATTTCATGATCCAAACGTAGTCCTGAGGATGTTAAATCCAAATCTTGAAATGCATGACTGGTTAGAGGATTTTATTTCAGATCTTACAATTCTGATTTCTATGAAAATTCTGATTTTCTTTATATTTTTGCGAAGACATAAACATAATTTTAAAAACAAAAATATATACGTAAACATGAACAATTTTTTTAAATTGTTGTTCTCTTCAATATTTAGATCAATGATAGTTCTTGGATTGTCTGCATAAGCTGACCCACTAGTCGAGTAATGAATAATATGATTTTGACGAAAGAAGAGATCCTTGTTTTTCTTCCTTCTTTTATTTTTACCCTGTAAAGTTTGTATTAACTGCAATTTATAAATCTGGAGAATTTTTGGGTATCCATTAGGTCTCCAAGGTAATATTGTCAAAAGATAAATTAATGGTTATTTCTTGCACCAGTTATAAAACTCTCCACTTTCTTATTAGGAGTAATGCTTTACAAATTAAAAAATATATATGATATGCATTTACTCATATGAGTTGTGTCAACTTTCAATCATATTTTTAGGGTAAACGTTTTAATAGTTACTTAATTCCCATCAAGGTTTATTAAAAGTAAGTCATCCTAAAATCATCGCTAAAAATAAATTTTTGTGATGATTTTTTACATGGCACTAAAAATTGACAATTAGCGATTTTTTTGGTCACAATTTTTATAAATTGTGGCTAAAACTTACAATTAGTGACGTTTTTCTGTGATGAAATTTTCAAACTGTCGTTGAAAGCTGAAAATTAGTGACTTTTTTTTAACTGTTGCTAAAACTTATGAAGAGTGATATTTTTTGTGGCAAAATTTTCAAATTTTCGCTGAAAATTAATAATTAGTAACTTTTTTTAATAGTGTTTAATGAAAAATGCTATTAATTATCATAAGACTTATTGAATAATAAGTAAATCTATTAGGAAAAGTCTGAACTTTGTTAATATTATTTTCCTTCTCTCATTCACTTCCCTAGTTATATAATTATATTCTCATACATGTGTGTACTGGCATCATGAGTTTCTGGTCAGATATTAGCATCTTAACTTTGGTTATTAGAAGAATATCACTTACCGTATAAAAATAAATTGATAATTTCCGTATCACCAGCAATGGTGGAAAATTCTCGTGGATTCTGCATATGAACTGTAAAAGTTCATTACTGTGAAAAATAGTGCAAAAAAATGAAGGTATAAATGGCATCAAATGCTGACTGATGGCTTTTTTTGCTCATGAGCTGTACACATTCATAGCACCAAATTTGCTTGCTTCCTGGCCGTGATTTTGACTTTTATGCCAATTTTTTATTGCCTTCATAGTATCAAGGACTGTACACACTTGTGGATTTGACACTTAATTGTTCATCTTGTTTCAGGGGTCAAGCAATGTACTAGAACTTTTGGAGAAGATGAATCTCAGGGTGGCAGAAGAGTATAAAGGGTATGGTGATGTGGCTTCGGGGTTAAGGGTCTTTGTGGAGCAGCTCAAGTCCAAAAGTGGTAGCTTTGATGAGTATGTTCAGCAAATTGATGCGATAGAGCAGCAAGTGACAGAATTTGAAGCTGTAATTTCGATGCTTGACAAATATGTTTCTTTGTTAGAATCAAAAGTGCATTCTGTTTACCAAGTTCCACCTTCGTAAACATAGGTTCTCATTGCTGAATTTTATTTTGACATCTTGATTCATTTGTGTCTGATGTGTTGTATATTTTGTGTGTGCAGCATATGCATGCCGATTCCATTCTATTCTATTTGAAATGTATGCTTCCCAGATTGTGAAAGCCTAGCCTATCACAGTTAGATGATTCTATCTTGTATACCCTACGGTTAAAGGCAATCATTTATGTTGTCTGAATGCATCTGCTATTTTTTCATGTGCAATCTAGAGAGATGGCAATAGTTGTGCTGAAATACAAGAGGTGTCACTACTAGAAAAGGGAGTATTGGACACGGAACTTTTTGCGACAGTTTGAAAATCGTCACAAAAAACAAGTTTTTGCGATGGTAAATGATGCCGTCGTCAAAAAATTTTTTTTGCGATGAAAAATCCAAGACCATGGCAAAAAAGAGTATTTTACTTGACGATTTGTCACCCGCCGTTTTTTTTTTTTTGGAATTGTTTATATTTTTTGCGACCCTATTTATTCCTCCGTCGCAAAAAAATTTCTTTTTGCTTCCCTCGCCCTTCATCTTTGCCTTGTCTTCCATATACCCTTTCAATATCCTCTTCTCAGATCAAAAAAAAAAAAGAAAAGAAACTGTCTACCTTCTCCTAGTCGTCTCTTTCCATCTCGGAGCCCCAACAGCACCAATGTGAGATACCCTCCTCTCCTCTCCTCTCCTCTCCTTTTCTTTCCTCTCACACTCGCTCGCATAGACCCTCACAATCTCTCGCTCTCGCTCTCGCATTACCCTCACAGTCTGTCTGTAGCAGCGGCAGCGACTTCTCACCGGTTCTCACTCCGACATCCAAGTATCTCTCCTCTGCTGTTCTCTCCTCCTTTTCTCTTCTTTTGCCTTCATTGGAATCAAACCCTCTTCATTGGAACCCTAGAAAGTGGTGCAAAGATTGGAGATTGAGAGAGGGGGGATTGGAACCCTAGTTTTAAATCTATATAAAACTTAATATTTGCATATTTATGGCTTAAATTTTAAATACTGAGAGATGAGAATTATCTATTTCAATACTTAATTGAATGTATTTTTATGGACTCTGGTTTTTTTATATAGATTTAAGTTATATAAAAAACTAGAGTTCTCCAGATTCTGAGGAGAAGCCATGGCTTCTTATGCTAGTGTTAGGCAAGTCCTCTAGCCCAAATGTACTAAATATTCCCAATTTCAATTGAGCCCATCTTGGGTTGTTCCTTGCTTACTTGTATTCAAGACCAAGTACATCGATCACTTCTCCAGGCTACATGAATTTTCCGGCCACTGGAATCTGACAGCTGCCTTAAAGGCAACTTCAGGAAATGGTGCCAAGGAAAATGAGGAGGGAGTGTCTTTTGGGGACAATGAAATTGCCATTGGACACTAACATTCCTAGATTTGAAAGCTTGCTATTCCAGGTACTTGTTACTTTGTCCAGTTTGAGAATTTTTTAGTATTTCCTAAAAAAGGTTTTCTGAAAATTTTCTAAAAAACATTTTTCAGAAACAGTGCGCTAAACAAGTTTTCCATGATTTTCGAAAATTGAAAATAGAAAACAAAAATGCAACCAAACAATTGGATTAGAATTTTATCTCTGTAGTTGTTCACAGCTTTTCTACTATGAGAGAAGAGAATCTCTGTTGGAGGGCCTTGTGAATCGGTCCCCATTGTTGCTCCCTGCTTGTCCTCATGGGGTGAGGAAGAAATTACTGAGAGGGAGAAGCGAGAAAAGGAGCTTGGTGGTTATGGACGTGGCGAGGTAAATTAAAGTTATAAATATATGACACTATATATGCGAATCATCAAGTTTTCTGTTCCTCTGCAGGTGATTTACAAGGAGAGGTGCCATGGGATGGATTTAGTGGTGGACAGAGCTCAACCGGATGACTTGCACAAGTGGACACCATAGTCGAGCATGGTCTTGACTTTGTTGATGAGGGTAACTTGGTAATTAAGACATTGCATTCTTAGATTGTGTTACCGTGAGCTTTGTTTATAAATTTGAAATCAATAATTTGTGCTTTGTCCGACATTGGGTAATGGTCTCTCTCTCTTTCTTTTCTTTTTTTGTTTGTGCTTTCTCTTACCTGATGGGAACATAAGGCTTGGTTTGGTTTGGTTTCTCTTACCCATCATTCTTGGCCATTGGCGGTCATTAATAGTTGCGTCTTTGATATCTTAGTTGCTTTTTGCACTTTTGATGGACAAGAGTAACACCATTTTAACCCATGCCATCAGGGGGGCTTCAGACATCTGCTTGCCATGTGTCCTCTAGTTGGGGAATCCCTGCCATCCACCATAGTCATAGTTTCAATGCCTTCTGTGCATCAGATTTTATAGCATATTTTACTTATGCATTTTTAGATCCTTGTTTTTCCTAAACCAGAAAAGGCCAGATAACGATTAGAGTTGGTCACCTTGCATATGTGTCTTCTTTTTGCATCATGTGACCTTGCTTAGGAATTTCTTTCATGTAAAAAATCAAATTGAATTTCAATTTATTTACAAAGATTTTTGGTGCAGTGCATTATTTCTTCTCTTTGATATTTGTTTATACAAATGAATTGAGTTGATTGTAAGATCAAAATCGATTGTTTGAATGGAATGTTATGTTATCTTGCTTTCTTTTGGGGGATTGAGGAACCTGCCTTTAGTGATTAACTTAATAGGCTAGGTGGTATCCCATTGATGATTGTCTTTTAGTGTTTGTTGGATGCAAGGTTCTGAAAAGCGGTTGCGGTCGCCGTAACGGTGGCGGTGACGCGGTTGCGGTTGCGGGGTGTAAAGGTCGTAGTGTAACGGTTGCGGTAACCGGAACCGTGAATTTTTTTATTTTTCACACAATTTGAAAAAACTTACCGATACGCATATTTTTTTTCCATGATCATATTTATTGGGTTAAAAATAAATATTGATCAATTTTTGTAAATTTTTAAGTATGATCCAATATATTTTATATTTTTAAATCACTATAAACTGAGTTTTTTATATTTTATTTTAATAATTAATGACTTTATATTTTACAAAAAATTAATCACTAAATATTATATATAAGATAAATAATGACAGAAGTAAGAGAATAAATAAGAGCGTAAATATATATATATATATATACATATTTTAACCAAGCCAAATAGATAATGACCACACTTATTATTATTATTATTTTCAAACAATATATAGATAGACACACACAAACAAAATGGTTTAGTGATAACAGCTGAATAGAATAGCATAAGTTTTATAATTTCAACAAATCAATAACCTGTTCTTCATCTTCCCTCTTCTCTCTCTCTCTCTCTCTCTATCTCTTGCTTCTCTATTTTCTCTCTTTATCTTCTCTCTTCCCTCTATATCTCTTCCCCCATTTTTAGCTTTTTTTTGTGTGTTTTTTCGAAAGAAACATTTTGGAACTGTTACGTAACGGTGCGTAACAGGCCGTTATGGCTATTATGGCACCGTTACGACCGCTACGGCCGACACACCTGTGAATCTCAATCACACTGCAAAAGCGGCCGTAACGGGTGGCGGTAACCGCCAAAACCGTTACGTAACGGCGTTACGTAACGGTTGCGGCCGCTTTTTAAAACCTTGGGTGTTATCATTAGCGATGGAAACAAATTATCCATCGCAAAAGGATCCATCAATTGTAACAGATACTAAACCACGGCAAAAAAAATAATTAAAAAGATATAGTTTTATGTTTTTGTGCATCTGTCTGTCCATCACAAATAATACGAGCCCGAACTCCCTCTATTTCATTCTTACGCTATATCTCTTCCTCCCATTGGCATTGCCTCATTCCGCCATCCTCCCACCGGTGTCACCCCACTCCTCCATCCTCTGACACTGTCATCTTCCCACCGATGATCATTCAAGAAGAAAGTACAGCAAAGCCCAATCAGTATCTGAGTTTCTCTCTCTCTCTCTCTCTCTCTCTCTCTCTCTCTCTCTATTTATGAAAAGCTCACATAGATTTCTGTATTTTTTCTGTTTGATTTAATTTGATCTTTCACATTCGGAGATCATGTCTTTTCGTATTTGATTCGATTTGTTGAATGCTGAATTTTATTTTATTTTATTTTGAATAGTTCAATAATTACTAGTTTTCTTTTTTGGAATCCTAGATCCTTGTTGTTGAAGCCCTAAGTCAGCGAATCTCTGTTCTGGATCAAGTTCCTTCAAGTTGTTCTCAATCGACAGTTGACGATCTTCTGGAGGTGCGAATTGCAAATCTCTCTCTCTCTCTCTCTCTCTCTCTCTCGTGCGTGCCCAGTCGTCAGTCTCTCTCTTGCAGCGGCAACAACACCAACGCCACCTCACGCAGCCGCAACGACACCAGCGCTAACACCTCTCGCTCTCGCTGTTAATACATCAAAAGCCACATAGGAGGAAGGGAGAGAGAGAGAGAGAGAGTGACTGACGGCGGCCGGAAGTTCCATCTCTGCCCAGCGCCACCTCTGCACAAGAGGGCATCAAATCGGTATTGGGACATCGATCAGCACCAGCGCCACCTCCGTCTCTTTCTCTTGCCCATCCATGGCCTCATTGCCACCGCTGCCTCACCCATGTTCTCCACATAGTACATCTCTATTCAAGGAGCCGTGCCCATGGCTAATTTGCATCTGATTATAACTTGTTTTTGAGGTAGGTTTCTCGGTTTTTGATCTATTTGACCGATTGAACTCTGATCAGTCTTGTTTATACTGTTTATTTTTGTTAAATTCCAATTGGGTTTTAGTAATAATCTTGATTTCATCATCAAGTGAGCATGAACACTGGCATATCGGAATCCATTTTCCATGGCTCCAAAGCCTCACTTCTTCAATCCCTTCTACCCATCAGCAGCTTGTTAAGTTGTTTGATAGTATTTTAGGTAAAACAGAGACCCCCTTAGAACCCCCTATCTTTTTTTATTGGTAAAGGGAAAAATATTTATATATATATATATATGTAATGAAAAAAAAGTTAGTGTTAATTCAATTTTATTGAAGAAATAGAAATGAATAATCAATCTCATCATCCTCTTCTTTTTCTAATTATGTTTGTAAATTATCAAAGAAGTATATATATGTATGAAGGGATCATTATAATTTTTTTTTGTGTTTAATTAATGCCTGATTCTTTACAGTTTTTCTTTATATTGCTTCTTCCTCCTTAGTTTACTTTTGTTCATTTCATGCATCATTGGTGTGGTTTGTAAGAGAGAGTTTCATCTCAAAACTGGACACAATCTCTTCATGGGAGGTTTTATTTTTTTGTGAATTTTACATCCATACGAGATGAGATAATTATATTCGATTTTATGATTAATTTTTATGCAAATAAAAAAATTAATCCTGATTTTGACCTTATGTTAATCTTTTACAAAATTTTAGGAAACAAATAACTAATTACATTTTTTTTTTTTTTTTACTCCAATTAGTAATAGAGGAATAAGAGAGGAGAAGGTGCATTCACAACAATAAAACTTGAACTTAGACATTATGTCTAGTACACTTCATCTAATATCTATTAGGTTAATCTCTTGATATTAATCACCTGATATTTTTTTCTACACAAAAAAAAATTCTCATGCTTGATTTTGTTTATTTGAGAGAAATAATAATATATTAAACTAAGTCAATCTAATTTAAGTGCCAAATAAATATTCCAGACAATAAAATCTATTTTAACAGAATTTTTTCGTAAAAAAGTGTATTCAATAGGGGATATTATTCATTGTAGACTTGCAATAAAACATAGCAAATAGTTTAGCAAAGTGGGGTCATACAGATAGATAGATTAAAAATCTTTTGAATTGCAATGCCATGATCCAGTTTTGGTGTTTTAGTCTTACTACATGTATATTATATACATACAAAGAGATTTAACAAATCTAATCCCTGCATTTTGCTTTTTATGCCTGCTTATGTTAAGCTTAAAGAACTAATGATTGATGAAGAGAAGTTTTTCTCCACCTGACAATTTTTTGCTACTGCTGTTGATTATGCAATTTGAGGTGAAAATTTCAGAGAGAGACAGAGAAAGAGAGTGATGGACTTTGGTTCGAGTCCCACCCAAGGAGGTAGAGGCTTCTTAGGCAACGAAACTTGACACACACGGCGAACTAAGCACCAATGACTTGTAGCGACAACAAATCATGCCTAAGAACTAGGCACAAATCACGATGATCTAATTTTCAAAGTTAGCAAATAGTTCGGGGTGTGACAATCATGGTTCTACATTGACATTTTCCCTTTTTCTTTGTTATAGGCATTTTGCATTGAAGTATTTTCTCCACGTATATACTTCAATGTTTAACTCTTTGTGTTTTCTCCAAGTATTTTCAAGAAATATTTTTACATTTTTTTAATTTCTCTTTAACTCTTTGATATGATAAGATAGTTAATGCAAAAAGTCTTTTGTAATCATCCATTGATGCATATCTTCCTCTCCTTAATTTTGTTGAGTGATTTCTCAAATGGTTTCTTTAGAAGCGGTTTTTTTGATCCAATGGAATAGATCATATTAGTTTTTAAAAATTACATATTTTTCCATTAAGTTTTCTTTGATTGAATAAAAGATCATGTTACTGCACTGTTGTAGGGTTTTGTTAAGTATTACTGCCAATTATTTTTATCAGTTAAATATATGTGCAATTTTGATTGTGGTGGCTAAAACTATGCCTCTTTAAATGCAGAGTGGGAAGTCTGCAGCTATCTAAGCTTGTGTAAAAGAACAAGATTTTCATGTTATTGTGGTACTGATAAATTGGTGATATCCTTGTTATTGGACCATTTTGCTCGTTATCTTTTTGAAAATTAAAGGCACATGCAACTTGAGTGATGGCCCTACCATCTGTCCAATCCACATAGAAACTTTTGAATGCACAATTTATCATTCAATCAGATGCAATTTTCTCTTCCCGAAGTGATTTAAAATCAAGCCTTTTCTTTTTCTATAATTTTATCTAAATAAAATGCATGGGTAAATTGGAAGCTTAACAGTCACAGTTTGAAATATATAAACTACTGTTCAATTTCATGAAGTTTTCTAGTGAAGTAAATCTGGATG
Organism: Camellia lanceoleosa; assembly: GCA_025200525.1. NCBI lineage: Eukaryota > Viridiplantae > Streptophyta > Magnoliopsida > Ericales > Theaceae > Camellia > Camellia lanceoleosa. The sequence continues at coordinate 204,613,487 of CM045758.1, forward strand.
GTCATCCCTTTGGCAACTCTTTTGTCTACATAGAGGCATAGAAACGAGTGTGTTTTCAATGGATCTCAACCAGACTTTGAAGCTTTATGTGAAGTTGTGAAAGTTAGAGTAGCTTTGTGGGTCAAGGCCTCCCCATTACCTGTGAACGTTTCTGTGAATGATCTGGTTTACAATCTGCAGCAGGTCAAGTTTTGTCTCAGGAATGGTGGTTGAGTATGTATCTGTTTTGATTGTTTATCTGTTTTGCATCAGGAATGGTGGCTGAGCTAGTGTATAGGCTGAGCTAGTGTATGGTCTGGTTACTGAGGATAGTGCATGATCTGGTTTATGCTGTCAGAGGTTTCTGTGTATGTTCTGGTTTACAATACAGTTTGAGTGGTTCCTGTTTCGGTGTTTGATCTGTGCTGTTCTGTTTCTGTGAGTGATCTGTTATCTGTTTCTGTGAATGTCCTGGATTACAAACTGGATTGAGCTATTGCTGATCTTTTGCTTCTGGAATGGTGGCACATTGGTCTTGCTTTTGCTGGTTGAGTGGTTATCTGGGTTGCCCTGTTCCTTTGGGATTGGTTATCTGTTTTGCTGTTCTGTTATCTGTTTAGTGCTGATCTTGGTTGTTATCGGTTTTGCTGTTCTTGGTTGTTGCTTGCTTTTGGAATACCTCTTCTAATCACACTTATTGTTCTTGTAGTTTCTCTGTGCAATAAAGTATATGCTCAGGAGATTGAAGATGACAAAGCTATTGACCATCATGAATTGATCGATGAAGAAAATCTTCAGTTAAATTCTGCGACTGCTGGGAGAATGGTAAGGAGAAATTATAATATTCAACTTTATTGCATATTAGGATAGCTGTCCAATAACTGTTATTCTTTTCAAAAAGCTTGTCATTTTATGATATCTAATACAGTACACTATTTGTTGCATGTTCTCATGCCATTTTTTGGTGCTATTTTGTGTGGAGAACTTTCCTTTCACATTCCAGGTTCAGGAAAAATAGCATGAAGTTTATTGAGTAGTAGTCAATGGCAAATGATATTCTCTATTTGCAGTTTGTTTCGCTTAGTGAAACTATTATAGTGGTTTTGGAGGGAAGTGCTAACATGATAGGAGTTGATTGAATGCTAAGAACTGCTTCAAATGGTGACAATGCGCCAATTGTAAAATATGTGTGTGTGGGTGTGTTTTTCCTTTTTTTTTTTTTTAAAAAAAAAATTTAGCTTTTGAAATTGAGATTTTGAACATACATGTCAATTAATAGCCTCTTCTTACTGAGGCTTTCAATGTTCTAATGTCTTTCCATACTGTCACGAATCTCTTTTCTTTCTTTAGTCAGATTGGCATATTGAGAGCCATTCTCTTATTTTCTTAGTTTTCTCATGGATTCCGTCGGAGTCATTATTTCCTTCTATCAACTGAAGTTGGAGAGTTTTGCAGAATATGAACTTTGGTGGCCAAATGGGCCTATGTAGATTGCCAAATTGGTTTACTGATAAATTAGAACAGATAATTAGATTGAAAAATACTCAGCGGTTTATTTCTTGTTTTTGCTACTTGAACTGTTCCCCATATTTCAAAAGTCTGACAATGTATTCCTAGAATGTTACTATAGTTATGTGCGACAAATGATGGTTGATTGCAAGAATCTACACCACCGACCTGTGCATCAAACTTGGAGACAATTTTTGGTGAGTCAAATGAAGTTCACAGTGAACCAGAGATCAACAATGATGCAGGTACAGTTTGGAATTTTTCTGTTTATGCTATCTTGGGAATTGTTTTTTTTTTTTTTTAATCTTTAGTTAGAGATTTGTCACTAGAGCATGTGTACTTTTTGACATGAAGATGAAGTTTTTTGAGAAATTTTGTTTTGAGTGTTGCTTCTTTCCTCCTAAAAAAGGTGGAAATGAAAATGCTGGAAGTCACTGCTTCATGTTTCCAGAAAATGGTCTGTATGTGTCTAACATAATTTATCTGTTTCTTTCTTTTGGTTTTGAATACAATATTGATCAGCTAAAGCTCCCCATAACTCAAAATTTCCTTCACTAAAAGGCACTTTAAAGAGATTGGGTTCACATATTTAAAAAATTACAACATCCTTGACTAGTGCGAAAATTGTAAGATGAGCAGAACAAAGAAGCAACACATTTTGTTTTGGAAGATCACCAAAAAGCAATTACTAGACCCCCAATGCTTGCATTGCATTCAAACTCATTTCATTTGTTGCCTGCACACCAGTTTAATTCTTTATCACTTACATTCCCAACTTATTTAATGTGTCACTTGAATGAATAATGATGAAATTTTGCTTGATCCATGAAGAGTTCTTTGTTGGAGATAGGAGTATAAATCTTTGCATATGTTCGTAAAGAATGTCAAACAACATAGATTTTTCTTATTGGATTATGTTTTTATAAAATATTTCAAGCACATGTCTTAGCTTTGGAAATATAAACCATCTTCTGCATATGACAGCGCAAAGCAGAAGATTCACGTTCAGTTTTGAACTGGTCCGCTTTTGGGAGCTGATGACAGTGATGATAACAGCAGAAGCTCTAGTGAATATCAAACTTGCAATGTCTCAGATTTCTACATTTCTGACATGATTGCTGCAGGCTTACCCATTGAAGGCAACTCAATTTATGATGACATCGCAGAAGTTAGTTGCTTGCTTGATTACAAATGTGATGAGCCAACTACGTTTTTTGATGTGGCTGAGGAATACATGATACTGCCTTTCCTTGGGGATACCACGGAGGCAGGTGGCAATCATGATGGCAGAACATGTGAGGACACCATTATAGATTCAGATGATTCAAGCCTGTATCTTGCAATCCATCAGTTGAGATCCTGCAATGAGGAACCTGATGTGAATCCCTACTCAGATTCAGATCAATTAGAGTGCTTTGATCCACACAAGTTTATCAGAAATCTACCTGACCTACCAGATGTGGCGCCAAAATTTCACCCCACTACATTGCTAAATGAATCACAGAAAATGAAGTCCACTACCCTAGTACTGGATTTGGATGGTAAGAAAATTGAACTCCTTTGATCTGTTTACTATTAATCTTGATATTATTTCATTTTATCTTATCTAGTTTATTTCTCGGTTATGTCAGTATAATATTTATGATCCACACCTATAGTGAACTTTCAACTTCGGGTGTACTTGTATTTCTACGAATCATTTTAAAGAATTTTTACTTAAGTTTATGCTTCCAAAGGTTGGTCACACTAGCTTTCCTTTGTGCAGAAACACTTGTCCACTCTACGTTGGAACATTGTGAAGATGTAGATTTTAGCTTTCCAGTCTTTTTCAACATGAAAGGGCACAGAGTCTATGTAAAACAGAGGCCTTACCTTCTAATGTTCCTAGAGAGGGTTGCTGAGATATTTGAAATTGTGGTGTTCACAGCCAGTCAAAGCATCTATGCAAAACAGCTTCTGGATATACTGGATCCAGATAGAAAACTTATCTCTCATTGAGCTTATCGTGAATCACGCATTTTTTCAGATGGAAGTTACACTGAGGACTTAACAGTTTTGGGTGTCGATCTTGCAAAAATTGCTATAATTGACAATTCTCCTTGAGGAGATTTCCTGCCCATTGACTTTCGCATATCCTTTGTAAAGAATATTTGGTTGATAATTGTTACAAGTTACATATATACCTATGATTTTGTGAATGTGAATGTGAATGTGGATATGTATGGATGCGGATGTATTTTATTTTAAAAAATATTAATAATTTGTACAGGGAATGAATTAATAAAATATATATTGATTTTATGAAAATAATTTTATTGTGACAATAATAAATCGTTGTTAATGTAATCATCATTTCCTTACATTTTATTGGCGACAGGTTAATTTGTCGCATATATATCGTAGTTCAAATCTTTTGCGACGGTTTAAATTGTTACAAATATGATATTAATTTTATTTTATTTTTTTGCGACGTTTTAAACCGTTGCTAATAATACTTTTCGTGACGGTTTAAATTGTCGTAAATACGGTATTAATTTAATTATACTTTTTTTGCGACATTTTAGACCGTTGTTAATAATACTTTTTGCGACGTCAAACACCGTCACTAAAAAAGTTTTGGCGACGGCACTAACATCGTCACTAAAAGTGAAGTTTTTTTTCCTTTTTTTTTTTTGTGTCAGGTTAAACTGTCGCGCTACAAGGAAGCGACGGTTTGTAACCATCGCAAATACTTTTTGTCACGTCCCTTTCCGTCACCCCTCATTTCCCGTCGTCACTCCGTCGCAAAAAGTCTTTTGTGCCGATATGTGAACCTTTTGCGATATTTAAGACCATCGCAAAAGCTCCAATTTTTAGTAGTGACAGTCTTTGCCAAGGGGCTACTTTGCCACTTCCTATGCCTCTGAAAGGTTGGTAATTGTATGTATTTTTATTATTTATTATATATGCCTTCTAAACCACTAGTAAGCTAAATATGTTCACGGGATTGTTATGAAAGTGCTTACTTGAGCCTAGGTAATGAGGCTTGTCCCAATATCTATGCAACTTACCCACTCATACCAAGTCTTTGAAATCCTCATTAAGGTCTGATTTAGTGTCAGTTTTTTAGGGCTTCTTATAATATTATATATATATATATATATGTATATTTTGGAAATTTGTGGTAGAATATTTAGTATAACTTGCTTACAAGACACATGTGACTTGTAGGTGAAAACGAGACTCAAAACCGATTTTCGGTTTTGAATCTAGGGCCTAATTTCCGTTTATGAAAACTTGTTCTTTACAAACTCTTTTTCGATCCGGTTGACACACTAAAATGCTCAAACGGTATCGGATGTCAATGAAACTTGACACACGACTAACTAGGCACAAGCGACTTGTAGGAGAAGACAAGACTCGAAACTGATTTTCCGTTTTGAATCTAGAGCCTAATTTCCGTTTATGAAAACTTATTCCTTACAGACTCTTTTTCAAACTGGTTGACACACTAAAATGCTCAAACGGGCTCGGATGTCAACGAAATTTGACACACACAACATACTAGGCACACGTGACTTGTAGGAGAAGACAGGACTCGAAATCCATTTTCGATTTTGAATCTAGGGCCTAATTTCTGTTTATGAAAACTTAGTACTTACATACTTTTTTCCGAACCGGTTGACACACTAAAATGCTCAAACGAGCTTAGATGTCAACAAAACTTGACACATACAACATACTAGACACAAGTGACTTATAAGAGAAGATATTGGAGCTTACAATCTTATTTATGTATTTATTGAAATAAATGTCCAATGTTTTATATTTTCTGTAAGCTTGAAATTAATTATATTGTAAATGATTTTTTTGTTTTGTTGGTTTCTTTTTGCAGATGCAACCCTTTGAATACGTGATGATATCTTTGCATGCCGATATTGCAGTTTACAATCTTTTTTGTATTTATTTATTTTTTGAAATAAATATTAAATGTTTTACATTTTCTGTAAGCTTGAAATTAATTATATTGTAAATGTTTTTTTTTATTTTATTTTATTTTTTTTTGCAGATGCAACCCCTTTTGAATACGTGATGATATCTTCGCATATCGATATTAGAGCTTATTGTTGATATTAAAACAAACTATAATATATATGTTTTTGTATTTGCATTGTCAGTACTTTTGTTTTGCTTTATATACAAAAATTTAAGTTCTTTAATATAAAAAATTATTAGTATTGTTGGAGAATGTTTTATATATTTTAGTAAAGAATATTTGGTTGATAATTGTTATAGGGTACATATATACGTATGATTTTGTGAATGTGAATGTGAATATGGATGTGAATGTATTTTATTTTAAAAAATATTAATAATTTGTATAGGGAATGAATTAATAAAATATATATTGATTTTTTAAAAATAATTTTATTGCAACAATAATAACCATTGCTAATGTAATCATCATTTCCTTACATTTTATTAGCGACGGGTTAACCTATAGCACATACATATTAGTTCAAATCTTTAGCGACGGTTTAAAATGTCGCAAATATGGTATTAATTTAATTTTACTTTTTTGCAACATTTTAGATTGTTGCTAATAATAGTTTTTGCGACATCAAATATCGTCGCTAAAAAAGTTTTAGCAACGGCAACCAACATTGTCACTAATAATGAATTTTTTTTTTCTTTTTTTTTTTTTTTGTGTCAGGTTAAACCGTCGCAAAAACCATTGATTAGCCATCGCTACCAAGAACGTGACGGTTTGTAACCGTCGCAAATACTTTTTGTCACGCCCCCCTTCCGCTACCTCCCATTTCCTGTTGCTGCTCCGTCGCAAAAGAATTTTTGCGATGATATATGGACCTTTTGCGACGTTTGAAACCGTCGCAAAAAGCCCGATTTTTAGTAGTGTGTGTTGCATGAAAATTTTGTTTTTATTCACTTTGGTTGTCAAGAAATGTTAATTTGAAAACGATGATGAAAAACTGATCGATATCTTCGTTTGGTTAGTGTGCTTGTTTGGGACCACTAGAAATGTACAAATGTTTACCAAGACATTACAATATTTAATCCTTTCTTTTGTTTTTTGGTTGGTAATTTTATCTCTTACAAGACATGTTTGATATCTATAACACACGTTTTCTATGTTTAAAAAAAGTAAGGAAATTTAGTAGGTGTTTGGGAAGTGGATTCTTTTGTAGATTTTTTTAGTTGTAGGATATTATTAGAGAAATTTTTTTTTTGTGTTTGAAAAGATAGTTGGGTTTGTTTGTGGTTGGATGTAACGTTTGTGAGAGAAAAAGTGAAATAATTATGGAGTTTGATGTGATATTTTGTTTGAATTTGTTTTTTTTAGTTTTGTAAAACATTTGTCTTGTAGTGAAAAAAAAAACAAAAACAAAAAAACAAATCCAAAACCAAGTTCCCAAACGACGAACAACTTAATTTATTTTTGTTTATAAGTTTACTAAGAATAAAACACATAATTGAGGAAGGATAAAATAAAAAATAGAGAAATGTTTTTTGCCCCGAATTCTCACGCCCCGAATGCCCAAAATGACGTCGTTTTGGGCATTATTTTATTTTTCTTATTCTTCTTCCATTTTCAGTCTGAACCAAAGAGGGAGAGGGAGAGAAAGAGAAAGAGAGAGAGAAGAGAGGTCACCGGTCGTCGGTCGGAGGCTGCGACGAGCTCAGCTAAGCCTCCACTCAGCTCTCCGAGCTCATCGCATCCGAGCTCGCAGTCCCGCCGAGCTCGTCGCAGCCTTCGACCGCCGCCTCCGACCCCGCCTCCGCCTCCTCCTCTCCTCCCCCTGTGAGTATGCCCCCTCCAGTCCCGAGGCTTTTCTCAAAATAAGCCTTTTTTGCATTGTATTTCCCAAACTAGGCCAACTTCTGACGGAATTCCAAAACTAAGTTAAAGCGCCATTTCGATTCACGCTTTTACTGTTAGGAGCGTAAAATTAGATGAACAGGAAAATCGCTATTACAAATAGCGATTTCGATTAAGAACTCGCTATTACAAATAGCGCTTATAGCGTCAATTTTTTCCCAGAAAAAAACGCTGTTAAGAATAGCGCTTTTAACACAAAACTTTTTTCCTAGGAAAACGCTATTACTAATAGCGCTTTTAACAGAAAATTTTTTTGGAAGAAAACGCTATTTCTAATAGCGCTTTTAACAGATAATTTTTTGGAAGAAAACGCTATTTCTAATAGCGCTTTTAACAGATAATTTTTTGGAAGAAAACGCTATTTCTAATAGCATTTTTAACAGAAATTTTTTTGGAAATAAACGCTATTTACAATATAAAACCAAAGAAAAAAACATAAATGGGCTACACGTTTACACTCTATAAAATTGAAATTGGCTTTAATAAAGCCATTGTCATGTTAAAATATATATTTTTTTCTTTTGTTTTTTTTTTTATTTAGAATGTGTAATTCATAAATTTTACATAATATGAAAAAAACCTCTTTTCATATATTAATTTTACATACTATTTTTCATATATATCATTTTAAAATCATATTCATTTAGATATTATTAAGCCAATCATGTTCATTTATTTGGCTTTACTGAAGCCGTTGTCATGTTAAATTTTTTATTTTTTCTTTGTTTTGATTTAGAAAATGTAATTCAATTTTTTTTTTCGTCTTTACTGAAGTTGTTTTCATGTAAATTTTTTTTTGTTTATTGTTTTGTGTTTGTTTTGTTTAAAAGGTGATAATGTAATTAATAATTTTTTTTTGGCTTTACTAAAATCGTTTTCTTGTAATTTTTTTTTTCTTTTGTCTTTGTTTTGGGTTAGAAGGTGTTATTTAGAAAATTATTTTGGCTTTACGAAAGCCGTTTTCATTTAAACATACATATATATTTATTCTTTTGTCTTTATTTTGAGTTAGAAGGTTTCATTTAGAAAATTATTTTGGCTTTACGAAAGCCATTTTCATTTAAACATACATATATATTTATTCTTTTGTCTTTGTTTTGGGTTAGAAGGTGAGAATGTAATTCAGAAAACCAGTTTAGTAAAAACATTTTGTACCCGTTTTCATTTAGAAAATTTATTTTTTTGTTTCGTCTTTGTTATGGGTTAGAATGTGATATGCATGCTCTACAGTCCGAAGCACACCCACACACTGTGCAGCTCGACGAGCAACGACGAAGGGTGAGACGCGAAGACCACCGCGGAGTAGGCCAAGAAGACGAAGGCCACAGCGAGAGCTCCTAAAATAAATTTTGTCAACATTTTTGTAATAATACTTAATACATAATATTGCCGAAGTCAGTACTTTACTAAATACTCATATAGGCATGAAAACAACATAACTGAAGTTGCAAATGTAATAGTTTTCAGTTACATAGGTAGTACAGACATAATTCTCCCACAAAAATACATTCTGGACACCATGAACTGAACACACATTACATACATCCTGGACACCCTGAACTGAACACACAATACATAAACATAACAGTTACACAGTCAAACACTTGATTCATGACCTAATATTGCATATTAAAAGCCGTAACATTTGACAGACACAATACATAAACATAGACTTAAGCATAAACATAACATAACACCTAATTCGCGCTTAAATCGGCAGGTGGCTCCGAGTCTGAACAATCCGAAAGCTCAATGTCAGAGACAAGTTCAGGATCCTCCATGATATCCTTGATAGCCGCAACATCTGGTTCTGTTTTGTTCTTCTGGGCATCCTTCTTAACTATGAGTAGCTGTATATCGCGGGCCAACCTACGGCCCATTTGAGAAATCTCACGTTGTAGCCTTTGACATAGTCGATCAACATTTTCAGGATCTTCCTTTTGGATCTCAACAGAACGTGCTTTTGGCACCTTCAGTCCTCTTTCCCGACATAATCTTTCATTTTGCACTCGCTCTATAAATAGTGCGGGCCACTTCAGAAGTCTAGCATTTGCATAACCATATCCTGTTTGATCCTCTGATGGATCCTCCACCAAACCACATGGATCTCGATAGTACTTGGGCATGACAAAATGTCGCTTCCCAAACCTATCATGATAAGCACAAGAGGCATCTAACAAAGGAAATGGTGTTTCATCTTCAGTATCGCTACTTCCCCTTTCCCTTCCTCGTCGTGAACTTTCACCCCTTTGCAAGTTCCTACCACCTCTGCGATTCCCACTCCCTCCCATGAACCATGTAGCCATGCTAATTTTTTAAAGCAAATAAATGATAATTTCGTAGGGCGAAATGAGTTGTAAGGTTGTGTCTTCACCTTTACTCGTTTATATAGTTGGTTATGAACGACTTTAGAAAGATGCCTCTGCATGACAATCCCACATATATGAACAAAGTATGAGTTGTCAATAGATTGAAAAAACAGAGAAAAACAAATACTGTGGTCGAAGTCACGTGACTTGACAATCCATCTGTATATACAGACAAAATAAATGCATACTGACTGTAAGGTAAATCAGTGAATTCACTGTTGCCATGTGACTTTATGAATTGAGAATCCCACATATATCAATACGAGATGAGTTGTCACTGTAATAAAAAAGTCGAGCAAAAAATTGAGAAAACACAAAATAAAGGTATGCTGACTGTAAGGTGAATTCACTGTTGCCATGTGACTTTCTGAGTTGAGAATCCCACATATATCAATAACAGATGAGTTGTCACTACAATAAAAAATACGAGCAAAAAATCGAGAAAACCAAAGCCTCTGCACCAAGTCACATGACTTGACAATCCATCTGCATATAAGGACAAAATAAAGGTATGCTAACTGTAAGGTAAATCAGTGAATTCACTATTGCCATGTGACTTTCTGAGTTGAGAATCCCACATATATCAATAACAGATGAGTTGTCACTACAATAAAAAAATACGAGCAAAAAATTGAGAAAACTAAAGCCTCTGCACCAAGTCACATGACTTGACAATCTATTTGTATATACGGACAAAATAAATGCATGCTGACTGTAAGGTAAATCAGTGAATTCACTGTTGCCATGTGACTTTATGAATTGAGAATCCCACATATATCAATACGAGATGAGTTGTCACTGTAATAAAAAAGTCGAGCAAAAAATTGAGAAAACCTAAGCATGTGCACCAAGTCACATGACTTGACAATCCATCTGCATATAAGGACAAAATAAAGGTATGCTGACTGTAAGGTAAATCAGTGAATTCACTGTTGCCATGTGACTTTCTGAGTTGAGAATCCCACATCTATCAATAACAGATGAGTTGTCACTACAATAAAAAATACGAGCAAAAAATCGAGAAAACCAAAGCCTCTGCACCAAGTCACATGACTTGACAATCTATCTGCATATAAGGACAAAATAAAGGTATGCTGACTGTAAGGTAAATCAGTGAATTCACTGTTGCCATGTGACTTTCTGAGTTGAGAATCCCACATATATCAATAACAGATGAGTTGTCACTACAATAAAAAATATGAGCAAAAAATTGAGAAAACCAAAGCCTCTGCACCAAGTCACATGACTTGACAATCCATCTGTATATACGGACAAAATAAATGCATGCTGACTGTAAGGTAAATCAGTGAATTCACTGTTGCCATGTGACTTTATGAATTGAGAATCCCACATATATCAACACGAGATAAGTTGTCATTGTAATAAAAAAGTCGAGCAAAAAATTGAGAAAACCAAAGCATGTGCACCAAGTCACATGACTTGACAATCCATCTGCATATAAGGACAAGATAAAGGTATGCTGACCGTAAGGTAAATCAGTGAATTCACTGTTGCCATGTGACTTTCTGAGTTGAGAATCCCACATCTATCAATAACAGATGAGTTGTCACTACAATAAAAAATACGAGCAAAAAATTGAGAAAACCAAAGCATGTGCACCAAGTCACATGACTTGACAATCCATCTCCATATAAGGACAAAATAAAGGTATGCTGCCAGTAAGGTAAATCAGTGAATTCACTGTTGCCATGTGACTTTCTGAGTTGGGAATCCCACCTATGTCAATAAGAGATAAGTTGTCACTGTAATAAAAAAGTCGAGCAACAAATCGAGAAAACCAAAGCCTGTGCACCAGGTCACATGAATTCACAATCCATCTGCATATACTGACAAATCTCTCCACGATTTGACTACTCAATGTGTGAAAAAATGAAGCTTATGTAGCCAATGTTGTGTTTCACTTAGCTACGCAATGTTACGACCTACTATTTGTATTTCATTGAAAAGTATGACTATTTGAATTGTTGTTGTCATTTGGGAAGCTATTCGACCTACATTATGTTTTTGTCTTTGTTGAAGCCGGTAGTTCGTTTCACCGAGTTTACTTTTCTGTCAACCCTTCATTCATTACCAGAGTCATCATTTTTACTGAACTTTCAAGAATTAGAAGGTAACTCTTTCTTCTTCCCCGATGGAGATTGAAATTCGTTGTAAATTCATCCCTATTTCAGCAGCCCTAGTTAAGGGAACCTTTTCTCCGAGTTGCCTGATCTATTTTATGTGTTTTAAGTATTCACATAATTGAACATACATTAATCCATTCATTAATCCAGAACATTCATTAACTAATTGCAATTCAATAAAGAAAGTCATGAACTCATAAATGTGTAGTTATAAATGTAGTTATTTCATAAACTTCAGGTTCATAAAAGAAATACTTGAAATACATCCGTACGTTAGACCAACAACAACATTGTCTTACACTCCAGTAACGAACATATGAAAGATAACGGTGTTTGATTTCTTATTCCTCATCTGACATGTAGTAGTCAGAGAGATATTTTTCATTGTTTAAGACATTATTTCGTTCAACCATTGTCAAATCTCTGTTGCTTGCTTCTGCCATTTCAGTGGCTAGCTGAAGCATGAAATGTCGACATCTCCGCATCAACATTCTGTTGTTCTCCTTCTTAATTCTGCTAACTGCTTTTTCATAGTCACTCACATTTCGTCTAGGCATGGTCAATGGACGACAATGAGATACCGGTGCCCCAAGGTTACGTAGATCATTATACAATCCTTCTTGCTCCGTTACCCTGAACGCCCATTCTGCTCGGATACCAGCATAATAATCCTTCGGACTCGAGTACTTTTCGCTCTTGTAGTCATACGTAAATGGAGGTAGCAGCCACACTTTCGGATTTCTTTGCCGGTGTGAACTTCCTGCACCTCTTGAAGACATTGTTAATAACACAAAAATAATAATAATAATAGTAATTGTATATATATTACTTTTGTTATGACTTCAACAAACATCATACTGGGGTATTTATAGACATCATAGTGGTGCTAGGGCAGTATGGAATAAGTGATACACGTGATATTATTTGATGTTATTCATTTCATGTAATTTTGATTACCCGTGACTTTGTGTACCTGTGATATAGTCACGAACGTGGTTGTCAGATAAAATCATAATTGCAGGCCACAGAATCACAATGCAATCCCTTCATATTCGAGCAGTGCATTGTCAAATAAAACAAAATGCATTGTCAAATAAATTATCATTGTTTTTCTCACCAACATAATAAAATGGTCACTTGCTACGTAAACACGATTGTAACTTTGGTGCCTATATTTTTTCTGATTTTCAGTTAATTAACTTCACAGTCATTCGATTTTCATTGTCATTACACAACCGTCCATAGTGTTTTTTTACCAACATAATAGCATTTTCTGCTTCTTTTCACAGTCGTAATAATGTGACTCAGATGAATTCTGAAATGTAAGGAAAAAACAAAGCATGTAAGTTGCAATGCAGAAGTCACATGCATCACGTAATGTAAGGGAAAAAGTCACAACGTATACAAGCATGGCAAAGTCAGAAAGTCACATGCATTACTGCACCACTGCATAAAGTGACATGCATCATTGCATCAATGCACAAAGTCACTGCTTCTGCGGCACAATAGCCGATGCTACAGGCCTTTGATTCATTCATGACTTGACAAAAGTGGAGTCCTGACAGCCGAATGCACTGGATAAAGTCAGTGGCATGCATGTGATCGAACAGGAAATGCTCATAAATTGGTTCAGACAAAATATTATAATCAATTAAAATATTTTAGTACTTCAAATTGTAAGTATATTTCAATGCAATATTGTAGTCAAAATTCAGTGTGTTCGATTATATTTGTCAATTGTTCACAAATTTTATTAATTAATTTATTTATTAAAACAATCATAAAATATTTTTCATGACATATACTTGGTTGACAAATTTAAAAAACAACTGCTCATGTATTTATTAATTTGTTGAAATATAGTTTCACAATTTTTTACTTTTGTTTTCAAATAACAATAAATTATGCAATTCATAAAAGTCGAAGTGACAACTCCTATCAAGTTGATGCATAGTTGTTCAGTCATCAAAGTTGACGTGACAACTCTAATGCATAGTTGTCATAGTTGTTTACAAAATTGCATGCATACATACTACCATGTGTATATATGGTATAAATATCGAGCATACCACAACAAAAGTTTTACTATTTCTAGTGATATCATCATGACATATACGGTGGTTGATCTATATTCAAAGAATGGGTCGCTATTGGGTTGCAGATGGAGATGAATTTCAATACCCATTAAATCCAAATTTGCGTTACTCACGTACCGTCAATACCATGAGAGCTGAGTGGGAATTTCGCAAAACTCGAGCAAACGTTCTCGTTGAGCTATGCCGTGAAGTTAATCTTAAATTTCCTCGCCGGTTAGCCATGCGTATGCCAACTGACACTCCACAGTTGTTGCAAAGGGCATTGCATCGTATCCGCGATGAGGTTAATCGCATGACCCAACGTTTGCAAAGGTCCGGACTAATGAAGACCGCAAATGAGCGTGCCGAAGATGGGTTAATGGATGATGCACACCAGTACTACTCCTGGAGCATGGATGTTATGTATGAATCTGATATTGAGATGTCAGATGATGATGATAATGAATGAAATTGTTTGGATGAACGCCCAGGGCATTTCTGTAATGCATGCAATTTGTAATGCTTATCCATGACTTATCAATGAAGCGAGATATTTCAATTATTTTTAGCCTTGAACAAACATATTTTTTATAGCTTCTTTACACGTTTTGTTCAAACCAAACGCGTTTGTAATTTATGTTTTCCTAAAAATAAACATAAATGGTTGTATCAAATTTATTTAAACTTCAATTTTATAAATGGTTGTCTCAATTTGTAAATTTGAGAAAAAATCCTAAATTACTATAAATAATGCACAGATTACGGATAATGAGAGAGGGGTAGAGATGTGAAACAGATTTGTGTGATTCACCAATATAAATAAGAATAAAAAATTGTGAAATTATAATTGCGAATAAATAAGTATGACACTTACATCAGCTGTAAATGTTTGACACATACAAAAAAAAAAATAGAAAAAAAAAACCTATATAGTCCATATCGCAACCGCTAATGCCCTAACCTGCCTCACCCCACAACCCCGATCAGGATCTCCTCCTCGGTCTCCTACTAGAGACTCTCTCAATATCTGCACTCTCCTCGTGATGCGCCCTCATCGACAAACTGTGGAGCCTGTGAGTGTGACCCCTCTCCTCAAGATTCGATGCCCCGATCCCGCCTCAGGCTCGCAGATCGATCTTCGTGAGTGTGAAACTCCCACTCATCTCTGCTACAATCAGATCACGATCTGCAATGACCCCGACCGCCTCTCGCACTCACCGACTCGGCGCGACGTCCCCCACGACCATAACCTCGGCCTCTCACTCGCGCTCTTGGGGAGGGCCCAATATGGGCCTCATCATCAATGTGGGAGATGTCATGAGAATCAGATCATGTGTACTCTGGCGCGGTCAAGTAGTCCCCGTAGGCAGTGGTAACGGGTGGGTGGGGTAACAACATCATCAATGAGCAAGCGTCAGAATGGCGGGTGGGTGGGGTAACAACATCATGCATGAAGCGGGGCGGTGACCAATCGTGGTCGTGGTCGTGGTCGGTCGGTCGATATCTTGGGTAAGATGTACGTGTGGGGAATATGAAGAAATGTATGGGGTATCATGCGGTGAGGTGACTGAAGTCGAAGGACTTCTTTGTGGTCGGGCCGAAATGGGAGGCATCGACGTGACGGATCGATGTTCGAGTACCGCCGACTGGATACACCGTAGTCCCCAAAATGTAGACGATCTACCCGATGGGCATGCTGGATCCCCTCATACAATAACTCTTTGATCTCTACAAGGGCCTGTAGACCAAGCTGTCCATCACGTTTGAAAATGGCGTCCTCTGCCAAGTGATATGACCTCCCAGCTTGAACCACCTGAACAAAAAATCAGATATATTAGGCTATAGTTGACTGAAAATAATCAATTATGATATTAACAATTATCTGACATATAGTATGATACTCACCAATGCCTCGAGAGAAGGCCCAACCGCCTGATATCCGGCCTCGGACAGGTGGCTCGGATTACCGACAAGTAGGTGTGTATGTCGCCGATACCACAACATTTAAGGGTCAGGAGAGGGGAGGACCCCATCGCTCCAGTCAGCCTGTACAATAGTGTCGCGACGGGCATCCCACAATCAGATGTATCGCGATATGATGCACACTCGGTCGATCTTTGGCTCGGCCACGTCTATCAGTCGCATGCAACCGCCACTCGGTGTCACACCGATCCGGCACGGCCTGGACCCGACCAAACTGTCGGAGGACACGATCAGGGAGATGCCACTCAACCACGTCAAAACAAATAAGTGGTACTCTCGCCATCCATATATCCTCACCTAGTCGGCAGTAGTCTGGGAGCGTATGGAGGACATCAGCATAAGGCTGCTAGATAAACTACAATAACGACAAGTCTATTAAAAATCGCTCATAAACATATACACTCCATATGACAATTAAAATTTAGGTATTTAAATTTGATACCTCGCCGTCGATCATCTGGTCAAGCTGGTCTCTATACACGACGACTACGTGGGTCGACACGACCTCGTGGCTCATGTCAACCCTCCACCGGCTACCTCGAGGTCCGGCCGGCAACTGCATGTCTCCCTGCCCGATGGGAACCTCACCAGGAGCAACTAGTTGCCGCCTAGACGGGGTAATACGATTCAATCTCTCCCACGTCCAAATCTGCAATAGTTTCAACGCAATTACAATACTGATATATGCCATACAATATGAATTGACATGTAATCAAATTCTTACTAACCTGTAGCAAGACAAGGGGTCCTCCGATCTGAGTCACACCCACCTGAGTGGCTCGACATAACATCCTATACAAGCATGCCAAAGTCGCGCGCCCCACCAGATCTTGGCCGATGACGCTAATGTCTCAACGATGGCAAATACATCACTTGAGTAGTTCTCAGGACTTATCGTGAGAAGTACCCCCAATAAGCCACGTAATATATGCTCGCAAGATGTCAGCCAGATTAACTCATCTGGAGCATGATCCGAAGATTGCCTGAAAATGCTCGGACAGCCACCTCACCCTCACTCTACCTGCCTGTAAGTCTGCAGGTGTAGGTGCTACTCCCAATAGCTCAGCACAGAGGGCTATCCACTGCTCCGTCGTCAATGATGGGTCAAGTCCAAGAATCGCCGCCCATCAATCCAGAGACCATATAGGATGAATCGTCCTGCAATGTGACGGTGGCCTCACCGATCGCGAAATGAAATGTATGAGTCTCTGTGCGCCATCTCTCGTCGAGAGTAGTAATGAGTGAGTGGTCTAGTCTGATATGGCCTATACGATATACACCGTAGAGTCCCGCGCGTAGTAGACATCAAGAAGACTCTATTGTCCAATGGACGATGCCACCACGGTGCGTGCCTGGTCCTACATAACAGAATGAGTAGTTTAAATTATAGCATTAACAAGGAAATAAAAAACAAAATGCAGTGTATTTTCATTGTAAGCGTAAAGTCCAACAAACGTTATTGCATACCGGGTCCTCCCATATACTGTCAGCCCGATGTGGAAGACTCAAAAGGGGGACCTCATCAGGTAGATGTGCCATGAAGCCTGTACAGTTGAAAAACAAATACATTTTGAAAAACTGTATTGGTGAGCATGTAATTTAACTATATCAATTAAGCTCAAATTATTATGTACATGACGACTTGGAAAACAAATGTGGTCGATAATTTTAAAAGTCTAAATTTGTGTGCCATTAACATGGAAGCAATTCACTAAAATATGAATTTTGCATATTATGTGCCATTAATTATGATAAGCAATTCAACATAACCTATCGTTATCTATGCTTCGGAGTAACATACAAATCTTTTACAAAATCATTTTACGATCTCCGTTACATAAGCTTAATAATGACCAATAACATGTGGATAGTTTTTGTATGTCAATATTTACAAAAAAATGGAATGATAATTTTTTTTCTAAACTTCATTGTTGATTTTGGCATATTTGACATAACCTCATTACTGATTTTGACATATTTGACAAAACTTCGTTACATTTATGGCATATTCGACAAAACTTCATTATTGATTTTGTAATTTTTGTTTTGCAATAAAGTATAAAATTTGTAAATTACGTACATGTAATTCATAAATTGTAAATGTACAAAATGCTTGCATCAGTCGAAATATTAAAATCTTAAAATGATAGAAGAACTATGTGATTTTAAATAAAATTCTGTAATAAACATTTTCAATGAAGTAGAGAATAAAAACTATAGGGCTATGTGGTATAGTTAAATGTGTTTGCATTGTCATTTAGTTTAATTTATTTGTTTACTATGTTAGTTGTAAATTTTGTCAAGGAAATCAAACAATTACAATATATAAATAATTAAACAATAGAAACGATCTATTACAAATAAAAAATGTTCTATTAAATGTACGACCCCGTTTACAAATAATGAATTACAAAAGAAAAGAAAATGATCTATTACAAATAAAGAATTACAAAAAGATCTATTACAATATGTAAGTATTACATAGTCTTCATCGACCAAGTCGCGCCGGACATGTTCGCCTGTCATGACCTGTCTGCTGGCACTCACTGCAACGAGCGGTCAAACGCCTATCTGATATGTCCATCTCATTCGGAATACGAGACATAGATGTACGACCCCGTTTCACTTGTCGCAGACGCAGTACATTAGGCATTAAAGTCCATTGCGGATCAGCCCAATAATCTTGATGCGGTATTGGATTGAATTTAGTTTCCCAAACCCTCATGTATACATGAAGCCTATATACTAAATCAACGTACTCGAATGGATTGTCACCGCATTCAGACATTACAGCGAGCATATGAGAACATGGATAGTGTCGTATCTCATATTTCCCACAACTGCACGTGGGTTGATTCATCCGCACAATTTGTGTATTGCGACCTCGTCCATGGAGAAAAGATGTTTGTGCCTCAAACACGCAGCGGGGCCTATAAAAAAATTGTAATACAAACTAATGAAGTTCATGTTTTTAGGTGTAG
Organism: Camellia lanceoleosa; assembly: GCA_025200525.1. Classification (NCBI taxonomy): domain Eukaryota; kingdom Viridiplantae; phylum Streptophyta; class Magnoliopsida; order Ericales; family Theaceae; genus Camellia; species Camellia lanceoleosa. The sequence continues at coordinate 204,632,405 of CM045758.1, forward strand.
TTAAATTGACAACATAATAACAATAATTTCATTTATATTACAAACTAACCTGTCATATGATATCAACTTGAAAGTATTTTCCCTTGCGATGCCATCCTCAATAGTTTTTTGCATCTCTCTAGGGTATTGGAACTCATTTCGTACATCTAGTTCAGCTTGGGCTCCCATCTCGTCAAAATATTTTACAAGCCGCCGAAATATAAATTCAACCATAGCTGAGATAGGTAAGTTCCTTGCACCTTTCAAGACGCTGTTGAAGCACTCTGCATCATTGCTAGTCAATACCCCCCACCGATGTCCACCGTCATACGAAAGGGCCCATTCCTCAGGATTCATCTTGTAAACCCAAGTGATGGCTTCTTGGTCAATAGCTTGTATTTGTTGTAAGTAACCATTACACTTTCGTCGTTGATGAGCACTTCCTGCTTTCCATAGAAGTTGTTTCAGCTCCTTATTTTTGAACGTAGTGTTAAAGTTACTACAAACATGTCGAAGGCAGTGCCGATGATATCCAACAAATTGGAGCGAGGGGTTCAACCAATGCCGCCTCACAGCAGCTAAAATACTCTCAGCTCGATCGGATATCAAAGTTACTCCCTGTCGATCCATGACAATATGTTCCTTGATATTTGAAATGAAGAACGACCAAGACTCCAAACTCTCCTTGTCGACAATAGCAAATGCAAGCGGTAGTACTTTGCCATTGGCAGTGACAATCGTTGCTACAAGCAACACACTAGTGTATTTCCCGTATAAGAATGTACCATCTATGGTTATAACAGGCCTACATGTCTGAATCCATCGATGACGGGTTTGGAAGACCAAAAAACAAAGTGGAAGACGGGCATAATGGTTGTATTTCCGGTATATCTATGCTTCCATTGCACGATGGTGCCAGGATTAGATGTTTGTAATGCATACATGAATTTATGCAACATCATATATGATTCATCCCAATCCCCGAATACCATTCTAATTGCCTTTGCCCTTGCATGCCACGCCTTCTTGTATGATATAGTATAGTTCATGGACTTTTTTATATCTTCGATGACATTCTTAATGGGCATATCAGGTTCGTTCTGCATACAACAATACCTATGAGTCAGATTATTTTGGTGTGAACTCTTTAAACAAGCAATTTTGGTGTGAACACTTTAAACAAACAATGTGTATATAAATGTAAACATTTATTTTGTATACTCACCGCAACTTGTCCCAAAAGATGAGAAGCAATGTAACTGGAGCTAATATTTGTGTGGTCCCTGTTCATTCGTGGGTATAAACAATGGTGAGGACCCCTATACTGCTTTATTTCAAAAAGACCATGTCTCCTACTAAGAGATGCACGCAACCACCATCTACAGTCATGTTTGCAAGCACACACCCAAACGTCTCGCTTAAAGGTTACGACTTTATACTATCGATTATTTGTTGCATGGTACAATTTCACAGCATGTACGAGTTGCTTCTTATCAACGAAAACCATCCCTTTGTCCAACTCTGGATTTTCAGCATTCCAGATTCGGTTACGGGGAACGACATCGCGGTTAGTAATGTCAAAATCACCACCCATGTGAATGTTTTCATACAAAGGGATTTGAGGTCTAGGTGGAATGGGGGCATTCTGAATATCAAAGGGAGCGTCGACATCATCTTCTTCATCATCATCATCATCTGATCCGCCCAATAAATTTTCTTCATCACACATTTCATTCTCATCATTGTCTAGGGCGACATCAGATCAGACATGTCATCGACAAGAACCGCATGTAATTAACCGTTTGACCATATTACCAAAGAACTTTAATCGAGTCGTATGATGGCTATAGGTGGACACATCTTAGGTGTTATTGTGAAATTCAGTCTCGTATCCACCACGTGAACTTGATTCTCCACCATGGCCATGAAATGTCTGTTGTGTGTAGCCAGCTGCATAACATTCATTTGATTCATACATATGAGACTGACATGCTGTCGTGTCAATCCTATGTATCAGCAATGTAGTGAATGGATGCGAATCCATCTGTGTTATATTCGGAAGATTCTATACAACCTCTTTCTGAATGTACACTTCCAAACAATTTGGTGGTTCGAAATTTCCACCGATACTTAAAACGGTGTTCAACGCCTCATCGTCATTTATCGGTAATATTTTGTATTTGCTGGTTGCTTGCCACTAGCGATAAGGATATCTACATTTGAAGATCAATTGGACTGTTTCCCCATAACTTGCGACCTTGGACATAAACATCTCTTCCAAATTGCCAAGTGTGGTGCCAAGTTGCACCCTATATATCCCTTTCGGCTCAGCATCATATGACACACCTTCATCGGGATCCCGAATTATGTTTCCCCCCCAGTAAAAGATAATTGGAACAGTTGCCATATACTTGCTTCAATGAAATAATAAATATTAAAATATCAACAATATACATATATCGAATTCTACTTGTAAAATAAACATTACAAAAAATATTAAAATTTGCAGAAGTCACAAATAAAAGTAACCCTCTAATTTTTTGTCAATTTATATTTTCCAGGGTTGAAGGAACTGTAGAGGTGAAACATTAATTCAATTTGTATTTTGTCAAATATATATTTGTGTCTCAACTTGTTTAACCTGGTGATGTAATTGTTCAGATTTATGAAAAATATAAGTTAATTTGATTTGCTCAAACATGTATCATTACCGACCTTAATGACAAAGTTATTTCCTATGTAAACTAGTAACCCTCGTCCATTTTGTAGAGGTCATACAGGCTTTCTTATAAAATTAAAACAAAAAGCTCATTTTGGATCATTTTGGATCGTTCTGAAAAGTAAGAAAAAAATTTAATTTATTTACTCATTTTTTTTCTTACACATACAAAACCAAAAAAATAATTACAGACATAATTTATAATGGCAAAAAATTAGAGATAATTAAATTGAAGTTGGTGGTTAAATGTATAGACTACATTTTTTGATAGTTATTCATGCGAATCTATCGGGCCATCCGTACCAATTATTTGGTATTACAAAACACAGGCTTACCCATCAAAGTGCCAATTTTTTTTTTCCCTTCGTACGTACGAAATTGCGATGGACTATTAATTAAAATAATTTAAGACTCTTTTCATGCATATATTGTAACTAGTCTAATAATGACTTCTAATTATGCAAATATAAATAAAAATTATTAAAACATAATGTTTACATTTTCCTTTTCAATGGTAGTGGACAATCACAAAGTGGAAAAAGCGATAAGTCAGTTCGTTCAATACCCATTTCAAAAACTTTTTCAAATTTTGTTCAGTTTTCTGGGGAAATTTTAATTTGTACTACAATGCTATTATATGTATTACAAATTCAGCTTATTAAATTTTTTAATCATATTTTGGGTGCCTGACCCCAAATATAGTGAAATAAACCAAAAGAAATTAAACCAATTTTTTTTTTATTTAAATCAAATAGACTCAAATTTAAATATTTTGAGAAACCAATAAAAATATTTCTTTTGAATAAAATAGAGTCAAAATTAAATATTTTGAGAAACCAATAAAAATATTTCTTTTGAATAAAATAGAGTCAAAATTAAATATTTCAGAGAACATGATCTTTTACTTGAGAGAACATGATCTTTTCATGGTGAGAAAATTAAATATTTTTTTAATCAAATACATTCAAAATTAAATATTTTTTTGTTTAATAATTATATTTTGTAGAAATTAGACATTAACAATTTCTGAACCATAATTTGATTCAAAAAATATAGACATTTTCATTCACAAGCATAATTTCAAAATTTCAATTTCTGATTTCAAATTTCAAAATATAGACATTTCATAATTCGAATTCAACAATTCTCAATTACATGAATTTCGTAATATGACATTAACAATTACGAATTATATGAATTTCAATTTTTTCTAATTTTATTCTTAATTAAACAAGATTACTTTTAAAACCATAATTTGAAACTCTAATTTCCTTTTCATTCCTCTTAACAAGCAAAAAAAAAAAAAAAACTCACAAGCATCATTTAAAAATTCCATTTTCTGATTTCAAATTTCAAAATATAGACATTTCATAATTTCAAATTAACAATTCTCAATTACATGAATTTCATAATATGACATTAACAATTATCAATTATATGAATTTCGGATTTTTTAATCGCAATTCTTAATTAAAAAAAATTACTTTTAAAACCCTAATTTCAAACCCTAATTTCCTTTTAATTCCTCTTAACAAGCAAAAAAAAAAAACTCACAAACATAATTTCAAAATTCCATTTTCTGATTTCAAATTTCAAAATATAGACATTTCATAATTTGAATTCAACAATTCTCAATTACATGAATTTCATAATATGACATTAACAATTATCAATTATATGAATTTCGGATTTTTTAATCGCAATTCTTAATTAAAAAAAATTACTTTTAAAACCCTAATTTCCTTTTAATTCCTCTTAACAAGCAAAAAAAAAAAAAACAATTTCCAATTCAACAAATGTACGTTGGTTTATTCAATATTCAAAATATATACATTTTGATTCACAAGCATAATTTCAAAATTTCAATTTCTTATTTCAAATTTCAAAATATAAACATTTCGTAATTTCAATTCTCAATTCTCAATTCTCAATTCTCAATTCTAAATTCTCAATTCTCAATTCTATGAATTTCATAATATGACATTATATGAATTATGAATTTCATCATTCCAAATTTCAATTCTCAATTCTCAATTCTCATATTTATGATTTATTTAAAAAATTTTAAAAATTCCAAACCTGATTTATGATTCAAAAGCATAAACATTCAAAAGCATTAGAACCGTTAATAACGTGAACCCTAAAAAGTCATCCTAATTTGAACAATCCTAATAATGTGAACAATCTGATATCGAACCCTAATTTCACAACCACAACCACACTGATAAAGCATAAACAATCATAACCATATTCAATTCACAAGCAACATCCAAAAATTCAAAAGCAAAAAAAATTCCACAAATTCAAAAGCATTCGCATTTCTGATTTACAAACCCTGATTTCTGATTTCAAAAAATTCCAAACCCTAATTTCATAACCACAATGATAAAACCCTAACACATTTAATAATTCACATATAAAACCCTAAATACTAAATACATAAAAACACAAAAATTAGGGTTAATGTTACATTTTCACAAACACAAAAACTCAATACATAAAATTAGGGTTGATGTCATACCACGGAGAGAGAGAGAGCACAGACAGAGAGTGAAGCAGAGACCGAGAGCAGAGAGTAGAGACCGAGCTGAGTTGAGAGCGAGATCGAGTGAGTCTGAGATGGAGAGTAAGTGATGGAGAGGCTGAGAGGTGGAGAGTGAGCTGAGAGCGAGAGCCGAAAAACCTAAGTATGAAAAACGTATGCAAATAAGAGGGGGGGCTTCGTATATAAGGCCTGTTAAAAACGCTGATTCAAAAAGCATTTTCATTTAAGTGAACTTGCTATTAGAAATAGCGTTTTCTTCCAAAAAAATTTTCTGTTAAAAGCGCTATTAGCAATAGCGTTTTCCTGGGAAAAAAGTTTTGTGTTAAAAGCGTTGTTCTTAAAAGCGTTTTCTTCTGGGAAAAAATTGACGCTATAAGCGTTATTTGTAATAGCGAGTTCTTAATCAAAATCGCTATTTGTAATAGCGATTTTCCTGTTCATCTAATTTTGCGCTCCTAACAGTAAAAGTGCGAATCGAAATGGCGCTTTAACTTAGTTTTGAAATTCGGTCAGAAGTTGGCCTAGTTTGGGAAATACAATGCAAAAAAGGCTTATTTTGGGAAAAGCCTCTGTAACAACCCTCGATCGACATCGTTAAACCATCAATTATCTATCGATTCATCGCTAAACCGAATCGATAATGACCGATAAGTGAATCGGATGAACTATGAATGCATGAATGGAACCAAAACCGAAATTGAATAAGTTATGCGTTATATTGCATATTGTATCTGTTTTGAATGATTATCTGCTTGAGTTTATGTGTTTAAAGCGCTAATTGAAGGCCTTATCGTGCCGATTTAGAAACCGTTTGAAGTTTTAGACTCGAGAGAATATTTCTGATTTTATGGTATATTTATCTCGAAAATTGATTAGGAATGATTAAATTAGATTAAATTAAGTCAATTAAAGAGTTTGATTTAATTACTTTATTGCCACCTTGAGTGGACCATTGTTTATTTTCTATCACTTGAGCCTACACACACTTGATCACAACATTTCTTCAAATTTCATTTCTTGAGCCTTGACCGACCAAGTGAGAGAGAGGGAGAGAATTATAGAAGAAATTGAATTCATCTTGTGTTCATAAGGATTGCTTGAAGAAATTGAAGGGTAGTTGCTAATTGAGCTCATAAACCTTGTAATTGACACTCTAGGTAAGGAATTCAATGTCTTCTTGTTACCTTTAAGCTCCATCTTGCATGTATCATGGTTAAAGAGAGCTTGAGTCTTGATTTTGTTCATAATTATTGAGCTAGAGCGCCATTGTTGCATGCATGTTGAATTTAGTGAGTTTGAAGTTGAATTCTTGGAGAATTGTCACATGCATGTCCATGTTTTTATCATAGTTCACGTTTCCTTATTGTTTTCAAAGATTGGAGCTCAATGGAGCAAGAGTTGAAGCTTGGATTTGGTTTGAAGTTCATGCATTGCATGTTTTGAAAAGTGTTCTTGAAATTAGTTTGAAATTGAGTTTAATTGAAACACCCTTGGGCCTTGATTTCTTAAATTGAGCTTTAAAACTTGTTATTCTATGTGTTTAAAAGAGTTTTCCAGGTAATGGGCCCAAGAGGATCGATTTTGGTATCCCAAACTTAAGTTTCGAACTCAGAACACAATTCTGGGTTTTCCAGATTTTTGAGTTCCGCTCGAGCGGAGGAAGTGCCGCTCGAGCGGGAAATTCATGCTCCCAGCATTTCTTCGACTTGTTTTACAGTCCGCTCGAGCGGAGAGTTTCACGCTCGAGCGGGAAAATCGCGCATCCAGCATCTTGCACTGTGCATCAGCCCGCTCGAGCGGGGACCTTTGTTGGCTTGTCCGCTCGGGCGCGGAAGTTGACGCTCGAGCGGAGGCCCTGTTTTCTGAAAATTCCGAAATTGAATTCTGTGCACATTTTCGCATCCTCATCCCATCCTAGGCATTCCTAGGCCTAGTTTAAAGCATCTTAATGAGGATTTAGAAGTAGAACCACATCGAGGAAATTTAGGGATTTAATTAATATCCTTCCGACTGTGAACTTAGTGTGTGTTCTATTTGTTAACTGTTTAGGGTTGGCTCTCGGGGACGCGCTCTAGCTGCTATTAGCCCAATCTCTGTGAGTAACAGATTGTGTAAAGATATGTTCAAATGGTTATATTTTGAATACTGAACTGAACTGTTTATTGAACTGATATTGTTGATTGAATGAATGTATGTCTGATTTCGAATCAGACAGGCATCCTTAGCACCCACCGTTATTGGTATTCTGAGCTCATCGGTTTCCTTGTGGAACCATACTTTTCTTGATTGATGATCATCATTCTTGTTGGGTTCATAAGGCTCGGTCCTTTTGGACCTACTGTTTATAGGCTAATGGATGTACCACATATGACTGATTGATTGAAATACTGATTGACTGAAATACTGAAAGATTGAAATACTGTTTAATGAACTGATTTCATTACTGTAAGGGCATTCATTCATAACCTCTTTACACTGTATGTTATTCACTGGGTTTTAGCTCACTGTTTATATATATATGTAAGTTCTCAGCAACCGGACCGGAGCTAGGAGCGTGGGATTGGTCCCCAGTTTTGTCAAGCCAGCCTATGTGCCTCACTGCGAGGTTCCGAGTTGCCATGCTATGGCTTGGGGTGTTTTTGTGTTCCCGCCGTCTCCTCATCAGATTGTACTTTTGTATAGATCGCATCGCTGATCATATCGAGGATTCAACTCCGTCTGACCGATCAGATATGATTGTATAGAATGTACTGTGTTGAACCGTATGAATGCATAAAAATGTTTTTGACATACAGATTTTCACAGCTCAATGAACACTAGTTACTTATCAGATTGGCTTCCGCCAGCCTCAGACTGTTTGATCAGATTACTTTTTTGTAGGCCTTTGGTAATATCGGATTACTGGCCAGTTACGGTGCTAAACCCATAGGGCCGGGTTTGGGTCGTGACAGCCTCCCAGTCCCCTCCTCCTCCTTCTCTCTCCTCCTTCTTCTTCCTTCTTCTGCTGAAAAAAAAAAGAAAAAAAAAGAAAAAAAAAAGGAGAGGAATTCGGGGCATTCGGGGGAGCTCATATTCGGGCTCCCAATCGCGATTGTAAAAAATATATATTTTTTTTCTTGGATAATATTACCAGAGTAACATGTTACTGTCAGACAAAGTAAAATATAATTGTCAAATAGAGTAACATGTAATTATTTACATAAATTTCAACGGTAATAAATTTTTTTTTTAAAGAATTTCATAGTGAACATGGATTTTATTTGATAGATCTTGATGAGAGAATTCTAAAAATATTCAGCTTGTTTGGTTCTGGTTTTCAGAAAACAGTTTTAAGAAAATTCCACTTTTTTTATTTTTTGTATTTTAATATTTTTAATGAATTTTTTTAATATTCAAAGCATTTTTTTAAAAAAAATTTTAGACACATCTAACAGCAATACATTTAAAAAATATAATATTTGTAAAAATAATATTTAAAAAATAATATCAAAAAATACAAAAAAATACTAAAATTCAGTACATTTTTTAAATATTTTTGTATATTTATTAATTTTTTAAAATATTTTTTCACAAATATTTTATCATTTGGATACATTTAAGTGAGATGCATCTAAAAAAGTAAAAAAAAAAGGGCAAATTACACAAATAGTCCCTATAGTTTGAGGCTTGTGTCAGTTTGGTTCCTGACTTTTCAATTGTGACACATTTGACCCTAAATTTTGAATTTTGTTCCAAATAAGGACAATTGAATATATAATTAGATTTTTCAAGGGTAAAATTGTCAATTTGATAAAATATAAACTAATTTGACAAAAATAAACGTCAAACAAATATTTTTGAATTTTAAAAAATTATTTCTATCTACTAAAAATAAAATTATGTAAAATTGATAAATCTTTTAGACAATTATTTTTTTTTTACCAAATTAATTTTTATTATATATTTGGATGATGATCATGTAAAATTAATTTTAAAAAATTAATCATGTAATTTTTATTAATTTTACATAATTTTATCATTGGTGGATAAAAACAATTTTAAAAAAATTAAAAATATTTTTTTGACATTTATTTTTGTCAAATTAGTTTATATTTTATCAAATTGACGATTTTACCCTTGAAAAATCTAATGATATTTTCAATTGTCCTTATTTGGAACAAAATTCAAAATTCAGAGTCAAATGTGTCACAATTGAAAAGTCAGGGACCAAAGTGACACAAGTCCCAAACTATAGGGACTATTAGTGTAATTAACCCAAAAAAAAATTAAAATTTAAAAAATATTCCCTACAAACAAAAACCACGACAAAACAAAAAACTCAATTTTCATAAAAATAAATTCAAAAAAATGAAATCAAACACAATGATTAATTTTATTAAAACCGACATCCACACAAAAGTTATATTATTTTAAAATTTAATATTTTGATAATAGTGATATTTGTTAAATTTTTTAAGAAATTTTTTTTGTATTTGTCTTTAATGCATTAAAATTTTGGGTTTTGCTACATCCCCCTAAAAACATCCCCCCTAAATCCCTCTAATTTCCATATCAAGTAAAAAAAAAAAAAAAAGAAAACAGTTTCCTAAAAAAGAAATTAGGAGGATTAGGGGTGAGAATTTTAGGGCTCCAAATCATTTCCCTAAAATTTTATTAGGAGGGGGTTTTGACCAAATTCCAAAAAAGTAATAACATAGTTTAATAGATGATATTATATATATAGACAGGTTAATTGTAATTTATGTCTATGTATATTTAAGGGAATAATGCTATATGTATTAATTAGTGTACTAATTGATGATGTGGTATAATTTAAGAAGTTTTTGATATTTATAATGTGATTAGTGTTGATATATTAGTTAATACATTAATTAGTGCAGGTAACACTACCGTATTTAAGGTGGAATGAAATATAAGGGACAATGATTAATTCAGACAGTTGGATGGAGCCTGAAGGGAGGAGCCTGAAGGGAGATAATGTAATTTTACTTATATACCATAGCTCCGTTTGGGAAGTGGGTTGACTTTTTAGCTTTTTAATTTTTTTGTCTATTTTAGTTTAGGGTTAAAAAAACCTGGTTTGGGAAAAACTTTTGATTTTTTTTAACTTTTTTGTAAGAGAAAGAAAAAAACTTATTTTATTTTTGTGACTATTTTAATCGAAAAAAAAAAAAAAAAAAAAAAAAAAAAAAAGCGCCTCTAAACCAACTCCCCAAACGGAGCTCATATGATGTTTAATAATTTTAAAACAAGAGATTAGTGGACATTCCATCCTTTTAAACAAACTGGTCCATGGTGTAGCATGCAGTTTTTTTACAATTTGCAGAAAATATTCGATTGAATCGGTTGCTTCCAGAATGACGACTGACATGGGTCCTCCGCCTTCCAAAAACCCTATCGCCACCGCCACCACCACCACCACCACCACCACCTCCACCTCCGAAGAAGCCCTCTCAACAGAACCCCTAACCAAAACCCTAGACGAACCTTCAACCTCCTCTGCACCAGCGATGGGTCAATCCGACTCCGTTCAATCCCAATCCAACGGCCATCAGGATTCCCTACCAGTCCCGCCCCAAGACGAACCACTGCAAGCCGAAAACACCACACCCAATCAGAGTGTCGATGTTAAACAGGACCAACAACGCCCAAATATTGCAGTTCCTTATACGATTCCTGAGTGGAGCGGACCTCCTCGCCACAAATTTTTCTTGGAAGTCCTCAAAGAAGGCTCCATCATTGATCAACTCGATGTGTAAGTCTCGTCTGTTCAAGTTCAATGTGCTTTTGGCGTTTATTTATTTAGGCCAAATTAATCTTTGCATACAATTTCAATTTCAATTTCACTCCCTGAACTTGGAGTTAAAGTTACAATTGGACCCAGTTGTACAAGGAGGTTTCCAAAGTAGAGGGATTAAAGTGAGGTTTTGATAAAATTATAATGGTGCTAAGCTAAGGGCTAAATTAGAGCAAGTAAAGTGAAATATTGATAAAAGGGACAAATAGACCCAATTGAAACTTCAATCGAGATCTGGGACTGACTAAGACGATTAAAAAGTGAAGACACAATTGGATTTTATGTAAACCATAGGGGTGCAAAGTGATTTTTCCCATTTATTTATTTTTTGTAAATTGTTACATATTGTGGGTAGTAGAGATTAGAGGCGATCGGTCGTTGACCTTTGGGAAGATGGTTGGGTACTTCAATGGCCTGAGATCACCGGAGGCGGAAGAGGAGTAGACCAAGGTAGGCTTAAAGAGGAAAGGGGTGGCAGTGAGAGACCTTGAACCAATATGTTATGTGATTCTTGTTGCTCTTGTTGTGTGTTTATGGCTGTACTTATGATGCCGTTATATAGACTCTAGGAGTATTGTAGCCCAAGCAATCTTAAGACGGGTGACAAGTTCTCCTCGACTCGACTTGAGGGTGATATCAGCCCTACTAGCTGTGTCCTATGATTCAGGTCCTTGGGAAGGTTGCATCATAGGAGCTGCAGGTGTAGGTATGATATCTTGAGAGGCGTATATCATATGTGCATCAGATGTAAGTGTAAGGTCAATGTTCCTTTCTCTAAGCCAGGTCAAAGGGGAGCTGTTATTGCAGGGAGACAGTTACATGACCTTGACGATCCAGAGGTCTTAGCCTCCAATCCACAATCCTCCAATGATCCCAAGCGGGAGTGCCTAGGTCCTACTCCCAACCTAGGCAGCCAAGAGGGTGAGTAGGGATGGCAATTTGAAACCGGCCCGACGGGGATCCCCGACCCCGACCCCGATTTTAGTGGTTTTTCTCCGAAAAATACCCCCGACGGGGAGGAGACGGTATTTAAAAACCAATCCCCGATCTGTTTCGGGCCGGGATCTGGATCTGCCACTGCCCGCCCCGCCCGCCCCATTCCCCGCCTGCTCAAGCAAAATTATAATTATATTATATATATATATATCAAAACTTTCCTCATTTCATCTCTTTCTCAGACTCACTCATTCTCTCTATTTAACCTCTCTCCTTCTCGGTTTCACTCTCTGTCTCTCTCTCTCAAACACTCCCACCACCGACCGTCGTAGACTCCCTCCCTCCAGGGGAGGGCCTCTGCTGTCCTCCTCTCACCACCGACTCCCTCCCTCCGGCAGAGGTCCTCCGCTGTCCTCCTCTTGCCACCGCCGATTCCTTCTCCGCTGTCTGAGATCTTCGCCGATCTGCAACGATCGAGCCATCCCTCTCTCTCTCTCGGCTTCTCTCTCTCCGCCTTAGATCTCCGTCGTCTTCCTCTCTCTCTCCGCTCCAGATCTCCACCGTCCTCCAGATCTCCGTCGATCTGCAACGATTGTTGTTGAATGTTGTTGTTGATAACAGATCTGTAAGATAGATTTATTTATTTTTTGGATTTGTAATAGCATTGTAATTGCATTGAATGTTATTGTTGTTGTTGTAGATCTGTTTCGTTGTTGCTGTTGTTGTAGTTTGATTTTTTTTTTTTTTTTTTTTTCTTTTGGTCGGGGAATGATCGGGGTTGGGGAAACCCGATCCCCGTTAGGGGACGGGGACGGGGGCAGTGATGGGCTCCCCGTCGGGGTCGGGACCGGGGACGGGAGAAATTGCCACCATCGGGGATCGGGGACGGGGAGGGTGATCCCCGCCCCGTTGCCATTCCTATGGGTGAGCCAAGGGCTCATCCTGAGCAACTAAGTAAACATAGGTGAGTCAAGAGTCCTGCTATGTTGTTACGGAGCTGGGGTGAATGGGTAGAGAATATATTTCTTGAGTTATGAAGGGTAATGGAGAGCTCTAGGAGCTGTGGCCTTGTTTTCATACTTGGTGGTGTGCATGCCCCCGCTTAGGCTACGCATATGACCCCAACTCATCGTGGTGCCTCAGGGGTCTACCACGTGGATGTGTGATGGTAATGACGTGACGCCCGTAAGACTCGCCATGTGCCAAGCATAATATAGATACCCACACATATATGCCCCCTTTAAGAAAAGTAGATGCTGGTTATTGGGTAGAATTCCTGTCTCTAGACTTGAAAAAATAGTAAACTTTACTACTAGTTGTATTTCGGTTATAAAATGGTGCATGAAATTAAAATTTGAGTTGTATAATTATCAAGTTGTGAATTGAAAATTGTAATCTGCATTTGAATTCAACTTTACATTTTGAATGGTTAGCTTATCTCCTGAAAAATTGTTGCTGTTCTTTATATTTTTGTTGTATTGAAATGCAATTTGATTTGCTTATTGTCTAGACATGAGAAGGGGGCTTTCATGTTTGGGCGCGTAGACCTATGTGATTTTGTCCTCGAGCACCCAACCATTTCTCGCTTTCATGCTGGTATGTGTTATCTTCTCCATTTTCTCTCTTTTCTTTTGTTTCCTTTTGCTCTCATTTTTATTCATTTGGCCTCTTTTGGTATGTTAGAAATAAATATTTTGGGGAATTATTATTATTAATTTTTTATGTATTACTGTCAATGGATTGTCAAGGGTGCTTGACTGACCTGTTTGAGGTGGTCCCCCTTAACCAGCCTTAGAGAGAGAGAAGTGCTGATTGACCAAGCTATCGAATACTCTGATACATTTGATACCTCTAAGATGCCCTGACATGCAAGTGTAAGGAACCTCTGTATGTTGTCGGCTAAAGATGGCCAAGAGAAAAAGATCCCCAAATTGGGAGATCATAGGACAAAAGATCCCTGGACAGGAGATCTCAATCAAGAAAAAGTTCTCAGGTTAGGAGATCCTTGGTTGTCGCATCAAGGGAATTAAGCCACCTGTTCCCTTTAGTTGACATCAACAGCAAAACTTCTCTATAGAAGGGATCCTTCCCATGCATGGAAGATGCAACATGACACTCCTTTGTCCAGCATAAGCGCAAAGCTCTCACCTGTCATCTTTTCTCTCTCTTAAGGCTGCCTTTGGCTCCCTCTTCCTCCCCCTCCAGTGGTCCTTTAACAGCTAAGCGCCTACCATCTTCCTAGATCACCTCAATACCGGTCATCCTAGACACCATCATACACAAACTGGAGGGAAGGCTGTCTACCTACTACCTCTCCCAGACCCTTAAGTGGCAGCCATGTGCATTGGTTTACAATATTTTTTTGAGGGCTTCTGCTATATATGTGACAGCTAGAACCCAAAATGTTTCCTTGCTTGCACAATATTGTAGTATTATGTCTCTTTTCTATTAATTGAGGAGATCAATGTTTTTTGAAAAATCATTCCATTACAGGAAAATTACTCATGGCAATACACGTAGTGTCTTGAGCAAGAACTTATTTTTTGTGTACAATTGATTGATACTTTGGCCATCTTAGTTATGTATAACACATACAAATTTCTTATTGATGGAGAGTTTTAAGTTTCTATTGTCAACCTGAGCCATTATGATAGCTTGGTTGTGCTTGGCAATATTTTTGATGCATGAAATATCGTTTTTGTTAATATGAAAATCAAATGATTGGTTACTTATGTACATGATTTATGGATTACATTATTGGTATTTGATTTTCATTCTGTTACACAACAAGTATAAAGTCTTTGGAAACTTGCAATAGTTAGTTAATGATGTGAACGATTTTCATTTTGTTATTTGATCAAATGTTTCCCTCTTTGCTAGTTCTTCAGTTCAAGAGAAACGCAGACGCTTATCTTTATGATCTCGGTAGTACGCATGGGACCTTTGTAAACAAGAATCAGGTATCTTGATTTGTTTACTCAAGTTAGCATATGTTCAAATGCATGGCATTATTTTTCATTCAAAACATATTCATTTGATGCCTAAAAAAAAAGAAAGGACCATTGAACCTTATGTCTTTGAATGGCTTAATATTTGCTATCCTTTTCACTGAACAAATAATTGCAACTGGAGAATGGTTATGTAATGAAAATTATTATCTATTAATGGTACCACCATTTAGTGTTTATGTTGTAAAAATTATTATCTATTTGTTGTACTATATACCAACAATTATGAATTTGAGGCATAATTTTTCCTGATGGATTGACAATGCCAATTTATTAGGTGAAGAAAAAGGTTTATGTACAGTTGCGTGTTGGTGATGTGATTCGATTTGGCCAGTAAGTAATTGTTGCAATTTCCTCATTTTCTTTCATGCTAGTTTCCCAATCATATTTTCCTTGACAAATGTTCTTTCATATTTTTCACTGCTTATCTTTATTTTTAATGTACTAGGTGATCCATCTCACAGATTAGGTGAAGACAATCCAGGAAGTCATAGTATGTTTGATATCTACTATAGCAAAAAATTATTAAAAAGAATACTGCCATAAAGGAACACTTGAAACAAAGACTGTATGAACTATACATCCAGAAGCATGTCTATTGTATGTTATTATGTAAAATTTAAAGTTAGACATTTTTTCCTGATGACATCAAGTTTAATATGAAATTAATCATCCTGTTCACCATAGCATCTTCTTTGCACAAAATTAACTTGCTGCTTGCTGGGCATAGAAAATAGCCGTTTGAAAGAGTTTAGTGACAATGTAAGTTTTCAAAAAAAGCAGGATGTGACATGTGGGCGATGTGCAAAACATATAGGCCTTGTTTGGTTTGTGTTTCCCAAAAATTTTTGGGAAAAATTCTCTACAAATAAGTTTTCAAAAATAATCAAACCAAACAAATTTTCCCAAAAATTTTTTCCAAAACTTGTTTGGTTTACAAGTTTTCCAAACAAATCTCTCTCTCATACATATCAAATCAATCACTTTTTCCAAAACTCTCTCTCAAAATAATTTTCCAAAACATCTTTTGAAAAAAACCAAACCAAACAACTTTTCGTAGTTTTTATCTCTAAAACTCATCTCCCAAACTCAAACCAAACATACTCATAATTTTATACATTTATAATATGCCATTTTTCTAATATTATATATTTATTTTCTGCCAAATATTATTCTCATCAAATTTATCAACCTTGGGTTTGCTATTCAGCGTATCCCCACATGTCTGATTCTTCCAGCTTGTCTGATGCGTCGGATATCGGTACGTGACCTCTAGAGAGGTATATGTGCTTCATAGGTTGGGGGTGAAAGTACTGCCGTTGCCTTTTGATTATGTAGATAATCAAGAGATCTGAATTTTTTGTTTTTATTTTTATTTTTTATATAAAGCTTTTCACATACAAGTCTTGAGGTTCCATTTATTTTTAGTCACAGGTCTTCATCACTAACACCTGACTGCAATTACTCCTCTGCACCACCTCTTTGGAGAATCGCTTCATATTTGAATTTTGTTTGGTCACTCTGTTGAGTGTTGCTTTCAAACATCATCTCTCTCTCTCTCTCCATATATATATATATATATTTGTTTATATTGAGGGCATGCTAGATTCTTGGGAAGAAATAAAGTTATTAGTTAAGGTCTTAAGATTCTTGTGTAATCATAATTTGTATGCTTTTGATGTGTATACTTTCTGTTGTTGCTCATTGTTTGTTTTTTTGTACAGCTCGTCTCGATTACACATATTCCAAGGACCATCTGAGTTGATGCCACTGGTAAGACTGTTGTATCACTACTTTTTTTTTCTTCTTTTGCTTTGTTTTGTTTGACCTTTTTGGTATCTATATATTGTGTTACATGGACTCGCCACTTTTGGGCTTTTGGTCGACACGACCTATTACCCACACGGTGCTTGGTGTGGGATCTGTGTCGGATTCGGCTGTTCTCTCTCGGACACGGCTCACAGCAAAAGACATGAAAGAGGAGAGAGCAAGAGAGAACCTGGTTGAAAGATCCAGTCGATTGAACAGTCGAAGATCGAAGCTCGAAGCTCAAAGATCCAGTCGATTGAACAACAAGAGAGATCCGGTCGAAGATCGAAGCTCCATCAAGAGAGATCAAGTCCAAGATCGAAGCTCCAATCGATTGAATAGTCGAAGATCGAAGCTCGAAGATCGAACAACAAGAGAGATCCAGTCGAAGATCCAGTGTCCAGTCGAAGATCCACCCCCAGACGACTCTCTCTCTCTCTCGCGATCGATCGATCGATCGCTTCTCCTTTCTCTCTCTCTCTCTCGTCCCTGTCTGATTCACATCTATATTCGTATATGTCTATATAAAATAATAATAATTAATAACTATTACTATAATACCTATAATAATACAATTATTATTATGTACTATATAATAATTATTGCATAAAATATAATATATTTATAAGATAATTATATATTATATAATAATTATTGTATAACATGTAATATATTTATAAGATAATATATACTTATATATATATATTAATAAAAATAAATAAACACATATATGAAAAATAATTATTTGTTATTTATATAATATAACTTATCTTAATAATTATATTTAAAAATATATATATATATATTTAACGTATCTCCGTACCCGTATCCAATTTTGGATACATATCCACGTATCCTATGTTTTTAATTTTGAAGTATCTGACCCCTAGATACGCACCCGCACCCGACACTCATACCCACGTCCGTGTAACTTAGTCTATATATGATTGGCGTTTTATTGAGATTTGGTAGTTGAATATGATAATCATATATGTTCACCACCGTACACACTAGTTTCTTTACCCTCCAGTTTTGTTTGATTAACCAACAAGGTATTCCCCATATCTGTCAAATAAATCCATGCATCTTCTAATCCTATAAGGAATCATCAGTTCAATGGATGACAATCAATCATCTGTGTTATTATGTCATTATCATATTTGATGACTCTTTTAGACCATGAGTCATGAGATTCGTTTGGCAGGAGCCTAACCTTCTGATTCTTGTACCCCACACTTCGCTAGTGACAAATATATTTTGTGCCATGCAGTTTGATTTATGCTCTAAACTAAGCATATTCCCTTTTTTTTTTTTTGAAGAAGAATTGTTTCGTGTTTTCACATTGTTACTATGAATATATTTCTTCTTAGATCTGTCTTTATTTCTAAGGGATAAATTTCTCATAAGCTTCCACTTTTGTTGATAACAAAAAATAAGTACTATAATGAGAGACATGATAGTTTGGCAATGTGGCCCACAAATTTTTTATGCTACCATCCAGGCTTTTTCTGTAAGATGAAGAGTCTCTCTTGATGTATTCATACAATGATTTTCCAGATGAGCTAAACTTCTTTGAACTCCTACACTTAAAATCTCTCTTAAGCTAGTCCTCCTCCATGAGAACCGAGGAATGTTAAAATGGGTGGCATGGTAGTCCAGGAAGCATACGAGAGTGCTTTTAGTTTGAAGGGTACTTGCCATCTGAAAACTCTAAACTACTGTCATCATAATAATCTGGAAAAGAATTCAGCATGCTGAACTCCATCTTTTAGTGACCGTTCCATAGACCATTTATGACAAAGATTGTTTTGTTCATCTGAATCCTGAACTCACTTTCTTGTCTTCCCTTTGTTACATTTGTAAATTGTAAGTATTACAGCAACAAATTTTGTATTTATGCTGAGAACAAAAACCGGAAATTTTGGATGTTTGACCTTTTGTGTAAAACTCTGGCTAACATTATTACTGCTGCTACTACTACTGTGCATACATTTTTGTGGGTTTGTGTGCGTGCTTGTGCATGTGCATATTTTCCAATGTAACAGCTTATTGTGTGGCTTGTATTGAAGGAAAGTGACTTGAAGAAAATCAGAAATGCAAAGATGCGAGATGAGATGCAAGATATGGAAGCTTCGCTTTTACGAGCAAAACTGGAAGCCTCTCGTGCTGATGGTATATCTTGGGGCATGCGTGATGATGCTATAGAAGAAACTGAGGTTTGCACAGTTTTTATCATTTCAACTTTAGAAAACCTTCTTCAGCCGTGGACATGTAGTTTTGCATGTTAATGGTTCTCCAAGAATTGCAGAAATGCTATGAGTTTGTTCTTTTCTGAACATGGCTTCCATTAATATCTGAGTGCCAATTCATTCCTTAGCTTTGAGGAGTGAAAAATTCGACTATATACATAAGAAGCAGGCAGTGAGTTGTAAACCAATTTTGGTACTGATGACTATTTTTGCAGGGAAAACAAGGAACTTGATTTGGATGTTCTTTAAAATGAGAAACAATACTGTATAAGTTGAAAGACTCTTCCTCCCCCCAAAATAAAAAAGTAAGAGGGGGTAGACCTTGAGGTGATGTCTTTGTGTGGGGACAAGGCCATTACTTGGGTCTTGTTGCAAATAGGCCTGTTTCATATTACTGGCCTAACTATAGTCAGAGTAGCTCTGCACTGAGAAGCCGATGGGGAGCCTAATCTGTGGAAAGGCCATGGGTAATTCCCTGCTTGTTGGGTTAGTTTTATTGTAGATAGTTTGAAGGGAGTGTAATTTGAGTTCTTTTGAGGAGTTACCCATTTGAGCGCAAAGAACTATCCTTTCTCAGTTTTTTTTTTCTGCAGTTTATATGTGATTTGTATATGCCAGTGGATGTAAGGCTTTGGCTTTTTGTACATGGTTAAGCTCCCCTCTATGGCATTTTTGTTAATAAAATTTTGGTCATCAAAAAAATAAAAAAGTTCTTTTCGCATGGGAAATAAAATTAAAAAAAATCTTGTCTATTTATCCTACTAATCAAAGTGGCCTTGGATATTTAGGATGATGTTGATGAAATAACTTGGCAAAACTTCAAGGGGCAGCTTACAGAGAAGCAGGAAAAAACACGTGATAAAGTTATAAAAAGACTTGAGAAGGTAAGTGTCTTTCTTTTTAATCATTTTCTACTAATTGATTCTTTAACACAGGCAATTTTTTAATGTTTTGGATCTCTTTATTGCTTTTAATCTCGTGTCTTCAAATTTAACTTTGAAGTCATTTAATTTCACATATTCTGGTGCAACTGTAGAAGCTCGGGCGGCGAAGAGGGGAAGTGTGGGTTTGAGTCAGAGAGCAACCGCTTTGTGTAAATAATGCCAAATATTTTGTTTTTATCTGGCTGAACCCTCACAGAACTTTTGAGTCAATTTGTGTCCTTGTTATTGTTTTTTTATTTTATTTTATTTGTTTATTATCTGGCTTTTTTTTTTGTTTTTTGTTTTTTTTTTTGAGACATTCTCATGTATTTTCTGTCTTGTTTAGTGGAGTTCCAATTATGTGGCAGTTGGGAACATAGTTGACTATGGTTTTTGTTAATGTCAATCACTGCCATGGATTGATAAAAAGTTGAATAAATCACCATGCTATGTTCTTTTCCATTGGTGGTTCTTAATTGACTCATCTGATTTTTACCTACTTTGGAAATTATTTATTATTATGTTTAATTTTTGAAATTTGGTCAATGCCAGGTTTCCATCATTCTGCCTTCCATTATAAATTTTACAGTTTATGCTGTGTTATCTGGCTACAGATTGCTAACATGAAGAAGGAAATAGACGCTATTCGTGTTAAGGATATTTCTCAAGGTGGGTTGACACAGGGGCAACAAACTCAGATCGCTCGGAATGAACAGAGAATATCTCAGGTACAATGTCAACACGAGAGTGTGGTTCTTCTCTAGTCTTGCCTTGATGTATTACAGTATAAGTTCTCTTCATCAAGGAATCTAGCATAGTTTTTTAATATTATTTTCTCTTTATTTTTGGTAATTAACGTCAGAATTTTCTCAGGTTATGGAGGAGCTTGAAAACTTGGAAGAGACTCTAAATGAAAGCATCCGAGAAAGCTTAGGTGCACGTATTGGAAGGATGCCCAACGCTAAGAAGAAAGGAGCAAGAGAAGAAGATGAAGAAGAATATTCGAGGTACCTGATAATTGCAAACGTCTTTTTTTTTTTGTGGAAAATGAAAACGTACATTTAAGAAATGCTAAACATATGAATAAACTAAAATATTACATGATTACTTAATATGCTATCCAATTCATTGTCATTATCTTAAAATTTCTTGTGAATCCACCCAGATGGTTCTTTCATATATTGGATGTCTCTATGACTCTTAAAAATTCATGCTTAAGCAATGATATATATAAGACTTACAATTTTGCTAAAAAATCAATATATAATGTTATGAACTTATTGCTTTGGAATTGCTTAAACTCCATACTATGCATTTCTAACTTTCCAGTGATGATGATGAGTTCTATGACCGGACAAAGAAGAAGACTTCCAACCGAAAGGGTGGTGAAAGCCAGTCAATTGAAACAGCTGATACACTACTTGACAAGAAAGATGCCATCATTACAGAAATGGAAGAGAAGAAAAAGTTGCTTCTGGAGGAGAAGGATAGAATAGCATCAGAAAATGAAATTCTAACTGATGCTGGAGATGCACTAGATGCCTACATGTCTGATTTATCATCTCAACTAGGTGAGCCATTCTATTGGTGATATATTTTCTGGATATCTTGTTCATTTGACATTTAAATCTACCATTTTTGAGTTTTTAAGAGGGCATATGATATAAGAAACACTAGCAAGGCTTATCAGAACTTGTTGGGAAATTGATGAAACTCACTGCTCTGTTCATCCATCCAATTTCATCCTCCTCTTAAATTACAAATTCAACTTTAAATGTTAAAACTCAGTATATTTAGTAAGTTGAAATGAATATCCAAGGCAACACCATTTTATTTTATTTTGATAAAAATGAGAAGAATATTGAAGAGAATCGAGAGCATAGAGGGGTGAAGAAGGATGATAAATGTTTCCTCTCAGTGAAAATGCTTAAGGCTGTGTTTGGTTCATGGATTTGGGGAGTGATTTGGAAATGAAAAGAGAAAAGGTGTGTGAACCGTAAGTGAAATATAATCATATTTTATTCATATTTCACTTACATTTTCCCTTTCCCTTTCCTTTTCCAAATGCCTCCCCAAACCAAACACAGCGTAAAAGTAAAGTTGTCATGGCAGTGAAGAATAAAATGTAGCAGTCCTACAATTTTACTTACGTATCAAAAGAAAAAAGAGTACAATGAAATAGATCCCAACCACCAAAAGAGCTACAATGATTCTCAACAAGGGTAACGACTGCTTTATGATTCTAAGAATAGATGCCCTTCTATTGGTTAAACTCTGCATTGACCGATGTTGGGCCTGTGCATGTTTGTCTTGTTTGAAATTCATCCGAGCTTTTATTTATTTCCTGATTGCAGAATATCCCAGTCTTCAGCAAAATCAGTAGGACTCTTTTCTTTTAATTATTATTATTTTTTCTTTTTGCTTATTTCCTGTAATATCAAATGCCAGTGCATGATAAAACTGAGCAGCTTCAGAAGGAGTTGGTGACTCTTCAGTCAGAATTGGACAGGATACTCTACTTGCTGAAGATTGCCGACCCAGCTGGAGAAGCTGCTAAGAAAAGGGAATCAAAATCACAAGATCCAAAACCTAATCCATCCAAAGTCTCCAGTTCTGCAAGTTTGAAGCAAACTCCATCAGAGCCAAGTAAAAAAATTAAATCAGAAAAATCAGTGAGTGTCTCCGTTGAGAAACAGGTGACTACTGATGTGACAATGAAATCGTGCAAGAAGCAGGAAGAAGATGAGGTTGTAGTTGATGCAACAGAAAGCAAAACTACTTTTTATACTGTTGTTAAGCCCCAATGGCTCGGGGCTGTACAGACCGTGGAGACAAAAGAGACCCATCAAGAAGCCCTGGTGGATATGCAGGAGTCTGATCAGTTTGTTGACTATAAAGACAGAAAGAAGGTTCTGGAAAATCAAGATGGTGCCCAAGTGAATGTGGATTTGGGGCTTGAAAATGCAGCCCCAGGTCTAATAATAAGGAAGCGAAAGCATGTTGAGAAGGCTAATGTCAGTGAAACCAATGCTTCTGAACAGTCCACAATTTCATCAGTTGGAAATGAAATCAGGGCGGAAGATGCTGTGGCACTGTTATTGAAACATAAAAGAGGGTACCATGCAGCTGATGATGAGGCAGGACATAACATTGAAGACGATAAATTGCCGAAAAGAGTGCTTGGACCAGAGAGACCTTCATTTCTTGACAGTAAAATGGATTATGAATCCTGGGTGCCTCCTAAAGGTGAACTACTGTCTTTGGTTTATTGATTATCACTTTATTGTGAGTTTTTATTATTATTTATTTATTTTTAATGTTATTGTTGCTGATTGAATATTTGTGATGCTTCATCCAGGACAATCAGGTGATGGACGGACTTCACTAAATGATCGTTTTGGTTACTGAAATCTCGGCATTAGAGGAAGGAATTTCTATAAGGGAGGGTTATATGCTTCTTAGTTGTTGTACTTGGTTACCGTGTATAAAAATGAGTTTTTTGGTATATCGGCTTTTATGCCAATTATCACTCATCAGAGTTATTAGGCTGTGAACTTTGGTGTTTAGAACTATTGTTCGCGGAGTGTATATATTTCACAATTTTTCTTCAGCTCATTGTGTTGATCATGATGACGGACGAGAATTATGTTTTGTGCTGTGTTTTTAGCTTTTCTAAGGAACTGAATTGTCATTGCATTTACATTTAGAGCTCCACCCACAGCTTTTTATTCTGATGAAATGATTTTTTGAATTAAGCTTGAACATTTTATACCTAGAACTCCACACTTAATAAAAATTTATTCTGATCAAATGAGTTTTAGAATTAAGCTTGAACATTGTATATTTAGAATTAAGCTTGGACATTTTATACCTAGAGCTCCACTCATTGTTCTCAGACCCGGACCGGACCGGCCGGTTGAACCGGGATCTAGGCCTTGTTCCGGTCCGGTCAACCTCATAAACCTGGATTGGGGCCAAAATCGGGAAAAATTGGTGACCCACTGGTCAAACCGGTAAAACTGGTGACCCAGTGGTCAAATTGGCCAAAATCGGTCCTCTTTTTTTTTTTTTTTTTTTTTTTTTTTTGGGTTTTACTTTTTTTTTTTTTTTTTCTTTCTTTCTTATATATTTATATATATATAAATATATTTCAAAATTTTGATTAAAAATTCTTATTTCAACAGTCTCCTCTCATAAGGAAGAGTCTCATTGAAACTTGAAAGCTTGAGGAGATTATGAAAGTCTATTCCTATTTATAAGAAAAGATTTTTCAAAGAGAACCTACAAAATTCTATGTGAGATTAAATTAAATTATTTGAAACATATTAATTGGTGGGAGAGTTGAAAATTTCATTTCCCTCCAAAATTAAATCTAGCAATCAATCAATTTATTTGGAGGGAATGTTTAAAAAATTTAATTTCTTTAAAATAAGTGACTTTTTTTTATCAATTATGACTTTATTAAATATTATTAATAAATACTATACAATAATTTTTATTTTTATTTGATTATTTATATATATTTTTATTTATTTATAATTTATAATTATATTTTTTAATTATATAATATTAATTATGACGTCACGGTTCGATCACTTTAATCTGACGGTTGAACCGGTGATCCGTCCACCCAGCCCCTTTTTTAGTTCGCTCACCGGTCCGGTTTTGAAAACATTTCCACTGAATAAAAATTTCTGCTTATGTCTGATAACGTATTCTTGGTAGGGTTGTTTAAATAGGTTTCCTCATCAATCTGATTTAGCTCCTGGTTGGCTAGTAACTTACGCTGACTAAGTGCCCCAAAAGATGTGTAGACCTATAGAGTGGACGGGGTTGAAAAGATTGTGTATGCTCTTCATTTCATTGCAGTTTAAATGAGAAATTTTTTTTTTTTTAAAACATAATACTAATACATAATGTTGCTGGCAACAATTGCATTACCGAAACTATTAATTTCAATTAACATAATACTAACACAAATGTACATGACAGGAGAAGCATATAATATTACAATTAGTGAGCCATATGGACCATACTTCACACAAAAACCCCTCATGAGACAATAAATTGTAATTCATCTGTGTATGCAAGGTCAGCTATCCTGAATGGGTTCTGCAACTTTCGGCATTTCTCCTGTCAACCCGATTCTATAGATCTGTATCCATTGGAAAGCTTAATATCCTTCATGTTCGAAGACATGATTCGCTGAGGAAGAATGTGTACTGTTGCAAAATTGTACATTGGCGACCTCTTGAAGCTTCTTGCACAATGAATCTACTTCAGAAAATCTTCTAAACCATCTCAGAGCAGGCACGCACCGCTAAAGAATCTCTTTGTTGACTGTACTGGGAAAACTGGAGCTTGCAGCTGCAGATTGAATTGTGTATATAGTAGTATTGTACCTTGGAGAGATCATCTCAATGCTCAAACAATCCATGCATCAAGTCTCCTACCAGATTATAAGCAGAGATTGCCCTCTTACTTTGCCATGCCCATATACGGTAGCAACCAGAAAGACCAGAGACGGTGAACATGCCACAGTATACGTAAGAGGAAGAGCAGGTTTTGGTTCAGATCAGTAGTAGTAGGGTGACCGTAGTGCATCTCTCAGATCAAAGTCACCGTGTCACTGTACAAGTAAGAGAAGGAGTTGCTTTTGGTTCAGATCAGTTGAAGAAGTAGGGTGACTCTAATACATCTTTGAGATCAAAGTCTCCCCGTTCGGGCAAGGGGGGAAAAGATAATGTGGGGAAAGACTTCTGAAAGCTCTCCAACAACTGTTACACAAAGGTACAACAATTCAGATCAGCTGCGGCTAAGTATATAACACTATATTTCAACATTTAAAGCAACTTAGTTCTGCAGAGTAGTAAAACACTTGTTACTTCAGAAATATAATCTAAATGGGGTTTACTGATTGCTTTGGAGTCGGAATATACACTAAACCATCCATTATACTGATGTGTAGTGTCAATTGGATTTCCAATTCCTATGTCTAAGGACAATATTCATATTTCTTAATATTATAATGCCATAGAGAGTATTTTATGAATAATGTGAATTTTTATGAAGTCAACTCAATTATTGACATGTGTACAGGGTGCATGACCAATTAGACACATTGGATGGGTATGGGTATTTCACACATTTAGAATATATATGAATGTAGTTAATATTATGAACCAATTTGACTGTATTTAAATTCCCATCAACTTTTTCTTTTTCTTTTTTTTTCCTAATAAAAAAAGCGTCAATTGAATATTTGAGGAGAAATTGACAAGCTCTAAATGTGTAAATTTAGAGATCACCAATTCTTGAGGTTATTGACGATATTCAACTATATAAAGCGCCTCCTACCAAAGTCTAAATGAAGCATTTCAGAAGTGAAGGCAATGTAACATACATTCTCCAATATTGGTGTTTCATAGAGTTCCACAAACTTCTCTCGTAATATCCTGTTCATTTCATCCACATCACAAGCATGTGTCCAATATGAATCATGAACCCCTGCAACATATAAAACAATGAGAGAGAGAGAGAGAGAGAGAGAGAGAGAGAGAGAGGAATTTTGAAACAAAAGGGAAGCATCAAAAGAACCTGCAAAGTTTAAGCCTGCTTTTTTGCAGGCAACTGCAGTCATCATCATATGCGAACCATCAAGGGAGTGAACAAAATTTGGTGGAAAGGCTGTCCTCTGCCTCTTGACCATGATCTGTAATAGTAGTGAGAACCACTAAGGTTGAGATTTCGGGTCTAGAAAACTAACAATTTTTGCATTGAAAATATTAGTCACAAAAAGATAAAACTCGAAGCCGGAGATGAAGCTATCCCAAAGGCTAAAATATATCACTTTGGCATGCAATTCATTTGTAATACTATGTTACATGGACTCAGGTACGGTTATTGGGTACATGTACTGTATTAAGTTATCCAAATTCATCTAATTCCCATGCCTAAGGATACAGGAACATAGCAAAATATTTATTTTATTTTCTACGGTAAAATGGTGTTCACAATGTGCCACAATGCATTCATGTATGTATAGTTTTATGGTAAACGTAAACTTGAATTACTGTGAATGACCAACTACACATGTAGGACACATCCCATACCTTTGCATAAGTGTCAAGTGTCCGACATGGTACTTCAAATATTCAGAAGAGTCCATGTAACATACTAATAAATAAGCCTAGGTTGGATAGTAACACTGAATAACATTAATAGGATAGCAGAAAACTTGACAAGATAGGTAGAATTACCGTTTCTGTTTCACGCTGTAGTGTCAAAACCTGAAGAGAAGTCTTAACCTACATACAAAACAATGAATAGAAGCTTACCAACATGAAAATGATTTCTTGGTTTGTCAAAAATGGTAAAAGGATATTGACAACAGATATGTGCTTTCAAAATTTAACACTCACAAGATGTCTTCCTAGTTTACGGTAAGGCTGCACAACAGGAAGTCCAAGTGGAGTTGTCCACTGCACTGGCTCATTTTCAGACGCAATAATCTGTTCACACTAATCAATAAACATTAAAGTTCCAAGGAGCAAGAGGCAGGAATAATCAAATCTGAGTCCTCAAATTCCTCAAATTAAGGAAAGAAAAAAAAGGGCCAAGAAATAAAGCAAATCATCAAATGCCTTCAGAATAATTGCCATGTACTGATGTATATTTAACATGTTATTACAGCAATCAAAAGTGATTATAGAGGATATGGTACCACCTTTGCACAGTCACCGAGCCAGCCCATGATACTACGAGCAGCTTGAAACATCTCTCCCAATGCAGTCAATGTGATCTGCTCAACCAGAAAAGAAGAATATTCTTACGACGAAATTAAAGCTAAATGAATGAATCCACGTAAATATGAGTTGTCTTTATTGGACTGACATTGGAAAAGAAAAACCTCCCATGCTATTATGCATGGGATACATGATGCATCAAATTAGCAACCTGCCCCTGCTACAGTCCAAGTCATAGTCTATTTAAATTTTTCCTAACATGAGGACATGTGACTTTCTTGTTTTATTGGCTACTTAAAATTGACATCTGGCATGTGTGAATCCATGAGACAGATGACTTGAGAAAACAAGGATCCCACAAAAAATTGTTGAGCATGGACACTTTTAAGAAGGTTTTGACATGACATGACACGACACTTGTTAGACACACGTCCAAACATGTCCAACTATTTCAAAATTTTTCTATATTTGGAAGTGCTTCATACACTTGAGAAACACGTGTCTATTTCTTAGACACACATGAAACACATTATAAGTATGAATAAAACAACATGAAATCCAAAGATAAAAGGTAAAAAAAACATCAATTTACACCTATTCTCCTCTTTTAGACTTTAAAAGTTATTATCTTTGAATTATTTAATCATATATATGACATTTAATAATTCTTTATTCTTATATGTCATATAATAAATATACAAAATTATATATTTTGCACATGTCCTATATTTTTTGAAAATTTCCGTGTCATCTTGTCAGGGTCATGTCACCTGTCCGTGTCCATGCTTGGTCCAGTCTGATGTTAATATACACAAAATGCATTGCATACAAAAGGCTATTCCATGGAGCAAATGTTATGCTCTATAAATAGATGCAAGACTGAAGAACTGTCAATGATCCTGCCCTTACTTTTGCAGCATAACAGGCTGCACCAAAGAGCTCTGTATCATCTGTGATGGCATTACGTTCCTTCAACCTTCTCTTGATCTGATCCCGAGCACCAATGTAAGTTACACCATACACTGATGTCATCACTGTCTGCTTCACTAATTTCCTGTCCACCTAGATTATTGCCACTCATCAGTCCAATGTCACTCATAGAAAATAACTAACTATTAGGATAATTAAGAAAGATGTCAATGTGCAGCGAGAAAAGCACAGTAAAGAATATTACCGGTTTTATTTAAGTAAATAAAAATAGCATACTAAGCAAATGACAGTATCTAATATGTTGGGCATTCGGAGTAAGGATTGCTCCCAGAGAAGAGTTCAAGCTGTTTGGGATGTGGCATCTATTTGTCTTATGTGGTTGAGGGAAAGGAATGGGTGGTGCTTCCCACTCACAAAGGCAAAGAAATCAATGCTGAGATCTTTGTTCTTTTGGTTTAGAGAGTACTTCCTGTTGGGTCTTGTGGACCCTAATAAGTACTGTTCCCACTAACCTGTAAGGTATTAAACGAATACAAAGAGCTTCTCTCAGGTTTCCCAAATTACACAAACCTCCCCTATCATAATGGTCGGCTAACAGCCCTTAACACAAAATGTGCTTTTACTGTTTGATTGGTCGAAGTTTATTGATCAGCTAGATTCAGTGATGATAAGAACAATACAGAGAAAGAAGCAATCAAAAAACCAAAACCAAACCAAAAAAAATATAAGACAAAAATAAGATAGAGAAACAAGCAACTCGTCACAAAGCAAGGTTTCTGTTGCTTTCTTCAACCTTGCTCTCTATCTCTCTCTGTGTCGGGGTGGTGGATTATGGTGTTTGGGTTCAATCACTGCAGCTGGGTTTCAAATGAGAGAGAGAGAGAGAGAGAGAGAGAGAGAGAGAGAGAGAGATGCTCAATTAAATTAAATTTCTTTTTCTTTTTCTCATGGGATGTGGCATAAATGAATTTGGTAGTAGTATCATATTTTCCTTTGACAAGTGGTGTGGGTAACTGACAATGTCTTCTTGCATTGACTGAATAAGGGTAAAATTGGCATTACAAATTAACAAAGTGATGACATTATCTTTTTCCATCATTCTCATTGATGGTATGTCATCAGGGGGGAGGTATATACATAATGTTATGTTAGATGTAAGTAAGAGAGGGCATATTTCAAAAACACAAGGAAATGGCTGGAAACCTCAAGGAGGTCAATGTAATTTACTTCACTAATAATGATTAGTAGTCATAGTAGATGTGGTAGTGGTACCAACCTGATTGATTAAAAGCCTTGCACGCAGTGCATCTGGAAATACTTCAGGATCTTTCTGAGCATCTTTCCTCATTATATCTAGAACTCTGCATGGCAAATATGGCATTTTTTAACATGCAATTGTCAACTGAGGTGATTTAACTCTGTTAATATCTATAAAACCTGAACGAAAAGATAT
The DNA here is from genome assembly GCA_025200525.1 of Camellia lanceoleosa. Taxonomy (NCBI): domain Eukaryota; kingdom Viridiplantae; phylum Streptophyta; class Magnoliopsida; order Ericales; family Theaceae; genus Camellia; species Camellia lanceoleosa. The sequence continues at coordinate 204,662,498 of CM045758.1, forward strand.
AAGCTTCTTGCATTGTGAAAAAGCTACTTACCTAGCAGCTATTCCTGAGTAAACATCAGCAGGCTTTTCTCCAGCAACCAAATTGACAGCAGTTGCTCCCAACTGAAAGAAAAAAATCCATCAGAGAAGCCAGAGATAGGCAACAAAACAGGAAACAAATTTTTTTTTTTGGGTCATGAATGGATAAAAAGTTTACATTTTTTCTTAGCTCCAATGAAATGAAAGATGACATCTCTGGCTATATTTCTCCATTTACTTTGTTTCTAACTGTTGCTAAATTTCGTAAAAGCAATGAATATTTAACGAACTTTCATAACTAATGGTCTCAGCTTCTTATACAGTTATTAAAAGCTTATGGGATTGTTGATTGATTGGTGAAGTGAACAAAACAACCTATCAAGCATAAGAGAGTGGGTTCAAGTCCTATCATAGCAGAGTGAACGTGTTCGCAACACCCCAAATTTAAAGTGCCAACATAGCATATGAGCCTTCTTTTCCTAAGTTTTCAAGTACTTAATATCTCTGGACTGTCACTTCAGGTAGTCAGGGAACAGGTGGTACTAATAAATGGATCGGGTTTGTGTGTTGCCATATATGAGAAGTGAAAACACAACCCAATGCTTACTCGCAACAAAAGAAAAAGCTTAGTACCTTGTCTCTTCCAAGGGCGGCATAATGCTGTAAACCATTGCAGGAACCATCCTAGAAAATCAAGTGAAAGTGTCAAAAAGAGACAGAAAGGAAGACAATAACCTCAGAACAAGCTATTTGAAAAATATTGTACACTCATAATGACAGCTATATGTGAGGAATAGCTTGAACGGCAAGTACACTGTATACATAAACAGTTTTAAAGTTGCAGGTCCCACATTTTCAGTTTAACATAGCAATCAACTAAAAAAGGTCCTATAAAACAAGATTATTTCATTATATAAACTTATCTACTTTATTCTTAGATAGGGCAGAAAACCTTCTGGCCAGACCACCATGTTGATCTTTTCTATTTATTAAAAATTTCAATTTTACAAGTAAAATGGTTGGAATTCATACTTCCAGAAAACACAGTACTTTATTTGCTGTTATTCTCCAAAGTGACTTAAATTTGATCAAAACAAAACCTTAAATAATAAAAGACTAAAATTTAGTGCGTTCTATAAAAGTACTACCTGGTGCACAGGAATGTGAGACATGGTTGTTTCAGGAGATGAGCTTCTCAGAGCCTCAGAGAGATTAATGCACACAGCCAAGAACTGAAATGGATCTTCTGCTTTTAACCACCAGCGCCTTCCTTCTAGAGGTTGGTCTGAAGAGTCAAATATATCATCCAAGTGATTTTCAGTAAATGCTATTCGACCCTCAAGCGATAGTTTGTCCACACCACCAGCAAAAAGATTAGCCAAGTGAATCTTTAGCCAGCGTATCCCTGACTTTCCAAGAGGACGTCCCTCTGCAAATTCCAGAATACCACGACACACATCTGAACCAAGGTGGTTTAAGTACGGATGCATGGGGTACGCACGACCTCGAAAGTCAAGGTTGTGAGGGTAGAAGAAACCTTCTTCATCTTTCATTTTCCGTGCTACCTGCTCGCCAACCAAGAAGAGTTGTCATGGTCCAACTTGAATGTGTTGTGTTTACAACCTTACAGAAAGTGAAATTGATCTTACAGCAAATTTAAGCTCTACATCGCACCGCTGCGAATGTCTCTCCCTATTCTCCTTTTTCACAGATTTAACTTTCCACCTCCACTTCCTGAGCAGTGCTTCATCTTCCGTATCTGGTTTCTCCGGCAAAGGGATCTGTAGTAAAACATTTACTTAATTTTTTCCAATGAATGAAAACCCCTCATGGCATAAATTAGTTGGGGAAAAGCAAAAATGACAAGTGGGGTATGATATGATGAAACTTTTAAGATAGAGATACAAAGATACGCACGTCATTGCGATCAACCAAGTGAGCAAGACGACCTCCACTGGACCATATTCTATCCACAACATTAAGAACCTTATTGTTTACCCTCCATTTATTACTCCCAAGTGTATCCAGGGCCTGGTCAGTTTGTTAACAAAATGATTATAAAATCATTTCTATTTATTTATCCAAAAAAAAAAAAAAATCATTTCTAAAGATGATGGCTAAAAACAACTTCTGCATAAAAAAATGAAATCACATTAAATGTCAAATAAATATATTCTCAAACCTCAAAAACTGGTTCTAGTTGCTTCCTAGGGACCCTCGTCACCACGTCACGTTGTTGTCTTGCTCCATGTGTGCGCATGACATAAGATGGTAAGAATAAGTGTGCTCCCTTGTCAAAACTGCACAAGGGCAATATCATAAAACCCAAAAGAATGTAGACTCTAAACCAGGCTACTTCTTCAAAGAATACGAAAGAAGCATGTTGAAAACTTAAAAACTACTTTGGTAAACCATTTAGTTTAATTAGAAGAAGTTGCATTGTAATTACTACACTAGACCATCCATCTTCAATCACAATGAACACAACGAAAACATTAACCAAAGACTGGAGTAGTCTCTTAAAGTTGAGGATATTGTTGATATTGTTATTTATTCACTCTCTGCCTTTTTATCACGAATGAGACAAAAATAATAATAATAATTTTTTAAACTTAGTTGTTCAAGTGTGCTTACCTTGCTGTCAGCTGTTACTCTCATTCTACATCCAAACTGGCTGGATCATTGCTTAGCCTACCATGGAATTTTTGTGTGCACTTATGACACTAAGGCTAGTTTTCTAGTAAAGTTGAAGAATGTTTACTTGAATTATTGTTGTTACTTCCCTATGCATCTAACTAGTAACTAAATTAGATAAATGTTTCCTGCACCTATCACAATAAGGAAGTGTCTAGCTTGGTACCCTCTAGTAACCCACTTGCATGACCATATATATAGAGTAACCAAATTAAGACAATCATGGCAGTTACTTAAGTTTGAAGCAGTTATGATCTGAGTATTCCACTTACAGCAATGTAAAGAGAAGAGCAGAATAGTTATTTGATCAGGGGTACTACAGGTATACAAAAAACTGTGAAAAAGCTTCAAAAACTTGTGTGTGATATATGGTTGTGCCCCAAGAAGCTTCCTAGGCAAGAATTGATTTTGCTTTACCAGATTAAAAGAAAAAAGAAAAAAAAAATTAAAAGCTTTTGCGCACCATTGCAAGTAGCTCAATCAAGTAATCCCAATCTGACTAAAGATTAATCAAAGCATGAGAAGTCCAATTAAAATGAAACAAAAATTAAAGAGCATAAAAAATTAAATTACAAACCCTGTCCACTTGACTGGAGGCACCAACATTGGCATATAAGGGATCACCATGTGCCTAGCCTGTTTGAAGAAAAGACAAGTTTTATGATGTATTCTTGAGAGAGAGAGAGAGAGATCTCAAAACTTAAATTGCCTTCAGAACTTCATTAAATCATGCGAGTTTGGTTACTCAAGAAGTTATGATGGAGTAGTACCAAATAAGTGGATAGAAATAATTGGCAAATGACATGGAAACCCACAAACTCATACACAAGTAGCTTATTAGCAATCAGGCTTCTTTAGAATGAAGATCTTAAAGAAGAAGAAAATAAACTCATGGATGTACTTACAGTTCTTTCGAGGCCCTTGCGAACTAGTGGGTCACATTCAATGACACCATATCTTCTGCTCACGTTCCTGTTGAATAAAAAACACAAAAACCACAATATGAAGTGTTGAAGACTAGCAGGAAGTTTGTCTATCAATAAAACAATGAAAAATGGATATTTACTTTTCTTTCACTACAGTTTTTAATGAGTGTACAAACGCAGGTCGAATATCAGGTGGACAATCAGCTAACTGATCAGCCCGAGGCTGTATATAGGCAGTTTGCAACAGTAATTCAATTAGACGACTCCCAACCTGAAAAGTAGATGAAGGATTGAACCTCTATATAAATGGCACCTAGGAAGCATTTAACCAGTAATTACCAGAAATCATTCTAACCTTGGCTCTAGCATCCTGGCCCCAAGGTTTTGAATCATCCTGTTTCTTCACTATCTTCCTCACAGAATGCAGCTTTTGTTTTTTCATCAAATTTGTGACGGTTTTTCGTAGTTTGTCTTGCTCATGAACTGCAGTACCAGAACTATCCCCTTCAGTTTCTGTATTATCATTAACCTTTTTCTTCTTTGTTTTCTCCAAAAACTTGTGTATCCTAACCTGATCCAATGCACAGATAGTAGAAAATCAGTGCTCAGTCTCTACCAGAGAGAGAGAGAGAGAGAGAGAGAGAGAGGGAGAATAGTGTCCCCAAGATACTAGGCAAGTGAAATTGTGACTGTGCCCAGATGTGAACTCGGCAATTTCATGGCCACGTTGCCAATAATACTTCGACATAGACAATGCTAAGAAGAAACATCCAACACATAAGTGAAATAACCAATTCTATAATAGATGGATCAAAAAAAAAAATATATATATATATCTATAATACGGACCAGAAAAATAAATCAACACCATAAGAAAAAAAGGCAAATTGAGTTTTATATAATAATTATAATTTCAAAGCTAAGGTTTCCATCAACAAAGAAAGATAAAATGCAGAGATTCAAAAATGAAGGCATAAATTCGAGCTTACCCACCTCTTGCTCAATGGCATCACCTATTAGGCAAGCAGCTTGTACAACCCTTGCACTGCCATTTTCACTACCCGTCATCAACAATCCCATCAACTTATGCATTGTGATAACTGACATCATATCAGCCGGTAATTGATCAAAATACGGAGCATAGGCCACCTTATGCTTCTTTTGCCGGCATAATTCCTGCTCAGCAACAATTTTATCTCTCAAAGGCTCAAACCAACCGAGAAACAATGACTTCATATATGGCAAATTGGGTGCCAATTTTTGCTCACACATGTCCACTAGAAGCTCCTTGTACTCCTTCGCTGCCTGTTCCCAAGCCTCCGTCTCTATCTTCACTTGCCTCCTCCGAAGCGTCTGATACTTCCCATTGCTCATTCCTCTCTCCATTGTTCGCCGTCGCCGACCCATAAATGCAACCTCCCTTTTGTCTTCTTTGCCCATCACATCCAACAATTCTTGAATCTCATCGGCAATAGGGACATCCTCATCTACATCGGTTGAGGACACCGAAACCGCCTCGGCAACACTCCCATAGCTTTTTGGACACAAAGCATAAACACTGACTTGGTTTCTCAAAAAACCATAACTGGGTTTTCCCCAAAACTCATCCCGGGGCAATAATTCGCCAGTTCGACGAAAACCCAACTCGGGAAACCCCATATTGGAGCAAGAACTGATCTCAGAAGGCCTAAATTTCATTTTCTCTGGAAAAATTGAATCTTGGGAAAATCCCAGAAAACTGCAAGCACGAGATAAAGAGTGGGTATTGAGGGAATACCTTGTTGGGGTTTTGGAAGAGACTAGCTTCGCAATGTTCCTCCACATAGCTGTGTAGTTCTTTGAAGGGTTTAGTTGAAAATTTGTGGGTTTATCAATTGGAACGAAATGATCAATCTTTATACGGAGACAAATGGGGGTTTTGCTACTGGACATCAAAGTGTTCGATGAAATTTTCCAGAGAAAGTAAAATCAAGAAAGATGGGTTCATTGAAATGGATTGATGAAGAAATATAGAACAATTCATGAGGATTAACTAATGGAATAGTGAGAGGAGAGGAGATGAGAGGAGAAAGAGGTAATATAGCGGCTGCGGCCGACTCTAAACCCTCCTTAAACCTCGTGGATTTTGAACCATCACAAACTCACCCCCAAGATACTGATCAAAAAATGGTGCGTTTGATTGAAGGAAACTAAGAGCTGGATTTTTTTTTTTAAAGAAAAATTCTAAGAACCCAATGTTTTATCAAATGTCTTATATGGTACAAAAATCATGCCATACAGGTCGGGTGCCTCTATTTACACACCACTTTATCTCTCAAGGCAAACCATTTCTAAAGACACACCTTTAATTATTTGATAAATATATATTTCACTCCTCACACACCCCAAATTTACATATACACCCTTACTGAAACACCCATCCACAATAATATAAACACAAACTCTCATATTTACCCTCCACATCCCCACACACCCACCTTCTTCTATCTCCCCCCTCCGTTCTCTGTTTCAACGGTGAACAGTGTTGATGCTCAACACAGAGTAAAGTAAGTGGTGAAGAGCTCAAGTAAAGCATTAGGTGAGTTCTTATTTTGCTTACATTTTAGGGTTTTATGTATTTTTTACCATTGTCATGAATTAATGAGTTCCAAACCATTCAATACTGTAATTTCGAACCTCAAAAGGCTCGTTCGACTGTAGTATGTTGAACTAAGGCATTTTGTTCGACCGTAGTATGTTGGACAAAGGCATTTTGTTCGACAGTAGAATGTTGAACAAAGACATTTTGTTCGACAGTAGTATGTTGAACAAAAATATTTTGTTCAACTGTAGTATGTTGAACAAAAACATTTTGTTCGACCGTAGTATGTTGAACAATGATATAATATCCACCTCTGGTTACCCGAACTGTACCAACTATTTACCACTCAGCAAGTAACGAAAACGAAAACAAAAACAACAAAAAAAATAACCTCTTCCTTGCTCCATTGTTGCGATTCAAAGTTGCCAGATGCATCCTTCATTGAATCCATTCAAAATCTTCAATAATACTATATTTTTTATTATTTATTGAAGAGTTTTTTATTTTGATTTTAGGGTTTTTGTATTCTTGACAAAGAAGATACGTAAGGAACAAGTTTGAAATTGATCATTTATATTATATTCATTCTTGTCCTTTATGGTAAATACACAAATGGTGTGTATCATAACTTGTCCTCTATAGTCATTTCACTTAAGGTTAAAATTGTAATAAAAAAAAATTAATTAATGATTTGCCTTGAGAGATAAAGTGGTGTGTAAATAGAGGCACCCATACAGGTCTCATGTGGGTCTTACGGGAGACATTTAATAGAATATTTTCTTTTTTATATTTTTGATATAATAAAAAATGAAAGTGAAACGAAAAATATTTTTCATAAATAATAGATAAATATAATAAGTTTATATAGATAAAAATATGTTTTTCACTTTTAAAAGGTGAAAATATTTTTCGAATTAAAATTTTACTAATATTATCACACTACCACCATCACTTTGACCATGCCACCACCTCCGCCACCATCACAACCATACATAGAAAAATATTATTTTCTCCAAAAAAATGTTTTCTGAATTTTTTTTTTTATAAAAAATATTTTTTGACCAAACAAACAGAGTATAAAATAAATTTGGAAAATAAAGAAATTATTTTATTTTATATATTTGTGTGCTTATTTGCTAAGAGAAGATTTTGTTTCAAGGGAGAATTTAATTATGTTAGAAATATTAAAATTCATGTTGATTTTTTTTTATTACTTTTACTCTAAAATTTTATAATTAAGCTTATTAATTAATAAAAGCGAGCAATTATATCACATATTTTGTAATCACGTAAGAGAGTCAAGGAAACATTAAAAAATAAGCATTTTACCAATTTGTGTTTGTTATTACTTGAATCTGCTATGATTTATATATATATATATATTAAGTATGACGGTAATATCGCGTGATAATATCATTAACTAGTGACAAATGTTATGTTATAGCAGCGAGAATTACATTTGGTTCCAGTTTTTTTAATTTAATTTTTTGAAAATTGAGATTTTTTTTTTGCATTTTTTTTTATAGTGATTTTTTTTTAACATTTCAAGCAAATTTTTTTACTTTTTTTGATACATTTAATATAAATACAATTAAAAAGTACAATATTTGTGAATAATTTTTTTTGAAAAATTCACAAAATATCAAAAATATTAAAAAAATATATATGAAAATTCAATATATTTTCTTATTTTTATGTATTTATTAATTTTTTATAACATTTTTTTACAAATATTTTGCTTTTTAGGTACATCTTGGTGAGGTACTTCTAAAAAGCAAAAAAAAAAAAAAAAAATTTGTTTAAAATATTAAAAAAAATTTACTAAAAAAATATGAAAAACAAAGGTACTTAAATTTTTGAAAATTAAAACCAAACAAATCAGAATGATATTTTGTGTAAGAGATATATCGTAGTGATGTCTCTCTCTATATCTTCCATACATGTCTGACCTACTAAGTGAAATGTTCTTCCATTAAAAGGGTGATGTTAAAAAATTTGTTAAAATTATCAGATGTTAAATGGTTTGTTAATTGTGATGAGAATTTTAGCTAGATCATAGTTGATTGAATCTATTTTTGAAGAACAAAATTGAACATGGAGAGTTCTTCAACTGAGCATTCCAGTAATTAGTGATGCGCTTGATGGTTTGGTAAATTGTTTTTAACTTGTTCATTGGAAAACTTAATGGCCATGTTTATTTGAGCCGATATAACTTTGAAATTGAATTAACAACAATGATAGAGACCATTAATTTTGGAGCTCTAAAAAGATCACTAATGACATGACACTCAATAAAAAAAGAAAAAAAATACAACACCAAGGCTAAAACATCAAATCATTTATGGTGAGACCCACTGCCACATCATTAGTGATAGCACTAATTAGTGCTCTCACTCATTTTTCTTGAATTAATAATTTAATAAAATACATAATCTAATATTTAACTAACAAAATTAACGTCCAGACTAATAGTGTGTATCCAAACATGATATCCCCCATATAGGGGGATTACCTAAGAGCGGGTGGGGTAGAATACAAAATGAAAAACTAAGAAAAGATTGGGCTAATTAGTTAAATTGTAAAATTGATAGAATTTTGTGGCATAAAATCTCAGCTAAAAAATTGCCTTCAACCACCACTATTTGGCTACTGACACCATCATTTTCATCCAGACACTTCTCCATTTTCCGGTCACCAGATAGCCACTGCCACCTCCAACCACTGGAAAGGCCTTTCTCAACTCTGTTGACAACATTCCCATCATTCAGTACAGATGCAGAGCAATGCATCATGCCCTTGGCCAGGAATGCTCTCTACAATCCCCCCACTTCTTCAGACAGTAACCACTGCTAAATAGAACCTTACATAAACATTTTCTTTTCTTTTATTTTCCTCATCTTTCTTGCATTCCCGCCAACAAAAGTTAATAGCAAGTATGAATACATACAGCAGAACCCTTTGCGCGCATGTGCTATGCCCCAACAACCCTGGCCAAGATCTGCCAGGCAGCAAACTGTACTTTCATCTGTACAAGCAGAAAATACACTCCCTGTTTCTTTTGTTGATCTAATTCTTTCATCTGTAATGTGTATCAGTTCAGAAAATACATAAAGCATGTCGATTTTTGTTCGCTGATTTGATTTATCAGACAGGCAGGGTACTCTTCATTGTCTGACTTTCATCCCCTGCCTGAACTATCTATATGAATAAGCCATATCCTTCCTCGATAAGTAAAGCTGTTTCTCTTTTAGTGATACAACAAAAAAAGTTAAAAGATGCCATATATGGAATGACATGAAATTCCTGCATTTGAGGGGTATCATTACATGTTAACATCTGAATCCAAGATATGAACAAACTGATATCTGCAAGTACACAGTCCTGGCTGTTAATATTTACCAATTGGCATTTTGCATTGACATGCTGAATCTGAGACATCTAACTATTCCAGCTTACAATTTGGAATCCTATTTCATCACAACCCCTTCTAGGATGCTAATCGTACTTGAAAGAGGCTTAGTGCTTGATCATCCTTACCAGATTGATGCATTTACCAGGCTAAAACATAACTTTCCTATCCATTAACATGATTTTACATCATCACTAAAATTCTAAGAGATCAAGAATATTTCATAAGATACAATTTCATCCTGGCAATAGCACCTAAAGATGTTCTGAAAGAAAAATCATTGGTCAAAATATATTTTTAAAAAATGGTGAAAACAAATTTCTCAATACCATTTCCATCATCAGCAAAGCCACTTTAGATTACCTAATTTGATGTTCAGCATACTCCAGAAGGAACCAAAGGAGCACAATTCCGAAATGTGCATAGATAGATGCATTGGCGTATACATTCTACAACCTAGCATTAAAATATTTCTAGCACTTAAATTAATACAGGGAACCAAAAATATTTATCTGCACACTTGTCTCTATACCTCTGCAACCTGCAAAAGCATGCATGCAGGACTCCAATAATACTTTTCTCCTGTTGCAAAACGGTCAAAACAAAACTGACTCACAACAAAAGGTAAACAGTTTCAAAATGAAACAGCCAATCTAACAACCAAGGGAGAGATTTATACTCCATGCAATTCAGCTCAATTCAATAAGCTTTTGTCCCCACTTAAATGGGGTTGTTACATGGATCCATTTCTTCCAATTGAGAGAAAAGTTAGAAGATACATAATCTAGATAAATTAACTTTTTATTGTTTATCTGAAACATGAAATTCAAAAATAGACATTTTCCTAGAACCCAATAAAACCAATGGACTAATTAAAAAAAAAAGAGGGACAAATCCAGATGGAATCGACTTTTGGACTGACCTTTCTTCCTATCCTCAGATCCCAGCAGCTCCTGTAGGCTTGAAACAATCGATATTGCACAATCCGACTGACCTCATCATATCTCCAAAGCTGCCACCATTCAATTCCAACAGTCAAGAAAACTAATTTTGTATTCTTTAAACAAAAAGGATAAAATGAAAAGACAAGTCTTGGACTGTCTGAGTTTAACCCAACCGATCAATGCTGTTCCTTGCTTTCTCTGGCTGGTCTGTGCTGTTATTTGCTTTCTCAGGATGCTCGACACTCTTTCTCGATTTTTCCCTCCTGTCAATACTGGCTCTTGATTTCTCTCTATGGTCTGTGCTTGATCTTGATTTCTCTCTCTGGTCACTACTTAGTCTAGACCTCTCCCTCTGATCTGTACTTGATCTAGGTTTGTCTCGACAATCTGTGCTGCTTCTGGGATTCTCGGATTGATCTGTATTCAATCCAGAGCTATTTCTCAAATGTGATAATTTCCCAACGGCTGAAACAAACTTCTTTAGATGCATTATGTACTCCGGATAGATCTCCAAGTCACAATGATTTCCTCCTTCAATCCATAGTGGTTCATATTTTTCTTTACAGAGCTCCCAAAGCTGCTTACCATGGGAGCAATCCACAACATCATCTGCAGTTCCCTGCAAGCACCAACAGACAAAAACAGAATGAAAAAACATGTCAACATAAGCATGTACTTGCGCTTTCTGTTTGTGGCAAAATGCAAAGTAACAAACTAGTGCAGTGGCTATATCTCTTTTTTGCCTTACGACCTAGTACATATATGTTCCTTCAAAGATGATTCAGTGCAAGTTCAAATATGCATAAAATTGATGCACATTAATATTCATTATTGCAATAGACTGCAATGATATCTTTTGCCTACCCACATTATCATGCATGTTAGAAAAATCTCAAATTTATTTGCAAAGAAAAAGAACACAGTGGACAATATCTAATAACAAACAAGACAAAACATATAATTTAATGCAATTTCTAAGTAAAGAACCTCAACTAATCCTAGGACCCTGAACTTTAACGACCGGGCAAACCTCCAGTGGTCCTCTAGTGGCCCCTTAAGTGACTCGAACTTGAGACCTTGGATCTTATCCTCAAGTCTTTACCGCTCGGCCAACCCTTAGGGTTACCAATAGAAGACTCTTATGGCCTATTAATTAACCAATTTTTTGAACTTCACTACATCAAAACCACATGAGACTTTCCAAACAAAGGTGAAACTTCAAAATCTGGAACTTAATAGTTGGAGTTAAAGCCTAGACAACCACCTCCAAATCAATGGGTAACATAATCTACAAATATAAAAAAAAACAAGTGCTTTGATGAATTTGTGCAATAAAATGTTGTCTATAGATATATCTTATTTGTGAGATTTGAACCAATCATGTTGTCCATGATGTTGCAGGGTTAACAGGTCTAGGAATGGGCAGAGAATGACAACACAACTGGTGGCTGCTATTCCAACATGATTGTCCAACAGGGCACAACAAAAACGTGAGAGGCACAGGAAAGTTTCATAGGATTAACTTTAATTTTCCCCCTATATTACACATTGGACAACTCAAAATGACCAACAAGCAGGTTTGTGCAGAAAATTAAATGTGCCTAAAGGCAAAGATGAAGAGAGATCAATCATTGTGATAATAACACAGCCATTTTCACTCGGGTAAAATGTAATGGTACATAAATCTGACAGCTAAGAAAGAAAGCACATGCACCGTACATGTGTGCCCAAGTCAACAAAACATGGACTGCATATTTATTATTGAATTGAATGAATGAAAAGTTATGACTTTAATGCTGGGATGTTGCACAATGCACATACTCTGTTAATCAAAGGAATAAACTAAATTTATATTAAGAATCCATTTATATCCTATTATTTTTCTAATTTAATAGATGAAGGTATGAACATTTCACTAAAGGCAGGTGATCAGTACTTGCTGCAATTTTTTTTCCCAAAACTTCGTCCCCCCCCCCCCCCCCCCCCCCCACATATACTTCATATATTTCCTTGTTATGGTCTTAATCTTTACTGCTATTTTAATGCATAATGCATACAGCTACATTTATTGGCAAAGCGTAGAAAATACTAAAAAGCAATACTTGATAACATGCAAAGTGTAGTGACTTTGAGAAAGATCTATTAGTAAAATGTAAAGAGGCAAATGTAGAGCGAGCACTGATTATCTCATACTTAGCTGACATCAAATGATTGCTTCAAACAAGTAAACCCAGCTGTACAAAACAATGTGCAGTGTTTGGTGACAACTCTTGACTCTCCATAACTTAATATTTCCACATTTCAAAGCATGGTTTTGATTAACCTTAGAACTAAGAGGATCAAGATGGAAGAGGACAAAATGATAAAAATCTAGACCTTCTACATAGGATAAGTTTTCAAAGAGTGTTCCTCTTGTGGGTTGATGGCTAAATCTGAAGCAACCAAGAGGGTGCATTGTGTGCTGCATAAAATTGGTCTAGCCGGGGTCATATGGGCTCTGATTGAATTCTGGGTATGCTATTATGTGGGGTTTGAACATTTAGAGAGATGTACCTCTTCCCTGTACTATCCATTCTCATTGATTATGGGAAATCCTTTCTGATGAATTTGCCAGAGATATATCCCCATATTGCTGAAGCAGGATTTTCTGTATGTTCGCTTTGTGCTCATTTGTGCCTTTGTTCCAGCTCGTAGCTATATAATTTACCTAGGTCATTTGTGCACTGAATTTGAACCTATGAAGTATGGGTACTCCGAAAATATTACCATATGAGTACTGAGTACTTACCTGACATGAATATGCATACTGCATGTGCAAAATACATATCCTGTACTTTTTGAATGTTAAGTACGGAATGGGTGCATTTCGGATACAGGGTGAATACATTTCAGATACTTTCGTGGGCATATCGAGGCATAAATGTAATTTTTGAAAAATATAGGAGTACTGGAACAACTATATTATGTCTACTTTTAAATCTTAAAAAAGTGCATTTGCAAAATATTTAAAAGTACTTGGGGTTTTTTCTGGCTTCTGCTTCTCTCCGACTCTCCCTCTCTTCATCTTCTTCTCTGTTTTTTCCAACAACCCTCTCTCTCTCTCTCTCTCGGAGTACCCATCTTCATCTTTGTTTTTTCCACCCTCTGTTTGTTTTCCTCTGTTTTTTCTAATTATTACTTTAATTATTTTTTGCATTTGATATTCTAATTGTTACATATTATCCACTACTACAAATTATAATATATATTTTTTGGGCATGCCCCCGGCTGTACTCATATCCTGTTTTTTTGGATTTTGTTGTGTCGGTGTATGGGGAACATATCCACACCTGCACCTGTGCTTCCTAGCTTTGAACATTCACTAAAGTCAATTAAGTACTGATGGCAACCAGCTAGTGGCTATATGCAGGCTTCAAGAATATTAATCAGTTGACAGTTGAAATGGAAAAAAAATAAGACAGCTGGATCAATGAGTGATTGGATATACGAACAACACAAGAAGGAAATAATAGTCCAACAAAAAAAAAATCATTATAGCTAGAATAATTAATCAACACATCTTGAAAGAAAAAAAAAAGGCTGAATTCCAGACAACAATGAGGTAAACAATAAAGTCCAAACAGCTGCAATGAAGAGCAATTTAGTGTATGGTTGAATAGTTTTTGAAAGTTGCCTCATTATCCATCCAATTACATCATCAAACTATAATACAGTATTTATCCAAAATATATATATGTATCTATTACAGTAGCAATCAAATCCTGATAATACCATTATCTCTAAAAACACGTATTAAAAATTTGGAATACTCACATGAATTACTAAAACAGGACAGCCCACCAATGGTATTTTATCAATATTCTGCACCGTAAAGAAGCAGTTACTCAGTAATCTCATACCATCATAACCTATTAAAGCTCAGGTTATATCATTATGCATTAATAGAAAACAAAACCTTATATATGTCAAACCAGTATGTTCGCTTCACTGGATACATGACTCGAAGGCCTGACAAGATTGGACTGTGAAGAGCCACAGCCTTCAATCTTGGTAAACGGGATGCCAAATCTAAAGTGGGTCCACTCCCAACGGATTGCCCGTATAATATGACATCCTCCTCCTTAACCCCATAAGTCTCTTCAAGGCATCTATATGCAGCTTCTATGTCTGCGTAAGTGTTCTGCTCACTTGGCTATCAAAAGCGGCAATAAAACATAATTCAGTGCTTAAAACATACCACATAGATCTAAAACTCCCTCCAATTAATCTGCAAATACATGTCTTACCTTGCCAGTGGACTGTCCATACCCTGAATAATCATATCTGCAAAGAATAGGAAATTTAAAGTTGTTATAGAGCACTTCAAATCTCAAATTTTTATTTTCTTTTGTTTTGATTGGCAACAAAGAAATTTTAAACAAGAAGCACTAGTGACCACTTCACATCATTCAGATACCAAGATTTGGATTTGAAAGTTAAAGAAAAAGTCACTTTCAAGAAAATGGTGAAAAAAATAGAAGTTAGGAAAAGGACTACCAATCAAGCTTTTTTCTGTCATTTTCATCTTTTTCTATAGTATTTAGATTACAAAAACAGTTTTGACATGACAATATTAAAAACTCTTGCTAATCACTCACATAATTGTCAATCCAATACATCACAGTCTAAAACAACTTTGACTGAATTTATTTATTTATTTTTTTAAAAAATTGTAAATCTGAAATCTGAACCGATCAAATTAAATCAGACATATATCCCAATTCTGAACCACTACTGTACAAAGACTGAAGCTTTTTACTCTAAAACTTCAAAGGGTATAGAGATTGTGTGTATTCTACAGTAGTGAGTGACTCACCCCATCAAGTTGACTCGGAGACGAAAACTGAGTTCGCTGAACAGTTCATACATCTGACCCAGATCAGCGGCGTTGCCGTGGGAGTAGAGAACCGTAGACGCCGCCGCCGGATTCTTCATATACACCGCCACAATCTCAGTACCCCTCTTGGTGGCCAGCTTCAAAACGTCGACGTTTTCCCTCTCGGAGACGTCAGTGATCCTCATTTTGCCGGTGGATTCGTCCACCACCACCGTGTACGACGCTGGATTCGGCGGAAAGAACGCGAACTTCGCCGCCATTGACGACGTCACCGCCCCCATCTCCGATCAATATATATATTATATTTATATATGTCTATGTCAGCACACACAAATGTCTTGGGCTACATATCCATGTATATATAAATCAATTGGGTGTGTGCGTCTGTATAATGTTGTATTTTAGGGCTTTTTTGCGTGTGTTGAGGTTTTGGAACGGAGATATAGAAAGGAGGCATTTCCGGCGTTGAAAAGGAGATGGCACGTGTGAGTACGTAAAAATATGTTTGTATGTTCTTATTTCGGTAAGTATGTTAAAAATTAATTTTTTTTTTTAAAAAAGAAATTATAAAAAAATAAAGAAATAATGTGATTTAAAAAATATAAAAAATAATTTTTAAATTTTTAATTAAATTGTCAAAATAGGCCTAAAAAAGAAGAATAAGGATTCTCTCCTTAAGATTTCTATTTGACTTTCTACTTACTGAGCTATTAGGCTTACTTTTAGGCTCAATTTTTTAAAATTTGTTGAGTATATTATACTTGTAAAAAATTAAAATGATCGGATATCGGAAAGTATGTATTTAAAAAACTGTTTATTAAATTTTTTTAAAAAAATAATTTTTAGTCAGTTTTTCGAACATATACTTTTTGATATCCGATCAACTTAATTTTTTATAAATATAATATATTTAACAAATTTTAAAATATGAATAATTTGAATTTTAAAATTAAACTTAAAAGTGGACCAAATAACTTAACAGGTAAGAAATTAAGTAAGAATATGAAGGAAAGGATTCTGACTCAAAAAGAAAAGAAGGCCAACAGTTTTGCCCAGGTTGTACGGAGAGACTGTGTTGCTTTTGTTTGCTTAACACGTGTCTGTATAGGGTGGGGGCTCGTTTCTATGCAAAATCAACACACTGCCTACTTTCTTTTCTTCTTTTTGTTTTTAAGACAAATTTTACTCATCAATTGCTTCGGTTTTTTATTTATTTTTTATATCTGCTGTAATACGAAAAAAATTGTATAAAATAATAAAAAATAATTTTTTTAGTATACTTGTTAGTATTTATTAATTGTGTTATTAATAAATGTCTTTAGAACACAATAAAAAAATAAAATAATATTGATAATAATTTATGAATGCTTTATTTGAAAATTAAAAAGTTATTGAGCTTATGGAAAGAAAAAGTTATTAAAGAAATAAAAGCTATGTTTGAAATATTTCATAAAAAGTCTATATGCTATTGCAAGCTCAAACCGACCATTATGCCCAACTCTAAGGGCTATTTTGGCAACATAGTTTTTAGTTATTTTTTTTTGGTTAGTAGTAAAAGTTAAAAGTTGGTTTTTTTGTTTTTTTTTCATTTGAAAAGTTGGTTTTTAGCCCACGGTGAAATTACAATTTTACCCCTCATGGGTCAAAATGTGTTACATAGGTGAAATTGTAAATATTTTAAATAAATAGAGGTAGTTTGGTCATTTTATTATGATTTGACATCATAAACAAACATTCATCAAAAAAGTCAAAAGTCACTTTTTACCAACTTCCCAAGTCATTTGTCTAAAAAAGCCAAAGTTTGTTTAAAAGCCAAAAAGTCACTTTTTACCATCTTTCTAAAATAATCCTAAAAAAAAAAAGTAGCAAATCACAAGTTTGTCAATTTAACTCAATATATATGAATCATTATTAATTTTATTCTGTTTTAAAGGGTTATTAAATGAATTGGATTCTTTTAATAATTATTTGAATTTAACTACCTAGTATAAAATATAAAATTAATATAATTATAATTTATCATTCCAAGCATAACTCCAAAAAATAAATGGACTCAAAATTTTAATTTAATTTTAGGCCAACCCAAAAATATTGGCTTGGGTTGCATTGGTCATTATCGACCCATTATTCTGCACAAAAATTCTGTATTAATTATTATTTTTATTTTTATTTTTTGTTTATATTCATCAATCTAAAATTATAAAAAATAATATTATCATTGTATTTAATATTTATATTTTATATTTTTTTTAAGTATCCAGCTGGGCTTGTGTGTTAGATATGGACATATGTATATGTATTGTTGGAGAGAATTATGTTGTGTATTTTACGGTGGGACAAGAATTGGATTAGACAGTGTAACGGTTGGAAATGATGGTGTCTGGAATCTGGACAAGGCCCCTCACGGCTGGCTCTGATGATCTGTTCGTCACGGCTGTTGTTCGTTCTATTCTGTGAAATGTCTCAAATGTATTATTTCCTTGGCTTCATAGGGATCCACACACATTAATCATATTAATCAATTATTTTTCTTAAAAATTTAAGAAAAAAAATTTGTAGTTCGAAAAAATTGGCCCCGAATCCCCTTAAAGCCCAAAACGACGTCGTTTTGGGCTTTAGGTTTTTTTTTTTTTTCCTGCCATTGTTGACGTAGAGGGAGAGGGAGAAGAGGGAGAGGGAGAGAAAGAGAAGAGAGGGAAGAGGAAGAGGATGTCGTCGCAGCTCGCTTCCGGCCGTCCACGCCCGTCATGACTACCGTCATGACTCTGCCCTGTCATGCCTCATGACTCCGCCGTCCCCCTTCTCCTCCTTCTCCCCTCTCCTTCCCTCCCCCCTTCATTTTTTAGGCCCCCTCCAGTCCCCTCCTCCCTTCTTCCCCCTCCTCTCTCCTCCCCCTTCTTCGTCTTCTTTTGCTGTATAAAAAAAAAAAAAAAAAAAAGGATTCGGGGGAGCTCGGATTCGAGCTCCCAATCGGCTCTAAAAATTTAATTTGCATGACAAAATTTGAGAACAATGGGAATGTGAATTTAAATTGATTCTTCATTATTATGAATGTAATTGATTTAGAACAATTGATATTTAGGTAAAATTTTACACCAAATTAATAATGATGGTTTTTTATATTGAGAATCAATATAGATCAAATTTTTTATTGGCCTCGTTTGGGAAGTGACTATTTTAGTAGGCTATTTGACTTTTTGACTATTTTAGTAGGCTATCTTAGAGTCCGGATCCTCTGCCGTGGTTCTCTGCGGTGGTCCCTGCCATGCTCCAAAACGACGTCGTTTTGGAGCATTTTTTTTTTTTTTTTTTTAAAAAAATTTCCTCCCTGTGTTCCTTCTTCTTCTTCTCTCTCTAACCTCTCCATCAGCTTTTTGACCTGAACCAATATCCAAAACCAGATTCAAAACAGACTTGCATTCAACTTGAAGCTCACATCCTTCATCAACAAAGAAACAGAACTCAGACTTGCATTCAACATGGTGGAAAAGCATTGTCCCGAGTCTCCAGACTCTGTTTTTCTTAACCTGTAATTGATTTGTCTTATTATCTTTTCAAAATCTATTGTTTTTATATGATAATTTGTTGAAACAATAAATATATGGCATTGATTTGTTTTCTTTTTTTTTCCCTTGCCCCCGTTAATTACTTCGGCAAAGAAGGGGCCAACTGTACCTTCACTCCAGTATACCCAGAGATCCATAATGCCCCTCTCAAACAAAGAAAATAATTAGATTTTTGTTTTCAGATTTTTGAATCTCAGATTTTTGAAACAAAGAAAATAATCTCAGATTTTTGTTTTGGTCTTTCGTTTGGTTGGATTTTTTGAACCTATAAACTAAACACATAAACTTTGACATTTTGGACATCAATTTGAATCAAGACACCGATTTGCTTTCATTCGATAACCTGAAAAAAAAAAAAAAACCCAAAAACCCAGAAATTGAAAAACCCAAAAACCCAGAAATTTTCGAAGGCAAGAATCAGGTTCATGGATATATACATATATCTGATTCTTGGATGTATAGATACATATATATAAATATATATATATATATATATATTGCATAAACTTGATCTTGGATGGAGTTCAAGTTCATGGATTGGATACATCCAAGACTGGATACATTATATATACATATATATTTTATCCATACATACATACATATATATATATATATATATATTTTGTGGGTTCTGATTTTCGAAGGCAAGATTCATAAATAAAAAAAAAAAAAAAGGGAGAAGGCAAGAATCAGAACCAAAAGGACCTGGATACATATATATATATCTAAGATCAAGAAGTTTCATATACATACATACATATATATATATATTTTGTGGGTTTCATTCATGAAGTTTTTTTTGGATATATACATATATTTGAACACAAAGTGGGTTTGAGAACCTTAAGATCAGATTCATGAAATTTTCGAAATACAATTTCAAACTCATCAATATTGAATCTGGCCATGGAGATCGAAGGAGAGAGAAGCTTTTCTTCCTCCTCCTTGCCTTCTTTCTTCTTCCCTTCTCTGGTTCTTGCCTTCTCATTTTGTTTTTTTTTTGAAAACTTGCCCCAAAACGACGTCGTTTTGGGGCATCGCAGGGGAGCGCCGCAGGAGACTACGGCAGAGGATCCGGACTCGGCTATCTTAGGCCAAGTTTGGCATATAGTCAAAAAGTCAAAAAGTTAAAAAGTTAACATTATTCATCAAAAGTCAACAATTACGGCTGCACAACTCACAAGTCGAATTTTTTCCTACAAATCAATTTTTACAATTTTTTATTACACATTTTTTCATAAAAAGTCAAAAAGTTAACCCAAACATTCATATTTTCAACCTCCATTTTTTAGTCTAAAAAGACAAAACATGCACTTATTGAGGACACCCCAAACAACCCCTTAGTTTTGAGTTTGGGAAGATGAGATGAATTTTTAGTTGAGTTGTTGTATTTGAAAGTGTGTTGAAATGATGTTTAAATTTAAAATGACAAATTTGTCTCTAAAAATATATTTTTTAAAATTGATATCAAGGGGTAAAATCGTAATTTACTTATTGATGGAACAAGTTCTATAGCTGACAGTGTAGGCTGTGCCTACACTGCCGGCTGTGCAGCTTCTTTTTTTTTTTTTTTTTGAAAAAGTTTCCAATAGTGTTGCTTTTGGACTTTTTTCTCAAAATAAGCTATAATAACCTTATTTCCGGCTTCCCAAATAGTGCCATTAAACTGCACCAATCGCATCAATTCAAATGGTTTGATTCGGAGCAATTTTTGGTTTACGATCTTTTAAATTTGAATTACTTCTCAAATTTTTAGTATATTAAATAATTTATATATAAATATTAAATTAGTCATTTGTATATTATTTCAATATCCAATATAACCCTTTACAAAAATACAAACAAAATAATTAAGCAATACAAGTGTTTATGTTTTTACTGAAGTAGAATTAAAAACAAAATATAGTATGAAAAAACCAAAATCTTAGCTCTAAAGAAAAACTAAAATTTAAAACTATCCTCCCATAAGATAAAATCACAAGTCTATCAAGTAGAGTTGAAATAAAAAATTAAAAATGACATAAACATCTGACATAGCTACATAGGCATAATTGTCACGACCCGTTCCCTGTACCTAAAGATTATGTATTGTGATGGCCAGTAACTGAAGTTAACTCTGGCCAATTCTTAAACAAATTACTAAACGCGAGTAGAAAAATATTTAAGTGATGGTGCCAAAATAATTATTGGAACTCCTATTTTTATAACAAAATTTATTGACCAAAAAGGTCGATGTTTACATATGAAAAATAGAATTATAAATACTATAAAAGTGTTGTGTATCTATTCCACAGGCCCGCGTCTAAGACTCTCCAAAAACTATTTTTGAATTATTTTCTGAAAATTGATAAATAGTTATAAGCACATAACAGAGTAAAAAATATTATACTGAGAGTATGAGGGTATAAAATCATTATGGATAATTATTGGGCTTAAAATATTATATTGAAAGCATAATTACCATATAAATCATTTGACATACATACAGAAATAATATAAAATTATAACCACGGTATAAAACGGAACAGAATAGATATATAAACAAAAAGAAGTGGCTTGTACGAACTTAAAAGGTGGCTCGTACGAACTCTAGAGATGGCTCACACAATAGTGTAGCACTGCTCCGTACAACACTTGCTCCACACTAGAATTCAAAGGGTCAGTGGATCCATGACAGACAAAGGGTTACAGAGTAACTAATCAGAGGGCCAATGGTTATTTAAGTCCTCCAAAGTATGGGACCTCCGAAATGGTACTTATAAAATAATTACTCAAAACACATTTTAACAAACAGTTATATCTATGGGTTTTTCTTATTATATAAAATAAGGTTCGTAAATTAAAAATGCTAATATAATTTATAAAACATAAATTACGTAAAATAAATTATGGTAACTCAAAATATATATAAAATATATTATGATAACTCAAAACATACATAAAATATATTGTAGTGGATCAAGGTATAATATAATTTATCTTAAAATTAATACTTCATTTTTTCTTTTCACTATCAAAGACCTTGATTTCTAATTTTTTTTTTCCCTTTCTTAGTTTGTTTTCCTTGTTCTCTTCAAAGCACCTCTACTCATTTTATACTAGGGAGTACTTCTTGCTCAGCAAGTTTTGGGACGAGTAGCCACACCACGTGGCCTTGCCAACATTATGCTCTAAATTGAAGATTATCCCTTAAGGGTGTGTTTGATTGGGGGATAAGGGGGGGACTATTTACTGTTTGGACTCCATGTCCGGCCTCCCTCCTTATCCGTCGTTTGATTTTTTTTTAGTCCGGCGAACTCCATGTCCGGCCGGACTCCATGTCCCCCATATGGGGGACTATCCTATCCTAGGAGGGGGTATGGGATTGTTTTGGGGAGACTAATCACTATTGGGATTAGATGTAAAAATGACAATTTTGACCCTCTACTATTTAATTATGTATTATATTTAATAAAATTCAATAAAATTTAAATGTCTCAATTTAAAAATAAAATAATTTTATTTAACTTTTTACTAATGTTTAATTTATTTAATTTTTTTAAATAATTTTTTATAGATATTTTATTGATGTTTTATTTTAAAATTTTGTTTATAATTTATTTAATTTCATTATTTAAATTGTAATAGGTGTTTTATTTAAAATTTTAATTAAAAAAATAATATAAATTTTTTATCTGAAGTTATCTTGTATTTTATTAAATCAAATTTAGTGGTTATTTATTTATTTAATTGTGTAAAAAAATAAATTTATGTAAAAAAAATAATTTTAATTTATATTATTAAATTAATGATATTTTTTGTATGTAAAAAAAAAACACAGCAACGTTTTGTATGTAAAAAAAAATAATGATTTGTTATACAGTAATGATTTAAAACAAATTTTATTGATATTTTATTTATTTATTTATTTATTTTAAAAAAACAAAATTATTTAATTAAAAATAATTAAAATATTAAAGATATGTTTAATATTGCTATTACTTAGTAAACAATTAAAAAAGGGTAAAATAGTCATTTGTTCATTTATTCTATCGGTCATTCCAACCAAACGCGTTGGATTCACTAAAAATAGTCCGGGATTCACGTCCGACATCTAATCCCATGAAAAAACAAACACAGGATACATATCCAATCCAACCAAATAGTCCGGGGGATTCCAATCTCAGGACTCAAGTCCGATGGATTCTAATCCCCCATTTTCCAGTCCGTCCAATCAAACACACCCTAAATGGACAAATTTAAGCAATTGCATTACTAGCCCTTTTTTTTTTTTTTTATACAATGAC
The DNA here is from genome assembly GCA_025200525.1 of Camellia lanceoleosa. NCBI lineage: Eukaryota > Viridiplantae > Streptophyta > Magnoliopsida > Ericales > Theaceae > Camellia > Camellia lanceoleosa. Next base: position 204,685,798 of record CM045758.1, read on the forward strand.
CGTGATGTAAATAAATTAGACTTTATTTTATTTTACTCTTACGAAATATTTAATTAAATATTTAAAATTTTTTTTATTTATAATTAAATAATATAAATATAAAATTTAAGAAACAATTTAAATTTTCGGATTATTACAATAATAGTAGCAAAATTTGACTCAAGCACATATGAGTGGCAAACTAACAATTTATTTTATTGCCAATATCTATTTTTAAACTTGAAATATTTAAGAAAAAATAAACAATTAAGTGAATCAACTGAATTTTGTATTTAACCAACTTCATTATATATTTAATATGTTAAATTTTTGACCCATTTTGGTTTAATTTGATATACAAGGTGCTTAAACTGTTACATAATCGGAAAAAAAATTTAATTTTAAAAATTACATAGATGGATTTATATTAAAAAACAACCAAATATAACCTATTTGATCAACTTTTCTTACCTTCCTACTCATTACCTACTTTAGTAGGAATTCCCTATCTTGAAAAACAAAAACAAAAAAGTAGGAATTGTTTTTCTAAATATTACTCCTTATGAGAAAGCATCTCCACAATTTTTGGTATGAGTTTTCTAAAAGCACTTTCAAAAAATTCTATCTTTTTATTTTTTGTATTTTTTTGTTTTTGTTAAATTTTTTTAATATTTTAAATAATTTTTTTAATTTATAGAGACACTTAACATAAATACATTTAAAAAATATAATTTTCGTGAACAAAATCTTTAAAAAATTCACTAAATTCAAAAAATACAAAAAAAATAAAAATAAAAATTCAATATATTTTTTGTATTTTTGTGTATTTATTAATTTTTTGAAATATTTTACTTTTTAGATACATCTAAATAAGGTGCATTTAAAAAAATAAAAAAATGTTTAAAATTTTAAAAATATTTACTAAAAACAAAAAAACACGAAAAACAAAAAAATTCAAAAAACTGAATTCAAAAAACTCAAACCAAACATACTGATTATTATTTATTTTTTGTGTTTTTATATTTAGTTTTTTTTTTCAAAAAATAGGGTTCATAATTTTTTCAAAAAAACCATATGAAAATTATTATTATTGCTTTTTCAAGCTTTCGTGTTTTTTTTTTTTTTGTTTTGATTTTTAGATTTTTTTTTAAAAAATTTGGATCATTTTAGATTAGAAAAGACCTGAAAAGTATAAAAAAAAAAAAACTGTTACAAATTTTAAAAAATCGCTAAAAAAAAAAGAAGACTTTTTTATAATGTTAAAAATTTGGATTAATTGGATTGAAATCCATCCTCAAAACCAAAGTTCTAGTCTATGCATGCGTCTACTCAAATGTGGGGTTTGGCTGATATTGAAAAGGAAACAATGGCAATCATTTTATCTATAATGCAATTGGAAGTTTTGAGAAGTTGGTAAAAAATTAATTTTTAGTTTTTTATCAAGCTTTTTAATTTTTTAGAAAGTGATTTGGGAAGTTTGTAAAAAGCTGACTCTTGACTTTTTTAATATTTGTTTTTGGTGTCAAATCAAATTAAAATGACCAAAATACCTTTACCCAACATACGAAATTTATTTTTTTGTCATAGGCCCCAATTTGTAATTTCAGACTTGCATTTTTGGCACTTTCTAAACTAATTTTGTTACGTTTTTACCACTTACGTTTTTGAATATTTTGACAAAAACGTGACTTTTTATTTTAGTTCCTAACATGGCACTGAGTGCCTCCAAAATATTTGACATATAGTGAGGAGTTCTTTTAGAATATATTGTCAAAGGTGAGCCCTCACTAAAACTATCAAAAAATGATATTATAAATTATTAATAGGTCATATTTTTGAACTTATTATCTATTAAATTTTATTGATAAATTTATCATATGATAAATTTATCAATTTTTTTTATTTTTATAAATAAATTTATAATAATAAATTTATCAATTCCAAAAGTAAAACCTATTGACAAATACCCCAAAAAATAATAATATATATTTACAGTAGAGTTAACTTTCATGGGTCAATGCCAATCTCAAACATCTAACCTCATAGTTTCTTTAAAACAAAAATTATATAAATAAATAAAAACCTCTACCTTTTCTTGGCTTTCCGTCATGAAGTTCACATAATGAGAAAAAGTGTCTTTGTCTTCATACCCTTTACTTTTTGTAACCAATTGATTATATGATATGATGTTTTCAATTGCTTAAGAACTCCATGAATATCTTAGGCCACATTTGAGAACAGGTTATTTTAATAATTTTTTGACTTTTTATAAAAGGATGTGCAAAAAAATAGAGAGGTGATATGACTAGTTTTAGTTGATTTTTTGGCTAAAATAGCCAGTCCCCAAACGAGACCTTAGTTTTAAATTTAATAATAGATTAAGCCATGGTTATATGCTTGATATACAATTACGATATTGCCCCACAATATATTTGTAATGTTAAAGAGAGACTATTTTGATAAATGTAACCACCACCATTTACTTCATACCAAAGCATATAAAAGCAACCTCGAATGTTTGTTATTTGAACAATTTGATGATATAAAAACTCAGCATGGCCCTTCTCATAAATTTCAATATGAGGAGTTAGGGGTCTCACATGTGATTTTACAACACAAACTCAAAAAAATTATTCATGACAAAAATATATGTAAACACATTCAATTGCTCCTAATAATTTGATATAGTTAAAAATATTCGTTCAAGGGTTTTATCTATTATATTCTCTTAATTCCATAATTTTAACGACAATTTTGTAGTCACAAAAAAATATTATCTGTGTAAACTCCTATATCATTTCATATAATGTATAATTTATTTATTTATTTATTTTTCTCATTCCACTACCGTTGCTAAAGCCATTTATGTTCATGCAAATACTTAAAAGACGGAATGTGTACCATTGCAAATATTTTTGCAAATCAATTCTGATTCGTAGCTCGAAACTAATGTGGCTCGAATGGTCCGACATCAAAACGACGTCGTTTTGATTTTTTTTTTCCTTTTTTCTGCGTTTTTCTTCAGATTTTTCTGATGAAGAAGAAGAAGAAGAAGAAGGGAGAAGAAGAAGAAGGGTCTGCTGCGCTGGGTCTGCAGATCTTGTTCATCATCTTCACCAACATCAACATCAACATCAACAAATTGCAACAACATCATCGTCATCATCGCGAAGATCAGAAAAAAATCAGGAAAAAAAAAAAACTTCTTTGATTTCTGATTCTTTGATAGATCTACCAATTCTTTGACATCATGAACAAAAAAAAAAAATCAGAAAAAAAAAATCAAGAACATCATCATCATCAACACATCAGTCAACAATTGCCAACAATTTTTTATTTTATTTTTTTTTCATCTTTAGAACAACATCAAGAACAAAACAAAAATAAAAAAAAATAAATAAATAAGATCTTCATCATCTTTAACATCATCATCATCTTCATCATCAACAAATTTTATTTTTTTTTGATGAACTAATCTTCAGATCCAAATTAAATCCAGATCAACTAAAAAAAAAAAAAAGTTTGAAAGAGGAGATCGGGCCATCACCGTCAATCGCCGCCACCATCACCGACCATCACCGTCGATCGCTTCTTCTCTTCTCTCCTCTCTTTTCTCTCTCTCTCTCTCTCTCTCTCTCTCTCTCTCTCCTTCTCTTCCCTCTCTGTCTGTGTTCGAAAGAATGAAAAGGAAGGAAAGAAAGAAAGAAAGAAGAAGGAAAAAAAAAAAAAAAACTGCTCAAAACGACGTCGTTTTGGGCAGTTTGGGCCATTCGAGCCAGACTGTAACAACCCTCGTACTGATTACCGTATAACCACTGAATTATATACTGATTAATGCTAAACTGAACTGATAATGACTGATAAGTGAACTGGATGAACTACTGAACAGACTGAATGGAACTGAAACTGAAATTGAATAAGTTTGTCTGTTACATTGCATTTCAATCTGTTTGATTGAATGACTATCTGTTTGAATTCGTATGTTTAAACTGTTAATTGAAGGCCTTATCGGCGGCCGATTTAGAAACCGTTTGAAGTTTTAGGATCAGTAGAATATTTCTGATTTTATGGTATATTTATCTGAAAATTGATTAAGAATGATTAAATTAGATTTAAACGAGTTAATTGCAAAGTTTAGCTTAATTACAACTTTGCCACCTATAGTGGTCCACTACCTAGTCACAAACTTGAGCCTTAGAGACTTGATTAAAACATTTGCTCAGTTTCACTCCTTGCCTCCACCGAATTATAGAGTGAGAAAGAGAGTAGACTTGAGCTCATCTTGCCATTGTTGAAATTGCTTGGGAATTGCTTGAGAATTGAAGTATACTTGCTAATTTAGCTCATAAGACTTGTAATCAACACTCTAGGTAAGGAATTCATTGTTTTATTGTTGTCTTTAAGCTTCATCTTGCACATATCATGGTTATAGAGAAGTTAAGACATGAATTTGCTCATTCATGATGAATTAAAACTCCATTGTTGCATGCATGCTTGAATTGATGTATTTTGAAGTTAAATTCTTGAAGAATGATACATGCATGTTCATGTCTAAGATTTAGTCCATGTTTTCATTTGGTTTTCAAAAATTGAGATCATTTGAGCATGATTTGAAGCTTAAAATTGTTTTGAATGCATGCATGTCATGTTTGAGCATTGTTCTTGAAAATGGTTTGAAATTGGGTTTAATTGAAACACCCTTGGGCCTTGATTTCTTAAATTGAGCTTTAAAACTTGTTATTCTATGTGTTTGAAAGAGTTTTCCAGAAAATGGGCCCAAGAGGATCGAATTTAGAACATTGAAACTTGGTTTGAAACTCAGAGGTCGAATCTAGATTTTCCAGAATTTGGCCGTCACTCGGCGAAAGTGCCGCTTCGGCGGGAATTCATGCTCTCAGCATTTTCTTAGCATGTTTCTGATCCGCCGGCGGAGTTTTTCACGCCGAAGGAAAATCGCGCATCAGATCCATCTTGCATCAGACATCGGCCAGCTCGGCGTGGAAGTTGGCCTTTCGGCGGGGACCTTTGTCCGCTCGAGTGGGGAAGTTTACGCTCGAGCGGAGGCCCTGTTTTCTGAAAATTCTGAAACTGATTTCTGTGCGCATTTTTGCATCCTCATCCCATCCTAGGCATTCTTAGGCCTAGTTTAAGGCATCTTAATGAGGATTTAGACATAGAACCACACCGAGGAATTTAGGGATTTAATTATATCCTTCCGACTGTGAACTTAGTGTGTGTTCTATTTGTTAACTGTTTAGGGTTGACTCTCGAGGACGCGCTCTAGCTACTGATAGCCCAATCACTGTGAGTAACAAATTGTGTAAAGATATGTTCAAATGGTTATATTTTGAATCTTTGAATCAATTTATTGAACCGATATTGCTTATTGAATGAATGTATGTCACGTATTTGAATCAGACAGGCATCCTTAGCACCCATTGTTATTGATATTCTGAGCTCTGTCGGTTTCCTTGTGGAACCATCTTGTTTGATGGCCATCATTATCGTTGGTTCATAAGGCACGGTCCTTTTGGACCTCTTGTTTATAGGCTAACGGATGTACCACATATGATTGATTGAAATCTTGATTGGTGAAATCTTGAAGATTGAAATACTGTATAATGAATTGATTTCATTACTGTGAAGGACATTCATTCATAACCTCTTTACACGTTATGTTATTCATTGGGCTTTAGCTCACTGTTTATATATATATGTAGGTTCTCAAAGAACTGCATCGAGCTAGGAGCGTGGGTTTGATCCCCAGTTTTGTCAAGCCAGCCTATGTGCCTCACTGCGAGGTTCCGAGTTGCCATGTTATGGCTTGGGGTGTTTTTGTGTCCCCTATCGGTCTCCTTACTGTTTTGTACCGTTGTATAGACCGTTTACTGTTTTACTGTACTGTCGTCTAGGGATTTGATCCCCGTACTGACTGCTTGTAAATGATTGTATAGACTGTATATGGATTGTACTGTTTTGAACTGTCTGAATGCATAAAAATGTTTTTGACATACAGATTTTCACAGCTCAATGGACACTAGTTATTTACTGTATTGGCTTCCGCCAGGCCCTCTACTCTGTTTGACTGGATTACTGTTCTGTAGGCCTTCGGTAATCTCGGATTACTGGCCAGTTACGATGCTAAACCCATAGGGCCGGGTTTGGGTCGTGACACAGACGAAATTCGAGTTATGAGTCATTTTTCTTTTGCAAATCCACAACTGCATCTATCACTTGCGTTACTTTTTTACAATGGTCTTAACTTGGTACTGTTGGAAATGGTTATAAATTCTGGATAAAACCAGAATTTTATCTTAAGTTTGGTCTAATATTTAGGTGGGCCCCGTGCGTCGATTTACACGGGTCAAAGTGGTAACGCGTTTTATGCCGCGTTGTAATTCACATGGTATATTTGGTTGCTTAAAACCATTACCGAGTGAATGGGAAATTGAAGCCAAAGTGTGCTCCATGGAAATGAAGTTTTGGTGGAAAATCCTTAAAGGTATTGAATAAGGCTTGTCCCACATTGATTTGATGGGAGGTTTTGAAAGGATTTATAAGGCATGGGTTTGGTACTTGGGGTGTGCCCCAAGGGGTACCCAAGTGTTTTAGAGGGAGAGGTTATGGGCAAAATGGGCTAGACCCATTAGACCAAAAAATCACCACACACGCGCCGTCGCCGTCCGTCTGGGCAGGCTGGGCGCGGGTGTGAGGTTGGGTTGAGTTTGTTCGGCCAAAAATATTTGAATTTAATTTAATTTTGCATAAAATAAAATTCAGAATTCAAAGTAAACTGTTTTGGATTTACTGTACATCCAAACAGGGTCCTTCCCGTTTTCAAACAGAAATAAACTAGTTTGGTATTATTGCACACCCAAACAAGGCCCTTCCTGTTTTTGTATCTTTTTAAATTTAAACCCAACAGATTCAAATCTGTTGAATTCAAAGCCAACAGGTATCATATCTGTTCAATTCAAAACCAAGAGCCACCTTTACATCTATAAATAGACTAGCCTCTCATTTGGATTTAACTCCAATTTTCGTACTCCATCCTCTGCTATAAATCTCTCTGCATTTTGCTGCATTTAATTTCTGAAAGAAAGAGTGTAAACACTTAGTGTGTTCGTAAGGCAAATAATTTGTAGTGCTGCTATTATTTGTAGAAGATTATTTCATCTTGGGAGATAGACGTCCAAATTCTGAAAGCACCGTGGAGAGGACGAATCTGTCTTAAGGACACAGTGTCAAACACTGGACTTGATCAGGTAATTATTCAAAGAAATTAATCAAGTAAGTTGTTTAATTTATTATTCTGTTTTATTATTTATTTAAATCAGATTTTAATTTTGTTTTTGTAACAAAATAAAATCTGTTTTTATTTATTTATTTTTATTTTTATTTTGAATTTGATTTTTGTAATCAAACAAATTCTCTCTTTTTCTTTATTTCCTTAAATTCTAATTGTTATTTTGTACACAATAGAATTAAAATCTTTTAAATACAGTGAAGATTGTTCTTACAGGTACTACAATATACCAATATAAATGTGTTTTTCTAATGGTAGTAACATGAAACTTGTACTTCGATTTATTGATAATGGTGGCAACTAATGTTTTGAAGTAGTAAAACTTCTTGAAACAACCAAACAAGAGGACTTCACAACTTTAAATCTATCAGTTCATAATTTGGAAATAAAGGACAAGAAAGAGCTAATGTGACCTCCAAACATAGGTGAAGTGCAAGTCATTCTTGGTGGCATTTTGAGTTGGAGGACAGGAGAAGCAATACAAACAATATTGCAGCACCAACCTAAGCCTGGCCAGCTACAGCTACCACCTCTCCTAATTCGAGCTTCAACCACCACAGAGAGGAGAGAGAGAGCCCACCACAAGGGACATCTTAACGGTGTCCAAGTGAATAGACATGATCACTAACTAATTGTCTTTAAAATGTCAGGGTTGGCCTTGGTAGCTAAGATTTGGAGTTTAGGATGTACTCCTTTCAAAATTTTAGGTTTAAAGCATTCTAAGTGTAAATAATTAGGATCAGTCCGTATGGAGTTTTGCTATGATTTTAATTCAAACCACATTGGGAGTAGTTCCTTGAATTAGTCAGTCTATTGAGTCAAATACTGAGTTATCAAAAAATTATATACTTCCTTCGTCTTAAAATAATAGTCTATTTTGGAAAATTAATTTTTTTTATAGTACAATTATTACACTTCAAAAAGATTGATTTTTCAAAATTATCCTTTAATAGCACATTTTTTTAGAAATATCAATTGTTATGATTGTACTTTTTGTGTTATTAATGAATTTAAAATAATGGCAAAAATAAAAAATTCACATTATTTTAGTCCTTAATTTTTGAAAAGGGACTAACATTTTGAGACAATAAAAAATAGAAAAATGGACTAATATTTTAGGATATAAAGAATACTTGTCTTTAAAAAAAATTTAAAAAAAACTTTGACAATCTTGATTGGGGGTGATCTTAGGAAGCAACATGGTGTGATTTACAAACAAAATTTATGTACAAATTTTATATCACAATGATGTGTTGATAATATTTTTAAAATAATAAGTAACTTTTATTTTATTTGAATAAATTTGACATATTGGCCCTGTTTGGTAAAATTGTGAAAAAGTGATTATACAAATAGGTTAACAGATTATAGCTTATAACTATGAACATAAGCTGTTAATCTGTTTGGTGCAGCTGTGGGATTGTGGATTTAAGCAGCAGAATAGTGTTTGGTTAATAAGTTGTAAAATAACTTTTTACTGTATAATTGTCCTTTCTAACCTTATATGATATAAAAATAATTATTTTGTCATTTTTTTTTTAGTTTTAATTAAAAAAAATATTTCATTAATAAAAGTTAATATAATTAGTATTAATTAGTATCAATTAATATAAAAATTGATACATTTGCTACAAATGTAATGGAACTATTATTGTCACAATTATTTTTCATTATAAATTAATTAGTATCAATTAATTGCTTAATTAGTATCAATTAATACTAAAATTATTAATTAGTATAAATTAATATTAATATTTAATTTTTATTAGTATCAATTAATATTAATAATTAACAATTATTATTAATTAGTATCAATTAATAATTAATTCATTACAAAAGTATACAATATTAATTTATTAATAATTAATACCAATTAATATTGATTTTTTTTCTTTTTCTTCAGAAATATACAATTTTTTATTTTTTAATTAATATAAAAATATACAATATGAATTTATTAATAATTAATACCAATTAATATTTATTTTTCAATTAATATTGATTTTTTTTCTTCATAAATATACAATTTTTTATTTTTTTAATTAATATAATATTAATTTTAATTAATAGTAATATTTGGGTATTGACGAGGGTATTTAAGTAATTTTAGCTCTCCACACCAGCTATGCGCTTAAGTCAAAAATTTGAACACTCTCTGACCAGCTTTTGAGATAAGCTGAGAAATAACTTGATTTAAATTATAAGTTAGTTAACTTAAACTGCATCAAACACAATATTTTAACTTAAATTAAGTTAAAAGTTGAAATCAACAACTTATAACCTCTATCAAATAGGCCTATTATTTTATATACACTTTACGTGTAACTTTTTTTTATTTCTATCTTATTATTTATATTGAGAATTGACAGTCGGGTAAAAAAGATCTAATTAGATAAGTTATAGGATTGGTGGGTCTTTGACGTTATCAAGCGATTTCTTCATAATAAAGACATGGCCATTTTATATAAAATAAATAAATAAAATAACTGCGTGTTCTTTTGTTATTTAAATAACATTTTTTTTTGAACTTCTGTTATTTAAATAATATATTAGATATATTTACAATTAATTTTGTGACATAAGACTGCAAATTTAACTCCTATAGAAAGCAATATACAATTTTTTTTGATGGTTGAACTTAGGCTTGGGTGTTGGGTTTGATTGATGTAATATTTTGTATATTTGTAATTATTTTTTTTATTAATTATAAGAAAAAAACTTAAATTAATCTAAAAGAATCAAATCAGCTGGTCAATCCTCACATCCATCACACATGTGGTCTGCATTTCATTGATAATCAAATGAATATCTTACACCGCCTGATTGCCCAATAATGTTTGATAGGCCGTTTTATAGGTGATGGAAGTGATTATTCAAAAAGAAATTACCCTTTAAAATATTTTTTAAAAATTATTATGTGAAAAAATTTATGATTTTAATAATTAATATTTATTGTTTTTTATAATTTTTTTTTTCCACATCACTGATGGTATTTTCTCATTATTCAACACTTGATTACATTAGAGCATCCACATCAATCTTAGCAAATTTTGAGTTAAATTATAACCTAAAATTTATTTTTTTATTTTAGTTAGCCTCTTTTTTATATATACGCTTCATCAAACTCTCTATTTTAAAATTCTATTTCATTAAAATATTTTTTTTATTTTTTTTAATCTTTTTCAATTTAAATATATTAAAATCGGTATAAAATAAGACCCAAGATAGCACTAAAGCAACAACAGAATAGCAGCAACACAGGAGTCAGGGTGGACGACCGGGTGGTCGACCAGTTAATCAAAATTTTAGCATTTTTCTTCTTCTCATGGGACATCCTGGGGGACATCTTGGGGGATGACTCCAGCTTTGCTCCAATTTAGAGAGAGAGAGAGAGAACCTGATGAACTTCCAAGATGGTGAGAATGAAATTTGTGTGATGGCTCTGGTAAGTGTTGACAGTAATGGTGGTATGAGAGATAGTGTCCTTGTTGGTAGAAGAAAGAAGCACAGGAAAGAAAATATAATAAAAAATTGATTACTTTGTGAACAGTTTCTCACTTCATCAGAGAAAGAACTGTAGCTTTGTCAAAATGAATGAAGGCTATAACGACTCTGATGCATCAACATATTTACAGTTTGACTATCTACAATAACGTCAAAGTCGTTGTAGCAACTCTGATGCTAATGCTCTTAGGAACCAAATTAGCGTACCATATCCATCATTGGATGCCTTAGGCTATGCTTGGCATAGCATTTTGGGGTTATTTTAGTCAAAAAATAAAAATAAAAATAAAAATAAAAATAAGTTAAAAAGTTAATAAGACAAAATATCACATTCAAACCATAATTATTTTATTTTTTTTCTTACAAAAGTCAAAAAAATCAAAAAATCTACCTCGAACGAGACTTTTTAACCCCAAATTAAACAAAAATGAGTGAGACCTCTAAAATTGGAACTCTAAAGGGGCATTAATTTGTCCTTTTTCACCTCCTATTTTGTTTTGTCTTTTACCTTCCTCTGTTTTTTTTTTTTTAAATAGTGACAGCTCATTAGAACTGCTTTTGAGCAGCTCTAATTAGAGCTATCTAGCAAAGTCTCAAAGTCAAAAAAATAATAAGTTAAAAAAACAACCTATATCTCAAACGAAAGCTAATTATAAATAATTGGATCTGTCAAAAACGGGTTGCATGTTATTCCCAGCCGATAATGCCGCCCATAATGAATTTTTTTATTATTTTTATTTCTTAAATTATTATATTTTTATTTATAATCTTTAAATTTTCTATTTTTTAGTTTATGATGTCCAGCTGAAAATGATTGTACAAATCAAATTCTAGAGCCTAATTTGATGATAAAAAAATTATTTTAAAATTATAGCAATTTAATTATACAACCAAAAGCTTATTAAATTAGTTATGAATTGTAATTTATTCAAAGCAATAGTAAGAAAAATAAGTGATTAATTATATGCCTAAATCGTTTAAATTTTGAAATTATTATTTTTTTATCAGACCAAATTTGAATGATTATTAATTTGTATAAATTATTTTTAGTTGGATTACATACATTGAAATAAATTTTGTTAAAAACTAAATAGACTATATTAATTAATAGAGTAATTTAAGATTGAAATTAAAAAAAAGAAAAGAAAAAATAATTGTGTTTGGTTTTAGTTTTCTAAATTTAGTTTTCTGAAAATTATTTTTTTTTGTTTTTTTGTATTTTTAGTAAATATTTTTAAATTTTAATTTAATTTTTTTTTATACTTTTTTAGACTAGATGTATCTAAATAGTAAAATACTTGTGAAAAAATATTTTAAAAAATTAATAAATACAAAAATATGAAAAATGTACTAAATTTTTTATATATTTTTTTATATTTTTGGTATTTGGTAAATTTTTTAAAGATTTTTTCCCACAAATATTATATTTTTTAAATATATTTATGTTAAGTGTGTCTAAAAATAAAATAAAAAATTACTTAAAATATCAAAAAAAATTTATTGAAAACAAAAAAAATACAAAAAATAAAAAATAAAAAATCTTGAAAAGCATTTTCTACCAAACAAGCCAAATAATAATTCAAAAAATCAAGGTAGCGTTTGATAGAGTTTTATAAATATTATTTGAGAATAAGAATTGTATTTTGAGTTTGTGAGTTTTGAAATTATGATATGAGTGTAGAAATTTTTTTTTGATGAAAAAGTTTTGAAAAGAATTTTGAATTGAGTGAGAAATTTTTGATGTGTCATATGATATTTGATATAAAAATTTATAACTTATAACCAAATATATAATTCAAAAATCTGTTAAAAGCTCATAAAATTTTTTTAAAATATTATTTTATTAAAAATATAAAAAAAAATCATACTATTTAGGTCAATTTGCTGGTCAACTGACCGAACGACTGACTAGACATCAGAAACAACCAGTAAACCAAATTTCAAAACAGTTGTGATTTGGAGCTCGAATGAGTTGCCCCGAATCTGCCCTGAAACGAAAACGACGTCGTTTTCGTCGTTTTTTTTTTTTTTTTTTAGAAGAGAGGAGGAAGAAAATCAGAGGAGGAACAGAGGAGGAGGAGGAGAAAGAAGGGGAGGGGACGGGGCTCAATTATTAAGGCTGGAGGCGGAGGGCCGGAGGCACGATCGGGCGAGCAGAGACGACAATCTGCGAGCTGCGACAGCGGCGGAGGCGATGAACGAGCTACGACGAGGACGGCGGGCGGAGGCGGTGGAGGCGACGAGCTCCTCTTCCCTCTCTTCTCTTTCTCTCTCTCTCCCTCCTCTGCGACTTAGAGGTTGAAAATGGAGGTCGAAAATGGTAGAAAAAAAAAAAGAAGAAAAAAAAGCCTAATGCCCAAAACGACGTCATTTTAGAGCATTCCGGACACGAAAAATTAGAGGCACAAATCTTTATTTATTTCCAAATTTATAAAAACCTACATGGAATGAATTTTCAAAAGAAGAAATGAAATTAATTTTCCAAAACTTAAGCCAAACACCATATTAAAATATGGGAGCAGAACAATGATTCCAAAATCCTTCCCAACACAGCCCAATATTCTTGAATATGTTTTGACCAGTAGCAACAAAAACAATCAAACATCCATGTAAGCAAGCTACACAACAATCGAGAGGCAGAGAGAGAGATACAGCTCAAGGTTAGGGTTTGCCTGCGTCTCTATGCCAGAAGGAACCGACTCTCGTCTGAGCTCTCGGTGCCATTCCTCTTTCAAGATAAGTCTGACGATTCACTTCCTCAAAGGTTAGCGTAGATAAAGCTTCAATCTTTGTGTTGTCATACTCATATCTCAAATCTTTTTCATTTCAATCACTTCATTATTTATGAAAAATGTTTCCTGTTTCGATCCGAGAGGAAAACCGAAGGTTTTGAAATGCTGGTTTTTCCGCTGATTGTTCGAGTTTGTAGTGATTTGGTTTAAGGGTTTATTGTTGTGATAGCAGATGATCACAATCACGTTTGAAATTTTGAATATTTCGGCATATGAGAATTGAATTAGGTTTTGGTATTTATAGGGATTATAGCATTTTTGGTATTTTATATAGCAGGGTGGAATTGGGATGTCTCTGAATCTGGGTCTGGGAATTTCAGAAATTTTATGCTTCTCTCTTTGCACAGTAACTGAATTGGGTTTCATTTGGTGGTTTAAGAAACACTAGTAATTGGTTAGTGAGGTTTTTGGGTATTGATTGATACTATGGGTGAAATTGGGGAAACTTCTGAATCTGGGTCTTCTAGAGAATTGAGTTCCCAAGCTGTCAAAGCTGAGTCTTTTCATGAAGAGGATAGTTTTTGCAGACAAGTGACTAATTTTGGGGGAGGTGGGTCAAGGAATACAAGCCCACTAAGCCGAGCAGGGTCACGGAATACTAGTCCTTCCAGACAGAAGGTGGTTAAGACTAAACCACGGGGCTTAGATGAGGAGGAGATAGTTGCTACATTTGCTAAGGCCATTCACCCTGATGTGCAAATGGAAGATAATATATGGGCAATGTTACCTGAAGATTTGTTGAATGAAATCTTGGCTAGGGTTCCACCATTCATAATTTTTCGGCTCCGATCCGTTTGCAAACGATGGAATTCACTTTTACAGGATAGTAGTTTTCTTAAGTTTCATTCACAAGTGCCATCTCATGGGCCTTGTCTTCTTACATTTTGGAAGAATTCACTGACCCCACAGTGCTCTGTGTTTAGCTTGCCATTGAAACAATGGTATAAGATCCCCATTACTTTTTTACCACCGTAGGCATTGTGGTTGGTTGGTTCATCAGGAGGTCTTATTTGCTTCTCAGGACTTGATGGGTTGACTTTCAAAACATTAGTTTGTAACCCCCTTACACAAACTTGGAGGATATTGCCAAGTATGCATTATAATCAACATAGGCAGTTAATTATGGTTGTTGATCGAATGGATCGATCGTTTAAGGTTATAGCTGCTAGTGATGTTTATGGTGACAAGTCGTTGCCAACTGAAGTATATGACTCCAAGCTTGACCGTTGGTTGCTTCACCAGACAATGCCTGCTGTGAACCTTTGTTCCTCGAAGATGGCATTTTGTGACTCAAGATTGTATTTGGAGACTCTTTCACCCCTTGGTTTAATGATGTATTGGCTGGACAAGGGATATTGGGAACACATTCCAGCCAAATTCCCAAGGTCTTTGTTGGATGGTTATCTGGTTGCTGGCACTCAAAAACGCTAGTTTCTTGTTGGAAGGATTGGTCTTTATAGTACTCTTCAAAGCATGAGAATTTGGGAATTGGATCAAGAAAAGATTGCCTGGGTTGAAATAAGTAGGATGCCACCAAGGTACTTTCGAGCTCTTTTGAGGTTGTCTGCTGAGAGATTTGAGTGCTTCGGGCAGGGTAATTTGATCTGCTTCACGTCTTGGAACCAAGGGAAAGACCTACTTTATGATGTGGATAAGAAGGTTTGGTCCTGGATTGCTGGCTGCGCTCTTCAGTCCTACAGCGGTCAAGTTTGTTTCTATGAGCCAAGATTTGATGCTTCAATCCATTAACCAGGGAATTTAGCATCATGGGTTCCATATATTTATTGTTTAGGTTTCTAAAGAGTTACAAATTTACAATTTTCATTATGCATCATCTTTTTCCTCTCATCCCCCTGTACCCCTTTTTGCCCACGATCAATGTTCAAATTTTCAAATTCAGCTGGGCCTGCTGTTATACCTTTATTTGGCAAATATCTGCAGTTCCTTGAGATTCTTCTGCCGGGATTATGTGGGCATTTTGTTTTCAAGAATTCTTACAATGGAGGTTTTGGTCACATTTTGTATAGGTTTCTACTTTCTAGGGGACATGTTTTTAGTGCTTTTTGTTGTCGTAATTGAATGAGGGTGGGTTACAAGAGGACTTCATGGATCATGACATTTAAGGAATAGTTGTAAGATGATTTTTTTTTAAATTATTCCGAATGAGTACACTGACTGAAATTGCTTAGAACATGATTTCTATGCATTCTTCCTGCTGCTGATTAGAGCTATCATTTTCTCTGTAGATGATGTGTTGGTAAAGAAGGCTGTCTTATTTGAGGTTGTTGAATTGCATTTGCTCTTACTGTCTGGACTCCTGTTGATATCTTTCATTTCTCCTGGTTATGCTGCTATAGTACCTGTTATATTGCGGATGAAAAAATATTA
Organism: Camellia lanceoleosa; assembly: GCA_025200525.1. Classification (NCBI taxonomy): domain Eukaryota; kingdom Viridiplantae; phylum Streptophyta; class Magnoliopsida; order Ericales; family Theaceae; genus Camellia; species Camellia lanceoleosa. The sequence goes on from CM045758.1 coordinate 204,701,767, forward strand.
TCTGTTAGTATTAAGTTTTGGTTCTTAGGCTTTTGGGGGAATTTAGGTTATAACTGGAATTCAGACCACTAGATTAATTGGCTTTAGCCTTCATCGCACTGTCATATTTCAGTCTGAAGGGACCGAACCCAGGTTTCAGTCTCCTTTGTAAAGATAATCCACAATAGAATTCGCTTATGTTAAACTAGCTTCTATCCTTTGTTTACAAACCAAGCTTGAAAAAATGGTGCCTCCTGTTTGTATGTTCATATACTAATATACACCCGAACTGTTTCAAATCAATCAAAGCAGATCAACATACACAACACAACAAAGAGAAAAAGGGATGGAAACATGGGGGAAATAAAATGAACTGGGGAATTTTTTGGAAGGCAAAAATAAAATCAGAGAGGGGAAAATAATAAAATTAAAATCATAGGTAAGATCAATATTTTAAAAACAATGGAACGAGGGGAAATAAAAAATAATTTTAAATCACAAATAAAATTAATAATTCATACAATTAATTGGGCCTAATTTTAAAATGCCATTAGAAATTTGAAAAGAAATTATGAAACTTATATGAAAGTGGAAATTTTCCAAACTCATTGGGGGCAATTGCCCCCGTTCTAGTTAGGGGTGCAACTCGGGCGGGCTCAACCCGAGCCCAGCCCGAGTTTTTTTAGGGCTTGGGCAACTATATCTTGTAATCTGGACGGGCCTGGGCAGATTTTTGATGCCCGAATTGTAATTCGGGGCGGGCTTGGGCAGAACCAATGGCCAACCCGAGTAGCCCGAACCCGAATTAAATTTAATATATTATATAATATATAATATATAATATATATATAATTTAATAAATTATATAATATATATAAATTAAGTAAAAGAGTTAGTCTTAATTTTTAATTTTTATTTTTTGGTGACCAGAAAATAACTTTGAATAATTCTCAATTCTTTGTTAATTATCAATTCTACCTACAGGTTTCAAAACAAATCTACCTATAAGTTTCTGGGCAATTCGGGCTAACCCGAGTTCAAAATACAAAGCTTGGGCCGGGCTTGGGCAGCAAAGCTCGTGTTCATGTTCGGGCTTGGGCGAGCTTGAGCCTTTGCTGCAGGCAATTCGGGATTCGGGCAACCCGACCGAACCCGTCCGAGTTGCACCCCTAGTTCTAGCTCCACCCGTTGCTTCAACTGAAACATTGCTGTTAACAACTAAGGCCCCTTGGGATAAAGGTTGGGGCTAAAATAGTTATATAGGATAAAATAGGCTATTTTAGTTAAATATGACAAAATATCACATTCAACTCATAATCATTTTATTTTTTATTTTATAAAAGTCAAAATAGTTGAAAAATCATATCTCAAACGAGATTTTATCTCAAACTAAAATAATTTTAAAAAAAAATTCAAAAAATTAACCTACATCGCAAACGAATCCTAAAGCAAACTCTTAAGAAACGTTAACAAACATTCGTGTCAAGCCTTCATTGGAATAGTGATATGTTTTTACAAGGATCCAAATACTTTCAAAAAATAAATTATTGAACTAATTGACATGTAAGACTCCGCTTCCTAGGCAAGGAAAATTTTAGGTTGTGTTTGAGTAGCTTTGAAAATGTGATTTCAGTGCTTTTTTTATTACTTTGTTTGATTTAAATTTTTAAAAATTGATTCTAATGTCACATTGTAAAACTCATTTTAAATCATGTTTGGAGAGTAGAAAGTTTTTTGAATTTTGAAAAGAGCGAATTGGGTCTACCCGGTCATCCTCCCGACGTCTCCATGGACGTCCAGCCGATTGATCGAAACAGTGTTTTTTTTTTTTTTTTTTTTGGGTGGGCAATTGGCACCTGTTATTTGAAAAAAAAAAAAAAGAAGAGAATTTGTTTTTTATTTTTTTAACAAAAAATATTTTTTTATTTTATATATTTTACAAAACAAAATATTTTTAGAATTTTTTAAATAATTTTTTTTATCAATAATAATTTTTTTGAATTGAATTTAAAAAAAAATTTAGTTATGAGGCTTGAATAGAATTTTGAGTTGTGTGTTTGGTTATAAATGATAGGTTTTTGAATCAAACAATTTTTCTAATTTAAAAATTCATTTCAAAAATTCAAAATTTAATACAAATCTCTTTTCAAACTCATAACCAAACAAATTTTCTCTTTTCAAATCATAATTCAAAAACTCACAAACTCAAAATAAAACTTCACACTCAAATCATAATTCTAAGACTCTACTAAACGGTACCTCAGTCTTTTTTAGCCTAAAATTCACAAAAAGATAAAATATGCTAAAATAATTAATAAGACAAAATGTTATATCAAATCCATAATAATTTCATTTTTCTTACAAACATCACATCTAACTACAAAAAAATTCAATCATCTTCCCAAATATAAAAATTTTAACCTACTAAAATAACTAAAAATTAAAATAGCATATTAAAATAGCAACTTTCCAAACATCCACAATGTATCAAAAACAATTTTAAAGATGATAATCATTGATTAAAACTTCTACGTAATTGATTAGATGATTAAGAAAGCGAAAAAAAACTAGCAAACTAGACGGATGTGAATTTAAGTCTAGAGATTTATTTAGAAAGTTAATGTAGAGTCAAAAATAAAATGATTATATATTAGATGTGACATTTTGTCATATTTAACTAAAATAGCTTATTTTGTCCTATATGACTATTTTAGCCTAAACACTCATCCCAAACGAGGGGTTATATTTAGATTGTATATTGAATTTTCTAAGTAAGTTCTGTTGGAAAATTTGTTTTTATAGGCTTATTTGGGGTCATCTTTGAGCCCAAATTTAAGTGGGGCCCACATGTCTTTTGAGGCGGGTTCAAATAGTGACGTGTTCTTTGTCGCTTGGCAAGTCACACGGTGAAGACGGATTGTCAAAACCGTTTATGAGTGAATGAAAAGTTGACGTCGTTTTTAGTTTCGTGAAATGGGAAGTTGAAGAATCAAATATGGGTTACCTTGTTTTGGGTGTCCTACATAGAAACAATAAAAGAGCTTATATGAGTATATAAGTTTTAGGTTGACATACTTGAGATAGGTCCCAAGGGACACCCCAAATTTTGTAAGGAAATGAGTTATGGACAAAGTGGGTTTGATCCAAATCCATAACACGTGCGTGGTGGGGGTTGTCGGTCGGGTACTTGTTTGAATTTTTTCAAAAATCCTAATGGATTAATTCAAATTCAAAATTTTACTTCCCGAAACAGTGCCTCTCTGGTTGTCTCTCTTCATTTTTCGGCGGTTCCAAGTTTCACACATGTTTAAAGGGTTTTCTGTCCTTCCGAATAGACACCTCTTGGCCTATAAATACAGGATCCTCTATCAGATTTTGTGGGTGTTGATTTTTGATCACACAACCAAAAAAAGGGGAACTCAGCTGGAGAGCACTGGCAGAATAGATTAAGCCCAACAACCTGCACAAAAAGATGAGAATTCGGCGGTGGTTTGTTCACCCGGGGGCACTCCGACGATCAAGTCAGTAAACAGTATTTCTCACAGATAGATAGCAAATAATGCTTAAACTCACTAGAAAAAACTTACTTCAGACCTACGAGGGTGCCTTGCTTTTATAACTAGCAATGACCTGATCCCATTAGAAGCCTCACTTTAATGGATTCGGGCTTAATGCTTATCCTAAACCTTCATCTAGATAGAGATAAACTCTCATTGAGCCTTATCCTTATCCAAGCTGAGATCCTCCCCTATTCTAGGACTTTGGTCCTTTATCTGCTTATCTCGGATTTCGATATCTCCACAAATAACCTCGACCTTGCCGATATCACCTCGGTAGCATGACCAAGCCACGTGGCATCTCGGCTAACACTTCGGCGTCACCTTTGCCACGTGTTGTTATTCACAAAATACTTCCCCACAACTGCCCCCTAGGTTCTATTACCTCGATAACCTAAGGTGATGGAACCTACACCATTTGTCAATATATGGCTAAAATACATTTTTCTCTTTGACCGAGATCATGACCCGTCGGCTTCATATAACTAGGACTCAACTGTCCACTTTACCAAGAATCAATTTCTTTTAAGCACCTCAGCCGAAATCACTCTTACAGCCAAGGTAATAGCCTCACTTAACTCAAGAATTCTTACTCCGTATAAGCTGTCACGCACAGTCATTCCGACCATTTCATCCACATGTCCTTTCTTTATTGGTTCGTACCTAACACACGCTATCAGGATGCGTCATTCCTGTCCATATCGCCTGACAAGCACGTCGTCCAAGGCAGCTCATTATGTTTTGCCGCCTTTTCACATTTTTGAAAAAACTTCTTCTTTCTTTCTCTGTCTCTTCACTTCGCATTCTTCCTTTGTGCCCAAACTCTCTCTCTCTCTACACTCTCAAATCCTCTATTGATGTATTATTGAGCTCCCTACAATCGGTGCAATCATCTCCTCCGATGAGTTTTCCGTCGTTAGCTATCGTCGTTTGTCTCCGGCAAGCCTTATTTTAGCATCTATTGTATCGACTTCGCTCGGTAAGTCTTCAACTTTTTTTTTAAATTTTTGGCCATGTTCTTCAATTTATCTGTCACCATTGAATTTGTATTCATAGCTATACTCTGTTTTTTTTCATTCATCCCCTAATTTTGGTTGCCATTGTTGTTCTTGAATTTGTTTTGTGCTGTTCAAATTGCCCTTGTGTCTTCATACTCTGTTCATGGTTCTTGCACACACCTATGCACTGTTTCACAAATTTTGGTTGCTCTGTGTATGCACATCTATTTTCTGTTTCTTTGTTTCATTTCTTGATTTCTGAATCATGTTTCTTTTCTAGTCTTCTTGCTTGGTTTCCAGATTCTTGCATTCGATTCTTGTTTCTACATAGACTTAGGTTTTGGGGTTTCATTTTAGAACTCTGTTTCTTAGGAAAACTAAAACAAAGATCTTTCCATTGATCTTCAGAAACCCTCAACCTAGTGCTCTCTAGGTTTTAGCTAAAGTTTTCGAGCCCATACCAATCACTACTTTCTGAAATTCAGTACCAGTTTCATCAAGCCGACATCATGGGTATGTTTAGGTGGAGGGTAGACACTCCAACCAAACTAAAACACTTCAGACAAGAGTTCTCTATTCCAGCAAACGTTTAAATCAGGTTGGCTGGGGAGGAGGACTCTATCATACCTGATGACGACTCCATGCCTTTCCTATGGTTGCCTTCACTGAGTGTGGACTTCGATTCCCATTAGACACTCTTTTCCGAGAAGTCTTTCACTACTACAAACTTAACCCCATGCAACTAGCCATCAACTCATATAGGGTCATAAAGGGTATAATCGAACTAGCAAGCCGAGAAACAGCTAGGATCACACTTGTCGACATCCAGTTCTGTTATACCATGTGTGGCCTTAAGTCTGACAAAGGCTAGATGTAATACCTTAAAGTCAGATCCACCGCCTTCAAACTTATAGCCGACCTCTCAAACTCCAACAAGGGTGTTGGAAATAACTACTTGATTGTATCGGGCAACTGGGAATTTGTGCCTAATGACGATCTTTATCTCTTTCCTCTATGTCAAGCAGTGTTTAGAGAGGATGAGGGTAAGAACTGAGTCATCTCATAACTCCATCTCTGTTAAGACTTGTTAATTTATCTATCTGTAATAATGTTTGTTTCTTGCCTTTTGCAGTTCTTTCCCAACCATCAAAAGACTTTGGCCAAACTTTCTTCCCTAACAAAGATCTAAAAAGACTATTGGGCTTTCCGGTTGAGAAACGCAAAGCCCCATTGTTGCTTAATTACATACCGACTTACCAAAGTCCTCTGCCCGACACTCCCAGAAGGAGCAAGGCTTCGACAGCCACTTAACCAGCTACTTCCTTACCAAGGCTTGATTAGGCCTCCTCATCTGATCCAGTGGACCAACCATCAATTTCAGTTCCAGTCCAACTCATTCCACCATCCCAATGCCAGCGACATTGCCGAGTTCTCAACGCCCTTACTGGACGAACTCGAAGTCGTAAGCGTCGAGATTTTGAGTTACCGGCGTATGATCCAAATAATCCTCCAATCACACTGCCTGCAATTCATTTTGGCCCCAGAGTTACTATTGCTACCACAACTGACGATACGGGTCGCAATCAAATTGTTGTAGAAGATTTACTGGCCGACCTTCCAAGAGTTATTACCGATCATTCTTTCCCCTCTTAGTCCCAACAAAAGCCCAAGCCAAAAAGAGTCAAAAAAGCCAAAACAAAGGCCTTTACCACCCAAGTTGACTCTAAAAATACCCTGCCGATCTGCAAATTGGCCGAGATCGAGAAAAACACAACTGTCATCGAGAAGAGGCCTGCTGAGGTCGAACCTTCCTACCAACAACGTTCCAAGAAGTCGAGGTCAGAAGGTTCAATGGGGCCAGATATTTTTCGAGCCGATGAGCCCTGGGCTCTTCATTCGTGGTTGGGGACCAACCAATGACTGCTGCTGACAGTGCAATTGACTGCTGCTAAAGGTGCAATTTACCCACTCTTTCCACCGTTGTTCTCTTGCCTACCGAATTGAATCGTATGGCCGAGATTACTGAATATGAAAATTTCAAGTTGATGATGCAACACTCTATTTTGGTAAGTTCCCAGCACTTATAATTTTTCATTTGGCTTTATGTTCAACTCCTTGTACTTTTAAGCCATTTTACTAACTTGTTTGTTTATTTCTTTCTAGGCCATCCAGCATGCTCACTCTTTCGCAGTGAAGGTCGAGGCTTTCAAAAAGGAGGTAGTCCAGAAGACTCAAGACGCTGCTGGCTACCTTGCCTCCTTTAATAATGTCGAGGCCAAGATCAAGGCTTTGCTAGATCAGGCCAAGGCTACTAGATATGCGTAAGATCGGGCCAAAGAGAGGGCTGAGATAGTCGAGATTGTGGCCGAGGTACTCAAGTCCGAGATCAAGGACGTCGCTGTCAAAACTGCGGAAGCCAAAGCTGAGCTCCAAAAGGCCCTAGCCACAAAAGAAGCCTAGATCAAGGCGGTCGACGAAAAGGCGTTCTTAGAAGGGCAAGCTGTTATCCAGGATGCATACAAAGCCCAGGTCAATCAAGCTTGCAATAGAGGTTATTACCTCAGCTGGATAGCGGCGTTCAACAAGCTGTTTGTCCCAATGGACTCTTCACTCCGAGATATCAACCAGCTTAGCGTGCCCTTCCCCCCTCTCCAAAAGACTCTAAAGATGAAGTTGAAAGGGAGAAGGCCGAGGCTGAGGAAGTTGATGAAGAGGAGGAGGAGGTTGCTACTGGTGCCAAGTCCCTTACTCTTAATGATCAAGTCCTGGACTTGACTCAAGATGAGGAGGACAAGGTCTTCAAGAGTGCCTCTCCTAAGAAAACCACTTCTTAAGCCGAGGTCCAGGCTGCCGAGAAGAGCCTTAATGAGACCCTTCTCGAGATCGATGCCGAGATTAAGGTTGAAAAGACCGCCCCCACTATCTGTCGAGGCTAAAACATCATCAGCTACCGAAGTAGGACAGTCTGCTCAGAGTTTTTTCCTTACTTGTACTTTTCTTTTTTCAGTTGTAACTTTTTGTTGTTTGAAAAGTTTCAAGTTTCAATTTGGCCGATGTGCCTTCTTTTGTATCTGGACAAGTTTTCTTTTCTGAATGCAAGTCTTCTTTTTGTTTAAGTGTTTAAATGCTTTCTTCATATATGCTTACTACTTTTCTTATATGCCTTGCATGTTTCCATACTTAAAATATTTTTGTAATTTTTCCAAGTATACCTTAACTGTGTGATCATTTCGGGTTAGAACACATTTGACATGTATCATCTCGGATCCATTTCATCTCGGGTACACTGTTAGTTGGTCATCTCAGACCTATTTACCTCGGAGTTCACATTTTCCTGTGATCTCGGCCAACGGGTACTTTATAAAAACTCTTTGAATAATATTCAACAAGTATTGCTTTCTTACTTGCACTTGCTGGTTTTATTCAATACTTCAGTCTTTCAACCCTTTCAAGCTTGACAAACTGTTTGTTTACTTTGGGCAACAAATACCTCGAGTATCATTTCATCTGGTTTACCTCGGCCTGACTCCAACTTGTAAATTTTTTCAAAATTTTAACAAGTGTCAAGCCTATTCCTCATTCGTGCTTCCTGCCCCCTAATGGGAACCTAAGTACCACTTATGTTCACATTAAGCATGCAACTCCAATTCTTACCGAGGTTTGATTCAAACAAAGATTAGTCGAGGTTTTCTACCGAGGTTTCTTTGTTAATCTAACTAGATCAAACTTAGTTCAACTTTGTCGTCGTGGCAAGTCTAAGTTTCGTCATGTTTCATTCGGAAACATTGCCAACTTAGTTCAACTCTATCAGATGGTAAGTATAATTCAACTCTACCATATGATAAGTCTAAGTTACTCGTCACGTTTCATTTGAAAATATCGCCAACTTAGTTCAACTCTATCGTATGGCAAGTATAATTCAACTCTACCATATGATAAGTCTAAGTTATTCGTCATATTTTATTTGGAAACATCGCCAACTTAGTTCAATTCTATCATATGGCAAGTATAATTCAACTCTACCATGTGATAAGTCTAAGTTATTCGTCATATTTCAATCGGAAACATCGTCATAAGACTATTCGGTCCTATCGCGCAAATTTCAAATTCACAAAAACAAATTCAAACTAGCACTTTATTAAAACTTCGGCCAATAAAATCATGACATAAATCTCAAAAAAACAAAAACTAATAATAGAAAAACTTCAGATTACAAATGTTCCAGGGTCTTGGCAACTCTTTGCCATCAGTGTTTTCAAACTGATATGCCCCATTGCCGGCAACCGAGATGATTCTATATGGCTTGTCCCAGTTTGGGCCATGTTTGCCCTCTCTAGGATCCTTCTTATTGCCGACAACTTTCTTCAGGATGAGGTCCCTTACCTTAAACTCTCTTGGGTTGACCTTCTTGTTGTAAGCCCTAGCAAGCTATTGCTGGTATGCTCCTAGCCGAATTATTGCTCTCTCCCTTCTTTCTTCCAATAGATCCAGATCTCGGGCTAAGAATGCCTCATTGGTTCCATTTTCCACTCCCTGCGTTTTGATTCCAGGGATGTCGACCTCAAGTGGGATGACTACTTCAGTGCTATATGCCATGGCAAAAAGAGACTCTCCAGTTGATCTTCTCAGCGTAGTCTAATATGCCCATAGCACATTGGGCAATTCTTCTACCCACTTTCCCTTAGCTGCTTCTAGCCTCTTCTTAATCTCATCTAAAATGGTCTTGTTAGACGTTTCTATCTGGCCATTACTCTGGAGGAAACTAGGAGTAGAGTAATAGTTCTTTAATATTGTACTTTGCATAAAAGCTCTTAATTAGCTTACTGTCAAATTAAGTGTCATTGTCTGCTATAATGGCCCTTGGAATCCCGAACCTGGTTATTATGTTCTTCCAAATGAAGTTCTTTACATTAATATCTCGAATCTTCGCAAGAGGTTCAGCATCTACCCACTTTGTAAAGTAGTCTGTGGCTACTAGTAAGAACTTTCTCTGTCTAGTTGCTTGGGGCAGTGGTCCCACCAGGTTCATGCCCCACTGAGTAAACGATCAAGGACTGGATACTGGGTTCAGATCTGCTACTGGCTGATGTATAAAAGATGCAAATCCTTGACATTTCTTATACTTCCTGACATAGGTTTCAGCATCCTTTTGCATGTATGGTTGCCAGTATCCCTGGGATATGGCTCTATGGGCAAGTAACTTGCCCCCTGAATGGCTTCCACAAACTCTTTCATGGATTTTATATAAAAAGTCCTCTACCTGAGAGGGGTGCACACACTGAAGTAGAGGTCTAGCGAAGGATCTTTTGTACAAATGGCCTTCTATTGATAGACAGAACCTGGCCGCCTTCAACCTGGTTTTGTGCGCCTCTTTTCGATCGTCTAGCTGTATGCCCTCTCTGAGGAACACAACTACGATGTCCATCTAGCTGGGACCCATTTCCACGCACATTGCTTCGTACTCTGTTATCATAGGGTCTACACTTGGTCTTGTCAGATAATTAACTATGATTATCCTTGGTTCCCCTAACTTTATTGCACTAGCCAGGTTTGCAAAGGCGTTGGCATGACTATTATCATCTCGGCTAACCTACTGTAGTCGATAATCTTGGAACAGTGCTAGCAGCCTGACAACCTCTTCGACATAGGGTATCATCCTTTCTTTTCGGGCTGTATACTCGCCCGTGGCTTGATTTACAATAAGCTAGGAGTCATAGAAGACCACCACCTCATCGGCTTCTATTGCTGCTGCTAGCCTTAGTCCAGCAATTAGTGTCTCGTACTCTGCTTCGTTGTTTGAGGCCTTGAATCCCAAACAGATTGATTGCTCTATTATTCGCCCCTCTAGCGATACCAGAACCACTCTTGTCCCCGCTCTTTGACAGTTTGAACTTCCATAAACAAACAGGCGGAAGGAATCACCAATGTAGATGTCGTAGGGTTTTGGTTTCTCTTCCTTCTTCTACGCTGCTGGTGTGGGTTTCTTTGACCCCAGTTGAGTTTCTTCCTGCTCTCCCGGATATCCTAAGCCGCGGTTTACCGGAGCCCACCTTGGGATTGCACCAGGAGTGAACTCGGCCACAAAGTCGGCCAGAACTTAGCCCTTGATTACTGTTCTAGGCCTGAATTCCAAGTCATATTGGCCCAATACCACTGCCCATATGGCTATTTTGCCTGTCAGATCTACATGCTGCAACAGGGACTTTAAGGGATGCTTAGTTAGCACCAAAATCTTGTGGGCTTAGAAGTAGTGATTCAACTTTTTGGAAGTCATCACCAGGGCTAGTGTTAACTTCGCTAAGGGTAGGTACCTGGTTTCTACACTTGTTAGGGTTTTACTCACATAATATACTGCCTTTTGTTCTCCCTCCTTTTCTCGGATTATCACTGCACTCACTACTTGGTTTGAAACTGCCAAGTGTAGGAACAACTCTTCTCCAAGTATTGGATTTGATAAAACTAGAGCTGTTGTCAGGTACCTTTTCAAGTCGACCAAGGCTATTTTGCACTCTTCTGTCCACAAGAAATCTGTGGCCTTCTTCAATAATTGAAAAAATGGTTAACATTTATCAGAACTTCAGCTAATAAATCTATTCAGGACTGCTGCCTTGCCAGTCAAAATTTGGACTTATTTGGCCAATGTTGAACTCTTTAAATCAATGATGGCCTCTTTAAATCAATGATGGCCTTGGTTTGATATGGGTTTGCCTTAATGCCCCTTCTGGTGACCAGATACCCCAAGAACTTATCAGACCCGACTCCAAATGCACATTTTGAAGCATTGAGTTGGAGCCGATATGTTCTTAGGATATCAAAAACTGCCTTCAAATCGGCCAGATGGTTCCCAGGTTCCTTGGTCTTTATGACTGTGTCATTAATGTAGACTTCTACTATCTTCCTAATCAGATGCTTAAACATCTTGGTCACTAACCGCTTGTAGGTTGCTCCCGTATTTTTTAAGTCGAAAGGCATTACTCTGTAACAATAGAGTCCTTTCGGGGTGATGAATGTCATCTTCTCTTCATCTGGGGCATACATTGCTATCTGATGGTAGCCTCTGTATGCGTCCAAGAAACTCATCCTCCCATGCCCTGAAGTGGCATCTATTAACTGATTAATCTTAGGCAGTGGGAAACTTTCTTTGAGGTAAGCCTTATTTAGGTTGGTGAAGTCCACGTAGACCCTCCACTTGACGTTCTTCTTTTTCACAACTACCGTGTTGGACAGTCAGGTTGGGTAGTTCACCTCCCGAATGGCCTTGGCTTCTAATAACTTGTCCACTTCCTTCTTAACTGCTTCTACATGTACTAATGTCAGCCTCATTGCCCGCTGGATGACAAGTTTAGGCGACCTGTCTACATGGAGCCTATGGCAAGTGACCTCGGGGTCGATGCCTGACATCTCATAAGGCGTCCAAGCAAACACTTTTTTGTTCGCTCGCAAGAAAGCTTCCAATTTCCTTTCCTCCTCTTCCTCAGCTAAGCATGAGTCGAGAAGGAAGAAGCACTCTTTATCATCTTCCTGGACCAGAATCTTCTTCAAAGCCTTTTCACTCTTGTCGGCCGGTTCTTTACTAACATCATCTAGGACCTCTATATCCTCGTCTTCAATTTCAATTGTCTCTGTTTCCCGCACATTGTAGGTGGACTTCATTGCTGCTATGGAGCAATTTTTTTCCACCACTGGATCCCATTTGACCTCCTTAATTCCATGCTCTGTTAGGAACCGCAACAGCTGGTGCAGCGTTAAGAGAACAACCCTCATTGCGTGCAACCACGGTCTTCCCAAAATAACATTATAAAGGGAAGGGGTATCAATTACTATAAACTTCGTGCTTACCTTCTTGGTGCCTATTTGCACCTCCAAATTCATGGCTCCTAGAGGCCACGTCGGCGTTCCATTGAATCCAACCATCGGGTTGTTGGATTATTCCAGGTCATTTAGGTGAAGGCCAAGCTTCTTGTAACATCTAACATACATGATGTCACAAGAACTGCCTTGATCAACTAGTATGCACTTTACCTAGCACTCTCCAATCTTTAGCATTATCACTAGGGTATCGTTGAGTGGATGTTGCACCATATCCAGGCCTACCTTAGTAAAAGAAAGCACTAACCCTTGGTACTCATTTGTCCTAGGCTTCTTTTGCTGGACCTGGTACACATGTTGTAAGTGCCTTACTCTTTAAGTTTTCCCACGTACATCATTCTCATTGACCTTTGAGTGAATCACATTAATCACCCGAGGTCCATGTGCTTGCTGTAGTGGCGGTGGTGCCTGGGGTAGTCTTGCTTGTTCTTCCCTTGTTCTGGCCTCATCTACTAGGTTTCTTAGGTGACCCTATCTGACTAGATCCTCAAAGTGTGTCTTTAAAGCCCAACATCCTTGAGTCAAGTGCCCATCTTCATTATGGTAAGCACAATGTTTCCCAAGGCTCCTTCCCATAAACTCAGCAAGGATCTTTTCTAGCGCTCTGTAGTATGGTTGGTTCTTGATTTTTTCCAGAACGTTATAGACCGGGATTCTGAATACAATGGTGACTGTCTGTGTAGCCCTCAACCCTATTTCCTACCTATTAAAACCTGTATTACCTTTGCCTTGCTTCAACGAGCCGTTTTTCTTTTGGTGCCTTCGTTCCTGGTATGTCCTATTCTGCTCTGACATACTTCTCGATCCGTGCCATGAGCTCTTCCATACTTTTTGGTAAAGTTTTTGCAAGTGATTTTCGAAGTGGACATTCATCCTCTAGGCTGTTTTTAAAAGATATGACTGCCAGCTCCTGGTTACATGCCAATATTCAGTTGAACACCTCATAATACCGTTTGGCATAAGCCCTGAGGCTTTTGCCCTCGTTAATGTTCAAAGCCAACATGGAGTCTACCCTTAGTGGCTGCAACTTGTTTGCAACAAATCTGGCCACAAACATCTCAGCCAGGCCTTTCCAACTCTTCACAGTTCCTTTCGGCAACTTATGAAACCAATCCGACGCGATCTCCCCAAAGGACGACAGGAACACCGTGCACAGCAACTGCTCATTCCCGTTACCATCATAAATCTAGAACCTTGGCATGTGGAATCTCTTTGGGGCCTCAAACTTATCCAAATCCACTGAGAACGACATTATCGACTTGATTGGGGACATAACCTTGGCGTTAAGTCGCTTCCTCTGGAGGTAGTCTCTCAGATCCTCCTTCGTTCGGCTGGGAGCTCGACTATCAACAGATTTCAGCCTTTTTGGCTTACTGCTACCAGCGTCATTGTGCGTTCTTTTTGGCTTTTCTTCATTCACTATATCAAAGCAAAGGCCTTTCCCCTAGATATGCCGAGGTTCCTTGGCATAGGTCCCTTTGGTTCATGGTGCCTTCTATGACTCACCTCTTGTTGGCTCTGCTTGCCCGATATCCCATGAAGGCCGATGTGAGCGCTTATTTTCCTTACCATGCTGCAGGACTACGGGGATTGTCTTCTGTCCCATTTTCTGGGCGTCTGTCTTGGCCACTGGTACCGGCGTGTCCTGCAACGAGAACGATGGTTACATTACATTGTTTTACATCATGAAATTGACAACCAACTGTAGGTCTGCCAACTTGTTCGCTATTCCTTTCATCTCGCTGTCTCTCCTTAGGCATCTATCATTCCATACTTAGAGGTCGCTTTCGTTGTAGTACTTATCTCAACCAGTTTTCTTCGGAGAATTTCTCTCTTTGTCGACGTCCTTCTCTCCAAGATTCGGATCTTGTGCTTCTTCATTAATGTCATCCCCAATCTTTTCTTCTTATCCATCGTTGGTCATCTATTCTCCTTAAGTTCCCACAGATGGCGCCAAATTATGGGTGTTGATTTTTGACCACACAACTAAAAAATAGGGAACTCAGCTGGAGAACATAGATAGAATAGATTAAGCCTAACAACCTACACAAGAAGATGAGAATCTAGAGGTGGTTCGTCCACCCGGGGGCACTCCGACGATCAAGTCAGTAAACAGCATCTCTCACAGATAGCAAATAGTGCTTAAACTCACTAGAAAAAACTTACTTCAAACCCATGAAGGTGCCTTACTTTTATAACCAGTAGTGACTTGATCCCATTAGAAGCCTCACTTCAATGGACTTAAGCTAATGCTCATCCTGGACCTTTATCTAGATAGTGATAAACTCTCATTGAGCCTTATCTTTATCCAGACTAATATCCTCCCCTGTTTTAGGACTTTGGTCTCTTATTTGCTTATCTCGGATTCCAGTATCTCCGCAGATAACTTCGGTCTAGTCGATATCATCTAGGCAGCATGACCAAGCCACGTGGCACCTCGGCTGACACTTTGACGTCACCTTTGCCACGTGTTGTTATTCACAAAATACTTCCCCACAAATTTAATTCAATTCATTTCATTTTTCCTTTCCTGTTTTCCTTCTGTGTTGCATTTATTTTTCATATTAGTTCTTAGAGTTTTAAAAGAGTTTCAGAACTCAGGTTTTGGTTCGCCAGAACAAATTGTTTGTAGTACTACTACAATTTGTGTGAGTGATCATTGTATCTTGGAAGATAGAAACCGATGATCCGTGAGCACTTGTGCGGCGGGGAATTTGTCTTAAGGATAGAGTGTTATATGTTCGACTTGATTGTGATTTTGCTGTTCTAACCAATATTTTAAAAATCGGACCGGTGAGCAAACCGAAAAAGGGATCGGGTGAACGGGTCACCTGTTCAACCATTATGTTGAACTGGAATCGAACAGTGACGTAATAAATATATTAAAATTATATTTAAATAAAAGTATAAGTAATAAAATTATAAATTAAAAAAATAAAATATTAAATTATCTTAAATATTTCTCCTAATATTTTTTTTACTGAAAAATATAATAATATGTTTTAAAATATTATTAATTTTAATTTTGGAAGAGGAAATCAAATATTCAATATTCCCTCCATATGATTTTAATTCAAATAATTTGATTGAAAGAAGATCAAAAATTTTGGATGGATATCAAAATTTCAATATTCCCTCCAATACATTTGATTGAATCTCACATGGATTTTTTGAGCTTTTTTGAAATAATTTTTTTTCTTATAAATAGGTAAAGACTTTCACAATAATTTCAAACTATGTCTCACAAGAATAGACCATTGAAAGAGAGTTTCTAATTAAAATTTTCTTATAATCGTATATATAAAATAAGAAAGAATGAAATAAAAGAAAGAAAGAATAAGAAAAAAAATTAGAAGAAATAAATAAATAAAATTCAATTTCATTGACTCGGTGAACCGGCTCTGGGTCAGCCGGTTCAAACGTCGATTTTCTCGATTCTCCCTAAATAGGCCGGTTTTTAGCTTCGAACGGTTTAGAGAATATATCCCGACCAGAATCCCAACTGGTCAACGGTTCAATAGGTCGAACCGGCTTGTCCTGTCCGGTTTTCAAAACCATGGTACTAATAACTTCCCGATGATTTTACTGTTTTAACTTTTCGGTACAAGAACTTCCTGTAAGTAATTTATTTACTTCGTTTCGGTTTTTATTTTTTACACAAAAAATTGTTTCAACAAGCTCTTGGGTACAAATTCTGAATATAAGCATTGTTGTTAAGAAAATTGATTAAAATTGATTTGGGTGAGTACCAATTCACCGCCCAAATGTCTGACTCTAAAAACTTTGATAACCAGTTATTTATGAGAAAAGAATCCCTTTAATTAGTTTGAAGGGGGGTGATTAAATATCTACAAAACTCTTGTGCTATGCTTGGAATATCTTAGATTTATATAGTTTATTTCAATTTTATTTTTTTTCAATTTCTTTCCTACTAAAATTTGTCTCCAAATCCATAATACAAACTTCATGCTAGTTCAGACCATATTTCTCATTGAAATTCGTAAAGGAGGAGAAAAGTAGAACCAAAATATGCTATCAAAATGGAATCATTTCTTGAGTTGTCAAATAGCTTCTTGATTAAAAATATGATCATGTAATCAATATATATATATATATCGTGACAACAATGTAATGGTAGTGGCATACATACACATGTGATGATGATGTTGAAATCCAAAACATATTTTCAGTTTCTTTCAAAATTGAACACCAAATTCCCACAAAGACGGTTTTTTCAATGCCGATCCATACATGACACCTACGTAAGTGTTTATCCTCGTAAATTTGAAAGTGTCCTAAGGTCCGCTACACTACCACTGTAGCAAATTTCAAGGTCGGTCGGCTGTAATCGATGGGTTTGGAATTGATTTTTTTAGTAGTTTTCTACGTTAAAATTTTTTTTAGTATTTTCTTTTTCAAAAAAAAAAAAAAATCATGTAATTTACATTTTAAGTTCTACTCTATTGGATGGATCAAAATAAAACAATTAAAAAAAACTCGGTTAAAAATAATTTGTTTTTTGGGGGTTGTCTTTAGTGTTTTTTTTTAAAAACTTTTTAGATCCTTTCAAACTACACTTGTCAAAAAAATTTAAAAAAATGTTGCTGAATCAGTGACAATTGTATTTTTTTCACAAATGAATATTAGTATAAAATTCGTGATTGTTAATATAAAAAATGTATTTTAGATCTTTATGCGTAAATTATTTATGAAAAAATTAAAATTATGACAAATATATTTTTTGATAATAGATAATTTGATTTTTTTATGAATAATTTATACATAAAGATTGAAAAAAATCAACCAAACATATCATTTACATAAACTTAATAGCATGGTCTAGTTTTCTCTTCCAAATAGAGAGAAGTTGAAGACAATAAATTAATGAGCATAATATCAACAATAAACCGACATATTACACCTCACAATTATATACATATATATATATATATATTCTCAAGAGGCAAGCACAAGCATCAGCATCATCATGTTGGAGGACACAACCGCGTGTCCTAAACTCCTAACACTAATCTTTAACTTTTTCTAAAAAAAATTTAAATTTTAATATATTAAAAAATTGACAAGTTTAGTAATTCTATGCAATAATCACTTGCCAGTGTCCCTTGAGCTCTTCATTTCATGCTCGAGCCTGTTCGGGAACTTCCTTGCTTATCACCCACCAACCCTTTAATGTTATAAGCAAAACAGTATTCTTTCAATTTTTTTGCATAGAATTATTGATGTGATTGATATGGTAATGACATTTTTGAAAAAAATAAGTCAATTGAATAAATCTATTATTTTAAATTGATAAAATCAAAATTTACTGCATTATTCTATATTAAATTTCTTAGTTTATAATACTATTCTTGATATAAATAGAATAGTCTACATATGTTAGGTAAAAATTTATCAAACCATAATGTCAACCAGCTCATTAAAACCCGGGTTGATATCACCTTCTTCCCCTTCCTTGGATTATTATTTTTTCAAAATTCATAATTAATTCAATTCGGTTATTTTATAAATATATGCTACAATTGCATGAAGGATTCATGTGGCAGCAACCAGTTTTAATTCACTTTTGAACTGTCACTGTATAGTTGATTAATTTGATTTGATCTCGTAAACAAATCAGAAACTATTGGTAATAGAAAGACTCTCTTTGGTCAATTCTATTTTTAGTTTGGCAGGAGTCAGGACCTACCCATAAAGCTGCTCAAAGGATTCAAAACCAAATCCTACATAGTAATACTAAATTATATATATATTTTAAAATATGAAAGATTCCACTGTCATATTTTGAAAAACAAAGGGCATAATTAACTTTACCCTCAAAGGGTATCCAAGGGATGATTTTTCTCTTCTTCTTCAAGTTGTGCACCAAATCTCTGACTCAGCTCTTTGGGATATGATTGTGTCTCTATCTTGGACTTGCATGTTTGTTTTGTCACTCCATCTGATTTCATTACATAAATATATTAAGGTGATGAACAACTCTTGTTAAATAAATACAACTGCAATATGCAATTAAGCTCCATGCCTAGCCTAGCAGATGTGGAGATAAAGACTACATGTAACTAAAGAATTAGTCAGACCAAAATCTTAAACACCCTCGTGAGTTTAAAATTTTGCTAATGTGTGTTTTTAGAACACATTTTAAAAAATCTAAAATGATTATACATTCTACATGAAAATGAGTTCAATAAAAAGTGTACATTATTTTAAAACTTGAATAGAAAGTTCACACTAGTCTTACTGAACATTATCGTCAAAATTGCTTTTATTTATATTGTAGCCATCAAGTTTTAGAAGGGACTCAAGTTGTGGAAGGGATTGATAAGGCTTTCATATTAAATTTGCCAAAAAATTGCTCTGTTTATGCTATACTTTTTAGTTAAGTTCAATTGATGAAATCCCATTCAAACATTTGACATGAAGACCATTATTTTTTCTTTCTGTCCTTTAAAATTCATATATTTATTTATTTGTATTTAGTTTCCCCAAGTCTTGCATATACCCAGGACTCATATTTTAATAGGCCAGGTGTAGAAACCCTAGCTTTGAGTTGGGTTTGAACTCTATAAAAACCAGATTGTGTTCCATGTTCTTCTCTTCCCTTTCTTGAACAATAAATATACCAGAGGAAAAAAATGAACTCAAAAATGGTACCTACAAGGTTTGCAAGTTTACTACTCTGCCTTCTTTATGCTTTGCATGCCCTAAGGGACTCTTCTGTTTATGCTCATGAAGGTACATAGTTCCCTACTCCATTAAGTTCCTTTTCTTTTCTTTTTTACTTTTCCCCCTTTAGTGAAAAGAGAGTAACTCTTTTCTTTTCTTTTTTTTTCTTTTTTTTTTCTTTTTCTTTTTTCCCACTCTTTCTGCAGGTAGTGAAATGCATGGAAATAGACTGATTTTGACAGGGGAAAATGTTTTCACTGTCCAAAAGGTATGCTGTTTATTTTGTTATTGTTTTTTGTATGTTAATATATTTATTTTTTTTGACAATCTAATGCAAAAATATGCATGTAACCAGGAACTACTTGGCGATGTTTCGAATGGTGATGCTAGGAAAATGAAGCTTGGAGGAAGAAAAATGATGGCGGGTGAAGTGCCAAGGAAAGAGATTGAGAAAGAAGGGAATGGAGAAGCATCAAAGATTTCAGGTGCAAGTGCAACCCATTATGCCAGAAAATGTTATGAGCTTGAAGGAAATCATGAATTGAATGTAAAATGTGTAGTACTTAGTTATAAAAGTAGTATCCCCAAGACGTTCAATGAGGGTAGTTTTGTAGCTGTCAGTGCTGACTACCATGTGCCAAGACACCACCCTCCTAAGAATAACTGATTGAGAGAGGGGCACATGCTCTTGAGATCCCCTTTTGTTTTGAAAATATATGAATACATATGTGAAATATCAAAACTTATGTATGCAAAAGATCTTGATGTATAGTATATATTTTTGTTACAACAATTCTAAGGTTTGGTTAGTTGCATTTAAATTTAATTTGTGAAACTTACCATGCTATAGTTTTTTTGGAACCAAGTTACAAGATGTCAGTTGTGGGAAAGGTTGGGTAGTTTATGATTTAGTTTCATATTTTGTTGTTTGGATGCAGGAATGGATACAATTGCTTCAAAGAGAACTGGAAGATCACAAGATCGCTTAAATGTTCAGGTCTCTCTCTCTCTCTCTCTCTCTCTCTCTCTCTCTCTCTCAGATTAAATGTCAAGAAGGGTTTTGATAATCCAAGGAAACACCCAAAAAAAGGCAAAACCAAGATGTTTGTCAAGTATCTAGAGCCATAAATGATTTTTTTCATCAGGCGAACACTTGAATGCTACATGGTGCAAAAAATACACACACAAAGGTTTTTGCTGATCAAAAGCTTGAATGATGCATGGTCAGGAAATCACAACCAATAGCAATGACTGTATTGTTGTTGTTGTGAAAGAGAAAACTCTATCAGTGTTGTTTATGGCTCGCCCCACTTGTATTTGACTGTATTAATAAGATTGTATATATTTTTTAATCACAGAACAGTAACCCAATGTTTGAGCCAAACACATTGAAACCAGCAAGCTTGGGAATCACAGAGAAGGAGCCAGTCCAGTTTGCAAGTACCAAGCCACACCAATTTCAAGATTCCAAGGCAGTTTCCACTAGTGGCACTTTGAACAGCTCTTCAAGGCCTAATAATAAACAAGTCTCTCAAGATCAAAAAGATGAATCACAAGGATTTCTTGAGGCAGATGTTGAAGTTGTGAACATGACGAGTAAGGACTATGGTGGAATGGATAATCCGCGGCGCAAGCCACCGATCAACAATGACAAGCCTAATGATTAGATTAAGATCAATATGGTTCATAGCCAGTTAGGTTTAGGCTCACAATTTTGCCCCCCCTTCTAAAAGTGAAGTCTCCTAACAGTATTTATAGTTTAAAAAATTAACAACTATATATTGTTTTGTTTTTTGATGGGTCATAAAGACAGGCATAGTGATAGAAAGAAACAAGTTTAGTGTTGTATATTAAGTGTATGCCTTCATGGCTTCATAAGTCTTTTACTTGAAGTTAAGCTAGTTTTGTGCAGTCATATGTATATGCCTTTACTTCAAGTCAAGTTGTGATGTGAGCATCTTTTTTGTTTGGATTGAAAATGATTTCCTTCACTGCAAGAAAATGGATTACATAGCAAAGTTTGTGGAATCCTAAAATTAATTAATTCATGTCAAACTTGGTTGATAGAACATCATATGCTACTTCATAGCTTCTTGTATAGCAACAGCATCTTTGGAGGGGGGGGTGAAGCTATGTCAACCCACCCGCCCCGAACCTTCAGTAAATTGGGAAACTCGACCCATTTGGGCCGGGCTAAAATTTCAATTTGGGCCGGGCTAAAATTTCAATCTTGGTTGTCCGACAAATTGTTGAACAATTCGGAATGCAAAATCAAAGCAGCCACTTCTACTGCCAAAATGAATTGGCCCATGCTATTAAATTGAGTTGACCCATATATTTGAACCCAATCCAGAAACCCAATCCAACTTTGAGGCAGCCCATTAACCCATGGTCAGCCCTTTCCATTTCCCTATTATTATCATTTTTTCTCTAGAGATATATAAGAATTTACTTTTGGAAAATAATATTTGAACTTCTTTTTTAGCCTTTTGCAGCCCCTTGGTAGAGGAAAGCAACCCAAGATGGGTTATATAAAGAAATTAATTAATCATGATGTGCTAATATAGTGGATTTGGGAAAAAATAAACAGGGGAACAAAAAAGGTTTTGTATATTTTTTCTCCATAGATTTAATATTTAAATTCAATCTAAATATAAAAATAATGTGAGATGCATAATTGCTTCATAATTTTGAGAGTAAATTATACTCACATTTTTTAAAGTTTAAAAAAAAATACAGTAAATGTCACGATCCGCTCCCCGTACCCAAGGGTTAAGTATCATGATGGCCAGTAACTGAGGTTACCTCCGGCCAATTCTTAAATAAATCAATAAACGCAAGCGGAAGAAATATTTGAGTAAGGGTACCAAAATAATCATTAGAGCTTTTATTTTTATTACAAAATATATTGACCAAAAAGGCCGATATTTATATAGAAAAATATTATAAAAATGCTGTGTGTGTTTATTCCACAGCCCTGCATCTAAGACTTTCCAAAAGTTATTTCCTGAAAATTGGTAAACAACTATAAGCACATGGCAGATTGAGAAATATTATACCAAGAGTATAAGGGACACGAAATAACCATGGATCGTTAGTTAGGCCAAAACATTTATATAAACAAATCATTAGTAACCAAATCATTTAAGTAACAGAAACTGAAATACAGATATTATATAAATATATAACCATAACCACGATACAGAACAGAACAGAGGTTATAGAAGTGACAGTCAGAACAGATGTACAAATTCAAGAGGTGGTTCGTACGGATTCTAGAGATGGCTCCCACAATAGTGTAGCACTTTGCTCCGCACAGCACAGAAGTCAATGGATCCATGACAAATAGAGGGCCACAAAGTGACCAAACAGAGCCAATGGTTATTTAAGTCCCCCAATGCATGGGACTCTCGTGGTGGTACTTACAAAACATGATTGTATATAAGGTCATAGTCAAGTATTCTTTAAAAGTAAAAACAAACATATCCATGGGTTTCTTTTTAAACAAATAGGGTTCAGAGATAAAACTACGTAACTAAATCTTTATAAAACATAACTTTTATTAATATATCACTACCAAAAAAAGTATTTTTTGCGACGGTAGGCGGCCGTCGCAAATGCCCTAGATCTCGTCGCTAATACTTTTTGCGACGGGAAGGGAGGGTCGCGACAAAAGGGGTTGCAAAAGAGCTTTAGCGACGGTAAGTGCCGTCGCCATTAGTTTCTGCGACGGGAGAGTGCCTTTTTTGCGACGGCACTTTTTCTGTCGCCAATAATGGAAGAATATATCAGTTTTAGCGACGACACATAATTCCCGTCGCTAAAAGTGGGTTTTTGAGACGGCAAAATTACCGTCGCTAAAACTCTGGTAGCTTAAAAATATTGGCGACGGCAACGTCTACCGTTGCTAAAGGTTTCTTGTCAATTACAATTTCACAGCTTTTGCAACGGGTTCTTATGCCGTCTCAAAAAAAAAAAAAAAAAAAAAAAAACTGTTGAGATATTATTAAAAAAATTAAAATAACCTGTATAAAATAAAAAATAACTATAAAAAAATCCAAAAATTATAGAATAATATAAATCCATACATAAACAAAAGTTGACAAATAATAAAAATTAATAATATTGTTCCATTCATAACAATACATAAATAAAAATTCATAACAATAAAAATTATACCACTACATAACGTCGCATAATACATACATAATGTTGCTCACAAATTTAAATAACATAAATCAAAATCAAAAGTTTCGTCTTGATTCGTTCGATCATAATCTTTATACGCCCGCATTCCAGAAGAAGCCAACTGCTACTCAGGAAATATCTAAAAAAAACAAGATAAAAATAATTAAAAACCATATAATGGTGTTAATATTTTAATTACAGAAAAATATTAAAAAAAAATTGACTACTATATAATTAGAAAGATAGTTTAGTAAATAATTTTGACTGGACCGAAATCCGGCTCTAACTCCCAAACCGGGAACCCGATTCGAGCCCCGTCTTCTCCCACAAGTCTCTCGTGCCTAGGAGGTCGTGTGTACCAAGTTTCGTGCTAAACCGACGCCGTTTGGTGATTTTGGGGCGTTAACTCCTCGAATTCAAGTTTCTTAAGGAAGTAATTTGCCTAAAGTGAAATCCGGCTCTAACTCCCAAACCGGGAACCCGATTCAAGCCCCGTCTTCTCCCACAAGTCTCTCGTGCCTAGGAGGTCGTGTGTGCCAAGTTTCGTGCTAAACCGACGCCATTTGGTGATTTTAGGGCGTTAACGCCTCGAATTCAAGTTTTTTAAGGAAGTAGTTTGCCTAAAGTGAAATCCGGTTCTAACTCCCAAACCGGAAACCCGATTCGAGCCCCGTCTTCTCCTACAAGTCTCTCGTGCCTAGGAGGTCGTGTGTGCCAAGTTTCGTGCTAAACCGACGCAGTTTGGTGATTTTGGGGTGTTAACGCCTCGAATTCAAGTTTCTTAAGGAAGTAGTTTGCCTAAAGTGAAATCCGGCTCTAACTCCCAAACCGGGAACCCGATTCGAGCCCCGTCTTCTCCCACAAGTCTCTCGTGCCTAGGAGGTCGTGTGTGCCAAGTTTCGTGCTCAACCGACGCGGTTTGGTGATTTTGGGGCCTTAACTCTCCGAATTCAAGTTTCTTAAGGAACTAATTTGCCTAAAGTGAAATCCGACTCTAACTCCCAAACCGGGAACCCAATTCAAGCCCCGTCTTCTCCCACAAGTCTCTCGTGCCTAGGAGGTCGTGTGCCAAGTTTAAGGTGCTAAACCGACGCGGTTTGGTGATTTTGGCGTTAACACTGTTAAGTTCTAATGAATTTAACTATTCTATAACTTTAGTCCAAAGAATTAACTCCTTTGAATTTAAAGTAAAAAAAATTATTTTCTATAACACAACATTTGCTAACAAGGAAACATACCCTATTTAGGATATAATTGAGGCAAGGCAAATAGAAAATGTTTTATACTCCAGCAGATCTCATTGAGCACAATTTTTTCCCCATAAGTGTTGCAATCTTGGTAACTTCAAAATATATTCCACAAATATTGTCCATTTTTGCTTTCTCCTTGTAGCTTAATATAATTATTTAGCTTTTGGTTCTGACAGGTTCATCAAATTACTTCAAACAGCAGTTCTCTTCAAGTAAGAACTTAAGATTAACATCATTGTAATGCTCTCTTCTTTTTTTTTTTTTTTTTAAGTAGTGCTTTGACAAGTATATTTCCAGTAGAAAAATTCAACAGAAGACCCAATACAAATGATGGCACAGTAGAAAAAGTCACCTAAATGTGTCTCGCAACAGAGCACATTCATTTTCCAAAAACATGGGAGCTTTCATGCATTGCTTTGCCCAAGCATGAAGGCACAACCGAACAAAGGCCATGACGTCATCACAATCATACACGGCCCTTGAGTGCTGAATTTGATTAATAGAGCATATAAGTACAGCTGAAAATCAAAATAATAAACAATGCATATGCAAAAGGCTAACATATTTAAGCTTATCTCCATCTGCAGTAAACCATATTCTAAAATAACAGTACAAGAAGAAGAAGATGATGAGGATATTAAAAATTTGTCAACAAGAACTCACCACAATCCTCTAGAAATGAATGACTTGCACGAATTGTAGTTCGCACCTAAGACAAAAGGAAATGATGTGAGCACACCAGTACACACAAAAGCAAGGGAAGGCAATTTAATATCTGTTAGAGATAACATCACACTTTATCTTTTTTAATATCTTCCAGTCCTCCCATGTAGTCATAGACTAAATTTACATATGGATCAAGCATCAAACTGGGGGGAAAAAAAAAAAAAAAAAAAGAGGAAAATTTTTTAATAATTAAAAGGAAAGAAATAAATCCCAAATGTTTTTAAACCAGGGATATCATTTTTTGTTATAAACCCAAACCCAAAACCAATTAATGAGTACCTAGCAATTGGACGGTATCGAGTTCTACATTAATATTAGCAATATGGCAGCAATCAAGAAGCTAATAGGTTGAACACCAAAGCATATTTTAAAATTTGCAAGAAAGGATTTAACACTACCAGCAAGGATTTATATATTACTACATTTTTTCAATTATTAGAATTGAAAATTGAAACATTATGGTAGTGTTGATATGCATGTGACTTTATTATATTAAAAAATTTCAGATTTGATATAACTATCACAGCTAATGAGAGTATAACCAACTAATGAGAGTATATGTGTACATATTTTTATCACAGCAACTTACATAGTTTTCCAGATGTAATATGAGGACTAATCATAATGTAGTTAAGTCTTAGTTGGTTTCTAATCTAGTCACTAGTAGCAAGGGAGAAGAGTTTATTGTACTAGTATGGTGGCAGAAGATGGAAATTGAACATGTTTCTAGTTATGATCATATGGCAAATGCTACAAATTCTGATAGTCTCATAATGCTACAAATTCTGATAGTCTCATAAACACTCACAAGGTTAGGCCTAAACTAAATATGCAAATTGTTTTCTTTCTGAAGATCCATTGAGAAGTGTCATGCACAAAAAATTAAAGGTTAGGAAAGTGGTTGCTGACTATATAATGCAAATCTTTGTTTCAGTGGCATTTAAGCAAACACCATATGCTCAATTTTATCACCACCACCCAGAACAAACAAGTTCTTTAAACATATTAGCATGCTTTTTCTCTATACTAGTCATCTTCAATCGCCAAAGATTAACCAACTTAAGTATATTGATTTAAGCTCCATATATAACACTGATTTGTTACAAATTCCATATCTCAGATCTCTCACACTAATTTCTATTAGCTTATTTCAAACATATCAATTAGTTGTGGCAAAAATTGTGTAACCTCCCCAGACAAAAAACAAAGAGACCAAGGAGATTTGAGAGAGACAGAGAGAGATTGATCTGAGAGAGACAGAGAGAGATTGATCTGAGAAAGAGCGAGTATACCTGAGATGGAAGACGGCGACGGAAGGCAGGGAGTCGGCGACGGAAGGCAGGGAGTCGGCGACGGAAGGCGGTGACGCGAGGAGGCGAAAGGCCGGCGACGCAATATGGTGGTAATGGGCTGTGGAGGCTACGGGAAGCAGAATTTGTGGGAAATGATTTCCCTGGTTTCAATACAATTTGGGTTTGAGATTAGGGTTTTTTGTGTGGAAGCGGGAATGGGAAAAAAATAAAGGGGGGAGCGGGAGTGGAAAAAAATAAAGGGGCGGGAAATGAAAAATAAAAATAAAAATAATAATAATAATTAAATAAATTTATTTTTTGTTAAAATATATATATATATTTTTGTAGTTAATGAATTTTTTTTTTAATTTTTTTTTTTTAGTTACTAAGATTGAAAATGTATTTGTTTCATTTTTATTTTAATGAAAAAAAATATTATTATTGTTAAAAATATTTTTCGCTAAAATAAAAGTTAATTTCTGTAGTCAATGAAAAATATTTTTCTGCGCCTTATTTTTTTTTATTACTAAAAATCATGAACTAATTTTTTGTGGTAGAAGAAAAAGAGCGGCAGCAGTAGTGAAGGTGGTGGATAAGAGATGATGGTGGTGGTGGTGGTGGTGGTGGTGATGGCGAAAGAGATTAGTGGTGAAGTTGTGGTAGTGGTAGTGTAAATGGAGTGGCAGGGGTGAAAGAGAGGTAATGGTAGTAATAGTGGCAGTAGTGGTAGTGGTGGTAGTGGAGTGGTGGCGATAGTAGTAGTAATGGTAGTCGTAGATGTGAAGTGGCGACAGTAGAAGTAATAGTGGTGGTGGAATGGTGTTTGCAGTAGTGGTGAAGGTGGTAGAAGAGATGGGTGGTGAGAGAGAGAAATGAGTGAGAGACAGATAGAGAAATAGAGAGAAACAAGAGATGAAAGAGACATATAGAAAAAGAGCGAAAAGAGATGAACGGAAGAGAGAATAGAAAAATAGAGAGATAGAGATAAGATAGATGAGTGAGAGAGACAGAGAGAGAGAGAAGAGAGATGAGCGAGACATAGAGAGAAGACAAATGAGAGAGATAGAGAGAAGAAAGATGAGCGAAAGACACACGTAGACAGACAAACAGACAGAGAAAGAAGAGTGATGAGTGAAAGAGAGAAAGAGAACAATGGTGGTAGTTGAATGGCATTTGCAGTAGTGGTAAATGTGGTAGAGAAGATTGGTGGTGAGAGAGAGATAGGTGAGAGACGAATAGAGAAAAGAGATAGAGAGACAGAGAAAGAGATAGAGTGATGAGCGAGAAAGAGACAAAGTGGTCGCTAAAAGTGCATTTTCTTGTAATGGATCGATAAATCAAAAGGGAGCTCAATAAATAAAGAAGACAGATAATTCAAAACTCTTTTCAAAATTTAATTCAAATCAATTTTTTAAATATTTAAATATTTTAAAAATATTTTAATTTTGTGAGAGACAGATAAAGAAGAGAGATAGAGAGAGACATAGATAGAGTGATGAGCGAGAGAGAGAGATAGACAAAGTGGTTGCTAAAAGTGTATTTTCTTATAGTGGATCGATAAATCGAGAAGGAGCTCGATAAATAGAGAAAATGAGAGTAAGAGAGTGAGCAAGGCGAATATAGTGAGAGAGAAATAGACAAATAGACAAGTAGAAAGAGAGATAAAACAGATGAGAGAGATAGAGAAAAGAGAGATAGGCGAGAGACACAGAGAGAAAATAAGAGAGAGAAACAGGCAGACATAGAAAGAAGAGTGATAAGTGAAAGAGATAAAGAGAAGAGAGAGAGATAGAGACAGAGACAGAGAGACAGGAAGATGAAAAAATGAATGAAAAGAGAAATGTTATATTAAAAGAGTAAGACGACATTTAGTGTGTTTGGTTTTAGTTTTTTGAATTCAGTTTTTTGAAAACTGAGTTTTTTGATTTTCGTATTTTTTTGTTTTTAGTGAATATTTTTAAAATTTTAAATATTTTTTTTACTTTTTTAGATGTACCTTACTTAGATGTATCTAAAAAGTACAAAAATTGTGAAAAAATATTTTAAAAAATTAATAAATACATAAAAATATAAAAAAATGTACTGAATTCTCATATTTTTTATGTATTTTTGGTATTTAGTGAATTTTTAAAAAGTTTTTTTTACAATTTTTTTAGTTTTTAGGTATATTTATGTTAGGTATGTCTAAAAATTAAAAAAATTGCTTAAAATATTAAAAAAATTCATTGAAAACATTAAAATATGAAAAATGAAAAAGTAGAATTTTCTGAAAATTATTTTCTGAAAACTAGAACCAAACAAGCTGATTGTTTTTTTTTATTTTTTTTGCGACAGAAAAATACCGTTGAATTTATTCAAACCATTTTGTAACTGTATATATATGAAGCTATCTCAAAACCACAATCACTATGCTAGGTTAGAGTTTTCCAAAAACTCTTTCGAGAAAATTATACTTTCTTGTTTTTCGTGTTATATTGTTTTTATTGAATTTTTTTTAATATTTTAAGTATTTTTTAAAATTTTTAGACACACCTAACATAAATACACCTAAAAATTAAAAAAAATTGTAAAAAAAATCTTTTAAAAATTCACTAAATACCAAAAATACAATAATTCAATACATTTTTTTATATTTTTATGTATTTATTAATTTTTAAAAATATTTTTTCATAAATATTTTATTTTTTAGATACATCTAAGTAAGATACATCTAAAAAAAATATTAAAATTTAAAAAATATCCACTAAAAATAAAAAAATACGAAAGCCACTTTTTTGCGACGGCAGAAAATGCCGTCTCAAAAAAGCAGAGTATTTGCGACGGCACCATTTGCCGTCTCAAAAAAGCAGAGGATTTGCGACGGCACTAGTTGCCGTTTCAAAAAATGAGAGTATTTGCGACGACAGACAAATACCGTCGCAAATACTCTCATTTTTTGAGACGGCAAATTGTGCCGTCGCAAATGCTCTACTTTTTTGAGACGGTAATTTTCTGCCGTCGCAAATACTCGCTTTTTTGAGACGGCATTTTCTGCCGTCAAAATACTTTTTGAGACTAAGAAGCGCAAATAGTTCCGTCTCATATACCCAGTTTTCTTGTAGTGTATTAATAAAATATACTTGTATAAAACAGATTTTGGTAAGTCAAAACATACGTAAAATACATTTTGGTAACTCAAGGTATAATATAACACACCTTAACTTTAATACCTTACCTTTTCTTTCCACTATTAAAGATTCTTTTAACTTCCACCATTTCTTCCTTCTTTCTCTCCTCTCTTTCTTTTCTTCTTTCCTTTCTTTCCTTCTTTTCTTCTTTTCTTTCCCTATTTTCTTTCTTCCTTCGCCCAGATCAGGGCCTCTATTTATAGGGAATAGGCATATACGTGACTCAAATCAAGATTCGATTAATAATTATATAGATTCGTTCTTATCCTTAATAGATATTTAAAATAATTATCCTTTTGACTCAATATTTTAATATAATTATATAAATAAATAATTTTTAATTAAATTACACTTTATCATATACCAATGAAAAATTATTTATTTATTTAATATCACACTCATTATTATTATTATTTATATTATCTATATTATTATTATTTATATTTTGATCTCTAAACTTTTAATAATTATATTATTTTACAAAATTACACATAATAATATATAATAAATTATATATTTTTCGAACTGAGATTAAATAATATTAGTATAAATTCTATAGAATAATTAAAAATCTGAGTTGTTACAGTAAATTTCACAAATTTGACATAATTACACTATACTCTAATAAGATTTAGTTCATATAATACTAATTCATTTTTTATTAATTTTTATTTTTGTTAACCTTATTAAAAGAATATTAGTGTAATTATATCAAAACTGATGTAATTAGTCGAGTTATACATAAGTTAGCTTGGACATTCGATCATAAAAAAAAAAAGAAGGAATTATATCAAAATTGATATCTTTAGCCTTAAACCATCTCCAATCCAGTACCTTTTGTTTCATCAAATTTAAATTTGAAGAAAATATGTGCCTTTTGCTGCTCCAACCCTATCACTAAATAAGTATCAAATTTAGGATTTTTTAAGTTTTTTATCAAATTGAGGATGGATGTGTCTTTCATCAAATTATTGTTTATAGTCATATGAGTTGCATGTCATTTTTACCACGGGAAGACTAGCCGGATGTTCGGTCGGTTGTCCTCCTGGATGATCACCGCTTTGTAAAAATTTATGAAAAAATTACACTAGCTGATTGACTGGCCGAACATTTGCCTGATCGACCTATATTTTGATGACAATTCAAAATCTTCTGCTAGAACGTGTAATATCAGATAAAGTTCTCATTTAAATTTAATGAAAAAAACAGATACAGTGAAGATGCTCTTATAATATTATATATGTATAACTTCTAAATTGGCAACCGAGTTGTGCAATTGTTGGGATTGTCAAAAATAAATAAATAAAAATAAAAATAAACATTGAAATATCAACCAAACAACAAAAACAAGACAAAAAGCCGATACGTCCAAATCTCCGCACATTTTGACCCATTGCATGCCCGGCCGGTTTAGCCAATGGAGCGCTCTCTTCTCTGCTTTCTCTCTTAGGCGGCCCTACCAAATCCTGATTCATCCATTCATTCCCATTCTTATACGTACCTCTCTCTCTCCAATCCCCACCAAAACCCACTCTGATTTTTCTCTTTCTATCAAAGGAAAAGCCTCCTTCAATTCCCTCACTTCTTTCTCTCTATACTGTTTCTAACATCAACTTTTCACTAGGTGCCTTTTTCTTTCCAGTCTTCTTTCTCTCTATACTGTTTCTTCCTTCAAAAAAACAACTCTGATATGCGCCAGATTTTAATTTACTCTCTCAAGTCTAGGTTGCAGGGCTCATAAGGTACGGCTTTTGATCCAAATTCATGGGTCTCTCTTGGTTTTTAGAATTTTATTTTGATTACTTGTGTTCGTTGCTTGTTTTAGTTTTTATGTTGAACATGGTTACTCTATTTGGTTTAACTGCTGATCATGAACGTCCCATGCGTGCTTGTTGGCGTTGAAGAATTTTTTTTGCTTGATCGTGCTCTTTTGTTGGTTTTGGATTTTATGTGTCTTGTCATTATGGAGTTTTAAGGAGGTCCCTTTTAATCCTACTGAGAGATGAGTATTAGTCTAGGTTCATGCCTGTTTGATCTGATTGGTTGCTATGTTGATCACTTCAGGCAACTTATTGATGAATTGCTTTTTAATGGAATTGAATACTTTCTAGTCTATTAAGGGTCTGTACCAAAATGAAATGAATCAAATCAAATTGAGAATAAGTAACAAGTGATTAAAGATTTCTTTCTCTATTTGAATGGGCTTTTGTTGTTGAGAATTTTGAGATACATTTAATTTCACAATTTTGACAACAATTTTAACAACAGAGAGAAGGACAGGTACTTATTGGACTAGAATCCTTGAACATGAGTTTATGCGTCACCCTCTTTCCCTCATTTGAAATTGGAAACAAAACAAGAGTTCTTTTTAAGTGATTGATAAAGTCATTGACAAATGTATGAAATTGCTTTTCAATGGCTCTTCAAGTACAATTTGATAGACTCTACATTCTTTTGTTCTCCGTGTGTTGACAAAACTATGAAACAGAAAGGAAGCAAACATCCTCAGCTAAACAAGCCCTATGGTTCTGTATTAATCCTTTCACACAAGGAACTTTTGAAATTCTATACAAACCCTAAATCAAGTTGCACTTGAATTTTCTTCTACTCTATGGGATTTGGGTGGTTTCCTTCAAAAAGGAACTTTCTATCCCACTTCTGGTGGGTTATGCCAACTTTATATCATCAGTATCACAGCAGTTGAAGCTGTTTACAGAAAATTTTATGTTAGTAAACCATGTCATCCTCATTGTCATAATTACATCTTGAAGTCATCCAAGACAGTGGCCCCCGTTTGGTAGAGTTTAAATTCAGCTTATTTCAGTTTTTACCTTAAATTAAGTAGTTTTTGTGTGTTTGGTATAGTTTAAGTGATTAGCTTTTAGCTTAAATTAAGTCAAAAATGTGATTATTCTTTGAGTGAGGGAGGAGGTGCTTTTCTGAATAAGCTTAAGCGGGAAAACTAGAATTGAGGGGCAAAATGACTTAAATGCCCCTCATCGATCTCAAATATTACCAAATGCCCATTATATAAACAACAACGAAAACACTGTTCACTCCTCTCAGAGAGTGATAGGCGATTTCCGGCGTCTGGAGGTGATTTTCCGGCATTGTGCTCTCTCTCTCTCTCTCTCTCTCTCTCTCTCCGATGTGTGTGTTTGTTCTCCAGAGTTGTCATCATTGCGATGTCAAGGCAAAACCCTATGCATCGCGATCTGAACTAGAGTCGCCGTCATCGCGATCTACTGCCGTCGTCTCTCTCTCTCTCTCTCTCTCTCTTTCTCTCTATTTCTCACGAACCAGTTCCATCTCCAGCGTTGTTTAGGCGGGTGAACGGTGACAATCGACGGTGCTCCCTCTCTGCTGTTCTAGATTGCGGCGGTGGCTAGCGTTGTAGATCATCGACGGCGCACGGAGGAAAGAGGAGAGAAGAGAAGAAAAAAAAGGAGAGAAGAGAAGAAAAAAAAAATATTAATTGGTATATTTTGTAATGAATTAATAAATTAAAAAATAACAATTTTTATATTATTAATGGTAATGAAAAAAAATTATTGAAATAAATGAAACAAAATACATGAATATTAATTGATATGAATTTATTTCAATTAAATAACTTCTTTGGTATTGTAATTAAAAAAAAAAAAAAAAATTTGTTCTAATTGATATTAATGAAAACAAAATGAAATAATAAAAAAATGAAATAACTTCTATTAAATGAAATAAAAAAATTGAAATAACAATTGTTGTAATGAAATGTATCAATTTTTATATTAATTGATACTAATTATATTAACTTTTATTAATGAAATAATTTTTTTAACAAAAATTAAAACTGAAGAAAATGAAAAAATAACAATTTTTATATCTTATAAGTGTAAAAAAGACATTACACAGCAAAAAGGTATTTTACAGCTTATTCAACTAAATACTACTCTGTTGATTAAATCTATAATTTCATAGCTGCACTAAACAGGTTAACAGCTTATGTTTAAAGCTATAATCTATAATCTGTTAAGCCATAATCTATAATTACTTCCCACAGCTCTACCAAACGAAACCAGTGTGTTATTATCATTTCCGTGCTGAATAAGTTGTTCTTTATTATCAGATAGCATCTACCCTTGATAACCATGAGAACTACTGCTAGTATTTCTTTTATTTGTCAAATATTGTCATATGTGTGTAGAGAAAATAAAGTATTTTTTATTCGTATACCATGAAAAGCACTGTTTACTTACGTTGTGTTTAGTTGGGAGATTTGGGAAGGGATTTGGAAAAGGAAAGGGACAATATGTATGAAATTAGGTGAATTGTAAGTATGTTTTATTCACACTTCATCTACCTTTTTTCATTTCTTTTTCCAAATTCCCTCTCAAATCCCCCAATTAAACATAACATTAGAGTTTTCTTATTCATCATTCCTTCGTAAAGATTATTGTTGTTACTATTACTACTATTATATTTTAACTTCTATGCTCATTTTGTGACATCAATGACCCTGCAGTATTTGCCTCCAAGATGTTCTTTTTGCCTAATTCTCAAAAGAGGCCTGAGAATGGCTCATAAAGGTGATTTGGTTATTATTGGCATCTCTGTTGGTCTGGCTCTTGGCATTTTTATAGCATCTCTCTTGTTTTTTGGCCTACGATGGTACAAAAAACATGCTCATCTTCGGCGATGTGCGAATGAGCGCAGCACAACAACTCTTCCTATACGCATGAATGGCGAAGTTACAAGCATTGACTCGAGTGTGTCTCCATCAAATTCTGTTAAGGGATCAAATTACCTTTCCAAAAGTTCTCAGCACTCTTGGTGGAGCCCCCAAAGTAAAGATCGGTTTGCTTCAGTGTCTGGCATACCGAGATACTCTTACAAGTATGTCATCTCCGACACCTCTAATCTTTTTGGAGGGTATAGCAGACTTACATAATTTAAGAGGAAAAAAAAAAAAACTTTGATTAGATTAGGGTATGTCATCTCAAATGTTCTATTCCTACTTCGCCACTCTCATCTTTCAATAGGTTTGGCATAACTTCTCTTATACCAGGCTAACAAAAACTAAAAGACATTTGCATATTTAACTAAAGAAAATCACATCTGCATGAGACACAGAACAAGCTATCGTCACTCAACCGAAGGAAAACATGACAATAACTCTTCATTAGATCTAATCCCTTATGTTGTGTGTTCCCAGGGACATTCAGAAAGCTACACAAAACTTCACAACTATTTTGGGACAGGGATCTTTTGGTCCAGTGTATAAAGCCACAATGGCTATAGGTGGAGTGGTTGCTGTGAAGGTTCTTGCTTCCAATTCAAAACAGGGGGAAAAGGAGTTCCAAACAGAGGTAAGAACTGAATTAACGTCGTGTTTACAAGGAAGCAAAGCTGATAGCTCTTTACTTGTAGATCCCTTCATAAATATATATATATATATATATTACTAGTTGGACACGTTTAGTCTTATCTAGAAATGATGCATTATTTTCTGAACATGGATGAATATTTGATCATAAACACATCGAGTTTCGTTTCCAAAGGTAGTCAAAACTATGTCTATGAATGATTATTTTTCTAAAATGCCCTTCAAATTTGGAAAAGACAAAATTAATGCATAATTAAGGATTCAATAGGTGATGTTTTTACCTTCGTTTGGGTACCCATGATTTATTCTCATGATTTTATCAGATTTGTAGTTGCTATCTGATAAGTTTAGAAATGGCTACTTGATGCTTACTAGTACTACTTGACTTAAATTGTTGTGTCCTGGTCTTTTCGCAGGTATCTTTACTAGGTAGGCTGCATCACCGGAATCTAGTGAATTTGGTTGGATACTGCGTAGATAAAGGCCAACACTTGTTAATTTATGAGTTCATGAGCAACGGAAGCCTGGCAAGGCTTATATATAGTGAGTTTTCAGTCCTTTTATTTACATTCATCTAAAGATGTGACATCAGATCCACCTGTGAACAACACTAAGTTAGCATTAGACTTACAGTTGTGTTTGAGGTTTCGTTTCACATAGGCACAGAGTAGGTCATAGGAGTTTATTGTCATGCTGCTTAGTGATCTGTTGAACAAATCTTCTACTACTATTATGCAAATGCATTGGGTATAAGCTCAAAACCAACATTACTGAGTTATAGTTAGATTAAGTTGTCATGCCATCTCTGATGATCTAGAAATGCACTATCTCTATATTTTCCCTTATATCAAATCAAATGATCGATCATCTCATTGGACATTTTCTTAGGTCAAGAGGAACGCATATTGAGTTGGGAAGAACGTCTTCAAATTGCTCTTGATATATCACATGGAATTGAGTATCTTCATGATGGGGTATGTCAGGTGTTCTTATAACTTTTTGCTTGGTAAAAAATTATCATTAGTTTTTTCATTTGACAATTCCTGGAACAGGCAGTCCCACCTGTCATACATAGGGATTTGAAGTCAGCGAACATATTGCTAGACAGATCAATGAGAGCGAAGGTGAGGCTGGTGCATGATGTTTTTTTATTCTTTTTGTTCTTTTATTTTTCTGAAATTAATAAACCATTTCATATTTGGTTGTAAGATCAAAAATAAAATAAAATTTATTGCCATAATTTTCAATAGGTTGCTGATTTTGGACTGTCAAAGGAAGAGGAATTTGATGGCCGCAACTCAGGCCTTAAAGGGACATATGGCTACATAGACCCTACATACATATCCACAAACAAGTTCACAATGAAGAGCGACATCTACAGTTTCGGTATTATCCTCTTTGAACTCATTACAGCCATCCACCCGCAACAAAACTTAATGGAATATGTCAATCTCGTAAGTTCTTTGCTCTTCACTGCAGAGCTCATCCTTGTATGAATGTTGAGTTTTCTATTGAGAAGTTGTATTATATTTTGTTCTTAAAGGCTTCTATGAGTCCAGATGGCGTAGATGAAATTCTTGACAAGAGACTTATTGGAGAGTGTAACATTGTAGAAGCGAGGAGCCTAGCTGCTGTTGCTCACAAATGCTTGCACAAAACACCCAGAAAGCGGCCTTCAATTGGAGAAGTTTCACAGGCCATTTTGAAGATTAAACGGAGGCACAAAGAAGATAATACGTCTTTTGCTGGAGAAGATATTTCAGGTGTGGTAAACCAGATAGAGCTTCAACAAATGGAGTTGAGTAAAATGAGCAGTGTAAAAGAGAAGATAACTGAATGACTCTGTTTCTAGCCTCACCCAACCATCCTTTCCCCTTATTTATGTGCAAGTAATACCTGTGGTGGCATAGAACACATGAAATTGAAATATAGAGGAATGAATCATGATCTACTTCTTCAAAGCAAGTGTTTTGGATATCATATGAATCCTATAGCAGTCAGTCATTCTGAGCCTGATTCAAGAAGGGTCATAAATTTTGATAAACAAGAAAGATGTGTTGTTGTATAACTTATAAAAGATAAATGAAGATGAAAGCTTTTGTTTTATTTAAAAAAGCCCTTTGTTTGGGGCCTACATATCAGTACTAACAGGGACTTATGTGAAACAGATTCAATTGTTAAAACATGTTACTCGTGGTTCTTGTTCCTTGAAATCATTGAATTCTTTCACTTTCTACTAGCCAATGTAATTACTATAAAAGATACAGTTTTTTTTTGGAACTATAAAAGATACAGTCGTTCGATGAGTGATCTTTATCTTATCTACCTTGTCCTGGATGGTGGACCTGTTTCTGTCCTCGGATGCACGGTAGTGTTCAAACATTGCCATAAATTATGTGGAATGAAATAATTGTTGACTATGAATGATTTTTCTCCCTGTGCTAGTGATCAGTGTTGAGTACCCATTTGAGCAAGAAATATGCTAAAGAATTCGAATTGCTTTCATTTCCCCACATCCCACCTCTGCTTTTCAGTATTTCTTCATTATGATTTACCTGCCATTTTTTTTTCCTGTTATCATCCCCTGCCAGATCTCAATATTTCATATGCACAAGCTGTGTCTAAACTCTAGGGGGGTGTGGGCTTGGTTCTTTAAAAACAATTCCAAAATATGACTTTAACTTTAAATCTGAAATCGAGTTTTCAAAACACATCTGGAGGAGAAAAAAAAAAAACTAGGTTTGGCGGTGTACAACCTTCAAAATTGGGATAAAAACTAGTAATCAGTGATTGTTCTACTTTTGCAGTGAGGCTATTGTTGGTAAGGAATTTGGCAAGTAGACATTATATATTGCAATTTTGTCTACTACAAGATAGGAATAAAATAATATGTCCAGATTGGTATATCAATTAGTACATTGATGGATGATATAAAATAGTTTTATTGATTTTGAGTCTTTATAATTTGTATAATGAGTGAGG
The DNA here is from genome assembly GCA_025200525.1 of Camellia lanceoleosa. Classification (NCBI taxonomy): domain Eukaryota; kingdom Viridiplantae; phylum Streptophyta; class Magnoliopsida; order Ericales; family Theaceae; genus Camellia; species Camellia lanceoleosa. The sequence continues at coordinate 204,739,824 of CM045758.1, forward strand.
TATACAATTTAAAAATTACATTATTATAATATGTATTGATATACTAATTAATATAATAATTGATGTGTAACGCTATTGATGAAATAAATTCGGTGGTGCTACATACGCCAATTAGTATACACACTAGTGTACTAATTAGTATTATAATATATTATTGACTATATTTATTATATAAGTTACAAAAATTCAAAATCATCCAAATGATATCACATCATCTGATCTGTTAATACATTAGTGTGTCTATTAATTAATATATATAGGATTATTCAAATAAATTTTATTGGCACAACTGTGGACTTGGAAGTCGGTCCAACCAGCAGGTCCAAAAAAAACAACCCCTTCCTCTTTCAGGCTAGTAATTACTTCATGTAAATTCTCTCAAATCATGCAATGAATGTTCCACCTACTCCTTTTTTTTAAAATGCATTCATTGTCCATTTACATCTTCCCCACCAAAGGAATCTTTCATATCCAATTATTTCTGCACTTTTTAGTAACTCAATGAATCAATTACAAAATAAAATCGCTACTACATATATCAATTAGTATATTAATTAATATATTAATATTAATTACGATATTATTATTAATTTTATTTATTAATCACATTACAAATTTTAAAAATTTCTTAAATTATGACATATTATCAATTGATAGACTAGTTAATACACCAATTAATATATATAATATTATTCAAACAACATGTTTTGTATTGGGTTGGTTCCTTGATTAATTTGTGTGTTTGATTATGCAATTGATATGTACTCTTAAATTTTGTATCTTTTTGTTTTTTATTTTAAAATATTCGTAATTATTAAATAATGTAAATTTTTTGACATATAGAGGTCCCGTTTGATAGAGATGTGGAAAAGTGATTATAACTTATAGTTTAACAGTTTATAGTTTAACAGCTTATAACTTATAACTGTGAACATAAGCTGATTTTTGACTTATAAATTAAGCTTTTCCTCCCCACTCAAAGAATAAGTTGATTTTTGACTTACAAAAAGTTATAAGCTGTATTGTTAAGCTGAACTAAATACATCAAAATAACTTAAATTAAACTAAAAGTTAAAATAAGCTGAAAATAAATCCTACTAAACAGGGTTAGAATCTCGAAACTTACAGTACTAGGTGTCTGGGACATAATAATGGGAAGATTTAGGAGCATAAATTTTAAAAAGCCTAATTGCATAGAGATAACTTTTAAAGTTAGGTTTTAATGGAATCAAAATTTCAGAAGTCATCTTTGAATATTACTATACAATAAAATTATTTAATCATGCAACGGTAAGTTATAAACTCATACACAAATAGTAATTTGAACCCACACTTTGACACTTAGTTCACCTAAATTTAAAATTTTGTCTTACTAACTATATGTATTATCACCCGAATAATTAGAGTTGTTTTGGAAATATAGTTAAAAGCAGATGTTTTTTTTTTTTTTAAAAAAAAATTATAAAAAATGTAAGAGATAATATAATCCAAAATGAATTAAAAGTTAATTTTAATCACCTTCCCAAAATAGTCCTTAATCTCAAACTCAATCACATCCTTCTAGTTAGGGACATAAATTTTGTGACTTAACAAAAAATAATACTCCCTCAGTCTCAAAATAATAGTCATTTTTGGATAATTTAACGTTTTTGATAATACAATTATTACACTTTAAAAATATTAATTTTTCAAAATTATCCTTTAATGGTATATTTTTTGGGAAATATAAATTGTCATGTTTGTACTTTTTGTACTGTTAGTAAATTTAAAAGAAGGACAAAATAGAAAATTCATATTATTGTAATTCTTGATTTTTGAAAAGAAACTAAATATTTTGAAATCATAAAAAATGAAATAATACATTAACATTTTAGAACGGATTGAGTATACATACATTTAAAAATGACTAGTATTACTATGTGGGTGTTTGGGAAGTGGATTTTTTTAGTTGTAGGATATTATTAGATAATTTTTTTTTGTGTTTGAGAAGATAGTTGGATTTTTTTGTGGTTAGATGTAATGTTTGTGAGAGAAAAAAAGTGAAATGATTATAGGGTTTGATGTGATATTTTGTTTAATTTTTTTTTATTTTATAAAACATTTGTCTTGTATAAAAAAAAAAAAAAAAAAAAAAAAAAAAAAACCTAAAAACTAAGTTCCCAAATACCGCCATAATTTTTTGGTTTCTATTAAATGTGAAAAGTTAATCCACTGATTTGACTCAGGCCTATTTTGAGAAAATGATAAAAATTAATTTTTTTGCTTTTAACCAAGATTTTTTAGAGTGGTTTGAAAAGTTGATAAAAAATTGTTTTTAACCAAACTTTTTGGAAGTGATTTAACTAAAATACCCTCATTCAACTTAAAAAATTACATTTTATCCAAACTTACAAAATATAAATATTGAGAGTAATTATGTAATTTTTTAACTTGATTTTTACGCATCACAAGTGAGACAAAAAACGCAACCTGCGTTTATTTCCAAAACGCAAACCATGCGTTTTATTCCCTTTCCAAAAAGAGCCCTCAATATTTTCTTCCATTTAGGTATGATTAGGAGGCTGCACGGAGCAGTTCCGGCAATTTAGGGGTAAAGTTACAAATTAAATGATAGGTTAGCGAATTAACGGATTAATAAATTGTGATTTGGACGATTTTTAACGGATTGATTAATTGAAAAATATTATAATTAATTACCACTAATTTGTATAATATATAATACTAACGGATTGGCTAATTGCATAATATATAACACTAATTTGTATAATATTTTTAAGATATATAACACGAAGTAATTTTACATAAGATGTTTCATATATATAACCACTAATTTGTAATAAATTTTATATTTTAAATTTCTCTCACACTCATTTTTATATTGATATTTCATTGGAAGTTAAAAAATATATATGTTTTTGGAGCAGATCAGTTTGGTTAGCCGATTATAAATTTTAAAGTTTAAACCACGATTAACAGTTAGAGTGGTGAGAATTGATGCGGATTGATGCAGTTATAACGGGTTGAGCGGTATTTTGCACAATCCTAAATATGACCACGAAGGCTCTATTTGGGAACTAAGTTTTTTAGCTTTCTTTTTAATTTTATATATATATATATATCAAAACAGTTAATAAAAATAAAATAAATTAAAATAGTTAATAAAAAAACATCATAATTATTTATTAAAATAGTCAATAAATATAAAATAAATTAAAATAATTAATAAAAATAATATCATATCTAAATTATAATTATTTTATTTTTTCTTTCACAATAATCAAATCAATTATAATTTTTTTTAGCTATCTTCATAAATATAATTTTTTTAATCAAATTAAAATAGAGATTTTTTTTGATAAATCTCATTTAGAAGTGTTCTAATCCAATAAATCCATGAATGAATTTTTTAACCTACTTAGTTCTATGTATTTATACTTTTATTTTATAAAGTCTTTTTTCTTGATATACACTATTTTCTTAGACTCTTAGACAATGTTTGATTCATAAGACTAATAGTGAAAGTATTAACGATTCCATCAATTAGTATGATATTCACTATCCAATTAGATTAGTAGGATAAATTGTCATCTTATCCATTGTTTGATTTGCATTGGATAAGAAAACATATGAAGGTAAAAAAAAAAATTATTTTATTTCTTAACTCAGGATATATAATCTCCCCTCTACCCCATTAATAATAATCTTACAAATTTGCAGGATTAATTATCAATTGGATTAATATTCCTGAAACAAAATTTCAAAACAAACTCAAGATTATTGGGTCCACGAATTAATTATCTCAATCTTATACTCTAATCCTGCCAATTAAACATGCCGTTATGCCTTTATATTTAATATTGATATTTAATATTGGGGGAGAAGAGAGAAAGGAAATGATCAAAGTATAGAAAATTTCATATGCAAATTAAATAGCATTAATATTATTATTTTATATTATTATATAATGTAAATATATTTTTAATTGACAACACATTAAAAATAATGTGAATATTCTCTCTCATTTGATGTGAATATGATTTTAATTGACAACACATTAAAAACAATGTGAATATTCTCTCTCATATGATGTGAGCGTTTACAACACTTTTTCAAAAAATTCCCTCTCATTTAATGTACTAATGTGAACGTTCATAACATGTAAACATTTTTATTTTTAATTGATAACACATTAAAAATAATGTTCATTAGATTTTTAATTGACACCGCATTCTTATTTACAACATATATTGATGTGAACGTTTACAACATGTGAACATTCTCTCTCATCTAATGTAGTGATGTAAATGTTCACATTCATATGTTTTAGTATGAATATTCAAATCATGTAATTGACAACACAATGACAAAAATTGATTTTAAATTAATGTGAATATAATGATGTGAATATTCACATCATGTAATTGACAACACAATGACAAAAATTCATTTCAAATTAACATGAATACTAGCCTATCACCCGTGCTATGCACGGAATAATTATAAATATTTATATTTATTTTAGATTTTTACAATAGGTATGTGAAAAGTTAAGAAAAATATGTGTATTGGAGAAGTTATAAAGATTTGAAAGAATTTTTTAAGTGTTTATTTATTTTTTTTTTCAAAAAACAAAACAAAAAAATTAAGAGGGAAAAAAAATTAAGAGCCATTTACACAATAATCACATGGGTCTCTTGGGGATGCAAAAAGTAATGGTGTGTAAATACTGGGGTTTGACCGAGGAGTTTGAAAGAATTTAATAAGTGTTTATTTATTTATTTTTTCAAAAAACAAAACAAAAAAATTAAGAGGGAAAAAAATTAAAAGCCATTTACCCAATAATTACATGGGTCTCTTGGGGATGCAAAAAGTAATGGCGTGTAAATACCTGGGGTTTGATCGAGGAGGTAGCCCCAAAGGCAAATACCTTTTTTATTATTACACATATACACACCACATAGTCATATAGTCTCTCTCTCTCTCAGTTATTGCTTTATTCTAGTCAGTAATCTTTAAACTGATCACCAAGTCAATTTTTTTTTTTAATCTTGAAATTATGATTTCATTTATTGTGTTATTCTAGTCAGTCGTGCTTCCCTACCCTCTATCTCCTCAATTTGTCAATAGTGTAATTATTATAATCTTTGAACCACTCACCAAATCAATTTTTTAAAAAAAAAAAAAAAAAAATCAGAAAATTAGGATTAGCATATTGGAGCTTCCACAGGCCTTGGGGGTTAAAACCCCATTTTCTTTAATATATAGTATAGATAAGAACAGTCAACATTCTGATGCATAAGAATTACCAAAATATAATGATAATCAATATTATGGTCTAGTTTGGCATAATACAAAAAAGTCAAAAAGTCACTATCTTATTTAAGTCACATCATCTCATTTAAATTACATCATCTCTCTACCACATCACTTCAAACACAATCCATATTTCACATTTTTTCATAAAAAGTAAAAAAATGCACGTATTTAGATTATCCTAAACAATCCCTAAATATCAACATTAATAGGGATAAGAGAGATTGAAGGTATTTTAGTTTTCTTATCTCAAAGAAGATCTGATAAAATAGGAAAAAAATAAAATAAAATGATTTGAATGGAATAAAATTAGGGGTACAATTTGGGCGGGCTCAACCCGAGTAACTCGAGCCAAGCCCGAATTTTTTTAAGGCTTGGACAAAATATTTTTAAATTCTGTATAGGCTTGGGTAAAAATTCAGAAACCCGAATTAAATTTGGGCAGACTTGGGCAAATGCGTCAAACAACCCGAGCAACCTGAAGCCTGAATTATACGAATATAGATATATAAAAATATTAAATATATATATATAAATTATTAGTCATTACATGATATTAAAGTAATTTATTTTATTAAATCATATTAAATATATATTATATATACAAATAATATAAAATCTTACATTTTTTTCTATTTTATTTTTCACTCATAAATTGTAAGGACTACTATAGTGGTATACCTCTTACATTATATAAATAATTTATTTTGATAGTATTAATGATTTTTTATTAAAAAAAATTTGTAAATCTAGTCAAATTTTAATAATTTAATAATGTAGCTTCAAAAAAAAAAAAAATGAAATTCATTTATATTTCGGTTAACTCGGGCAATTTAGATTTAACTGGAATCGGGGTTGGGCAGACAACCTCAGGTTACAATTCAGGCTTGGACAGACTTGGGCAGGTCTCAGCATAACTTAAGTTGAATTTGAACAACCTTTCAACCTGTTTGAACCACCCGAGTTGCACCCTTAAATAAAATTCTTAAAAAAAGTTTTTATCAAAAAACACTCCCATTAAAATAATCAATAATTATAAAACTACTAAAATAGACGACTTGAGATATATATTGTCACCCCATCAGAGAAATGGAGTGTCATTTTGGGAATATAGTAAAAAGTCATGTTTTTGGATAAAATATTTAAAAATGTAAGTGCCAAAAACGTTAGAAAATTGGTTTGACAAATGCTAAAAACGCAAGTATAAAATTACAAATTAGGACCTATGAAAAAAAAAAAAAATTTCTTATGTTGGATAAGGATATTTTTGTTATTTTAATTTGATTTAACACCATAAATAAATATTAAACTAAAAAACAAAAAGTCAATTTTTTACTAACTTCTCAAATCACTTTTCAAAAAATTAAAAAACTTGATAAAAAGTCAAAAGTCAAATTTTTACCAACTTTCCAAAACACCCCGACAGAACCCACTCACAAACCCACTTAGCCTCAATGTCACGTGAGAAAAAGCCCAGCTCACGTGACTCGTCCCCTCTAATAATGCTATACAAGGTAACCCACTAAAACCCACCCGCCTCCAGTAGCGATTGGTCCACGAGACCAGTGTCAACACACTTTCTGTTTTTTAAATTTTTTATATGGAAGGTGTATCTCACGCGCAGTAGAAGAAAGTGGGTTTTATTCACAATGTTAAAAATAGTAGCTGGTCTGAATCCCCCTGTTTCTCCCCCAAAGACTTTCACTGACTTCTCACCTTCTCTGCTTCTTTCCTTCAACCAGGAGAGAGAGAAATTAATAAAGAACAGTTGCAACAGAAGAGAGAGAGAGAGAGAGCGAGAAACTTTGAGAGACAGAGGAGAAAAAGGGGGTTTAGAGAAAGAGTGTGTTTGAGGAGAGAGAGACAGAGATTTTTGTTGTTGGTGGTGGTGTGTGGATGAGAAGTGGGTGGCAATGAAAGGAGAAGGAAAGATGGTGTTCAAGTCTAAGCTGAAGTGGGTTGGACTGGTTGGGCTTGTTCTCTCTGCATTCTCAATCTTCACCCATTTTTTACTTGCTAGATATACAGAGCAGGGTATTTCAGAGTTCCAGGCTTCAATCACAATCTTCTCTTGGAGACCCCTCTTTGAGAATGCAGATCTTTCTACAAATGTAAACTTCTCCAAGATCTCATCTTTCAATTCCCCTCTCTTTCTATGCATGTTCTCTCTGAATTACTCTTTGATTTTACAGTTTTACATTGTGTGAATCTGATTTTCCCCTTCCCTCGTTCGGCTGATCAGAAAATAAATGGAAGATAAGATTTTGTTTCATATATAGGCAGTGAAATTATGTGATTCGAAACTTCAATTTAGTTTCTCTCTACTCATTCATCTTTACCTTTGTGTACTTTTAGATTTGGGGGTTTCTGCTTAAATTTTATTTTATCTTTGTTCTGGGGTTTGGGATTGTTGGAAAAGAACCAGATGGATTTCTTTGTTTCTTTCCCCAAAGTAAGCTTTGATGTTTTGTTTGCTTTGTACTTGGTGAATGCGTTTTTGGAATCTGCATTTTGGAACACTTTTGGTTGTTTTCACCGAAAATTTGTACCTTTTCTTAAATTAATTTCGCCTGTAGTATGTGTGTGGACCATATCATTTTCGTTTTTGCTTTTGTGTGTGTTTAAGGCTTCTTATTAGTCTTCTGTTTCATTGGTTTTTTTTTTTGTTTTGTTTTGTTTTGTTTATTCAGAGTCCATTATATAGAAGACTATGGGGTCCAGGTAGGCAGCTCGAATATATATATCCACATGCAAATCCCAGAGGAAACTATAATGCAGGTTAGATTTTGTGCATTTTGTTGCTCCCTGTTTGGATCTTGGATTTGTTCAGCGAAATGAAAAGATGGACAAGAAAATGAATTGTAATGCTCAATTCTTTTCTTTTTGTTTGTCTGGTTTTGGAAAACGAAATTAAAATGAATATATATATATACATAATTTTGTTTTCCCAGTTTGGTTACTAATAAGAAAACAATTTGCAAGTCATTTTATTTATGTGTGTGTCAATTTCCGACCACACTGTCAATCAATCACTCAGCTAGAGAATATTGGCAGAATAGATTAAGTCCGAACGACATGTCACAAAAAGAAGAGGTTCCGGTTGTGGTTCGTCCACCTGGGGTACTCCAACGATCAAGTCACTTATCTCTCAAAGATAGCAAGAGTGCTTAAATCACTATTCAGAGCATAAAAATCATATCTTAGACCTATGAAGGTGCCTCTCTTTTATACTCAACACAAATCTAGTCCCAATAGAAGTCTAACTTCAATGGACTTAGGATTACTGTTAATCTTGGACTCTCAGTAGGATTGAAATAAAGTCTCTAAGAGTTTTATCTTTACCCAAATTGAAGTCCTCTCTCATTCTAGGACTCTCGACCCTTATCCGCTTATCTCGGATTCCGGTATCTTCGCAAATAACCTCGGCCTAGTCGAGATGATCTCGGCGTCATGACCTGGACACGTGGTACCTCGGCTGGCGCTTCGGTGACACCTCGGCTGGCGCTTCGGTGACACCTCGGCTACGTGTTGTCATTCAAAAATTATGTCCCCACAATTTCCTTTTGATTTTCTTTTCCCTTAACATATAATTCCGTCCATTTGAGTGGGTGGTAAGTGGAGAAGAATTGGAGAAGCTGATGTAGATGTCTACTAAGGCCTCGTTTGGGAACAGGCTAATTTAGTAACTTTTTGGTTATTTGGCTAAAATATGAGCTAAAAAAAACTAGTATGTTTGGGATGACTTTTAGGTTTTTTTCGAAAAGATGTGCAAAAAATAGAGAGAAAAGAGAATCTTTGACTTTTTGGTATGGTTGTTGGTTTTTTGGCTTTTTTAGTAACTTTTTGATTTTTTGGCTAAATGGGCTGGTTCCCAAACGAGGCCTAAGTTTCCTTGGTAGACAGGTCAAGTTATAAATTGATGTCTGAATTATATATTGGTCCCCTTTTGGCATTGGGCAACAAATTGAGGACAGAGTAGATTTCAAATTTTCAGATTTGTCTCTTGGAGATTCCTCATTAACTTAACTTGGCATTATCTTTTGAGATGAAGCTTACATATTATTGCTGCATGTGATTTGAGTTGTGCTTTCTTTTGCTATTGAAATGGTCGTGCAAATGGTTGCATGCTCGGGGTATTAGCCTTCTTGTTTCTGTCATTTCATTGTTAGATAATGAAAAGAATGACAGAGTTACCTATTCTAATTGAAGTGGTTTATTGATTTGTTTTTTAATTCAGCAATATTGTCTTTCTAACTTAATTGTTGTAACAGCTCCTGTTGTGCAAACAAATTGCTTTGTTTTTGTAAGGATAAGAGGAGGCTTTCATGAAATCAGAAACTCGGTGAGGACAGTGTTTGAATTTCCAACTGTCTCAAAATTTTATATTTGATGTCTATTGAAAAGGTCTTCTCCATGCAGATATGTGACGTTGTTGTGATTTCCCGGCTTCTCAATGCTACATTGGTCATTCCTGAGATCCAATCAACCACAAGCAGCAAGGGAATCAGGTTACCTTTTCTTCTTTTTTCCCCCTCGTTTTTCTTAAATAATTAAAGCATCATATTTTTTGTTTGATCATGGCCTAAATAAGGTTTCACATAATCATTTTTATCACTTTATTTCATTGTTTGTTTCATGCAGCTCTGAGTTCAAGAGTTTTGCCTATCTCTATGATGAGGATCAATTCATTGCAGCATTAGCAAAAGATGTCACAATTGTAAAAACTCTTCCAAAGAACCTCAAAGGGGCAAGAAGAAAGAAAGAAATTCCTATGTTTAGAGTGCCTTACTCAGCTTCTCCATATTTTTATCTGCGCCATGTTCTTCCAGTATTAAACAAGCACTCGGTGGTCGAATTAGTAATTTCTGATGGTGGATGTTTGCAGGTAATGACTGCTATATTATGTTATTTTTCATCTGATAATGTTAACAAGTTCCAATGTGCAAATTTGATTTGTAGAATGACTTGTTGTTCATCACCATAGTTGATAAGGAAATCTATTTAATTTGAAGTCACACCCGTGGGTGACTTTCACTTAATGCAAAGTGGCCACTGGGCATATGTCTGCCACCTGCTCTTTCTTCGCTTTACAAGTTTTATTATATAGAGCCCTCTTTCTTACTTGAATCAAGATATGTTCCAAAATTCAATTTTGTTTGGTCTTAGAAGCATGAATGAAAAATTAATTAAATGAGGCTTGATGGTGGAGTTAAAAGCACTTTGTGTTGATAGATTTCCAAGGCTCAGTGTATCCAAAGAGGTTTGAGGGTGCTAATTTCTAATATATGTTAACATATGAAGACTTGTAGTGAGATACGTGTGAATTTATGATAGTGTCTTAATCCAGTTATATGTTAGTTAGCTACTTCGTGCTAGGTCCGTTTAGCAGGCCTACGAGGGCTCAAGATGCTCACAAACACAAAACAAGCTAGTTAAGAGGGCCAACCAAGGCACGCACAAGTAAACAAACAAGACAAAATAGACTAAAATGAATGTGCTAAACCTAGCATTTTATTGGAAACTAGAATGCATTACAATGGGCAAAACATGCTACAAGTCGTAGGCAATAATACTTTATATATATCTATTTTTCATCTGAGCTATATAATGTTTTCCTTTTTTTCCTCTATGTCTGATCTTGAACGGTGAAATATTTCAAGAATCCTGCTATTTCGAGAGAGACCATTTTCATAATTCAATTTGATTTACATGGCCAAAAACTTTAGTTTGCATCTTTGGTTTGCATTTTGAAATAATTTCTCATCTTTACTGGATTTGTCAAGGCTATTCTTCCCCACCATCTTGAAGAGTACCAAAGGCTGAGATGTAGGGTTTCTTTTCACGCCTTAAGGTTCCGACAGGAGGTCCAAGAACTTGCTACTAAGATATTAAATAGGTCAATATCTACTCCCCTTTTATTATTGCTGTCAATTTATTTTGGCTTTTTGCTAATTTCTAATATTTATGCAGGTTAAGAGCTCCTGGACGGCCATTTATAGCCTACTACCCAGGGATGACTAGAGACGCTTTAGCATATTATGGCTGTGCTGAGCTTTTCCAGGTACTTGATTAAAGTTCTGAAGGCATGATTCATAATATAATTTTTAAGCCCTAAAATCAAAGCTCATTCAACATATTATGTATCTTGACTTAAAACTCTTCCAAGGATGTACATACTGAACTCATTCAGCACAGACGGTCATGGATGATAAAACGCGGGATTGTCAAGGGGAAACTTTCTGTGAATTCAGCTGAGCAACGCCTTAATGGTTCCTGTCCACTTATGCCAGAAGAGGTGACAAACTGTGCATTTTAAGTTACAGGTGTAGCATTTCTATGATAAGTCAGTTACATTTGAAGATGAAATTATCTGATTCCTTTCCAAAATATAGATTTAAATGAACAATAATGAGGAGTTGAGCCATGTAATTATACATGGTTGATCAACTCTGGTGTTTGGATTGGGTTTTTTACTGTTTTTTTGCCTTTTTTTTACTTTTTTAGAAGCTAAAAAAGCTAATGTGTTTGGGATTTTCTAAAAAAGTTACTTTTTTGTGAATGAAAAAGTTGATTAGACATTTGGGTTTTTTAGCTAATGGGAAACAAGCTTTTTGACCTTTTAGCTTATTTAGCCAAAAAGATAGCTTATATATAGCACATACCAAATAAGGTCGGTGAGGGATTTGTTGGGAGAAAGGAAAAGAGAAGGGAAAAGTGACAAAAGTTTAGCTTACATATATCACTTTTCCCTTCCTATTTTCTTTCCCTCCCAAATCAATATCCAAACACAACCTAGATGTATCTATCAAGTGGACATCATAAGAAGAAAAATGTAAACAACCTTATGATGTGAATGACTGTTTTCTGCAGGTTGGCATTCTTCTTCGTGCTTACGGTTACTCCTGGGACACAATCATTTATGTCTCTGGGGGAGAAATTTTTGGCGGTCAAAAGAAGTTAATTCCACTTCATGGTATGTTTGAAAATGTTGTGGACAGGACATCCCTAAGCACGGCATGGGAACTCAGTGGAATATATGGTCACGAGGCTAACCTTGTTGACAAATATCCAAGGACTCGATCTTTTGTCAAGGAAGAAACCAGACTTGAAGCGTGGAAAACTTCAGGTCCGCGTCCTCGCCCTCTTCCACCACCACCAGCACGACCCAAGTACCCATATAATATTGAAGGTTGGTGGGGTTGGGTAGCTGAGAGCGATAATGAGCCGGAGAGTACTGTTATGGAGTTGAGAATGACTGCTCATAAACTATTATGGGAAGCAATTGACTACACAATATGTGTTGAAGCTGATGTGTTCGTTCCTGGATTTGATCGCGATGGTAAGGGGCGTCCAAATTTTGCAAGCTTGGTTATGGGGCACAGGCTTTATCAGTCGGCTGCATCAAAAACATACAGGCTAGACAGGTGATTTTACTTTCTATTCATCTTTCTTTTATTCATTTTTCATTTTATTTTATTTGATAAGTCTCTTCATCCAATTAATGAACATCTCACGAAAATTCAAATTGGAGATTAAAATAGTTTAGGGTATAATCTGATTCATTTTTAACTGCTATTACTTGGGTTTTACTCTAGGTTGATGCAAACACACTCGACTGAGACTCGGTTGATAAAATAGACCAGCAACACTTTCTTTTACCATTCCACTATCTTTGTTTCTTCTTCTTTAAAATAATTTGACTTGTTTTTATCCTATCCGAGCAAAAGGATTAATTAAATTTTATTGGTGGATTTTTATGCATTGCTTGAAGTTTCTCTTTGCTATCAAGGAACTGCCGGCCTGTCTCTAACTGCATTCGATACCAATGAAATATTTCTTGTTGAGCCATAATACTTATAGATCCGCTCCAATTTTCTGTTACTATTTCATAACTTTTTTCTTGTTGCTTCTCATACAACAGGAGAGAAGTTGTGAAACTTTTAGAAGAGATCCGTGACCACTTGTATCAAGCCAACCACACGTGGATAACATCAGTACGCAAACATTTGAGAAAAACCTTGCTAGAGGGACTAAAAACTGAATCCACACGTTCAAAGGCACTGTCTTTTCTCTCGCATCCACTCCCAGAGTGTTCTTGCTTGAGGTATGGGACTACTGAAACATCATTCCAGGCTTCGAGTCCTTCAACTCAATTGCAAGTTGAGGCTGCTCTTGGAGTTACCCATCGTTGCCCTGCTTGGATGGATGGTGATTCAATCTCACAATCAAGAGATAAAGAAAGGGAAGAGGATCTTGACGAGGATGATTCCACATCATCTGGATTGTTCTTTTGGCATAGTGTTGGAAATCATGGAGGCGGAGAAGTAAACAACAAAGAAGAAACTCAAATGGAGGATCAAGAAGAATTAGAGGGCGCGGATAGATGATGATTTTGCTTGTATTGGTGATTTGTGTATCTCGGTACTTGATTTTCTGATGTGAAGAGAAGTTAGAAAATGTTCTAGGAGACTGGGATTTAGTTTTGAACTGTGGTTCAACAACTCTCGGTTAATCTGGCCCTTAATTTTTGCCCAAGTGGATCAGATTATCGGTTTTTTTGTGTAATGGAATATATGGGGAGCTTAGTTCCAATGAAGAGAGGTGAGGTAATGAGCTTGGTAGAGTGGATGATCCTCTGTTCTTAATTTTACCAGCTCAAATAGGTGTTCCAGATAGTCTTTGACCCAGGTTGAGATTTCTATTTTTTCTTTTTTGGTTATTATTTTTTTATTTTAATTTTTTTAGGGGTTAATGTGTAGCTGTAAGAAACTTAATTGTTTAGGTATCCAGTGTCTTTTCATATTTTGACTTGTATACCTCATTCAGTGAATGTTTATAATGGGTTTTGTTTTATTTATTTATTAATTACATGTATACAGCTTCATACTACTTTATTTTGTTTTTTTGTTTGTTTTTATAGTGTGTGGAATGTGGATTTTCGGCTGTGAAATTGTAAAGATCAAACTGTGCAATAGAATGCTAACATACATACATTTCAAAATCTTAAATAATTTGTCAAATATGCTTTTCGTATTAAACTTTTTTGGATAAATTATAAATATACTTTCTGAGATTTATTTAAAATACAAATTATTTCTTGAGAATTGATTGAGAGGGTTTGGTCATATTCAATGGAGACCAACAAAAGTAGTAGTGAAGAGATGTGATATTGTAACAGGGAATGGAAGTGTTAGGGGACGGGGTAGACTAGACTTAGATTAACGTTGGCCAGCGTTGCAAATAGAAATATGAATCTACTAAAATGGCCTTTGATAGGGCCGTTTGGAGAAGAAAGATTCATGTAGCCGACCCTATTTGATTCGACTTAAGACTTGGTTTGGTTTGGTTTTGGTTTTGGTTTTGATTAGAATTAATTAAAAAAGTAAAATTTTTAACTGTTCACTTATACAATAATAAAATTATCTAAATTATTAATTGAAATAAAATTTTAACATTATTAAAAACTGTTAATTAATTTGATAATTTATTAATAAAATGATTTATTTGTTATGAAATTAAAAATTTTAGGAGGCATAATATAATTTTTAGAGCTACATTGAATAATTTGTAATTTAAATAAATCTTAAGATATGTGTTTGTAACTTACCCAATTTATTTTATTTATTTTTTCAAATCGGAGAGAAATAGAAAAATAAAAATCACACAAACTCGAATCAAACTTGCTAAAGTGATCCCTTATTATTATTTTTCGGACAAATCATTTAATCCCTGGTGTTTTTATTTATGGGCCGATTATTATTTTTATTTAAAAATAATCATATAATTTCTTTATAGTTTGTGAATTGAATCGCAACTTTAAACATTCTGTTAAATTTAACAAAGACGAAATAGGTGTTGAATATATAAAGTGATTTTTATGTTAATTTTTAAATTTTAAAAATGTAAATTGCACATTAAATAAAATACAAGGGAGCTACATGGAATTTTGAGAAGAAAAAATAGGCTCTATCGTGACAAATTTGAGCAAAAAACAAAAAAAAAGAAAAAGAAAATTAGAAGGAAAAAAGAAAAATAAAAAAAAGAAGAAAATTCAACTGATGGGACCAGCAGTGAGGAGTGAAGGTTATGGAGCGTCACTGAGCTTGCGCATAATAGCATGGACCACTAACTAATTAATGTTAGTTTAGGAGGTTGTTTGCCAACTAGTGTATTATTTAATTCTGTTTCCCAGACCCCCCCTCTCGGAGAAGAAGAAAGTTAGGGCATTCGTCGCCGGAGTTCCCATCGCCGGCTTCTCCCCTCCGACCACCACCAATCACCACCGCCGTCGTCGTCTCTCTCTTCATACAAGTTACTCTCCCTCCCTCTCTCTCTCTCTCTCTCTCTCTCTATGTATATATGTAAATATATACGAATTTTTTTTGCTGC
Source organism: Camellia lanceoleosa (assembly GCA_025200525.1). Lineage (NCBI taxonomy): Eukaryota > Viridiplantae > Streptophyta > Magnoliopsida > Ericales > Theaceae > Camellia > Camellia lanceoleosa. The sequence goes on from CM045758.1 coordinate 204,755,526, forward strand.
AAATTTGCAGGAGATCGGGGCTGAAGAATTGGAGCAGGTTGGAAATGGTCAGAAGTGTGAAGAGTCACCACCACGAAGATGAGGAACTCGTTCCGAGGAGGGCCACAGATTGCTCTTCTCAGATTGGTATTACTCGTTTGTGTGTAAACACGTCTCTTCTCAGGTTTTATTTATTTTTTTTCTTTCTAAATTTGGTGATCTGACACTAAAATTAGACGGGAAGAGCACTGATCAGAAGACGAACGCGGTTCGCTCGAAGCATTCGGAGACTGAGCAGCGTAGAAGGAGCAAGATTAATGAGAGGTAAGCTATATAAAGCACTGTCTTTTGTTCTTTTATTATGTTATTGTAAAGTGTACATGAGCTTTCTCTTTTGTTGTGTCATTAAACACATTTGTTTCTGTAGAGATGGGAGAATAATGGATTTTTTTAAGTGTTAGATAGATCTATAGTTGTTTAATATTATACCTCAAAGTGGTAAATCATTTTTGAATTTTTTTGTATTATGGGTTATAATAATATTGTTGTTAAATCGCAAATGGAATCTTGAATCGTAAGGTTATATGCATAAAAAAATACACATAAGGTTTAAAATGAAATAAATAACAATATAATTAATTGTCATCTTTTTTTATTTTGTAAAAATGACATTGTTTCATATATTATGCAAATAAAGCTAAATCGCAGTGAATTGCAATGAATCCTTATGAATCATAGTGAAACACAATGAATTATGTTGAATTGTACTACTCACTCAATTTAAGGTTCAACAATACGGTACGAATTGTTTTGGTTGAAACTCATATCGATTCCATCACACTTGTGGTCATGGTTGTGCCACCTTGAATTTAGTTCTGTATTAATCCCCTCTTTAGAAACTGTGGTAATCCCACTTCTCATTGATGATTGTCTGCTAGGGCTGGGTTTGAGATTTGAATAATTTGTTTTTATGTAAAACATCCTTCAAAGAATGACTGAGGACTTCGTGCCCTTGTATTCAATTTCTGTTAACTTCTTCATTATGCTTGGAGCTGATAAATCTTTAATCTGGGTTGCAGATTTCAGATTTTAAGGGATCTCATACCTCAAAATGATCAAAAGAGAGATAAAGCTTCATTTTTATTAGAGGTGCACTATTTCTTTGAATTTCTTATATTAGATTTTTTAGTCGTTTTGTTCATTTTATTTTGTTTCTAAAAATGAATTGAAGAATGTTTACTGTATATGCAGGTTATACAGTACATTCAGTTTCTACAAGAGAAGTTACAGATGTATGAGGGGTCATACCAAGGTTGGAGTCAGGAGCCCACAAAGTTGATGCCATGGGTAAAAACCCTAACATCTGTGATATGATTGTTTGTCAGTTTGTCTGTGGAACCCTTGTTTGCTTTGGCATGCAATCATTACTCTCTTTTTTCTTTTTTTGTGGGTGTTTGGTGCTGTTAGAGGAGCTCTTGGTTTTGGTTCAATTTTTAATGTCTTGTGTGAAAGCCTGGATTGATTCTTTGTATAAAACCACCATTGTAAATTCATGATGGTTGATGACATCTAACTGGAATATTGGATTTGATTTATGAAAATAGGTTCGTTCCATCTCTCTTTTTTTCTTTTTTTGTGGCCATTCCCATATATTTTTCATCATGTGGGATATTGACTTTTAGAGTTGCAGATATCTGTGACCTCTATGTTTTCTATTCACAGGGTTATTTCTGGTGACAGAATTATTTAGGGGAACTAATTCTTGTTTAATGAAATCACAGAATCTTTTCATATTTCTGTTGAATTCTGCACATGTTTCGGATGTGTCTGTTGCTTTGCTTGTACACTGTGTTCTGGAGGAGTACTTTAAAAACTCGTATTATGAAGCTTTTCTTGTTTTCCTAGAAACATGCTATTATTTATTTTTCCATTTGTGTAGATGGTCATTACGTTGATATAGATTTGTGGCTCCTTTTTTTTTTTTTTTTAAAAATCTTTCAAGGGATTTTACTTCCTCCTGGTTCCAAGATTGAATTTACATAGTGGTTACTTGAGCATAAAGAGTAATAATGAAGGACATGGATTTTCTTTATCAAAGGTTCTTTGGTTGTATTAGGAGCTGTATTATTCTGGCACATTGATTCCTTTTTTTTTTTAAATTTTTTATTATCTGAAGTAAACTTAGAATTTCTCTCTCATGTTTTTGCAAACAGAGAAACAATTGTGGGCCTGTAGAAAGTTTTATTGATCAATCACAACTCATGAGGAATGGATCTGGTCAGGAGGATAGTATTGTTGTCACACCAGCCATGCTTACTAATGCACAGAACTCAGTAGAATCTGACTTGGGTGAGGCTGCTGTATACAAGGCATTGGATAATCCAGCTGTGGCAGAAAACCAAGCAATTCCGATTAATATACCATTGCAATCAAGTGTTCTTGGGGATGTGCCTACCCAACCTTGTCAGGCATTTGTTTCTGATTCTGAACACTTGGCATCCCAGTCCCAATCCCAATTTTGGCAGAGTAGGCCATGTACAACTGAAAGTGCCGTTCCAAGCTATACTCTGAACGAAGAGGAGCCAAAAATTGAAAGTGGTGAAGCTAGCATTTCAAATGCCTACTCTCAAGGGTGAGCACCTGCATTAAGTTCCTTGGAGTTTGTGTTACACCAATGCATGAGTTTGGTTGTTAATATTTTATTTTAACGGGATATACCATATATGTATCTCCGATGATGGTTATGTTATTTTAAATAAATTAAGAAAAGAAAGAATAAAAGAATAAAAAAAGAAGGTTATGTTATCCTCAAAACATGTATGCTTGGCTATGATTTGTGATGCATTGGTAGTGTTGCTGGAGGCATGAAATATACCACATTTTTGTAGTAAATAAACTGATGTGGTGAACTTGACATTAATAATGACTGGTGATGCATGCAACTTAATTTGTTCATTCTTTGCATTTATAGCAAGTTTACTTGCCCTTATTTTTTGTTGGGCCTAAACAAGGGTACTTGTGTAGCTTGAAAATCTTTGAAAGGCGCATGTAAGCATCGGTTGTTATAAAAGATGGCCTATTATATGTTAGTTGACCTTCTCTTCTTTTTCTATTGCCTTCAGAAGTTACGATTCTCATATTTATACCACTAGCTTTGATATTGGGGCTCGTCTTTCCCAAATTTCTTACACATTTGTATTTCCGAAATAATTATTTTGGATATTTGGGCTTGTGCAATGTCTTCAGTTTAGATTCTTTAGCCACGTAATGCCCTACATGTTTTGGTTGAGATTTCTCTAGTTTATTACCAGTCTTCTTATGCTTTTAGAACTCAGTTAGAGTGGTTGCTGTTGGACTGGTAGAACTGTAGTGGTTTCATGAAATATTTGGTTTTTGATGAGTAAAACTTACTCTTTATGCCTATCCAAAAAAAAAACGAACTCTTTACTGTAAGAATAATATGACAATGTATCCCCATTTGAGCACCGGAATTTCCTGTTGTAAACTTTTCTTGAAACGTGGATTTCTCATTTGCTATTTTTTTTGTTGACTAGGTTGTTGAATAGCTTGACTGAAGCACTGCAATCTTCAGGAGTGGATTTGACACAGGCCAGCATCTCAGTGCAACTTGACGTTGGAAAACGAGCAAACACTGGACTGACTGCTACAATGTTCAGTGCAAAGGTATTTCTTGAATCTCCTATTCATTTTTTAAGTGCCGTCTTTAACTTTCTACATGAGACAGACACACGGAGAGAGTTGAGTAATAGCTTTTATTAAACGTGTACACAGAAAAATGCAATTCTTAATATCTTTTTTATGATGATTAACCCTGTTTTTTTTTGGTAGCGGTAAGAAAAATGCTATTCATACATAAAATTCATACAAAAAACACCACTAGAATGATGTGGCAATGACATTGTTGTAAATATCAGTCATCTTTATGGGTGTTTTGTTTTAAAATGAAAGATCACCATTAAGCCATATCATTATGTAAGAAAATTCATATTCTGTATGAATTTTCTATTTGTATATATCATTACTTTTTTGGTAATGTTATGAGTTTAACTGAACCCAATTCTTTGGCCTGGCATCTGGAAGTAGTGGTTCAGAAATTAGGAATAGGGAGCTTTTCCAAATTACTTTATTGTTTAGGTTTTACTTGGAGAAATTTGTTTTTAGGTTTTAGTTTTTTTCATCTTAATAGCTTATTGTGCATGCAGGATCATCAAAACCAATGTCCTGTCAGTCAATCAAGGACAGTTTATGGGGTTGGGAGCAGCTGTGAGGACTCTGATCAAGCTCATAAAAGACTCAGAACAGAACACATCTAGTTATTTTCCCTAATTTTGTTATTTAGTTTTCTTCAAAGCTTTCATTTTTCATTTGTGATGAGGAGAGGTCAGTGTGGGGGCTGTTTTGACATGTGATGATCCACAGATGCCCAGATGCATGAACTTTTTAGATGCAGCTGTTACATATTGTCTTCTGTTCTCTGAAGGGGTTTCCATGCGAAATTGAGAAGCTGCTTTATGTATGCTCTTCTAATGGCTTCCGTTTTTCCAACCAGTCTCATTCTTTTCATGAAATGCAATCATCTGTAAATTTATACCAACCATGATAACACTCTTGAAATAGTAAATACCTTTTGACGACATTTCTAGGATCGTGTGGCATTGTTTGCCAAGTTAATTTTCTAACATTGTCTTAAGTTTTGGAATGCCGAAACTGAATACCAGCATTCCTATGGTTTGTGCTTGTGGAGAAATTAGAGGACTTATAGCATGATTTTTGGAATTTTTTGTGAAATGTTAGTGGAACCATTTTCCTGATGTGATGCAATAATGGTTGAATGTTGCACTGATTGTTGTATGATCAACTAGGTGACTGTTGATTTTTTGTTTCAGCATTCCTACTGTTCATTTTTTCTTTTTATTTTTCTTTTGTACCTCTCAATGTTTTTCCATTTTGTTTAAATTGAAAGAGTTGCCAATGGCCAAGAATTGAGAAAATGGAGGGCACGTCTCTCCCTTAGCCTCGTGCTCTCCCCACCCCTTCCTAACTCCACCTAACACCACCACCAACCTTACGATGTACAAAATAATTTTAAAAATTTCAAAAATTGAATTAATTCAATTTCTATTTTAAAAAATTCAAAAATTGAATTAACAATTTCTATGAGTGGTGTTGATTTGGGTTTTTAATTACAAGGTTGGATTTTTTTCAATACTTCATTTTTCCCATCTTGAATTATACTTTAAAACAATATACATATTTGCCTTATATTAAAAATGTTCAAAATTTATTTATTTTAATTATTTGCTATTTATTTATTTACTTATTTTTTGTATAGAGAATCAATCCAAACTGCATTGATTTTGTTTAATTTGGATCCAATATGTGATTAGTTCAGTCATGAATTCAAATTTAATGTTACCCCAAACAAAATGGATCATAAATTTATTTATTTAAGACAGAACACTTGGTAGAAGGGTAGTTGCTATGGTTTTTTTTAAAATTTTTTTTGTATCAAAGGAAAATAGGAAACAAATCCGGAGACCAAAAACTAGAAAGAAACTACGAATGTGTCAAATAAGCAGCAAGCCCAGGTGGCGATCTAGACACCCAATCTAGCAGGAGGAGATTCCGAAGAAGAGATTGTGCCACCCAATGAGCTGCTTTGTTTGCTGTTTTGGGGTTCCACGAAAGTAGAAATCACCAAGCCGAGCCAAAATCTTGACATCGTCAATAACCGCAGCGCACTCCCAGGGAGGAACCGATTCGAACACACATAGGGAAATCATTGATTTATTATCACCCGAAATTTCAACATTGGAGAGATTGCGGGAGGAAGCCAATTGACAGGCTAACCGGCACGCCATTGCTTCGTGAGAGGGTAATTTATGTGCATAAATTGGGCCGAACTAGGTCCATTTGTCTTAGGCATTGGGCCGAGCTAGGTAGTCTCCTTAGTTCGTTGGGGCACACTTCCGGCCTAGTTAAGAGCTTCGGTAGCTTGGTCTCGAGGCGTACCGACATTAAGCCAGGGTTTGGAACAGGTGGACTAAATGTAATTAGCAGCTTGAACCGAGGTATAATTACTGCAGTGTACCGAATAGGGGGTTTATCTTGGTTGGGTACCATCTTAGTTCTATCCAACGTAGAGCAGGGCCATGCTAGCTCAGTTGAGCATACTACCGAGCCAAGGTAGGAGTTTTGAGCCATCTCAATTGGTTGGTAGTGAGTAGGGTGTTGCCAGGATAGATATTATCCTTGGGAGTGTGATTCCTAGTAGGATTCTACTAAGGAGAGTTGGAGTCCCACTAGGATTGTGCCAAGTAGAATCTATAAAAGCTCATGACATGACCTATGTACAGGTATCACAATTCTTACTCTGGAATTCACAAAGCTTTTGTGTCTATTATCTATTTGCTGATTTAGGCATCGGAGAAGATTCTGGCACACACCCGTCGGCTAGCTCACTTTGTGTTTTCAGGTAGCAAAGCAACGACGTTTGGAGGAGTGCAAACTTGATCAGCAGGATTATACAAGAAGATTATTTCGTGCTTGTACAATTGGCGCCGTCTGTGGAAAGGACACCTTAAGAACAAACCTTTTGATTGAGTTTCCTCTTTAGTTGAAATCTATGGCGCACAATGAAGACTTACCACATTCTGCTATTGATGGGCAACCACGGAAGGGGGCAGGAGGCGCGAAGGTTTACCTTTTATCTCGCCTATGGCAAAATTAGATCCCTAGTGACGGAACCCACGGAGAGACACACGAGAAAGATGGGGTTCAAGCCCTTGTCGCTCTCAGAGCCCTGACAGGCAGATGCGGAGGATGGATCCTTAGGTTCTCAAGGATTGCGTAAGGGAGCAAGACGAATTGATACGGAGGATGGCGACTGACATGGAAACGATGAAGCGCCAGATAAAAGGTAAAGGGGTGGTAGAAGAAAAGATGCGCAAAGGTAGGACACACTCTTGCTACTCAGAAGATTGTGACATGCAAGTCACACCGTCACAAGTTGAAAGTAGAAGCCTCAGGACAAGTGACACACAATCAAGGACTTTCAGGATTCGTTTCTCTAAGTTTGAGAGAACGAGGACTGAAAGATCTTGTACTGAGAGAAACAGTTGTCAGCCCTCTCATTCGCACCGAACGACATCTAGATACACAGAGTTGCCTAGGTCGACAGACTTGTGAATAGTACTGAAGGAAAGGGCCCAAAGGAGGGAGGATACCTAGGCTCGCGACCCTCGCAGGATCTTAACTCTACAACGGTTGGCTCCTAGGACACATGGGAGTGTCAAGGTTGGGATGCCAGTACCATGCCTTGCGTACAAACCAGCAGACAAAGTGTTAACAAGGTTGCGAAGCTCGTCGTTCGTTCCGGCAATTGAGAACGCACCATTACCCTCAGGCTTCCATTAGCCTAAATTCACTACTTATGAGGGGAAGTCAGATCCCTACATGCTCTTTCGCCACTTTTGCCAGGTTATGGTCGTGTATCGGCGAAACGAGGCTCTAATGTGTATCCTGTTTCCTTCCAGCCTTGGCGACCTGGGTTTAACATGGTTTGAAAGGTTGCCAGAAGGTAGCATAACTTCATGGGCGCAACTAACGGAGGCATTTGTGACCAGATTCAGAACAAACATCAAGACGCCAGTGGAGATTGACCAGCTTCTCTCCATAGACATGGGCGAGAAGGAAACATTGAGATCTTACAATAACCGGTATTGGGAGACTTTAATCAGATTGGAGATTGCCCCGCAAACCTAGCTATCGCACAGTACAAACGAGATTTGCCGGTTGGCAATAAATTGAGGGATTCAATGACGATAACGCCACCCCTCACAATGGAGGCCCTAATAGAAAGAGTGCATCAGCACATCCCGGTAGAAGAAGATGTCGCTCGCACCAAAGCAAAAGCTGGCACAACAGCGATGTCAGACAAAAAACCTGCGGCAAAAGTTAACATGGTCAGGCGGGAAGAACAACCGAACAACAATGGGAGAGACAGACAAGCCAACAGAGAGGACCCATAAGCAAGGAAGTTGAGAGTCCGCACTACCATCACCACGGTATTCAATAAACTTATCTACTGGATTCTTACTGAAATACGTGATGAACCCTTCGTTTGGCGGCCAGCCAAGTTGGGAGAAGCGTAGAGGGGCTACGACGATAGATACCGTTGCACCTTTCATGATAAAAAGGGGCACCGAACTGAAAACTGTACGCCATTAAGACAACATCTGGAGGAGTTAGTGGCTGCAGGCCACCTGGATCAATATATTAAAGGGGGAGCACAACCAGCTCCCCAGGACTGCAACAGGCCGAACGGAATGCCGGTCGACAGTCTGCCCCAAGGCATAATCAATGTAATACATGGGATCATCAAACCTGAACGCGTATTTGAACTCAGAGGGATGATAAAGAAGGCTGAGCACATAAAAAGGTACTAAGTGCACAACCTACCATGAAGAAGGAAAAAATGGAGGCAACGAACGTCATCACCTTTTCTAACAAAGACTTAGCAAGGTTACAAAGCCCTCACAACGACACACTGGTGGTTACTCTGCGTGTCAATAATTTCGACATCAAACAGATCCTAATTGATCAAGAGAGCTCATGCGAGATAATGTACTACGAGACCTTCAAGCAACTAAAATTAGAGGACAAAGATTTGGCACCTGCAACATCTCCCCTAGTTGGCTTCAACTCAATGCTAGAATGGCCGGTTGGCAAGATAATTCTGCCAGTCAAAGTAGGAACGATGACGAAATAGGTGAAATTTTGAGTATTAAAAGTCCTTTCCACTTACAACATAATATTGGGAAGAGCGTGGTTGCACGCCATGCGAGCGGTGACATTGACCTACCACCAGGTGTTACGGTTTCCCAACAAAGCCGGAATGATTGAAGAAGTCTTAGGAGACCAAATCATGTCCAAACAGTGCTTCGTAACAATAAACGGTAGCCGGGCTGCAAAAGGGTTCGTACAAATAGTAGAAGAGCTAGAAAGCAACGAGCTGTTTGCAGACATCGGCAAAACAGCCGAACAGAAGGCAGTGGAAGACTTGGTAGAGGTAAGGATAGATGAAAAAAATCTAGAGAGGTTCTTTTCGTTTGGCTCGTCTTTGTCTAACACCGAGAGAATAGAGATCATGAAATTTTTGACCTCTAACATCGAAGTGTTTGCTTGGATGCCGTATGACATGCTTGGCATTGACCTTAACTTCATTTGCCATCAACTCAATTTCCACCCAATCACCAGACTAATTATACAGCGGACTCGCTGATCGGCACTCCACCACGCAGAAATAGTGGCGGAAGAAGTGGGAAACTTGCTAGAAGCAAGGGCAATCAGAGAAGTACACTATCCCAAGTGAATTTCCAACACGGTAGTGGTACCAAAAAAGAACGGCAAATGGTGCGTTTGCGTGGACTACAAAACAGCCAATAAAGCATGCCCGAAAGACAACTTTCCTCTACTACGAATAGACCAACTGATGGACCTAACTGCAGGACATAACCGACTTAGCTTTCTTGATACGTATCGTGGTTACTATCATATCGCTATGTATAAACCGGACCAGGAGGTTACATCATTTACAACTCCCAGGGGATTATATTACTACAAGTTTATGCCCTTTGGCCTAAAAAATGCAAGGGCAACATTCCAACGGATGATTACCAAAATGTTTGAGCCATTGTCAGGCAGAACAATGAAAGCTTACATAGATGATATGGTGGTCAAAAGTAAGAATGAGGGGGACCATCACAAGAACCTAGATGAGATGTTTCAAATTTTGAAGTCCTACAAGCTACGACTAAACGCATCCAAGTGCGCGTTCGGCGTGGGTCAAGAAAATTCCTGGGCTTTCTAGTGACCAACCGAGGTATTGAAGCTGATCCATTTTAGATCAAAGCCATTCAAGATCTTGAGAGGCCCAACACAGTCAAAGAGTTACAACATCTCACTGGCCTAGCAGCCGCGCTAAACCGATTAATTAGTTGGCCGTCAGATAGGTGTCGATCGTTCTTCTAGGCACTAAAGGCCAAGTTTTAGTGGGATGACAAGTGCGACCGCACTTTGGAAAGCTTGAAGGAATACATGGCCTCCCCACTGTTGTTGGTAACCCCAGTACTAGGAGAGGAACTCTTTTTATACTTAGCGGTTTGCCAGCATGCAATTAGAGCAGTGTTGGTACGAGCTGAGGGAATACAACACCTACCTATCTTTTATGTTAGCAAAACATTGTTGAGTGTCGAAACAAGGTACCTGCCATTGGATAAATTGGCCTTAGCTTTGATAATGGCTTCTAGAAAATTGTGCACTACTTCCATACCCACACTGTGATTATTTTAACGGCTTTCCCATTAAAAGCCTTGTTTGAGAGGACAGGTTTTTCTAGATGAATTTTGAAATGGGCAGTGGACTTAGGGTAGTTTGACATTAAATTTCGGCTAAGAACCGCAATAAAAGCACAAGCTTTAGCAGACTTCGTGACCGAATTTGACCCAGGAAGTCATCAGGTTTGCCCAATCGACTTAACTAGGGAAAGAGTGGAAGGTGCCGTAGAGATAGCGCAATTTCAAAGCAAGACGCCAATCAAGATAACGAGCCATTCAAATTTCGCAGAAAGGGAAGAAGGAACAGATCATAAGATACTAAGAAGGACTCACCCAAAAGTAAAGTCCTAAGACAGTCAGACGGTAGGATCAAACCCTAACGACGAACAGTAACTTAGAAGAAACCATGATCAATGCCTCTGATCCCAAGACATCATTAGATCCCTCCACTTGCTGGAAGCTATTTGTTGGAGAGATGTGGAAACTCTTCGTGGATAGAGCATTCAACAGGCACGGTGCAGGACTTAGTATAGTCCTTATCTCGCCAGATGGCCTAACAATTGAACAGGCAGTCAACCTTGACTTTTCAGCATCCAACAATGAGGCGGAGTATGAAGCATTATTAGCAGGTTTAAAGTCAGCATTTCGTATGGAGGCCACCGAGCTGATGGTATACAGTGACTCCCAACTGGTAGTCAACCAAATTTCGGGTGACTATGAAGCAAAGGATGATAGAATGACCAAGTACTAAGAGTTGGTCAGAAAGGAGGTCATGAAGTTTGAAATGGTGAGGATAAAGCAAATTGGCCGAGAGAAAAATAGTAAAGTAGATGAGTTAGTTATTTTTGCGTCAATGACAGATACGTCTATCCCACATTTGTTGTTAGTAGACTTCCTGCCAAGACCAAGTATTGAAGAGCCGGAAGTGGCTGAGGCATGCTGCATAGATTTAGGGTTTCCTGGATGGACCCCATCATAGTGTTTTTAAAAGACGGCATTTTACCTGAAGAAAAGAATGAAGCTAACAAGATTCGCGCCAAATCACAGCAGTTTTGGCTTTTCCCATCCCGGGCGTTATATAAGAAATCCTTCACAGGACCATACTCGATGCGTGTCCATCCTAGCAAGGTCGAGGCATTTTTGTTTGAAATTCACGAAGGCGTATGTGGGAGTCATCAAGGAGGGCGATCCTTGGCCTACCAAGCTATCTCACAAGGGTATTGGTGGCCGTACATGCAAGCAGACATAGAGAAGTATGTCAAGAAGCGTGAGAAATGTCAGAAGTTCGCACATCAAATATATCAACTGGCTAGAGAGCTTCGATCTTTGACCAGCCCTTTGCCCTTTGCAATGTGGGGCCTGGATATAGTAGGACCACTTCCAACCACACCAGGAAACAGAAAGTTTTTTCTCGTGGTAATGGACTACTTCACAAAGTAGGTGGAAGTAGAAGCACTGGTATCTATAAAAGAAAAAGACGTTAAGAAGTTTGTCTGGCAGAACATCATAACCCGGTTTCGCATCCCTAAAGTCTTGATATCTGACAACGACACTCAGTTTGATGGAAAAATCTTTAGGGGTTTTCGTGAAGAGTACAAGATAGAATTTTACAACTCTACGCCGGCCTACCCTCAAGCCAATGGCCAGGCTAAAGCTTTCAACCAAGTAGTCTTAGATGGCCTGAAAAAGAGGTTGGAAAAAGTAAAAGGTAAATGGACTGAGGAACTTCCCCACGTCTTATGAGCTTACCGGACTACACCTCGGCGATCGACTAGTGAAACACCTTTTTCCTTAACTTATGGCATGAAGGCAGTAATCCCCTTGGAAATTGGCCTCCTTACCATCAAAAGTGAAACTTTTGATCCAGATGTGAATGGCGAGACCATAGCCCTAGAACTCGACCTTGCAGAAGAAAGAAGAGAGAAAGCATTGGTACATATTGCCTCATATCAACAGGAATTGTCCAGGAAGTACAATAAAGCAGTGCACCCAAGGCAATTCAAGATTGAAGATTGGGTACTATGCAAAGTTATGGGCAATACCTTGATACCTGGAGATGGCAAATTAGGACCTAATTGAGAAGGACCATATAGAGTGATTGGTTTGGCAGGAAAAATAGGCATATCACCAGGAAGATGTTGATGGCAGAGTTATTCCAAGGCCATGAAACACTGCCAATCTCAAAATATTCTATTTTTAGATCTTTTCTTAAAACACATAATTTTTCTTTCTCAATAAAACAGATAGACATTTTTTCAGTAAAAATTCTTTTTTCTGTTTGTGAAAATTGTTCGTGCACATTGCCCGACTAGGGCGTAATCAAGAAGGTTGGCAGGTTTGACCAACACTTTTCTTTCTTTAGCCGAGATAAGGATCTACACTCAAGAGGGTTGGCAGGTTTGATCAACACTTTGCTTTCTTCAGTCGAGATAAAGATCTAGGTTCAAGAGGGTTGGCAAGTTTAACCAACACTTTTTTTTTTCTTCAGTCGAGATAAGGATCTAGGCTCAAAAAGGTTGGCAGGTTTGACCAACACTTAATGCGTTCTTCAGTTGAGATAAGGATTTAGGCTCAAAAAGGTTGGTAGGTTTGATCAACACTTCTTTTTCTTTAGCCGAGATAAAGATCTAGGCTTAAGAAGGTCAGCAAGTTTGACCAACACTCTTTCCTTTCTTCAACTGAGATAAGAATCTAGGCTCAAGAAGGTTAGTAGGTTTGACCAATACTTAGTTCGTTCTTCAGCTGAGATAAGGATTTAGGCTTAAGAAGGTTTACAGGTTTGACCAACACTTTTTCTTTTCTTCAGTTGAGATAAAGATCTAGGCTCAAGAAGGTTGGTAAGTTTGATCAACACTTTTTTCCTTTAGCCGAGATAAAGATCGAAACAAAAATGTCGGTTACAAAGGTTCGACAGCTTCTCAAGTCGTTCTTCAGTGGAGATAAGTATCTCGGCCAAAACAGGTGGGCAGGATAAGATAAGGCTGAGCTAACTAGGCCGGTTAGGCTTGCAGTAAAGATGAAGCATTATAGAAAGAAAAAGTACAGTAACCGAACAAGAAGATGTTGAAAAAACACAGGAAAAAGGAAATAACCGAGCGAGCAGAAACAAAATAAAGTTTCATTCATTGGTAAGCAATTACAAAAGATGGGGCGTATAGCTCGGTTACATTTCATAAAAAACAAAAGAAAAAACAACGAAAAACAGGTTTCAGTGTCAAGTAAACAAATCATTAAGGTCAGTGTCTAGGTTAACCCAGACTTCATCGCTAGATAGGCTGGTTTCGGCAGTTGGTCCTGGGGATAGTTCGATCACAAGCACCCCGTCAACCGTGCTTGGTGCAGATTGATTGAGCGGATCCACCCGATCAGACAAGGAAAACTGAAGCCTGAGGTCAGTGTTGGTAGGAGGGGCATTAGCTAGATCAGGGGTCTCTTCTTCCTCCTCTTCCTCTTGAAGAAACTTTTGTTAGACTGCGTTTGCATAATCCATCACATAGCTCGGTATGAAGTAAGGGGGAGGGTTCAGAAAGATTTCGGAGTCATGCCTCTGACTGAGCTTGGCAGCTGTGATAACCGTGTCCTGTACTATGTTAACTAATCATGATTATATTTGTGATTATGTGCTTAATGTGAATTTGGGTGTTAATTGCATGATTATATGTGATTGTGGCTTTGTATCTGTTCACCGTAGGAAAATTTGTTAGAATCTGTGCTTTGAACTGAAAATTGAAGGCCTTTTCGGCTACAGAACCCGAAATTGATTACGCCATTGTGATTAGCGTAATTTTTAGAGCCTATGATGAAATTTAATTGAAAATTGATTCGGACCAAAATAATTAGATTCAGAACGATTAATTAAGTGCTATTAATTAGCTAAAAGCAAATTGGATTCAGAGATGGACTATATAAGGGCCTTATTACACTTAAGACCCTCATTTGGTGAACTCAAAATTTGAGTTTGCTCTCTAGAGAGAGAGTGTGTCGATTCTAGAGAGAGAAGAGGGAGAATTGTGCATTTTGACTCAAAGATTGTGGATTGGGAAGCTACACTCAAGATTAACAAGAATTTGTGAAGTTTGAAGCTCCTAGGTGAGTGTTTGAGCATAAATTCATAAGTCAAGTTTGTAATTTTGTGAATTCAAAGAGAGTATGTGATCAAGAACAAGAATTGTGTTATAATTGAAGAATTTAAAGCTTATATGTACATGCATGCAAGAATTTGCCATGAAGTTGTGTAATTGAGCATGAAAAATATGATCCATGTAGAATTGTGGTTAAAGTTAATGCTTTTGATCATCATTTGTATCATCCAAGTTGGAAATGGAAGTTGTAACTCACATGCAAGTGCAATTCATAGAAGCATGAGTGTTGGATGCATGAAATTGAAGTATTGATGATGGGTTTGATATAAATCTTGTGTTTATGTAAGTAATTCATGGAAATTAAGCTTCATAATGTTGTAATCTAGCATTTGTATCATGTTAGAAGGGTTGCATGTGAAATATAAGTCATGGTGTGCAAGTTATTTGAGTTTAAATGCAAGATTGAGCCTCAAGAACAGTTCTGGAAAACCCAGAATTTGGCATGTCCGCTCGAGCGGGGAAAGCACGGCTCGAGCGGGAAATACGAGCTCCCAGTATTTTTGTAGACATTGATGTCCGCTCGAGCGGGGAAGTTCACGCTTGAACGGGGAGCTATGTAAAGTGACCTTCAGCTCGAGCGTAAAAACAAGGCAACCAATACTTTTGTAGACCTAATGGGTCCGCTCGACCGGTGAAACCCACGCACGAGCGGGGACCTTTGTTTCTGAAATTCTGTAAATGTGTTTTGTGTTTCATTTTCTGTTTTCTTTCATTTCTAAGTACTCTTAGGTATGCATTGAGCACTATGAATGAATCAAAAGGATAAGAAAGAAGCCTAAAAGGAATGTATGAATTAAGAACGGATTGAATCATTTGTGACCCACATGTGTTATGTAATGTGTAGGGTCGAGCTTCAGGGCAAATCATCCAGCCGATCATTGTGAGTAATATCTTAAAGATATCTGAATTATGTTATTTATCCAATTGCTTACTTCTACATAAGTCTTATAAGTTTGTTACATTGAATTGGGGACAAATATCGTATGACAAGAATGGTTAGGTCGAAGGCTAGTTTGACATAAATGAAAGTATGAATGGGCCAGAGGCCAGTTTGACATGAATGAAAGTATGAATGGGCCGAAGGCTAGTTTAGCATAAGTGAAAGTATGAACGGACCGAAGGCCAGTTTGACATAAATGAAAGTATGAATAGGCCAGAGGCCAGTTTAACATGAATAAAAGTATGAATGGGCCGAAGGCCAGTTTGATGTAACAACCCCATCACATATAATGATTAGTACTTGATTAATTAAGGAGATTTGGAATTTAATTGCCGTGTATTATAATTTAATTTGGGATTTAAGAGAATTATGGGATATGATCCTTATATGATTCTATTAAAGGATTATTTCGAAATTAGAAATTAAAGGTCCAAATGGCTTAAGGAAGTAAAATTGAGAAGTTAATCAATTTAATTTTAATTACGGACCCATTTGGGAGTTTAATTAAATATTCGATTCAGTTTAGTAAAATTGAGATTTGATTAGTTAGGTCCTAATTGGAGTTGATTAAGTTATAAGGATTGAGAATTGTGGTTATTATAAATTTAATTTAATTATGAGGTGTCCAATTTGAATATGTAACTTAATTGATGGAAATTTGGGGTCGGATTAGAAATTGAAGACCTAAATGATTTGAGAAACCAAAATTTAAGTTGGAAATAAGTTTAATTTAATATTTGGGGTATTTTGGGAGTTTGATTAGAAACCTGATTCAGATTGATAAATTTAATTGCGATTGATTGGGTCTTAATTGGAATCAATTAGACTAATTAAATTATGCGGGATCGGTAATTAATTATGATTAATTAAATTATGTGCCAATTGAGATTTATTTAGATTAAGTGTTAATTATAATTTGTTAAGACTAAGTGAGATTTAATTTAATTAATACATGAATTGGTACCTTAATTCTAGAAAAGCCAAGTGTCCCACTAAGTTAATAAATAAAATAATAAAATAAAAGAGGAAGAATGGAGTCATGAGGAGCCTTAGTTCTGCTGGAGCAAATTAGAGAAACAGCCAAGAGAGAGAGGAAGAGTGTAAAACATTCTTGGAACTTATTTGCTGGAAATTTGAAGGAGAAACTCAAGTTTGACTTGGATTTGTCAAAATTATGCAAAATTAAGTGTCTATGAAGACTCTAGGTAAGGATTTATCTCTCAAACCTTGAAGATCCTATCGTATAGAGTTGGATTTATGGGCCATTACATGTATTTTGCTTGAGCATGTTAAGAAGAAGATGATTTCTTACATACATACATGAATATGTTGGATTTTGAAGTTATATGTTACATGCATTCTAGGATTGAGTTATGTTGAAGTTCAATCTCATAATTTGAAAGCTATGGAGAGGAATTTAGATTAGATTGATACATACATCATGAATTTTGAAGGAATTAAAAATAAAGCTTTGTAGATATTATCAATTGTTAAGATTTAGGATTGCATGTAAAATCAAGTTTATGGAAAAATAAGTTAGAAACTAATTATTAAGAAATTGATGTTAAGATTAAGTATTTGAGCTTGATTTTCTTCATCCTCACACATATTTGAAGTTTTTCCATTACATGCATGGTAAGTTTTCAAGATTTTAGAATTGAATTCATATTTTAAAGTTTATGAACTTGAGATTAAATTTTGATATTAATTAAAAAGTCAAATTATAATTTGAGCTTGATAATGTAGAATTAGTTGGATTTTGATAAGTGTTTTATACATGCATCATAGATTATGAAAAATTTGGATTAATTCAATCTCATATTTTGAAGAGAAAAAGGGAATGTTTTATAAACATCAAGTTTATGGAAATTTACAATTAATCCTAATGTTAGATAAAGTATTGATGTTATAATTAGATTTTAATCCATACTTGTAATTTGAGATTTTATTTAAATTAAACATATTTTGGGACATCTATGGTTATGAATTAAATTGAGGTTATAAATTAAGTTAAGTTTAAGATTATGGAAACTAGTTGGAAAATTTATAAGAATATAAAACTAGTAATTTTGATGTCAATTTCATGCATGTGAATAATTTTCTAAGGAATTTATGACTTTAATAAATGATTCTCCATGTTTGTATATTAAAGTGCATGTTTTGAAGCTTTAAATACCAAATTTGAACTTTAATTTCAATTTTAGAATTTCTGAATTTTCGTTGTCCGCTCGAGCGAGGGAAGTCCTGCTCGAGCGTGAAAATCGACCTCCCAGTAGTTTTTAAACTTTACGGTCCGCTTGAGCGGCCAAAGTGGCGCTCAAGCGGAGACCCATTTTCAGCATGTTTTGAAAAGTTGCACTTAGTTCATATATTTATTCTCATCTCTTTCCAATGCATTCTAGACATGATTTATGACTCAATAAAGAATAATAGGCTACTAATCAACATGGATTAGTTAGTTAAAGAATAAATCATTGATCTTGTGGTAATTGTTTAAGAAGCCAAGTAAAGGATCAATCTATTTGGAAAAGAGGGACTTAGTAATGAAAGAGTATGTGAAATAAGAATCCGGTTTATTTAATTAAGAAATAATAAATGTAGTAGAACTTCGGACTATAAAGACTAGAGACTTGAAAGGACAAGTTTAATCAAGGGAGTAATGTTGTATTTCAATGTGTATATGTTATGTGCTTGTGTAGGTCACGCGCCATTGTCTGCCTGATTTTCCCGATGTGTCCAGTCTGTCTGATTTGCTTCTGCAGCCATCTGTGAGTAATAACTTAGTAAAGTTATGTTCAATTTTATCTACTTTCTGTGTGATGAAACAAGATCTGTTTCCTGAAATGATATTTCTGTATGAATGAATGGTTGTCCAATATTTTCTGAAATGTATTCGTGACATTCTTAGCCTCAAATATGTTTTGTTTCGTCCCTTTATGGGCCAACTGTACGTCTCATGAGCCAACTGTTTATGGATCCTTACGTCCCTTTATGGGCCAATCAGACGCCTCATGAGCCAATCAGATCGCTCTCGTGCACGTGAGTCAACTGTTTGCCTTTATGGCCGTCCCTTTATGGGTCAACTGTATTTGTGAGAGCTAATGAATGTATCACGTATGCTTACACATGACTTATGATTTCTGTATATGATCTGGACAAATTGTGATTCGACACTCAATTATGATTTCAATCAGAATCGCGTTATGAACTACTGGATTCTATTTTATGTAACTGTTATGGACAACATTCATTAAACCCTTTACTCTGTTATTATTCACTGGGCTTTAGCTCACAGTATTATTTATGTATGTGGGTGATCATGCGCGTGACCAGGCTTAGAGGCATCTGTCTAGAATCTGTTTTGTTAGCCAACCTATGTGCCTCTCGTGGAGGTTCCGGATATGTTAAGTGTTATTGTTATGTGATTTAAAGTTTAAGTTCTGTTTTTCTTGTTTGGTACAACGAGTCATGTGTATTTTGAAAAAGGGACTAAGTCCCATCCTGCCTAATTTGTATATATATTATGACGTGGGGCTGATGCGTATATATGTATATAAAAAGTTTTAAATTTTTCTATCTCATATAGGTCTGCACCACTCAATGGACGTAGTATATTTGTTATTTGCTTCCGCTAACCCCTAATATTATGTTAAATTGTCACAGAGGCCTTCGGTAATCCCAGGATTACTAGCCGGTTACGATGCTAAACCTATAGGGGCGGGTTTGGGTCGTGACATTTGAGATAAGTGAAAGTATGAACGGGCCGAAGGCCAGTTTGACATAAATGAAAGTATGAATGGGCCAGAGGCCAGTTTGACATGAATGAAAGTATGAACGGGCCAAAGACTAGTTTGACGTAAACGAAAATATGAATGGGCCAAAGGCCAGTCTGACATAAATGAAAGAATGGTTGGGCCAAAAGCCAGTTTGACATGAATGGAAGAGTGAATGGGCCAAATGTCAGTTTGACATAAATGAAAGTATGAATGGGCCGGCCAGAGGCTAGTTTGACATGAATGAAAGTACGAATGGGCCAGAGGCCAGTTTGACATGAAGAAAAGAACGAATGGACCGGAGGCCAGTTTAACATGAACGAAAGAATGGATGGGTCGAAGGCCGTTTGACATGAATGGATTGGGCCCAAGGCCGTACAATGTGTTTGGAACCGCAGTTACTTGACCTATATATATATATATACTAGATAGAAATATGAATTGGGCCTAAGGCCGTTTGCTACATGTTGTTTTAAATACTATTCGTGTATCTTCTTTACTTGATATTATTCACTGGGCTTTCGCTCATGCTCATTCATGTGTCTGTAGGTGAGCCAAGGGAGGTCCAAACCCAGCCTCAGTGAAGTTTGTGAGAAACAGTCAAGGTTTTTGAAGAGTCAGCCCAAACGTCTCACGCACGAGACTTATCTTCGCCCCTTTTGTTCTTTTGATGTAGTTTGGTTATGTTGGCGAAGACATCGGATTACTTTTGTATATAGGCTTTGGGTTTGATTGACTTAAACTTGAATAATCCTGAATGTATAGAACTATGTGTTATTACTTATTTTGACATGAGTTATTAACATATATGTATATGGATTGTTATGACGTGCCATGTAAGCACAGCTCTATGGATAAAGTTTCAAATTCAGCTTCCGTTTGGCCCCTTTACTCTGATGAGTTATGTCTGGTTTGATTTGAGGCCGCAGATAATCTCTTGATTACTGGCCGGTTATGCCCTTAACCCATGGGGACGGGTTCGGGTTATGACAGCAGCTGTAGCATTCTATCCGCATTTGAAGAAAATATCTTTTATTGCTTCACACTGCCGGACATAGGCTTTTTCCCCCTCCTTATAACCTCAGTCTTCAGCGTCCTCTGTCTTCTTCTTCCACTCCTAGATCTCAGCATTCTTTTTCTTTTCCAGTTTGGCCAGCTCGCGCAAATACCAATCTTTTTTCTCGGCCAAGGCTTTTTGCTTGTCAGCCTCGGCCTTATTGACTAGCTCGGCCAGGTCCTCATTTTTAGCAACCATCTTGGCCAGTTTAGCCTTTACTTCTTTTAGCTCGGCCGCCTTGGCGTTCGAATCAGCCTCGGCTGACTGCGCTATCTTTCGTAGTTCAAGTATACTTTTTTGTGCTACATGGTTTTTTTGCAAGGCCTGCGGTTTAAACAAAGAGGTGTTAGGCTGTAAACTGAACAAAAAGTATGACACAGAAAACTTAAAACAGCAAGTGGACTTACCAGAACCATCAACTTCGAAGCCGATCGAATGACCTTCAGTTCGGTTAAATGGTCGTGGTGCTCTATGTCGGCTGGAAGACAGAGACTTTTTGAAAGGTTGAACGCGATCATATTGTCTTTCTCAGCAACCACTGAATCCTCGGTGGATACAGCACGGTTCTTATAGGATATTGAGGGTGCCCATTTAGAAGGGCTTGCTCAGCCAGAACGGGTAGGCTCTGGGCTCGGCAACACATGATTAGGAAGCACGGTCTCTTCCTTATCTACCAAATGTTACGGTTTGGTCGATGAGGTGCCCGCACGCTTGCTCAGTCGGGACGTTATTGCCCTGGTAGTTGGAAGTGCAACCACTGTCTCGCGCGGTTGACTGGATGGTGCTTGTTCGGTTTGGTTTTCGACGGAGGTTTGTTCAGTGATAAGAGCTCGCACGGCTCTCCTTTTAGCCATCTTTTGCTCTTCAATTAGGGGAATGAGGTTGATCTGAAGCAGGATGGGATCCGGTTTGGGTGATGACTTAAGCATAAAATCAGTTACTTTGGTCTTCCACTTACCATTGTAACGGTAGGTCGGTTGCACGTTGAGCAGTTCGATCTAGTCTCTATGCCGGTAACACAGTGTGGCTCGTAGTGCGACCTGATTGGCGTAGGGGTAGTTGTATTTAAGCTAGTTCAAATCTGCATAAGGGACACAAACTGCAAGGGTTAGCACGATGGTTATTGAAATAACAAAGAAAATTATATCGAATTGCTCTTACCAGCTGTTCCTTTATTCCAGTTTATGTTATAGTCCCGTATTTGGGCTAATTGGTTTTCAAAATTTCCTGACACCCAGAGAAAATCATCGTCCTTTAAATCTTTGTCCGGTGTTTTCTTGAAAATTTTCTCTCGACCTCTTCTGACTCTAAGGTAATAAACCTAGCCATTATCATTCTGGCTGAGCGAATATTGATGGAACAGCTCGGCCAAACCAAGGTTAAGACCAAGACGATGATTTAGCTTGGAAATCCCGTTGATAATCCTATAGGTGTTGGTTGATAACTGAGTGGGGCATAGCCTGGTTTGTCTAAGGAATTCACAGATTAAGGGTTGGACTGGGAACTGAGGTCCTCCCTCTACAATGGACACTACGGTGAAAGGAACAAATCCTGACTTGCCCCGTGGTGTGGTGTCTAGCTCGGCTAAGGAAAAGTGGACGTTGTCTGGAATGTGGTATTCGGCTATAGCCCCAAGGGAGTCCACCAGAAATCAGTATTTCCCTATTTAACTTAAAAAATTATAATGTTAAAATGTACACGGCGGCTTAGCTCGGTGCTGATGTGGTTTTGGTTGGCTCGGTTGAGCAAAACTAGGGGTGCAACTCGGGCGGGTTCAGTCGGGTTGGGAGTTTACCCAAGCCTAACCCGAATTGTGTTTGGCAGTGCCCAAGCTCGCCCAAGCCCGACCATCAACCCAAGCATGGCTGCTCAAGCCCGGACCAAACTTTATAATTTGAACTTGGGTTAGCCCGAATTGCCCGAAATTCAAAAGGCAACAAACAGTTTCTGCAATGGTGTTTCTCCAAACAAGCCCTCTAGAGTGCCTACTCTGTTTGAAGAAGCTGCTGGAGCCTGGTGGCACTAGCTTGTTTTAGTTGAAGGCACAGATCACACTCTTAAGAAACAGAGTCAGCCATTGCCATTGGGATGAGACAGTCAAGCCAGCCAAAAAAAAAAAATATTAAGGACAGCTATTTAATTTAATTTATATATATATATATATCATATAATTTATATAATATAATAAATGCAATTCGGGTTACTCGGGTTAGACACTGATTTTACCCAAGCCCGGCCCGAATTACAATTCGGGCATCAAAAATCTACCTAGGCCCGTCCAGATTACAAGATATTGTTGCCCAAGCCCTTAAAAAACTCGGGCTGGGCACGGGTTGCTCGGGTTAAGCTCGCTCGATTGCAGCCCTAAGCAAAACCGCCTAGGGGCAAAGTGTAAGGGTGTGCCTGGCTAACCTAATCAAGTCTGCAAGGTGGAAATAAAAAATGTTATGCCAAACTAGTGGACCGGGTTAAGTAAATAGTCAATACTAATTAAGCCTAGCTCGGCTACAAGTGGGTCACAAGCCATGCCTAGTTCGGCTAGGGAATAGGACCAGCACAAGGATTATAGCTCGGTTGTTGATAGAAACATTTCTAGTTCGGTCAAAAACAAGCCTAAAGGTCGCAGATAGGTTCCTATTTCAGTTACAGCACGATATTTGGATAAAAAATCGTGTTCTAGACTGGTTCAAAATCCAGTCAGTATGTTTTTAGGTTTGAGCGTGTGGTTTTGGGTTTATAGTATTTGTTCAAACTCTATGACACGAAGTTTATTATATTTGTTCAAACTCTATGACACACATATATGGTGTTAAGAATGTTGGTTTTTAAAAATAAACAAAAAGGAACATCAGTAAAAACGAAAAAAAGGCATGATCGACTTATGAATTTAGAAGCGTGAAAACGAAATCCAATCAACAAGAGCACCAGCAAGAAGGCAAGCGGAGTAGGTGATGCAGTTACTTTGGTTGGAACTGGAGCACAAGAGGAACAGATGTGGAATTCAAAAATGCAAGGGAGAGAAGATGAACAGTGAGAATGTTTGATTTGAGAAATAGGATTTTTTATAAGTCCTAAAATGGCGGGACTATTCAAATTTTAGAGTTATGATTGACGGCTGTCATAGTGATGGAGGCAATGGTGAGGAGCCATGTGTCCCAATGAGGACGTGGTATCAGCAATGTAGGAGAGCGGGCTGTACTACGTTAAAGGTAGGGAAACTGAGTAAGTTCTAACTCGGTTAGCCTGAGTGTTCCGCTTCGGGCAATTGTGGATATTTTTGGCATGGTTGGAAGATATTAATCCCAATCATGCTTCGCAGATGGAATTAAAGGGCACTTGAGAAGGTAATTTATGTACATAAATTGGGCCGAGCTAGGTAGTCTCCTCAGTTCGTTGAGACACGCTTTCGGCCTAGTTAAGAGCTTTGGTAGCTCGGTTTCGAGGCGTACCAACATTAAGCCAGGGTCTGGAACAAGTGAACTAGATATAATCAGTAGCTCGGACCGAGGTATAATTAGTGCAGTGTACCAAACAGGGGTTTATCTCGGTTGGGTACCATTTTGGTTCTGTCCAGCATAGGGCAGGGCCATGCTAGCTCGGTTGAGCGTACTACCGAGCAGAGGTAGGAGGTTTAAGCCATCTCACTTGGTTGGTAGTGAGTAGGGTGTTGCCAGGACAAATATTGTCATTAGGAGTGTGATTCCTAGTAGGATTTTGTTAAGGAGAGTTGGAGTCCTACTAAGATTATGCCAGGTAGAATCTATAAAAGCTCATGACAGGACCTATGTACAGGTATCACAATTCTTACTCTGGAATACATAGAGCTTTTGTGTCTATTGTCTATTTGCTGACTTAGGCATCAGGGAGGTTTTCGGTACACACCTGCCGGCTAGCTCACGTTTATGTTTTTAGGTAGCAAAGCGACGATATTTGGAGGAGTGCAAACTTGATCAACAGGATTATAGGAGAAGATTATTTCATGCTTGTACACTTCACCTTGAAGAATAGAGGAGATAAGAACCGATTGGGTCAAACCATCCAAAATCTTGCCTTGTGAGTCCCGCAAAATGGCCGCAATAGAGGCTCTTCGAGAACCCTTTAGAATAGCCACATCACTATTGATATTGTACCTACTTGGAGTTGGAGGACTCCCCTCAAGGTTGGGATTGGGATGAAAAGGAGAAGACTATTTCGTGGTGCCCAATACAGACAAAGCCACCATGTGTTCCTTCATAGCCAAATGCACTCACTGAATTGGTAAAGAAGGATCAACAGGTGTGGAGTTAAAAACCCAAGCATTTCGTTCCTTCTAAATAAACCACCCTATCTACGTAACTATATTGAAGAAGCTGATGCATTCTTCTTTGCTTTTGATGGTTTTCTTGACCGCACACATCTAATGGATTACTGAAGAAATGAAGCACCAATCTATTTTATAATTAAGGCCCTCATTGCAAGATTTCAGCTTTGAAACTAATTGGAACATTGGAGAGCCCAAATGAGACTTTTCCTAGTTTGAGCAAATGACCTTTACGCAATTTGGACTAGAAGTCCACATATTTTCAAACTTGAAGATCCTGGGAACTCTCTTGAGGGGAACACAACAATTGAGATTAAAGGGCAGTGATCTGAACCAAATTGTACTTCATGAAACACTTGCACACAAGGATACAAAGTTCTTCAATCAACCGTAGCAACAACTCTATCCAGCCTCTTGTGGACATTGTCAACACCCACCTGGTTATTTGACCAGGTGTAAGGAGAGACTTTAAATTCTAAATCTATCAGTCTGCAATCAAATAATAACTCTTGGAAAAATTGGAGCTGACTTAATCGACACTCTGCACCTCCTTGTTTCTCTGATATGGCACCAATTTCGTTTAAGTCACCAATACATAACCATGGGTAGTGAGATTTAGAGGCCATCCTCCTAAATTGGGTCGAAAAGGATTGGCGAAGCATTCTTTGAGGATGGGCATACACAAAGGAGGCAGCCCAATTGGTGGGCTTATCGGGTGGAGAAATAACCCTTTAATTATGTTTTTTGATTTATATCGAATGCCAATTTGTATAGCATTGGTCCACCAAAGCGCCAGACCGCCTGAGAGCCCTACAGGTTCAACATAACACAAATTTGTAAATGAAAGCCTTTTTCAGATTCTATCCATCTTTGACTGATTTGTTTTTCATCTCCACGAGGAAAACCATAGTGGACTGATGGATTGACACTAACCTTCTATGGATCTGGATTGTCAGAGGTTGGCCTAGCCCTTGATAGTTTCAGCTGAGGATCAGCATAGAGAGTGTGGCTGTTTGGGGGTAGCCACCAAAGCCTTTTCATTGTCCTCTTATGATGCCACCGAAGTCCTTTGATTGTTCTCCTACGATGCCTCTTCTTGGTAGGAACTTAGAACTTGTGAGTAGTATTCATCAAAAAGAAAAGTAAAGTGAAAGACTTTGAGAGTAGATTCAAGTTGCGAATAAGAGCTCGCTACTACCTGAACATCGAATAGATTTTGTGACTCTTTTTTGCTAATTCCTCTTTATAGCTTTCCTTTATTTTCCTCGACGAAAAAGACCTAGAATTCGCATGGGAGAATCTAGCTAAGGGAGGAGGGGAAGTAGCAGTAGCAATTCCAAGGAAATCTGCACTGTGGGGTATACTAGATAAGTCCACACCTTTGATTAATTTAAGTTTAGAGTCAACACCATCAACTTCTTTGTGGGCCTTGTGTTGAATGAATGGGTTATGAAAGACTGTAGACATGCATGCATCAACGACCAGAGTTTTTAGGTCCAAACGAACTGGGCTAGAAGATGGGCTTAGCTCTTATATACTGATCAGTCTATTAGAAGTGGGCAAAAGAGCCTTTTGTGTAGAGATGGCCTGGATGCTTTCAGAGGGTTCTGTTACAAAATAATGAGGCCTAATGGATTGGGGTGGCCCATAAGAAGTTGGATCAATATTTACCCCAGGCTGGTTCATTACTTCTTCCTCCAGTTCATGGGTTAGCCCAACCAACTTGCTGCTCAGCTGTGTCTCTTCCCTTCACCCTACCAACAGAGATCTCTAGACTGTTGTGCTGGTCCCAAAAGCCCTTGTTGTCCCACCTAATTCCACCATTGCCTCTTTATTATGAAAATCAGAATGTATATGGGCACGCACCTCTGTTTTCACTACACCTTTACCGGTACGAACCGCATGCGCCATATTCATACTTGATGACTCGGTCCTCGTCTTTGACTCCATCGATCGTTGCTCTAACAGAAAGGATTGTCAAACGAGAGGGCTAACCCTTTCTTTGAGTTTGTCTACTTTCTTCCAATAATAGTCTACTGAGAGTCTAGTACTACGTGCAGTCCCAATTCGGAGATGATGCCTATATCTGGAATTCCTTCCTTCTTCTCTGGACACAAACTTGCAAGAATTCCGGTCATGACCAATCTACCCACAATCGAAACAGAAGTCCAAAAGCTTTTTAAATTTGAACGAAATCCATGGAGCTTCTTTACCTTCCGGGTAAGTTTCGCTTTGGTGGAGATTGAAACCTCTAGGAATGGGATTGAAACCTCTAGAAGAAGACCATCACAGTGAGTTTTCACTTTGATGAGACACTCAATTTTCTTCCCAATGATCTCCCTATTGTTCTTGGTTAATTCCTCTAAAGGAAGACCATGAGCTTGGACCCAAAATGGGGTCTAAATAGGGCTGCAAACGAATCGAGCTGTTCATGAACAAGCTCGAGTTCGGCTCGTTAAGGCTCGTTCGAACTCGGCTCGATTAATAAACGAGCCGAGCTCGAGCTTAAATTTCTGGCTCGATTAATAAACGAGCCGAGCTCGAGCTTACTATTGCTCGGCTCGAATAGGCTCGCGAGCTCAAAAATATAAATATTAATTTATATTTTTATATTTTAAATATATAATATATATTATATATATTTTATATTATAATAAAATATTTATATATTATATTATATTATATTAATTATATTGTCCATATTATATTATATATTTTAATTATATTGTCCAAGTTGCCTTAACAAAGCAATGTCCAGCAAAGAATAAGAGAATGGAAGACCATTTATAATGATCCCACCCACACACACGCGCATTGTCATTCGATGTGGGATAGCCACCAAACAAACTTCACAAGGGACAAGGGAAAGTATCCCACATCGCTTCTTTTATAAAATCAAAAGGGAGAAGGGCTCTATATTTATAAGTGGAGAAGCCAACAGCCTTCCATTGCTTCTGTAGTTTAGAACTCAAGCCGAGCTCGAGCTAAGCATGAGCTTGAGCCATAATTTAAAATTTTATTTGGTGGCTCACTTGGCTAACGAGCCATAACGAGCCGAGCTCGAGCTGTGTAAATTTTAGGCGAGCCGAGCTCGAGCTCACATATTTAGGCTCGTTTCGAACTCAAGCCGAGCTCGAACACCTTCATAATAAGACGAGCCGAGCTCAAACATAGTGAAACTCGGCTCGGCTCGGCTCGATTACACTCCTAGGTCTAAATAAACTCTATACTAGTGACTAGGATGCCAAGTAGAAAGGGTTTGAGAACAAGTAGGTTGCCCATGATAGACCTGTTGGAAATGGTTATAAAATTCTAGTTAAAACCATAATTTTTTCCTAAGTTTGGTCTAATTTTTAGGTGGGCCCCGTGTATCAATTTACACGGGTCAAAGTGGTAACGCGTTCTATGCTGCGTTGTGATTCACGTGGTATATTTGGTTGCTCAAAACCATTACCGAATAAATGGGAAATTGAAGCCAAAGTATGCTCCATGGAAATAGAGTTTTGGTGGAAATTTCTTAAAAGTTTGAATAAGGCTTGTCCCACATTGATTTGGTGGGAGGTTTTGAAAGGGTTTATAAGGCATGGGTTTGGCACTTGGGGTGTACCCCAAGGGGTACCCAAGTGTTTTAGAGGAAGAGGTTATGGGCAAAATGGGCTAGACCCATTGGACCCAAAAACCACCACACACGCGCGTGCGCGTCGCCGCCGCTGTCCGTCGGACTGGGCTGGGCCTAGGCCTAGGCGCGGGTGCGTGGTTGGGTTGGGCTTGTTCGGTCCAATACTAATTTTTTTGGGCCAAAAAATATTTGAATTTAATTTTATTTTTGGTAAAATAAAATCCAGAATTCAAATTAAACTGGTTTGGATTTACTGTTCATCCAAACAGGGCCCTTCCCGTTTTCAAACAGAATTAAACTGATTTGGATTTACTGTTCATCTAAACAGGGCCCTTCCCGTTTTTGAACCCAACAGCTTTAAATCTGTTTGAATTTCAAACCAAACAGTGCCTAAACAGTATGTATTTGTTTAATTCAAATTGAATAGGTACAGTACCTGTTCAATTCAAAACCAAGAGCCACCTTTACATCTATAAATAGACTAAGTCTTCCATTTGGATTTTTTAACTCCAATTTTCGTATTCCATCATCTGCTTTAAATCTCTACATTTTGCTGCATTTTATTTCTGAAAGAAAGAGTGTAAACACTTAGGTGTCGTTTGGTAACGCTTACGTTTTCAGTTTTCTGTTTATATTTACAAAAATTTTAAAAACTCAAATAAAAACTTGTTTGGTAAAATTTTTGATTTATAAATCAGTGGTCTCAGTTTATAAATTTGGCCAAAAAATGAAAACACAAAAAATGTGTTTCCGTTTTGAGTTTTGAGTTTTTTTTTACCACCCAATACTAGCCACCACCCGCTACTATTTTTCACCACCGCTCACACACCACCACCACCCCCCACCACCACCACCCACCACCCACTCGCCACCCACACCACACCGCCACCACCACCACCACCACCACCCACACCACCCACCACCACCACCATCACCATCCACCGCCACCGCCGCCACCTACTTGTCACCACCACCCACCGCCACCCACCACCACCACCACACCACTACCACCGCCACACCACCACCACCACCCAAGACCACCCACCACCACACCACCACCACCACCACACCCATCCACCCACCACCACCCGCCACCACCCACCGCCATCACCACTACCACCACCCACCACCACCACCCACCCACCCACCCACCATCACCACCCACCACCCACCACTACTCACCCACACCACCACCACCACCCCCATCACCACCACCTCCCCCACCACCTCCCGCTACCCGCCACTACCACCACCCACTCGCTACCACCCATCACCTGCCACCGCCACCCACCCACCCACCGCCACCGTCACCCACTCACCCACCACCACCCATCCGCCACCACCCGCCATCCGCCACCCACCTGCCACCACCACCCGCTACCACCATCACCACCACTCACTCGCTACCACCCGCTACCGTCACCCACCCACCTACCACCACCACTCACCCACCACCACCCACTACCACCAGCTACCCACCACCTACCGTCACTACTTTTCACCACTGTCTTCCGCCGTCACATGCCACCACTTGCCATTTCTCACTCTTTTTTATATTTTAAATTTTTTTTAAACATTTTATCAATTACCAAACGCGTTTGTAGTTTATGTTTTTCTAAAAATAAACAAAAAAATAAATAAAAACCAGTTTATAAATTTTTTGTAAATATAAATTGAAAACGAAAACGTTACCAAACACACCCTTAGTGTGTTCGACGAACGATTAAATTGTAGTGCTACTTTTATTCGTTGATAAGATCATTTTATCATGGGAGATAGACGTCCAAATTCTAAAAGCACCGTGGAGAGGACGAATCTGTTTTAAGGACACAGTGTTAAACACTGGACTTGATCAGAAAAGTTATTTAAAGAAATTAACCAAGTAAGTTGTTTAATTTTATTCTGTTTTTATTTGTTTATTTAATCAGATTTTAATTTTATTTTTGTAACAAAATAAAATCTGTTATTTATTTATTTATTATTTCAAGTTTGATTTTTGTAATCAAACAAATTCTCTCATTTTCTTTATTTCTTTAAATTCTAGTTGTTGTTTTGTACACAATAGAATTAAATCTTTTAAATACAGTGAAGATTGTCCAACAATCTTAAGACAGATTCCTTTTTGGTATCTTCATTGTATTTAATTTTCTGTATTTTCAAAATAATATTCTGGTTGAAAAAATAAATAGTGGTTTATGCTATTTGACAGATAGTAGTAATATACTGTCTCTTTTCTTTGACAACTAGTAGTAATATACTGGTGTCATTAACAATTGCAGAATATTATTTGGTGTTACAGAAAGTTATTTTGGTATTTTATTTTTCTAGTTTTAGTAACAAGGAAAATAAAATTATTTTGTTGTTATCATTTATTTTCTGGCTTTAGTAATTAGAATTTATTTTCTGGTTTTGGTAACTAGAAAATTATTTTGTGTTTTTCTGATTTTTGTAATAAGATATTTTTGTGATATTTTATATTCTAGTTTTAGTAATAAGGAAAATAAAATTATATTATTTTCTAGTTTTAGTAACAAGAAAAATAAAATTATTTTGTGTTATAATTTATTTTCTGGTTTAAGTAACTAGAAAATTAATTTGTGATTTGGTTTTCTGATTTTTGTAATCAGATATTATTTCGGTATTTTATTTTACTAGTTTTAGTAATAAGGAAAATAAAATTATTTTGTATTGTAATTTATTTTCTGGTTTTAGTAACTAGAAAATTAATTTTGTTAATCATTTATGTAACTTTGTGACTTGGTCACAATCTGTTAATTTTGTAAGTGACTTATGGTTTCGTTTGGTAGACCACTTATTTTTGAACCCTTTGTGAAAAGGTGTTAATTCTTTTGACTTTATCATAGTTCATCGTGAGTATACATGGAAGAATTTGTTTCTAGAGTAAAATATCAGTTTTACAAACTAATTTTATTTTTATTACAATGTGGATTCATAGTCTTGAATTGTTTCTGCACTTGAGTCGGAAAATA
Source organism: Camellia lanceoleosa (assembly GCA_025200525.1). Taxonomy (NCBI): domain Eukaryota; kingdom Viridiplantae; phylum Streptophyta; class Magnoliopsida; order Ericales; family Theaceae; genus Camellia; species Camellia lanceoleosa. Next base: position 204,786,684 of record CM045758.1, read on the forward strand.
TATATATATATTCACAAGAACATTTTAATGCATATTTAATTTGTTTATTTATGTACAAATCAAATTTATTAAATGAAGGTATGCTTTGCCATTTTGAAGTTTAAAGTTTAAATGCGTTGGATTTTATTTATGAGTTGAGAATCTTTTTATTTCATGATGCAAGTGATGGGATCATGCATAATTGATTTATTTTGTTAAATCATTATTTGATGTGTTTGATATGCATGTATGATATCAACTCAAGTTATTTCTTAACAATAATTTCAAGTGATTTGGAATGATAAATTGTTATGTCGACTTTGGACATAAGCAGGTTAATTTGAATATTTCTAATCAATTTTGAATGAGTGTTTAAACATCAGAGAAATTTAAACATGAAGATGTATGTAATTATATCGTTCCGTTTAATTGGGAAGTAATTTAAGAAATCTTTTATGTTGATTATTGGTTTATTTTGAATTATGTGACATGAGATGTCATTAATAATTATTTTACTTGCGTAGTAGAAATTGTTAAACCATAAACCATTTTATTAATAGGGGGTGTATCTCTTGCATTAGTTAAGATAATTTAATTTTCTTCTGTCACAAATATTTTTATGACAGTGACATTTATTTATAAATGAGTTGCAAGAATGTATACAATCAATTGGGTTTTTGAATTGTTCGTTTCTTAGGCAAATTTTTTATGAGGATATGATTTAGTCAAAACATTAATTCTGATTTGTGTAGTCATAATTATCTTGGATTTTTTGGATTTGAAATTTATGAATCAAGCACATTATAGACAACATATGATGGATGGCATGTTACTAAATTCAGGCTTACCACAGAACTTGTGGGGGAAAGCCATATTATCTGCTAATTATGTTCATAATAGAATACCCCACATGAAAACCGAAAGCATTCCTTATGAATTATGGAAAGGTCGACCACCTTCCTATAAATACTTAAAAGTGTGGGGGTGTTTGGCAAAAGTTGAAGTTCTTGTTCCTAAAAAGACTAAGATTGATTGTGTGTTTATTGGTTATGCTCAGAATAGTAGTGCATATCGGTTTCTGACTTATAAATCAGAAATACCTGATATAAATGTGAACACTATTATAGAGTCAAGGAATGTTGTGTTTTTTGAATATGTCTTTCCTTACAAGAAAAGACAGGATTTAAGTTCACAGAAAAGAACTTATGATTGTACACAAAGTTAGAAGACTAATGACAATCAAGCACAAGAGACTAGTAATGGTCTCGACCAATAGGATTTAACTGATGATGAACCAAGACGAAGTAAGAGAGCAAGAACATTAAAATCCTTTGGTCCAGATTTTCTGACATACTTGTTAGAAAATGAACCTCAAAGCTTTAAGGCAGCAATGACAGGTCCTGAAGCACATTTATGGAAAGAGGCTGTTAATAATGAAATTGAATCCATTATGCAAAATCATACTTGGGAATTGGTGGATCTTCCACCAGGTTCTAAACCTCTTGGATATAAATGGATATTCAAGAGAAAAATGAAAGCAGATGGTTCAATTGACTTGTAGTTAAAGGTTACAGACAAAAGGAAGGTCTGGACAATTTTGACACATATTCCCCTGTGACAAGAATAACATCCGTTCGCATGCTTATTGCTATAGCAGCATTGTTTAATTTAGAAATACATCAAATGGATGTTAAAACAGCTTTCTTAAACAGTGATCTAAATAAAGAGATCTATATGGAGCAACCCGAAGGGTTTGTAGTGTCGGGACAAGAAAAGAAAGTTTGTCGACTTGTAAAATCCCTTTATGGATTAAGACAAGCACCTAAGCAATGGCATGAAAAATTTGATCATGCAATGCTTACTAATGGGTTTAAGATAAACGAATATGAAAAATGCGTCTATGTTAAAAACACTGACCAAGAATATGTCATAGTATGTCTTTATGTGGATGACATGCTTATCATTGGAAGCACTCAAAACATGATCAAATCAACTAAGCAAATGCTTAACAAAAAATTTGATATGAAAGATATGGGGGTCGCAGATGTTATATTAGGAATGAAAATTACTAAAACATCTGACGGATATGCTTTATCTCAATCTCATTATATTGAGAAAATTCTTGATAAATTTATCAAGGATAATTTGAATTTAGCAAGAACACCTGTCGATATCAGTCTTTATTTATCGAAAAATAAAGGTGATGCAGTGTCTCAATTAAAATACTCCCAAATCATTGGAAGCCTAATGTACCTAATGAATTGTACTCGTCCTGATATAGCTTATGCTATCAGTAAATTGAGTAGGTACACTAGTAACCCTGGAGAAGACCATTGGAAAGCGATCATTCGGGTTCTTAGATATCTAAGATTTACTCGTGATCATGGTTTGAACTTTACTCGATATCCGGTAGTACTCGAAGGTTATTGTGATGCCAATTGGATATTGGATACTAAAGATTTAAAATCCACTAGTGAATATGTCTTTACTTTAGGAGGCGCTGCTGTTTTATGGAAGTCCACGAAACAAACTTGTATCGCACGATCCACAATGGAATCCGAGTTCATTGCTTTAGACAAAGCAGGTGAAGAAACAAAATGGCTTCGTCACTTCTTAGAAGACATTGCAATGTGGCCAAAACTTGTGCCAGCTATTTGCATTCATTGTGATAGTCAATCTGCAATAGGCAGGGCACAGAATCATATGTATAACGGTAAGTCACGACATATTCGTCGTCGACATAATACCGTTAGGCAGTTGTTGTCAAATGGAATAATCTCAATAGATTATATAAAATCTAAAGAGAATATTGCGGATTCGTTAACAAAAGGTTTGACAAAAGAGCTAGTGTATAGTTCATCGAAGGGGATGGGATTAAAGCCTATTACATAAGAGTTGTCATAATGGTAACCCTACTTATATGACTGGAGATCTCAAGAACTAAGTTCAAAGGGACAACTAAGTTATGTATGGCTCGCCAGAAATCACCAAGGGATTAAAATTCCTACTCATTCCTATGGTGAGAGTGATATCTGCAACATATGTTGTCTGCAGGGGTATAAGGATAAGCTTTGCTTTTAATGATTACTTATATCTTGATTAAGGCATAAAATCAAGACGAGTATGAGAAGATATTCACAATAAGAATCACCTATATGAGTGTTGAACTGGGGCCGGTTCTATGAGAATGAAAGATGCTACATTCTCTAGAAACACTCATGAAAACCAGGAGCATTCAAGGCCAAAATGAACACAATAGTGAAAACCACGATGTGTTAGAAGATATTTTGTGTGAAATCTATTGTCTTGGCTTACACAAACGGCTGAACAATTCAAGGCATCGCGTCCATTGGTTAGCCAGTAAGTCCGATAGGTTATCACTAGGGAAGGTTCAAGGCTAAAAACTACCTATCCTGATGCAAGATATTTTCGACTTATACTCTTTCGTTAAGTCTGCATATTGTTGCATTTTCATTGTCATCAAATTCCATTCATGTGGGGGATTGTTGGAAATGGTTATAAAATTCTAGTTAAAACCATAATTTTTTCCTAAGTTTGGTCTAATTTTTAGGTGGGCCCCGTGCATCGATTTATATGGGTCAAAGTGGTAACGCGTTCTATGCCGTGTTGTAATTCACGTGGTATATTTGGTTGCTCAAAACCATTACTGAGTGAATGGGAAATTGAAGCTAAAGTATGCTCCATGGAAATGGAGTTTTGGTGGAAATTCCTTAAAGATTTGAATAAGGCTTGTCCCACATTGATTTGGTGAGAGGTTTTGAAAGGGTTTATAAGGCATTGGGTTGGTACTTGGGGTGTGCCCCAAGGGGTACCCAAGTGTTTTAAAGGGAGAGGTTATGGGCAAAATGGGCTAGACCTATTGGACCAAAAAACCACCACACACGCGCACGCGCCGCCGTTCGTCAGGCTGGGCTTGGGCTTAGGCGCGGGTGCGTGGTTGGGTTGGGCTTGTTCAGCCCAATACTAATCTTTTTAGGCCAAAAAATATTTGAATTTAATTTTATTTTTGGTAAAATAAAATCCAAAATTCAAATTAAATTGGTTTGGATTTACTGTTTATCCAGATAGTGCCTTTCTCGTTTTCAAACAGAATTAAACTGATTTTGATTTACTGTTCATCCAAACAGGGCCCTTCCCGTTTTTGAACCCAACAGCTTTAAATCTGTTTGAATTTCAAACCAAACAGTGCCTAAACAGTATGTATCTGTTTAATTCAAATTGAACAGGTACAGTACCTGTTCAATTCAAAACCAAGAGCCACCTTTACATCTATAAATAGACTAAGCCTTCCATTTGGATTTTTTAACTCTAATTTTCGTATTCCATTCTCTGCTTTAAATCTCTACATTTTGCTGCATTTTATTTCTGAAAGAAAGAGTGTAAACACTTAGTATGTTCGACGAACGATTAAATTGTAGTGCTGCTTTTATTCGTTGATAAGATCATTTTATCCTGGGAGATAAACGTCCAAATTCTGAAAGTACCGTGGAGAGGACGAATCTGTTTTAAGGACACAGTGTTAAACACTGGATTTGATCAGAAAAGTTATTCAAAGAAATTAACCAAGTAAGTTGTTTAATTTTATTCTGTTTTTATTTATTTATTTAATCAGATTTTAATTTTGTTTTTGTAACAAAATAAAATTTGTTATTTATTATTTCGAGTTTGATTTTTGTAATCAAACAAATTCTCTCATTTTTTTTTTTATTTCTTGAAATTCTAGTTGTTATTTTATACACAATAAAATTAAATCTTTTAAATACAGTAAAGATTGTCCAACAAGATCAAGGGTCTTCATGTTGAACCCATCACAGGTCCTCCTCATCTTCAAAGTTAAATAGAATGGTATTGTCCCTCCATGAAGAGACAGTGAAAGAAGATCTGACCTTCCAAGCCCCGTGAAGAATATTAGACACCGCTTATTTGTTAATTTGTTTATGAGCAATAATTCTTCCTACCAAGCACCGATGTGGCACATCCTTAGAATTAAGTAATCCATCCTCCAAAGCAATGGTACCCAAATCTGAAGAAACGTCTGATACACATTCCATCCAAGACTAAATAGTGCAAACTAATATGAAAGAAAGTTAAGAAAGACCTAGAAGCATAGATAGAAGAGAAGGATGAGAAATTAATAGCACCGACCAAGAGGAAGAAAGAAAATAAAGAAAAGACAAGACTAGAATGCACCTAGAGAAAGCTACCCTAGTTGTGTAGTTAATCAGGTTTATTTTGGATTTTATTTTGATAATTTGAATTTTTTTTAAGGTATATTAAATAAAATATTTTAGAAAAAATTAAATTAATTATATATCAATAACTCTTTAATCAGATAATAATAATAATATTTATATTCAATTTTATATTAAAAATTATTATTATACAAATATAATTTGATAGAAGTGTTATAAATATCTCTGATTAAGATATAAGGTACTTGATCTTTTATAGTTCAATCATCAAATTGAGACTCATAGGCAGCCCAACAATAGTGACTGCAGGCACATCAACCACCCATTGTCCCATAAACTTGTCATACGTAACCGTCATCCTCGTAAATTTGTTAAGACAATTATTTGGGTATAAAATGTTTTAAAAAAAAAAATTAATCACATATGAGTCAGGTTGCATCTCTCTCTCTCTCTCTCTCTCTCTCTCTCTCTCTCTTTCTTTATCTCTGTTGCGAATATCAAATGGTGGTGGCGCAGTTGCTGGAAGATGTGTGGATGGAGATATTGTCAAGGCTGCCGGTGAAATCCCTGTTTAAATTCAAATATTGAGATTTATAACTTAAGTAGTGATTCTTGGAGACAAGTCCACTCCATTGTCCCAATTGATGTTGTTTATTTTCCCTACTTTGATATGTTGAGCCTTTCATTGGTATGGACAAGATAAAATTGCTCAATTTGAGGGAATCCTAGCTTTTGACATCGAGGATGAGTTGTTTCGACAGATGCAGTTCCCAGATTCTTACACCTATAAAAATGGGTACAAAAGTCTTTATGTCTTGAATGATTTCCTCTCCTAAATTGTGTATAATCGATCAGAAGAGATGGACAAGGAGTTAGGGAAATGCTTTGAATTATGGGTGATGAATGAATATGGGGTTAAGGAGTATTGGACTAAACGATTCACTATCAACCCCCTTCTAGAAATCAATCTGCCTTTGGCATTTTAGAAGGAGGACGAGTTACTTGTGGAAACCAATAACGGACAAATGGTGTCCTACCACCTTTATACTCAAGAAATTATGGAATTTCCAGTCCATGTGATTCTGTAATCCTTAATAGTTCTTTTATATACAAAGAGCTTAATCTTAATCAAAGAGATGTAATTTGATTGCCACACAGGATGATTGAGACTAACCACCTTGCTTTCCTTTTTGGTCTGACTTTCTTTCTTGCAACTATTGTCCCACAAATGTTCATAATTACCAGTCCATTCCATCCATATCTGGAGGAGATATACAATTAACAAAAGGGTTTAGATTTTTGAACAAAAAGTAAAAATAAAAAGTAAAGAAAGAATGCAAAAATATAAAAGAAATCTCATAAACTGGAATATATACAAACTTATAGACTGGAATATATAAATTCAACATGTAGCATATATGAGCATGTTGCTCTGGTTATAAATATCTTCAATCAAAGTGTTAGACTTTTGTAATTGGCAAATCTCATTTGATAAAATTTATTTTAATTATAATTTTTTTCACTTTTATGTCTCAATGAGGATGTGAGTGTTTAGATGTAAATCTAACCTGAATTCTGCCCATGCAAAGGAGTTTGTGATTTTGAAGCTTTTATGTTTGCCACTTCGTTGACTATGTACGGGAACCGAGCTGCCCGATCAGCTCACGGGAGTCCAAGGGGCAGCGCCTCATGGCGGGTTCGGAGCAGCGCCATGGCGGGGTCAAGAGACAACGCCCTCGAAATAAAAAGCAAAAATGCAGTCGAAGTTGTCTTATTGCTCAAACAGTCATTTGTGCGCTCGAGCGAAGAAAAGAATCATCCAGTGTTTTGCAGAGCGCCCAAACTTCTGAGAAAAAAGTTTTATTGCTTGAGCGGTGAAGGTTACGCTTGAGTGGTCAACCTATATGTTTTGCACTACCTTTACTCATATCGCTCGAGCAGTGAAATATGCGTTCGAGCGATCTGCGCGATTCTGTTTTCTATAAAGTGTGTTATTCGCTATTTTTAGGGTATGAGCCGTCCAGTTTTTCAGAGAGGAAGAAAAAATAAAATGTTTTATATTGGAGGGTGCTTTATGAGTATTTCCTTGATGATTTAAGAGTGATCAATGGACCCATGAACTTTATATCAACGTCATCAAGGGGTTTGTTAGTTTTTTTTTATTCACAAAAGAGAGAGTTGTTTTTCGGTAGATTCTAGAGAACTTGAGTCTGAAACTTTAGTAGATTCCGGAGTGGCTCATCGTCATGGATTCAACATTAGCATTGTGAATTCAACATTGGGCAAGACAATTCTGAGGTAAAGGCGGTGGTGGAAGAGGCACATTGGGGCCAGTTCAATTTTGGCGTGGTTTCGCTACGTAATTGAGGGTACACTTATGTAATTTTTTTTATCTTCTTAGTGGATTATTTTGAAACTTTGGTCCATGATTTTTTTTTTTAATCAAAATTAGAGGCGCTCCAATTGTGTTTTTTCCACGCTAAATCGTTGTATCGATTTATTTTTTATTGTTTGATTGTAATTGTTATTTATTGTTTAAAATCGATATATAATCACAAATCAATATCTCGAGTGTTTTAGATTTTTCTAAAAGAAAAACATGTAACATATATGAGCATGCTGCTTTGATTGCAAATATCTCAAATCAACACACCCCTAAAAAAGAAAAACACATTATAAAAATCTACACAAGAAAGTTATTCGTCAAAATATATTTTCTTGGAAAAATCCATAAGTAGTTTTTAATTTCACCAATATCCTCTCACACACAATCCAAGCAACAAAGAAATTTTGAATAAATAAATTTATACAACATAAACCTCTTCCAAGTCCTAGAAAAGAAAAGTAGCGATTTCAAAACAATTTCATAGGTCAGGATTGTTGGAATATTTTTATAATATATTTATATATATTTAAATATATGATATAGTTATATGAATGAATGAAGAAATGTGACTTTTGGGTTTAAACCAAAGTATATAAAGATTGAGTTTAAACAAAAAGGTATGTCTTTTGGACTTAAATAATGGGGTGTAACTATTGGATTTAAACCAAAAGACATGACTCTTGGATTTAAGGGTGTCACTTTGAATTTAAAGGACACGACCTTTGGTTTAAGGGACACAAACCCATGCCTATATAAAGGCTGAATGGGTTGGCATTTAAGAGATATAATTCATATGAAATCTATGAAATTTCTCTCTAACATTCATATTGTTATTTTCCTCTTTACTTGGTGGATTAGAAAAATCCAAAGGTATTCGAGATCTAATTTCGTTCGTGCATAACGCAATTAGACATCAGTCTTTAGATTGGGCTTTATTGTATCTTGGAGGCGGATTCGCGGGTAACCCAGTGCACACCTTATTCGATAGAATTGGTGGGGGCTAATATCGTCTTAAGGAAAGTGACGCTGTAATGTGCCTTGAAGCTGTACTTATTATTTTCTGTTTTATCTCTTTCCATCTCATTTGTGAAATTTGCACCAACAAGGATATAGGTATAGCATACGTCTCTTTTGTGATGTTGATGACAAAAATACATAAGTTCAATATAAATTCGCATAAATTTATAAAATCATGTAAATTTTCACCAATTTATACAAATTTGTAATCAACTTACGTAATTTTGTGTTAGGATTACATACCAAAACATTTCCTATGTTGAACTTGGATTTATTAGTCTATAACAATGCATAAAAAGATGTCATTTAAAAATAATAATAAAAAAAAAAAACCCTCTTTTTTTAAAATTTTTTTTTTTTTGAAAAGTGCCTTTATTCATAGAGAATGGCAAAACGCAACTCATCTAAGTTGGCTTGGTAATGTGAATTACAAATATTCGAATTTCTAGTAAACAAATAGACAAAAGCTTCCAACTGAGTTGATGCATAGTTTAAAAGACTCATCAACTGTTTCTGGAAAAAAAAAATTTCGGAAACTTTAAATCATTGTTTTAATTTTTTAACATAATTTAACTGCTGAAAAAAAATCTCAAACTCAACATGAGATACGGAGAATTTCCAAATGTGATCCTCAATTTAGATGCCCCACTTCAAAACTCAAATCATTAAATTAATATTCCAGTAGATCAATTGTTTTTCTTTCTTATATCTCAAAGCCCTATTAGGTCTCAGAAATTTTCAACTTTTCTTAGAAAATAAGCAAACGATCTTGAAAAAATCTAAAAAATAAAAAATAAAAAAAATTAAAAGGTAAAAATACGATGATGCTGCCCAGGATCGAACTGGAGACCTTTAGTGTGTAAGACTAACGTGATAACCACTACACCACAGCATCATTATAAAACGTAGTTTGAATAGAATTGTTATATCACTTGAAGCTCTTATTGGTAAAAAAGTTCCAATAAAATTCTTTTTTTTTTTTCTTTGAAATTTTTAGATTCTTATAAATTATAAAAGATGAAAGCAAGGGCACTAATTTTTTTCATTTTTTTTTTTTATATATATTAGGGTCTTCTAATCTAATAAGATTTAAATGTGAAGAGTTTCAAAAAAATTTAAAAATTTAGAGAAAAAAAATCCCTACAAAGGAACAAAATTAACCAAAAAAAGAAAAAGAAGAAGCAATTATCAAACTAGTCCTGAATTGAATCAAGAGAAGAAATATTATCTAGCAAGTCCAGCTTATATCCTATTAACGTGGTATCTCCTTTCAATTATATAAAGTCATCTAACTAAATTCCTCCTACAATAATGATGTATCCTTTTAGTGTATAAGGTGAACACACAACCCAGTCATAGATCTCAGACCTACCAATAACTTCTTTGATCTCAGTAAGTGTTTGTAATGGTCTGATTAGGATATGAATTAGGATAAGTTTGTTGCAGCAATAAAAGTTCATGTATACATGTAGTAGTTTTGTTATTCTCATAGTGCTGCGAACAAGTTCAAGAAATGGATTGTTGAAGCTAAATAGTTTCAAACTTCAAACACTTGGGATTTACTCCAAATTACAATAATTTTGCATCCTAACATTCACATTACATGTTCCATAAACTGCCAACCAATACATATTATCCTTGCCAAAAAAAAAAAAAAAACAGAAAAGCAGAAGAAGAAGAATAAGAAGAAGAAGAAAGAAGTAGAGTTGAGCTACATTGATCTGACAATTATTGTTGGGGAATTTTACATGGATAGATATACTTGTTTAATCAAGGAACGGTTTTCTTTGAAGATGAAGAAGAAGAAGCCGGTGGAATTCCAGGGAATCCAGGGGATGGTTGAAATGGGAATGGAGGAAGAGGAATTGGAAAGGCCGGTGGTGTTGCTGGTGGTGGGGATGGAGTCAAGTTCGGTAATGATGGGGCATTAATCAGTGGTGGCGAAGGCTGGAATGGGTTTGGAGGAAATACTGAAGGTGGTGGGCTAAATGGGTTCGGAGGTAGTACTGAAGGCGGAAGAAATGGAATTGGTGGCAATGGAATCCCAAAAGTTGGTGGTGATGGTGATGGAGATGGCGTTGGGAAGAGCGGGTTTTGCGGTATTGGCTGGAAAAATTGTCTCTGGTCAACCTTTCCAGTTGATAGTTTAGAGGCTTTTGAAGTGTCTGCAAATTTTGACTGCATTGACTTTTCAGCGGGGGGTGGGAAATATGGAATTCCTGGAAGTGGAGGCATAGGAGGGAGTTGAGGCAGTGGTGGAAGGCTGGGTGGTTGTGGCAGAGGAGGAAGATGGTTTTGATCTATGGGTGGTAAAATTGGCAATGTTGGTGGGTCTTGAATTGGGGGTGGAAATGTTGGATTATCAGGAAATGGAATTAAGGGTTTTTGGGAATTGAATTCCTTGGATTTCTGAAAACTTGGTTTTTGGTTACACAATGTGGGCTGTTTGAGTGGCTTGAAAGTGAAAAACCCAGCTGAGAAAATGTGAGTCCCTTGCTTTCTTGACTTGAGACGTAGCGAAGATGATGAAGTTGCTGTTGATGCCACAGCACAATATGGTTCACTGCTGCTGATTAGCTTCACCGAACATCCCTTGATGTTCTTGACATGTTTGCTAACCGAGAAAGGTAGATGAATTTTGAATTCTCCCTGCTCGTTTGTTTTCACTTCCTCTCGGAAACTTGGTTTTGAACTTGTGCCTCCGCATTCCACTGCAACCAACGCGCCTATGCACAAAAAATTCAAAACACACAGATTTCAGGCCACTAGATTGAAAAAAATTAACCCGAAGTTTCAAAATTTAAGGAAAGAGAAAGAGTGAAAAGTTGTTGAAACAAACCTGAAATGAAGTGACTCGTCTTTGAGAAATCTGCTTGGAAGCACGTGTCGCAGTAAACAGTACCGACAACAACTGCAGACGGCTTCTTCTTCTCATGCTTGGCCTCCGAAAGACCATTAAATGTGAAGAAACTGAGAACAATTGTAGTCAGAAAGCAATATGTTCTGAAACTCCTCATCCCTTTAGAAAACTGTGTCAAGTATGATCAGTGCTAAGGAGTGAAAATGATATGTGGGCTGTCTTTTATTTTATATCAAACACACACGCTCTTCACTGAAATGAACTTTTGTAACCTTGTAATTGTCAGGGATGAGAAAGTGAAGAGCTCTCGATCAACCTGTTATAAGATGAACCCAACAAGCCTCTTAATGTCATTCATGCAGAAACCAGTCAACTGCAAACCAGAAGCAGTGAATGTAGGTTATTTTACTAGCAACTAAACACACAAAGGAAAGGCAGTGGCTCAGTTTGCTTGCTATACTTTGCTTTGCTGTTTTGGTCTGTTTATTTAAATTCATTGGGAGTGAGTTTGTTTGATTTGATTAATGTTAGGATTGCTTTGAGAGAGCAGTTGAGTTCCCAGTTGGTTCACGAGACCCATGTAGTGCCCACAAAATTCATGAGCTGTATCACGCTTATTATGACCACAAAGTTCATGAGCTTTGAGATTCATGACCAGTAATAACTGAATTGGAGGGAGTGTTTGGGTGCATGGTTTATGCTGTCCAAACTAATGGACTGCATATGTTTGGCAACAGATTCCAGATTCCAGAATGAAGTGAGCTTTGTTGGTCTGTCATGCCAACATTTTGAATGTGGCAACCAAGAACTTTTGCTGGGCCGGGGTTGGAACCAAACAAGTTCAAGAAGGCAGTCCAAACAGTTTGGTTTTTATTTTGATGACTGAACACTTGTTAGTAAAAATTACGCCGGGGCTAGATCGACAACAACCAAGCAATAAACTTAAACTAGACAATTAAACATGAACAATCATGTAATTGTGATACTGGTTCAAATGTCTCAAAAGGACGAGGACTTCTTTAGATCAACTGATGATAATAGTTACAAAGCAAACAAAGAAAACAAAAAGTAATTCCAAGATGAAATTACTAAAGTTCACAAAAGTTTACAAGGATCCGAATTATAGAAGAAACTACTCCTAAACTAAGAAAGCTACTCCCAGATTATGCTAAGTCTAAAACTAGGTCTTTGTGTTGTTGATGATGTCCACTCTCTCTGCAAATTTCTGACTTTTATACTTCTTTCCCACCCTCCCATAATCTCCTCAATCTGCAACTGTTGCAATTGCTTCCTGGCTTCTAGGCCTTCCAATCACATTAGACCTTCACTTCGGTCTGTCGAACTGCCCCTTTTTGAAGTTATCACGTGCTTACAATCCCTTCTAACCTTCTCTCGACAGAGAAAAACTTCCACTTTGTTCATGCTTCCTCTTGAAGGACTGCCCATTGAGTCCATGATCACTGCCAGTAACTGCTCCATTACCAGCACTGTTTAATGCACATTTATCAATCTCTCTCATATCACTTACCCTGTTTCACAACTGTTGAACCCTCATTTGATTTTGCCACATGTCGTATCCCAATTGGTCCACCTGTCGACGGAACTAGGAAAAATGGGTGCAAATAATGGCCCAACCCACTCTTTAAGAATGAGAAGACTTGAATTCTTTCTCATTCTTAAAGAGTTGTATATAAAATTGATTTGTCAAAAAACCATTTCTAAAATAAATCTTTTTTACTAACCAACAAAAAATGATTATTATAAGCCCATGTTAATAAGATAGCCACCAAAAGCCATGATAAATATGTTGTGCATCCTTCACAAATGTAGTTCAATGTATGAGTTTTTAAATTGGTAATAGATTACATCAATCGACAGCATATTTACATAATCGACAGAGCAATGCATGAACCAAGTGTTTTAAACCATAGAAATACTTCAGCAAGAATTGGCCTATTAGTTGGAGCACAATAACCTTCCAATGTCGACATACACTCTAAACCATAAAGCAAATATTTGAAACATCAGATTGTTTTGGTTATTGGTACTTCGAAATTGGCTAATCAAAAAATCACAATTGGTAATATATTTCTATAACTTTCTGAACTTCGTTCTCTTGTTAGTCATTTCATAAAAATCAAACTTTGATGTGATCCACAAATTCAAAAAGGATTTTGAATAATAAAAGCCATAGCATAAGATGGCCTTAAAAACTCATACTTCACATCTTGAACAATGTCAAAGATTTCAAACTCATGAATACTTGATTGTTCATAATTTTCAGCCATAGTTGGCTTAAGATCACACTTTTTAACCAAATTGTTTGCATTACTCCCTGGACTAAGAGTTGCAACAAAGGGCTGATTTTTTGTTTTACATATTAATGGGTTAGAAATATTTTTTGAAAACCCAGAAAATATTTCCTCATTGTGAAATTGCCTGCGTGTCACGGAATTTTGATTCTCATGGCCTTCTGTTTTTGCAACCATGACAATTGATGGAGTAACAACACCAATATTTGAAGGTGTCTTGTGGACCTCCACCCTTCTCTGACATTGCCCTCTAGAAAAATCATTAATAACATTTCTTAACTCACAAACCAGCATATGTTTTTCCTCAACTGAAAGAGATGCAAGTACTTTCTTCAATTGTGAAATCAAAATGCTAATAGACAGTACAAAAGGGCCACTCATTTGGCTTTGATGACTCGTTTTTTTCATTGTTCCAAATTAGGATGTTGTCCCACTGGGTGTGCCAAAAATTGGTAGTAAAAATTATGCCGAGGTTAGATCAACAGCAACCAAGCAATAATCTTAAACAGGAACAATCAAACATTTGTGATATTGGTTCGAATGCCTCAAAAGGATGAGGACTTCTTTGGATCAATTGATGATAACAGTTACAAAGCAAACAAAGTAAACAAGTTCACAAAAGTTTACAAGGATCCGAATTATAGAAGAAACTACTCCTAAACTAAGAAAGCTACTCTTAGATTATGCTAAGTCTAAAACTAAGTCTTTGTGTTGTTGATGATGTCCACTCTCTCTGCAAATTTCTGACTTTTATACTTCTTTCTCACGCCCCCATGATCTCCTCAATCTGTAACTGTTGATGTGCAATTGCTACAACTGCTTCTTGGCTTCTAAGCCTTCCAATCACATTAGACCTTCACTGATGTTTGTCAAACTGCCCTTTCTTCAAGTTATCAAGTGCCTACAAGCCTTCTAACCTTCTCTCGACAGAGAAAGACTACCACTTTGTTTATGCTTCCTCTTGAAGGACTGCCCACTAAGTCCATGATCACTGCCAGTAGCTGCTCCATCACCAGCACTGTTTAATGCACATTTATCAATCTCTCTCATATCACTTACTCTCTTTCACAACTGTTGAACCATCACTTGATTTTGCCACATGTCATATCCCAACTGGTTCACCTTTCGATAGGAACTAGCAAAAATGGGTGCAAACAACCACCCACCCCTGCAAGATAAAAACTGAGATGTTCACAGTACCAATACCCTTAGAACCCCATAAGAGTTTATTCTAGTTTGATTATTTAATTGCCCGGTTTTATAGTAAACACTCTTTAAAGTGTATATTCTAGACAAGTTATACTATGGATTAGTTATGTCCCAAAGAACTGGTAGGGTCCACAACCGGTCAAATCAAAGTGAGGCCAATTTTAATTACCACATGAAGTAGTTACCCAAAGTGATGGTTTTGACTATGACTCAAAATGAACTAGGAATTATAATCACCAATATTGTTCCATAAGCATTTTTGAAGTAATGTAGAATGATAGTGATTGTGCTAACAAAACAGCATACTACGTTTAAGATCAAGCTGAAATAAAATGAAACTACTTTATATCAGAAACTGAACTCAAGACCATAGTTAGTCTTTTTTTTAGTAAAATATTTTATGGGTGTTTGTACAGAGTCTATAATTTGCACTTCCTTATCATTACTGTTTGTGGAATCACGAATGGTCCAAAGTAGTCTTCTTTTTATTATAGGTGTCCCACATATATGTGTTTTTAATGGAACAGAGATCATATGATCTATCTAGGTTTCATTTATGACAGTCCCGATCAATTAGATCATAAATTTTGGAGGTTCAATGGAGCGGGGGTGGGGGGGTGGGGGTGGGGAGTGGCGGTGGTTATGACACCACCTAATTAAGGCAAAGCTTCCTACCCGTTTGTCAGTCCAAATCCAAACTGTGTGAGTGATTTTCTGACCACACTGCCCTCCTTAGTGATTCAACGGTAGAACACAGGCAGAGTAGACGGCTCCTTGTAACCTGCATGTATGAAAAGACTCGTGGTGGTTTCACCACCCGGGTACTCACGATCAAGTCAGTATATCTCTCAAGGATAATCAAGTACTTAACTCACTAACTTGAGTATAAAAAACGTACCTTAGACCCATGGGGGTGCCTCTCTTTTATAGCCAATCCAATCCTAGTCCCAACAGGAACCCGGTCCTAATGGACTTAGGACTCCTGCTAATTTAGGACTCTCAGTGGAATTAAGACATACTCCCTAAGAGTTTATCTTTACCCCAAACTGAAGTCTTCCCCCAACCTTGGACTCTTGTCCACATCCAGGTTTGAGCTTCCTCCTCATTCTAGGACTCTTGTCCTTTATCCGCTTATCCCGGATTCCGATATCTCCGGAGGTATCATCGACCTAGCCAAGATAACCTCGGCACAACTACCATAACACGTGGGGAACTCTGCTGACACTTCGGTGTCACCTCGGCCACGTGTTGGTACTCAGAAAATATATCCCCACAACTGCCCCCTAGGTTCTATTACCTCGGCATTCTGAGGTGATGGAACCTATCTTCGAATTTTATCTCGCACGTCGGCCTAAGAACTTTTTAGCCGAGATCATTCATTCCAGGACGGCATGTCCTCTTCAGATTCAAATCAACTTCCTTACGTGTATGAGCTGTCATACATCAATCTTCAACCATTCTGAGGACGCTGCTTTCATTCTTATCGTCCGCTGGCCGTACTTACAAGCCGTTTTTTTCTTCTGCTCGTCATGCGACAAGCTACCCTAGGCGTCATTATTGCTTTGTCACCGCTTCACTTTTGACAAAAACGTTTGTCTCTCTCCTTCGCTTCACTTCAGATTTTGAAATCCTTGTTCTCTCTCTCAGCCTTTTTTTCCTTTCGAATCCTCCATTGCCCCAAGCTCGAAGCTCGTGATTAGGTCCGCCTTTGCCATTTCGTGGAGCTCATTGTCGCCTAAGTCACCGACCTCGGCAGACTCATCTCGGCTTCATCCTTTCCGTAAGCCCTGCTTCCTTCTTTTCCGCTTTCTTTGATCGTTATTGGTTTTTCTCGCTTCTAATGTTCTGCTTTGTCATGTAATTTTTGAATCATTTGTTGATTTGGCATCGAATACTTGCACCATCTCACTTCGCTTTTGGCCTTCCACTTTCTTGTATTCCTGAATCTGAAACTTCTTTTGCTTTCCTGTTTTCCAGATTTTCTGCCTTCCATTCTCATTTATTCGTAGATTTAAGTTTGGGATTTGTTGTAGAACCATCAATCTCTAGGAAAGAATCAAACAATCAAGATTTTAGGTTTTAGCCGAGGTCCTTAAAATCCTTAAGAATACTGCTTCAGAGCCAAACACTTATAAAGACCATGGGTGTGTGGAAACATAGAGTGGATACCCCCACAAAACTAGAACACTTTAGGCAAGAATTCTCCATTCCAGATGATGTCCAACTCAGACTAGCTGGGGAGGAGGACTCCATTATGCCTGATGGCAACAAAATGCCTTTCCCCGTAGTTGCCTTTGTTCAGTGTGGACTTAGGTTCCCTCTTGATATCCTCCTCATGAGGTCCTTAACTACTACAAATTTCAACCCTATGCAACTTACCGTAAATGCCTATAGGACCCTTATCGGAATAATAGCTTTAGCTCGGCAAGAGGGTGTTAGAATCACTCTTGCCGATATCCAGTATTGTTACACCATGAGTGCCCTCAACCTTAAGGAGAAAGGTTTTGTGTATTACCTCAAGCCGAGGTCTACCGAATATAAGATTGTAGCCGAGCTCCCAGACTCCAACAAAGGGGCTCTTGAGGATTATCTTATTGTCACTGGGAACTGGGAATTTGGCCGGTGAAGAAGTCCACCTTTTCCTCTCCCACGAACAAGAAGGAGGGCAAGGGTAAGAGCCCATCTCGAACTACTTAACTGCTGTTTTTCTTCAATTTTCCAAAATTTTTATCTGCTTTCATGTTTTGTTCTGCTTTTGCAGACGTCACGACCTCCCAGGACTTTCGCTACCCCTACTTCCTCAGTTCGAATCAAAAAGCTTTTGACCTCCTCTGAGAAACGCAAAGGCCCTTTGGTAATCAACTTCATCCCCACATATACTTCAAAGTTGCCCGACGTTCCAAGACAGAGGAAGAGGAGCACCTCCTCATCAATCGCCTCCATCAACAAGTTGCTTCCACGCCCAACCACCCAAGAAAAGAAGCCGACGCAGACTCACAAAACAAATTAAATGGAAAAACCGAAGAAAACGGTGCTCAATCTCTTGGCCGACTGCCAGATGACATGGAGGATGAGCCACCAAACTATGCCCCCACCAAAACCGAAAAAGAACCAAGAAGGCCCAACCGGCGATGCCGAGGTCGAAGACGCTCGCCAATCTCCCACCTAGCGGAGAGCAGAAGACCACCTATGCTCTGTGAAGAGGTCGGCCGAGACGCAGCCTCGATCTGGTCCACCGAAAAAGCAAAAGCCTTCAACTCGGGATCCGTGGTTCCCAAAGTTCGGGAGCCCAAAATTACACTTGAGGACAAAGGCGGTTTATGCCAATGAAAGCGCCTCGACATTAACGCGTCGGCGTGGCACTCAAGATGGCCGTTCTCATCGAAGGTGATCTTGAGAAAACTCCAAGATCGTGAATATGAGAACTATGCCCTCATGTTGCAACGCTCGCCCAAGTAAGCCTTCGTAACTTTGATGATCTTGTTTTATCTTCATACTTGTAAAACATCATTTTCACTCTGTAATAACCTTTGTCTTTATGAACCGTCGCCGCTCAACATGCCCACGCCTTCTCTCAGAAGGCATTTGAAACAAGGGAGGAGCTCTCAATTAAAGAAGGAGTTTGTCGCCTTCAAAAGACCCAAAAAGAGATCAACTGAGGATGAAAAACCGGAAGAAAGCCAAGGCGCCACAAAGGCCCAATCACTTGCTCTTCAAAAGGCCGAGGTACCAGAACGCCAAGGAAGTTGCTGCCGAGAAAAGGAAGCCGAGGCTAAGAAGGCCGAGGCCGAGAAAGAGCTTAGGGATGCTCGCCACAAAAGAGGTCAAATCGGTCGCCACAACCAAGGCATGGCAGACGTTGCTGAAGACTACAAGCTTCAGGTCAAGCAAGCTTGCAACAAAGGATACGTCCTAGGTTGGAATGCTCTGACCAAAAAGCTTGATCTTCCAGTCGACTCGCCATGGCGCAAGACTGAGAGCCTGCGTCTTCCTTGCCCACTTCCTCCATCTCCAAGCCAAGATGAATCTGAATCTGAAGCCGAGGATGAAGATGAAGATAAAGATGAACCCTTGGTGAGGAAGGCCAAATCCCCTCCCAAGGCCGACCAGATTTTGGACCTCACTGGGGATGAACAGGTCGAGAAGCAATCCAAGGAAGCCGCTCGGTCGCCTGTCTTCTGATATGCTTCTAATTGGGAGAAGTGTTGATGAAACCTTAGCCGAAATCGACGCTGAGGTTGCGGCTGACAAACACTCCGAGGTCGTGGCAAATAAAGAACCTGGGGTTCCGGCTGAAAAGGATGCAGAGGTTGTGGACCCAAAAGACACCGAGGTGGTTCTTCCAGAACCTTCCGAGGTTCCAAATTTCAACCTTCTGCTCAAGTTGAAGAAGGACCTTGACGCTTTTTGTTTTCTTCTATTTCTTGTACTTTGTTTTTCTTTGTAAGTCGTTCCTTCATGCCGATGTGCCTCTCTTGTAA
The DNA here is from genome assembly GCA_025200525.1 of Camellia lanceoleosa. Classification (NCBI taxonomy): domain Eukaryota; kingdom Viridiplantae; phylum Streptophyta; class Magnoliopsida; order Ericales; family Theaceae; genus Camellia; species Camellia lanceoleosa. The sequence continues at coordinate 204,806,141 of CM045758.1, forward strand.
ACAATTTATTTATGCAATTGTTTATTCTTGAATGCTTCGTGCTTTTAATTCTTCTTTCGCTCAATGATTCTATACTTAGAATATTTTGCATGATTTCTGATTCTTCCTTTTTGCACAATCTCCTCGTAACATACCTCGGGCATTACACCGCAAATTTTACGTCGGCAAGAGACATCTTGTAAATTGTTACAAATTTCAACAAGCGAGGTCAAGGAATCTTCTTTAACTTTAACTTGTAAATTGCTACAAATTTCAACAAGTAAAGATATGAATTTATCTCAAACAACTTTAACTTGTAAATTGCTACAAATTTCAACAAGTAAAGATAAGGAATTTATCTCACTTAACTTTAACTTGTAAATTGCTACAAATTTCAACAAGTAAAGATAAGGAATTTATCTCAGCTTAACTTTAACTTGTAAATTGCTACAAATTTCAACAAGTAAAGATAAGGAATTTATCTCAGCTTAACTTTAACTTGTAAATTGCTACAAATTTCAACAAGTAAAGATAAGGAATTTATCTCAGCTTAACTTTAGCTAAGCATTACTAATGTCTTCTCTCTGCCCCCAATGTGAACCTAAGTTCCTCTTGGGTTCTCATTATTCAAAAAACAACATCGTGCCAAGTTGTATAAGTTCAGAGAAATTCTGCTAAAATTTTATTTATCATATCGGCAAGAAAAAATCGAACAATATCTAATGATAGAAAAACTTTAAATTACAAGTGTTCCATGGTCTGGGCAATGCTTTGCCCTCATTATCTTCGAGCCGGTATGCTCCATTCCCTAACACCGAAATTATTCTGTAGGGGCCTTCCCAGTTTGGGCCAAGTTTGCCTTCTCTGGCATCCTTCTTATTGCCGACCACTTTTCTTAAGACTAAGTCGTTGACCTGAAAATCCTTGATTGACCTTCTTGTTGTAAGCTTTGGCAAGTCGTTGTCGGTATGTCGCAAGTCGGATTGCGACTTTCTCTTCTTTCTTCTAGTAGGTCCAGATCTCTGCTAAGAGCACATCATTAGACCCGTTCTCAACTCCCCGTGTTCTCGATCCTCGATGCCGATCTCCAATGGAATGATCGCCTGCGCCATAAGCCATGGCAAAGGGGGATTCCCCTGTTGATCTTCTCGGCGTAGTGCGATAAGCCCAGAGCACGTTGGGCAATTCGTCTACCCACTTCCCTTTGGCTGCATGCAGCCTCTTCTTTATTCCATCTAGAATGACCTTGTTTGATGCTTCGGCTTGCCCATTACTTTGGGGAAAGCTTGGTGTTGAAAAGCAATTTTTTATCTTGAATTTGGCGCAAAAATTCTTGATGAGTTTGCTGTCAAACTGTGTTCCGTTGTCGGCAACGATTGCTCTTGGAATCCCAAATCTGGTAATGATGCTTTTCCAGATGAAGTTCTTCACATCCACATCTCGGATTTTGGCAAGAGGCTCTGCTTCTATCCATTTTGTGAAGTAATCCGAGCCACCAAGAGGTACTTCCGCTGCCCGCTTGTTGGGGCAATTTTCCAACAAGATCCATGCCCCATTGGGCAAATGGCCAAGCCGGAAACAGATTCAAGTCGCCACTGGTGGTGTATCAATGGTGCAAACCTCGACATTGTTCACACTTTACATAGGCTTGCGATCTTTTCGCATATAGGGCCACCAATACCCTCGGTAATGGCCCTATGTGCTAACGATCTGCCACCGTGGCTTCCACAAATTCCTTCATGAATTTTCAGACAGAAAGTCTTCGACTTGAAGAGGGTGTACGACCTTAAAAGAGGTCCATGAAGGATCTTCAGAGAGATGTCCTTCATTGCCGAATCAATCTTGCCGACTTCAACTGACCTTGTGTGCTTCCTTCCGATCTTCGGCAACTTGCCTTCTTTTAGGAATGCAACAATTGCATCCATCCAAATTTATCCCAACCGCACATAATGCTTCTTGCATTATGCTCGTGGTTCTATGCTCGAACCGGTAGGTAGTCAATCATTATTGTCCTTGTCTTCCGGTTTGTCTTGAACTTGCCAAATTGGCCAACGCTCGGCGTGGTTGTTGTCATCTCGGCTAACCCGAAGAAGTCGGCATTTGAAACATGTCCGCCACCGATGACTTCTTTTACGATGCCGACATTCTTTCATCTCGACAAACTCTCCTGTAGTTTGATTTACTATAAGTCGTGAATCACAAAAATAACTACCTCATCTCTCACGCTATTGCGGCTTCAATCCAAGAATCAATGCTTCATACTCCGCCATTGTTCGAGGCCTTGAACCCCAAATAATTGATCGCTTCCAATATCTCCCCATCGGGAAATTAACACTACTCAGCCTCCGCCGCCGGTTTGAGCTCCCATCAACAAAAAGTTGAAACGAGTTGCCGATGTAAATGCTGCAGGGTCTCACTTTCTCCTTCTTTGGTTCTTTGGCTTTCTGGGCTTTCTTCCTTGTTCAAGGCATCGTTCATCTCGGCCCGACGGAGCCCGATGTTCGATGTATTCTGGTGAGAACTCGGCCACAAAGTCGGCCAAGACTTGGCCCTTAATTGCGGTTCTCGGCCTAAACTCCAGGTCATATTGGCCCAAAACAACGGCCCATCTTGCAATTCTTCCAGTCAAGTCTCCTTGCTGCAACAAGGATTTTAATGGGTGCTCTGTCAGGACCACTATCTTGTGAGCTCGAAAATAGTGGTTCAAATTCTTTGAAGCCATTACTGTACAAGATTAATTTTTCTAATGGCAGATACCTTGTTTCTGCGTCGAAGGTCTTGCTCACATAGTAAACCGCCTTCTCGCTCTTTTCTTCTCGGATAATCACAAAGACTCACTCAAGTGCTCAAACAATTTAGGTATAAGAACAGCCTCCTGTGTTGAGGCGTTGAGAGGATCGGGCCGAGGTAAGGTACTTCTTCAGTCGGTCAAAGCGGCCTCGCATTCCTCCGTCCATAAAAATCGCGGGCCTTTTTCACCAGATTGAAAAAAGGTTTACACTTGTCCGAACTTCGCTTATAACTGTTTAGGGTCAGCGCCCTTCCAAAGGAGCATCCGAACTCGCTTAGGATGTCGGACTCAGTAATTCCGAATGGCCTTGATTTGATCCGGCCGCTTCAATGCCCTTCTTGTCACCAGTACCCCAAAAACTTCTGGGATCCGACTCCAAACGCCAAGATTTCGATGCGTTTAGTCGAGCCGATATGTTTTGAGTATGTTGAAGACCTCTTCTAAGTCGGTGAGATGATCCTTCGTTCCTTGGTCTTCACGACCATATCATCGATGTAGACTTCCACAGCTCGCCAATCAAGTGTCCGAACATCCGGGTCACCACTTTTTGGTAAGTTGCTCTGCGTTCTTCAACCCAAAGGGCATGACTCAGAATAAAGATGCACCTTTGGGAGTAATAAACGCTGCCTCCTCCTCATCCGGGGGGTACATGGCTATCTGGTGTTACCCCCTATATGCGCCCAGGAAGCTCACCCTACCATGTCCAGATGTGGCGTCCACCAACTGGTCGATCTTTGGCAGAGGGAAGCTATCTTTGGGACAGGCTTTGTTCAAATTTGTGAAGTCTACGCAGACCCTCCACTTGCCATTCTTCTTTTTACTACCACGGTATTTGACAACCACGTTGGATAATTGGCTTCTCGGATGGCCCTGGCCTCTAGAAGTCTAGCTACTTCCTCTTCCATCGCTCGACGTATCAACGTCGGTCTCTCGCCCGTTGTATTACTGTGTTTGGCCGACCATCAACGCGTTAGTCTGTGGCATGTGAACTTCGGGTCGATGCCAGCATTTCATAAGGTGTCCAGCGAACACCTCAATATTTTTTCTCGAAGGCTTCCAACTCCTTTCTTCTTCTCCGCTAATCCTGCGCTTGAAGAAAGAAGCGTTCTCATCACCCTCTTGGGCGAAGACTTTCTTCAATGCTTCTTCACTCTTCTCGGCCGGCTCCTGCCGACATCATCTAGGACTTTCATGTCCTCTTCTTCAACCTTCGCTCACGGTTCTCGAATCTGCGCAGTTAACTTCATTGCCGCCATGGAGCGGTTTTTACGCAAGAATCGATCTCCTCGATTTCCTCAATCCCATGTTCATTGGGAATCGCAGCAGCTTGATGCAAGGTGGAGGAATCGCCCCCATTGCATGCAACCACGGCCTCCCCAGATGATGTTGTAAGGCGGCGTATCAATCACAATAAATTGTCCTCACCTTCTTTGTGCCGGCTTGTACCTCCAAGCTTGTTGCGCTAAAGGCCACGCCGGCGTTCCATTGAAGCCACCATCGGGCCGTTTGATCGCTCCATGTCATCGGGGTGAAGGCCTAACTCCTTGTAGCATCTCGACATACATGATGTCGCAGAGCCTTGATCAATCAAGATGCGTTTACTGGCACTCCCCAACCCGGAGGGATACTACCAGGCATCATTGTGCGGTGTCCGAACCATGTCAAGGTCGCTTCGTGAAGGTTATCATAGGTCCTCGGCAATCTTCAAAGCCGAGGTCTTTTTCATCGACCTGGTTGACATGCTGCAGATGTTTCACCCTCTGCGTCTCCCCCCGTATGTCGTTTTCGTTCACCTTTGAGTGGATCACGTTAACCACCCGAGGTCCACCCGCTCGTGGTTCTTTGTCTTTGGGGCGGGACTGCTGGTGCTTGAGGCAACCGTGCCTGTTCTTCCCTGGTTCGGGCCTCATCCACAAGATCTCTTAAATGGCCTTGTCTGACCAGATCTTCTAAGTGTGCTTTAAGGGCCCTGCAACCCTGAGTTGGGTGGCCCTGCTCATTATGGTAGGCACAACGCCTACCGAGGTTTCTCCCCATGAATTCTCCTTGTGCTCTTGCCGGCGCCCTGAAGTAGGGCTGATTTCGAATTTGGTCAAGGACCTTTTGGATCGGAATTCGAAACACCGTCGTCACTGCTTGTTTAGTCCTCAACTCTGTCTCCTGTTTGTTTTGTCCATTGTTGCCTCGGCCTCGCTTCGGCGAGCCGTTGCCTTTTTCTGTCTTTGTCTCCTTGTTCCCCGAGGTATCCTCCTCGGCTCGTGCATACTTCTCAATCCTCGCCATGAGCTCTTCCATACTCTTCGGCAGGGTTTTTGCTAATGACTTCCGCAGTGGACAGTCATCCTTTAGGCCGTTCTTGAAAGAGACGACCGCCACCTCTGTTGCACTCGGTGTATTCGATTGAACACCTCATAGTACCGCTTATGAGGCTCGAGGCTCTCATCTTTGCCGATCTTCGTGGCCATCAATGCATCCACCCTCAAAGGTTGCGGTTTGTTTGTTATGAACACGCCACAAACATCTCGGCCAGCCTTCCCACTCTTTACGCTCCCTTCTAGTTTGTGGAACCAATCGATGCAATCTCCCCAAAGGATGAAGGAACACTTTGCGAGAACAACGGCTCGTTCACCTTGATAACGCCATTGAATTCAAAAATAATCCAACATGGAAGTTAGGGTCTGACTTACCATTATATATCTGGATCCTCGGCATGCTGAATCTTTTTGGAGCCACGAATTTGTCCAATTCCACCGAGAATGGAGTCCTCGCTTAACTGGGAGGTTACTTGGCTCCAAAGATTCTCCTGCTTTCCTCTTGAGGTAGTCTCTCAAGTCCTCTTTACTTCTCCTGCACTCGGTGTCAATGGACTTCAAATTTTTGGGCGCTTACTCTCGGCCTCATGGTGGCCTTTTGATCCTTCTCCGCAGGACGCATCAAAACACAACACCGCCTTTAACATGCCGATGTTCTTTGGGGTCTGCATCCTTCACGATGTGTCCTTGGGACTCTTCTCTCCTCGGCTCTTCGGCCGACCTCCTGGATGGTCGGTGAGAGTGCCTTCCGCCTCGTATCTTTGAGGGCTGGGACTTCTTTCCGTCCCTTCTTTGGGCGTTCTTCTTTGGCATTGGTGTGTCTGCAATGGGTATGGTATACGTGCATGACATTATTCTCGCATCATAAAGTTGACGATCGATTGAAGGTCACCATTTATGTGCCATCTCCTTTACTTCTTCATCCCTCCTCGACATCTGTCTTTCCGTGTCCGGAGGTCATCCTCGTAGTACTTGCTCGTTCGCTTTCTTTGATGTGTCGCCGCCCGCCGACGTCTTTTCTCAAGTGATTCTGATCACGAGTTTCTTCGTTGCGGTCGCCTCCTTCCACGTTAGGATCGACAGGTCTTCCACTCCCAGATGGAGTGTCGTCCCCAATATTTTCCTTCTGCGCGTTATCAGCCATCTACTCTTCTTTCTTTCCCACAGACGGCGCCAAATTGTGTGAGTGATTTTCTGACCACACTGCCCTCCTTAGTGATTCAACGGTAGAACACAGGCAGAGTAGACGGCTCCTTGTAACCTGCACAGAAGGAAAAGACTCCGGCGGTGGTTTCGACCACCCGGGGGTACTCCGACGATCAAGTCAGTATATCTCTCAAGGATAATCAAGTACTTAACTCACTAACTTGAGTATAAAAAACGTACCTTAGACCCATGGGGGTGCCTCTCTTTTATAGCCAATCCAATCCTAGTCCCAACAGGAACCCGGTCCTAATGGACTTAGGACTCCTGCTAATTTAGGACTCTCAGTGGAATTAAGACATACTCCCTAAGAGTTTATCTTTACCCCAAACTGAAGTCTTCCCCCAACCTTGGACTCTTGTCCACATCCAGGTTTGAGCTTCCTCCTCATTCTAGGACTCTTGTCCTTTATCCGCTTATCCCGGATTCCGATATCTCCGGAGGTATCATCGGCCTAGCCAAGATAACCTCGGCACAACTACCATAACACGTGGGGAACTCTGCTGACACTTCGGTGTCACCTCGGCCACGTGTTGGTACTCAGAAAATATATCCCCACACAAACATAAATAAATATGTGAAACCATTACTCCTCCAAATCGAAATTTAAATCAGTACCTAAATCAATGATTCAAACAGAGTGTAATATGATATTTAAGAAATCGTATATATACACCGAGTCACTTTTGTTTCTAACTTATTTAATAAATGGTGCTTGTATGTCGCATCTCATAAAATTTTTCACTACATTATTAGCAAGTAATTATTCACAGCCATTGGTGGCAATAATGCAGTCATGTTATAAATTCATCCATGCCATTGATTTGTGTAGTGTCCTTGTGAAATCCATACAAATCAATAGGTTGGATGGGTTTGTGACAATGTGCATAATTGTTGTATTGATGTACAATATCACACAGGCAATAGACCATGTTGTTTAGTGATTATTGAAGAATTGTAATTAATAATTCATTAAGTTTCATTATATTAAAAGACATTATAATTAAAATATAAATGGGGAACATCGCATAGAAGAATCAGTAGTAGGTTTTATTGTTTATTATTAAAACCTCTCATGACACTTGGCTTTTTAGCTAAAAAAAAGCACTTATTGAAAACACAGTTTCACTCATATTACTCCATATGTGATAAGATGATTAAATTTAGAGATCCAGCCCAGACCCTGCCAGCTTTGAACTTGTAATTCCATCAAGACGCTCTTTCATCTCCAATGTCAAACTGTTCTTCCAATCCCCAACAACCCCAAGCCTAAAATAAGCACTTTTGGGAATCCTAACCCAAGGCTCAACCCCATTTTGATTAACCTCCAAGCTTTTCATCCTCTCAAGGCTACACCTCCACAGCACCTTATCAACTTCTTCTTCTTCTCCTCCAAAAGGCCTTCCCAGAAAAGCAGCCAGTTTCTTCACCTCCCCACTCGAATCCCTCGTCATCTCCTCATATCTCATGAAGAGAATTTTGTCAGGCCTTTTCAAGCTTTCTTTCCAGTACTCGAGAACGTGGTCGTGGAACGGGCCACAAGCATGAACCCCATTGCAAAACTTGTTGAAGGTCTCAGCCAGGGGGAACGGGCCTTGCTCGCTCGTCCTGGCTGAGTTTATGAAGTGCCATAGGGATACAAAGGCGTCCTTTGGATTTCGAGTGATGTACACCATCTTGCAACCTGATGATTTGTTCAATCTTAAAATTAGTAGAATTATAAAAAAATAATAATAATAAAGAGAAATCTGTCAAAGGAAAATTCATATAATTCATCAACTGAAGAATCTTAAGTCTTACCATCACTTCACTTTGATGATCCAATATATTCAATTTTTATGTCAATTTGTGTATATCATTGAAAAAAATCATGATCAAATTATATTAATAGTAATTATATGATTTTATCATATTTATTTTAAAAAAATAAACAAAAATATGATTTTAAAAGTATATAATGTTCACTTGTAGAGACAAATATAATCAGTTTGCTTGGTTTTGGTTTTCAGAAAACACTTTTTAGAAAAATCTACTTTTTTATTTTTCGTATTTTTCTTTTTATTTTCAATGAATTTTTAAAATATTTAAAAAAAAAATTTTTTAATTTTTTTTAAACACGCCTAACATAAATATACTTAAAAGTAGAGTATTTGTAAATTTTTTTTAATACCAAAAATATAAAAAAATTTACAAAAATTCAGTATATTTTTTTGTATTTTTGTACATTTATTAATTTTTTTACAAATATTTTACTATTTAGATACATCTAAGTAAGGTATATCTAACAAAATAAAAAAAATACTTAAAATTTAAAAATATTTACTAAAAATAAAAAAATACGAAAAATAAAAAATTTAATTTTTAAAAAACTAAAACCAAACATATTGAATAAAATTATATACTAACATATTTTTATGAATACTTCACATAAAATGACTAAAAAAATCTCTCCATTTATGGCAAAAGAAAACTCTCACAATAAAATATTAAGAAATAAATAATAACAAAAAGTTAGTGGAAGCAATCATGATTCTTGCATCACAAAACAGTAAACAAAATAAAATAAATAAATATTTTAACATTAAATAATAATTTTAAAATTACATATTTTTTTTAAAATTCGGTCAGGATCACCTGAGCTCCGGAGGGACTCCGGTAGCATCTTGTATGGCAAGTGGGTTCGAAAGAGCCTCGGGGAGGGCATGGCTGAGAGATGACAAGTAGATTTCTCTGCAAATATTTGAATTTCCAGAGATGGGATGAGCTCATTGGGATGGTTTTTGATGAGAGGGTCGTAATTGTCATCATCTTCATGGCCAGCCAAACGAGCATTTGGGTTCATGATGGTAGGGATGAGTGCTTTGAGCCATGTGGTGCCAGTCTTTATGGAGGAAGCAAGTACGATGTCGTCGTCACGAGGTTTGAAGCTTGATTGTGCTGCAATGGCGGCCACAAGGTGAGGAAGCCTGTACCAGAAGCCTTCCCACATGTAGAGATCGTTTATTCCTCTCCATGTTTCTCGAGGAAGATCATCAAACAATGGACAAGTAGAGGAGGAAGTGTTTGGGGAGCTGTTATTAGTTGCCATGACCCGAGAAGATGAGGTTTAGGAAGTTGGAAATGGTTAGATCTTTTTAGTGCCCTTTGTTTATCTATAGGGTTTGGTTATGGAGTGCAACTTACACCTTACACCTTATACCTTACACTTTTACTTTTTATGAAAAATTAAACCTTACACTTACACCTTTTTTGAGATTGCACACCATATGCAACCCACTTACACCTTACACCTTACACTTACATCTTATACTTATACTTACACCTTACACTTATACCTTTTGTGTAAGTGACACATGGTGTGCACTTGCACATTTAAGAAAACTCCTTATCTATATTCAAATCTTCTTAAAAAAAAATGAGGTGAATTGAATCATAATTCACATGTGCCTTTAAAAACATACTGTCCATTTTTCAACTTATATTTGTCGTGTATGAATATAAAATTATTAATCTTTGATCAATATAATTTCGTTTATAATGATCCATTTAAGAGAACTTTAAAAATTAAATAGTTTAAATCAACAAAATGAACCCATAACAGATTGAATTGAACCCTCTAGCTCTAGTCCTTAATAAATCACAACAAATACTAACAACAATTTTCTAGTTGATTTTTTGCTTATTTATTTATTTTTTACTATTTTAGAATCTAAAAAAATGATGCTTGTATGTCACATTTCATAAAATTTTTCACTACATTATTAGTTTAAGTAATTATTCACAGCCATCGGTGACAATAATGCGGTCATGTTACAAATGCATCCATGCCATGGATTTGTGCAGCGTCCTTGTGAAATTCATATAAATCAATGGTTTGGATGGGTTTGTGACAATGTGTGTAATTGTTGTATTGATATAGAATATCACTCAGGAAATAGACCATGGTTTAGTGATTATTGAAGAATTGTAATTAATAATTCATTAAGTTTCATTATATTAAGAGACATTATGATTAAAATATAAATTGAGAGCGTCGCAAGAAGACTCAGTAGTAGGTTTTATTATTTATTATTAAAACCACTTATGGAACTTGGCTTTTTAGTTAAAAAATGCACTTCTTGAAAACACAGTTTCACTATTACTCCATATGTGATAAGATCATTAAATTTAGAGATCCAGCCCAGACCTTGCTAGCTTTGAGGTTGTAATTCCATCAAGACGCTCTTTCATCTCTAATGTCAAAATGTTCTTCCAATCCCCAACAACCCCAAGCCTAAAATAGGCACTTTTGGAAATCCCAACCCAAGGCTCAACCCCATTTTGATTAACCTCCAAGTTTTTCATCCTCTTCTTCTTCTTCTCCAAAATGCCTTCCCAAAAAAACAGCCAACTTCTTCACCTCCCCACTCGGATCCCTTTTCATCTCCTCATATCTCATGAAGAGAATTTTGTCAGGCCTCTTCAAGCTTTCTTTCCAGTATTCGAGAACGTGGTCATGGAACGGGCCATAAGGATGAACCCCATTGCAAAATTTGTCGAAAGTCTTAGCCAGGAGAAGCGGGCCTTGCTCGCTCCTTCTAGCTGAGTTTATGAAGTGCCATAGGGATACAAAGGCGTCCTTGGAATTTCGAGTGATGTACACCATCTTGCAGCCAGATTATGTAACAGAAAACGTGAAGAGCAGAGTCTGAAATAAAAAATATATCTGATTTTTTTTTTTTTCCTAACAATTTGTTCAACCTTAAAATTATTAGAATTATAAAAAAAATAAATAAAGAGAAATCTGTCAAAAGAAAATTCATATAATTCATCAACTAAACAGTCTTTAGTCTTACTATCACTTCCACTTTGATGATCCAATATATTCAATTTTTATTTCAATTTGTGTATATCATTGAAAAAAATCACATTGATCCATGATCAAATTATATTAATCGTAATTATATGATTTTATCATATTTATTTTTTTTTAAAAACAAAAATATGATTTTAAAAGTATATAATGGTCCTGTTTGGCCATTCATGGGTCAGGCTATTTTAGCCTCCTTCACAAAAAAAAGTCATGTAGCCTACTGTAGCTGAGGTACCAACTTTTGTGGCCAGCTAGATGTCACTATGTTAATAAAAATACATTTTTACCCTTTGTGGTCCTCATATCCAAAAAAAACAAAAGGACAACTAATGATTTGCCTTTCATCTCTCTCTCAACTGATGATTTGACATATGCATAGTAATAATTTACTCTCGGAGCTCCACAATAATAATTCATTTTGAAAAATTTAGGATGTTATCAGTTTGATTTTGAGAGATAAATTTTTAAAAAAAAAATTTAAGAAAAAAATTTAGAATTTTTTTTGGATTTATTTGATTGCATATTTTAAAAATAATTTTAGAATGTGAGAGTTTGAGATAATTTGATATTTTGTTATAATTGAATATATGTGTGATGGAAAAAGTCATTGAGAAGGAGAGATGAGAGAGAAAAAATGATTAATTGATATGTCAAAGATAGAAAATGATTTTGAAATTATTTTTTTTTTAAATCACTAAACCAAATAAAATTTTAAAAAATTAGTACATTTTACAAATATGTGCATTGATTTTTTTACAAACAACAACGTTAATTAATTTTTTACAAACAAATTTTGGAACCCAAGGGAACACTGCCACGTGCACATCAACCTTGTGTATTTTATAAGGGTCCAGCTTGTCTGAAGTTGAGATCAAGACAGGACCCGTCCAGTTCGGCTCATGGGACCCATTTTTTGGGCTTGTTTTGATAATTCAAACCGTTTAATGTGTAGAACTCGTCGAGTACTACATGCCTGTAAAAAATCACGTTGATCGGATATCAATAGCTATGTGATCAAATTATTTTTGTATAAAAAAATAGACGGTGAAACAATTAACGGTTGATAAAAAACTATTTTGTTCACATAGCTATCGATATCCGATCAACGTGATTTTTTACAGGCATATAGTACTCGACGAGTTTTACACATTGAACGGTTCGGATTATCAAAATGGGACCCATGGTGGGGCCCCACCGGCCAAACAGCACAGTCCAGTCTGATCTTGGACTGGACCAAAGCCATGCCATTTTATAAATATCTGTATGGACAATTTGGTAAATTTACATTTCATCATCATTTCAAACACATTTTTTAATACAACAATTTCAAAAAAATTCATCCCATCTTCCCAAACACAAAAACTAAAATAACTTACTAAAATAGTCAAAAAAGTCAAAAAGATTAAAAAATAACCACTTCCCAAACACAAGTAATATTTATTTGTAGAGACAAATATGATAAAATTATATACCAACATATTTTTATAAATACTTCACAAAAAATGACCCAAAAAAATCTCTCCATTTATAGTAAAAGAAAACTCTCACAATAAAATATTAAGAAATAAATAATAATAAAATGTTAGTGGAAGCAATCATGATTCTTGCATCACAAAAAAGGAAACAAAATAAAAAATAAACATATATATACATATTTTTTTTTTCACATCAAATAATAATTTTAAAATTATATATATATATATATATATATGTATGTATATGCTCACTCTGTCCCAAAATAATGGTCCATTTTGAGAAATTCAACTTTTTTTTGTAGTACAATTATTGCATTTGAAAAAAGTTGATTTTTCAAAATTATCCTTTTGATAGTATATTTTTTGGAAATATCAATGTCATAATTATACTTTTTATATTGTTTATTAATTTAAAAGAAAGGTAAAATAAGAAATTTACATTATTTTTGTACTTGATTTTTAAAGAGAGACTAATATTTTGGGACAATGAAAAATAGAATAAGGAACTAATATTTTAAGACGGAGGGAGTACATAATTTTTTAAAATTCGGTCAGGATCACCTGAGTTCCGGAGGGACTCCAGTAGCATCTTGTATGGCAAGTGGATTCGAAAGAGCCTCGGGGATGCCATGGCTGAGAGATGATAAGTAGATTTCTCTGCAAATATTTGAATTTCCAGAGATGGAATGAGCTCATTGGGATGGTTTTTGATCAGAGGGTCGTAATTGTCATCATCCTCATGGCAGCCAAACGAGCATTTGGGTTCATGATGGTAGGGATGAGAGCTTTGAGCCATGTGGTGCCAGTCTTCATGGAGAAAGCAAGTATGATGTCGTCGTCACAAGGTTTGAAGCTTGATTGTGCTGCAATGGCGGCCACAAGGTGAGGAAGCCTGTACCAGAAGCCTTCCCACATGTAGAGATCGTTTATTCCTCTCCATGTTTCTTGAGGAAGATCATCCAACAATGGAGAAATAGAGGAGGAAGTGTTTGGGGAGCTGTTATTAGTTGCCATGACTAGAGAAGATGAGGTTAAGGAAGTTGGAAATGGTTAGATCTTTGAAAAATGCTTTAGAGCTCGAATTCTCCGTGGCTCAAGTGGCCCGAATCCACGACGTTGTTTTGGATTTTTTTTTTTTTGTCCTCTTTTATATCTGAAGCAAAAACAGAGGGAGGAAGGAAGAGAGAGAGAAGAGAGAAGACAGAAGAGAGAAGGAAGGGGGAAGAGGGAGGGGCTGCGACCACCTACACCACTCCGTTGCCACCACTGCTGCGACCACCACTATGTGTGTGTGTTTCATGGATTTGGCTTCCAGATCTGTATGTGTGTGTGGGTTTGATTTTCTAGATGTGTATGTTGGGGAGGGTTTGATTTGTGTGTTTCATTGATTTGTGTGGGTTTCTTCTTCTTTTTCTGTATGATGTGTTGGTTGTTGATGATGATGATGATGATGATGATGATGATGATGATGATGATGTGGTGTTAATGATGATGATGATGTGTGGTTTGTTGATGATCTCATCTTCTCTTCTTTCTTGTTCTTCTTCTTCTGCTTTCTTCTTCTTCTAAGTTATGGAACAGGATGAAGAAAAGGGGCCCAAAAAAAAAAAAAAAAAAAAAGAGAGAAAAGGCAAGAGAGAAAAGAAAAAAAGATGAAGAGAAGGAGAAAGAGAAAAAGGAAAACAGAAAAGGGGAATAGATCTGTATACACACAGAGGAGACTCTTTTTCTCTCTTTCTCTTGCGTGTATCTGTGTTAGGAGGGAGTGTATGGAATGGACACTAATGGTCAAATACCACAGTGATAGAGGTGAGGGAGATTGATGAGCCACTTATTAACTGTGGTGGTACATGTACCAATTAGTCTACTAACTAGTGTACCAACACTAGTTATGACATTATTATTGATCCCACTTAGTAATCACATTACAAATATTAAAAACCTCTTAAATTATGTCACATCATCAATTAGTACACTAGTTAGGCCATCTCCAACCGTTCACCAAATCCAACATCAAATTTAAATTTGATGAAAAAAAGTTACTTTTTGTGCTCCAACGGTTGCACCAAAACAGTATCAAATTGAGAAAATATCAAACGTTTCACCAAACTGATGACGGCTTGTTCCTTTCACCAATTCACTATGCATAGCCGTTAAAGTAGAAATTTGTGAAAATTTTACACTATAGGTCGACCATCCGGTTGACCAACCGGTCGACCGGCTCATGCAAAAATTGGCCTGCGAACTGGTTCAAATGATTCAAATTACTGGTTCAAACGATCGGCCGGTCGATCCACCGAATGTCCCTTTCCTTTTTTGATGTACACTACAGTAACCATAACTATTGGAGCTACGTGTATCAGATCAAGAAAATCAACTTTTTTTTACTCAAATTTGGTGAAAATTTTGCTAAACCGTTAGAGATGCTCTTAGTACACTAATTGATACATATAACATTATTCACCTATTAATGAAGTTTAGGTAAGGTTCAATGTCAACCATGCTTTCTTAAGTGAATGGATAACACACACACACTCTCTCTCTCTCTCTCTCTATTATTATGGCTCTCTCTCATCTTTCTACCACACAGTTTTGATTTAAATCTTTCCAAGTTTAATTTTTTATTTTGATTTGAATCTCTTTGGGTTTGATTTTTGGTTTTAATTTGTGGATTTGATTTTTGATTTTGATTTGAATCTCTTTGGGTTTGATTTTTGGTTTTAATTTGTGAGTTTAATTTTTAGTTTTGAGTTTTGGATTTGATTTGTCTAATTGGTTTTGATTTTTGATTTTGATCTCTCTGCTCTTCCTCTCCTCACCTCTTCTCTCTTCTCCTTTCTTCCTTCTCTATGGAACATGCGAGTTATGAAGAAGGGATAAAAAAAAAAAAAAAAAATCCCAAAACAACGTCATTTTAAATTTTGGACCACTTAGGCCTCCCATCTTTCAAGCTACATAGCGGGATTGTATACTAATCTATTAAAAGAAAAATTAAATGGATTGAATAATGGTTCACATTTGTCTTAAAAAAATAAATAATTAACTTTATCTATGAACAATCCATTCAAGAGAACATTAAAAATTAAATGTTTAGATCAACAAAATGAATCCATGATGGATTGAATAATTGCTTTTCCAGTTGATTTTTTTATTATTTATTATTGTTTTAGAATCTAAAAAAATTAATATGTTTAGTAATAGTTAAAAAGTAATATTTTAATAGTTTAAAATTCTCTTAAATTTAAATTTAAATTTGATCTTGACATCTAGGCGCTTAAAACCCACCACGGTTCAAATTATTGAAACATTATAATCAACCAAACAATTACTTATTCATAGAAACACTTATTTAACCAACAAACGATTTATAGATAATCAAACAAATCTAACTACTATTTTCTCTCTTTTAATTGTCTAATAAAAATAGGGGAAAATTTTACACCTCAGTGGTGTAAAAAAAACCCATTACAAACATTATAAATATTAATAATTAAAATCAAACTTTTTCACTAATGTTTAATAATTTTCCCAAATCTGTCCTTAATAGTAATTTCTCCTAAAAATAAACCAACATATTCTATCAATCCTCAAAAATCACCAAATAATTGCATGCAGAATGATAAAACAATTACACTGTCTACGTGAGTACGAAGTTTCAACAACAATATTATTAACGACAACACACCAAATACACTGTCGAGATTATGGTGAGATCTCCGAATCTTGAAATCAAGTTAAATAAATTTTAACCAAAAAGCTTCCTACCCCCAGCTGAGAGTTGACCCCCAGTGAGGTGCCATTGGGAGATTGGTCAAAAAAAAAACAGTTTTTTTTTTTTTTTTTTTTAGCGAATAGGGGATCACCACCTCACTGGGGGTCGACCCCCACTGGGTGTATGAATCACGGCTGAAATTTTAAAAAGGTGTGGCTAACATGGAAAATTTTAGTATAATAATCCTACCACATCATTACAAATATATGTTATTATCAATTAATAATAAAATTATAAATGATAGTGAACATCATTCACTGTGCTTGATTACCAGTTTTCCAAAACACTTTTCAAAAAATTTTACTTTCTTATTTTCTGTGTTTTTTTATTTTTACTGAATTTTTTTAATATTTTAAGCAATTTTTTTACTTTTTAAACACACCCAACATAAATACACCTAAAAAGTAAAAAAAATCTTTTAAAAATTCACTAAATACCAAAAATACAAAAAAAATACAAGAATTCAATACATTTTTTGTATTTCTATGTATTTATTAATTTTTTAAAATATTTTTTCACAAATTTTTTACTTTTTAGATACCTCTAACTAAGGTGCATCTAAAAAAGTAAAAAAAATGTTTAAAATTTAAAAAATATTCACTAAAAACAAAAGAATACGAAAACTAAAAAACTCAATTTTCAAAAAACTTAATCCAGAAAACTCAAACCAAACACACTTTATTATCAGCAACGTCAAAACACGGTATGAACACAATGAACCACACTACCATTTAATGGCATTAAATCTTTTCTTCTTCTTTTTCCACAAATGTTACAGTAATCTTGCAGAAGACACCCACCCGAATCCAGGAACAATGAATTACCTATTATACAAAAGATTCTTCTAGAGGAAGGACCATCTATACAAAAATGAAAGACAGAATACGAAAAAAATGGTGTGGCTGCAACAACAAATAGAAACCCAACCAACCCTCGCCATCCCCCCTCGGCCTTCCCTCCCCTTGTTTCCCATGTCCCAAAGACCAAACTGTTAGTTTTATCCTCAATCGATTCTACCATTTTTTTTCTCATGAACAAGTGGGGACTATAAAATGTTTAACACATACTCTGATTTAGATGGCATCCAAAATTGGCAAGAAAGTGCGAAGAGAATAGATGTTAACAACGTACACTTACAATGAACCTCAATGCTCCAGGTTTTCAAAAGTTTTGTTCATAGAAGTTCCTTGTCATAAAATGTGAGAAGCTGCTTCACATGATTATGCCAAGCAGCAACATTTTGCCCATCAACTGTAACCCAATCAACAACAGTCGATGCCGGTTGTTCCCACCATTCATCAAGCTGCATGCAAGTGTGGGAATATGAAAACTTTGAAGAGTATATAGAAGTGGAAAAAGATAAAAAATTAACATCCACAACATATCAGCTTAAAAGTTTAGAACTTTATCCAACACACTCCACGCAACTACAATTCAAAATTCATTCAATTCAATATGCCCAAATTATTATTAGGACTAGTTTCCCTTAGGCTAAGTTTGGCATCCTATAAAAAATTCAAAAAGTTAAAAAGTTACTATCTTATTTAAGTCATATTATCTTATTTAAGTCACATCACTTCTCTACCACATCACTTCAAACCTAACCCATATTTCATAAAAAATCAAAAAGTGCACTTATTTAGATCATCTCAAACAACCCCTAAATATCTGCAGATGAAAGGATATGTTTAGTGCAGGTGGGAAGGAAGGCAGCACAATGCAATGTAACTTGAATTTAGGACCAGCCCAGGTATTGGCAATATATATCCATTTCTGAATCTGCCTTTTACTATGAGGAAGGTATGTGCTTTAGTCAAAGTACACACGGGTGGATGTGTGCATGGAAGAAGCACAAACAAATTTATTTCTATACTCAAGTCAAGTTTTCCTGGGTTACAATTATCAAAATAGGTAGCAGCACTACAGATTTACTACTACCCCAAGCGATGTCAGGATGCCCAACTCAATTTAAGGAAAAAGGTCAGATCACTTCAGTCAGACAGGCCGATCTTCAGTGTGAATTTTTCATAAAGTGAGACGAATAAGGATGGAAGCTCAAAATTTATGAAAAAACATTCAAAGAACTTCAGTTCTCAACAAAAACAACAAAAAAATACGGAATTTTGTCATTTTTTCAGAGATGGCATGTGTACAGTAAATTAGATAAAGCTTTTGGGAGTGCACCCATGAGTGATGAAAATATAAAAATCATGACTTTATGAATGATAGTTACTTACCAAACCCCCGACATATTTGCAATCTCCAAGGCATTTTTGAGCATTCATAATTGCACACTTTAGTTCAGGTAACCACTTTTCCATGACAGTTTTCTCTTGCTCAGCAGCTAAATTCAAACAGTAACTTGTGGTCCTGCAAGGATTTTCTTTGAATGAATGCTCCAAAATGGACAAGGCACAAGGAATGCTCAAAAATGGATATAGGCAATTCGGTGGTCACACACATTGAAGCATAACTTCCAGTATTAAGACGCTAACACAATGTGTGAACCATATCCAACAACAAAATTGGATGTGACAGATGGATCTATACTTCCAGGCTAATGAAAACAACAATTCCTAAACAAGGCACAGCAGCAGATTGGTCAGGTCCTTGTTTTCCCTTCTGTAGCTAAGAATGGCATTCAACCAACTATACTATCTTCAGTGGGCTTCCTTTCATATTGATGAAAATTAATAGGAAGATTGGGGAAAAGTTTGCTTTCGGCAATATGCAAAGTTTTCAGATGGAAACATTATGTATTGTCCAGTATATATAAGAGAAAACGTACAGTTTCAGCAGTACCTTTCATATTCTTGTTGTGCACGGTAAGCATGATTTAACAATGAATGACCGCTTTCAACAAGATCCCGCCGTATATGGACCAAATTGATGCCCTTTGCCAAGTCCTCCAACACACAAGCCTCGGAACCACGAAGCTTCAAGCAGAATTCTAGGGAGTCTAATACTGATGTCAAACCAGCATCTGAACCTTCAAAACCTGATCAGAAATCATTTAATTAATATGATGAACAAGTAGAAAAAAAAATTAAGGGTAATACTGCAAGCAGGTAGCCATTAATAAACTTTCAAAATTCCATGAGCAAATTATAACAGTCACTCCTAAATCTACAAGGTTGCAAACATTCTCAGGTAGCCATTCGAAAAGGTACCTACAAAAGCCATCAAGGGCCAAAACCAGACTCTATCTAAAAAGTGGATCAGTTCCCAATTACACAAATACTAAAGATTGTCTCTTACAACCCGGATCAGTTAAAAAGTGGTGGATCAAAATCAAGTCAGCTCCAAATGCAAGAATACAAAAAAAATATCTTCTGTAACTGTGACTTGGATCAACTAAAGATATCTTTTAAACAAGAAAGAAGATATGAATGCTCATCAGTCATTCATTAATTGAAAAGTTAGAATTGCTTCTGTCAAGAAGATTGTGTCAAAAGTAGTGCATACTAAAATTTGCTCTGCTTTTGTCATGTTTCAACACAATTTTAAACCTAATAAAACTTTTAATTCAACACTTTGACAAGTAATCCCACTAATGTATTTCAAAGATTGAGTCATCCTGCTCTGTAAGGGCCTATTTCCAGACTAAACTCTTAACCCTCAATGCAGAATTCAGTTTTGTAATTATATAAGTTATCATTAAGACTGTCTTCAAGTTTACCTCAGACGTAGCTCCTTTCACACCAAACTAGTACTAGCTTTTTTTTGAAAAGGAAGATTTTTTGCCACATGAAACCAATACTCTATCTAACGACTGAAATGCTATATATATATTTTTTCCTATCTAGGTGCTGGTAGTACTCCTTTTCACATGCATTCATTGCAGAAACAGCAAGTCAACAGACACAATGGCAGAGCCCCTGAGGTATTGCCAGAGAACAATGTAAATATTAAATATGGTGAACCTGAGATTTTGACATTTCACAATAGTACACACTATAAAGTTAAAACAAGGTTACACCAATGGCATGGGATATAATGTTGAAGGCATATATACTGACATTTATTAGATGAACCCAAAGTAATTTTCAAAATAAATACATAAAATTAACCCAAAACTAAATTAGATCAATTCCTTGGTCTAGATGAACCCAAACCATTTTGTCCGCCCATACATATGGAGCCTAATTGATTGCACTACAAAATAAAACAACTTCAAAAAACTGATCTTAAGAGGTGTTTGGGATGATTTAAATAAGTATACTTTTTGATTTTTTACGAAAAGATATGCAAAAAAGTACAGAGATAATGTGACCCAAAAGAAATAAATGGTTGAATTACACTAACAGTCCTTATAGTTTAGGACTCGTGTCACTTTAGTCCTTGATTTTTCAATTGTGACACATTTGATCATGAATTTTGAAGTTTGTTCCAAATAAGAATAATTGGAGATACCATCGCTCAATTTTAAGGACAAAGTCGTCAATTTGATAAAATATAAACTAATTTGACAAAAATAAATGCCAAAAAAATATTTTTGAATTTTTAAAAATTATTTCTATTTACCAAAGATAAAATTATGTAAAATTGATAAACCTTTTACACATTTATTTTTTATTTTTACCAAATAAATTTTTATTATGTATTTAGATGATGATCATGTAATGGGTGGTTTTTTTTTTTTTCATTAAATTAGTTTCTATTTTTTCAAAAGTCAAATATCACGACAACTTTAATATCATTATTAAACCAATCCATTAAATCAAAAAATCCAAAACTAAAAACATTTCATATATATCGATTACGCATTAAAAGCTTAATAACCACTTATTACATGAACATCATCCAAATACATAACAAAAATTACTTTAGTAAAAATAAATAAATAAACAAATAAATGTGTAAAAAATTTATTAATTTTACATAATTTTATCTTTGGTAGGTAAAAATAATTTTTACAAATTTAAAAATATTTTTTTGACATTTATTTTTGTTAAATTAGTTTATATATTTATCAAATTGATGATTTTGCCCTTGAAATTGAGCAATGATATCTTCAATTGTCCTTATTTGGAATAAGATTCAAAATTCAAGATCAAATGTGTCCCAATTGAAAAGTCAGGAACTAAAGTGACACAAACCTCAAACTATAGGGACCGTTAGTATAATTCGCCTAAGATAAAAAGATCAAAAATAAAAAGCGCACTTTTGAAGTACACCCCCAAACACTCTCTTAGCTTAAAAAACCATCTAAAACCCAACTTAAAAAACTAAGCTATTTAAACTTTTTTGAGCTGAAAAGGAAAATAAGCTGAAAACAAAATAAGTGGAACCAAACACCCTACCATTTTAGGTACAACTACTAAGGCATGTGTTTTCAAAATTTAAACAAAATAAGTTGCAAATAAGTGGAAACCAAACAGCCTTTTTATAGGCAACTACTAAAGCGTGTGTTCTCAAATTTTAAATTAAGTTGCAAATTTTAACTACTAAAGCATGTGCTTTCAATTACTACATTGTATTTATGCTTTTATATTCACATTCAAACACATAAAAAATCATAAGTTGGCCCTTAAGCTTTATGGTGTAATATCTTACTGCATCCACTATTTCTAACATTACATTGTCTCCAGAGTGTTCTTATACTGGATGCAATAGACCATTTCCTTTGTGAGACAGAATTTCAACTCCTGAATAGGTGCTTCAGTGAGTAAGGCTACATGAAAGAGAATCCCAGTAAGCTTCAGCATGGAAGTGGGTTACTTAAGGTATGACAAATAAGCCACCTCTATGCCCTGGGGGCAAGGATGAAATGTCAACACTCATAGTAGGGGCACTAACAGGCTCAGAATTGGTGAATTGTATTGGGTTTAAGATGGAACAGATTTTAAAGCCTCTCTTATTCATATGCACCGGTAGAAGTGTTCTTATTTTATTACCTTACATAAATAGTCACTGTGGGTTCTTATTAATATTTGAAGTAAGAGGCCCACTGAGAAGATGAATAAATTCCTGGTGAATGGGCACAGGCATCCTCTCATACACAGGCAAATCCATGCTCTAACCTAAACGTTTGATGTGGATTCAGGTTAGGTGTTCATTAAAATTTCATATCCTTTCAGTTTTGCATTTCAAAATGATATTGTACTGGACAACCCGTAAAGGCCCCATCTTCCCCAACTCAAGCATGGAATTTGTTTGGAAAAAGCATCCTTCAGAATCAAGTATTGCTGTTCTAAACCCACCCTATCTCCATCCCTAAGTAGGCTACTTACATGTTGCTTTCATATTCAATAGCCCAAAACATTTTTGGACTTAATGGCAACCACAAGATTCACAAAATTTCTAAATGAATGCTCCAAAATCCAGTAGGGATCCCTGCTGCTGGAAACTTGCTCAAATGGTTAGGAGACAATCAAAACAGGAGAACATGTCTGCACTTCCTTCCGCTTGGTACAAAACCTTTGGGATTAAACCGGACATGACCAATAAATACATTACTCAAGCAATATTAAGGCATACTTGTACTTATATGAACAAAAACTAACCAGCAGGATACTGAAGGGCAGCAGAAATGCGGCATATAGAAGGAATTGCTGACGGATCCCTAGCACCAGCCCTAGCAGTCAATAGAGCTGCGTTCTTTTCTGCTGCAGCAACTGCTTCAGGTCCTGTAGATCCATTAGCACCCATGGATTCCAAGAGTGCCTGATTGAAAACCAAAGGGAGTAGCATACTGTAAGCATGAACTACAAAAATGTATCAAGTAGACACCAAATATGCACACAAAACCATTATTTGGTCCATATAATGGCCCATTTCCTAATAACTTGAGCTTCTGGGCAATTGGTGATCAAGACATGAATTAAAATTATGCAGTATTGGCATAAAAAGTTAGTTTGACAACAATAGCATTTTTTTACATAAAATTCATAGTGCCAGTTGTGTGTCCATCTTGCCCTCCATGGCCTGTGCAGCACCTCTAAACGGTCCTTTTGCTTTGTTAACAGAATGTTGACCGGGTATTCCTACAGTAGCATGCTTGACTTCAGATTTATGAACCAATTGATAATATCATTTATTCTAATCTTTTATCTCATTACATGAATTATTAATTCTTCAACAATATTAAACATACTTCTGATTATGCAAATCCAATCTTTTGGTGCCTGACCTGAAAACTAGAACTCTACTGTATCAAATTCATACATCAGTTACTGGTGTTAAAGATAGATTGTGTATATCAGAACTAGTAAGTAACTGTATTTCTCTAGTCATCAAGACAACAGGAGTAATTTCTCCATAAGTCTGAGATGGGTACTTAGACATATTATTCTATTACCATACAATCATAACCAGATCCTAGAACCTGCACCCATAAATAGGAAAGAAAGTGAATTTTCAACCATTGGCAGCGAACATGTTGCATGCTGTCGGAAGCTATGATATAAATCATGCATAAAATTGTACTCTTCACTTTTACAGACCTGTGGGGTCGATGGAAGCATGTAGAGGTTATTATCAGGGCTCCGATAAAAGGCTGACACTTCTTCATCAATAAGATGCTTTGCACTATTTGATATCTCCACAACCACCGTGCATGCTGGGAGAATGGTGCTTGATGCATACTCCCTTGCAGCTAATGGCTGCTGGCTCCAGAATGCAGCAGCATCCTACAAAGGTGAAAGAAATGAGCATAAGAACACTATCTAATTTATGAAGCATTGGAAAGAAAAAAAAAAAAACATTAAATGTAGGAGGTGATTTGCTTAGAATTAGTACATGTTAAAAACACAAGATAACTAGCCTCCGAACAGTTATTCAAGATGCAGTGTTAAACCCTCATGACTGACACACACACACACCCCAATCAGTAAGATACAAATCTGCATGGCTTGAGTTGAGGTATATGACCAACTGATGGCAATATCAGCTCCTGGTACTCTGCTATCATTAAGTCAATGCCATGATTAATCTAAGCACACCCATTAGTGGTTTAAGGTTCCATAAGAGATGCATAAATCAGAGTTATCTTACCATGTTAGCCTTAAGTAAAGCATTATATATAGATTCAAGTTCAGATCTGCGGGAATCAAACTCTTCAATCTTTTTCCACTTCTTTCTCAAAGAATCTTCAGCTTCCTTCCTCTCCGCACATAATTTATTCAAGCGTTGTACTTCAGACATTAATGTACTCAAGCTGGCCCTCAATCCAGCAGCTTCTCTTTCTTTGGTCCAAACCTCCAACTGTACAAAGACAATAAGAAACTGCTAAGAAACAAGCTCTTGCAGGTCAGCTTACAATTCAATTTTATCCTCAGCTCGAAAAAGGATGAACACTCAGATGCATATAACTAATACAGTAGAACCTTTCTAGGCCAGTCAATAGGTTCAAGATTGAAAAATAAAACAAAATTCTCTGGCATGGTAACTAAAAGTTAATGCTATTTTAAAATGACTAGGTTAGCAATGGAAGCACAGGAGCCTCCAAAAAAGAATGCTGCTGTTGCACCTGGGACTCTTTACCGTTCACGGAGTCAGGATCAGTTGGTTGCACATTTATTGGTTTTCAACTATTATTAAGGGAAGGGAATGGAAAAAATTCAGCACCAATTCAACTATTTGCACCAGAGACAAGACCCTAAAATCCATTAAATCAAAGGCAACCAAATTACAATTTTCAATTTTATTTATTTATTCTTTTTCCTGGCATAAGAAACCACAGGCAGTCATATCAGAGTCATAATACTGATTTCAAGTCCATTCAGCTATATCCCAGTTAGAGGACAGCTATCACATCATTTTAGTTGGAACAGCAAACCAATGAAAAGTTTGTTCGGCTCTAATATTTTCCCAACCACCTATCCATATACCACCATGTGAATATCAAAGACAGCTGGGATACACCATCTTATATGAAAAAAATAAGCTAAAGAACTATATCAAACGATATTTTTATGTAATGATTTTGACCATTAGATTTAAATTTCCCACTTCAAACAACTGAAAAATTCTGAGTGTGTGTGTGGCACCCTGGAGCATTTGCTGTATGGATACCATTTTTTATCTGCGAAACATGTTGACTGTTTCCATCCTATACTAACCAGAACACATAACAAAAGACATGTCCAACAATAAAGTGTAAGAACAACTAAATCATGAGTAATCAAGTCAACTATATTAACCAATCATACCCAAAAGATAAATATCTTAACTAAAAAATATTAATATAATATACTAACAGAATTGTTTTAAGCAAAGAATCCAAATGTGGGAAAAGATTAAGAACAAACGCACTGGTCAGTGAGCATCATGCTGGGAAATACTTTACGCTATTCAATTTATTCATTGATAATTCAACTTAGTACAGCCCTTGTATCCTAAATCAAATTACCAACATAGTACCTCAAATTGCCGCAGACTGCCCACATTTTGTGATGTGCCTCCAGCGCGTGATTGTGAAGATACAGCATCACCACCTCCATGCA
The DNA here is from genome assembly GCA_025200525.1 of Camellia lanceoleosa. Lineage (NCBI taxonomy): Eukaryota > Viridiplantae > Streptophyta > Magnoliopsida > Ericales > Theaceae > Camellia > Camellia lanceoleosa. Next base: position 204,831,971 of record CM045758.1, read on the forward strand.
GACGTTGCATCAGTTTTTGACACAAATTCCTACCTTCTGCAGCTTTGTTAAGTGCATCTTCAGTAGCCACAAATAGCTGAACATGTGCTTTCTGTGAAAATAAAATAAAATACATAGGTATATACATATATGAAAGATATCAATAGAACATTTAAATAATAAGTAAAACTTCGACAAACACAAGGTGTAGAGGTGCAACAACCATACAACATCAATGAGATAGATAAGGAATCCAGTGACACAAAGATGAACACAAACTTCGAATAAAAAACGTGAATCCCCACCCAGAGTAACAAATGAACAGCAAGATGAGCAAAAGAATGCTAATTAATTGAGTTGTGAAAAATTGGAAAGAAAATACTTAAATAGTTACTACAAATGAAAAAAGCTACGCAGGACAAATGTATATAATAGGCTACCCCCAAAAAATGACCTGTCTTTCAAGAAGTTGATTTTGAGTTCCCTTTGAAGGCACATCAAGTCCAATTTTTCCATTACCATAAAGGTGATATTGTAACGGTGAGCTCACATCAGGAGAAGAAACATCCATTACTCTGTCATTCTCATACTTGTACCTGATTTAGAAGACAATAATGAAATCAATTAATAGACCTAAAAGAGGCAATGTTCACACTGACATCGCAACAGTGATACTACATTGAAAGATTGCACTATAAATGTAACAAAATGGGTCATCCCTATATGAAACAGCTATGCAAGTCATATACCAAAACTTTACGGCAAGATGTAGGATAATAAATCACAAATTGATAGTAAGATGATAAACAGCCAACCAATTGATAATTTAAGCTCATAAATCTAGAACTTGTTTGATTTAAATCCTTACTAAAATATTTTCATAATGATAATTGTTTCAAGTCAAAAAGGCACAAAGAAAGATCGAGACCAAATCATAAATATACCTTAAAGTTTCTGCATCAGCTCTAACATCAATTTTCTCTATTTCTTTTGTAATCAGTGTTTTCATTCGTTGAGTGTATGCAGTAATAGCCTGAAGTAATTGAGGAGGACTCTTCAGACAATTTAGAATTGCATTTCTAACCTCATCAGACATATCCCCATTAAAATCAAAGTCTAACTTTGCAGCTTCCAATTGAGGATTCAAATGGATGCCACTTCCTTCATAAGCTGGAAATGAGTTTCGAATCTTTTCAATCGTCTGCGATGCAAGACATTCACATGCCTTTCGGATATTTCTTTCCCTGGTTGTTTCTACAAGAATAACGTCGTCTGCAGATTTGGTGCCTTTAACAGTTGAATAAACAGCCTCTTTCGCGCTATTTGCACTGTAACTGTTGACAATTTCAATAGAAGAATCAACACCGACCCTTTCAGCATCCCTTGCTAGATTAACATAGTAACAAAGTCGCTTATGATACTCAGCAAATATTTTTGCCGCTTCATCACACTGCTGTTCATAAGCCTCCAACATCACCTGCTTGTGCCTGCAACAATATGACTTTGAACTTATCAACACTCCACACTACAAATTTTCATAAACCTCTCAGTGATATCAGCAGTCAGTCTTGTGAAAATCACAAATCATTCTACATAACATTCTTTTATATATATATATATATATATTAAATCCAATAAAATCAAGCGTTCAGTTTTCATTTTCAGCCATATAATTGTCATTTTCTAAGTTCTAACATTCCAGAAATTGAATTCCCAAACACCATTAGGCAGCATATTGCATTCTGGGTTCAAACCAGTTTGCTCAAAGTTTGAACTCCACTTATTGGCCACTCTAAGCCTCGTTTGTCAACTATACATTTTAACCAAAAAGCCAAAGTCACTATATGTTGTCACGTCACTCTCTCTACTTTTCTGCACATCTTTTAATAAAAAGTCAAAAAGTTACTAAAATAGCCTATTCACAAACGAGGCTGCCATACAAAAACAGTTCAATAAAATACTTTGTTTAGTTTTCCTTTTCAAGTACGAAAATTTTCATTTGTTGTCTGAAACAAAACTTCCAATGCACTATGACAAAGCATACATCACTGTATACACAGCAGTGCAGCAGGTAATTTGGACGAATAATAGTCTTGTTGGTTGCCGATCAAAAAAAATAATAGTCTTGTTGGTTTTGGTAGCAGTCAGTCATAAACAATAGTCAATCAATTGTATATTTCTAACCATCCAGGATTTAAGTTCCCAGAATATTGAAACACATGAAATTAGTAACTAGCTCACTTCACATAAAAAAAAATTAAGCACAGCAAAAAGCCAATAAATTTTGATTGATAATTCAGACCTGTAATTTGACCTCTCATCAAGCATTCGCTTCCGCTCTGCCTCCTCCCGCGAAACCTCCAACATTCGGGCCTTCAATTCCTTTCGTTGCCGCCTTACTATATGCCTCAACCTCTCCACCTCCTTCTCCGCCAAATCCCTCTCCTGCAATGCGATTTCTCTACTACTTTCCACTGAACTCGAACTCGAACTCGAACTCGAGCTCGAGCTCGAGCCACTGAACCCCAGTTTCTCTTTCCTCCTCCCTCTACCCCTCCCCACCTCCACAGCTTTCACTGGATCCACCACAGCAGTGGTGCTACCACTCTCGTCTCCACCGTGAACAAGTATATTCCGGCGAATATTCTCCACCGTCTTCTCCGATTTCACTCTCATCAGCAAGAAGTTCCACACCGGAATCATGTTCCCACGGCAAATCTTCCGAAGCGAGTCAATCGACGGCATTGCCGCCTTATTCGAAGCGTTGTACGGTCCTAATGGTCGATACCCCATTTCCTTCCGCAGCCATTCCAGTATCGCCTCCGGCTGGGCCGCCGAGCTCCCCGAGCTTTGCATTGCTCCCAAACTTAGGGTTTCAAAAGGCAAGCAAAATCCCGAACTAGATCTTCATCAAATTCGAAACTCAAACCCTAACTAGACAATCTAAGTATCGATAATACATATGCATATATACATGTGTATATTATATATATATATATATATAGAGAGAGAGAGAGAGAGAGAGAGAGAGAGAGAGAGAGAGACAAGTAGATCTGCAAGTGTGGGTTCGTTTATGGGTTTGGCCGGCGAAGGAGGAGGGCAGTAAAGAGAACAGTACAGATGTGTGTCCGTAGTCTATACGCTGTGTATGCGTACATTGTACGTATATGGGGTTCGAACAGTAATCAAAGTTCAAATAGGAGGTCCCGCTAGCCCTGTGATTTGCGTGTCTTTTGGGCCTCGCCGCCTCTTCCCTGGCCTCATGTTTATAGGCCTGAGGTCCATGCTAGTCCGCCCATGTAAGCCCATCTTCGGCCCTTGCCATTTTTAACCACCAAATTTAGTTACTTTGTAGCGTTTGATAACGTTTATATTCTTTATTTATATTTATAAAAAATTTATAAATTATTTTTTATTTATTTTAAAAAAAATATAAATTACCATAAGTTTGGTTTGAACAAAATATTTAAAAAAATTTAAAAATATATTTGTTCAGACCTAAAATATTTATACTTATTTTTTTTATTTATGACAATGGAATCACACACATTATAATTGAAAAAAAATAATTAAAAAAATATTTGAAAAAAATGAATTAAAAAAATAATTGAAAAAAAATTTAATTGGGAAAAAAAATTAATTGAAAAAAAATTTAATTGGGGAAAAAAATTAATTAGGAAAAAAATTATTTGAAAAAAAAATTGAAAAATAAAAATGTAAACTCATTTTTTGAGTTTACGTTTTTTCTTCAAATTTATAAACTGAGATAACCATTTATAAACTAAAAAAATTATCAAACAAGTTTTTATGACAGTTTTTAAAATTTTTGTAAATATAAACTAAAAACGGAATGATTACCAAACAACCCTTTGTATTTCGCCGAATTTTGTATAAATTTTGTTAAAAGATTTTTATACAAAAACATTTCAATCATTTTCTTTTTTTGATGTAAATTTTTTTTTATCTACAATTCGTTTAGGAGACTTATGTATAGCTCCTAATAAGTAAACTTGTCCAATAGGTCCTATGAAAACTAATAGCATTTTTTATCAAACATTATTAAAAATGTCATTAATTGTTCATTTTCAGCGATACTTTGAAATTTTTATTACAAAAAATTTCACTAATTATAAGTTGTGACAATAATTTAAAAAAATTATTACTTTTTAATTTTCATCACAAAAAATTCACTCATTGTATGTTTTAGAGACAATTTATAAAAATTGCAACAAAAAAAAAAAAAAATCACTACTTGTCAATTTTTAGTGACATATACAAAAAAAATCGTCATAAAAAGTTATTTTTAACGATGATTTTACTATAACTTATTTTTAATGGAATTTGATAAAAATTAAATATGACTATTAAAATCTGTTGATAATTTACTCGTTTGTTTATCTATACTTTTTTTCTCTTTTGTTGTGTTTAGTGAAAATTGCATGTTTGAAATCAAATTCATTTAGCAATTGAATTTCAAAAGAAGAAAAAAGAGGTGACGAGGAGATGAAAAGGAAGGATCATAATGTGTGTGGCAAGAATGTATAATTTTTATATGTGGTTTGAAATTGCTAGTTACATATAGACCTGGTTTGAGAAGTTAGTTATTTGATTTTTTGATTATTTTAATATGGTTAAAATAGTTGTGTTTGGTGAGTTGGTTGATTTTTTTTGTAGTTGATTTTGTTGATATAATGTGCTTGTTTAATTTTGTATCCAAACAATCACTTAAGCTTATTTAATTCTAGTTATCTTTTAGGTTGGATTTTGTTAATTAAAGTTAATGTATATGGAGGAAATTTGTCCAGATGTTTTATCGGTACTTGGGTTGATATAATTTCATATACAAAGCTTGTAAGGGAAGCTAAAAAGGCAATAGAAAAATCTGCTCAAGGGGCTGTTCAACAGTGACCCCTCTTCTCCCCTATTTTGCTCTTATTCTCTATTTTCTACAGGAAAAAATCAAAGCTGATTTTGTGTGTTTTAGGGGTTGTTTGGTTTTTGAGTTGGGCTAAATAATCATAAAAGGACCAAAAAAATCAAAAAATCACAAAAAGTCAAAAATCACAAAAGGACAAAAAAAAAAAAAAAAAAAACCCACTATTCCAAGGCTAAAAAGCCAAAAAAACCAATCAAGAACACCAAACGAACAAAAAAGTCCTAGGCTAAAAAAATTTAAAAAGTCAACTCAAAAAGTCATTGCCAAACGAAAGCTTAGATTGATTCCTTTGTAGTTTAAACACACATTTACTTCCAAAACACCCAACATAAAGTGGTATCAGAGCTTAGTTTAAAGTGGAAGCTTGGATTTGAAAAGGAGGGCTGAAAATAGAATGTGTGTGAAAAAGAAAAGTGGGTTTCGTAGAAAATCTCCATGGCTAACTTAAACAACCAAAGTATAGGTATCCAGCAACCATCTATGCCCATTTTTGCTAGAGAAAATTATGATTATTGGTGTGTGAGGATGAACACCTTATTCCAGTCCCAAGGTTCATGGAACTTGATATAAAATGGGTATGATGAACCTAATTCAACAACTACATTAACTTTAACACAAGAGCAGCAACTAGAGGAAACCAGAAAAAATGATGCTAAAGCACTCTTCTTCATCCAACAGGCACTCTCTGATGAGTTGTTTTCAAGAATCATTGAAGCCAAGAAATCAAAGGAAGCATGGGATATTTTACAACAAGAATTTCAAGGAGACAGAAAGGTAAGAATCATCAAACTCCAAACTCTTAGAAGGGAGTTAGAATATTTGAAGATGAAAGAATCTGAAACTTTAACTGATTATTTTTCTAAACTGATGGAGATTGTCAATCAAATGAAATCATATGGTAAAAGAGTTGAACAAAAGAGAATTATTGAGAAAATTCTAGTTAGTTTACCAGAAAAATATTACATAATGGTGGGAATATTTGAAGAAACAAAGGATATCTCTGAAATGAGTGTCCAAGAGTTGATGGGTTCTTTGAAAGCTCATAAACAATGGTTGTTAAAACAATAAGAGAAGCCTTTGGAGAGCGCAATCCAATCAAACGTTAATTTAAATTCTAAAAGTCATGGAGAATCATCATGTAATGAACAAACAAGAGGGGAATCATCAAGAAGTGGTAGACAAGGAAGAGGTAGAGGAAAAAATACATCAAGGGGAAGAGGTAGAAGCAACATTGATAAAATTTCAAGAGTGGAAGAAAATACAAGCAAGTGCAGAATTTGTGAATGAGGAAATCATCTAGAGAAGGGAAACCATAATGTTGGTTCTGAGGGAAACCATAATGTTATAAATGCAAGAATTTTGGCCATCTCCAAAAAGGTTGCAAAGTCAAGAGCAATCAACAAGCTAATTTTTCGGAGGAGAAAGATAGAGAAGGAAACTTATTTTATGCTTGTCAAGTAGCCTCAGAACACAGAAATGATGTTTGGTACCTTGATAGTGGATGTAGCAATCATATGACAGGTGATAAGTCTATTTTCTTGGACATGGACACTTTAATTTGCTCTCAAGTTAAAATGGGAAATGGAGTGTTAGTAAATACAAAGGGAAAAGGAACCATAAGAGTTAAAACAAAGAAGGGGACTAAGTAGTTATTTGGGATGTGCTATATAAATGCACTTTTTGACTTTTTAGTTTAAAAAGTAGAGAAAAAAAGATGTATGTTTGGAATAACTTTTTGTCTTTTTACGAAAAGATGTATAATAAAATATTGTAGTAAAATCAAAATGACCATTTTACCCTCTGACTTTTTGATTTTTTGGGTAGTTAAATTCTGGCTTCCCCCACATGCTACTCTTGAATAGTATAGATTTTTTAGTTTTTTTAGTAAATTTTTGACTTTTTGGCTTTTTTAGTTTATCCCAAACAAGGCCTAAGTTTATTCATGACGTGTTGCTTGTTCCAGACTTGGAGCAAAATTTGCTAAGTGTTGGACAACTTGTGGAACATGGATATGCAGTCCATTTTGAAGCTAACAGTTGTACCATTTATGACAGAAATGCAAAGCAAGTGGTGGCAAAAATTCAAATGGAGAAAAATCGAAGCTTCCCACTCACATTTAACTATGCTATAAATGTTGCTTTGAAAGCGCATACGAATGTGTCACGACTCAAATCCGCCTCTATAGGTTTAGCATCGTAATCGGCTAATAATCATTGGATTACCAAAGACATCTGGACTGATTAACAAAATTAAGGGGCTAGCGAAAGTAAATACATAAATATAGTTGTCCAATGAGCTGTGTAGACTTACATAAAACAGAATATTTAAAACTTTATATACATAACCAAAAATCATTTTCATATTATACCCACACACTTAACTATAACATCTTAAGTACAGCCAACAAAAACAAAATGAGTCTTACATATAGAAACAATAGAGTTTAAAACACGTGACACTTCAGGAACCTCCACGTGAGGCACGATGGTTAGCTGACAACAGAACACAGATTCAGACAAAAGCCTTTAGGCTCAATCTTCGGAATGCCCACCTATACATATATATACACACAGTGAGCTAAAACCCAGCGAATAACATTAAGGTAAAGAGGTTAGTGAACGAAATACGAACATGCCATAAGTGTAAAACAGATCATAGCATAACCATTCTCGTATCTGAACATAATAATGGTACATCTCATAGAACACATCACATATCGTCTTCCAACTAGAGTAATTGATTCCGGATACCAATTAAACACATATCACCACAATGAAGTGGCTAATGAGATCTCGTAATCACATATATGTCATGGACCCACATTAATATGCCGTCCCCCATAGCTTGGGACTATCTATAGATGCCATAATAGATTTAAAACGTAGGACAGTCGTTCACGTAAACAAATATCATTTCAGAAATCATAACTTATCAAATCACATTTCGAACATAATTCATATGAATATATCTTTACAATAACGTTACTTATAGTGGGCTCTTGTAAACGGTCAATCAATCTTCGGACGTTGACCTACAAACACAAAAGTACATAACACAACATATCTTATCGTTACGCATTCATATGGCCATCACGGTTTAGCTTTCTTTACATTGATTCTTGTTCTTTCTTATCACATTGCTTAAAACACACCCTTGTAATCTCTTAACTAGTACATACCTTTCTTAGTGTGTTTTTACTTCATATCCTAATTACTATGGCTAAATTAAGGCTTAGGAATGCCTAAGATGCAATGAGGATGCCAAAATGCATTAGAAAACACTTGGTCAAATTTCTGAAAACAGGGTCCCCGCTCGAGCATAGCTTTCCTTGCTCGAGCGGATATGCAAAATGTGAATAGTTTCTTGAGCGCAGCTTCCTTTGCTCGAGCGATCTGCAAGATATGAAACTTCTGGGAGCTTGCATTTCACGCTCGAGCGGGTTTCAGGTCGCTCGAGCCGAAGTGCCCACACTCAGAGTGGTTGCTCGAGCGTAAACTCTTACGCTCAAGCATAGGTGCAAATTCTAGAATTTTCAAATTTGACCTCCAAGCTCAAAACTCGAATGCAACTCTCTAAAACACATCTCTTGGGCCCCAAAACTTGAGATAACATTGTAAACTTGCAAAATATGATGAATTAAGGATTATTGCATAAAATCATGGCCCAAGAGCTTGCCAATAACTAAAAATTCATCTTGAAACTCAAGAAGTAAAGCATGCATGTAAAATTTTTCAAACTCTTTTCTCCAGAACTCATGAAGTTAACAAATTGAGCTCATAAGCTCCATGCATGTAAGAAATCCCTTTTTAAAACATGAAATCAAGGTTCAAAACATGATAATTCAAACATGCATGTGTCAATTATCCACAATTTCTACTTGATTGCTCAAAATCAAACTCAATATGACAAAACTCTATATATTCATGCATGTATAACAACCCCGACTCGTGATTAACATTAATCCATGATTAATTATGCCTAACAATAGTTAAGGAGGAATTCTGAATTAATTTGCATGTGTGTGTTGCATTATCTATGTTTATATCTATTTTGTGTAGGAAGATTTGTTCGTGTCTTAGTTTCGATTTGCGAATTGAAGGCCTTATCGGCATCTGATTACGAAATTGACTTGATTTATGTGCTAATTAGGATTTTTAGAATTTTATGGTAGGTTCAATCGAAGTTCGATTCGGAACGATTAAATTAGGTTAAATTAATATGCATCAATCAACCTCAATTAATCACACTTGCATCCAAGCCTATTTAAGGCACCAATTGAGCCCACTCACTTTTTTTTCTTTCATTCCATCACATTTTGAGCTCATCCAAGAGAGACAAACGAGAGAGGGAGAGAGTGGAAGAGAAGAGTTGAACTTAACAAGAAAATTGCTTGAAAGTTAGAGAAAATTGAAGAGAATTTGGAAGATTAAGCTACTACACTTGAGAATTCAAGACTTGAGGTTGGCATTCATCCTCTTAACTATGAAATCGAATTACTAGTGCAAGAATTCTAGTGAATTAGATGAATTCATGTAAGGTTTGAGCTAGGTTTGGAGGGAACTAAATCAATCCATACATGCATGCATAAATTTCCATGTTTTGAGTTTAATTTTCAAAGAATTCTCTCATGCATGTTTTGAATTCACTTTAATTTTGGGAAAACAATGAGTTTCATGTTATTTGTTAGCATTTGATAATGTTTTGAGGAGCCTTAGTTCAAAGAGTTACATGCATGTTATGTTCGTGAATTATTCTTGAGTTTTAAATTGAATTTTTGCACAATTGGCATGCTTTTGGGCTATGATTTCTTGATATGATCCTTAAGACATATTGTTTTAAGAGTTTTCATGTATTTTCTCAAGTTTTGGGCCCAGAAAAATTGAGTTTTGAGGTGTATAGGTTGAGTTTAAGCTTGAAGATCAAAGCTGGAAATTCCAGAAATTTGATCCACGCCCGAGCGGGGGACTTCACGCTCGAGCGTATACTCTGAGTTCATGCACTTCCGCTCGAGCGACGTGAGTCATGCTCGAGCGTGAAATGCATATGCCCAGAAGTTCATGTGTTTTACAGTCCGTTCGAGCGAGGTTCTGAGTCTCACGCTCGAGTGGGGATCGAGCGTCTGTCGAGCGTGAAAAATGTGCAACCAGTACTTTTTCAAAAGTTTGCAGTCCGCTCGAGCGAGAAAAGTCACACTCGAGCAGAGCTTCATTGTCTGCATGCCCGCTCGAGTGAGGAAAGCCACGCTCGAGCGTGGACCCTATTTTCAGCAAGTTTTGAAAAATGTTTTTAAATACATTTTTGCATCCTCATTCCATCCTAGGCATTTCTAGGCCATGTTTAAGACTCCATAATGAGGATTAAAGGCTAGAAACACACTAAGAATAAATGAAATAAGTTATGTGCAATTCAAACGTGTGTTTCAGGTGTGTATCTGTTATGTGTCATGTAGGTCACGTGTCGTAAACTGTTCGCTTAGCTTGTCCTGTCTGTCTGCACCTGAAGCCAATTGTGAGCAATAACTTAGTAAAGTTCTATTCAACTTTATTTATTTTCGTACAATGAATGATTGTCCAATTTTTGACATGTACTTGTGGCATCCTTAGCATCATGTGATATGTGTTAGCTGTTACTCAGTATCGGAAGTTCCATTATGGAACTTAATATATCTGCACTCTGTTACCCGTATCGGAGGCTCTATCATGGGGCTCAGTATGTTTATTCTCTGTTACCCAGATCCGGAAGTTCCTGTCACGACCCAAACCCGCCTCTAAGGGTTTAGCATCATAACCAGTCAGTAATCCGTGATTACCGAAGGCCTGCTTAACAGTAATAACAGTAGTACAATATAAAAGGGGCTGGCAGAAGCCAAACAGTAAATAAAAGATGTCCAACGAGCTGTGAAAATCTGAATTGGAAAAAAAAACTTTCATAGCTAAACCACATTCATAACCACATATATATACATATATTAGATACATATAATATGCAGGTTAGGGATCTAATCCCTACACCATAACTGTACAGTCGAGACTTAAACCTTCGATACATAACAGAGACAAAAAGTTGAATCTGAAACACCCCAAAAATAGCCTTGGCTCGAGTAGGCTCGGAACCTCAAAGTGCGGCGCAACGGTTGGCTAGACAAAACAAGAGCTTAACTTGACGCTTCTAGCTGCGGTCCGGTGCCTGGCCACCTACATACATATATAAATTGTGAGCTAAAGTCTAGTGAATAACAAATGTGTAAAGAGATTAAGAATGAATATCCTTTCAGTAATTAAAACAGTTATTTGCATCAGTAGATCAGTTATTCAATCAGTGGCTTATATTTCATGCCATATCAGTCGTTTAGAAATCATAACAATCATACGTGGTACATCCAATAGCAGAACAGTACAGTAGGTTTTAATAGACTGAATAGTCAGTTGATGGCCATCGAAACAGTACACAGCATTGGTTCCAAACATTGGAACTAACAGAGATCTCTCGTAAGAGCGATAACAGTAATACAAGAATAAATAACGATGAAGTTGCTATGGATGCCACGAGTACAGTTCATAAAATAGGACAAACATTCATTCAGTAAACAATATCATTTCAGAAAGTAGTACAGTCGATCGTTCAGAAAATGATTATAATTGAACATATCTTTACAACATTGTTACTCATTGATTACTAGGCTATAGGTAGGCTAATCAGCGTCCTTGGGTGCCAACCCTATACAGTTGCAGAACGAACACACACTAAATTACACATTCAGGATTAATAACTTAGCCCCTAACTTGACTTGGTGTGGTTCTATAACATTATCCTCATTAAGATGCCTTAAACATGGCCTAAGAATGCCTAGGATGGAATGAGGATGTAAAAATGTACTTAACAACAATTTTCAAAACTTGCTGAAAATAGGGGTCTCGCTCGAACCTGGCTGTCTCCGCTCGAGCGAGCTTACCGAAACAGAGAGGTCGCTCGAGCATAGACTCCCTCACTCGAGCGATCTGTAAAAATATGAAAAGTACTGGTTGTTGAAATTCTCCGCTCGATGCTCTCTCAAGCGTAAGACACAGTTTCTCACTCGAGCGTAGGTCCCGTCGCTCGAGCGTGCATCTGCATACGCAAAAACCTGAGAGCTTGCAATTTACGCTCGAGCCAGCATTCTGTCGCTCGAGCGGAACTCTGAAAACAAAGGTGGTCGCTCGAGCGTGGAATCCTTCACTCGAGCGTGGAAGCTAAATTCTGGGTTTTCCAGATTTGCTCCCAAAGCTCAAACCAAGAATCAAACATGCCAAAACTCATCCTTTTGAGCCAATTTTCTAGAAAACACTTAGAAACTCATAATACAACATGTAATAAAAATCATTTCATAAAATCAAGCCCAAAGGTATGACAATTGAACACAAATTTTAATGTAAACTTGAAGAACAATGCAAGAACATAACATGCATGAGTTCTTATGAACTCTAATGCTCTAAAGCATGATCAAATGCAAGATTGAACTAAAAAACATGGTGAATTCTTGGATCACAACTAAAATATGAACATGCATGTGTGAATCCCATGAAGACAACTTCAAAATTTCCTTGATATGATCATGCATGTATAAATGGACTCTCAAATCAACACTTTAAGCTAATTCGTGACTCTAATCTCCAATTTTTCCATGAACTATGCATGAAACAACTTAAATTCACAATTAAGAGAATGAATTTCCTACCTTAAGTCTTAAATTCCAAGTATGGTAGCCCAATTTTGCAAGTCCTCTTCAATTCCTCTAAGTTCAAGCAAATTTTCTTGTTGAGATCAATTTCTTTCCTAAGCTCCCTCTCTCTCATGTTTTTGTCAAGTAGATGGATGAAGAAAGGTGTGTCAAACATATGTAAAGTGTGAAAAGAATTGGTCTTGAATCAACCCACTTAGTGGCAATTGTGTAAATAACCTATATTCAATCAATTTAGCATTATTTATTTTAATTTAATCATTCCAAATCGAATTTTAATTAAACCTACCATAAAATTCTATAAATCCTAATTAGCATGTAACACCAATCAATTTTTGAATCGGTCACCGATAAGGCTTTCAATTCGCAGTTCGAAATTAAAACATGAACAAATTATTCAGTAACAAACAGATAGAAATGCAATTAAGTAGCACGCTCATGTAATCAAATTAGAATCTCATCTTAATCAATTACTTATCATGCTTAATCATAAATTAACACTAATCAGAGGTGAGGGTTGTCACAGTTCCTTTATGGAACTGGTTATTCATAACCACCATATGTTCTGCATCTGTTCTGTATCTGTTCTGTTAGCGCTAATGGATGTACCACGTATGATTAAGCATGAACTATGATTTCTATATTTGATTTGAACAAGAATATGAATATGAATCTGTTTATGAATCTGATTTATGATTTTTGAATCTGTATGGACTTCATTCATTAAAACCCTTTACTCCGTTATTATTCACTGAGCTTCCGCTCACTGTTTATATTATGTATGTAGGTGAGCCGGTACATGATCAGGGCCAGAGTTGACGGCCCACGTTTCAGTTTTGTCAGCCAACCCTTGCGCCTCCCGAAGAGGTTCCTGATGAAGTTCGGTTTTGTGGCTGTTTTTGTAATCTGTAATTGACTATGTTTGTTTGTTAAGATGTGGGCGAGATTTTTGTCATGAATGCCTAAATGTGTTGGGTATATATTATGTGTGTTAACTTCGCTCGCATTTTATAAAAGTTTCAAGCTTTACTGTCCCATGTATGTTATCACAGCTCATTGGACCTTGTCTATTTTGTATATTTACTCCCGCAGCCCCTATCTATATGTTAATATGTCATGAGGCCTTTGGTAATCCAAGGATTATTGGCCAGTTGCGATACTAAACCTATGTCATGACAGCATGCATGTGGAATTCTTTTCTTAATTCTTCATCTTCTTAACAAACATATGTGAAATACATACAAATGATCATAACAACCCTATGAATTCATCTCTACAATATATAATCTTCATGAATTAATAGCCAAAGGCTTACCTAGAGTCTTGAATCACTCTTGTTCTAGCTTAATTTTGATGGATCCTAGTCAAGATCTTTAATTCTCTTTCAATCTTTTCTTTTCTCTCTCTAGAATTGCACTCTCTCTCTCTCTAAAATAAATTCTCAGATTTTTCCACTCACTTGGAGCAAATTGAGCTCAAGAATGAGCTTAAGAGCTCATATATATAGTTATGATGCCATTATACAATAATTAGAACATTGGTCCATCCAAACACAACTTAATTTACCAAACTAAATTAATTTTTAATAAAAATTGCCATATGATTCTAAAAATTCTGAATAATATATTCATATAACCAATTTCGGTTTCGGATACCGATAAAGCTTTCAATTTTCATATTAAAGCAGAATTCCAAACAGATTGTTCTATGAGCAACAGATAGAAAACCAAATAACACACCACATATATAATAAACACATAATCTATTTTAATCCCTTAATTGACATCCTTAATTACGGATTAGTACTTAATTACAGATCGGGGTTGTTACAAAATTATGAGTCATGGTTGTGGCATAAAAGACTTGGGCATTTGAATTTTTATAATCTCAAAGTGCTTCACCAAAAGAATATGGTCCAAGGACTTCCAAGTATTGAGGAAATACATGATGTTTGTGAGTGGTGTGCACTTGGGAAGCATCATCGGCAACCTTTTCCTAAAAGAGTTGCTTGGAGAGCCAAAGAAATGTTAGAGTTAGTTCATTCGGATGTTTGTGGGCCTATGAGAACTCTTTTCCATGCCCAAAACAAGTACTTTATTCTTTTTATTGATGACTATACAAGGATGATATGGGTGTATTTCATGAGGGAAAGATCCGAAGTGTTCACTATTTTCAAGAGATTCAAGAGCTTAGTGGAAAAACAAAGTGGGCACTACATAAAGACTTTGAGAAGTGATAATGGCAAAGAATACAACTCTAAGGAGTTTGACAAATTTTGTGAAGATGAAGGTGTAGAAAGGCAACTAACAGTGGGTTATACTCCACAACAAAATGGAGTATCCGAAAGAAAAATTCAAACGATGATGGAAATGGCCAAATCTATACTGAATGAAAAAGGGCTATCAAAGAATTTTTGGGCTGAAGCTGTTTACACAGCAATGTACTTGATAAATAGGTGTCTTACCAAAGCCGTTTAGAATGAAACTCTCATAGAAGCTTGGAGTAGGAGAAAGCCATCAGTGAAACATCTCAAAGTATTTTGATGTGTTTGCTATGCTCAAATTCCAAAGGAAAGAATAAGCAAATTAGATGAAACAAGTGAGAAATATATCTTTGTAGGATATAGCAGCAAATCCAAGGGTTATCGATTGTATAGCTTGAAGAAAAATTAGATAATAATCAGCAGAGATGTGTTATTTGATGAGAATGTTTCATGGAATTTAGAAGAAGGTAAAATTGAGAAACAATATGTCCTAGTTGATGAGGAGCAAGAAAATTCAACACATGAAGATGAAAATAATGAAGATTCACATCAATCCCCACCAAGGGCTAATTCATCATCATCTTCTAGCTCTTCTCCAAGTTCAGGCTCAAATTCTAATTCATCCTTACCTAGCTCAACTCCAAAAGAAATCAGGAGTTTGAGTGATGTGTATGCTAGATGCAATTTTTGTGTAGCGGAATATAGAAGTTTTGAAGAAGCAATTAAACAAGAAGCTTGGAAGAGAGCAGTGAAAGAAGAAATTGAATTCATTAAGAAGAATAACACATGGGAATTGGTTGAAAGACCAGAAGGCAAGGAAATCATTGGAGTGAAATGGATTTATAAAATAAAGTTGAATTTGGACAGTTCATTCCAAAGAAACAAGGCAAGGCTGGTCCCAAAAGGGTACACACAACAGCCTAGAATCGATTTTCAAGAAAAATTTGCAACGATTACACGACTTGACACCATTCGAGCTCTCATTGCTTTAGCAGCCCAAAAAGGTTGGTCATTGTATCAACTTGATGTTAAATCTACGTTTTTAAATGGAGAATTGAAAGAGGAAGTGTATGTTGAACAATCCCAAGGGTTTTTAATGAAAGGAGATGAAGACAAGGTGTATAAATTGAAAAAAAGCATTGTATAGGCTGAAGCAAACTCTAAGAGCATGGTATAGCCAAATTGATTTCTATTTCATCGATAAGGGTTTCAAAAAGAGCAAGAGTGAGCCAACCTTATATATGAAAAATCAAGGTATGTCAATTCTTATTGTTGCCTTGTATGTTGATGATTTGTTATTTTCCGGTAATGATAAGATAATGATTGAAGAATTTAGAAATGACATGATGAGAATATATGAAATGAGTGACATGGGTTTGGTGAATCATTTTCTTGGAACTGAAATCTGTCAAGTTGAAGATGGAGTATTTATTTCTCAAAAGAAATATGCTGAAACGATTTTAAAGAAATTTGGCATGAGTGGTTGTAAGTCCATGGCCACACCACTAGTTGTGAATAAAAAACTTACAAAGGAAGATGGAGAGAAAAAAGTTGATGGTTCGTTGTATAGAAGCTTGGTTGGAAATTTATTGTATCTTATAGCTACAAGGCCGGATATAACGTATGCTGCAAGTTTGCTTTCTAGATTTATGAATAATCCTAGTCAAAATCATCTTGGAGCTGCAAATTGAGTTTTGAGATATATTCGAGGCACAACCAGCTATGGTATCAAGTATTGCAAAGATTAGTTGTTTGGCTTTTGTGATAGTGATTAGGATGGCTACACTGATGATATGAAAAGCATCTCTAGGTATGCATTTTCCTTGGGTTTTGGAGTATTTTCTCGGGCATTAAAGAAGCAACAGAGTGTGGCGTAATCATCTGCAAAAGCTGAATATGTTTCAACGGGTTTGGCAACTTCCCAAGCAATTTGGTTGAGGAGAATACTTAAAAATGCTTGCGAAAAGCAAGAAGATGGTAAAGAAATTTTTTGTGACAACAAATCAGCCATTGTCATGGCTAAGAATCTTGTTTTTCACAGTCGCACTCATCATATTGCAATTAAACATCATTTTATTTGGGAAGCAATTGAAGAAAGTGAAGTACAACTCAAATTTTGCAAGTCAGATGAACAAATTGCAGATATATTCACTAAGGCTCTTCCCAAAGAAAAGTTCCAGCATTTCAGAGAGTTACTTGGAGTTATGGAGCAACACATTAGGGGGGAGCAATGTTGATATAATGTGCTTGTTTAATTTTGTATCCAAACAGTCACTTATGCTTATTTAATTCTTGGGTTAGTTTTGTTAATTAAAGTTAATGTATGTGGAGGAAATTTGTCCAGATGTTTTATTGGTACTTGGGTTGATATAATTTCATATACAAAGCTTGTAAGGGAAGCTAAAAAGGCAATAGAAAAATCTACTCAAGGGGCTGTACAACAGTGACCCCTTTTTTTCCCTATTTTGCTCTTTTTCTCTATTTTCTGCAGGAAAAAATCATATCTGATTTTGTGTCTTTTAGATTGATTCCTTTGTAGTTTAAACACACATTTGCTTCCAAAACACCCAACAGATTTGATGATTGTGAGAGAAAAAGTAAAATGATTATGAATCAGATATGATATTTTATCTTGTTAACTATTTTAACCAATTTTGTTTTTCAATTGAATATTTTAAGCCAACCCTCCTCCTAAACACCCCTACAATAATGAGTGAAAATGGAACAAATATGAAAGGGTTATTGAGTACAATTTTCAACATTCTATATTATTTGCATAAAATTATTTTTTATAGATTTGAACTCATACAAGTTTTAACAACTAAATTCATAACCTATTGTTACGTCTCGCCAACTTACCCAAACAGAATTTCCTATCAAGAGGAAGTCTCAAGGAATGGAGGCTAATGGAATATTCTAGAAGTTCTTGGAAGACTTGAGAAAATATAGGAATATGGTACATAATTCTATAATATAGTATTCAAATGAATATTAGAAGGATGGAAGCAATAGAAGCTTCTAGAACTTTCTAAAGAAATAGAGGTGGTAAAAGATCCTTTTACCTACTTCTAGAATGAGGTAGATGTTTGTATAGATATTTTTAGGGAGAATTCTAGAAGCCTCTTGTAGGATAAGGAAAGCTTCCATGAGAAGTTTCTTCATAGTCCTTTTCTTGTATGCTCTAGAATATTCTAAAGAAGGCCTAAGATGCCTATAAATAGGAGAGGGGCTCATTTGCTCAATCAAAAATCCAAGAGTTATAAAGATTTCTCATAGTGAATGCAAGACATTCTCTCAAACTCTATTGTGTTCTTCTTATTTATCTTTCTTGCAAGTTTGTAAGTTAGGCTGACTTAGCATTATCAAGTAAGGCTTGAGATTGTCTAAGTGCCGGAAATTACCAAGGCCGTGACACGTGGTATCAGAGCAGGTTTGTGACAAGAGAAGAAAATGCAACATGTCTTCTGGTGCTGACGAGATTACGGTGATCGAGCAAATCCGTGGAAGGGACAACACTGGCAAGGCAAGAAAGGATAAGTTACGAGATGCACGTGATGTTATGGCAACCATGGAGACTCGGTTGGCTAAGGTAGAGCTTGTCGTAGGCAATTCGGAAGAATGCCTTAATATGTTGGAACAAAGCTTGGAGCAGGAGGTAGAAGGTCTCAAGAGGGAGATCAAAAAACTCCATGATAGCATGATTTCCACCATCAACTGCGTGTTACATGATGGCCAAGTTGCCAATGATTTCTTCCAAGCTAAAGTGTTGGAGATGCTCGCAAACTTTGAAGCCTACTTGGAGGAAATGCACCAAGATGTGACAATGTGCAAGAAGGCCATAACCGGGGGAGCTGTGACCATGCCGAGGACATCTAAGGTGGAGGTGCCAAAGCCAAAACCTTTTGATGGGATGAAGGATGCCAAAGAAGTAGACAACTACCTGTGGCTTGTGGAGAGATACTTTGAAGCAATGGCAGTAACTGCAGAACATGCTAAGGAACGAACCGTAGTTCTTTACCTTGCTAATGCGGCAACACTATGGTGGCGTCGCTGACATGCTGACATTAAGAGAGGTACATGCACCATAGCAACTTGGAATGATTTCAAAAGAGAACTTAAGAAATAATTTTATCCCGAGGATGTGGCCTACCAAGCAAGGAAGAGCATGAAAAATCTTAAACACACAAAGTCTATTCGGGACTATGTAAGGGAATTCTCTACACTCATGTTTGAAATCTTGAATATGACTGATGAAGAATTGCTTTTCAACTTTCTAGACAACCTACAACCATCGACGGAGCAAGAGTTACAACGCCGAGATGTGCATGACCTTGCAACAGCTATAGTCATGGCAGAATCACTTATTGAGTACAAACGTGGGGATAACAAGGCCAAAACATCCAAGGTTGACCTTGTAGACGTCCTATTTTTTACCGCCCTTACAACTTGGACACTACCACTTGCGCGCCCGATGATGAAGTTGTATATGCTTGTTAAGTGGTCAGAGTCTTCAGCAGAATACCACAACTTTGAGCTTTCAAACCCTACACACCTTTTTGCCTTGTTTTGGACCAAAACCATAGTTTTTCAAGCCTAAAAAACCTTGGGACTTGCTGGCCACCATTGTGGGCTGCTGACCACAAATGTATTTTTGTAGATATTTTGGCCAGCTGTTTTCACAGATGCATGCACCTGCCTACACATGTATGTATTAATATTTCTGAGGGAGTTTCATTGTTTTCTATATATAGGAGACCTCCTCTTCCATTTTTGAGGGTTGAATATTTTGGAGCAAAATTATCTCTTTCTCTTTACAATTCTCTCTCTCTCTCTCTTGCAAATTCCTAAGCTTTTGCAAGCTTGTGCCTATACACTCTAAACCAAACCTTGTGATCTTTGAGCTGAGGTACTTTTGAGCCTACTTTGAGCTCTTGAGGGTGTGTAAGTGTTGGTTTAACACTTGGAAAAGGTTCTCATCTTCAAGAGGTATAAGTCTTGACTTGTTACTTTGCTTTATTTGTTATTTTGCCTACTGTTTTAGGCTATTTTTTGGGTTGTTTATACTCTGTATTTTTGGGCTGAAACTTGTGGTATAAGGCCAATAGGGGTGGAGGGGTGGATCATCCTTCTTTGTACCTCATTTCTTATGCCTTTGCCTTTGTGTTCTCCACATCTTTGTCCACTTTCTTTGAGCTTTTAAGTACTGATTTTTAGAGATTTTTCAGTGACTAAAACCATGTTTTGAAGTTCCAAAAATAGAGAGGGTAGCTTCCCTTCATTGTGCTTGTTTGCTAGCTTAACATGCTCCATGTTAATTTCAGCATATTTTAGGACTGATTTAGCACTGTTTTAGGACTGCTTTTGGTTGTTCATTACATTTGAGCCTCGTATTGCATGCTTGTAGTGTAATTGTCCTCATAGGCTTGGTGGTTTAGGCCTTAGCCACCAACCTATTTGAGTTAATAGTGTTGATTCCTTACTTTCCATACTTGTTTTCACCCCTAATCACTTCTGCAACCTCCCTCCTTTCTTGGCTTTTGCTTTTCTTTGAAAGTTGGTTTAAACTAGTTGCTTGTTTAAAGCTTGAGATTGAGGCCTTGTGCTTAATGGTTTAATCCCTTTGAGGGGTTCATTACCAACGGCATGACACTTCTTCATGCCTAAAACAACTCTTGGTTTGGTACTCCTTTCCATTAGAGGACTTAAAGCTCACTTTTAGACTTAATTGACTAAAGAATGGTTGGTAATTAAAATGGAGTAACAAAATTGGGACTAAAATGATACAAGATAATAACTTGGTTAGGGTTCAATCGGACGTTAATTAAACCCTTGAGTCTTGAATCGTTTTATACTTGTTCGTGATGAAAATGGTTCAAGAGTCATTGTCAACCATTTCCCTTGATCAATCTATGATATGGAGGGGGTTTGAGAGTCTTTTATTGTGCATATTATTGAATTTGTTCAATTTGGTTCGTAGGCCATCATGCAATGAAATTGCATCGATTGATGGTTTGTGAATCAAATTTACCACTCCTTTGAGCTATTTAATGATAAAGAGGGGTAAGTTGTACAAACAACTCTTGAGAATACCTTGGTTGTGCTCTATTTGGTCTCTGTTGTAGCAGGAGGAACAAGGATTTTATGGCCGGCAGACCACTATTTTTGGACGGCAAACAATCATTTGTGGCCAGTCGGCCACTACTTCTGGCTTGCCAGCCACCTTTGCAAAACCATGTAGTGGCTTTTTGAAATAGAACAGAGTTGATTTTGAGGTGAAAAATAGTGCAAGTGTTCTAACTGTGCAACAGAGGCTTTTTGGTAGCAGAACAGTGGCTTTTTCGGGTGAAAATCCGTGCGCATGCATGAGCACTCCTCGCTTCCTGGAACTGTTTGATTTAATTACTTAGCTTAGTCATTTCTTTAAATTTTGTAAAGTGTTGTAATTAATTAGTTGTAACTAGTTAATTTTGTCTTGTAAATAGTTAGTTTTATTTCTAGACTAGTTATTTAGTTTGTTGTTGCAATAATTAATTTGCTAGTTTAGTTAATTTATTCGGTTTGTAAAAATTAGTTAATTTATTATTGTAATAGCTAATTAATTAGCTTAGCTAGTTAGTTCATTCGGATCCTTCTGTGTAAGGGCACAATTGTAATAACGTGCATGTCTTCCAACACTACGTCTTTCTCCCTTTTATTTACTTGCTTATGATGGTTAGAGTAGAGCATCATGTTTCATTTAGCATACTCCATGTTCGCATCCACTTGTATTGCATGTATTGAGGCTCGATTTATCATTCTAACTAGACCGCATGCTATCAAAATTGATTCACATGTTATGTTAAGTAGCCGAGCCTATTTAGATTACATATCGCATGTGTTGCATTAGTCATATTGCATTAGTTAGTATCATGTATTTTTCTAACTCTTTTATCTTTTGGCTTGGAGTACTAGGTGAGCTTTTATTGCTTTAGCATGTTGCATGAGTGTAATTGTTGCCATGTCTAGCATGCTTGCCATGAGGCTAATTGCGTAAGTGCTATATCTGCTTGAATACTTGTGGATGAAGGCTAATTTCTTGAATTGAAATAATTTGAGTAATGTTCATATGAAATCACTTTTTCAAGTGGTACATATTCGAAACAATTTTCAAAACAAACATGAATCAAATGTTCCAATTTTTGCAAATTAGTCTATACTTGTGTGCACATCATATAGTAAGTTAGCCTAATAAATCGGAACAAGAGCATATAATGTAAATAAGATTCACATCATGATTAGTAGAGGCCGATCTTTAATCGAGCGAGCGGAGGTGCTTAATACATGACCTTCCCCTCTCGTACCTAAGCTCCCGAGTCGAGACAACTTGGTGATGACGGACATGTGACCTTTACGACGAGTGATGGGTTTTCTAAATTTCTCAAAAACATTTAGGTGGCGACTCTGTATCTAGCAAAGCAGTCCATTTTTGACATTTTTGATTCAAAATCAATTTTCCAAAAGATTTGCTGGATTTGGACTCTTTGGTATTTATCTGTTTCACATTGCACTTGTGAGATCAGATTCAGAATCGTGGGAGTTCGACACTATAGGGCTTATTTGTCTTCTAAAAGGAGCGCGAAAAGTCAAGCTACAGGCCTTAGTAGAAGTTTTAGTGAAAGTGAGGAAGATGAGGATGAAGGCATCCGACGCAAGGAAAGGCACGACAAGCCTCCCACCAGCAAAGACAAGGTCAGAGAGAACAATGAGAGATTCCCAAGACCAAGTGTTTCCTATGTGATAGGCCACAGTGGGCAAGAGAGTTTCCCAAGTAGCAAGCCCTTAATGCCATGATTAAAGAATGGAAAAAGGTGGAGACTCTGCAGATAGGATCTCTACAGTTACTCGGTGCCATCGAATCAAAGCCTACTACATTGACCCAATGGGATAAGGGTTTAATGTACGTAGATGCCAAGATCAACGGGAAAGCGACGTAAGTCATAGTAGACACAGGTGCGTCACACAACTTCATCAATGTGGAAGAGGCCAAAAGGATTGGTCTTAAACTTGACAAGGGTCAAGGATTGATGAAGACGGTGAACACCAAGGCAAAGCCCATAGATGGCATGGCTCGAGGGATTGAGCTGGTGGTGCGGAAAAGTCAATTTTTCAATAGCATCACTCGATGACTATGATGTGGTGCTAGGGATGGAGTTCTTGTGGGAATTTAACATAGCACTGTTACCTCATAATAACACTATGTGCATTATAGAAAGTGGACCTTACATGGTGCCAATGGTGAGTAAGTTGAATACTAAACTCAAACTTCTATCAGCAATATATGTTAAGTCAGGGACGAACAAGAAAGAGGTAGTAGGCATTGTCAAGAAGATGACTGGCTTTACAGAAGATAGTCCACCGACATGCTCAGTTGTTAAGTCATCAATAGGGCAAGTGGACAAGGCAAATCTAAAATGGCGCAAGTCAAGGAGAAAACCTACGATTTTGAGGAAGAAGACGCGATGAGGGCTTCGTGAGCATGAGTGGGGAAGAATGTCACGTCCCGTTAACTTACCCAGACAGAATTGCCTATCAAAAGGAAGTCTCAAGGAAGGGAGGCTAATGGAATATTCTGGAAGCTCTTAGAAGACTTGAGAAAATATGGGAATATGGTACATAATTTTATAATATACATGGAAGGATCTAAGAAGAGGTTCTAGAGTGTTCTAGTGATTATTAGAAGGATGGAAGCAATAGAAGCTTCTAGAACCTCCTAGAGAAATTGAGGTGGTAAAAGATCCTTCTACCTACTTCTAGAATGAAGTAGATGTTTATATAGATATTTTTAGGGAGAATGCTAGAAGCCTTGTGACGACCCCGACCTCCGAACTATTACATTATATTATTTAAATAAGTTTAATTACATGATTGTGTGTTTAATTGTGTGATTACATGCTTGATTTTATAATTATCTGTTAATACATGGAATATCTGTTTGAATTGGCAACTTAGAGATTGAAATTGAGAGCCTAGACAGCTTCAGAAACTGAAGTTGACTAGCTTAATAGACTAATTAGAATATTTAAAATTTTATGGTAACTTCTATCAAAATTTGATTCGGATCAAAATAATTAGAATAAATTAATTGGATTTAGTTAGCATTGAGCCTAATTAATTAACCTTAATCAACCTTGATTAGGCTAAGCTAATTACATCATATATATGCCCATTCACGACTTGAACTCATATGATATACAACTCTTGGCTGAGAATTGAGAGAGAAAGAAGGAAAGCTCAACACTTTAGAGGAAGAAATAAGAGATTTGAAGAAAATTGCTAGAGATTTGAAGAATTAAGCTAGACAACACTTGAATTCACATCCTAGGTATGGAATTCCTCCTTACATCTTGAAAATAAAACATGTAGGCCATGAATTCATGGAGTTATGAGTCTATTTGCATGTAAGTAGAAGGAATTGACTTGGTTATGAAAGAATTGAGTATAATTGCATACATGCATGCATAATCCTTCATCTTTGAGTTTAATTTTCTATGAATTGTTATATGCATGGCATTTTTGCAACTTAACTTGAGGGTTTCCCATGTTTTCATACTTGTTATGTGGGTTGATCAAGTTTTGGAAAGATATAAGAAGATACAAATTCAATGTGATATATGCATGGTTCATAATATAGAGTTTCAAGCTTTGGGTTGTCAAATGGATCATGGTTTTGAGTAAATGATTTCAAATTAAGAGTGTTTTCAAGTTATATAATGTTTTTCCAAGTTTTTGTACCAAAAACACAAGAATTAGACCTTTGAATATCATGATTAAAGTTCGAACACAGTTCTGGAAATTTCAGAATTCAGCCTGTCTGCTCGAGCGTAAAAATCAAGCTCCCAGAAGTTTACAAACTTTTACAGACCGCTCGAGCAACCAAAGTAGCGCTTGAGCAAGGACCCACTTTTACTCAGTATTTCGTTCGAGCGACAGTTGAGCGGAAATTTCATGTAACCAATACTTTTGCAAAGTTTACAGACTGCTCGAGCGACCGAAGTTGCGTTCAAGCGACCACCCTTATTTTTGAACCCCCGCTCGAGCAAAGAAAGTTGCGCTCGAGCAGAGACCCAGTTTTCAGTAAAGTTTGACTAACTCGTTTAAGTGCATACTTGCATCCTTATGTCATTTCAAGTACTTTTAAGCACCAATTGAGCTCATATAAACATGGAATGAGTTAGAAACACATGAGAAAAATTTAATTAAAGCGAAATGGCTATCGAACGGTGACGTCCGAGGCCTAGTGACAACATAACCCATTGTGAGTAATAACTTTATAAATATCTGTTCAAGTTATGTTTACTTTCGATGATGTTATTGTAATCGAAATTGATAAATGATTGATTGAATGGTTTATTCAAATGCTATGATGATTGATGGAATGGCCTATTGAAACGTTATTTTCTCATAATGAATGAAGTTCTGTTTTGAAATTATATTGTGGCATCCATTGAACATAGACCCTTGCTTGGAGGTAACAATATCATGGCTAGGCCCTTGCTTGGGGAAAACAATACCATGGCTAGGCCCTTGCCTGGGGGTAATAATACCACGGCTAGACCCTTACCTAGGGGAAACAATACCACTGCTTTTGGATTGATTGACATACAGGGATCTCTAGTGTTAGACCGTTATGGTCTATTATTTTTGGAATATTATTACTTTATAGATGTACTACATAAATGGGCGTTGACTGATATTGATGATGAAGTTTATTGATTATTGAGAACTGAAATGAGATTTGGTTTGGCAATGTTATCGAATTTCATTTATATAACCTCTTTATTCTGTTATTACTCTCTAGCTCACTATTTACTTATATATGTATGTAGGTAGGCAAGCTGAACAACAAAGTTAAAGAATGCCTCGAGTCTACCCGGGTCAACCCTTTTGAGGAGCTTCTGAACGAAGTAAACTAGGCTCGTGTGGAGCCAAGTTAGCTAGACCCTCTTTTGTTTTGCTCAATCGTTTTGTATTTGTGTATATTGTGGGGTTTTGCATAGCAATAAGATATGGATGTTAGAACTTATGTGATGCATGTACATAAAGAACAGACGTTTGCTTATGATACAAAGTTTTCTTTGTTTTCTGTATATGCACAGCTCATGGATAACTTATATGTTGTATTATACTTCCGTTAAGCCTCACAATTATCTTAGAAAAAAAGAGAGGAAGTTTTTGTTTATAGAGGCCATAGGTAATCTATGATTACTGGTTGGTCATGATGCTAAACCTATAAGGGCGGGTTTGGTTCACGACAAGCCTCTTGTAGGATAAGGAAAGCTTTCATGAGAAGCTTCTTCGTAGTCCTTTTCTTGTATGCTTTGGAATATTCTAGAGAAGGCCTAAGATACCTATCAATAGGAGAGGGGCTCATTTGCTTCATCAAGAATTCAAGAGTTGTAAAACTTTTTTATAGTGAATACAAGGCATTCTCTCAAACTCTCTTGTGTTCTTCTTACTTGTCTTTCTTGCAAGTTTGTGAGTTAGGCTGACTTAGTATCATCAAGTAAGGCTTGAGATTGTCTAAGTGCCGTACGGAGTGCTTGGAAATTACCAAGGCCGTGACACCATGCTCCCTTATTTAATTCAACATAATAGTTCATTACACATAGATTATTTTTAGTCTAAAAAATATGTGAAATGTAAACTTTTAATAAATTATTAGCATAAAAAAAAATGCCACTTGACATGTCTTATAATAATAATAATAGCTAGGATGAAAATAAATTGTTATGGCAGAGCAAAATAAGGCACTTCAATCACTAAAAGGACTACATTTATTTTGTTCAAACATCACAATTTACAAAACAAGGGTATTTGTTATTTTCTTTTTGAATGATAATGAATTAATTATATGTGTTGTTTAATTTTATTATTTCTTACAATTTAACGAAACCTTAAAGAAGAAAACATTAGTGTGTTTGATTCAATTTTCCGAATTCAATTTTTTAAAAGTTAAGTTTTTTGTTTTTTTTTTTTTCCGTATTTTTTATATTTTTAGTGAATATATTTAAAATTTTAAGTTTTTTTTTAGATGCACTTTACTTACACTACAGGAAATTACACTTTTGGCGACTAAAAAAATTCAGTCACCAAAAGTGGTGGAATTGGCGACCAAACATTATATTTGTCGGCAAAAGTACAAGATTTAGCTACTATTTTTTTTAGTCGAGCTATATTGATTATTGCCGACTAAAAAAAAATATAGTCACTAAAAATGTCACAATTGGCGATGAAAACAATTTTTAGTAGCTAAATATTCCACAATTGGCGACAAAACAAAAATTTTAGTCGCTGTATAGTTACTTTTGCCTACTAAAATTATTTAGTCGCCAAATGAGAAACAAAAATTAATTTTTATCTTTGGCGACTAACAGTTTGGTCACAAAAAATGTATTTTCAGCGACTAAAAATTATTTTAGTCGCTGTATAGTTAGTTTTGGATACTAAAATTATTTAGTCGCCGAATGAAAAACAAAAATTAAATTTCTCATATTTGGCGACCAACAGTTTGGTCGCAAAACTGTATTTTTAGCGATTAAAAATTATTTTAGTTGCTGTATAGTTAGTTTTGGCTACTAAAATTATTTAGTTGCCGAATGGAAAACAAAAAATTTATTTTCATCTTTGGCGACCAAAGGTTTGGTAGCCAATAATTTATTTTCAGCGACTAACTAATATTTTAGTCGCCGTATAGTTAGTTTTGGCTACTAAAATTATTTAGTCGCCGAATAAAAAACAAAAAAATTATTTTCATCTTTGGCGACCAAAGGTTTGGTCGCCAATAATTTTATTTTCAACGACCAACTAATATTTTAGTTGCCGTATAGTTAATTTTGGCTACTAAAATTATTTAGTCGCCGAATGGAAAACAAAAAATTTATTTTCATCTTTGATGACCAAAGGTTTGGTAGCCAATAATTTTATTTTCAACGACCAACTAATATTTTAGTCGCCGTATAGTTAGTTTTGGCTACTAAAATTATTTAGTCGCCGAATGAAAAACAAAAAAATTATTTTCATCTTTGGCGACCAAAGGTTTGGTAGCCAATAATTTTATTTTCAACGACCAACTAATATTTTAGTGGCCGTATAGTTAGTTTTGGCTACTAAAATTATTTAGTCGCCGAATGGAAAACAAAAAATTTATTTTCATCTTTGGCGACCAAAGGTTTGGTAGCCAATAATTTTATTTTCAGCGACCAACTAATATTTTAGTCGCCGTATAGTTAGTTTTGGCTACTAAAATTATTTAGTCGCCGAATGGAAAACAAAAAATTTATTTTCATCTTTGGTGACCAAAGGTTTGGTAGCCAATAATTTATTTTCAGCGACCAACTAATATTTTAGTCGCCGTATAGTTAGTTTTGGCTACTAAAATTATTTAGTCGCCGAATGAAAAACAAAAAAATTATTTTCATCTTTGGCGACCAAAGGTTTGGTCGCCAATAATTTTATTTTCAACGACCAACTAATATTTTAGTGGCCGTATAGTTAGTTTTGGCTACTAAAATTATTTAGTCGCCGAATGGAAAACAAAAAATTTATTTTCATCTTTGGCGACCAAAGGTTTGGTAGCCAATAATTTTATTTTCAGCGACCAACTAATAATTTAGTCGCCGTATAGTTAGTTTTGGCTACTAAAATTATTTAGTCGCCGAATGAAAAACAGAAAAATTATTTTCATCTTTGATGACCAACGGTTTGGTAGCTAATAATTTTATTTTCAACGACCAACTAATATTTTAGTCGCCGTATAGTTAGTTTTGGCTATTAAAATTATTTAATCGCCGAATGGAAAACAAAAAATTTATTTCATCTTTGGCGACCAAAGGTTTGGTAGCCAATAATTTTATTTTCAGTGACCAACTAATATTTTAGTCACCGTATAGTTAGTTTTGGCTACTAAAAATATTTAGTCGCTAAATGGAAAACAAAAAATTTATTTTCATCTTTGGCGACCAACGGTTTGGTAGCCAATAATTTTATTTTCAGTGACCAAATAATATTTTAATCGCCGTATAGTTAGTTTTGGTTACTAAAAATATTTAGTCGCCGAATGGAAAACAAAAAATTTATTTTCATCTTTGGCGACCAAATGTTTGGTAGCCAATAATTTAATTTCAGCAACCAAATAATATTTTAGTCGCCGTATAGTTAGTTTTGGCTACTAAAAATATTTAGTCGCCGAATGGAAAACAAAAAAATATTTTCATCTTTGGAGACTAAACGTTTGGTAGCCAATAATTTATTTTCAGCGACCAACTAATATTTTAGTCGCTGTATAGTTAGTTTTGGCTACTAAAATTATTTAGTCGCCGAATGAAAAACAAAAAATTTATTTTCATCTTTGGCGACCAAAGGTTTTGTAGCCAATAATTTATTTTCAGTGACCAACTAATATTTTAGTCGCCGTATAGTTAGTTTTGGCTACTAAAATTATTTAGTTGCCAAATGGAAAACAAAAAATTTATTTTCATCTTTGGCGACCAAAGGTTTGGTAGCCAATAATTTTATTTTCACCGACCAACTAATATTTTAGTCGTCGTATAGTTAGTTTTGGCTACTAAAAATATTTAGTCGCCGAATGGAAAACAAAAAAATTATTTTCATTCTTGGCAACCAAAGGTTTGGTAGCCAATAATTTATTTTCAGCGACCAATTAATATTTTAGTTGCCGTATAGTTAGTTTTGGCTACTAAAATTATTTAGTCGCCGAATGAAAAACAAAAAATTTATTTTCATCTTTGGCGACCAAAGGTTTGGTAGTTAATAATTTATTTTCAGCAACCAACTAATATTTTAGTCACCGTATAGTTAGTTTTGGCTACTAAAAATATTTAGACGCCAAATGGAAAACAAAAAAATTAATTTCCTCTTTGGCGACCAAAGGTTTGGTAGCCAATAATTTATTTTCAGCGACCAATTAATATTTTAGTCGCCGTATAGTTAGTTTTGGCTACTAAAATTATTTAGTCGCCGAATGAAAAACAAAAAATTTATTTTCATCTTTGGCGACCAAAGGTTTGGTAGCCAATAATTTATTTTTAGCGACCAACTAATATTTTAGTCGCCGTATAGTTAGTTTTGGCTACTAAAATTATTTAGTCGCCGGATGGAAAACAAAAAAATTATTTTCATCTTTGGCGACCAAAGATTTGGTAGCCAATAATTTTATTTTCAGCGACCAACTAATATTTTAGTCGCCGTGATTAGGCGGGGCAAGGTCTAAATTGTTGGGGGTAATATCCTACCACTCCAAAAACTTATATGTATATATATATATTTTTCTCCTTTGTGATTCACTTTCTCTGTTGTTGGTTTCGTTTTTGTTTTGGTTTCGATTTTAGTGAGATTTATGTGTTTGTTTATAGCTTTACATGGTAGAGAAGAATTATTGGTGATAATTGTTGCAATTGAAGCATCTATGCCCATTCTGTGCCAAGGATGTTGATCGGATTTTGTTTTTGTCAATGAAAACTATGAAATTGAAGTTAAAAAATGAGTATCGAATTTTTTATTTTTTATGTCATTTCATTTTATAGAAAATGTAAACATTTATTGCAAATTCAAGATTGTACTATAACATTAGATTTTTGTATAACTAGGTAAATTTAAAACTTTTAAATATTATTGTGTTTTTTATTTTTATCCTCTTTCTATCCTATTATACCATTACTGCTATTTGTTAGTTTGTTAATCATAATTCAATTAATTGAAAATGAAAGCTTAGTATAACTTTTCATATATATTAATTAATATGTTACCGCTATATTTGTATATAATAGCATAATATATAGGGATAATTTCCAAACATAATTTATATTTCTTTATGTAATTAAAATAGTTCATCTTAAAATAGTATATAAAGGAGTTAGATAGCTTCTTTTATTCCAAAAAAGCTAATCTTTTTTTTTTTTTTTATTTTTTAAATTGAAACATCAATTGTTTAAGTCCATAAAACAAAATTGATAAACACATATTCGAAAGCTACACTTAATTTTTTAAACTAATAATTTAAAATGTTATAAACATAAAAATTAATTTATAAATTTCATGTATAGAACAAGACAAAATATTAAATTAGTTTAACATATTTATAATGATTTTTTTTTTAATTTATAAAGTCCCGTGCATAGCATAGGTTACCATTAGAATTATTAATCTGTAATTACTAAAAGTAACATGTATCTACTAAAAGGAATTTAGTTGGCATTTCTCTTAGGAAATGGGGTCACTGCTGTGCCTTTGGCACAACAATGATTGTTGTGCCTCATTTTGAGGTGCATTATGGGCTTATTTTTATGATTTGAACCGTTCATTTTGTAAGGTTTGTTGAGTACTTCATGCCTACCAAAAATCATATTAATCGAATATCAATAACTATATGATTGAATTGCATATTTTTATGCTATTTCTCAAAAGAAAAACTTATTGTTTATTTTTTTGGTTATCAATCATATAGTAATTGATATCCGATTAATATGATTTTTGGTAGGTATGAAGTACTCAACAAACTCTACAACATGAATGGTTCAGATCATAAAAATAAGCCCATAATGCACCTCAAAATGAGGCACAACAGTGACTGTTGTGCCAATTGTAATTTAATTTCTCTTACTTTTAGCGACTGACGTTTAGATGGCAATTGTAATTTAATTTTTGGAGGTAAGATTTCAAAAATTGGAGGGATTCTTAAATGAATTAGTGACTAAAATTTTGAGGAGGTCGGGAATGGAAGCATAATCCATTCATTGAATAAACCCACAGTTATGTTTTATCTAATCTCTCATGCCTCTTACTCACCCAAAAAAATCTCTCACGCCTCACTCTTCTGTGCCTCTTCTCTGTCACGCCTCACCCCTCTGCCCTTCTCTTTGTTACTAGAGCACCACCGCGGTTAGACGAGCACACCGCAAGGGTTACAGAAGCACCACTGTCGCTTTGTCTCGGGTAGGTATGTCCTCTATTTCGCCCTCTGTGTGTGTGTGTGTGTGTGTCCCTATCTATGTCTTCTTCCATTCGCATATACCTTCACACCCAACCCCAAATCGACCCACCCACAAATCAACCCAGCCCCAAATCGATTTGATGCCATAGGAAAATTATCCCTTCTCATATTTTATAGGTCCCTTCACTTCCCTTCCCTTCTGATTATTTTATTTTATTTTATATTAGGTTATTATGAGTCTCTAATTGATTTCTTTATGGCTCTCGAATTGTATTCTCCCGTTTTAGCATCCGTTTGGTTACTGAAAAAAGCTGAGAAAATGTAGAAATAAAATAGATAGAATAAAATTTCGAGGATTACATTTCTTTTCGTATTTTTTCCGAAAAATAAATAACTCATCTCAATTAATCCACAGCATTGAATCTGGCTCTCTTGATTGATCTGTTTTGTTCTTCTATTAATCAAAATTTCTAGACAAAGTTAAACATTTGGATGAAATTTGACATATTGAACTCTGTTATTAATATGAAACCTGTCAATTTGTGGATTTTTGATGAAATGTAAAATTAGCAGTCGATTAGATTATGTTATTCATCTGATGTTATACATGTATGTGTATATTTGTAAATATAATTATACAAGATATGTTTCTGTATATATTCATATTGTTTAAGTTGGATTTGTTACCGCTTTTGTTGGCTGATTGGGCTCTCTGATGATAAAATAGGTCGATTAAGCACTTGTTAGTGGTATTAATAATTCTGTAATTATTATTTTGTGTATTTATGCATTTTTTGTTGTATTTCGTATCGCTTGGGCTGGAATAAAATATCTTAGATAAGCACTTTTCAATGGTGTTAATAATTCTATTATTGATTGCCAAATCTGACCGTTGAGGCTTGAGGGTGACTGAATATTGACTTCTCTAGGTTCTGATGTAATTATAGAGCAATGTTGTAGACGTCCCCGAACGCCCCGGGAGGGTTAAGTCCCGTTCCGTTCGTATTGGGGTCACTACAGTTCGGACTCGATTTGTGTCGGTTCTAAATCTGAACCAAAGAGTCCAAATCCGGTAAATCGTTTGAGAAAACAGATTTTTAAAAAGTAGTGCCAAACATGGACTGCTTTGCCAGATTACAGAGTCGCCACCTAAATATTTTAAAATAGGAAATTTAGGAAACCCTGACTCGGTGCCGAAGGCCACGTGTCCGTCATCACCAAAGTGGTCTTGGCTCGGGAGCTTGGGTACGATCGGGGAAGGTCAGCTATGAGCACCCCCTTTCGCCCGGTCCGAAGACCGGCCTCTACTAACCGTGATATCCGTTTTTGAAAACTTTATGCGTTCTTATTCCGGTTATTAACCTAGAATTACTATGTGATGCGTACAACACAAAAGTATAGACTAGATTTCCTAATCTTGGAAATAAACATTGCATATCCGTTTTGTCTCGAAAAACGTGTTAGATTTTGCTACTCGTAAGTAGGCTTAAATACGGATTTCAATGAGTTGTTCCAACTCAGGCAATCCAACCTCCACCCACAGGCATTCAAATAGTTTATCTCACATAAGCACTTAGCCGCATGGTAAGCATACTGTCATGGCAACATTCACACGCATGTGGTATGCTAAAGCGTAAATACTTACATCGTACTCCGCGCCAAAACAAGAAACTAGTTAGCAAACATGCATGACCTAATTCATGTTAAGTGGCTAATGCAACATAGGCATAGATGCAATCTAGAGTAGGCTCGGCTAACCCTAAACATGGCACATGAAATGCGCGAGTAGCACGTATTCAATTTGGAATTGAAAATTGCAATGCAGTTTGTATGATGTACCGAGCGCGGTGCATGTAAACAAATGCACTCATGCACTCATGCATAGCATAAGGTATGCTAAAATAAACGTGCCCTAATCTACCATTGTAAGCAGGTAAATAAAAGGGAGAAAGAAATGGGGGTTGGAAGACATACAAACCCACGCACCCACGCTTATTACAATTATGCCCTCGCTCGGAGGGACCGAAAGAATATACAAAACCGAATAATTAATTAACTACGCAAGCTAATTAAAATATTACAAATCAACTAAATTAATTAAATAAAATAATTAATCTAATTAAACAGTAAATCGCCTCGGGATGAGGACCAAATGCGGCACGCGCTCGGGACTGGCTCGGAATCGCACTGCCATGCATGATTGCCTCTGTTTTCCCTGCTATCCTCCTCAGAAAATTGCCAAAGTCCCAGGAGCACCTCTCAGGGCACTAGGGAGTACCACCGGTCAGTACAAAGACCACCGGCTAAAGAATAAGGCCACCGGCACTAGATGAAGTCATCGGCTGTTGATTGACTGCCGGTAGGCACTAAATAGTGCCGGCCGACACTTAACACCTGCAGAACCTGCAACCCACAGCAGCAGAGGACAACAACATGCATGGCAATGTGATTCAAGGTATTTATGCACCAAACACACCCCTTATCATGTTATTGACTCAAAGGGGCACGTGTCTCGGTTCTCGAACCACCAATCGCGCATTTCCATGCATGATGGCCCAAAGAACCGAGAATGCAACTTTGATTTCAAATGCATGCAATGCAAACAAGCACATAAGGGTGCTAAACCTCCATCACACTTCACTTCAAGAGGCCTAGCATGTATGCCAATATGATGCAATCCTAGACATGGCGACTAGTGTGCAAAATGGACAATGCTAGGCACTTATGCAAACATGCAAGTAAGCACACAAGGCAAGCATGCAAACCAAACTAAAGGATGGACTTAAACATGGATTAGGCAACTCCTATAGGCCTAAAACAGTAGCCAAGATGCCAAAATATGGGGACCAAACACACATGCACACATGTGCATATTAAGACACCAACCTAAGCATTGAACTAGTAACCTCTAAGCACACTTAAAGGGACACAACAATGGACAACTAGCATGCATGGAAAGCTCTGAAAATCATGCAAAACATGGTGCCAAACCAACTAACAAAGCAAGCCAAACAAAGCATACAAATGGTCCAAGCATTAAGGCAAGCCAATGAGGCTTTGAACCATACTTAGCACAACCACACATGGCAATACTTAAACACTTAAAAAAAACAGAGTTTTAACACATAAAACTAAGCTTAAATGACCACTTAGACGGCATCTAGATGACATGAATTCAAAGGCATACATTAAAGCCAAAACATGGAGCATTTAAGACATGCTTTCAAAGCATTAAAGAGGCGACTAAGGTAAGCATACAAGCACACTGAAGGGACTGAAATAGCATGCTAGGTGGTCCCAAACCATCAAAAATGAAGCAAGCAAGGCATGCTACACACTCATGCTCTTAAGGCCAACAAGCCAAATACAAAGAGGCTACAATATACATGCTAAGATTGACCAAAATGACTATGGACAGAGCTAAAGCATATCAAAATGAGCATACAAGCTTCATGGATCTAGGCCTAAAACATGCTAGAAAGAAGGCATACAAACCTAGAGCAAGTTAAGGCAATACAAGGCATTACAAAGCATCTATGCAAAGCATGCAAGAAGTGCTAAAACCAACTTAAAACAGAGTTTAATCATGGCATAATAGGCATGAAAAACAACCAAAACATGTTCAACACACAACCAAACATGGTGCTCCTTTGGAGGCCAAAACTCAAGGACATCAAGGAGAGGGGGTGGCCCTCCCCTTTTGGAGACTTCAAGGCACCATCTCCACCACTAAAATCCCTCAAGATTTCAGTGGTGGAGAGGCCCAAGCACCAAAGTCTCGGAGCTCTCACAAAATGGCCTAAAAATGGCCCTTTTCAAGGCCTAAAGGGGGTCAAACTTCCCCAAAGTGCAAAACACTCTTGATAAACAATAAAGAGGGTTAAAAATTAGAACTTTTATGTGTTAATCACTAAGCACAAAAACAACTCTAAGCTAGGCAAAAATGGAATGCAAAAATGGGGTAAATAAAGCAAGTTTCTTACCCTTGATGATCTTCTTCACAAATGTTGGAGTTGTTGGTTCCTTGAGCTCCAAACCAGTCAAGAACACTAAGAACAAGCCCTTAGCACCTCAGTTCTAAGAGGAAGGTGAAACACTAGGTGTTGATGTGCAAAAGTAAGGCACAAACACCTAGTGTACAACACAAGAAAGAAAGAGAGAGATAGGATAGATACACAAAACCTAACCTAAAACTAGAGCTTCTCCCTCTCCTAAAATGTCTAACCCTCCAAATCTTCTAACCCTTGAGCCAAGAGGAGAGCCTTCTCCTTATAGGCAACCAAAACTTACAAGTTAAGGCATCAAAGGGCTCATCCCTCCATACACGTGTATGGAGGGGAAACAAACACCACAAAGCTGTCTGAAAATATCTCCAAAAACAGCTGTAAAGTGGTTGGCAGGGCAAAATGGTCATTTTGCCAAAAAGAGTGCCGACCAGCACAAAATAGTGCCGACCGGCACAATATAGTGCCGATGACAACAACAACCAGCCGGTGGCCTCTAGCCACAGCCGGTAGTGTGTGGGGATGCCTCACAAAGCATTCCCTGCCCCTCCAAGGTAAAACACAAGTGTTTGGTGCAAAACCAGACACAAAACGGTCAAGTTCGGAGGTTCTGAGGCAAGACGCGTAGCCGAGAACTCCGGGAACTCCAAACAAACACAAACATGGGTAATCACCGAGTGTTCAAGTGGTGATGTCCAAGTCTTGAGGACGGTCAAAAATGGGGTGTCTACAAATGTATAAAATTATGTCATTAACAAGCACATGTTAGGCATATAAATAATTATATTATTGGTTGCAAAATTTTATCTTCGAGGAGGGTGGCTAATAGTTAAATATTGATTCAGTGTTAAGAGATGTAAAGTTTGAGTAGAATAATAGAGTGGGATTGTTTTCAGATGCTGAGGAATAATAGAGTTTGATTTCAACATTGAAATTTGAAAATTGAATGAAGGACAAGTATTCTAAAGCATATATGCACTTGATAGGGCAAGCACAGCAACCAAGTTGAATGAGATAATCACTACAGTTAATATGTACCTACAAAAAGAAGCAAACATTATGGCTATGCACAGAGAGAGAGAGAGAGAGAGAGAGATTTACACTATCTTCAAGCTCTTGTTGATGGCATGCCTATTCTTCTCGGTGTGTCTTTGTATAACTGCAGCTTCAGAGTCAAGCTTCTGGGATGTGGAGGTAAGCAAGCCCAAAGCCTGACTACTACTTCCATTAGATACTTCCAAGTAGGTACTGATGTCTTTCATTGCTCCAGTTGTGTTATATATGATTTGTGATGCATCATTTGATGTGTTAATGACAATGTCTGCCACTTTTTTTGCTCTTGAATGAAATTTTGCATTCCCTCCCAGAACTAATCCAGTTGTGACTCTGCCATGATAAAATCGATAGTACATTCAGAATGTCATCATGATTGGATTTGATCACTTTCACAAGTTTAAAGTAATTGTAGTTTATAAGGTCTTTTTGCATTGTATGATGTTTTGTTGCAAATACAGCAGTGCTGCAAGTCGTTGTCAATTGAGTTTCTTAAATTCATAATATCTGCACGCTGTTGCAATGAATTTTAGCTAAGGGAGATAAAGTGATATTGAATGATAGTTCATAAGTAAAGTGTAATATGTTATAAAGGGTATATTCATTATAATGGTCTAAGCGTTGCAATTTTTAGTTCAGAAAGATAAAGTGACACGAAACTATGATTGAGGGGTTAAAGTATAATTAGCCCTTTATATATGGACTAAAGAGCTGATAGACTTACATTGCTAGAACTGTGAAGAATGTTGCCAAAAGAATGGGCCAAAGATAACACTGCTTGTGATAATGTGATCCCTTCTTCTCTTCAGCTTTCTATTGCTATTTTTACAACAAAAAGAGGTTGTTAGCAAAAATCCCCCATATACCAAACCACATAAAAGCCACAACACCCCAATGGCATATCCATATAAACCAAAACTTTCTAATTTATTTGTATCTGTACTTGAATTGTGGCTTTCAGTTTTAATTGAATTTTACTATTGAATTCTAAATTTTCTATTTTACTATTGAATTCTAAATTTTGGTTTTTACTTGTGCTCCATAAACAACAAATTCATAATCCAAATGAAACCATGAAATTATCTAACTATACAAATTTAAGCAGTATGATCTCTTAAAGGCTTTTCCTTAATTCTTCTGTAAAGTAACTCTATCATATTGTATTCCAATACATTGCCTAGATGCTTCTTCTCTTAACAAATGGAAAACAAAAAGAAAAAAAAAGGAAAGAAAGAATGAAAAAACACAGATTTTTTTTATTGTTTTTTTCCCGAACCTAGTACACAGGAACAAAGATGTATGGCTTGTTACGTTATTAGATGAATGGTAGTTTGGTAATTGCCACTTAGTTGCTTATTAGTATAAATAATATTGTATTTTTAATTTCGCCTAATCTGTTTATCCTTGTCTAGCATATAAAATAGAGTAACAAAAATGATATACTATTTACAATTTCATATTCCTAAAGTTTTCAGCATTTGCCCGTGTTTATGAAAGGTGCTTTTTGTCAATATTGAGGCTTCATTTATTTATTTTTTTTTATAAATAAAATAGAAAAAGCCCAAATTAATGTCACTTTTTGCTTGACAAACTTGGTAAGAGTGTAGATAGATCAGTACTTCATTTTGTTTATTTAGCCTAACCAATGTATAAGTGCTCTTCCAAAATTTTAATTAAATTTTGTTGGCAAACTTGTTGTGCCTTGTGTGCTATATTTGATAAATTGATCAGACTTTGATTTATATGTAGTCTACAAGTCTGTATAATGCATTAGGTACTTACTTGGATTAGTTTAATTTTTTGAATGTTTTCTAGCCCACTGGTATAGACTCATACTACAAATATCTACATCTATATCCATATATAACTATGAATTTTATGAATTCCCTGTGTGTTGTACATATTCAACGTTGCCGGTACTAAGTTCATGTTAAAAAATGTAGACTAATCATGCACCCCA
This sequence comes from Camellia lanceoleosa, assembly GCA_025200525.1. Taxonomy (NCBI): domain Eukaryota; kingdom Viridiplantae; phylum Streptophyta; class Magnoliopsida; order Ericales; family Theaceae; genus Camellia; species Camellia lanceoleosa. The sequence goes on from CM045758.1 coordinate 204,870,870, forward strand.
CTGTAGGATTCTTTTGATTATATCCTTGCCCTTCCTTGGTAAAAAAAAAATTTTAAAAATATGGTAACCTGATAACTCAGTGGATCTCTTTTGAGTATGAATTCATGAATCTAAATACAAATATGCGAGTAAGACAAGAGAAATTGGATATAGATTTATTTTATTTTATTGATAATTTAATTTTGATGACAAAAGAATGAGAATTGATTTATATAACTGATTCCAAGTTATTGAGATACAACACTTAATTTAATTCTATTAAAATTTCAACAAAATACTTGTAGCTAAATAAGTTGATAGGACATAATTTGGACTTGGAAGGCATGTCTTTCAATCCTTGAACCAAAATTCTCATTTTGTTCTTAGGTTAATCTTTGCTTGATTTGTAGGTCACAATAATGGACAAGAGTTGGATGCTGATAAATAATAGGTTGACAAGCAAAGAGTATCAACAAGGGGTGAAGTCATTCCTTGACTTTGCTATCGCAAATTTAGGCCCACATGATGAAATTAGGTGTCCTTGTGTCGATTGCATGAATGACTCAAAATTTAGCAGACAAGTTGTGTAGACACATCTGTTCCAAAGAGGAATTACGTCTTCGTATAAAACTTGGGTGCACCACGGAGAACATGTTCCCATTTCAGCCTAGTGTATCAAATGACCATTTTGGAAGTAGTGGAGAAGGTATGCCAGATACTGATCATCCGATGATGGGTGAATTGCCTAATATGTTGGAAGAAATTTACATGAGTGGTCTTATGGATGATCATATCGACGAAAAACCTACTAGTTTGGAGAGGGAAGATTTGCAGAAGTTCATTAGGTTATTTGAAGATGCTCAACGCAAAATTTACCCAATATGTGAGAAGTTCTCTGTGTTGTCATTCGTTATTAAGATGCTCATGTGAAGGTGTACAACAAATGGAGCAACAAGTCATTTGATATGGTTATGTAGGTTTTCAAGGACATTCTACCAAAATGTGATCAAACTGTTCCATGGACACTCTATCATGCTAAGAAATTCTTACGTGACTTAGGTTTGGGATATGAAACCATTCATGCGTGCAAGAATGATTGTGCACTGTTTTCCAAGAAGAATGCGAATTTGGAGAAATGCCTTACATGTGACGAGCCTAGATACAAGTTGAACAATGATGGGGGTAAAAAGATTCCTTACAAGCTATTGCGGTACTTTCTTTTGACATCGAGGATGAAAAGATTGTATATGTCAAAAAAGACAGTCGCAGAAATGAGATGGCACAAAGAGAAGCGTATGGATGATGACATATTAAGGCATCTGGCTGATGGTGAGGCATGGAAGGATTTCGATAAGCAACATCCAACATTTTCTGCTGATTCTCGAAATGTAAGGCTAGGGCTAGCGATAGAAGGTTTCAATCCATTTGGAAATATGAGCACATCGTATAGCATGTGGCTCGTAATTTTAATGCCTTATAATCTCCCACCGTGGAAGTGTATAAAAGAGCCATTTTGCATGATGTCATTGCTTATTCCTGGACGATCGGCATCTGGAAGAGATATTGATGTTTACCTGCAACCATTAATAGAAGAATTGAAAAATTTGTGGGAGCATGTTGTGCAAACATATGATGCATCGAATGGCCAAATTTTTAGAATGCATGCGACAATCATGTGGACCATTAATGACTTCCCTGCATATGGTAACATGTCAGGGTGGAGTACAAAGGGTTACTTGGCTTGCCCTAATTGTAACATGAATGTATCGTCACAAGGTTTGCAAAGTAAGATATGGTACATGGGTGCTCGTCGCTACTTGCTTGAGAACCCCAGTTGGCAAAGGAGTAAGCTCTTCAACGGTCAAATTGAGGATAGGTCCAAACCTATGGACTTATCGGGGGAAGAAATACTAGAGCAAATTGGTTGTGGGACTTACAAGCCGTATGGAAAGCACCCACACAATCGAAAACGACAAAGGAATGAAAATCCAAATTTGAATTGGACAAAGAGAAGCATTATGTTTGATTTGCCCTATTGGAAAACGCTGAAGCTTCGACACAACCTTGATGTCATGCATATTGACAAAAATATATGTAACAATGTCATCAGGACACTTTTGAGCATAGATGGAAAGAACAAGGACACAGACAAAGCATGCTTAGATTTGGAGGATATGAGAATACATAAAAAGTTACACTTGAAGAGGCGTGCCAATGGGTCATTTGAGAAGCCCCTCGCATTGTACACATTGTCCCAGACAGAGAGAGAAGGCTTTTGTCATTTTTTGAAATCAATTAAGTATCCTGATGGCTATGCAGCAAATATCTCTAATTGCGTGACCGTCAAGGAGGTAAATTATCTAGCCTCAAAAGTCATGACTGTCATGTCCTTATACAACGACTTCTTCCGATTGGGATGCGTGGCTACCTTACTAAGGAACTTGGCACCACACTTTTTGAGTTGGGAAATTTCTTCAAACAGTTGTGTTCAAAGACATTGAGGATCACAGATTTGGATAAATTGGAGGAACAAATTGTACTCATACTTTGTAAGCTTGAGAAGATTTTTCCTCTGGCTTTTTTTGATGTTATAGTCCACTTGGCAATTTACTTGCCTCGAGAGGCTATGCTTGGAGGACCAGTGCAATATCGATGAATGTACCCAATTGAGAGGTACGTTGGTACTTTTGTAGTGTGAAAATTGTAATTAACGCTTCACTGATAATATAAATTTAAATATAACATTCTCATCGTCTTGGTTTTTAGGTTGATTGGACGTCTAAAAGGGTTTGTGGCCAATAAAGCTTATCTTGAAGGTTTTATTGCCGAGGCTTACATTTCGAAAGAGTGTACAACATTTTGTTCAATGTATTTGGATGGAGTTGAAACAATTGTTAACCAGGTAGAAAGGAATTACGACATGGGCAACTGTGGCCCAGGGTTGGCAGTATTCACTCAAAATGTCCGTCCCTTTGGTCTAATGACAAGGGTATCCGATATGTCCGTAGCTAAATGCGAGATGGCTCATTGGTTTGTCCTGCACAATAGCTTTGAAGTGGAAAAATACTTAGAGTTTGGATCCATTCCACGTATTTATATGTTATAGTTGTCAAATCGATTAGTATTGATTTATTTAATTTATTTTGAGAGCCATTTTTGTAACTAGGGAGCACAAAAACTTGTTACAACAAACTGGAGGTGCATTTGACATCACAAAGAGGCAATGCAAAGAATTTCCTAAATGGTTCAAAGATTGTATAAGATCGAAATCCCTTTTACAATCAGTCATACATTACCTTAATATTGCGTATACTTGTAGCATAACACATGTTCTACATGTAGATGAATCAATTACGGAACCAAGTGTCCCCTGAAGTAACTGATGAGATGTGGTCATTAGCCAATGGTCCTAGTGGCTTGGTGAACACATATACAGGATGTATTTGTAATGGCGTCCGATTTCATACTATCGACCGTGACAACCATCGTAAAAGTCAAAATAGTGGGTTGGTCGTGGAAGGGGAGCATGAAGGCCAATTGATAAACTTCTATGGTACTTGTGCAAAGTGTGGGAAATAAACTATTTGTTTAGACATCGGATCGTATTTTTCCAATGTGAATGGTTTAACACCTATAGTAGGAGAACTATACGTGTCGAACCACATGTGACAACGGTTGATGTGAGAAGTTGATGGTACAAAGACGACTCATTTGTATTACCAAGTCAAGTTAAATAAGTATTCTATGTTGATGATACCAAACTAGGTGCCAATTGGAGAGTTGTAGAAAAGTTTGAACATCGAGGAATTTGGGATGTGCCGCAGATGGATGACGTAAAAACTGATGATGTGTTCCAACAAGAAGAAACTACCGAGGTTGTACCAGCTGAGGCTATTGACGATGATATGGTTTTGCGTCGAGATGATATTGAATCTGAAATTATTCCAATGGAAGTTTTGCAATCTATTAGAGGTGTAGAAGCCGAGGGTGTTATAGATGATGCCTTCATTTGTGATGATGAAGATGGATTAATGGGGGAGGGTAACGACACAGACAAAGAATGTGACCTGCAAAGTGATTTTGATACAGATGTTGACGTAGAATGTTGATGTATTTGCTTTTATGATTTGGATATGATAATGAACTAAAATACTTGTCTTATTACTTCATCAAAATCATGTCATAGCTTATTTTATATCTTTTTATAAATTATTTCATGTATATCATGATTTATAATGTTAGCTTGTTATATATCTACGCAACAAATAATTTAAAAATCAAGACATAGTAGCTTGTTATATCTCTTCTTTATAATTAAATGTGTTATTGTATATGACATTTTGTACTGTTAGTTGTGTTCTTGCAGTTTGCATCATGGTTCCTGGCTTGAAGACTGGTCGGCTCAATAAAAGGACACTGATGACCACTGAAGCAAACTCGCCAGCTAACATCCCCTTCGGATCAACAGTTGCACCACCTATTGTTGTCCCCTTAGGATCAACAGGTGCACCACCTCTTGTTGTCCCCTCAAGATCAATCGGTGCATCTTTTCCTGATGCGACTAGCCCACCATTCGAGGATTTTGATGAGACACAGCCACCATCGGAAACTCAAAATCATGTCACAGGTAAGATCATTGTACTTCAACTATGTCAATTATCAATTGTCATTATTTGTAATTTGGTCATTGTTATTTTGTTATCAGGGACTTCTAGGTCCACACGTGTACGAGGACCTACACTTGGAAAAGGAATACAAAAAATAGTGAGATCCAACAAAGAGGGAAAATTATATGTTCACATTGATCGTGTCCTAAATGCAATGACCGGAGATTATGCCACTCCAGCAGCTAATGAGTTAGGGCTTCTGATCAGGAGTATGTGCCCTCTCAAGGATGTTACGTCGTGGCTGAAAATGGATAAGACTACCAAAGCTACCGTCATCCAAGCTGTTCTTGTAATTGATAATATTGGGCAATATGTATTCCTCTATTATTTATACTTGTAAGAAGCACTTATTGTAATGATTGGCATTTTCACTTGTTATGGTTGTAGGACAAGTTTGATATTGGGGATGATTTTCACAATGACTCACAAGCTCAGCAAATTGTGAATATGAAGGCATATAAGTTGTACAAAGATTGGAGGTACAACTTGAAGCAAGAATTCGAGCTATTAAAGGAAGAGGGTGTTGATGACCTATATGCTCGTTCGCCCCGAGGGGTGAGTTTGGATGATTGGAAGCATTTGATCGATGTGGCGTGGCAAGATGCATCTCACCAGGTAAAATACTAATGCATCATACATAGTCCCGTTCCAAATGTGATATAGCCAATATTTAACAAAAAATTGTTTATGTACTTATTTTTTGTAGAAACGGTCAAAAGTTGGTAAGAGTAACAGAAGTCAGTTGCCATACAATCATACTGGTGGATCTCGCTCATTTCCTATAATGATGGCTGCTATCGTGAGATTGATGTTATTTAAAATTAACTTCATTATTTTTGTTTTGTTATGAATAATATGTTGTGATTTTTTTATTTGTTGTTATTTGAAATCAACAAGTAGCGAAAAATGTGGATTTGGATTTTCCTAAGTTTTATGAGGACAGCCATACGTCCAAGAAGACGAATGACTGGATCTATCCCAAATGCGGTGAGCTGCATGTAAGTATGAAACAATGAATTAATTGTATTTAATATGACTTAGTACCCAAAAATATATATCTTATTATGCCTTTTTGTCTTCTTTATTGCAATGACAGCAAAAGATGGTCAATCTACAAACGGTTGCCATTGAGTCAGGGACGCCATTGATGCAGGAGGAGCTTTCAAGGCAAGTGCTTGGGGAGAAGAAAAAGTACTTGCTTGGATTTGGGATTGGCCCACAACCATCCACCATAGCTTCATCATGAGCACGTGATAAGGATATGGAGGCAATGAGAGCTGAGATTGAGGCACTTCGTGTGGAGCAACAAAGAGATCGTGAAGAGTTGATCAGAGAGCGAGAGGAGCGCGAGAAATATTACAATGATATGTTGAAAGAGCGAGAGGAGCGCGAGAGATGTTACAATGAGATGTTACAACAGCGGGCGCAAGGACAGAAAGATCAAGAGGAGACAAATAAAAAGGTTGATCATTTGAATAATGTAGTTGCCAAACTTAACAACTCTTGGGGATCTAAGGTGGTCGAATGACGTTTACTATTTGGTAAATTTTATTAATGTTTAAAATAATTTGTTAAAATTTGTTAGATTTAAAAATGAAGTAGTCAATTGACTTGTAGGGACAGAAGGTATGTGAATAAGGCATGTAGGTTAGTTGAACCCACACCATAATAATAATACTTGGGGCAGATAACACATGTAAGCATGCTAGGTCACGACCTTTTATATGAAAAAATATTTGATGTCCAAATTAAAAATCTTTGTTGACAGTGTTGTGTTTGGTTTGCCTCAATGAAATATTGTAATAGATTTTCCCCTTGTGAATGCACCCATTGTTCCTATTTTAAGTACTTGCAGGGCTAATGTCATGCATTCTTGTCTCTCTTGCAAATGCACCCTATATTCCTATTTTTAGTATTTGTATAGACTATAGAGGATGAATACTCTGTTGCTAGAAGAGGTTACTGAATATTTGCGTCATTTCTGACCCTTTTTCCTCAATGTTACTTTCTCTTGGTGAGAGGGTAATACAAATAAGGTGCTTGGATATTCATGTTTGTGATAAGAAAAGACAAACTTATCTTTACACTTACAAAGTTTGGCTTGGTTTCTGAGCCAAGGACACTTCAAGCTTAAAGAAAAGTTCAAATTTGGACGTGAAATTGCATGCATCAATGAGGACTGAGATTTGTATAGGCTAAACTTGAGCATGATTTTGGATTGAGTACTGGATGTGTTGCTAGTACAAAATAGGGCTTTTTTTTATTATTTATAAACAAAATAGGCCTCTCTCTCTCTTTCTCTGTCGTGTCCAATGGCCAGTTCAACCTAATTGATTGGCAAAAATGTCAGAAAATTTCACGTATAACATAAGGTAGACAATAAATTTACGCTCTTCAATCTATTTAATTTCCCTTTTAATATATGTGTGTAGAATTTTATTTCCTTTATCCAGTGTTGGTCCAACCTTTGTGGGGTGCTACTTGGGTATACTGGGTATACAATATATTACCCTTTGGCATTATTTGCACAAAGTAGTTACCCTAAAACTTACATATTCACTGTTGATAGCCTGAGCTTTTACTGTTCACATTTGGATCCTATCTCTTGACCTAGAGAAAAGGAAAAATAATTAAGAAGTGAAAGCACTTAAATCTAAACTTCTGTAGTATTTATTGATTTCTACCCAAGCAAAAATTACTATGACCTCATATAAGAAATAGGTAAAAAATGACAGTATCGTATGTGTCAAGATAGATATTAAAGGTTAAAGCGTTTCACTGATACTCCTTTTGGAGTCCATATTTTTTATATAATGTGTTCAGATTTGCTTGAATTCTGATTTCAGTATGTTCAAAGAATGAAGATGTTACGATTGGTGCATGGATGCGAGTAATGAATGTCAACCATGAGGACAACCGACAACTTTGTGAACCAGAATGTACTCCATCATCTATTGCCGTTTGGGATATTCCAAAGTGTTCAGGTTGGTAATTAACTAATTATTCTCATGGTTTGGATGCATGTTCTCTTAGAAAACGACCTCCATATCTTTGAAATCTAATAAAATCCCAGCTTGGAGAAAGAGGAAAAATAAAGGAAATAATTTATCAAGAATTTTAACAAGGCCCCTCAAAACCCACTGATTGACTCAAAGAAGTTAGAAAGGATAAAAAGTTGATGTGGGATGGGAGATAGACATTCTATATTAATGAAACTGTTTTGTTATGTTGCGGCATTGCCCTTAATATGTAATTTAGATTTTATTTTTTATTTTTTTTGCATTTAATTTGGTTTTGTGGTTGTTTTCCTTTGAATGGATGTCATATTGAAACAAAAGCTATTTGTGCAAAGAATTGATTTTTAAAGAATGTTCTTCTTATGCATAGAAGTTATATATATCTATACTTTATTGAGTTACCAATTTTCCCAAAAGCCATTATGAATGAACAAAATTTAGAACTGGTCCTTTGAACATTATGAATGAACAAAATTTAAAGACATTATTATCACATCAAGTTTATAACCTTAATGTGATATTAATATTATACTTGTCTCCTTATGTGTCCTATTTGGTTTCAAGTAGACCACCACCAAATTTGGTCCACTTAGGGATGATTTAAAATTCGATCTCATGTAGTATTGTTTTATTTTGATTTGTTGTTTATCTGGCTCAGTAAGCTTGTCAATATTATTAAGGTCTAACTAAATCTATATGCATTCTAGATTATGTTATCCTTTTTAATTGGCTAGGTTGAGGATATTTCTGAATTTGGTTCATTATCAGGTATGTAGATGAATTGTAAAGTGGTCTATCAAATAAGGAACTGCTGTTTGAGCTGTGCAATCGTATCATAGTTTGATTTATTTACAAGTCCAAGTAGTGGGTTTAGTCATTATAATTGAGGATTATGGTGCAGGGGTGGTTGGGAAGTGGTTGTAGTATGGTAGTTTTGAACTTGGGGGCTGTGATGCTATGGCAATGATGGCTATTGAGATGGTGACGGTATTAGTACCGGGATCTGGGAGTGTATTGATGCATATTAACTGTTAATTGAATCCAATTGCTTTTGAATTTGGCTTCATGGGATTGAACCCTAGGTCACCCCTAGTCCCAAGTGCAGGTGTTCAGTCTGTATTCAAAATGCAGTTTCAGTGTACCATTTGAGTTATGAACTTATGATATCATTTTGGTTTGATTTAGACCATAATCTAGTAGTTGAATTTGGCTTATATAGGTATACATAACATTATTCTTCATTTTTAAGCATTGTAAGGCCAAGTTTGGCAATCCAAAAATAATCTATCTTTTTATCTTTTTTCCATCACATCATCTCTCTACTTTTTTGCACATCTTTTTGTAAAAAGACAAAAAGTGCACTTATTTACATCATCCCAAACAATCCCCAAATATAGGAGCCATTTATTTAGTGTAAAGTGTAAGTATGGCTTGATGACCAAAGATGAAACAATCATCATCCTTAGTGTAAGTATAATTCTTCTAGTGGGGGAGTTCCCTGCGAATTATTTAGTTGTCAAGTTCTTACAATTAAATTTATGAAATTAGGTCAGGTTAGTCCCTGGCTTTAAATCCTTCTGGAGTGTATCATTTTCTTGATGTAATCAAAGTTGTATGTATATATTTTTTTATAATTTTAAATTTGGCAAAATGTAGTCAATACTAATGATTAATTTTTTGTTTTACAGATGGTTTTTGGCATGGAATTGCAGTGAACGATTTTTTGTTACAAGTACGAAAAACATTGTTTTTAGTCTAAAAATTAGCATTAGTTCGTACATATTAGTTTTATGGCGTGGTACAGGAGATTGAATTTGACATCGTACAGATTAATTCTTGATATGGTACGAATTACCTTTTCACATGGTACAGATTACTTTTTTGGCGTGGTACATAATACCTTGGCCGTGGTACAAATTAGTTTTTAGTGGTACAGATTAACAATTGGATATTAATTTTGTTTAATCCTATGCTATATATGGAATTATATTTTTCAGATTGGATTATATTTGGTTTGTGTGGAATTTCTATTGGAAATATTAATTTGATGTTAAATATGAATTTTTTTGATGGTTGAAAGTAAAATTTGTGCATGTTGTGGAATGGTTGCTAATTTTATCAGTATATGGATAATTTTATATATATACAGGTTACAGATTGTACTAATAATGGAATAAATATAGGTGGTTGAGAAAGTAATTAAAAAAAATTATAAAATTTTTTACGACTAAATATTTTGGTAGCCAAAAATGCAAGCAAATATTTTTCATGAATAAATATTTAGTAGTAAAAAGAAACAAAAGACTTTTAGCGACCAAATAGTTAGTAGCTAAAATAAATGAAGATGAGGGAAGAAATTTTTGCCGACTAAAGATTTTAGTCACGAAAGAACATGGCATCCTTCGGCGACTAAAATATTTGGTCGTAAAATACCATGAAAAGAAAATATCTAATATTTTGGCGACTAAAATGTTTCGTTGTGAAAACTAATAACGACTAAACTATTTGGTCACTAAACATATTATTATTAGTGACTAAAATTTTTAGTCGGTAAATGTATTATTATTAGTGACTAAAATGTTTTAGCAACTAAATATTTTAGTCTTTGAAAGAGAATTTTATTTTGATTTAATTACTTTTGGCGACTAAATATTTGGTCGGCAAAACGTCATGTTTGGCCAATAAAATATTTTAGCGACCATGTATTTTAGTCGCTGAAAGACAATTTCATTTTGATTTAATTACTTTTGGCAACTAAATATTTGGTCGGCAAAACGTTATGTTTGGCCACTAAAATGTTTTAGCGACTAAAACATTTTAGTCACTGAAAGAGAATTTCATTTTGGTTTATTACTTTTGGCGACTAAATATTTAGTCGGCAAAATGTTATGTTTGGCCACTAAAATGTTTTAGCGACTACATGTTTTAGTCGCTAAAAGAGAATTTCATTTTGATTTAATTACTTTTGGCGACTAAATATTTGGTCGGCAAAATGTTATGTTTTGGCGGCTAAAACATTTTAGCGACTAAATATTTTAGTCGCTAAAAGAGAATTTCATTTTGATTTAATTACTTTTGGCGACTAAATATTTGGTCGCCAAAACGTTATATTTGACGACTAAGTCTGTTTTAGTAGCCAAATATAAGATAATTAGCGACCAACATTATATTAGTCGCCGTTGACTATTGCCGACTAGGCTTTGGCGACCAACGGGGCGACGAATAAATTTAGTCTCCATTGACTTTTGCCGACTAAAAAACAACCTTTGGCGACTAAAAATTTGGTCGCTAAAAGTGTAATTTCTTGTAGTAATTAGATGTATCTAAAAAGTAAAATATTTATAAAAAAAATATTTTAAAAAATTAACAAATACACAAAAATATACTGAATTTTCATTTTTTTTTTTGTATTTTTGGTATTTAGTGAATTTTTTAAAGATTTTTTTACGAAAATTATAATTTTTAAGTGTATTTATGTTAGGTGTCTAAAAATTTTAAAAATTGCTTAAAATATTAAAAAAATTAAGTGAAAACAAAAAATATGAAAAATAAAAAAATAAAATTTTCTGAAAAGTGTTTTCAAAAAATCGGAAACAAACATAATATTTTTACCATCCTTTTTCATCAGTTCATAAATAAAAGAAAAAATTAACACTATTTAATCTATTTGATTTTGAGTTTTTAATTTTCGTGTTTTGTTGGAAATGAAATATGGGGTTGGTAGGTGAAGTTTCAAAAAATAATGGGGGCTGTACATGGTATTTCAATAACTAATGGGGAGACAAATACAAATACTGCAGTTTTGACACACGTGTTTGATCCGTCAGAAAATCCGGAAGATTCGGGTGGGGCAACTGCGTTGATATTAGAACCCGAGCTCCTTTCCGAAGGTATTCGCAACTTATTACGACAATCTTCTATCCATAATTTTTCTCGGCATTTTCTTTCAAATCGCTCAAATTTTCTCGGAAAATCAAAGTCAACTTGCGATTCTTTTACTAGATCGAGGTACGTTACATTTCCATTATTGGTTTCGGAGAGAATTATTGTGTCATTTTGCGTCATGTTTTCAGGATTTGAAAGTTTCTTGCCTTGTGTTTTGATTACTGAGAAATATGGGAAAAGGAAACAAAGAAAGAAGGGAAAGACAAAATTTTGAATATTTAACTATGAATGTACCTAATTTGTTGAAATATATAAGGCTCAGTTGGGAATCTTTTGCTTTCTACAAAACAACTGTTTTAGGGTTCCAATTTCGAGACTAGCTTTTATCAGCTACCAAACAATGTACTTAAATATATATGGAGGTGAATCGTTGCGTTGATATTGTGTAGTATTATGAATGTCTACATTTCCACAGTGTAATTAATTTCATTGTAATTTGTTTCCGTTAATTGGAATTTAATTTTGTTGAAATTTGAATTGCTTGATTTAATTTTCTGAATAATCATGTCTACAGGGGTGAGATAATATGGATGCTGATGAGATTTTTGGTGACTCCCGATCGGTAAGTCTTCCAACCAGGAGTGCAATATATGTGTGGGGCTATAACCAATCTGGGCAAGCAGGTAGGAATGGTAAAGAGCGGAACTTGAGGATCCCAAAGCAGCTCCCTCCTGAACTTTTTGGATGCCCCGCGGGAATTAATTCACGATGGTTGGATATTGCTTGTGGCCGGGAGCATACTGCAGCTGTGGCCTCAGATGGGTCACTTTTTACGTGGGGTTAGTCTATTTACAAAGCATTGTTCTTGAATTTGTTACCTCTTTGAGAAAATTATTTTTCAGCTTAGTAATTGAATGCCCAATATTGTTGGCAATCTTTCTAGGTTTATTGCGTCTATACTACAACACTTCTGCTAAGGAAAATTTGACGATAAATTTATAACTCTGTTTTTCTTGCTATTTTTTTTTATGTGGCTTCTATTAAAAAAGAAGGGGATATTATTGCAATTCAAGGATTTGATTAAGTCATTGTGTTTAAGTGATCTATTACTTCTTATTTGCTTCATCCTCGTAAATAAAATGCATGAATAGCTTTACGCTATGCAAAACAATAAAGATATTGAAAGTAATTACGTGATATTTAGGGTTGGTTTGGGGTGTCCTAAAAAAGTGCACTTTTTGTCTTTTTACGAAAAGATGTGCAGAAAAGTAAAGAGGTGATGTGGTGGAAAAAAGATAAAAAGATGGATTATATAGTCTATGCCAAACAAGCCCTTACAAAGGAGATTGGTAATATACCCTCATATTATATTTATGTTCCAAGGAGTACTTGAAAAGTTTATCATTGATTTTCTTGTTATGAGATCTTGACATCTGTTCGAATTCTGAAATACAGGGACGCATTTTGTTCCACTACTTTTTCCCTACCTTTGATATGTTTATGCTCAAAACTCATTGAGTCCACTGCCAGCACTTTTTCTTTCAAAAATTAAATGTAGATATAACATTATACATTTGACCAGTTAATACAGGTTTTATTAGCTTGGCGTGACACAAATGACACCTGGTGTATCTTGTCCAGCTGTGCATCAACTATATTTATTTGTTGGCTTTGTTTGTTTCATTATGAAGTTGTTAAAAAAATTCGTGGGGAATTTTTTTTTTTTAACATTCTGAAATATGGAAGATGATGCATGTTTTTGGAGAGATTGTTTCTATATTCCTAGACATTTGATCTTTTCAAAATATATGTTTAGAATAAAATTTCTTTCATTTAATGCCACATTCAAAATATTGGATATAGTAAAATGTTGAGATTAGGTTCAACTCATTTTCAAAGGAAAACGAAATACTATATAACTTTGAGCTATGGCTCTATGTGATTTAGATGATGTCAGAATTGTTGCATGGGTAGACTTGTATTTTTCTCTTGAGTGATGCTGTGTCTTTCAATCTTACTCCGCATGAAACAATCAATAATCATTTATGCATGCCTTCAAACAGGAGCAAATGAATTTGGTCAGTTGGGGGATGGAACTGAGAAGGGAAGGAAACAACCGAAGAAAGTAAAGCAATTGCAAACAGAATTTGTGATTTCTGTATCTTGTGGAGCACATTGTACTGCTGCTATTGCAGAACCACATGAAAATGATGGAACTATGGTGACTAGAAGACTTTGGGTTTGGGGGCAAAATCAGGTTTTGTTTTGATACCTCTCAAGGTTCATTTATTTCTTCTTCTTAATATGTGTTGCATCCTTATAATTGCCCCTGTCTTGCTGTCTTCACAGGGATCCAATTATCCACATTTATTTTGGGGGGCATTTGCTCCAAACACGGTATTACATATATAACCTTTCATTTAATTTTTAGGAGCTTCAACGGTAAAGCTAGATACTAACCAGAAAAGGCCCTGTTTTTTTTTTTCTTCTTTTTTTTTCTCTCTCGCTCTCTCTTTTTTAAGTGACCAGTTGTCGTTTATTTGGAAGATTGAATTTGGAGCAAATTTTCCTTTCTGAAAGTTCTGAATTATTTTGTTATGACTTGTGATATCAATTACATAACATACACTGAATTATATAGTATGTGTGTTTGTAACTTATTCATCATGGTCTGATCTTTGGCTTACATGCTGACAGTTATGCCTATCAATCACAAGTCATGTCTGTTTTTCTTATTAGTACATGGTATGAGACTTGCTGATAAATTTATTCGTCCAGCTTATCCGCCAAGTTTCTTGTGGGGCTGTTCATGTTGTGGCTTTATCAGAAGATGGCCTGCTGCAAGCTTGGGGTAATCTTGTTATAGAATCATGACTTGATACTCTTTTTAGAAAATAATTTTGAATATAATATGCACATTTCTTAGTTAAATTGTTTGATTAAAGATACATGAATGCATGCCTACACTCATTATTGCATTGCTTATCATTGTTTATGTAATTGCACTTGTATGATCTTGCTGATCACATAGGTAAGGGAAGGAAGGCTTCCATATACCTCTGATCTCATGCAATGTATTAATTAAAATCTTATCACTGTTCTCATAAACCAGGCTACAATGAATATGGTCAGCTTGGCAGAGGTGTTACTTGTGAAGGCCGTCAGGGGGCTCGTGTTATTAGTGCATATGCGAAATTCCTTGATGAAGCCCCCGAGCTTGTAAAGATTATCCAAGTGTCATGCGGGGAGTACCACACTGCAGCTATTTCGGAGAATGGAGAGGTGTAAGTGATCCAAAGGACCTTCCTTGATGGAGATAACTTCTACTGTTAGACATGAGAAATGTGGTTATCCGCATGGCACAAGTGAAATTATTTGAAGTTTTGGAAAAAACTTCTCATAGGAACCTTGCGTCTAGTCTGGAGACCGGATGCAACGGAAATGGGATACATCTTGATTTGCCAGTCTGTCCCTCTAGCATGTTCACCTGCATGTAGATATAAACCATGAAAACTACAACTTCATTCTTGGTGTTCATTTGTTTATGCTTCCAAATTGTACATATGTTGACTTGTTTTTTATTTTTTTATATTTTCTATGGCCTAATCCGTGATGCAAGCAGCACCATTCTGAAATACATATCATAATACATGCTTGCATTTGCATGCACACGGTTGTTGTTCCGCCATGTTTACTATTGGGTGTACTAGCCTCCATAGACATCAGGTTTTGTCACGAGACATTCAGCAATTGCTATGAGAATGAGCTACACGACATTTGAAGGTCACATGCTTGGCTTGGTACATTAAAACCATTGAAGAATAGGACAAGAATCTTCTCTGATTTTGCATTTTGCCTCTGCATGACTTAAAATTAACAAGAGATAGTGATCATGATTGCCATTTTTTTTTTCCTGGTGTTTATCTTTGATTATTTTTTCTAGATGACGCATGCACACATTTTTTATAGTTATGTTCAGTGCTTTGGATTTTAGCGCTTCACCGTGGTGGGCACTTAGAAACTTGGACTTCTTGTGAAATCATTTCAGTTATCTAAGTAACGCAGGAATCCTTACTCTGGATGATTTCATTTGGTTGAAATTCTGATATCTGAGCACCTTGATCACTGGTAAACTCCTCAGAGGAACTGAATTTTGTTATAGCGGTTAGAATCTTCCCCAATATATCACTGTTTGGTGTCATTGTGTTTTAGGCTCCCCTCCTCCTTTTTTACTTGGTCTTAAATGTAGATTTTTGTTTTTAGCCAAGATGGGTGGTCTGGCTTTAACTGATCAATACGTAAATGTTATGCTAGCTCTGCTCAATGTATTGCGGGAATCCGGATTATTGCGGTTTCTATTATTCAAATTTATTCTAGCTTCTATCATTGATCAATCAAAATGCTTGCCCAAAATTTTCCATATAATTGTTAACAGCCTCAGTATTACAAGTTCAATATCTGATCATATACTGTGCCCCCCCCCCCCCTTCGCTTGTGATTTATTCAGAGCCATCTTGTTCGTGCCATTTTCACTTTCTGAAAAAAAAAAATCATTGCTCAAGAATGTTTTTCTCTGATTTCACAGCTACACCTGGGGGCTAGGTAGCATGGGTCAACTTGGGCATTGTTCGCTTCAGAGTGGAGATAAGGAGCTATTGCCTAGGCGAGTGGTAGCCCTAGATGGAATCTTTATAAAAGATGTTGCATGTGGTGGTGTACATACATGTGCTGTGACTGAGAAGGGAGCTCTTTATGCTTGGGGTGGTGGTCAAGCAGGCCAGTTAGGCCTTGGCCCCCAAAATGGATTCTTCTCATGTGTCCCTAATGAATCTGAAATGTTGCTCCGGAATGTACCTGCTTTGGTTATCCCAACTGGTGTGCAACTCGTTGCGTGTGGACATTCTCACACTCTTATTT
Source organism: Camellia lanceoleosa (assembly GCA_025200525.1). Lineage (NCBI taxonomy): Eukaryota > Viridiplantae > Streptophyta > Magnoliopsida > Ericales > Theaceae > Camellia > Camellia lanceoleosa. The sequence continues at coordinate 204,887,335 of CM045758.1, forward strand.
CTACTAGAGACGGAAGAATTCACGGATGGGGTTACAATAGCTATGGTCAGGCTGCAAATGAGAAATCTACGTATGCTTGGTATCCATCACCAGTTGATTGGTATGATTCAGCTAAATTCTCCCTTAGCTTCTTTCATGAGAATCCAATTATGTGGCAATTATTTTGATGGAAGTACTCTGTGTAGGTGTGTTGGGGAAGTACGAAAACTAGCAGCTGGTGGTGGCCACTCAGCAGTGTTGACAGATGCATGTTCCTTGAAGGAATTGTGCGAGTTTAGGCTTGCAGACCATGTCACTCTAGCAAATGTTTCTGAGATTGAGGATGTTGCATCCAGAACTGGATCAGATGCTTTAGCACGCCTTTGTGAAAGATTAAGGTAGTTTTTTTTAATATGGTATATTGGCTTCTGGCTATGACATAGAATCCTTTACCGAAACAGTTATTATCTACTTGAAGGTTAAAAAAAATGAAAACTAAAACAAGGAACCAAAAGGGGAAAAAATAAAGAAAAGGAAAAATAAGAAACAGCTTTAAATTGTTTAAGCAACTTTTGCTTTCCAACAAGTCCTACTTATTTTTTGGTATGATTCAACTTTTGCCTGTCTATAACCTAAAACTAAATGTGCTTTTTGAGGTTTGACAATGGTTGGTTTGTAAGTATCGAATAATGTCTTCTTCCAAAAGTAGACAAATAAACTGGGGGACTTGGTCTTTGTTAAAGCTCAGGGTGCACAGCAATAGAATGCCGGTCTTAATTTGACAGCAGGCATTGTGTGAATATGCCAAAATTTAGGTTGGTAATCAATCCACCTGTCCTAGCACTCCATATTGGTCGAACTAACATTGGGTGATGCCATTTTGAAGTCATTTAAATATCTGGTCATCATTGTGTGACATGTTTTGTTACGTTTTGCTTATGTTTCCTTTTCACAAAAAATTCTCCCTATTGGTTTTGCATGATAAGGTAAGTTTTCAAGCATGAATTGTTTCACTAATTACTGCCGTTAGAAATGTAAATCAGGCTGTGGCCTCTGAAGCTCTGCGCTTCTTGAATTGCGCTATATGTATCAATTGGTTTTGTTTGATTTTGTCTGCTCATGTTTTTTGTGTAATTTATTGAGCAGCCACATCAATCTGTTATTTGTATTTTTGCAGGGTGCATTTGCTTGATGGTGGTGATTTCGACTATGAAGATGATGATGATGGGAGGACTTAACAAGTCAACCAAGGTGGTCTTGATATTGCAAATCATTCTGTTGTATAATTTTCAGTTGATCATATCTCCTGATTATTGATTGAATTAGCAGACTGAAAGCAGGGAATTGTTGTATGCTGATGATGGGTATTTCTTGTCATTCGTGAATATTTATTGAAACCTATAAAATTGGGGATTAATACAGAACAAGTCTTAGTTGTATTCTATAAATAAATCATCGCACATTATAAAGCATTGGTTGTGCCATGATTTGCTGTTTGAGTTGTTGCTCATTTCATCGTTGTGTCAGATATATTGTTTGTTTCCTGGGCATGTGAAAACCCGTTTATAAGGTTAGGTTGATTGAGTTCACTGGAAATGGAGATGGGTACCAAACTCAGACAACTTTTGACTCATGCTGGAAACAAATATCTGTTTTGATCATCCATGTAAAAACACTGAGATTTAAAACAATCTTTGAGGTAAGAAAACACAATACACCTTCAAAGTCAAGTTTGTTGGGAGCACACTTTTACACATGACATGAAAAAGATCAATCTTGGGTAAGTTTAGAGCATTCAGGACAGTCAAAACACCCTTTAGCTTTACATTTGGAACATCCTATGGATCTTAACTTTGATTTACTCCCAAATGACTGGTAACGATCACTGACTGGAGTAATAAAATTGAATGGTCCACCTTCTTTAACTAATCCAAATCCATTACAACTTGAGCATGCTATCATCCTCAGATCCCCGCATCTTTTGCACATTCCCAGGGTGCTGCATATTCATGGAAACTAAGTCGTTCGCTAAAATAGGTAAAATCTGATATTAAAAACATTCTTACACAAACCGAAACATTAACAAATGAATAGAACCTAGAAACAATAATGAAGGAGTGAAAACTGAAGAGTATTTTTGGCACCTTCGCTGGGAAGAAGAAATGAAAGCATCAATTTTGGGGGCAGAAATGGTGGCGCATAATAGCAGAGTGCCCACTCCATAACCAGCCACTTCACTTGCTGTTATGTGTTCAAACATCTCTCTCTCTCTCTCTCAATATGTTGTATCTTTGGAGTTGGTTACCTTATCACAATCTGATCGAGTGGCATATATATCTTTACCTTATCACAATCTGTTCGAGGTACAGACCAACATTTTCACGGGCCGAATGGTAGGCTAAATATGGATATCTCAAAAAGTAAAGTGGGCCTCTGAATAACAAAAACTCAAGTCTACATATCCACTATTTCAGGTGCACAGCCCACCAAGACAACGGAGCAGGGACTTCTCCTTCTTTCCTCATTCAATGGTCACCCACAAATTTAGAATTCTAAAAAAGTTAAAAAATATTTTAAAAATATTTAATAATTTTTATTGGGTCTCTAATATTTTTGTTTCATCATGGAAAAGTTTAACCATAGAATTGAGCACAATATTTTCACATGAGATAATTTTCATTAAATGTGTATATGTAAAAGAATTGTGTTTGATTTTGCCTATAGAAATTCTTTTATAGTTGCGTTGTACATTCATAATTGAACACGAAGAGAAATTATGCGGGAATCCATGAAAAAAATAATTTACAACTCTGTTTATTTTAGTAGAAAATATTTTTTTCAAATCTATTTTGTATTTTTTAAAGTTCAGTATGATGAAACTAAAACAATGGAAAATATTTTTTTGTGATTAATGGAAAGATAATTGATTTAAAAGAAAAAGTTTTACAGACTACTAGTCGTTGCCACAACCACACATCATCATCGTGCTACCACGGCTGCCACCACAATTAGACAAATACCACCACTATATCACTTTAAGGTCTCAATCAAACACAGAATATGAAAGTCAAAACAAACAGAGTGTAACAGGATTATAAATGGAGTAATCATTTAATTAGAAAAAAACATAAAAAATAAAATATAAAAAAAAAGTAAAAACAAGAAATAGGTTAATCTGTGACTAATGTAAGAAGATTAGATTAGTACCCTTGATATAATAATCCAGCGGCCCACATTTGTACGGCGATGACCGTTGATTTGGACTCTAATAACTGTCCATTTTGATGCTAACACAGAGATGTAAACAAGCTTTTACAAACCAGACAAGCAAGTATAGCTCTCTTGTCAGCTAATCAAGACATGTCCTGTGGTTGATACTACTTTTAAATAACCCATTAATATATTAAGATTGTTCTTAATGTATGCTAATTAACAACTTCTTAAACTAACCACCATTGACTTTAGTGATTAATTTGCGCGCTTCTAGAACTCTTCTTCACTAGGTTTGGGTTGCAAAATGTTTTGATTTTCAATTTTAAAGTTGATGGAAACACATTGATGAGCTTGCATTTGTAACTTAGCTTATGGGTTTGGAATGTAAAATGAAAGAATAAGATTACTCTTATCATTCAAGACAAGTTTTTATTCTCGGAACAAGTCACTAGAAATGAAATAAGAAAATTGCTATATGTATTACATATTTGTTTCACTGTTTTATATCATTTACTTTTATTAATTATTTCTAAATAAAAAATAATAATAATCATAAGTAATATAAAATAGTAATCATAAGTAATATAAAATAGTGATAAAAAAATCCATAATATATAACATTTGTAACCTTATATTATTGAGATCATCAAATGAGTCATGTTTTCATATTTTCATTTTCATTTCTTGCTTTTCATCATAATAATCACACCTAGCGGCTAAGTTCACCAAAAACCAAAGGAAAGAGTCTACCAATGTTTAAAATTACCAAAATTTTAAATATTAAATGCCATGTCATCATTGCATTGGTGATAAAATAGTAACGGTAAATTTATTTAAAAACTTAAATTATTAGAGAAAAGATTTAATTAAGCTCGATAATTTTATTTTATTATTTATATTCTCAACACGCTTCCTTATTAATGGCCAGATTCTCTTTCATAAGTAGGTCAAATACATGCAACTATTATATTTATCAAGTAAACAACCAATAAGATTTACAATATTTGCAGTTTGTTTTGATATAATGTTAAATAGATCAACTAATCTAAAAGTTAATATAAAATTTTATTACTTATATTCTCTACAATTAGTATAATACATAAAAATAAGATGTATCACAGTAATGTACTAATGACAACACATATTTTGAAATGTAGTTTTCTAGATTAAAATATGGTACTATATAATATGCTTAACAATTGAATTTCACGCATGTTCATGCCAAGAAATTGCTTTTCATTCATGGACTATTGTTTTTGGACTTTTCACAATGTTGTTATTGAAACTGCTAATTGATTCTCTCTTTCTCTCTCTCACCTTTCAACTTAAAAAAAAATAAAATCAATAAATAAATAAAATAACTAATGGTGGTGATTGAGATGGATAACACTTTCAGTGGAAGGCAAATGAGACATTGTATTTGCAAAAAATGGAAGTCATTTTCACATTGTGAGTAAGAAAAGCATAATGTACAAATGCTTGAGGCCGAAATTACATGTCTTTAAAAGTCACATAATTCAACAAGTGGCATATGTGATTTGGATGAGCGTGAAGAGGTTTCCAAGGTAAAGACAGTTTTGTATGCATAAGCAAATTAGGTGAACATTAATTGAGAAGAAAATGTCTAACAACACATAAATCGGTTATAGAATTAAATAAAATTCTTTCATACAAAATAAGACTTATTTTTTTTGTGAGTCCTGTATTGGTTGTGTCTTGTTCGTTGATTGATTTTAGTACAAGTAGAATAAATAATTAAAGAAATATATTAGTTTATCTTTAGTTCACTTATGCTGTGTTTGGTTGGGGGATTTGAGGAGGGATTTAGAAAGAGAAAGGAAAAATGTGTGTAAAACTAGGTGAAATATAGGCATATTTTATTCACATTTCACCTACCTTTTCCATTTTCCTTTTCAAATCCCTCCCCAAATTCTCCAACCAAACACAACATTAGTGGATTAGATCGTGTACTTGTTACAAGTCCCACGCTAATAATCCCATCTATTTATCTTATATGGCGTTGTGTGTAAATTATTCATAAAAGACCATGTGATTTTTTTTTTCATATTTGTCTTTTAAAAAATTGACAATAAATATAATTTTTAAAATAGACCATGTATTTTTTGAAAAATAAATATGATGAAGTTATGTGTACATGATTATTGGATCAATTTAATTTTTCATGAATGATTTACACGTAAAAATCTATATATTAAATAGTTTGAATCATTAAAATAAAGCTTGTGATGAATACGAATGCCTAAATTGTATGGGTCGAGAACAACAAAGCAATAGCCAAAGTTAGAACTCATTCAGACATAGTTTCATTTTTTTCTATGTTTCACATAGAATTATATTTTGTACGATATTATTACTCATTTAGAAAAAGTCCCAAAAAAATCAATATGGGGCTAGATAGACACTAAAAAAAAAAATCACAAAGGTTAAAGCTTATTTTGATATCATTGGCTTCTTCTAAACATGACCACCCACTGTTCGTTTGACTATTCACATGATGACTAAAGTTTTTTTTTTTTTTTTAGCGACAATTTTTTTTTTTTTTTTAATAATTAATATACATATATAGTTATGCTTGACATAAGTTTTTTGGGTTAAAATAATCATACAAAAAATAAAATACGTTAAAAAATCAATAAGATAAAATGTTACATTCAAATCATAATTATTTTATTTTTTCTCTCACAAAAGTCAAAAAAATTAAAAAGTCTATCCCGAACCAAATTTTTTAGCTCCAGATTAAAATAGTAAAAAAACAAAAAAATCAACTCACATCCAAACAATTATATATATATATATATATTTCTTTTCTGATGATGATTACTCTCTTGGAAATATCGTTTTATTGATGGATGGATTGGAGTGAGACAATATATTAGAATCTCATGCTCTTTTGACCGACTACATATTGGTCACTTGCATAGTTACAATTTTGTTCAAAGAAAACGTTTCATTTCTTGTATTTTTATGATTTGGACAATTTACATACTTCCAATAGCTACCCGTTCCACCTTCTCACCTGCTCCCCACTTTCTCTAAAGAGAAAAATGTTACACACCTCAAATTCATTTATAGAAAATATTTTAAAATTTTAATATATAATTTAAATTTATTCCAAATGTTCATATTATTTTTTTGGGTATGATTCTGTATACTTACCTTTACTGTTTTCTATTACAGTGTAATTCACATAAATTGTGTGTGGATCCAGATTCATTTAAAATGACACTATTATTACTATTCTCTGAAATGGTTTTTTTTATAAATAACATGACATGCCTTAAACCTTCTCTATATATGTTTGGGAGAAGAGAAAGTGCCTCCAAATCAAGCAGAGAAAGTCCTAATGACTTCTTCTTCTTCTCCAACCAAGCCTGATGTGACTCTATCCTTAACTTTACCATCCCCAACAGCCCAACCTGAAGAAAGAGGCATCAAGCTAATCCAGCTCTTGCTAACATGCGCCAACCATGCCTCTTCTGGTAACCTCCACCGTGCCGATGCCTGCCTCCGCCAAATATCCCAGCTTGCCTCTGTCTCTGGCAACTCCATGCAGCGGCTGGCCGCCCGGTTCGCCTCTGCCTTGGCGGTCCGGCTTGTTAAGCGTTGGCCGGGCCTTTATAAGGCCCTGAATAATGCTAGACCGGCAAGTCCAGAAGTGGACCGGGCCTGGTCCATCTTCACCCAAGCCTTCCCTTATCTCAGGTTTGCCTATGCCATCATTACCCGAACCTTGATCCATACTATGTCCGAGGAGCGTGTCATCCACATAGTGGATTTGGGTTTGGGAGATCCAAAGTTGTGGGTTCCACTGCTACAAGGCTTGGGGCATTTGCCCAATGGGCCTCCCCATTTGAAGATCACTTGTGTTAGTACCAATAAAGTTGTGCTAGACAAGTTAGGGACAAAGCTTGTGAAAGAGGCTGAAAGCTTAGACATGCCATTCCAATTCAACCCTGTCAATGTTGGGCTAAGAGAGCTCAGCATAGACATGCTCAAAGTAAGATCAGGTGAAGCCTTGGCTTTGGCATCAGTACTTAGCCTCCATGTCTTGTTGGCTGAGGATGATAGTGTCGAGGCGCATTTTGGAGCCAACAAGAGCAACAATGGTGTCAAGGATTGTAAGCAAATGAGTGAATTCCTAGCAATGGTACGGTCCATGTCGCCCAAGGTCATGTTAATGGTGGAGCAAGAATCGGATCACAACATGAACCGTCTTGTGGACCGGTTTGTTGAAGGTTTGCATTATTACAGCGCGGTGTTTGATTCAATAGATGCCACTTTTGGAGGATCTTCGTGCGAAGAGCGTGTCGTGTTAGAGGAAATGTTTGGGAAAGATATTGAAAATATCGTGGCGTGCGAAGGGCTAGAGAGAGAGGAGAGGCACGAAAGGCACACAAGATGGGTGGTCAGGTTCGCTCAAGCAGGGTTCAGACCGGTGCGATTGTGGTATGACACCATGGAGGAGGCAAAGCGATTGGTCGAGGCGTATGGACCAGATAGTGGTTACATTATAGTCAGTGAACGGTTGAGTCAAATGATATGTTGGCATGGTCGACCCCTTTATTCCGTATCTGCTTGGAATGGTTCTAATTGAATCTTGAATTTTGTTATCACTAAAAAGAAGATTGTTCAAAATTCTAAACTTTTTAGTTAATGTGTAAAGAATTGAGTGTACAATTAAAGCATCCTTGTTAGGGAACTATGTCCCATTTCATTAGATTCCTCAATAACTTAAGTGAATTTTATCAAAGCTGAAAAAACAGTTGCTCAGGCCATGACTCAAACTCCAAATCAATTAATAAAGTTTTGTGGATCCCACCTAAGGAATCAATTGAAAGAAAATGTCTCGTAACTCAAATTTTGTGGCTCAAAAGGCCAAAACGACGTCATTTTGGCCATAGTGTTCTGTACTCAAAACGACGTCATTTTGGCCATTTGAACCACTTTTGAGTCACAAAATTTGAGTTACGTAGCATTGTCGTCAATTGAAATCGGCTATATTTATTAGTTGATTTTGGGTCTATGTATCAACACTATCTAAATTTTATGAAGTAGAAATTAGTTTAAAAAAATATTGTTTGCTGGTCAATAATTGCGACGAGTTTATAGTATTTTAGTGTTTGATTGAAGCATAACTATTTAGATAAATACCTAATTATTTTAGCAAATTAGTTGCATCTTTGACAATTTGAACAACCTAGGCACGAGAATGAACTTAAGGAAAAAAACAACCTAACAACTACATATTTAAAAAAAAAAAAAAAAAAAAGGGATGAGACCAATGCCACGAATCAATTTATAGTTCAAAAGAGCTAAATATTGAACTATTTATACAAAATTACAAAATAGTCCCCGCTACACCATTTTGTTAAAACTCTTGCCACTGAAACAATGTTTGTTACAGTTTACTGTCTGAGACTTGTTTTCTCAATTAAGCTCTTGATGAGTTATTGCTTTCAGTTATGTAATGTACTTCATTGTTGTCCAAGTCTGCACTTTTGCATTGTGTTACTAACTGAATTAAATTTTTCATGCCTAAGTTGTTAGCTGAATTAGGATGTTTTGATTGTGAAATTGGGTTTTTGAAATTAATGACTTATGTGAACTTGCTAGAAAGGTCCAGACAAATTCTTGCATTTCTTTGTATTTTGTTGGCTAAACTATAGAAGCAATGTCATTACAGTAACTTTTCATGATCTATTTTAGTCCTTATTGTGAGGATTCTGAGGAGAAAATGGTCAAATTCTTCGTTCTTTTGTGCTTGGCATTTTCTTTTTGGGTACATTGGAGGGACAAGGTGTAAAATATGATGTTAGGAATAGACATTTTCTAACCAAGATCGGTGAGACACGAAATAACAAATAAGGAACAAAAAAATGAATCAAACAAATCACACACATAAGAACACAATGATTTACGTGGTTAACCCAGAATAGGATTACGTCCACAGCTGCTGTGTTTTCACTATGATCAGAAAAATACAATTGTCTTAACTTAAAAGAGGCGCTCCTCATCTATTTATAAATATAGAATTAAGGTTACACGGAAGCAATATGGGAATCACAAAAGTACCAAAAAAAATTTCGGCCCCAAACCGCTCATTGGACCCAGTTTTTGAGTAAACGGTAGAATTGAGTAAACAGTACTTATTAAGGTTCACTGATCCAACAATTTAACCATACAAGGGAAAACCCTAGCTATCTTTAGCTAAATGATCAGCCCGTGAATTTGACCATCTCCAACATGAATAATTTGTGGGTTCATTTAGTCGGCATGACGTATAAACCCGTAAGCAACCTGTTGAAATATGCTAGCCTATTATTGACAAGAAGCTCATGTTCATAATTTGCAAAGTTAGGGGACAGAAGGGAGCTAACATACTGATTTTGAATAAGAAAAGTTTCTCTATGGCCATTTTGATTAAAACCAAAGGCCTTTTCTGAAACACCTCTACCAGGAGTGTAGCTTGGGCTTGCCAACCCTTTTTATAAGGCTTTCTAGACACCTTAGTTGCATGAAGTGGGGGCATAAAGAAGTTTTTAAGGTTGGGAGCGCCTATGGAAGCGTATATATATTTTACATATTAAACTTATATATATATAATATTCTAACAATTATTTTTTCTACTTAATTATAATATATGCGTTAAAATATAAGTAAATATTGGAGATAGATGTGAACTACAAATTGTCTTTGTTAAATGCAAACAAATGCTATGCAAAGAAAAAGTACTCGAATAAGTTGGAGTTATTTTTCTGTTGTTTATTTCAGATTTGTACGTTTGAGAGGTTCTATCTCAGTTGGTAACGAGATTTTCTCTTGACAGGAGTGAGTTTCTAAATCGTGGGGTTTGAAGTTAAATTTTTTCTACCAAAACAACATATTTGGTGTTTTGAAGGCATTGCGTGTAGAATTTGAGATGATGGCTTGGGAGTTCAATTGAATTATTTAGTGCCCAAATTTCTACATTTCAGTTCGTCTTCCAGTTTCAATCTATTCAAAGCTTTATATCTATCTTTACACACCATTTTGGTTCTCAGTATGTTATTTGTATTGTGCTCATTTTGGATAACGCATTTTTCATGGGTAACAAATCATACATAGAACATTACTATCTTAAAGTTAAATCATTTTTTATATGTTTAGGAGACTATCTGCGGATTAGATAATCATTTTTTATATGATATGAGGATTCTGACCTTGTAACTTTATCATAACCAGTTGAACAACAGGGACATACTGTTGCTATTCTAAGAACATTTACATCCAAACGCAAACAAGAGCATGAAGCAATATTGTCCAGAAGAAAAAAATCAGTACAAAAGGTATCAGGTGAGAATGCTTCTGAATTGGAAGCACCTGCAGAGTCTGTTGGGGTGACAAGGTATATTTGATAAGAACTTGGACAAGCTAGGAAGGGAATTATAGAAGAAGATAAGGTAGAAATGCAAATATAAGAAAACTTTTTATTATATTGAGTACAAGTCAAGATTCTTGCATACATTTACAATTAGCCCATGGCTTTATATAGAGAAAATCATCATCTTAATCTCTTCTAGAAAGGTTCTAGAAAGGTTTGATATTTTCCAACATCATTATTATACATTTCCAGATATTTCTATCATTATTAAATATCTAGATAGAGTATTTCAATTTACTAGATATTTCTAGATAAATATCTTCATAAATTATTCATTAACTACTCTAGATTTTTCTAGATAAATATCTTCATAAATTAATCATTAGCTACTCTAGATTTTTCTAGATTACAAATTACATTTTAATACACCCACTTAATTTGTAATCTTCATGCATTCTTGAAATTGTAATAATTTTTCTGTTGACACTGCTTTTGTCATGATATCTGCTAATTGCTCCTTTGTGTTGACAAACTCCAATTGAATTTTACCTTTCTGTACACTATCTCGAATAAAATGATGTTGTAGTTCAATGTGTTTTGTCCAGCCATGGAATATTGGATTTTTGCTCATTGCAATGCTGACATGCTATCACAAAAAATTGTAGTGGAACCTTTCTCTTTGTGCTCCATATCTGAGAGAATTCTTCTAAGCCAGACTGCTTCACAAGTTGCATCTGTAGCTGCAATATATTCTGCTTCTGCTGATGATAGAGCTACAGTCTTCTACTGCTTGGAACTCCAAGAGATAATTTTTTAGCCAATACGAAATACATAACTTGATGTACTCTTTTGATCATCCAATGATGCTGCCCAATCACTATCAGTGTAGCTAATGAGTTTATTGTCATTTTCTTTCACATACCCGATGCCGAGATTCTTGGTCCCTTGAAGATACCGAAGAATTCGCTTTGCTGCTGCATAGTGTAGCTTGCTCGGCTTATGCATAAATCTGGAAACAAGATTTACAGAGTAAATAATGTCTGGCCTTGTATTAGTGAGATAATTTAGTGAATCAACCAATTTTCGATAGGCGGTAGCATCGAGTTTCTTTGCTCCATCATTTACTTGCAACTTCTCATTTAAAGAGATTGGTGTAGAAACTGATTTGCAGTTAGACATATGAAATTTCTTCAATAAATCTTCAAGATATTTTCCTTGAGAGACAAATATTTCCCCCTTTGATTGTTTCACTTGAATATCGAGAAAATATCTCATAACTCCCAAATCAGTCATCTCGTACTCCTTCATCATGGCTCTTTTAAATTCTTCTACCATTGATGGCTTAGTTCCTGTATAGATTAAACATCAACATATAGGCAAACTATGAGAAAGTCTTGCGTACCTCCTTTCTTGATGAATAGTGATAGTTCACTTTGGCTTCTTTGAAAACTATTTTGACAAAAATACTTGTCAATGTTGCTGTTCTAAGCTTGGGGTGCTTGCTTTAGTCCATACAGTGCCTTCCGAAGTCGGTAAACCTTGTCTTCTTTTCCTTTGATTATATACCCTTGCGGTTGTTCAACATAAACTTCTTCTTCAAGCTCTCCATTGAGAAAAGCTGATTTAACATCTAGCTGATATACTGGTAGCTCATTTTGTGCAGCTAAGGCAAGAACGATTCTTATTGTCTCCATGCGAGTAACTGGAGCAAATGTTTCATTGACGTCTACTCTAGGTTATTGTGAATAACCTTTTGCAACTAAACGAGCCTTATGCTTCTGGATAGAGCCATCTTCTTTATATTTGGTCGTGTAGACCCATTTAAGTCCGATCACATCTTTGTTTTTGGGTAGGTCAACGAGATCCGAAGTGTAATTCTTTTCAATAGTTTCAATTTCTTCATCCATTGCTTTTCTTCAAATTTCTTCTTTCACAGCTTCTTCAAAAAACTGTGGCTCACAAGCAAAAATGCTACATCACAAGTTTCATATATTTCTCTTAAGGAACGTACCTTTCTTGGTATTGTTTCAAATTCTTCAGATGAAGAGCTTCTTGGAGAGTCATTTCTTGGCCTTAGGTTTGGAGTGTTATATGGGCTTTGGTTTGGGCTTGCTTAGTGAGTTGAAGATCCTTCTCCTTCTATTGTTTCGTTAAATTCAATTTCTTTTTGCTCTAGGATGGAGTTATCATCCCACTTCCATGCAGTCATTTCATCAAATATGACATCTCTAGAGATTACCAATTCATTTTTCATTGGATTGAATAGACGATATCCTTTTGATTCGTCGTTATATCCAATGAATATATATTTCTCTTATTTCTCATCAAATTTTTCCTTTTTTTGGGAAGGAATTAAGGCATAAGCAAGACAACTGAATACTTTGTAAAGATTTACCTATGGCTTCTGTTTGTGCCATGCCTCATATGGTGTTTTGTTTTGGACAGCCTTCATAGGAGATCAGTTTAGAATATAAATAGCAGTGTTGACAGCTTCAGCCCAAAATTTGTTAGGAAGACCTTTGCCTTTTAGCATGCTTTGTGCCATCTCCACAATTGTCCGGTTCTTCCGTTCTGCAACTCCATTTTGTTGAGGAGAGTGTCGAACTATGAGCTGTCTTTTAATCCCATTTTCTTTACAATAATTCATGAATGGAGTATAAATGAATTCTCCACCACGATCTGTCCTCAATATTTTGATTTATTTGTCACTTTGCTTTTTTACCAAAGCTTTAAACTGCAGAAATACTGAGAAGGCTTCTAATTTTCTATCAAGAAAATAAATCCACATCATTCGAGTACAAAAAGTAGAAAGTATCTCTTGTTACCAAGAGATGATGTTCAATAAGGCCCACAAATATTTGCATGCACCAACTCCAAAAGTGCTTTGGCTCTCCAAGAAGTCTTTGGAAATGACAATCTATGCATTTTTCCATAAATGCATCATTCACAAATTTTATTGATTTTGCCAATGTGAGGCAATCTTATAACCATATCTTTTTCTTTTAATTATTTCATGCCCTTGTAATTTAGATGTCCATATCTAAGATGTCATAGATATGGATCATTGGTGTTTTCACTTTTAAGGGCAAAATTATCATTTAGTGGCATTACAAGAGGAAAAACTTTGTTTGGAGTCATTTTGACTTTTGCCACTATATGATTTTTCTTTTTGTCAGAGGTTATGCATTTATCATTATTAAAATTTACTGCATAACCTTTTTTTATTAATTGCCCCACACTTAATAGATTTTGGGTTAGCCCCAGAACATAAAGAATGTCAGAAATTAATTTTTTGTTACCTCCCTTTGTATGGATGGAGATGACTCCCTTTCCTTCAACATTTTGTAGTTTTCCATCACCAAGCTTTACTTGAGAAGAGACTTTTTCATCTAGTTGCACAAAAATCTTGCGATTGTTTGTCAAATGATTACTGCATCTACTATCCAAATACCAAATATTTTCTGACTCTTGTTGGGCATTCATGCAAGAAAATAATTGTTCTGCTTCATTTTCTTCAGAAAAATTAGCTTTGTCTTTATCATTGTTGAACCAGCAATCACGTTGTGAATGATTTGAATTTTTGCATCTCTTGCACCTAAATCTGCATTCTTTAGATGCATGATTAAATTTCTTGCAAATAGTGCATTGAAATTTAGAGTTACCGCTGTAATTTCTTTGACTGTTGTAGTCTCTTCCTTTGTTCCGGGCTTGAAATGAGGTTCAGCCTCCTCATCCTTTTTCGGCTGTGCTTCTTCTTTGAAATGAATCCCTTCCTTGATTTTCTTGCTTCTTGTCTCCAATATTGACTTTGGATTGAAATGCTTACTCCATTGACTGATTTGTAAATCTGCTCATTCTTTGTTCATGTGCCTCGAGAGAACTCATTAGCTCATGTCTAGTAAGTTTAGATAAATCTTTAGGTTCCTCGATGGCAGCAACAATAAGCTTGAATTTTTGAGGTAAACTTCTTAAAACTTTTTCAACAATTCTCTTGTCATCAAGGTTGTCTCCATAACTTCTAATTTGGTTGACAATTCCAACAACTCGAGAAAAAAACTCATTAATAGATTCAGTATCCTTCATTGCTAGATTGTCAAAATCTCTCCATAATGTTTGTAGTTTAATGGAGATGACCTTATCAAAACCTTGATATTCACACTTTAATATATCCCAAGTTTCTTTAGAAGTTTTTGCACCCATGATTCTAGGAAAGATAGATTTGCTTACCCCTCGTTGTATGTTGAGAAGAACACTTGCATCATTTTTCTTGTTCGTTTTGTACTGCTTCCGATATGCTTCTGTCCAAGTTGCAAGTTCTTCATCATCTGCTGGTGCCTCAAAACCGTCTTCAACTAGTTTCCACTAGTCTTGTGAGACAAATAAAGTTTTCATTTGGATGCTCTAATATTCATAGTTCTCTCCCTCAAATATAGGGATGAGAGTTTGTGCATAATTGAAAGTGGAAGAGCTTGCTTCCATGCTAGAATAGTATTTGAAGGAAGAGGTTTGGAGGCTTTAGAATAGGTGAGGGGAACCTGGCTCTGTTACCAAAATTATTGGGGTGACAAGGTATATTTAATAAGAACTTGGGCAAGCTATGAAGGGAATTATAGAAGAAGATAAGATAGAAATGCAAATATAAGAAAACTTCTTCTTATTATGTTGAGTACAAGTCAAGATTCTTGCATACATTTACAATTAGCTCATGGCTTTATATAGAGAACATCATCATCTTAACTTCTTCTAGAAAGGTTCTAGAAAGGTTTGATATTTTTCAACATCATTATTATACATTTCTAGATATTTCTATCATTATTAAATATCTAGATAGATTATTTCAATCTACTAGATATTTCTAGATAAATATCTTCATAAATTATTCATTAATTACTTTAGATTTTTTTAGATAAATATCTTCATAAACTATGCTAGATTTTTCTAGATTACAAATTATATTTTAACAGAGTCAAATATGCATAATGAGAAATCTAATGGTGAATGCGAGAAGTTAGAAGAGATCTCAAGATGAACCTTGTAGTATCCCAGAAGAACTAGTCAAAACCCTTGAGGGAAAAGGGCAAGGGGAATTGAAGCCACCAAGAGTACTTGAGGTCTTATTTTGTGATATTCTAATATTTTGAGTGTAAAACAAGTATAACGCAACGGGTAAAAAAATTCAAATTATACCTTTGGGTGATGGAACCTGAAACAAAGAATCTCGTGGGTACACCCAGCAATGGAGTGATACCACAATATGAGTATCACCCACAAAGTCACAGTGCAAAGGCTGAATCGTTCTCTTCATGGGAGAGAGTTAGAGAGAGAGTCTGGGAAAAAATGTTATGGGTAAAAGCCACATAATGTATATGATATCATTCCCATCATATTAGATGTATATAATCAAATATATAACAATCAATATCTATCTATCCATATCTCTTGATAAGATATGGTAGATATAGATATTGATTGTGTGGGTTATCCAAATAATTCAAATTCAAATTCAAACTTAAATGGATAATATAATTGGTTATGGGTCATGCCACATGGGCACCCAAATTCGGGTCCAATACCCGGCCCAATTTCCAACATCTCTCACTTGCATATGAGCTGGCATGACACTGCCACATCTCTATCTCAATCTTCCCAAATATTAAAGAATCATATATTAGCCAATGAATCGTGCGACCGCTGAGAAACACCTGCATGTGGGAGCTCTATACTAGAAACTCAAAATGAGCCAGTATAGAGACATCAACCCAAAAAAGTATAGAAATAGTGTCTCATATACCCCAGACCCATCTAATTACATCAGTCCAAAAAACATCTCTAATCCCTAAAAAAGAGCATGTTTGACCGTCTCAATTCTAGCAATATATTCACACTCAATCTGCCTTTCATACAGAGCAATGTGAGTTGCCGGAAATGAATATACAATAGTGGTGTAATACTAGAAGATCTTTCCTTTGCCCTCATGCCATTTAGTTTAGGATTGACCGCTTTCCCAGTGATGTCCCTTAAGGCCAAATCATACATGACCGCAGGCAACATACTAAAGTAGCAGAACATCAACCCCTTACCTTATGACATAGTCAAAAGTCACAAAATGGTACATAAATGAAAGTCATATCAATAATGACACGTAAGACTCACACGATGAGGAAACAGGGATTCATTCTTTCACCTCATTACTCGGTCGCCAAGCACATATAGTATGAATACATGTTATGGTGGAGTAACTCTTCCAAAAGAGTGACGTCATACTCGATACACTGTACAGATATTAGTCTAGTTGCTTTCTAGCGCCTAACCCGAATTCTCTATTTGCTCGCCTTTCGAGAGCCAAATGAGATCTTGCATCTGGTTAATCATAACAGGCACAACATGGAAAGTGGATATTAACATCCATGTTTGGTCCTTATCATGACCTCATCTTGGTTGTAACCAAGGCGACATACATAGTGGATAATTTAAGCCTCTCTTGGCTAAAAAAAAAAAAATAAACTACTAGTCTCATCCTTGTTCGCTCCCAAGCGCCAAGGGCGATTGTTTGTGTGAGTGAGCCAATCTTGCCTGCTAACATCATCATATGCAAATCATTATGACACAAACCATAATAGTATCAACATCCCATCATCTCATAACAAATAAGGGATCGATTTTAAAAAAACACGACCACAGTCTGCGCAATTCTAGATTCTAAGCATAAGCCTTATCGGCACCTCTTCCAATAAGCATATACAACGAAATCCACCATTTGCGCCTCACATGAAGTGGTTCAAGATCACTATCTCTTGTGCAATTACCTCTCTAAAGATATTTTGGTGACCAATCTGCTTCTATTCAAGATGCGCCCAACTAGCGCATTGAATCTTATAAGAGGCAAATTTATATGCTACTAGTAAAGCATTCTATCTACAGTCTAATGAGCAAGGTCAATGTCTAAACAACTCAGTTGACCATTTACCAAAGATAACACTTATCATGTCGAATACGCCCACATAGCGTACTTTAGGCTCCCACAAAAAAAAAATAAAAAATCAAGGAATATAGGTCATCTGTATCTCCCAAAGACAATCCGAGGATTCACTCAATAGCTAAAGCTCTGACTTTTATCGATAGGTAAGTCAATGGGTTTGCAATTTTGCATCTAGAATCATTCTAGGATATTCCTTATGTAAGTCATCAAAGACAAACCGGGAATTCTCTCAAAACAATCCTTAAGGATCGTACATCCGAGCATATAAATTACATCACCCATGTCCATCATATCTAAAACAGATGACTGCCCACCCTAGGTGGCGACAACCTTATAAATTCTTGGCTCATAATGACTAAGTAAGGAAAAACTTCTTTTGGACCTCTAAGAACAACTATTTGAATAACTGTTTTAGGCTGTAAAAGATTTATTGGAACTAACAACCTTTTTGCGCTACTATCTTTTCACTATAAAAGCAGAAGGTAAATCCCTACGGATCTACTTATCCAATTCTCCAACGAGAAGTTGGGTCATAATGTCCATAAATCAATGTTCCGAACTTGTGTCAATCATAGCCTAAGTCAAAATAACCTCACTCCCCAAGGGAAAGTCTTCTCATGGTCTACACTTTTCTCAATAATGTGACTTTTTGGTATCTAGCAAGCCTTATGCCTCAACAATGACTATCCAAAATGCACATAACTTTAGAACAGTTTCACGTCTTAATGGAAAGTCAACCAAATTATAGAAATGGTTAATCCTTAAAGACTTTGTCTTCAACTGCGTAACATTGATCCACTTTCTAAAAACAGGGGACTAGCGCCTTTGGCATTATCCTAGGCTCTTTATCATCTTGCGAAGTAATCATGAATGTTTCCTTCTCAATTACCTAGTGATGACGTGGAAAATTTTCACATTCGTTATCACGCAACTAAGAATGTAGAGTATTCTTCTCTAATGGAGTAATCCATTAGTAGGCATATCGCTCCCACTGTCCCTAGGATATTGGAAATTTCTTTCCATTCTCAACTAGGCTATATAGAGCGCTATGCTTAGAATTCTCTATCTTATAGAGTTCCAAAACTCTATTCACGTCACCTTTATTAAGAAAACTTTATGTGACTTAGTTACACTCCCACAAAGCTGCTTACCTATGTGCACATGACCCAGAGGGTTTACATGACAGCATACAATAATGCACCACATGACCCTATGTGTTTACAAGACAGCATACAATAATGCGCTATAGAACCCTAGGTCTCAACTTTGTAACCTTATGAGAAGTAAAATAAAGATAAGCTGTTTAACGGTTACAGATCGCCCATTGATGGCTCTCCGCTAACCCATTACTCAAATGGAGTGTAACATCTGATATGGAGGGCACTTAGTTAGGGATATAGGCAACAAACTAAAGTGCAATTCCCAATTGGGAAACATTTTGCGCCATCATCCACCTAACATTAACAATAGTTAATTCCTTATCTTTACTACACTCTTGTGTTGTTGAGTACTAGGAATAATCAATTTTCTAAGCATCCATTTCTCTTCACAGAGTTTTCTAAAATAGCTCAAATAGATACTCGCCACCTTAGTCCAAACTAAAAACACGAAAATTGTTATCTAATTGATCTCAACCTCATATGTGCAATGTCAAAAATTATCCCAAAACTTTTGACTTATGGGAGATCAAATAGTTTTGACTCAGATGCGTATCGTAATCTATAAATGTGTCGAGATTGAGGCTTAGCTATCATACCCTTACACATATCTAGTCACAAATATCATAGTGAAATAATGCGCCAATACAAATGACTTTCTACGGCTTTCCTACTTACTTGTGCGCAACCATTGCGAACAAAGTTATACATTTACATGAGAGCAGGATGTCACAAGCGAGTGGGCCTGAGAGGGCTTACTCAAACCATCTTGTCATCATCTCATTAATGTGATTAAGTATAATAAGCCACCGGTTCATGACCAATGTCATAAACTAATTCCAATCATCCTAATATGTGAGTTCTTGAAGACAAGTTTTAAAGGTTTAGGCCCAACTAGGTAATGACTCACGACTAATTCATATTCACTAGATCATAAAAGGATGTTGTGTGCGTTCACTAGATCACTAAATTTGCGCCTAAGTCGCAAGTGCTAATCCCCTACACCTTCAAGTCAATTTTATTTTCCATACACTTTAATGCATCTATATTAATACATCTAGTTGAAAGATGACGATACTCCTCTTGCCATTTCTATTTATCGCTTCATAGTTACTTACAATTAATTCTACTATCTACAAGAAGGAGAGAATAAGCTATCAATCTATGACAGCTCCTGAAGTAACTTAAACACGAATTAGGTTAAAGAGCCTTATTCAACACAATACTCTCACAAGTGATGCGTCAAATTCTTAGAGTCATAACAACCTTGTTAGCCTTGACATTTTCATTACTATGCTGCAACGTTTGCGCTTAGTGGTAAATGTTATTCAAAAAAAATTAGCCTAGCTAAAGAATCATACAAAGAAGCACCTCCTCATGTCTCACACTTATCTGTGGAAACAGTAAGTGTCCAGACTTAGACAAGTTGGCAATGCTAATAGATTTTGCAGTCACTTGGCGCTAATCTTTTCACTTAGTGTTAATAGATTTTGCTGTTACTAAGCGCTAATCTTTTAACTTCAAGTGATACTTCAATGCACACTATTATAGTACGTGAAATTTTGCTCTATCTATTTCCAACAGTTGGATAGAGAGCAAAACACTGCTTATACTAGCTACTCATCTTACACTTAATGACTAATTCATTTAAGCTCGCATTTCTTAGATGACGTGACTTTTGAATGTTCCTTCATCCAATGATGCAACATCATTACAAGTCAAATTACAAAGTTAATCCACGCAGCTCAATAGTCAAGATCATATACAGATCTATTGAAGGCTTACTAATTTCATAACTCAAAAACTCGCCAACCAAAATTACGTAGCATGCCGCTAACCATAGCGCACACGTTAGTTTTTATTGTGCCAAACAAGGCAACAAAACCACGGTGACTTTGAGTCATGTTTTTTTACTTTGGCTCAATTAAGGTCTGACCTAAAGTTTTCAAGACTTTTGCTCATCTAAAGAATATGATTACATTGTTCACATTTGAATATCTCGACTAAGTCTAGGTCAACCAAATTAACTTCCATAAGCCAAGTCAATTTAAAGAGAAACTCGCATTAGGATTAATTTGATTAGTAAAATATAATTTTGCCACAAAAATCTAAATTAAATAGTGATAATATTACACAAATAACTCATGCTATTGTATAATATCATGATAAATTCCATACAATAGCATCTTAGTATAAATTTACAAATAACTCATGCTATATTCATTTAATAATGGAATTTAAATATATAAAAAAAAAAAAAACTAAGCATGCTTTTCTAATCACAACATATTAGAAACTCTAGGCCAAAAACAACAATATGTTGTATTCAATATTTAGATTATGCCATAACAGAAAGTATATCACTTCTGAAATTTTTTGAAATTTTTTGGTATTTTCTGAAATTTTAAATAATTAATAAACACACATGAAATCATAAATAAATATTCCAAAATTTGGGAAAAATGCAACAATCATACCAGTAAATAGTAGACCATTACAGTGGTCTGTAGTAAAAATTTCAGCTCCAGAAACTTAATCATGCAACACCAGAAGCATTTTAAAGCAGAAATAATGAATTATTATTTCAGGAAAAATATTTTTTATTTTCATAAAATTTTGAAAATTTTACATAAGATAGAAAATTTAATTCTGAGTCTAAGAGTACCAACCATGCTTAAAACAAAGCTATAACGAATTACTTATGACCATTTAACGCAATTCTAGATTAAAAAAAAAAACAAACAGACCCTTACACCCAACCGTCAAACCAGCCAAGCCTGCACAGAAAATGGCGCGGCTCGGCACACGGTTCACGCGTGGCAGCGCACGTGGAGCGGCTCGAAGCGGCACGGCTTAACGCGCGCGTGAAAGGGCGCGTGGTAGCGCGAGATAGTGCGTGACAGCAAGTGGAAACGAGTGGAACCACGTGGAAACTGTTGACGGTGTCAAATGGTGCGTGCGGCCCACGCGCCGCCTTCTAAGGTGTTTTCTGGTCCAATTTTGGTACTGCCGGACTCCATTTTTCAAAATAAAAACATTTATGGTCTCAAAAATGACATTTAATGAACACAAAAATTGAGATGTATTACACTCTCAATCTAATGAGAGTGGAATTGTAGAAATCTTGCACTTCATCTTCCTCCTTTGTTAATTTTCATGCATATAACGTGTATATATATTTATATAAAATTATACACATATTTTAAGCACAAAAATACTCATATTAGCTCTGATACCAATGTAAAACAAGTATAACGCAGCGGATAAAAAAATTCAGATCATACATTGTCACACCCCCAAAATATTACAATAAAGATAACTCATATGCGGAATAAATATGAGAAACAACATACTTTCATATATCAGCGTTCACTATTTAACAAGCAATTAAATGTCATATAGGCTATCATCTTTCCAAGACATTTCTTGGTTACACAAATTGAGTCTCACTCATTACATCTTAAGCCATTGGCTTTACAAATAACAAATATGAACACATAAAGTATAAATAGGAAACTCTTGCTTCCCAAGAGTCCATCCATGCTATTGCCTTGGAGGTAACACCTCACCTGCACCTGAAAATGATATTCCCGTATAGGGTGAGCTAACAGCCCAGTAGAGATATGCTAAACATAATATGAGCAATAACTAAAACATTAGTAGTTGATAGATGGTCAACACTTTTACATCCTTTCAAAAAAAAAAACAAATTTCAATTTCATGACATTAAAGTCCATGTTCCAGTTCATTTTCCATTTCCTTTCAACTTTGAGTTTGAAACAAGACTCAACACTTAGCCAAATAATTTAATGAGATTGTAACGAATACCCACTAGACTAAAAGGTAAGTTTTATAGAACGGCTATTAGACCGGCTATGTTGTATGGGACAGAGTGTTGGGCAGCCAAGAAACAACATGTAGATAAGATGAGTGTGGCTGAGATGAGGATGCTAAGGTGGATGTGTGGTAAGACTAGACAAGACAGGATTAGGAATGAGTGTATTCGGGAATGGGTAGGAGTAGCACCGATAGAAGATAAGTTGAGAGAGAATCGTTTGAGATGGTTTGGTCATATTCAACGGAGACCAACAGAGACAGTAGTGAAGAGGTGCGATACTGTAACAGTAGATGGTAGTGGTAGGGGACGGGGTAGGCCTAGATTAACGTTGACTAGTGTTATAAATAGAGATATGAATCTACTTAATTTGACTAATGAAATGGCCTTTGATAGGGCCGCGTGGAGAAGAAGGATTCATGTAGCCGACCCCATTTGATGGGACTTAAGGCTTGGTTTGGTTTGGTTTGGTTATCAACATAATATAGAAACACTTCTACATTTCACAATTGATGAAGATATACATTTTTGTGCTATATCAAATCAATTCAACACTTCATAATCAACACTTGATACACATTGTAGTACTGTATCAATGTCACACAAAGTCCGGTTTAGAGGTCCATCCCCCATCTTTCAATAAACCGTGGAGTACATCCCCTATCTCCTCCCACACAATACAATGTATATAAACATAGATCGTATACACAGTCAATCAATACATAAAGTTAATGTATTATTTTATCCGCTAAGTTCCATAGCATACTCAATCGATTAGTTTTAGTTTGCTTAATCATCATGCATTGTCTACAACAATCACGACTATCCTCCACCGATAGCTCAAAATAGTTATTTCTAAACAGAAAATAAATGTTACAACATATATATATAATCTTAACATTTTCAAAGTGAGTGATTAATGAATCCAACTCCACCATTATATCTCATATTGAGTCGATTTTATTATTTCCAACTCAATTTCATATTTCCGTATTAATTGTCATTAATTACAGTAATGACCCAAATATACCCAAACATGGCATTTTTTCCTTTTTTCTCAATATTGACCCAAAGGTTCAAATATTATCAAAAACATCGATAATCTCTATTTTTAAACCCAAAACACATAGGTATGAGTCAATTGAACAAAACCCATGTTTTCAATATTATATATCTCCAATCTTAACTTCCCAAATCAAACCATCTATACAAATAACTCAACATTTATGTTAAAACACATAAGAATGAGTAGGAATCTCTACCTTAAGTTTGAAGAGAATTTGAGATGAAACCACAAAATTCGACATTGCCGAAATTCGATCTCCACCAGTCAAAATGTTGCTCTCGCCCAACTCTTTATTTTGGTCTCAAGAACATAGGTCTCAAGTTCACTACAAATGTCCCTACCAATTATCCCCCAAAAAGGGCTGAAAACACACTGCCCACAACTCACAAGCCCAATATAAGCACTAAGATGATTTACTGCATGTCCAACTCAAAGGACTAAAGCAAGGATTAAAAAGCAGACGTTCATGTATCATCACCCATCTTTTTCTGAACTTAGTTTTAGCATAGTGAAAACTTCAGTTAGTACTTACCATAAAATAAATTATGGAGAAAGCAACAATTGTCCAATATATTCCCCAATATGCATCTGCCAAATAAGCTCCGACAAGGGATGTTAGGAAACAAGTGCCTGCCCAATTGGAAACATTTCTTGTAGCAGAGACATTTCCTTCATGCATTGTTTCGGTGAGATAGTTGACAAGGTTAGTGGCAATCCCATAGTAAGCTAAACGTTCACAACATTCATTACCAAGAATGGAGAAGCATGTCCAATTTCCGGTGTTGCTCTTCAACACAGGTTTTCCTTTAATGTCAACTGAACCATCTCCAGTGTATAGTCCCCTCCAGTGCATTTTTCACCTGCCATTCCACTTCATCTGCTGGGGTTTTCACTAGATCAGCTTCCTGAATATTAATGTGTAAATCTTTGATACCAAGAACTTCACGTTTCTTTTGTGGTACAAGCTGCTTGCACTGGTCCACGTCTTCCAACTAAGTATACTTTTCTTATAGCAGCTAAAACATGGCTGGCAATATCAGTTGTTTCCAACTCTACAGTTGGTCGTAAAAGAATACGTGCACCATCCAGAGCTACACTGCCCTGACCAAGAATAACAGCTGTGTCCACAAGCTGTCACAAACGCGTCCTTGCTGATCTGCATGCATATCGAACACAAGAAGTCCTTGTCCAGCTCAATCGCCACAACCTGCCCATCTCGGAAACGTCCCTTGTAAACCTCGGCATAACCACCCTTTCCAATCAAGTTCTCTTGGCTGAAACAGTTGGTAGCAGTTTGGAGTTCAGAGAGGATGAAATTCTTCTGCTGAGGCAAATCGGTATCTACAAGGGGATTCAAACCCGTGTTGATGTCTTCTCTCAGGCTACGGCTAATTCGTCATAAGAGTGTTTTCGATCTACTCTTCAATAATTGGACAAAACCACCCCATCGAGAGGTGGGTTTCGAGTTTTGTTGAGCTTCAGATTCAGATATGCTTGCTGCATACCATCTCTCTCTCTCTCAAATAAAATATTCTTTACACTTTGTGTCTCTCACCACCGAAAACATCATCATAGTCCACTCCTTTGCTTTCTCTTTCCCCTAAACATTCTCTAACCATTCCATCTATTTTATTTTAGTAGCCCAGACCATAGTGGATGCTTCAGACAAGAAGAATAAGAAAAGATAAAAAGAAATGAGGGAAATGAGTGGAGGACAGTCCCCTCTACCCACGTGGTTGCCTCACTTTGCATCAAAATATATATATATATATATATTCCATTGCCCCACACCTTGATCCTGTTCTCTAATATTTTTTTTTTTTTTTTTTTAAATTTAAAATTTTAGGTCATCACATACCTTTGGGTGATAGAACTTGAAGCGAAGAATCTTATGAGTAAATCACGTGCTTCTAAAAATGCAAACAACGAACATCCAGCAGTGGAGTGATACCATGAGTATCACCCACAAAGTTATAGTGCAAAGGCTGGATCGTTAGAGAGAGAGTCTGGAAAAAAAGGATATGGGTAAAAACCACATAACGTATATGATATCCTTCCCATCATATTAGATGTATATAATCAAATATATAACAATCAATATCTATCTATCCATCTATCCATATCTCTTGATAAGATATGATAGATATAGATATTGATTGTGGGTTATCCAAATAATTCAAATTCAAATTCTAACTTAATTGGATAATTTAATTGGTCATGGCTCATGCCACATGGACGCCCAAATTCGGATCCAATACCCGGCCCAATTTCCAACATTGAGTTTATGTTGTTTGTTTTCAATCATTTTTAACTAGTTTGATGTATAATTTTCAGGTCATCCTTTTAGTCCTTATATATGATTTACAGTGTTTTTTCTTGTGTTCTAATAGGCATTGTCGGCTTTTGGGTTGAGAGCATTAAGATATGCACGTGAAGTAGAAGGTATAGGTCAAGTTGTAGCCTTGGACAATGATAAAGGTATTTTTAGCCTACTGCCGTAGTTATAGTACATGCTTTTGAAGCCAAACCATTCAGGAACTGAGTAACCGATTTGCAGAATGGAAAGTGAGAGCCTCATTTGTGAAAATATTTCGACAGCGGGAGTGCCTCCAGAGCATAGATATACAGATATATACTTATGTGTCATACATTTTCTCAAGCCATTTTTTTATTTTATTTTATATATTCATTGTAAAAGTAACTAATATTTGCTGAATTAATTTAGGTACTGTACTGTTTGTTTGCGACTCCACCCTGCCAAATAGAATCTAGCAGAACATAAAATATTTAAGTTGCCATATACTATACCTGAACCATTGACCACAACATAAATAAGCACATTCCTACCACCAGGCCATCACATGGTTGTGCATTTTTATGTTGTTTTTGTACATCATTAATAGAAACAAACACAATACTTGTGCAACCAAAAATAAAAAAACAAATGTGTGTCCCATTCTTAGACAGCCTAACACACAGAAGAAAATGGCAGCCTGAAAGTAAATTTGTTGGACCATCTGTGGATTTAACACCATTGAATCTGCAGATTTGATTGGTTTTCACTCTCAATTCATGAATCTGCGAATTAGTGCGTGATTTGCAGCCTTAGTAGGTGGATTAGGTTATTTAGTTCAGGAACACCTTTTTCCATTGACATAAAAAAGGCACATGCATGATCAAACCCATAAAACTATCAAGTATATGAGGATGCCGTTTCCAATAGATACAAATATTGATATGTTCTCCTACTTTCATGTCCACAAATAGAACTACCAGCTTTTGACAATAAGTTTTACTTTGCAAAAGGTGAATCTTACTTGCTACCTAGAACCTATTTTTGAAAGGAATACATTGTTGTTTGCCTTTTTTGCAGTGTCAGTTGAAGCATGAAGGAGAAACATAAAATTCAATGGTTCAGTGGGGCCTGTGCAAAGGTGGAGTCGCACCTTGCTGATGCTCGAGTTTACATGCTAACCACCCAAAGGAGTTTGATGTGGTACGCTGTATATAATATATCGTAGATGCAAACCCTTTGTTTTTAATGTATAATAAAATATGCAGGGCTAGTTGCTCAAGATGAGCATTTCTCTTTCATTCAATTTCATATGAAACTGAATGGCATTTTTTTTTGTTACTTGCCGAAAAAGAAGGCACGAATTTTTTAGCTGTACTGTATGAGCAAGAATAGATAGAATTGGTTTCAGTTAGTGGATATCACACATCTGTCCTATTGTTTTGGTCTTGGAAAGACAGTCTTTTGTGGGAATGTTTACTTGTAACTGTTAAAATGAGCCAATATTCATACTTATAGTACTTGTTGATGTTTCAGGTTGATCTTGATCCTTATGATTCGCCTTCTGTGTTCCTAGACTCTGCTGTTCAGTCAGTTGTCGATGGAGGCATATTGATGTGCACTGCAACTGATATGGCAGTACTATGTGGGGGGTAATGGGGAGGTTTGCTATACCAAGGTTTTCTGCTCCTCCTCCCCCTTCCTCCCTTCATAACTCAATAGCTTTTGATTACTAGGCTTGTTTAATGCTGCTTGTGGAATTGATATGGCTCCTATCGTTTGAGAGGGACATATTGTCATGAAATGGTATTGAGGATCCTACTTGCCTCCATTGAGGTACTTCTACTTTCATGATAAAGCTATTATCTTTGACATTTGAAATAGAAATATAAATGTTTTGAGGATCATACTTGCATTTATTATTTATTGTTTTCCTTGAATGTGGTAGTTTCTTTCAGTGATCCTTATTTTCAGTTTTTTGTGAGTACTTGTCTTTGCTATTTTTTTGGTCATTTTGTTTCTTGTAAGGTATAGTTTTCTGTCACCAATTCGTTGAATGCACGTTTGACATCTTTATGGACCTAGACCTCTCAAATTTGTTGATTCAGACTTTTCGTCGCTTTTGAAGTCATATGTTTGAGTTACGGGATTTCTCCATTAACACATAATTGTCTGTGTCAATCTTATTGAAAGGCCATATGGGTATTGTTTATTTTCCTATTTTGAAATCCTGCACAGCTATGTGAAAGTCATGGCAGAGCGTTAGCTAAATAATAAACAAATGACTTGGTGTGTGTGAGGAGCAAATTTTTCAAGAACTTGGAAATAATTTTTCTCTTCTTCCAACAGATATTTGCTTTGAAGTTTGAACTGGGTTGAGTTAATATTCCTTTAAGAGTTAAGGCTAAAGGGACTGAAAGAAAATTTGGGGCCCATGACTTGTATAGAATAGAACCTGGCCTTCTTTGATCCAGGTGTCATAGAGATAATTTTTAGGTCTACTTGTATAATTGTATGTTAATGTTTCTTTGTATTTTTTTAAACCAAAAATTATTGTAGTTTCTATTTATCAATAACAAACTTAATTCTACTTTTCCTGAAGCTTTTCCTGAAGTCGTAAAGCTTCATTTATTTCACTCCACTGACTAGGTATCCAGAGCACCAAACCAATCTCTGTCCCTTTGTCCCAAATGCTCGAGTCTATTAATGTTATAAATCCCTGGGGGTGGCTCCAAGGGGGAATAACTCAAACTCAGGACCTGTGCTTCTTGCGACAGGTTCCTAGTCATCTCATCTACTCCTTTGGGTCATAAACATGTTTTATTATAAGATTTTGTGCCATCCCTCTCTTGTAATTTAGTGGAAAGTATTTTCTTTTCCTAAATGCAGAGCCATGCAAATCGGTACAAGCGATACATTGTTCCAGTCCTATCAGTTCAGAACGTTCGGGTTTTTGTTCACGTATTTACATGAGTCTCCTATATTTTTAGTTTTGCTTCAAACTAGGGTAGATTTGCCTAATTACTACAAGAATGATCATTTCTCTTCATGTTGTTATCCAATTGGTCCCTTGCTTAGTTGTATTTGACTTGAAATTGGTTACAGCTCTGCAAGCTCTCTTATGTTTATCAGTGCACTGGTTGTGATTCTTTTCATCTTCAGCCTCTTGGAAGGACTGTGTCAAAGGTATTTATCTATTTCATGTGCATGTGATGTAGCCTTTATATCAGCTGCTTGTCTGGGCATAGATGATATGTATCAGACTCAGTCTATCAGATATGACAATTCAGACACATGTCTTACCTTATTTATGTTGACTTTACTATTGTTAACTTAAATCAGTATTCTGAACGACATAACTTATAGGTTCGTAATATGGATCAATGATTTTGTGTTCTTAATTTTATTTTGTGCTAAACTGTTAGCAACATTTTGATGCTTTCGTTTTTTTCCCCTTTTCAAGAATAACAATGTAAGGTAATTACCTGGGTTCGCCCCTGTTGTTCCTCAGCTATTGCGGGAAGAAATATAACATGGGTGGGCCTATATGGTCTGCTCCCATCCATGATCAAGAATTGGTAACCTCAATACTGGCAGATGTGAAGTCAATAAAGGACCGGTATCCTGCTTATGATTGAATCTATGATGTATTAACAACAATTTCAGAGGTGTGCTTATGATCTTTGAGCTGATTTTTGTTCTACATTGTTGAAGTATTAATTAACTCTTAAGCTATTCAATTGTCTACGGTCAATGCAAAGCAAATCATGAACTCATGGCTGCATTTTGATAGATAAAAATACTATAGTTCTCATTTCCTTAAATTGGTTGTGTTTGTAACTGGAAATCAAAAATACATTTCATTGGATGCTCAGTGGGGGGTTTGTGTGTGTTTCTGAAACATTTTTCTTGCATTCATTGATTTCTTATACCTATATATCCAGAAAACAAATTTGTTGGCGACACATTTAACTCTTATTCTTGTGGGTTTGTTCACAGGAATTGCCTGATGTTCCTCTGTTATGTTAAAATGCACTTCCCCCTCGGCTGTAATATTCCGTTGTGCAGTCATAAATGCTGGACATCGTTTATCAGGAACTCACGTTAATCTTTTGGGGCTGAAATCAGATGCTCCCATGGACGTTATTTGGGATGCCATGCGCTGCTGGGTAAGTATTATGTTGTGTGTTTCCATGTGCATGTGTGCGTTTATACTAGCCAAGGAACAGTTATTCAACTACCTTTTTTTTTGTTTTTTTTTTTTCATCCCGTGTTTATTATTATTATTATTTAATTTTATTATTATTCTTATTTTGATTCTACTGTTAATTTCGTTGTCATCGCAATTTTCTTAATCATCCAGCAAGACACTAGTTCAAGCACACACACAGGAACATTTGGAAAATGCCTGTTTGGTATTGTTTTCATTTTTTATGCTTTTTAAAATAAAAACATTGAAGAGTTTGAAAACACTCATCGTTTTAATATCATTTCAGTTTTGTATGGAAACACTTTTTCAAAATTCAGATAACAACTTAAGTACTGCCTAAAAAATGGGTTCATATTTTTTTTTTTTTCAAAGAAAATTTTCGGAAATAGTTTGCCAAATAAGTTTTCCGTAGGTACATCGTATAGTAATAAAGTTCTTTCCCTTCATACGACCACACCGGATGGGAAGGTGAACGAAATGTGTCAGCCCTGTATTTTTGGGTCATTTTCTATTGTTTCTGTTCTCTGAATGAAAAAGAAATGCCTCCAAATGTTATCTTTATGCGTTATGCACCCAAATATGTCGGACGTGACTGAAACTCTTATATTTGTATCAAAGACAAGTTGGAGTTGTTTAAGATTCTTGGTTTGTAGCTTCATTCTAATCCAATATAGGGGCACTAGAAGACCATAATTTATTCTGAACGACGCCACTGCCCATTAAATAATTGTACCATATCTTGGGGAGCTTGAGTTTTAACTGCAGCATAAAATTTTGTTGTCTTTGTTTTTTATTTCTTTAATTATTATTATTATTATTTTTTAATTAGAATTTTATTCTTTTGTTTTGCTATTGTAGCAACTGAATTTATTCTTTTGTTATCTAGATCTTTTTTTAAGTTTGATGTAAGGCCCTGAATTTTGAATGAGAGAAACTTGTTTGATCATTGAATTCTTATATTTATTTTGTGGTGTGTACAAGTTCTACTTACCAATTGTTGATTTGGAATTTTCATATCATTGAAAAGCCATATATAGGTAGCATTTTTGTTTCCCAAACTCGAAATTCATACTTTGCTAAAGCTATGTAAAAAGTGTTAGCAAGTATTTTAATATTATAATGATCTTTCGAGTTCCAAGATAAGTCATTACTTAGTCTTTGCTAGCCTTATCCATCCAAGTCTTTGCTAGCTTTATCTATCCAAGTCTTCTCCAAGTCTTTGTTAGATTTATCCATCTAAGTCTTCTTCAAGTCTTTTCATTTCTATCCATTCTAAGGTCTTAGTCAAGTCTCTTGTTATCTTATTCACCAAGAACTTCTTTTCTATATATTTTGAACATATGTCATATCTTAAATAGACACGAGAGAAGAAGTTTTTGTTCCTTAGAAGTTTTGTTCCTTTATTATATCTAGTGTGAGATTATCAAGCAAATAAAAAGGGTGTGTGTGATAAAGCTTTGGGTTCAACCAATTGTGCAGTATTGATTAACCATACGACTTAGTCGGGCTATTGTATCCTGGGGGACAAGTCAAGGTTTTTTCTGTTGCACTGGTGTGAGGCTTTGCCTAACCGTAGAGGGCTTGAATCTCCTTAAGGAGAGCGAGTTTCCCACGCCTCAGCCCTTATAATAGTTATTGTAACTTTTATTATTTGTATTTTCTGATATTTTATGTGTAATTATAACCAACAAAAGGCATAGTCTAAGATCAGATTTAGTGTAACAACTGTGACTAAAGACATGGTTACTCTGTTTTTCTAACTTTGCTGTTCTGAAAGTCTTTATTGACCTTCAAAATTTCAGACAAATTCTTGAAAGAAAAAAATGTACTTGGATGGAACACGTTTGATACTTCTTTATAGAAAAATGATATTTGGATCGAGGTCAGACAACTCAAAAGTCAATGTCTGGTTTACTTTTCAAAAGTAGTTTTTAATTTTTTTTTCCCCAAAAAATAGAATTAGTTTGATAAAAATAAATATTAAAAAAATAATTTTGATTTTTTTAAAATTATTTTTGCCTCCAAAAAATATAAAAATAGATGAAAAAGGATCATTATTTTTCACTAAATTTTGTTTCAGATTTTTTTTAAAAAAATCTGAAAAAAGATTTTGAAAATCAAAGTAAACGAACGTCCTAATTTTCTTTGATTTGGTAGTGAGATGCACAAATACCAGCTAACTAGACTACTTTTAGTTGGCTTTTTGATAGTGATGGAAGGAATTACGAACCATTAAAAATATATTATGATTTTTACAAAACAAACTCAAGAAGGTCGTTGTAGTATAGTGGTGAGTATTCCCGCCTGTCACGCGGGTGACCCGGGTTCGATCCCCGGCAACGGCGTTTTATTTTTTGGGTTGATTGAACTGCTTTTCATTATTTTAACGATCAATCTGTGCTATTTTTCTTTTATTTTTTTTGGTTAAATTGTAAAAGATGAATTCAGTTATCAAATGTGACCATCATTCTCCGTAGTCTTTTGCCAACTGAGCTTTGGGTTTTGCAAATTTTGAATCTATAATCATCAAGTTTCAAAATAAAAGATGAATTAAGACACATCCTGGCGTGAAACAAAATTATATAATTTTTATATTTCTTAATTTTATTGAATAAAAGTTCTCTTTGCTATGAGACTTACATACCTATTTATAATAATGTAAATTTTGGAGACCAAGTATTTTTGGATACCAATAAAACTCAAATTAGGAAATAATAAACTAATCTAATTCTTGAAGTGGAAAAACAATGATTGAGACCCTCACCCTCACAAAACCTCCACAAGACCCCCACAAATCTGGACCACTCATGATGTGGATCCCATATATATATGAGTAGATCCCACATATACATTGAGGGCCAGGATTACTTTGGGGTGTGGGAGTCATCCCCAAAGAGGGTCCCAAATATTTCCCTTCTTGGAAAATAAGAAACCTAAGAAATTAGAAAAACAAAATCAAAACAAATTAAGAAACCTAATAATTCTAAAATATTTATACTAAATTACAAGAATTCTAAAAAAATAATATATCAAAAATAATAAAACTAAAAATATAAGAATTCTTAAAATCTTGTCCTACATCAAGCTTCTCTTCTTTCAAAGAACTCGTCCTCGAGTTGATAGTTCATATTAGGTAGTGTAGAAAGAAACTAAATATCGTTCTAATAGACGAAACAGGGATTAGATATCGTTCTAGTATACGAGAATTCTTAAATCCACAAAAACACCTTTGAATCCAAAGGGAAGATAGAAGAAAAACTCTTTAAAATATTATTGATTAAATCAATTCATTACATATACTTGTAGGTTTATTTATAATAAACTAAACCTAATACTTGTAGGAAAAATAATTCTAAAATAAATTAGAAAACTTAAATCAACACAAATTAAGAAACCTAAAAAAATAGGAAATTAAAATTCTAAACTATTTAAAATCCTAGTTAGAATCTAATTCCAAAATAATAAAATTAAGAAATATAAAAATTATATAATTTTATTCTACATCATTCTTCTCATCTTTAAAAGAACTCGACCTCAAGTTCTAACTAGAGATTTGTCATCTTCCATTCTAAATAAAGAGAGATTTTGAATACTTCAGTTGTATGCCCCTCTTCCAAAATTGTATGTAAAAAAGTTTTCTTTCTAAAAGTTCTTCTCTGTATGCTTCAACTGGTCGACAAGATTAATTAAACAAGTATTGAAAATCAAATTAAATTGCTCCACATCAAGGAAATCAATGAAGTGTATTTTATGTTGATGTTGGATACTCTCTAGACTTTGCTTTGTCTTAGATTTAATTGGACATTCAATTGTATCCTCAATCAACTTTTCTAGTGCATATGTCAACTGTTAGGTTTTATTCTTGGCAATCCTATTTGACAAAACTCCTTTCAGTTGTAATTTTATTCGATTTTTATTTTAGTGAGGTTATGAGTTTTTAGATGTGAATCCAACTCTAATTGTGCATATGCAAAGAAGCTTGTTATCTTAATCCTATCATGTTTGCTAATTCGCTGACTATGTCAGGGATCGAGCTGTCCGGTTAGCTCGCGAGGGTTGAGGGGATAGCACTCCTTGGCGGGTCCGGGCAGTGCCCAGGCGGGGTCGAGGGGCAGCACCCCTGAAGCTAGAAGCAAAATTGCAGTCGAAATTACTTGTCTGCTTAAATGGCTATTTGTGCGCTCGAGCAGAGAATCTTTGGTTCCAGAAGTTTGAATTTTCTGCAAAAATACTAGAAATTTTGTTTTTGCGCTCAAGTGACACTTCCTACGCTCGAGCTGTCATTCTTGCATTCGAGCAGAAATCACGGAACAGTTTGCTATAAAAGGTGCAATTTAGTCAAATTTTAATGTACGACTTTCAGATATTCTTTTTGGATATTAGGGTTTATATCTGGAGCTTCTTTGCTAGTTTCTTTGATGTTTGTTTGAGTTTAAATCTGGTTTGAAAAGTATACATCAAAGGATTATTTTTTTCCGTTCAATATAAAAGAGTGTGTTGTTCTTCGGTAGATTCCGTGGAATTCGAGCCTGAAGCTTTGGTGGATTCTGGAGTGGCTCATAGTCGTGATTCGACATCGACATTGTGGATTCAACGTTGGGCAAGACAATTCCGAGGTGAAGACGGGGTTAGAAGAGGCACATAGAGGTCGATTCAATTCGAGCGTGGATTTGCTAGGTAATTGAGAGTACACTTGTGTAATTCCTTTATGTCTTCTTGGTGGATTATTTTGTGGCTTTTGTTCGTGATTTTTTATCACAATTAGGATCATTGTATTGATTTGTCTTTGATTGTTTAATTGGAATTGCTATTTACTCATTAAAATTGGTACATAATCACAAATCAATAACTAGAGGATTTCTATATTTTTCATCAACTTTATTACCTCATCTTTTATTTCTTCTTTTTCATTAAGTTCAACTAGATCTCTTTCTTTTGTGATTTTATAACCATCATAATAATCAAGAAACGATAGTTCTGTCATTAGAAGCTCTTGACTAACTTCAACATTTTTCTCTTGCTTCACCTCTTCATTATCTTCTTCAAACTTTTTGATTAAAGTAATTTCAGTGACCTCTCTTTCACTAGTTTCAACGTTCTCACTATTGTTGAAATCAACTTCATTTTCTACTTCAATTGAATGTTTGTTTGGGTCTTCAAAATTTTTAAACATTGGGCGTGTTTGGGAAGTAAAATTTTAGTCTTTTTTAGGTTAAAATTCACAAAAAGACAAAATATGTTAAAATAGTCAATAAAACAAAATGTCATATCCAACTCATAATCATTTTACATTTTCTTTCACAAACATCACATCCAACTACAAAAATAAATAAATAAATAAATCAATCATCTTCCCAAACACAAAAATTTTAACTTACTAAAATAGCCTACTAAAATAACAACTTCCTAAACACCCACATTGAGATACTCAAAATCTTTTTTTCTTCAATGTGTGGTTGAGCGTGACAAATTTGTTGACCCACAATACTTGATTGACCCAAACTTGGCAAAACCATAGTCATGTTCCTCGAATAATTTGTATCCACAATTGAATAATAATTATTGAATTGCAAAGAATATTGCGAATCAAAATTACCTTGGGACAATTGTTTTGATTCAAGCTTTCTTTGATATTGTTAATACAACATTCGCCCATGATTTGATTGAAGAAATGTAGAACTTATCAACTTCTTCATTTTATGCCGCATCCTAATGTGTTGTTTGTATTGTCGCCTTTGATCATACTGCAATTGTTTCTACCATGTAGAAACATAACATTATAACTTAAGTGCGGCATATTTGGCTTGTTTCTCTTTAGATATTTCCATACACTAAAGGAATTTGTCAACTTTGCGAAACCAATAAATAAAATCCTCGGCATGACAAGAAGCATCAAAATTGGGGATTTCTAGTTATACTTGATAATATGAAAAATCATAATTGATGCAATTATTGCTACTAAGCACGTCACTGAATCTTCGTTGTTGCCTTACCAATTGATATTCACCATAATCTTCGAATAACTCATCTTCAAACTCATCCTCACTATCGTATTAATAACGAGAAGATCGTCTCAAGATGTTGTGGTTAACAGGTTGGCCTTGGGTAAATCTCATAGCGTGGTTCTTATTAAAGTTGTGACTAACAGGTTGGCCTTGGGCAAGTCCCTTGACTCGAATCCAAAATAAAATTAGACGAGAATTCTTGAATCCACAAGAACACTCTTAAATCCACAAGGAAGATAAAAGAAAATTTTTTTAAAATATTATTGATTGAATGAATTCATTACATATACTTGTAGGCCTATTTATAATAAGTATACTTTATACTTATAGAAAAAGTAATTTTAAAATAAACTAAGAAACTTAAATCAACACAAATTAATAAACCTAAAATAATAGGAAATTAAAATTCTAAACTATTTAAAATCCTAGTTAGAATCTAATTCCAAAATAATAAAATTAAGAAATATAAAAATTATATAATTTTGTTCTACATCATTCTCCTCTTCTTTAAAAGAATTTGTCCTCGAGTTCCAACTAGAGATCTGCCATCTTCCATGCCAAATAAAAAGATAACTTGAATACTTCAGTTGCCTGCCCCTCTTCCAAAAGTTGTATGTAGAAAAGTTTTCTTTCTGAAAGTTCTTTATATGCTTCAACTGGTCGACAAGATTAATTACACAAGTATTGAAAATCAAATTAAATTACTCTATACCAAGAACATCAACAAAGTGTATTTTATGTTGATGTTGGAGCAATTTAGTTTGATTTTCAATACTTGTCTAATTAATCTTGTCGACTAGTTGAAGCATATAGAGAAGAACTTTCAGAAAGAAAATTTTTTTACATACAACTTTTGGAAGAAGGGCAAGCAACTGAAGATGACAGATCTCTAGTTAGAACTCGAGGACCAGTTCTTTTAAAGAACAGGAGAATGATAGAGAACAAACTTACATAGTTTTGTTCTACATCACATCCTTTCCATGAGCCTGAAATTTAAAACTGAACCAACTATCATTTATTGTTCTAAATTCATAAACTTGTAAAACAGTAAGTTATAACATCCACCAATCTGCAGACCCAAACATGGGATCACAGAAATCTGAGAATACAAAGAAAAGCAAAGATATATAAAATGTATCACAACTTTTTTTTAAATCAAAACTACAGAAAACTAAAGGCAGTCCACACTGTTTACTCAAAATTTTCACTTTGCAGAACCATTAGGCAGTTTGGCAGAACCCTTGCCCGGGTTGAGCTCATCCCAGGCTTCAATCCATGTGACCATGGCATCGGCTAGCTTGACAAAGTATTCATCTATTTTCCCAAGCTTTTCTTTGACCTGTTTCGAAAGTTCAATGTAGCACTGTTGGACACTAGTGCAGTCCTTCGGAAGGGTGGCCGCTTGGAAGAAAGGGATGATATCTTCTTGCCAGAAGATGCCTTTGTACTCTTTCTTTAGGTTCACAAACGGGTTGCTAGCTTTGCTGTGCCATATGTACGGCAGCCCTGTTTTCACTCCCAATCCCAAATGGTCGCATATCACCTAAACCAACCAACACAACAAGACATTTGGTTAAAAGTACAATCCCAAAAGGTTTCTGAAAATTTAATTATGTTTCACATAATCTTGGCAACAAAAGAAATGAAAAAGGTACCTTGACACACCAGCCAGCCCACATATCATCATAGCGTCCAATTGGCTGACCATCACCCATGAGACCAAAGTACATAGCGGGACCAATAAGATCACGGTCAAATGTCAGATTCATACCACACATAGGAAACAGAGTTCCTTTTGGAATTGTCATAACCGCATCCACAAATCTACAAATCAAAAAAAAAAAAAAGAGTCTAGAATCCAACTTCAACATTGATATATAAACAGAAGGTATTTTTAATGGGGGAAAAAAAACCTAGTGTTTCTTTCAAGAGGCTTCACAAGCTGCGTAGGTGCATCATAATCTGGAATGTTGAGCCAGAGGCCATGAGAAACAGCAGTTGGAACACCCTCACGTAAGCTAAAAGGGTATCCACGGACAAAATCTGCACCCTCACGGTAAGGATCATACAGGGTGTTGAAGAAATTGGGAGTTGATGGGGAGAGAATGTTCTTAATGTGCTGTTCAAGGGCATTGATCAGTTTGCCAGATGGGTCTTTAGCAACCTAAGCATCAACATAGATTTCACAACATTAAGATGAATAAAACTAGCCATAGTTGAAGTTGGATGATAGTTTAAATCCCCAAAAAAAATTAATATTGGTAAGGATTTACAAGAAGAACAGACAAAAAGACGCTATTGTAACTAAAATAAGCATCGTAGTTAAGCATTAATATATGTTTAACAGTGTAGACAAATTGATATATTGCATAGAAGACTTCTTAATTATAGAAAACAAAATGAGAACAAATTTTACCATCACTTGCAAGGTCAACAACAGAAAATCATGTAGCTATCTTTCAATAGGTCACATGTCAAGATTCATACACCACGCTTAAATTCTTAATTCAATTCTTGTTTATGGAAAGTATTACATAACAATAATTTTAAACAACAGGTTCATAATGGTTATTAGTTTTAGTCTTTTGACAGTTCAAAAGGTGGCCCACCAGTTACATGGAGTACACCTATGCATGCAAGAGCAAGAATCAAACAACACTTCTCAATAATAGAGGTTTCTGATGGGAATGGACAATTAGCTAATTATTTTGTTGATGCCTAAAAGTGATGTTACTTTAACAATCCGGACCCACCAGCCCAAGAACAAAAAAGAGAAAAGTGAAGACCTTGTTAATAATATGTTACATATCCACGCCATTAGATTTAATATCCTTAACATTCTACAGCTGTAGATCACATCGTAAACAGTTAATAATAAACTAAAAAGGCATAGTTCGGTTCCCCAGATATATCACTTAAATGTGTTAAAAAAACAACTTCCAAGGAAAATTAGACTACTCAAATTGGTAAGACGGTAACGGATAAGGCATTTTAAAAATTTAATCTGCAAGATCTCTATTAGCATTATTCAAATTACATAACCAACTCTATTTATGAGATTCAAAGCCGAAAGTCAGTTGAAAATAGTGTTCGAGACAACAAAACAAAAGCATATACCCTTTTAAACTCACATGATAACCACTTATCAGGCTATGACTTGTACAAAACAAATTGGAAAAGAGATAAATCTTAGTCTATTTCTATTCCATAATAAATAAATTCCCTTGTCTGTATATTGAAATATTAAAACAGCCAATCCTGCCACAACATACGTCATTACAGTTAAAACTATGAACCAAAAAGATAATTATATCCTCAAAATCACCTATTAATAAAATCCGTAATGAAATTATTCAAAGTTGACAAAGAGAGTTTTTACACTATGGACACAACAATGTAGATCAAATGGATGATGAAACTACAAAAAATAAAAATAAAATCAACTTATGCTATGTTCGGTTCACGGGAATGAAATGGATTGTTCATTCCTCAGCCTCCTATTCCATGAGCATTCCCTTGCAATAATGAATAATGATCCCATATGTAATATATTTTTGATATTGTTTTAGTGAATCAAACCTAGAAAATCAACGTTTTAATAGAATAATACCATTCCACCTTCATTCCAATAAACCAAACACTAACCAGAGTAACGCTTTACAAAACCCAGATTTCAAAAACCCAAAATCAACAGATCTACCCAAAAGCATACGAAGACAAAAACATTAGACAACTCTCAAATCATATGATTGATGTGCGTGTGTATATATATTGTGCATGTAAGATAGTGATGTGTATATAATACGAGTCAAGATCTAAACTTGATAACTAGAAAAGCAAAACCCAAATGAAAAAGCGAAAAAAGAAGGGACTCACAAAGCAATCGTCGTCAATGGTGAAGATATACTTCTTCTTGGAAACCATGTAGCCAAAGCAGCGACAAGCAGAGTCCTTGAAGGAAATGCAAGAAGCCCTAGGGCCCAGAATCTTGTTAATGTCATTGCGATTATAGAGCTCGTAATCGAACCCATCAGGTACCTTGATGGTCTTCGAAGGATCACCGTCCTGGACGATGATCAGATGGTAGGGTTGAAAGAAAGGCCTCCACATTTCCAAAAAATCCAGGTTCCGAATTGTGGGTATGACTATGTCAAGCTCATTAGTCAGAAGTGGAGTTGGAGCGGCCATTGTAGAAGCAGGAGAAGAGCAGAGAGGGGGTTGTTTGAAAGAAAGAGAGCAAAGTGGGTGGGAATATAAATAGGAGAAGAATGGAGTCTGTATATGGTGGAAGACCTGTTCGTGTCCCGGTGGAGTTGGGACGCCTTGTGTTTTTGTGGTTTGCTCTAAAATTAGAGAAGTTATCACCTGTTTTCGCAACATTAGATTGCTGTGTGCCCACTCAATTATTAAAAAAAAAAAAATCAATATTAAAAAATATATATACAAACTCACTTTTAGATTCATATTTTATACTGAGTGATATGTAAAAAATAATTGATTGATAATTTGAGAGCATATAAAAAAAGATTTGTCTTAAATATTCTAATGGACTATCACCTAATTGGGTTTAAAAGTTTTTATTTTTTTGATTTTTATTAGATGTTTTATTTTTTTTTACATTTTATTCATTTATTTATTTTTAAATACACATAATTTAAATATATTTAAAAAGTAAAATATTTATAAAAATTTTGAAAAAAAAAATTAAAATGATCACTTTGATTAATTTAATTAATTAATTTATTTATAATATGTTACTTTTTAAGTGAATATAAATTAATCACAATTTTAGCTTAGTGGTTGTATAGATTGTAGGTTTAACAAATATGAATTTGACATCGTTTGTGTGGTGTTTTAATTTATTTTTTTTTAAAACTAAATCAGACAACATAAAAATAAATAAATAAATAAAACAAAATATTATTATTATTATTATTATTATTTTGTTAAAACGAAATAAAATCTGTATGATTGGATTAGCACAACCCTACTTTTACTGTTTTATTCCTAACACAGATAATTTCTGTTAAAGAGGAGTCCCAATTTTCATTAATATTTGATTTTGATGATTCTGATTTAACGGGGTTTCTACTATTGCACTTATCCAAAAAAGGGTTTCTACGATTGATTGCAATTGGTTGATTAACAATGAATTTAATTAGGGATAGAGATGTGTGATGTGTTAGATTGAATAAAATCTGTAAAATCTGTATAATTTTATTATTATTATTATTTCGTTAAAACGAAATAAAATTTGTATAATTGGATTAGCACAACCCTACTTTTTTTGTTTTATTCCTAACACAGATAATTTCTATTAGAGAGGAGTCCCAATTTTCATTAATATTTGATTTTGATGATTCTGATTTAACGGGGTTTCTACGATTGCACTTACCCAAAAAGGGGTTTCTACGATTGATTGTAATTGGTTGATTGACAATGAATGTAATTAGGGATAGAGATGTGTGATGTGTTAGATTGAATAAAATTTGTAAAATCTGTATAATTTTATTATTATTTTGTTAAAACGAAATAAAATTTGTATAATTGGATTAGCACAACTCTACTTTTACTGTTTTATTCCTAAAACAGATAATTTCTGATAAAGAGGAGTCCCAATTTTCATTAATATTTGATTTTGATGATTCTAATTTAACGGGGTTTCTTTGTACTTACCCAAAAAGGGGTTTCTACGATTGATTGTAATTGGTTGATTGACAATGAATTTAATTAGGGATAGAGATGTGTGATGTGTTAGATTGAATAAAATCTGTAAAATCTGTAAAATTTTATTATTATTATTATTATTTTGTTAAAACGGAATAAAATCTGTATAATTGGATTAGCACAACCCTACTTTTACTGTTTTATTCCTAACATAGATAATTTCTGTTAAAGAAGAGTCCCAATTTTCATTAATATTTGATTTTGATGATTCTGATTTAACGGGATTTCTACGATTGTACTTACCCAAAAAGAGGTTTCTACTATTGATTGTAATTGGTTGATTGACAATGAATTTAATTAGGGATAGAGATGTGTGATGTGTCAGATTGAATGAAGGATGGCTGCTGTGAGCACAATAGGGTCATTCCGAGTCTTATATTGATAATTTAAATTATTTATTTTTTAAGATATAAGTAAAATATTTCTGTAAAAAATTATTTTGATTGTTAACAATGCCAATAATTTAATATATGACATTTAGGTCTCGTTTTGGAAGTTGATTATTTTAGTAGGTTAAAATTTTTATGTTTGAAAAGATTGTTAAATTTTTTTTTTATAATTGAATGGAATGTTTATGAAAGAAAAAGTAAAATAATTATGAATGTAATGTGACATTCGTTTTATTAATTATTTTAACCTATTTTGTTTTTATGAATTTTAACCGAAAAAAAGAAGAAGAAAAAGAAGCCAAATACCAACTTGCCGAAGAGGGCCATTATCATACAAAATTGGGATACACATTTTTTATTATATTTTTTTGATTTATTAGAATTTTATAAAGTTCTCCCATAATTAAAATCAAGTATATTGTATTCTTCTATGTGATTTTTTTTTATATAAAAATTCTATATATTTAATATTTTTCACTTATAAAACTACTCTAAACACTCCAAAAAAATGCATATGATATATGCACAAATTTTTAGAAATAGATTAATTTTGCATTGTTAATAAAGGGTGTTGTAACCCTTCAGTTCATAAAAAACACTACTGGAAGTTATGAGTTTGAAGATTAGGAGATAGATTAATGGTTTAAAATTTTATTCTTTACCTGTTTTTGAGACCACCACAAGAGTTTTTTTCTTTTTTTTTTGAACAAATCTACTCCAATCACATAGAATTGAAAGAAAGAGAGTGAACAAGATCAAATGGGGGACTGGAAACCAGTTCAAAGGCAAGGATTCATCTAGGCATGCACGGGCCGTCCAATGGGCCGCTCCATTAGCTACTCTGGGGGCACCAATTAAAGGATATAGAAACTTTTCCTGCCAAGTATCTAATATCTACTCTGAGACACCACAAGAGTTTAAACTTCAGAATTATTTGATATGTGTGACATAAAAGACTATATGTACTTCTAGATTAATCGATAATAAGTCCCAAACAATCTTGTGAAAAAAAAAAAAAAACCTTACAATTCAATTTTAAATGTGTTTAATAACATTTACATTTCTAATCAAACAATTAAAAAAACAATAAATTTAAATAAATAGCTTTGATGCGTAGAGCTTGAATTGATGATATATAAATGAATTAATTTTGGGTTGTGTTAGAAATAAGAATATCTATCCTCATAATTATGTAGATCAAACACAGATTGAAATAAACAATTCATGAAAATATTAATTTATAAATAGGGCAATATTCAAATATAACGGCATGTTGGGTTGATGACATTATTGTAAGTTCATTGCACATAGGCCATTTTTGAAATTAAACAAAAAGCCATTAAAATTTAAACAAGTTTTATTTAATAAATTAGATTTTATAGTGAAAGTGCATGATCCATCATGTGACTGGGTTTTGGTCCATTAGGAGCTAACATGGGGAGATGGTAAAATATCCATAGAATCCCTAAATTGTTTCCAAGCTTCTTGTTGTAGTGTTGTTCCAAGATTCCACATCTCACTTTCTAATATCCTTAATTTCTTCCATCAATCTTCTGTCCTGAGTACCAAATGAGATGGAGGGAATATAGTCAACTAAGGCCTCGTTTGTCAAGATCACTTTTTAATTTAAAGATCAAAAAATTAATAAAAAAATTAAAAAATTAACAACATATATTAGAAAGTCAAAATTTTCATTTTCTCTCTACTTTTTATACATTTTTCGTAAGAAATTAAAAAGTCATTCTAAATATATTATTTTTTTTACATCATATTTTAACCAAAAAAATTAAAAAATTACTAAAAAAATACGTTCCCAAGCGACTCTCACTTTTCAATGCCTTTAGCTTTTCTCAACTTCAACTCTTATATGTACCGAAAATACGAGTACAAAAATGTTAGCCTTGTTTGGTATAATCTATTTTAGTCCATCTTTTTTTTTTTTTTTTTGTCATATCAATCAATATCTCCTCTTTACTTTTCTACACATCTTTTTATAAAAAGTAAAAAAAAATACACTTATTTAAAATATCTCAAATCACCCTCAAAACATAAGTTGAGTGAGGCATATCGCACTTTAAAAAAAAAAAATTAATGTTGATGACACTTTTAGACTACATTTTTATCTCTAGTTTTTATGATATTGTTTTC
Source organism: Camellia lanceoleosa (assembly GCA_025200525.1). Lineage (NCBI taxonomy): Eukaryota > Viridiplantae > Streptophyta > Magnoliopsida > Ericales > Theaceae > Camellia > Camellia lanceoleosa. The sequence goes on from CM045758.1 coordinate 204,931,717, forward strand.
ATATTTGTTTTTTTAATTTTTTTTATTTTAATTTTCAATTGTAATATGACCGGTCCTATATTTAGATTAAATCTGAGTCATATGTTGATTTTTTAAGATAAAATTATGAATAATTTTTTTAAATTTGCAACATTACAATTTTATATATTGTGATTAATTTAAATAGTAGAATCATTTAATTTTTACATTTTAAATAGAGTTAATGATACTATTTGATTCAATCACAAAAGATGTGAAATTTGTTCACACACAACAAAACAAATTTTATTTTATTATTATCAATCCCGTTAGGTAGTTCAAATCATCAAGGCTCGAATGGCTTGAGGTGCCAAAACGACCTCTCTTTTTTTTTTTCTTTTTTCTTTTTCTTTTCTTCTTTCTCTGTCTTCCTTTGTGTTCCTAGATTTGTTTTTCCTCTGTTTTTTTTTTTTTTTTTCTTTTCTTCTTCCATAACTCAGAATCAAAAAAAGAGATAGAGAAGAGAAAAAATCAAAAAAATAAAAATAAACAAGATCTGTGCTAGTTAGATCTGTGTATACACAGATCTGCTCCATTACTCCTCTATTTCTTCTCTTCTTATTCTTCTTCTTTTTTCGTATTTTCTACTCCACCACTACAACACCCAAAATCAAAATCAAAATCCACAGATCAGAGAGAGAGAGAGAGAGAGAGATACACAGAACACAAAGAGAGAGACACACAAAGAATAGCGGCACCGGTGATAGGTGGAGCTCTCTCTCTGTTCCCCTTCCTTCTTTCTTTTCTCTTCCTCTCTCTTCTCCCTCTCTCTCTCTCTCTCTCTCTCTCCCTTTCTCTCTTCTTCTCTCTCTCTATTTCATAGATAAAAGAGAAAGGGGGGAAAAAAAAATCCAAAACGACGTTATTTTCGAATTCGGGCCACTCGAGCGTTGAAAATTTTGAGTTCTGAAGCAATTTTCTAGTATTATTATTTTTTGGATAAATTACAAACACACCCCTTGAGATTTACTTAAATTATAAATTATCTTCTGTAGTTCTAGAAATTACATTATGCCCCCTAAGGTTTCTAATTTCATAACAAATAGGTCATTTTATTAATAAATCATCAAGTTAATTAACAGTTTTTAATAATATTAAAATTTTATTTCAATTAATAATTCGGATAATTTTATTATTGTATAAGTAAATAGTTAAAAATTTCAATTTTTCAATTAATTTTGTTAAATAAAAAATTCTGACAGGAAGTATTTGTAATTTTTCAAACCACAGGAAGTAATTCGTATTTTAAGCAAATCTCAGAAAGTGTATTTATAATTTACCCTTATTTTTTTAAATTTATTTATTTATTTATTTATTTTTTTGTGTGTGTGTGTGTGTATGGAGAAGGATTGAAAACACTAGAAACAAAGATGAAGTGAGTTTTGAATAAGAATAATATTATATATACTAATTAATATATTAATAAATAATTTAATATAATTTAAAATTTTTAAAATATTTATAATTTATATAATAAATAAAATTAATAATAATGACATAACACCCTCGTTTGAATAAACATGCCCATTACTATTAAAGGTGGAGGAAAATATAGAGATGGGAGTGCGTGTGGAATTGGCAAAGCAAAAGCCAAAGCCTTCACGTACGGAAATCGCTATTGTTTCTTTCTCAACTCATCAAATTCAGGATCAAGAATTGATTTCTCTCTCTCTCTCTGATATTTTTTTATTTGTATCACAGGTTCCAAGATGTAAACTGGCTACCCGTCCTTAAAGGTTCATTAATTTTTTCCTTTTATAATTATTTTATTGTTAAAAGTCTTAAATATTAAAAAATTTATTTTAATGTTTAATTTAAGATGTCCCAAAAAAAAAAAAAAAATTGAGCCAGACACCACATCCAACAATCTGAAAAGTATGCTGAAAATCATTTCGAAAAAGAAATGCATAAATCATAAAGATATATTGAATGTATTTGTAATAATGTCATTTTACATAAAATCTTATCTATCAACAAAAAAAACCTCAAGAGATTGGCATGTCAATTTTTGTTTCCCATTAACTCAAGTTATCCAACCATCCAATCTTCATTACTAATTAGTACGTGAGATTTGTTATTAGTTAGTAATATTTTGACGTAGTATTATTATTGAGTTCCTAATTCTCTTCAATTAGGTATCTTAATTGAAAGGTGTTGTTGTGATCATGTGATTATTGTTGTCTAATTAATTTAATTTTTTTACATAAATATTTTACTTATAAAGTCTTACAATTTGAACAATTCAGATCAAATAATAAGAGCTCGTAATGAGGTTCAAGAAAGCCCAACATCATCTTCTAGTTAGGATGCCCAACAGCTGGAGAGAATGTTAATCCTTATTATTATACTTAATACTTATTCACGGATTAAATCTATTCTAACTCATCAATTTTAAATTTGTAAACATGTTTCTACCTCTCATCAATATAATAAAAGAAAATTGACTTCTTATCATGCTTGCCTTTAGCAAGCAGGCACATCACATGTAGCAATCGTGAGAACGTGTTTGACATTTTGAGAGAGAGATGAATGTTAATTGCTAAGATATGTTTGGCTCAAAATTTGAAGAGAAATTTAAAAAGAAAAAAAAAATTATCTAATTTTATAGGTTTTTTCTTCTTCTCTTTTTAAACTTCATTTCAAATCCCTAACTAAACACAAACTTAATTTAATTAGGACATTTGCAAGTTGAAGTTTTAGGAGTCCCATAACAGATCTCCCGAGGCCATGGGGAATAATGCCACAAGGTAGTAGTCCACAAGTTAGGTTGGGCCCTTCCTGAAAAACAAATACTAAAAAATTAAGTAGGGGTGGGCATTTTTAGGCCGAGGGCGTCTGTACTTTACATTGGACTGTTTTTATGAAATAAACTTGTATAGCATTGTACCTCAATCTAGTATATGAAAGAGTGACTTATTAGGATGGTCACATATGTCATTTAAAGAATTTGATCAAAAATTTGAGTAGTCATTTAATCAAGTTTGCTTTGGCTAGTTAAAAAGCAACTCTCCATAAATATACAAATGTCAAAGTCAGCTATAGTACTGAATTATATATATTTTTGGTTATGTATATAATGGTGCAAAAATAGTAGAGAGAATGAAATTTGGGATTTTTGGTGAAACTCCCATTTTGGACCTTTTTATTAAGGTAAAGGATAATCCAATCAATTTTCTTTCAAAAAGTCCTTGAATAGGAAATGCCTACCTTAATACGGACATTTTATAATTTCTATTTTTTTTTTATCACAATATTGCCCTTCTATATATACGTATCATACATTTGAAATATTTGAAATTTGAGCTGAAGATCTCACAGGAACGAAATCAGGAACGAAATCGATGAAGACGATCTCCAAATCTGAAGATCTCGCAACCGAAGATCTCTCACTTGGTCAACAATAGACGATCTCGTCGCCGACGATCAATACTCTCAGTTAAACGAGAGTTTCATCGAGATTTGTGACTATTGATCGAGTTTTAGAGGTTTTCTTCTTAATTAGGTATGTTGATTTGTTGATTAATTTTTTTTGTTTTGTTTGTTTGTTTGTTTGTTTTTTTTTTTTTTTTGGATTTATTTTTGTTATGTTTGATCTAATTTCGTTTGACAGAATCAGAGTAAAATTTTACTCTGGTTCTATTGCTCTGTTTTTTGTTTGAGAAAATTAGAATAAAATTTTACTCTGATACGTGCTCTGTTTAGAATGAGAGTAAAATTTTACTTCGGTGTTAGAATGACAGTAAAATTTTACTGTCAAGAGGTGGTCATTGCTAAACACTTCAGCCGCCACAAACATGTCTCCGCTGACGTTGATAATGTTTGTTGCAACTTTTGCTTAGGTAAAAATAGCTTAGATAAGCAAAAATTTTGATTATTGAGAAGATATGGGAGATATGTTATTTAGCTTATGTGTTTTAGTTATCAATTTTTAACTAGCAAAAAATTGCACCAAACAAGTTCATTATCTGTAAATAATACCATTTCTATAAAGTACAAATTTACTATGCTGTTGAATGGTTGTCTATGGATGTGATGAGCCTGTGGTTTCGGAGTAAAATTTTACTTTTAGATTCAGAGTGTCACATTTTACTCTTATTCAGAGTAAAATTTTACTTTTATACAGAATAAAATTTTACTTTTATATTTAGGAGGTAATATTTTACTCTTAGATTCAAAGTGTAACATTTTATTCTTATTTCAGAGTAAAATTTTACTTTTATGTAGAATAAAATTTTACTTTTAGATTCTTTCTGTAACATTTTACTCTTATTTTAGAGTAAAATTTTACTTTTATGCAGAGTAAAATTTTACTTTTAAATTCATGTCTCAAGTTGTGTTGGTGACACACTGTATGAGTTGTCAATTTTTGGCAAACCAAATAATAAAAATTAACTCTAAAATATAGTACAATGTTACACTAAACCGCAATAAAATTTTATTAATTCAAACTAAACACAAATTGACTTTTGGACTTGTAGTGACAGTAAAATTTTACTTTGATAGTGATAGTAAAATTTTACTTTGATTGACAGTAAATTTTTACTGTTAATTGATTGCAAATTTGTAAAATAGTTCCACCTCTTATGTTGTTATGCAAGTATGGTGATCGTACCATTGTGTTCAAGGTTGTGTCAAACTGCACGTTGAAGGATTTAACTGATTTCTTAAGTTGTAAATTGAAGAAGTTTGACAGTGGTGGTTGCATACTATTATCGTACTGTTTGCCTGGACATTCGCAATGCATAATTGATGATGATTCTAATTTTTAGAATATGTTGTGGCATGTTTATCCCCTTGGTGTTGACCGAGTTGATGTGACTATTATTGAAATGGGCATTTCAAATGAAAAACATGGAGTTGGAGAATCAGGGGACGCTAGTGGATCCAACATTACTGATGATGAAATGGATTTGCTCCCTATGTTTTGCCAACATGAAGAAGGGACTTTGTTGCCTTGTGAATGGGTAAATAGAATTACTCATGTAGGTCAAAGATTTATTGGAGGTGCAAAGGATTTCCGGACTGCATTATGTAAATATGCCATTGAGATAGGATTTGAGTTTGTGTATGTGAAGAATGAGAAGTGTCGGGTCACTGCTGTGTGTTCAATGCGGGAGTCCAAAGCTTGTTTATGGCGAGTACATGCATCTCTAGAAAGTGCTAATAATTTTTTCTACATTAGGACTCTACATGATGAGCATACTTGTGGAGTTGCAGTTCGTACTTCTAAAAACTCAAAGATGAGTTCAAATTTGGTTGCAAGTTTGATTGTTAATGAAGTTCGTGGGAATTCCCAAACTTGTCCAATTGATGTTGTGCGTCAATTTACAGATCAATACGGGCTCACCATTATGTACAATCACGCTTGGTTGGGAGTTGAGAAAGCTAGGACTACTACTTTTAGAGATTTCTCTATGTCTTATGATGAGATTCAATGGTATATGGATATTGTGATGAGCACAAATCTTGGTAGCTATTTGCGTCTTGACTATAATCATCAAAGTAGACGGTTCAAGAGATTTTTTGTTGCATTTAATGCTTCCATTCAAGGGTTTAGGCATTGCTGTCCTCTATTGTTTATCGATGGCACTTTTCTGAAGAGGAAATATAAAGGTACCTTGTTAACAGCTACAACGAAGGATAGGGATCAAGGTAGATATTACTATAGTTTATTCAAAAGTAACAAGTTATTTATTCTCAGAGTAACATGTTACTTATTTTCAAAGTAACATGTTACTGTTATTCAGAGTAAAAATCTACCATATTTGTCCTTTTCGTTTAATATATTTACTAATTGTAAAATGTTAATTTTCAGGTTTTTTCCCTCTTGCAATGGCAATTGTCGATACGGAGACTAGAGACAGTTGGGAATGGTTTTTTTTATGTATTTGTCGAATATATTGTTGGATGAAAGACCAATTACCTTCATATCTGATCGGAACGCAGGACTTTTGGAAGCTTTACCCAAGGTTTTACCTGTTGCTTACCACTATTTCTGTCTCCAATACTTGAAGGCCAATTTGAGGGATAGGTTCTCTAGTCCAAGTTTTAACAATACTTTCAGGAGTAGAATAGTTTTTTTGTTTTCTTCATGTGCTTATGCTCCGACAATGGGATGTTTTAATCAGTGCTTGAAAGAATTACAAGATGAGGGAAAATGGATCGTTTGTAGGTTTCTATCCAATTTTTCCTATGACAAGTGGACTAATGCATATTTTAAAGGACAAAAATACGGTGAAATATACTCGAATGTGGCAGAGTCTTTCAATTCATGGATCTATCAAGCTCGTCATTTGCCCACTACGAAGATGATTTATTCAATTAGGTTGAAGATCATGGATTTGATGTCGAGAAGGAGAGAACAAGCTAAGAAATGGAATATTTTTCTTTGTTCGGAGATAGATTCAACATTAGTAAATGCTCTTAAAAGTGAAAGAACTTGGTTAGTTAGTCGTTCAAGTGATCATGCTTTTGAGGTTCAATCCCGGCCATCAGTTAGCGTTGACCTCTTGAATAGAACTTGCTCATGTGACCAATGGCAATTGAATGGATTTCTTTGTGCTCACGCGGTGACTGCTATCCAAAAGAGCGGAGGTGATTTGTATGCACATGTGGAACCATTTTATTACACTAGCAAGTTCAAAGCTTGCTATGCTGAGTCCGTTTATCTTACCCACTGTTGAGAAACCTCTTGTAGCTATGGATAATCTTGTTGTCCTTCCTCCAATTTGTAAGAAGCCACCTAGTAGGCCAAGGAAGAATAAGATTCTATCTAGGGGTGAGAATATAAGACGAGTACAGTGCGGTAGATGCGAGAAGTACGGTCATAATAGGAAGACTTGCAAGGAGACATTGCCGTGAAAGACATTATTGATTTTGTAATAGAGGTATGAAAATAATGCAGTTCTTCTGCAATAAATAGTCCATAGCAATAATAGTATAGTATTTTAGACTAGATTTGTAAGGAGACATTGCAATAAAAGACATTTTTACTATGTTCTTGAATAGTTGTCTATTCAAGTTTTTTATTTGCTTTGTGGTAGTTTGACATTTTAATATATTTTTTTAATGTGGTTGAATAAGTTTCATGTAAATGAACTTATAATAGAGTTTGTTCAGTAGGTGTGACGGTTTGAAATGGCTATGCTTTCAAAGTAAAATTTTTCAGTATTTCAGAGTAAACTTTTACTTTATTGCAGAGTAAAATTTTACTTTTTTCAGAGTAAAACATTGCCATCATTCACATAAAAGTAAAACTTTACTACCTTTCAAAGTACAAATTTACTATGTTGTTGAATGGTTGTCTATGGGTGTGGTGAGCCTGTGATTTCATAGTAAAATTTAACTTTATTTCAGAGTAAAATGTTACTTTTAGATTAAAATTTTACCTTATTTTAGAGTAAAATTTTACTTTTATAGAGGGTAAAATTTTACTTTGTGCAGAGTAACTTTTTACCTTTAGATTCAAAGTTTAATATTTTACTCGTTTTTTAGAGTAAAATTTTACTTTCATAGTTTACTTTAAATTAGAATAAAATTTACTTACAATCAAAATAAACTTTTACTTTGAAACAGAGTAAAATTTTACTCTGATGGTTAAAGTTTGCTTCATTGCTGACTTCTTTTCTTTTTCTATTTTTCAAATGCAGGTAAATCATGATGAACTAAAGCCCATTTCTAGAGAAGAAATGGATCTCATTCGCAATGATGAGGAAGAAGATACATTGGACATGGCGGAAAATTTGGAGACTAAAGAAGATGAAGATCATGTAGCTGAAGCTTTAGGAGATGATCAACCTTTGAAGGATTTTATTGATCTTGGGAAATTAGAACGAGTTCAAAAAGAAAACAAAAGGCTAAAAGTTGAGAATATGGCATTGATTAAAGAACTGAAGAAAATGAGGGAAACAATGCAAAAAATACAAGAGGATCAAGAGGCAAAAACAAAAGAAATGATGGAAAAGATGAGCAACACAAAGAAAGAAATGGAGAAACTGAGAAAGGAGTTTGAAGTACTCGAATCTAAAAATAAACAGTTGGTTGAACAGATTGAAGAAAATGCAGTTCATGCGGCTACCCAAGCTTTTGCTTCTAAAGAAATGCCATATGCTAAAGGAGTAAAACAAGAGCAAAACTTTAGGATTCAAACTACATTGAAAGAAACACCTATAGTCATAGAGCCATTGCAAACATCCATGGTCAAGAAAATCAAAATCAAGGCGAGGAAGAAAAAAGAGATGTCTGATTTTGAATGTGAGCCAAGAGAGACAAAGAAAAAAAAGACCACAAAACAAGCGATTAAAGTGATATCAAATGAAGTAATTTGTGTTGACAACTTGCCTCTAAGCCAACCAAAGCCAGTTGAAAATGTTTTGTTTCCAGATAAGGCTGCAATATGCAAATTGCTTGATGAGAATGATAAGTGTCTACTGCACGAGATTTACAATTTGGAAACCACAGAGTAAGACCATTTTAATTTTATCAAACAACAAATTTTTACTGTTATCAAACTGCAACGTGTTAATCAACATTTTTTTTACCTTATGACTAGTGCAATCATATGGTCCGGCACAGGAAATAGAGTATATGTTACATTGCATGATGTGGATGCAATTCTGAGAGATGGTGATACTGCAAATAATGTAAGTGGCCATAAAATTTTCAATGACTAGTATTCACTTCAATAACTAAAAATAGTTTATTTTATTAAACATATATTTAATTGATTTTTATTTTTGTAGGTCATTGTGTAGAAATGCTTCAGATTGAGCAACAAGCAAAGAAGCCAAAAAAGAATAAGTTATTCTTTTGCTTAAGCTTTTGTTGGGTAAGCCATCAATTTGTGTTTAGTTTGAATTGATAAAATTTTACTGTGGTTTAGTGTAACATTGTACTATAGTTTAGAGTTAATTTTTACTATTTGGTTTGCCAAAGATTGACAACTCATACAATGTGTCACCAACACAATTTGAGACATGAGATTTGAGAAATCATTTAATTGACCAAGTGCTTGAGCAAGATTTGAGTGGATACAGATACCTTCACTTTTGCATGAACTCCAATGGGAACAAGAAGGAAGAAAAACCCTACCACTAGACATTTCTTGTATTTGACACTGAATTTGATGAGTGGAGATATTACAATTCTTTAAGGCCAAGAGACAACAGAGAAGATCCTTACCTAAAGGATGTAAAAAAGATTGTAAGTGTTTTGCATCATATTAACAGTAATTTTTTGCTGTGTTTTATTCTTGAATTTAATTGTGACCAAACAATTATGCAATGATGTTAGATAACATATGTGGAGAACAAGTTGGCCAACAAAACGAAGAAAAGTAGAAGAAAGTTTGCAAACTTGGTTTCGAAGAAAGATAGTCCACAACAACGCCTAACGTCGTAAGTATTTCACGCTACTACTACATGCTTGAATTGGTAGTTTTCAAATTTGACTAAATCTAACAAGATATTGATTTTTATTAACAGTGTTGATTGCAAAATTATTGTATGTTATATCATGTGCCAAATCATAAGAGATGAGCCTATTGCAAATTCTATGGAAGATGATGAAATTAACAATTTTCGAGCGTCAATAGTGCATCAATTTTTGAATGATTATCCAAAAGCATGGACTGAGGAACAATTCAACCTCAAAAAAAAAAAAAAAAAAGGCAAGAGTTAAGACCTCAAGGATGACAATGTGGACAACTTTTGGAGAACTATTGTGAATGATGTATGTAATTTTGGTTTTTGTAAATGAAAGAATGGTGAAAAAGTAATTGTAAGTGAAAGAATACTAAAAGAGTATTAGATGTTCTAGTAAATTTTACTTCTCTGTACAAAAGTTGATTCTTGTTTCTTCCCATATGAGACGTCTACTTTTTTTGTTCCTGATTTTATCCCAAAAGTCAAAGTAACGTCACTGTCTCGTATGTCACACGTTTTCCCCCCAAGCTTAAATCCCTTTGCATGAAAGTCATAACATTTGATCACATCCATGACATTATCATCAACTTTCTTGAACTTCTTTAACACCACATCTTCTTTCTTCTAAAAAGATTTAAACAGCATCCCAAAAGGTGTTCTCTCAAGGGTAGTAATATGTCTTTCAGTGAACCTCGTGTCTCGCATTAAGTTTATCAGTGAAACAATATTTGACCTATATTGTTTCACATAGTTTTCCCTCTCCCGTACTTCGTGTACAATATTCAACTTCGAAGGTTTTGTTGTTGAAGGCATTGGATTGCTTTCATTACAGCCTTCATCATCACTAGCATTGGATTGAACTTCTTTACTACTTTTGCTTTTTTTTTTTAGGGACTTTTTTCTTTTGTATAGCTGTTGGTGGAACTCAAAATCATCATTATCATCATCACCACATTTGTTTCTTGTAACAATCATTTTAAAATAGTAAAAAGTTTCCCTATATCAACAATGTAACATTTTACTTTAAACAGCAAAGTGACAAAACAAATAAACACTAAAGAAAATGCACAAGCATTGTAATGAGACAGTAAAGTTTTACTCTATTTGGCAGTAAAACTTTACTTTTATTGAAAGTAAAATTTTACTCTGATTGGAATTAAATTTTACTCTGAAAAATACCCTAGGAAATAAACCAAAAATACATACGAAATTTATAGAACCAAGAATCAAGAAAACCTTGTCTCAATTTTGACTATACGCAACATAGTTCTGAAATTAACATGTACAATTCACATTCAAATCGAAATCAGAGAAATGACGAAACGACAATCACATTCACATACATAAATAGATACATATATATATATATATATAAATTGATATGCACATTTATGTAATGAGCAAAGGCTAGAGTTAAAGTAAAATTTTACTCTGAAAAATTTATAAAGCAAGTGAAAATGAAAGCATTGAAATTGCAGGACCAAAACACTACAGAAATCAAAGCAACGAAATTGAAGCAAAACTGCATACACCATTCTGAAATACCTAAATTAGTTTTCAAAAATTTTAAACCTTAACATTCTCACATGTTTTAGTAATTTAAAGTATTTTAAGATAGTGATAAAAATTTTAGAACAGATGATCCTTAGTGTAACCTAAAATCCCAAACTCTACTTACCTTACTGCAACAATTTGAAAAAAAAAAAAAAAAAAAAAAAAAAAAAATCCTTAGCAGCCTTACAATCGCACCCCATACCATGCCAACATAATCTCATACATCACTCACAAAATGGAAACAACCCAGACAGAGTTTATAATATCGAAAAACTAGCAGAAAGGGAAAAAAATCACCTGTAAAATGTGTGTCCAAGAGAGAGAGTAAAGCGTAATGCGGAGTTCGATTCGAGCGCAAGCGACGAATCTGTAATGTTCCAGGGGTAGAAAGACAAAGTAGCTCTAGAGAGCGAGAGTAATGAGACTCAGAGAAGGGTTTTCAATCGATGCTAGGGTTTTCATATGAGGATATTCAGAGGAGGGTTTTCAATCGATGAAATCGAGTGAGGGAAGAGAAACAATGGAATTGTTTCATATTTCCCCACTTATATGGAAGGACATTTCAGTCAATTCATAATATTTTTTTAATTGAGGGACTTTTGGGGTCATTGCTTTATTCCGTGGGTTGGACACAAAATAGGCCCAATGGAAAGGGGGGGTTTCACCAAAAATCCCATGAAATTTAGCTGAAATTATTTTTGTGGATCCTGTCATGGAAAAATGAAAAAAAGAATAGAAAGTTTGAATCAAATTTAGCTAAAGATTTGATAAAATTATAATTTGAAGATAAATTTTGTTACCTATTAAAGTTGGATGTTAAAAAGAATTTAATGAAATTAAATCTTTGACAATGAATTTGATTATAGGGAAAAAATAATCTAACGTGAGATATTGTGCGCAATAATTAGGCACAAAAGGTAGGTATGTTATGTAGACACTAGACAGCTACGTTTGGCCAATTTAGCGAGCACACAAGATTTTAATTAATTTTTAACCTTGTTGCCTATTGTCATAATGGGTGCAACAAAATTATTAGCTATAGGCAAAAACTGCGTTGGACTTTCTGGGTGGGTTGTTTTTTATGCTGCTGATCCAATAGCAACAGCTTGCTTGGCAGGCCCACTTTTCTCTCAAATGGGGTTCTGAGTTGTGGGCTAATCCTTGACTTACATAAGCCCAGAATGAGAAGAGGTATCCTTTTAACTTATATGCCTTATTTCTATTTCTAGTTCTCAATCCCAAATGTGAGACTTGAGAATTCATCATATAACGGCAGTGCTACTTTCTCTTTATGCAAAAAATAAAAATAAATAATAATAATAATAATCCCAGCCATAAACTTCGTTTACACTAAATAATGCGTACTACTTTTTTCTTTTTCTTTTTTCTTTCTCAATTTTTTATTTTTTATTTTTTATTTTTTTGTAGGTGTACGTACTTGTGCGTTTTTAGTAAGTCAATACGATTAAAATTGAGAAACTAAAATAGTATGACAACTATGAAATTATTAGCTATATTTTCATCAGATTAAAATCGCATACAATTTAATAAAATAATCATAATGGATGTAACTTTAATATTCCAATAAATAAAGTTCTTTTTTTTAAATTTTGTAATTTAATATGAAAATATAATTATAGTAATGCACATCAAATTTTATATTATAGTTTTTTTTTTGTTTTTTTCTAATAAATTTTGAAAATATTAATAAGAAAATCTGAATTAAAGTCCATAACAGCCTAGCCCATATTGGCCAATATCTGCTTGAAACCCATATGCCCATATGAATCAAAATACCTACAAGCCCTGGGCTTATGGGCTTAAATCCAGTCTGGCCCGTTAAGGAGGCTTATTTTTTCATGAATCTGTTTGTTTTCAATTGGGGACACCTTTATTATTTTTATTTTTTATTTTTTAATTTGAATTGGGTAAACCTCCAATTAGATTCATTTCAAATTTTATATTTTTATTATTATCACTTACTTATTTCCTTTAATTATTTTGCTATTTAAGTGCATAAACATGCAACAAAACATTCGAACTTTCTCAAAATGCAAAAATCCCAATTTTACTCTGAATCTCTAATCTGGTTATAACATTATTATTGTGCATCTCTGCATGTTCCTCTTTGATATCCTATATCTATTTATGTACATAACAAAAGGTCAGTTTAGTAACTTGAAACTCTAATATGCAACCCATTTGGTGCTTCCACTCTTGGAAATTTCATTAGCTTATCTCCCCCAACTTCTTCCCATCTGCATTCAAAACAATAAATCAAATTAAAAAAATTAATTAATTTAACTATATTCTAGACTTGTATTTTCCTTGAAATTAATGGGTATATTTACCTGTAACTAGTAACAAAATAATGAAGGAATGTACAAATTTCTGCTATTCCCAATTCCTTTCCTGGACACTGCCTAGTCCCTCCTCCAAATATGAACAAGTAGTTCTGAGACTCTCTGCTTTTATCCTGCATTTATCATTCATGCCTACAATTATGATTTTTCCAAAGTACAATTCTAGAATCATAATTTTTTTTTTTTTTCGTAGTGTCGGGAACACTGCATTCTGTGTGTTATTCTGTGAAAAATTTGTGTTTGTAGCATAGTGAAGAATTTGTGAATGCTTACCATCCATCTCCACGGGTTGAAGGTTAATGGGTCGGGATATAAACACGGGTCGTAATTAATCTCTCTTGTATAAACATAGATTCTCCATCCTTTGGGAATAATAAATCCTGAAAGATAGAGAGATTAAATATTTGTTAATTACCTTAAACTATATATGGCCCATCAAGACACCATCGAAAATTGGAGGAATCAATGATGAATTAAATAAAAATTGAACTAACTGTGTTGTTTATAATCATAATTTGAATTATTCTTCACTTTACAAGTGGCGGGTCATTGATATAGAATGTTCTGGCTGGAATGGTTGGTATCCCATGTGGATCCTGATATGGTAGGGTCGGTTCTCACTGGAGACTTTGATCTATGTTTTAACATTTTTTAGTTTGGAAAAATGCTTTCCATCATAAATTTTATATGGAAAATTATATCGAAATTAAGTTATATGATGTAGATGTGGGCCAAACCCAAAATAATTGCAATCCACCAAATGTATATTTTTAATTTTTTTTTTCTTCTGAATATGTAATATTGTTGTTCTGTTTAATTAAGACTATACTTAAACTATTAAAATTGTGGAAGAAAAAAAAGGAACAAAAATACGAAAAGAAAATGAAGTAGATTTTTCTTTTTCTTTTTTGATAGTTTGAAAAATAAAAAGAAAAGTAATGAAAATGTAATTAAAAAAACCATTTTTGTTTACTTTACGGATAAAAATTAATATTAATAATTTGATTTATTTTTAACAAATCTAAAATTCAACCACAAAGTAAAACTTCCAAAAAAAAAAAAGTGTTATAAAACAGCTCATTGAGCCCCTCAAGACCTCTAAAGACAGAACCAAAAGACATAATAATATATCCTCTGACTTACCATTCATTTCCATGTCTCGAGTTGTCTTCCTTAAAACCCCATTAACAATTGTAGCTAATCTTGATGTCTCAAAGATCACCTGTACCCGATTAACACCACAGTTAACTTAATTTTTCTGAACTTTTTGATCTAAAATTGCAAATTAGGAGTACTAGTCATCCTCAATATCTCAAAATACTTACAGCCCTCGTAAATCGCATAGACTTGTAATCTTCCCAGTCAATTGGATCCCCTGGTCTTTTCTTTTCTCTGATTGCCAAGTGTTCTTTCTGAAAAAAAAAAAATTAAAATTAAAACCCCAATTAGATTAATTTTCATGTTTTGAGATTTTGATGAGATTTGGGAGATAAAGAAGTATGTTTGGGACTCACTCTCAGTTCTTGAAGAACATCAGGGTGGTCATGAAGGTACTTGACAGCCATCATTGAAGTAGTCGAAACAGTCTCGTACCCAGAATACAAAATTGTGATCATTTGATCAATGATCTCTTCATCACTGAGTTTATATCTGTTTTCATCACCATTCATCAGGACATCAAGCATGTCATGTTGGGTTTCTTTGGAATCTCTTCTCTCATTCAATAGTCTTCCCAGCATGCTGATGATATTCTTCCGTGCCTGTGACACATATCAGTCACATCACATACATGCCAAAGTACCAAAAAATATTTCTAGAAAATCGTGATAACACTATGTTGAGAGCATTGATTAGTGTGTTAATAGGACTCGATGAAAATTTTTAAAAAATTGCAGGCAATTTACCTGAAAACCCCGGTGGTAGTTTGTGCCAGGAAGGTTGATCGGAAGCGAGAGGGTTCCTAACACTAGCTTAAAGAATTCAGGCATGAATTCTTGAGACATTGAGACAGATTGAATACCGGCAATTTGGTTGAGCGAAGAGAGAAGTGCCATCTGAACATAAAATGCAAAACAACACAAGCATGTTAAAACAGAGGAAAATGAGTAAGGCTAGAGATTTTAAAAATTTTATCAAAAATTCTACTAAACGTGTCGTATGGGTGTGGAATCACATGGGATTCATATTACGTATGTGAGACATTTGATAAAATTTACAGACGCATAATTAAGGTCAAGTTTGGAAAATTGTCAAAAAGTCAAAAAGTTACTCAAAAAATTAAAAAGTTAGCACTATTTACTAAAAGTTAAAAATGCTACACGACTCTCAATCCTAATTTTTCCCTACATACTAATTTATATAATTTTTTAATACACATTTTTTCATAAAAAGTCAAAAAATTAACCCAAACAACTATATTTTTTTCCTCTAACTTTTTAGTCCCAAAAGATAAAAAATACACTTATTAAGAACACCCCAAACAACCCCTAAATTGTAGAAAAGTATTAAGAATATACACGTGAATACAGTCTATACAGTATATGTGGGTCCTATCAGGCTGACTTTAATTCTATTGTTAATTAAATGTACACATATATATGATAGAATGCGTTTTCTCGAGAATTGAATCAAACCTCTTTGGTTTTTTCTTGAATGTCAATGACTTTTTGATTCCAATCGCTAAGGTGGGATCTCATGAACAGATCGATTTTCGGCAAGAGATGGTCTCTGATCATGGAAGGGCTAACCAGAGCAAGCAGTGCCCCTCTCATGTACTTGTGAGTGGAGCCATGGACAGCTGCAATGTTGCATTTGCCTAAGATGTCAAGCATGGACTGTGGATACCCTGGAACAAGACCTTTTGCCTCATTCATGAGTATGTATCTGTTTAATTCTGGATCCATTGAAACAATTGTAGGGCAACCCAATATGTGGGATTTGAAAAAAATTCCATACCTGCCATTAGTCACAGATTAACCAATCATTAATACAAGTTTACAACACAAAATACAAAGACAATTTTTCATGATTGCAAGTTCCAATTGATATCAGCCTATATATTCCGATACTGTTATTTAAAATCATAGCATGGTGAAATCACTTGTGATCGACAGATTAACCAATCATTAATACAAGATTACAACACAAAACACAAAGATAATTTTTCATGATTACAAGTTCCAATTGATATCAGCCTATATATATGTATATATATTCTGGTACTGTTATTTAAAATCATAGCATGGTGAAATCACTTGTGATCAGTAAGGGTTTGTTGGTTTTAAAGTGGGCTGTGATTGTCCATCTACAAAACTAACAAGAACCCTCCAAAATATCATATAAAAATTACAAATTAACAGAGTATGAAAAGAAACAGAGAACTATATTGAAACAGAGACAGCACCAACAAAATCCATGTAAGCAAGAGAGAAAAGATCCATGAAAGAGTAATTTACCTTGCTCTTTGGTTTTTCATGAAATTAGGACCTTGTTTAAGGAACTCAGTGGTCTCCCCAAAGAGAGGCCAACCCATAGTACCAGGAGGCAAGCCTTTCTTCTTCCTGTACTTGACTTCATTCCATCTCAACAGAGCTGTACAGACACAGATCAGTCCCAAACAAACACCAAGGACCACCATGAATACAGCCATTGTTGCTCTCAAGAAGAAGCTCTCTAAACCCACTTTCTCAAAGAGAGAGAGAAGAGAAAGAGAGGTGTAAATAGAATGGGCTTGCTCTAATTTAAACTAGCAACAAGTGTGCGTATATATAACCCCTGTTTGGAGTACACCATTATGATGAGAGAGAGAAAGAGAGAGAGAGGGGCTATATACGCCAAAGTGCCATGCAGCCTACAAGGCGTGGGACCCACTTCTCTAACCCAAAAGTAAATTTTCTCGTTTTTTTTTATAAAGAAAAGAGGGCTAAGTACAATAACGGTCTCGGTATTTTGAGACTTGTGTCATTTTAGTTTTTAATTTTTTAATTGTAATATATTTGATCATAAATTTTGAATTTGATTTTAAATAAGAATAATTAAATATATTATTACTTAATTTCAAGAGTAAAATTATTAATTTGATAAAATATAAACTAATTTAATAAAAATAAATGTCAAAAAATATTTTTAAATATTTAAAAATTATTTCTATCCACTAAAAACAAAATTATGTAAAATTAATAAATATTTTAGATATTTATTTATTTATATCAAATTAATTTTTATTATGTGTTTAGATGATGATCATGTAATGAGTAGTTTTTATTTTCATTAAATTAGTTTCTATTTTTTCAAATGTTAAATATGGTAACAACTTTAATATCATTATTAAACTAATCCATTAAATCAAAAAATTCAAAACTAAAAATATTTTATATATTAAACATATTGATTACACATTACAATCTTAACAATCACCCATTACATGGTCATCATCCAAGCACATAATAAAAATTAATTTTGTAAAATAAATAAATAAATAAATGTCTAAAAAATTTATCAATTTTACAAAATTTTATCTTTGATTGGTAGAAATAATTTTTAAAAATTTTAAAATATTTTTTTGGTTCTTGACTTTTCAATTGTGACACATTTGACTTTGAATTTTGAATCTTGTTTCAAATAAGGAGAATTAAAGATACAATTATTTAATTTTAAGGGCAAAATCTTCAATTTGATAAAATATAAACTAACTTAACAAAAATAAATGTCAAAAACATATTTTAAAATTATTTCTAATAAATCTCACGAAAAATTATATGATCATCATCTAATAAAATTATATGATCATCATCTAATAAATGTCATTTATTTTACATAAAATATAAGCTAACTTAACAAAAATAAAATATTTAATAAAATATTGAAGATTTTGCTTAACTTTACATGATTATCATCTAAATACATAATAAAAATTAATTTGATATAAATAAATAAATAAATGTCTGAAAGATTTATCAATTTTACATAATTTTATCTTTAGTAGGTAGAAATAATTTTTAAATATTAAAAAATATTTTTTTGACATTTATTTTTATCAAATTGACTATTTTGCCCTTGAAATTAAACAATAATATATTCAATTATCCTTATTTGGAACATAATTCAAAATTCAAGGTCAAATGTGTCACAATTGAAAATTTATGACTAAAGTGACACCAGCCCCAAACTATAGGAATCGTTAGTGTAATTCGCCCAAGAAAATATTATACATCTCAAATGATAGATTTGGAATGGCTGCTGTGTAGGAGTGTATAGTAATTATTATCGTACAGTTAAATGATAATTCAAACCGTTCATATTTTAAAATATATCAAGTAAAATGTATCTGTAAAAAATTAAATTAATCGGATATCGTTTACTCATTCATCAACTCACATTTATATCTACAAAAATAAATAACAATTGTGATTTAAAATATTAAAATAAATGCAAATGTGAGTGGATAAAAGGGTACACGATATCCGATTAATTTAATTTTTTGTAAATATATTTTACTTCATGTATTTTAAAATATGAACGATTTGAATTGTCGAAATAAGCCCCGAAATGAGCCCATTTAATTGCACAACAGTGGCTGTTGTGTACTCTCGCACAGTAACTATCCCAAATCCCCAAATAATCTATTAAATTTCTTCAAAACCTCTCACATGGCTGATGTGTGGGAGTGTACAGTAATTATTATTGTACAGTTAAATGATAATTCAAACCGTTCATATTTTAAAATATATCAAGTAAAATGTATCTGTAAAAAATTAATTTAATCGGATATCGTTTACTCATTCATTCACTCACATTTATATCTACAAAAATAAATAACAATTGTGATTTAAAATATTAAAATGAATGCAAATGTGAGTGGATAAAAGGGTACACGATATCCGATTAATTTAATTTTTTGTAAATATATTTTACTTCATGTATCTTAAAATATGAACGGTTCGAATTGTCGAAATAAGCCCCGAAATGGGCCCATTTAATTGCACAACAGTGGCTGCTGTGTACTCTCGCATAGCAACTATCCCAAATCCCCAAATAATCTATTAAATTTCTTCAAAACCTCTCACAAGGGTATATGACCCTAGGGTTGTAATTTTGGCCCGGCCTGGCCCATGTCGGGCCTTGCGGGCTCCCGCCAAAAAATCGGGCCGGTCGGTTCACGGGCCAGAAAACTAGGCCCAGGCCCAGGCCTAGGGGTATTCGGGCTTTAAGTGGGCTAGTGGGATGGGCCCCTAGGCTCGGGCTTTGGGCAGGCCTAAACAAATTTTTTTATTTTTTTTTAAAATTTTTTCCACTAAAATTTTATTATTTTCCATTAAAAATAACACTAGGCCTCGGGTGGCCCGGGCCTTGGGTCAGGCTTTTGGACGGGTCTTGAGTGGGCCCATGGGCCGGGCTGGGCCCACCTCGGGTCACGGGCCAAAATTATACCCCTGTATGACCCACACAAACCCACTTGTGTATAGGTCACACACACATGTGAGAGATTTGGTAAAAAATTTAATAGATTATTTGGGAACTCTAGCATAACTTTTTGAATGAAATTGTGTAGTGGAGATTAAATTTGTGTAATATATAATTTGTATATAAAATAAATTTGAACTATAGAATGATAATTTTAAATAATTTTTCAGTAATTAAGTGTAAATTCATAATATTACTAATTGATGTGTACAAGCCCACAAAGGCCATGAACCACTATAAACAACCCAAGCCCATCAATTGGAGTCCAATACGTAACCCAGCTGGTGAAGTCCAGAACAACTAGAATCCAACATGGCATAAAGAGCCAATGGTATTCAGACACATAGCAGGTGAAGGACGAGCCACATCAGCAGACAAAGATCTGCAAAGTTATTGCCACTGCACATCACCATTAATGCACCCCATCACAGCATTTATTACGACAACACCTCCCCGTCGGAACAGAACCCCCTTACCTTGAACAAGGTAAGCTATAGCATAGACTTTCGGCGAGGAGGGCAGGTCGGAAGAGACAGCGAAATGATTACCAAAGGATATAAGCAAACGTTGAAGACAAGAAGAAGGTTAAGCTTTTCTATCTCCAATCTCTCTCTCTACATTCTACTCTTCTCTCTAACTTGCTCGTCGGAGGGTTCACTGGGGGACTACCCCGTTCCTCGTTGAACTTGTTTGCAGGTGACTCGGTGGGCTAGACCATTTCTACGTGGGCTTGAGGAGCTTGGACAAGTCCGATCCATCCACAGGAACAAACTGTATCATCAGTTGGCGTCGTGTCTGGGAAACGTGGTTTCTCCGTGCGCCGGTTATGTTCATTGTCGCCGGAGACCCTATCCCAGTAACCTTTTCCTCTCACCCATCAAAGTGTATGGTCACAACTAGATCCATGGCTTCTTACCATAATGCTGCCGATTATCAAACTGACCCTCCCAATCCAAATAACCCACCACAGTATTTCATCGAACTTACCAACAGCATTAACTGCATGGCCGAGCAAAACCAGGCCCTGATCAATGCTTTACTCCAAAGAAACCTCCCCATGCCACCTCCAGATATTCCACCTAACCAAGAAAGAGCCCCGAGCCACACTGCTCCGCAACCCTATCCACCCAACCTAGAAGGTTTACAACCTCCTCCTCCTCCACATATAAATCTACCACCTCCACGCCCACGCCCATCAGTCGTGGTACCAGCCCCTGAAGGGGAAGCTAACAGCGTCCAGCCCCCATTGACTGACCATGGTGACAACATTCCCCTCTGGGCCGCTGAACTCCGAGCTATGAAGCTCCAACTCCAAGGGGTCATGCAGAACATTCAGCACAAACCCTCTACCACCGCAAACTCACCATTTGTTGCATCCATCCGGGACAAACCTCTGCCCGCCAAGTTCAAGATGCCCACCATTGACTCTTTTGACGATACGACGGACCCAGTCGACCATCTGGAGACCTACCGCACCCTCATGATCCTCTATGCCTTCCCTAACGAGATTATGTGTCGGGCTTTCCCCATGACATTGAAGGGGTCAGCTCGACTGTGGTTTAGTCAGTTACCAGCAGACTCTATTTCTACTTTCTAGCACCTTAGCGACTCCTTCCTTAGCCATTTCATTGGAGCCCAGCGCCAACGCCGCCCGGCGACACAACTCCTTAACATTCGTCGATCGGGGGAATCATTGCCTTCGATTTGCTTCAACACCGAAGACCTACAAGTAGCGAAAAACGACGACAAGGTCATCCTCACGGCTTTCATGGCCGGTCTGCGGTCGTCCGATTTCCTTTTCTCCCTCTCTAAAAATCTCCCGACCTCCATGGCAGCCTTACTCTCCAAAGCCCAAAAATACATGAATGCTGAAGATTCGCTGGCCACTCGGCAGGACCCAATAACTAAAAACCCGACCCCCAGAGACAAGAGAAAAAACTCAGAACCCAGGAACGCCCAGTATAATAGCCAAACACTCCACTACAATGACCAACCCCTCCGAGCTGACCGGTCGGCACCTGCCTGACCACCCGGTCGGTTCAAGCGGTACACACCCCTCAATTCTCCCATGGAACATGTCCTCAATCAAATCCAACGGGACTATCCCCTCAAATGGCCCCTGCCTTCACGAACCCCTTTCAATCGGAAAGATCAGTCCAAATATTGCCGTTTCCACCAGGACCATGGCCACAACACTGACGACTGCATTAACCTCAAAGATCAAATCCAGACCTTCATATGTCAGGGACGTCTTAGCCGGTTCACGGACACCCGCCCCTAGCAGAGGCAAAGAACCGAGCCCCTCAGAAACAATCGCCCGCGCACCCCATCCCAGCAGCCAGCCCCACCTAACCAAGGCCATGATTGCCCTCCGCAACAACCTCGACCGCCAGTTAATCCCCTTCACCGATTGAGATATCGAGTTATTTCAGCGCCTTGCTAGAAGACCATCCCGCCTCGAAGGCGAGAACTTCGAAAAAATAAGGCAAGGCTCAGACAAAGTAGTGGCAACGGTGGACCAACCCTCTAAACAGCCGAAACAGTTGACCGAACCTATCACTTTCATGGACGCCGACTGTACAAGCATCCGTTACCCACATGATGACCCCCTTGTCATCTTTGCCATCCTCTCCAACTACAAGGTCAGACGAGTCCTCATCGACAACGGCAACTCTTCAGACATCATCTTCCTCAATTGCTTCTGCCAGCTCAAGATTGGTGAAGAAAGTTTGTCTCTTCTCCAAACCTCTCTGGTCGGTTTCATCGGCGACCGTGTGACCTCCATCGGTTCCATCGACCTCCCTATCACGATCGGCGAATACCCACGGCAGACCACGAAGTTGCTTACCTTCCTTGTGGTTGACTGCCCATCTGCTTACAATATCAACCTTGGCCGCACTGCCCTGAATGCCTTCCAAGCCATCACATCCACCTATCATCTTGCCATCAAGTTTCCCATCGATCTCGGGGTCGGAATAGTCAGAGGAGAGCAGACCGTGGCCAGGGAGTGTTATTTTGCCTCACTCAAAGAAGTCAAGCTGAAGGAGGCAATGATCATCGAAGGACTTGACGTCCGGGATAAGGACGAGCTGGTCAGAGGAGAACTTGTGGAGGAGCTCGTCGAGGTCCCCATCCACCCCACCAACCCAACCAAAACTGCCAAAATCGGCAGCCAATTATCCCCTCAAGCCAAGGCCGACCTTACTGCCTTCCTAACCGAGCATAATGATGTATTTTCCTGGACCCATTCAGATATGCCGGGTATTGACCCCTCCTTCATAACCCATCGCCTCAGCAACGAACCCCATTTCCGACCTTACTGCCAGAAGCAGCGCATCTTCCATCCGGAGCGCAATACTCTTATTGCAGCAGAGGTCGACAAGCTCTTTGAGGCCCAATTCATCACAAACGTGGACTACCTTAAATGGTTGTCAAACGTGGTCCTAGTCCGCAAGAACAATGGCAAATGACGACTTTGTGTGGTTTACTCTGACCTGAACCGAGCTTGCCCCAAAGACAGCTATCCTCTTCCCCGCATAGATTTACTGGTCGACGCCACGGCCGGTCATCAGATGCTTAGCTTCATGGATGCCTTCTCTGGGTACAACCAAATCTTGATGCACCCGTCCGACCAGGAACATACCTCCTTTATTACTGACCGAGGTACTTACCACTACCGTGTGATGCCTTTCGGACTAAAGAATGCTGGGGCCACCTACCAACGGTTGGTCAATGCCGTTTTGCATCACCAGATAGGTCGGAATATGGAAGTATATGTTGACGACATGCTAGTAAAGAGCAAACTCTCCACTGATCATCTGACCGACCTGCGAGAAACCTTCGCCACCCTTCGCAAGTACCAAATGAAGCTCAACCCAGAGAAGTGTGCGTAGGATCTGGGAAGTTTTTGGGTTTTATGGTCAGTCAGCGGGGCATTGAAGCTAACCCTGAAAAGATCAAGGCCTTGATCGAGATCCAGTCACCCAGAACGGTTAAGGAGGTCCAAAGACTCACTGGCCGAGTTGCAGCCCTTAACCGCTTCATTTCCCGCGCAATAGATAAGTGCCTGCCATTCTTCAAAGTTCTTCGGCAAACTTTCGAATGGATGACTGAATCCGAAGAGGCTTTTTAACAGTTGAAGCAGTGCATGACTAATCCTCCCCTCCTTTCACAGGCGATTATAGGCGAGCCCCTCTTCCTCTATCTAGCTGTATCCAACACCGCTGTTAGTGCAGCTCTTATCAGGGAAGACGGCTCCGTCCAACGACTGGTCTACTACATCAGTCGGGCCTTAGAGGCGAGTAGAACTACTGCATTTGTAGAAAAATTATCCTTGGCTTTGGTCACCGCCTCCAGACGACTCTGTCCTTACTTCCAAGCCCACTCCATAGTGGTCCTCACCGATCAACCCTTGAAGAAGGTCATGCAGCAACTAGAACTTTTCGGCAGACTTATGCAATGGTCAGTGGAACTCAGCCAGTTTGACATCTCTTACCGGCCTCGAACAACAATTAAGGGGCAAGCTATCGCCGATTTCATCCTGGAATTCACTAATCCTACCCCAACTACTGCCTTGACACCCCCACCAGCTCCCATCGAACCAGTCAACCCTCATTTTTGGACTCTCAACGTCAACGGATCATCCCGCAGGGAGGGTAATGGGGCTGGCCTCATCCTCACCGCTCATGATGGCGGTTATTTCAAATGTGCTCTCCGTTTCCTGTTTGAGGCCAGTAACAATGAGGCCGAATATGAGGCATTAATTGCAAGTCTTCACGCTAGCTAGGGACATTGGTGTCAGCCACATCCGAGTGTTCAGCGACTCCCAGCTCATCGTTGGACAGATCACGAGAGAATTCGATGCCAAGGAGGACATAATGCGGGCTTACAGGGATATTGCACTTCCCCTTGTTTGCCTCTTCAATTCCTTCCACATCAAGCACATTCCTCGGGCAGAAAACTTTAAGGCAGATGAGATAGCTCAGTTAGCTTCCGCAGACCAGTCCGACCTCAGCCGTGGTGTCCGCCTAGAATAGTTATCCCACCCCGCCATCTGTCCCGACCAGCACGAAATATAATTCCTCCAAAATGAGCCCATCCATTGGGCGTCAGACATCTTTCTATTTCTGACAACAGGGGAACTCCCAGACGACCAACAGCAAACCACCAAAGTCAGGGCCCGATCGTCCAATTACATCCTCGTCAGCAGTATTTTGTACAAACACGGTTTCTCATGCCCCTATCTGCGGTGCCTCAATCCGACTCAAGCAACTTATGTGATGCAAGAAATTCATGAGGGTATCTGCGGCAATCACTCAGGCGGTCGGTCCCTGGCCCATAAGATACTTCGCACTGGATATTTCTGGCCTACTCTCAACCAAGATGCGACTGACTTCGTGCTTAAATGTGATAAGTGTCAGCGTTTGCCAATATCCCCCATGCCCCTCCCACTGAATTGATCACACTTTGCAGCCCCTACCCGTTCGCCAAATGGGGATCGATCTAGCTGGCCCCTTATCCACCGGCCGAGGCCAGACCAAATTTGCCATTGTTGCCATTGATTATTTTACTAAGTGAGTAGAGGCCGAACCCCTTGCCACCATTACCGAGCGAAACACAACCAAGTTCATCTGGCAGTCGATCGTTTGCAGATTTGGCATTCCTCAGGCCATTGTTTCCGACAACGGTAAACAATTCGACGATGCCAAGTACAAAAAGTTCTGTGCAGACCTCCAAATTCAACCATGTTTTTCTTCCCTCGGTCATCTCCAAGCCAATGGCCAAGTTGAGGTCACCAACCGTTCTCTTCTGAAGATCATCAAAACCAAGCTAGAAGCTGCTAAGGGGCTTTGGGCTGAGGAACTACCAAATGTACTCTGGGCTTACCGAACTACAGCTCAGACTCCCACTGGGGAAACTCCTTTCCGCTTAACATACGGCGCTGAGGCGGTTATTCTGGTGAAAGTTGGTCTGCCTACCCCTAGAGTTTCACATCCAGATCTAGCACTAACGGAAGAGCTCCGTCGGGCAGACTTGGACCTAATTGAAGAACTCAAAGAAACCATTGCTGTCAAACTAGCCTCATACCAACAGAAAATGAGAACACACTACAACTGCAAAGTCCGACCTAGAGAGTTCGCTGTAGGGGACCTTGTCTTGAGAGAAGCAACCCTTGCCACCAAAAATCCGACTGAGGGTAAACTAGCAGCCAGATGGGAGAGACCTTACATTGTGAAAGCCCGCCCACGTTCGGGCACTTACCGACTTCAGGACATGGAAGGTTGAGATCTCCCCCATCCTTGGAACGCCGAACACCTGAAGCGCTACTTTCAATAAGTTCCTACTGTTGTATTGCTCACTTGTTGTATTTTCTTTTTGTTACATAAAACTTGCATCGATTGGATTACATTGTCCATGACAACAATTCTATACCTTAGCTATCTGTGTGTTGTCTGAATAACATTCTCATTTGCAGCACTTATTACAAGAGCCTCAGCCCGATCGAAAGATCTAAGAGCCTCGAAAAGCCGAGCACTAAAAGCCTCAGCCAGACTGAGCACTACAAAAGCTTCAGCCAGACTGAGCACTGCAAGAGCCTCATCCAGACTGAGCACTAAAAGCATCAGCCAGATTGAGCAAAAAAAAAAAGCAACCTCGGCTAGATCGAGCACTAAGAGCCTCTGCCTGACCGAGTATGAAGCACTCGGCTTGCCTAACAAGTCTTAGCCAGACCGAGCACCACAGTTTCAGGGTCAGACACAGGTCATTTTCTTCTCAACCAAACTCTCACAAGTTAGCCCTCTCCTCCTCACAAACCAAGCCTCACTCCATAAACCACTAACTTACTTGAGCAGTGTGGCAAACACAAACTTGTAATTTTACTACATTTTAAATTTCACTCTGCCTCTTGAGGAGTTTCTAACTTTACTCTGCATTGAGTTTTTATTACAAGTTTAACTTTACTCTGCATTGAGTTTTTATTACGAGTTTAACCTTACTCTGCATTGAGTTTTTATTACAAGTTTAACTTTACTCTGTATTTAGTTTTTGTTACAAGTTTACCTTTACTCTGCATTGAGTTTTTATTACATGTCCAATTTCACTCTGCATTCAGGAGTCCTTAACTTTACTCTCCACTCAGTTCTTATTACAATTTCAATCCCACTCTATCTTGAGAAATTCCTAAATTCTGTTTTTATCACAAGTTTTCATCCATTTCAGACACACAAGCAAAAACAGTCAAATGCAAAACACAATTGAAATTTTATTTATTCACAACTTTGTACATAAGTTCATTATAGCAATTCAAAAAAAAAAAAAAAAAAAAAAAGAAGAAGAAGAAGAAAACAAACCAAACAAAACAAAAACAATGTCTGGAGATGAGGTCTTCTTCTTCTATACCCTCATCTAAGGGGATTTAGGCCACGTCATCATCACCAATTGTTACACTACTAAGGTCTAAGTCTGGGAATAGTTCTTCAGCTCTACGTTTGAACATCTTCCAGCCACTGTCCCAGAACTCAGCCATTTCGTGTTTATAAAAATCTGACTGCTGGAAGCTCTCAATCACTTCAACTTTAGTTCTACCTCCAGTAGTCGTCCTTGATGGGCCTGCCCCCCCTCCAGATTCTTGCCTAGCCAAGCTGCTGGTGACGGCAGCATCAACTGCCATCTGAAACTCAGCAGACCCTTTGAATTGCTCCATTGCTGCGACGCACAGATCGGGATAAGTCGCCCTCTCAGAGGTTGCTTTCGCCCCCTCTTCGTTTAGCTCCTTCTGCAGGGCCGCTCTTTCAGACGCAATCTTTGCCCTTTCCTCCTTCAATTCCTTCTTCAGGCTCTCTTTCTCCGCCGTCGCCTTCGCTCTCTCTGTCTCCAACTCCTTCTGCAGCCTCCCCCTTTCCTCCGCTGCCTTGGCCCGCTCGCCCTCCAATTCCTTCTACAGATCGCCAACCTTGACATTTGCCTCATCTTTCTGCCTGACCAGCTCTTCATTGCTGCTCATTGCTTTTTCATGGCATTTGATCGCAACCGCGCAGGCTTTTTGGGCCTCATCCACTCTTTTCCGCTTGCCAGCCAATTGGAACTCGAGCGACACAACCTGGCGACGTGTGTTCTCTAGCTCCACCTTAACTGCTTGCAGATCAGTGTGGGCAGTCTCCCAGCTCGCACTCTCCTTCTTCAACTTGGCCAGCTAAGCTTTGGCCTCATCAGCTTTGAGTTTGGCAGCCCCCGTTTTCCTCAGCAGAGCCCCTGCTAAGGTGGTTACCTCCATTTGGGCGGAGCATAACCCCCTCAGTAGTTCAGCTTCATTAAATCTGGATGCCGAGCGCAAGGCTGCCTCTTCTACAATTCCCACCAAGCGGTCTGCCTCTGCTCTGGCTGGGCCTTCTTCTCCCTCCAGCCACACCGTCACCGCCCGAGCATGGTAGATCGCTGTGGACAGACTGATTCCCCCTCCTTGGGGTACAGGTCCCCCTTGGGGCTGTTCTTCCCTCTTTGGCCCTGGGCCAGTTACCTCATCTTCTGCTTGCACTTCAGCGGCGGCCCTCGCGACTCCTGCGGCGATCGCCGCTTCTGGGGCACTTACTTTTCCTGGGGCCTCCTCCACTTCCCCCCCTCTGCCTCCTTGGCCACACTGGCCTCCTCTACTTCATTCTTCCTCTTCTAGGCAGGCCCTTCTTCACTCCGTCTCACCCTCTTCTTCTTCTTCACCACGCCCAACGCCTTCATTTCCTTCAAAGACCTCTCTTTTAAAGGGTCTGTTGGGGGCGGTCGTGGCACAAATTCGCCTAAGTTTTTCTCTCCCAAGGGTTTGGGGCGAAGGCGAATCCTCTCCCTAGCAACCAGTTTTGGGGGTCGGTCGGCCTGGGACTCTTTGAACTTTTGGGCTTTGGCAAGGAAAGTCTGATCTTCCGCTTCTTGAGCCCTTCTCCTTGCCTCCAACTCCGCTCGGTCGAGGTCCCCACCGATCGGTTGTGGACCCAACCCTGCCTCAAACAATGCAGACGGCTGAATGAGCTCATCCCATTTGGCCCCTTCTTTCTCCCTCCACTCATTTACCCTCTTCACCCTCTCCTCTACCGCCGCTCCCAGCTTTGGCTCCATCGACTTGGAGGGCACCTTCCAAATGGTGCGCACCCCAACTCCTCCACTGGCAGACACGTAGAACCACCGTGGTCTCTACCCTTTGATTGATGACGGCAGCCCCGCCACCAGCCTTTTTCCTGCTGCTGCTTGCAGGGTGACCCAGGTCTCTTGTTGCCCTGATGCCTTGTAGCACGCGAAGAATTCGTCCATTGTCATGGCCGCCCCTTCGTTCGCCTTCGGCCAGACACTTGCACAGGACAGCATGATCTTCCATGCATTGGGCATCAGTTGGCTTGGCGCCACCTCCAAGCGATTTAGGACATCTACTACCACCTGTGGCAGGGGCAGCCTCAGTCCTCCTTTCAACGCCTCCTCATAAAGGGCAAACTGCCCTGGCCTGGCATCGGATGGCCTCTCCGTCGACGTTGGCAACGATAACTCTACTTCAGCAGGCATCTGGTATTTTTCGCGAATAGCCTCCAAATCCGCTGCAATAACTGTTGATTTATCCGCCTTTGTATGCCAGTGATCAGGTTCCGTCTGGCTGATAGGCTTCGGAACTGCTATGATGGTGGACCCGTGGGATCGTACAATCGATTCTCCAACCCTCTCCATCCTGTATTGCTGCGCTAACTCCACAGCATCGTCATCGCCAAGTGGATCTACCCTGACATTCGCAGTTCCTTCTTGGGCCATTTCTAAGGTATGTCTGTGAATCGCTTCGGAAGTAGGTGCAAGGAAATTGAAGAACTATTGCAGAGGTGTATCGTGAGCAAGAAAGGAATTCACACTTGGAATATTTTGATTTTTCGTAAACATGTAGGCGAATCGAATAATGCCAAAAGCTCACTGTTACCCGTATTCCAAGGATCCCAATTAATTTTCGCCAGCTTGAAAACTTTTCAAATCATCCGCCAAAACTGTCTTTTCAACACCCATAATGACCTAACGTTTTATTTCAACACCCACAGTGGCCTAACGTTTCATTTCTGATCCAACGCCTAATCTTCCTCCATCAAGGGATATTGCCATGTGTACGACCACGATTCACTATCTCATGCCCTGACCCTGTCTTTTCCGCTTCAAATCACCACGTGACACGCCGCCTCTTGAGCCCCACGCCCCTCTACCTTACCCTTCGCAGTCGGTCCTCCTCATGGTTGGCCCTCCCGCCCGGTCAGCCTTTTCGGTCGGCCCTCTTCGCGGTCGCCCGCTGCACGATCGGCCCTCTCGCTCGGCCAACCCCCACGGTCGCCCGCTTCATGATCGGCCCTCCCGCTCGGCCAACCCTCATGGTCGCCCCACCTCGTGGTCGACCTTCCTACTCGGCCCACATTCATGGTCGGCCCTTCCATTCGGTCACCTTGAACGGTTGGACCACCTCCCAATCGGTTTACCTGCTCGGCCACTCCCGCCGGCCGACCTCCATACTACCATTCCCTGACACCTTCACCCTCTTCATTACTATTCCCTTCGTTGGACTAAAGCTGCACTCGGGAATGGGGGACTATTGCTGTGTGCAAGCCCACAAAGGCCATGAACCACTATAAACAACCCAAGCCCATCAATTGGAGCCTAAGACGTAACCCAACTGGTGAAGTCCAGAACAACTGGAATCCAACATGGCATAAAGAGCCAATGGCATTCAGATACATGGCAGGTGAAGGACGAGCCACATCAGCAGACAAAGATCTGCAAAGTTATTGCCACTGCACATCACCATTAATGCACCCCATCACAGCATTTATTATGACAACATATCCCCATCGGAACAGGACCCCCTTACCCTGAACAAGGTAAGCTACAGCATAGACTTTCGGCGAGGAGGGCAGGTCGGAAGAGGCAACGAAATGATTACCAAAGGATATAAGCAAACGTTGAAGACAAGAAGAAGGTTAAGCTTTTATATCTCCAATCTCTCTCTCTACATTCTACTCCTCTCTCTAACTTGATCGTCGGAGGGTTCACTGGGGGACTACCCCGTTCCCCGTTGAACTTGTTTGCAGGTGACTCGGTGGGCTAGACCATTTCTACGTGGGCTTGAGGAGCTTGGACAAGCCCGATCCATCCACATGAACAAACTGTATCATCACTAATAAATTTTATTTATTTATTAATTTAACATAGAGGTGGGAACCATTAAAATTACAGTAATGATTTAGAGCTCTATATAATGAGCTTTAAATCCACCACTAGTGAGATGAAAAGAAGAAGAAAAAGAAGAAGAAGAAGAAGAAGAAGCACAGTACACACTGTGGTGCATCATTAGTTGTAGCTCTAATTAGTGATCTCAAGTATTATTATTAAAATTATGTTTGGAAGAAATGGTCATGAGACTAACTAGGGATTAAGAATCTCATGCCATTAGAAATGCCTTCTAACGAGAGGACTAACAATTCCTGAGAATGTGATACTCAAATCCAATTCTATGAGATTAGAAATGAAATGTGTGTTTTATCCCTCATTTTATAAAATAATTTAATATAATTTTTTTAATATGATATCAAAACATAATTTTTAATATTAAATATATCAAAAACACCAAGGATATTTATAAAATTTTACATAATTAATCTCATCATATAGGGTTCGTTTGGGAAGTGGGATAACTTTTTGATTTTTTGACTATTTTAACTTAGGATTAAAAAGTCTTGTTTGGGAAGGACTTTTTGACTTTTTGTGAGAGAAATAATGTAATAATTATGGGTTAGATATGATATTTTGTTTTATTAGACTAAAAAATTTATTTTATTTTTTTGTAGCTAAAATAACCCTAAAGCCAACCTAACTTGTCTTCCCAAACGAAGTCATAATAACAAAATAAACATAAATTCTTACTAATCCGATAATCATCAAATAAATATAATTTTTTTTAATTCTTTCACTAATAATTCTCACATTAACAATCTAATTATAAAAATAAGCGGATCCTAAATCATATCCGGACTGAAGATCAACCATTCTTTTTGTGGGGATATATTTTCTGAGTACCAACACGTGGCCAAGGTGACGCCGACGTGTCAGCCGAGGTGTCATGTGTCCTGTTCATGACGCCGAGGTTATTTCGGCAAGGCCGAGATTATTTCCGAAGATATCGGAATCCGAGATAAGCGGATGAGGCACAGGAGTCCTAGAATGATGAGAGGACTCAGCCTGGATAAAGATAAAGCTCTTAGGAAGTTTATCTCTATCTATTGAAGAGTCCTAGATAAGCACTGAGCTAAAGTCCATTGAAGCTAGGCTTCTATAGGGACTGGGATTGAGTTAACTATAAAAGAAAGGCACCCTCGATGGGTCTAAGGTACGCAATTTATATTCTGAACAGTGAGTTTAGCACTATTGATTATCTTTGAGAGATATACTAACTTGATCGTCGGAGTGCCCCCGGGTAGACGAACCACTGCCGGAATCTTCTTTTTCTGTTACAGGTCAGACATGTGCCATCTATTCTGCCAGTTCTTTCCAGCTGAATACTAAGTTGGCAGTGTGGTCGGAAATTGACACACACACTTTTTATTTTTTATTTTTTTTAAACAACTAAGAATTTTGATTGACTGTAATGCAGACTTTATCAATTACTGAATGTGTATTATTAAACTTGAGTGAGAAACGAGACATTAAAAAACTACCCCATAAACGCTCTAATTTAATCCTTTAGGGCATCTCCAATAGTTATTACTATATTACTATTACTATTGCTATAGTTTGATAATGAATAGTATTATTTTGTCAAATTATAGCAATGGTGCTCTGATAGTCATTTGTTATTTTAGCAAATCTCAATCAACTTTCCCTTCAAGTTTGTAGGTATTGTTTGGATATAGATTTTTTTGTGATTTTATTTTTGTTAATTTTTTGTCTTTTGTGACTTTTTTTAATTGTTTGAAAAAAATATATATATTTATATTATTCCTGACTAGACAAATATAAAAAATAAAAAAAAATTGAAAAATTGGAGAAAAAAAAAATATAATTCACCCCATCAAAAAATATATCACTACTGAGAGAGAGATTTATGATTTGGAATTGGGCCGAGGTAACGGCCGAGAAGATTGGTAGCCAAGTGGATCATTGGACCGAAATGATCCACGGTCCACCCAGAATTGGGCTACTAGGACCTAAGCTGGGCAGGTGTTGGGCCAAGTATGCGCCGCCCAGTCCGGATATAAGTTGTTCGGTTAAGGCGACGCTCGGTTAGACCGAGCTACGTATATGGCATAGGCGATCAGCGTCATTTGAGCACGGCGCCCGGAAAGGCGTCATCGACCGAGGTACTTGCCTGCTCGGCAAGAAGGCCAACCACAGTTAAGTTGAACGACCGACGCCCGGAAAGGCGCAGTCAGCCGAGATACCTGTTTGCTCGGCAGGGAGGCCGACTGCAGGTGCTCACGAGATGTCTCGGGCTCGGCTATGCCGAGGTACTGCCTAGCCCGGTTTTCTTGAGCGTAGCCAATGAAGTGCATGGGTGTAAAGCGCAGCCCGGCCATAGATAGAGCAGCTCGGCTGCCAAGCTCCAGCAGAGAGGGCTGGCAGTTGAGATTAGGTGATGTTCAGCGAGGTTTACGCTGACAGATGGGATAGCAGAGCCACATGTCAGGAGATGATTGGGAGTGGATATTGGGCGCAGAGGGTATATAGGCATGACTGCGCCCCCATATAGGAACGGACACTTTTGTAAGAAAACTTTTACAATCAAACACTCTCCTCTCTCTCTCTCTATCCCAAGGTGTGTGCTAACTTGACCGTCGGAGGGGTTTTCCGGCCACACACCGCCGGATAGCTCACCGCCGTTGTGCTTTCAGGTGATTGGACAGAAACGGAGCTTGGAAGAAAAGAGTGCGGGCTAGCCTGAATATTTGCTCCCCGTACAATTGGTGCCGTCTGTGGGAAGTTTGCAGACAAAACCTTGTCTTCCACGCTCGTCTGATCGCCGACTATGGCGAACAACGAAGAGTTTCCGTTGTCTGCTATCGATGGAGTCACACCGGAGTCCGGTAGGCGGAGAGAGGGGCACCCCGACATCATTTCGATGTCAAACCTGCAGACATTTCCAGGCGGATAGTCGGGTGATGCGCGGGATAAGCGCGGCAGGAGTCATGGCCATTCACGGAGTCCAGACGGACATCAGCGGCGGATAGACTCACACGCCAGGCGCCTAGAAAACAAGCTAAAGGACCAGGACGCTGTCATCCGGCGCATGGCGGCAGAAATAGAGGAGCTGAAGCGGCATGTCAAAGGGAAGGGTGTAGCTGGAGTGGGAGACCACAGTGAGTACACCCAACCCCGTCGTTCAGGTAGTCAGAGTCAGAGTCAGCGACACATTCCGTCCATCTCCATTACCAGAAGCTACAAGGTTAGTGATTCTGATGTGCGCGCAGAGAAGTCTAGCGCACAAGATAGTACTTACCAACCCTCACGACTGGCGACGACGTCGAGGTACACCTATTCCGCTCGAACGGAGGATTTGCGGGTAGTTCTTGAGGAGCGGGCTCGCCAGCGAGAGGCTCAGAGGATACCGGCGTTTCAGCGGTTATCCTACGGAGTTCACGCTAGCGAGGAGGTCGGAATGCCTCCACCCCGCCAAGCGGCACCGCTCCTGGTGGATTCCGACTTGGTAAGGTTGAACGCCACCCCTTTCTCACTGGAGATAGAGACAACACCTCTTCCGTCGGGCTTCCACCAGCCAAAGTTTACATTGTACGACGGGAAGACAGATCCTTATATGCACGTAAGTCATTTTCGACAGGTTATGGCCGGACATAGGCGGAATGACGCTCTTATGTGCCTCATCTTTCCGTCCAGTTTGGGTGAACTGGGTTTGAAGTGGTTCGAGAGGTTGCCAGAGGGGAGTATAGAGAGGTGGCATCAGTTGGCCGAAGCCTTTGTGACGCGCTTCAAAACCAACACCAAGACACCCAAGGAAGTGGATCACCTACTGAGTGTCAAGATGGAACCGAGCGACACATTGAAGGCATACAACTCCAGGTATTGGGAGACCTTCAATGAGATCTTGGATTGCCCGGTCAACCTAGCAATCACTCAGTACAAGCGTGGTCTCCCGGTCGGACATAGATTGCGGGACTCGCTTACCATGCATCAGCCGACATCCATGGGCCAGCTCATGCAGCGCATCAATGAGCACATCTGGGTTGAGGATGATGTGTCGGCGTCTACCGTAAAGATAACTCCGGCAGCAACAGACAAGAAGACAGCGGGCAAAGTGCACGCAGTTGGACAGGAGTCCAGCCGCTCAAGTGACAGAGCAGAGGAATCAGACCGTGGTTCGAATCGTAAGAACCGGGGTAGAGGACGTCGTAACGATCGGGATGATTACGCCCGAGATGATGTAGTAGATGCCAACAGAAGGTTGAAGGCAAGGACTGGCATCACCACGGTCTTCAAGATTCTAATCTATCGCATACTTAGTGAAATCCGAGACGAGGAGTACGTCCGGTTTCCTGCTAAGTTAGGCGATGGACAGAAGGGCTACAATTCGCGGTATCGTTGCACATTCCACCGGGAGAGAGGTCACAGGACTGAGGATTGTTTGCCTTTAAGGCAGCACTTAGAAGAGCTGGTCGTAGCCGGGCACCTAGACCTTTACATTGATGGCGGCGTAGAGCCGAATCATGCTCCGATTGATCCCAGGGGTCAGGACGACCGAGATGCGCCGCCACAAGGAGTTATTAATGTCATCCACGGCGTAGTGGAGCCGGAGCGCGTTTGTGAACTCCGGGGTATGATCAAGAAAGCAGAACATATGAGGGAAGTTTTGTCGTCTGACACTGCCATCAAGAGGCGAAGTGAAAGATGTGATTAGTTTCACTTCGAGGGATTTAGAGCGTATCCAGATGCCGCACAACAATGCCCTAGTTGTGACACTTCGCGTCAAGGAATTTGATGTCAAACGGATCTTGATCGATCAGGGAAGCTCGGTCGAGATCATGTATTACGATGCGTTCAAGCAGCTCAAGCTCCGAGAAACAGACTTGGCTCCGGCAACATCACCACTTGTTGGTTTCAACTCACAACCAGAGTGGCCCTTGGGCAAGATTATCCTGCCGGTCAAAGCGGGATCCGTGGTCAAGCAAGTGGAGTTTTGGGTGTTACAAGTGCCCTCGACCTACAACCTCATCCTTGGAAGGGGATGGCTTCACGCCATGCAAGCTGTAGCATCGACCTACCACCAGGTGATGAGATTCCCCTCGGCTATGGGGGCAATCGAGGAGATTTCGGGGGATCAGGTCATGTCCAAACAGTGCTTCGTGGCAGTGAATGGCAGCCGGGCTGCCAAAGGCTTTGTGCAAATGATAGAAAGACCGGAGGACCGAGGTGTGTTGGAGGATGTGGGCACCAAGGCAGAGGACAAAGCTATGGAGGACTTGGTTGAGGTGCGAATCGATGAGGAGTGGCCGGACAAGTTCTTCCTGCTCGGATCCAGCCTCACCGCTAAGGAAAGGACCGAGATGGTTGAATTCTTGATGGCCAACATCGAAGTCTTTGCGTGGTCGCCTTACGACATGCCCGGCCTTGATCCAAGCTTTATCTGCCATCACCTCAACGTCTTCCCTGGAGCAAAGCCAGTCATCCAGCGAACAAGGAGATCAGCGTTGCATCACGCCGAGGTAGTAGCGGAGGAAGTCAAAAATTTGCTTGAAGCACTAGCAATTCAGGAAGTGCATTACCCTAGGTGGATCTCCAACACAGTGGTGGTGCCCAAGAAGAATGGCAAGTGGCGAGTTTGTGTCGACTACAAGACGGTCAACCGAGCTTGTCCCAAAGATAGCTTCCCTCTGTCGCGAATTGACCAGCTTATGGATTTGTTTTGGACATAATAGGCTCGATTTCTGGATGCCTACGGCTACCATCAGATCGCCATGCATGGGCCAGACCGAGAAATCACCTCTTTCATGACTCCAAGAGGACTCTTTTGCTACCGGGTCATGCTTTTTGGTTTAAAGAACGCCGGGGCAACTTTTCAGAGGATGGTGACCAAAATGTTTGCTCCTTTGCTTGGTCGGACAATGGAGGCTTACATCGATGATATGGTGGTAAAAAGCCGACATGAAGCAAACCATTTGTCCGACGTAGCCGAGATGTTTGCCATTCTCAAGAAGCACAAACTACTCCTGAACGCGTCCAAGTGTGCCTTTGGCGTGGGATCTGGAAAATTTTTGGGATTCTTAGTCACAAACCGAGGCATTGAAGCAGACCCGACTCAGATCAGAGCCGTGCAAGAGTTGAAGCAATTTCGGCGAAGGGCGTTCGATATCTGGCGGAATAGCGCCGATATAAGTCGGTCATCAGATCGCTGCCGTCCATTCTTTCAGGCATTGAAATCAAAGTTCTCGTGGGATGAAGAGTGTGATCGAGCTTTAGCTAAGCTCAAGGAATATCTTTCTTCTCCGCCATTGTTGGTTACACCCAAGCTGGGTGAGGAACTTTACCTTTACCTTGCTGTCTCACAAAGACGCATCGATCTTGCTTGTCTGAGCTGAAGGAATCAAGCACCTCTCAATCTTCTACGTCAGTAAAACCTTGCTGTCGGCTTAGACAAGATACTTGCCGTTGGAAAAGCTTGCGTTGGCATTGATGATGGCTTCAATGAAGTTGGCACATTATTTCCACGCTCATACCATCATCGTACTGACCGAGTTCCCCCTGAAGGCCTTGTTTGAACAGGTGGACTTCTCTGGCCGAATTCTCAAATGGGCAGTCGAATTAGGGCAATTTGATGTCAAGTTTCAGCCACGCACAGCTATAAAGGCCCAGACTTTGGCCGATTTTCGCGAAATTCTCACGAGGACCCATCCGGTATGCGGTCGATATTGCCTTGAAGAAGAGAAGACAATGCAAGCCAGTCCGAGTTGCAACAACTTGGTGGAGTTAGCATCGCGGAATTTGCACGCCCCACCGAAGTGACCTCAACTTGTACAGATCTATCAACCGGTGACGCGACGACGGAGTCGGGTATTGTAGTCCCACCCATTCTATCCGGTACCGCTTCACCAGAA
This sequence comes from Camellia lanceoleosa, assembly GCA_025200525.1. Lineage (NCBI taxonomy): Eukaryota > Viridiplantae > Streptophyta > Magnoliopsida > Ericales > Theaceae > Camellia > Camellia lanceoleosa. Next base: position 204,969,640 of record CM045758.1, read on the forward strand.
GGGGAGGTAATGGAACTACTCAGCACAGAGCCTGTGGCCGGCATAATACCGCGACCTAGTGATTCGCCTATGGACTTAGGCATTGTAGATCGACTTGTTGAGTCCGGTGCCGAATCACCAAGGGGAGCTGGAGTGAAACCAGTTAACGCAGGACTTGAAACCAGACAGCCGAGCAACCGTGATCCCATCATCCTTCGCAACTCTCAGGACCCATCAGACTGTTGGAAGCTTTTCGTGGGGGAGATGTGGAAGCTTTTTTTTGATGGAGCGTCCAACCGTCACGGTGCCGAGCTAGGTATCGTTCTTATCTCTTCTGACGGCCTAACCATTGAACATTCCATCACCCTTGGCTTCTCCGCATCTAACAACGAGGCTGAGTACGAGGCCCTTTTGGCCAGGCTCAAGAGCACTATTCAGATAAAGGCTGCCGAGCTAATGGTGTACAGTGATTCCCAGCTTGTGGTTAACCAAGTCTCTGGGATTTACGAAGCCAAGGATGACAGGATGGCGAAGTACCAAGCTCTGGTCAGGAAACACATCAAGCAGTTTCAGGCAATCAGAGTCCAATAGATTGGCCGTGAAGAAAATAGCCGAGCTGATGAGCTGGCCGGCCTCGCTTCAATGGTAGATAGTACGTCTCCAAACCCCCTGTTAATTGACTTTCTTCCACGGCCAAGCATTGAAGACGCCGGGCAGACGGATGTACTCTGCGTCGCGCTAGGTCCTTCTTAGATGGACCCCATAATCTTGTTCCTCAGAGACCAGACTCTTCCAACCGACAAGAAGGAAGCGCACAAAGTCTGGGTAAAATCAGAGCGGTTTTGGCTCTCTCCATCTGGTGCGTTGTATAAAAAGTCCTTCACTGGTCCTTATCTGAAGTGCGTACACCCAAGTAGTGTGGAGGCATTCTTATACGAAATTCACGAAGGTATCTGCGGCAGTCATATAGGAGGCCGGTCATTGGCCTACCGAGCTATTTCGCAGGGATACTGGTGGCCGTGCATGCAGGCCGACGCACAAAAGTATGTCCGCAAGTGCGAAAAATGCCAGAAATTCGCCCACCAGATCCATCAGCCTGCTAGGGAACTTCTTCCCTTCACCAGTCCTTGGCCCTTCGCCATGTGGGGGCTAGATATAGTGGGGCCATTGCCAACAGCACCGGGCAACCAGAAATTCTTCATCGCAGCCACGGATTACTTCACGAAATGGGTTGAAGTTGAGCCATTGGCAACAATTAAAGAGAAAGACGTGAAGCGGTTTGTCTGGCAGAACGTTGTCACACGGTTTGGCATCCCAAAAATTTTGATCTCTGATAATGGCACCCAGTTCGACGGTCGCCTATTTAGAGGATTTTGTGAAGATCTGAAGATCGAGTTCTACAACTCCACTTCGGCTTACCCGCAGTCCAATAGTCAAGCCGAAGCATCGAACAAGACTATTCTGGATGGGTTGAAGAAACGACTGGAAAAGGCAAAGGGAAAATGGGTTAAGAAATTACCCAGCGTCCTTTGGGCGTACCGAACAACCCTGCGGCGATCTACCGGGGAGACTCCATTTGCTTTGGCTTATGGCATGGAGGCGGTTATACCTCTGGAAGTTGGCATGCCCACCTTACGAAGCGAGAGTTTTGAGCCAGAACTGAACGCCGAGGCAATTGCCTTGGAGCTGGACCTAGTGGAAGAGCGTCGGGAGAAGGCTCTCATCCACGTGGCCGCCTACCAACAAGAGCTCTCGAAAAAGTACAACAAGATGGTGCACCCCAGACCGTTCAAAGTTGGTGATTGGATTTTGAGGAAAGTGATGGGCAACACCCTGGTGCTAGGTGAAGGCAAACTAGGGGCAAATTGGGAAGGACCATACAAGATCATCGGTCTGGCGAGCAAGGGGGGCTTACCACTTGGAGGATCTAGAGGGAAGAGCAATACCCCGGCCATGGAATGCGGCCAACCTCAAACTATATTATTTCTAGCTTTAGTTCTCTCTTCTTATGCAAAGGAATTTTTTGGCTTGCACTTCAGAATGTAATTCTTTTTGTCAGTATATAGAAGTGATTTTGCTTTAGATTGTTGTCTTAAATGTAAAAACCGAGATGATTTGCTCCGGTTGGTGCAGTTGATGTTTTGTTCAACTTAGATATTTCTTGCTGAGATGTTTTGCTCCGGCTAGAAGAGTTGATGTTTTGTTCAACTTAAATATTTCTTGCCGAGATGTTTTGCTCTGGCTAGAAGAGTTGATGTTTTGTTCAAACTTACATATTTCTTGCCGAGATGTTTTGCTCCGGCTAGAACAGTTGATGTTTTGTTCAACTTAGATATTTCTTGCCGAGATGTTTTGCTCCGGCTAGAACAGTTGATGTTTTGTTTAACTTAGATATTTCTTGCCGAGATGTGTTGCTCCGGCTAGAAGAGTTGGTGTTTTGTCCAACTTAAGATTCCCAACCAAGATGATTTGCTCCGACTGGAAGAGTTGGTGTTTTGTCCAACTTAAGATTCCCAACTGAGATGATTTGCTCCGGTTGGAAGAGTTGGTTTTTGTCCAACTTAAGCCATCTCAGCCGAGATGATTTACCCCGGTTGAAGAAGTTGACATTTTGATCGACTTAGTTATTCCCTACCGAGATGATTTACTCCGGTTGGCAGACTTGGTGGCTCGTTCTTGTTATTATTAACTGAGATGGACATTCCGGTTTGTGAAGTTGCTTAAGTACTTCAACCGAGTTATGTATTCCGGTTGATGAAGTGTTCAAATTTACGATTTATACCGAGATGTTTTGCTGAAAATGGGATTGATGACAACCGTGCAAACACTTAGCAAAAATATCAAGTTTTTCATTGCTAAAAAGTCAATACAAAAAGGTGGGGACAGAGCCCGGTTACATCTGAAGTGCAGAAAGCAAAACATACAATGAGACAAAGAAAACTAAACTAGGGGGGAGAGATTGGTAAACTCGTCCTCGGTGGTTTCAAGGTTGATGGTCGGGCTCTTACCTTGGGCACCGGGCTCGTCATGGCCAGGCTGCTCCTGCACCTCGGCGTCTTCTACCTCTGTATTTGTCTCGTCGTCTCCCTCTTCAAGCCCTTCCTCGGCCTCAGCTTGCAACGCGCTGAAGACGTCATTTGCATAAGGCACGAGGTAGACCGGTAGAGAAGCAGGAGGAGGATTGGCGAACACGTCGGTGCCGGAGCCCTGACCGAGATGCTCACAAGCGGATTTCCAGCCGGCTTTGAAGTAGATGTCCTGAGTTGCGAACACCTGCTTCTTGTAGCTTTCCTCGGCTTCGTTGAAACCGGCATTGTTAGCATCCTCGCAGTCTTTATTCCGCGACTTCTTGAGCGCGTCTAGCTCACAGAGCTCATCTCGCTTTCTTCAGGTCAAGTCAAGTTGACCGAGCAACCGGTTGTTATCAGTGTTTGCTATCTCCAACGAGGACTTTGCTCGGCCGAGCTCGGTCTGGAGGCTTTGCACTTGGCTGGCACTGTCGGCCGCCTTTTGCCGCAGCCGATGTATGCGTTCCATAACCAGATGCTGTTTTTGAATGGCCTGTAAGCAGCAAAGTTGATTAGAGAAGGAACCGGTCAAATACTCATGAAAATTTCAAAGGAAGATTGACTTACCCTGGCCATGGACTTCATAGATGATTTTACCAACCGAGTGTCAGGGACATGGTCACTGCCGACCACGTCGCTCGGTAGTAGAAGTGCTTTGGAGAGATCGAAGGCTAGCAGGTGCTCTTTGTCAGCCTTGATCGAAGCCGTTGCCGGGATGTCTTGGCCCCGGTGCTTCAACGACGATGGGCCTTGCGGTCGGGTTAGCTGTTTCGGTCGGTTGCTCGGTGGTGAGTTCGGCCACCAGCTCGGCGGACGAGTCCGCGCGAGCTCTTTTGCTAGCCCAGCGTTGAGTTGGTTGCTTGCTGGATTGCCCGGCTACCGGGGAAGAAAGAGCGATCACGGCGTCGCTTGCTTGTCCGGCGGCTGGCAAGCAGATTGCAACGCTTGGTATCTCGGCCGATGTGGCGGTGAGCAAATTTTTGATTCTGCTTCTTTTTGCCATCTCTTGCTCCTCGGTCAGGCGGATGAGTGGTACGTCTGGCAGGGTTGGATCTGGTGGAGGTGATGGAGCGCGAAGGAAGTCTGTGACTTTACTCCGCCGAGGAGCGGAGTATCTATATGTGGGGGTGTAGCCGAGCAATTGGTTGCAATCTCGGTTGCGATACCGGAGCGCGGTCCTGATTGCCTCGACGTTGGGGAAGTGGTAGTTGGCTTGCAAGGCTTGGATTGCTGCGGAAAAAAAAAAACCAGAGAAAATGATTAAGTACAGAAACAGGGAAAAAGTAAGTCAACCGAGTTAACTTGTGCGGCTTACATGTACTGCCAAAATTTTTGCTGATCATCCACCCCTAAGATCATGGCCGTTCAGACTGTTCGACACCCAGAAAAAATCATCATCGTGAAGATCCTTGTCTGGGGTGCCGGTCACGATTTTCTCTCTACCCGGTCTAATTTTGAGGTAATAGGCGAGACCGTCGCCGGTGTGGCCTAATGTGTATTGGCGAAGGATCTCGGCTAGACCTAGGCTTATGTCTAGCCGGTTGTTCAGTTCGTGCATGCTGTTTATTATCCGGTATGTGTTGGTGGATACTTGGGTTGGCGCCAGCCCGGTTCGGCGCAGGAACTCGGTCATGAGGGGATTGACCGGGAAGCGGAGGCCTCCTTTTACTATTGATAGCACGGTGAAGGGGCATTGGTCAAGTCTGCCCCAGGGTGTTGTCTTCTCTTCCGCCAGCTCTAGATGGACGTCGGCCGGGATGCCGTACTCCTCTCTAAAGGCATCTAGCGCAGCTGGAGAGTCCACTAGGAAGCGAAATTTCCCCATGTGACCGAGCTAGTGTATCACGGCTGAGGGGTTTGGCACATTGCTAGTTGGATTTTGCTCGATCTTGAGAGCCTCAGTTGTGGTCAAAGGTCCCCTTGGACTCTGCAGGAAAAGGATGGCAAGAGTGTGAGCGCGGTCGCGCAAAGCGAGCTTGATTTTAGCTTGGTCATGAAAAGTGCCAAACCACCTCGGTGTTCTAAGCTTACCAAGTAGCCCGGTCGCCCAAGCGGACCAGATATTAGCCCGGTTGAACGACCTGGTCCACTTTGCTATCTCGGTTTTAGCTGGGTTTGTGACAAACATGTTATTTGCTCAGTTCTTAGAGTTTTTTGGATCAAAAGAAGACCAGGAGCCCGGTCCGCCCCAGTTCTTCAGTGTTCTTCAGGAAAAATGAAGAACACCATGAATGTTCGAAGGTTTAGGGTGGTTTTTGGTGCCCAAATCCTAAAAGCTACGTTTTTCTACCCTAATATGTGAAATACCAGAAGAAATGGCAACAAAAGAGAGGTTAAAGGGCATACCTGTGAAGGGCAGTGGCTCTTCCTTCTTCCAACACAAGCTCAACGATGGCGAGGGAGAAGGGGGCACAGGAGCTCTGAGATGCTTGAACGAGGAAATGGTAGTAGGAAGGAATGAGAGAGGGGAGTGGCCTGTATATAGGCTGAAAATCGCCAAAATTTGAATTTCATTCGACGGCGGTTGGCCGCTCGAGGACGAATGGGAGGGCGCCACCTGTCACCATTAATGGCAGCATCAGAGTTGAAGAGACGGGGGACAGGTGAGGCGTCAGCCGAGCAAAATGAAGACAGGCTGGAGAGTCGAGGAGTCAACCAGGCTACATTTGAAGCAGGGATCACCAGCCGTGGAGTATAACCGGGCAAGTTTGCAAAAAGGAACGTTTAACTAGCTCGGTCACCATTTCGCATTCTGACAACCGAGGAGGTGTAGTCCCGGTCGAAGTGAATAATCCCAGTCACGCTTTTGCGGACGGAATTAAGGGGCAATTGAGAGGGAGATTTATGATCTGGAATTGGGCCGAGGTAACGGCCGAGAAGATTGGTAGCCAAGTGGATCATTGGACCGAAATGATCCACGGTCCACCCAGAATTGGGCTACTAGGACTTGGGCTGGGCAGGTGTTGGGCCAAGTATGCGCCGCCCAGTCCGGATATAAGTTGCTCGGTTAAGGCGACGCTCGGTTAGACCGAGCTACGTGTATGGCATAGGCGAAGCCAGTCAGGTTGGCTGAACGGCGCCCGGAAAGGCGTCATCGACCGAGGTACTTGCCTGCTCGGCAAGAAGGCCAACCACAGTCGAGTTGAACGACTGGTGCCCGAAAAGGCGCAGTCAGCCGAGATACCTGTTTGCTCGGCAGGGTGGCCGACCGCAGGTGCTCACGAGATGTCTCGGGCTCGGCTCCGGTTTTCTTGAGCGTAGCCAATGAAGTGCATGGGCGTAAAGCGCAGCCCGGCCATGGATAGAGCAGCTCGGCTGCCAAGCTCCAGCAGAGAAGGTTGGCAGTTGAGATTAGGTGATGTTCAGCGAGGTTTACGCTGACAGATGGGATAGCAGAGCCACATGTCAGAAGATGATTGGGAGTGGATATTGGGCGCAGAGGGTATATAGGCATGACTGCGCCCCCATACAGGGACGGACACTTTTATAAGTAAACTTTTACACTCAAACACTCTCCTCTCTCTCTCTCTCTATCCCAAGGTGTGTGCTAACTTGACAGTCGGAGGGGTTTTCCGGCCACACATTGCCGGATAGCTCACCGCCGTTGTGCTTTCAGGTGATTGGACAGAAACGGAGCTTGGAAGAAAGGAGTGCGGGCTAGCCTGAATATTTGCTCCCCGTACAACTACATATTTAATAAATTTTTTGAACTACATATAAAAAATAAGCAATCACCAAAATAAAATGAATAGTCAATATTATACTTTATTCTATTTTTGTTTTTTGTTTTTAGCCAAACAGAGCACAAACGACTTTATAAATTTTCATCACCACCGTCCACGTGTTGGTCTTCAACGGTTGAGATGATTTTTGTAGAATCATCCAACCTTTTCTCTCTCTCTCTCTCTCTCTCTCTCTCTCTCTCACACTCACTCACTCTCAGATTCATCTCTCTTCTCCCTCTTTTCGAGCGGTGATGGTGTCGATCCCTCTCACTCTCACTCTCACTCTCTTCGATCGGCGATGGTGTCTATCCCCAATTGTCGAAGACAACCTTTCCTTTCTCTCCCTCTCCCCCAACCACTGCCATTTACCCTCACCCCTCTGTTTCTCTCACTTCTCTTTGTCACGCTCTGTCTGACTCTTACAATGGATCGGCGATGAAGAAGATTGAAACCCTAATGATGAACACAAAAAAGATCATCCAAAGAACAACGAAGATCAACCAATTTCTGTCAGGTATTTTTTTTTTTCCCTCTCACTGTGTTGACTTTGTAATTTTTTAAAAATTTTGTTTTTTCAAATTGGTGAATTTGATTTTCTAATTTTTAATTTTGTTTGCTTCAAATTGGTGAAATTGAAACCCTAATTTTGTTTGCTTTAAATTTTGATTTTCTAATTTTTCTATCAGGTATTTTTTTGTTTGCTTTAGGTATTTTGTTTTCTAATTTTCTGTGTTTGGAAATTGTTGGGTGAATATTGGGTGAATTTTGGAAATTTTGAAATTTATGTGATTTTGGAAATTTGAAAATTATTGGGTGAATATTGTTTGGAAATTTGGAAATTTGTGTGATTATTGGAGTATGAATATTGAAACTGTATTTGGAAATGATGATGAAAAATGAAGGAAGGATGGGAGGAAACGGTTGGTTGAAGCTGATTTGGCAGTTGCCAAAGCTTGTGCCATATTTGACACAAGTTTTGGCATTTGCTAAAGATAGTAACTGCTAAAAGTTGCCATTTGAGGTGCATTTTTATCAACTGCTTCCATAATTTGACAATAGCAGCTCCAATGGCACACCATTGGAGATGTTCTTACCCACGAAATCAACCACAGCCACTAATAGAAATCCATTCAGGTAAATAAATTAAGGCCCCGTTTGTTTGGGGTTATAGCAAGGGGATTAGGATTACTAATACCTTGGGACTAGTATATAGGGTGTTTGTTTTGAGAGGTAGCCTTGGGACTATTAATACCTTGGGACTAACTAATACCTTGGTATTACTAATACCTTGTTTGTTTTGAGAGATGGGGAGGGTATTACTAATACCTTGATATTACTAATACCCTTGAGGAGGGGATTCATAGTGAGGAGGTAGAGATGGTATTAGAAAAATAGTGAGGGGATTAGAAATTTTTTTATTTATTTTTATTTTTTATATATTGGGAACTTTTTAAAAAATATTAATGTTTAATTTTTATATTTTTTTATTTGTTTTATTATTTTATATAAAAATAATTTAACAATTCCTCACTATTAACCCCCTCACTATCAATCCCCTTATTATTAATCCCCTCACTATCAATCCCCCTCACTAACAATTCCCTCACTATTAATCTCCTCACTATCAATTCCCTCCATTCTATCTCTGAAAACAAACAACCCTCACTAACAATCCCCTCACTATTAATCCCCTCACTATCAATCCCCTCCATTCTATCTCTGGAAACAAACGGCGCCTAAGAGTAATATTAGACATCTAAACGTTTTATTAAAATTTTTATTAAATATTTTACATGAGTGTGTGACTCATATGAGATCTACATGGTATGGATACCACACTTATATGAGATATTTGGTAGAACGAGTAATGCTAGAGACACCAAATGTTTTACCAAATGTCTCACATAGGCAATGTTTTGAAAACTGAACCGGTGAGCGAACCGAAAAAGGGACTCGGTAGACGGGTCACTGGTTTGATTGTCGGGTTAAAGCGGTTGAACCGTGACGTCATAATTAATATTATATAATTAAAAATATAATTATAAATTTTAAATAAATAAAAATATATATAATTACTGAAATAAAAAAAAAAGTATTGCATAATATTTACTAATAATATTTAATAAAGTCATAATTGATATTAATAATAAAAAAAGCCACTAGTTTTAAAGAAATTAAAAGATTTTAACATTACCTTCAAACAAATTAATTAAATGCTAGATTTAATTTTGTAAGGAAATGAAATTTTCAACTCTCCCTCCAATCAAATATGATTCAAACAATTTGATTGAATCCCACATTGAATTTTTAGGTTCTCTTTGAACAATTTTTTTCTTATAACTAGGAATAGACTTTCATAATTTCTTCGAACTTCCAATGAGACTCCTCCTCATGAGAGGAGACTCTTGAAATAAAATTTTTTAGTCAAAATTTTGTTATATATATTATATATATATATATATATATAAATATATAAGAAAGAAAGAAAGAAAGCAAAAAAAAAAAAAAGACCAGGTTGGTCCAGAACCAGCACCAGTTCACCAGTTTTCCTAGTTGAACCACTAGTTTTTCTGGTTTTTACAAATAAGGCCAGTTTTTGGCCTAGTCCGGGTTTTGAGGATTTTTTGGACCGGAAGAAGGGCCGATTCTTGGTTCAACCGATCGCGCTGGTCCGGGTTTGAGAACCTTGCACATAGGTGTAGGACTCACATGAGAGCTACATAGTATGAGTCCGACACCCATGTGAGATATTTGGTAAAAAATTTAATAAAACTTTTGAAATCTCTAACATTTTTCTTGGTAGAACTCACGTAAGACCCACATGGGTGTGGGACCCATACGTAGGGTTGCAAACGAACTAAGTTGTTTGACTCGTTTAAAACCTGTTTAAACTCAACTTATTTACTAAATGAACATGCTCGATTTTTAGGCTCGTTTATTAATTGAGTCAAGTTCGAGTAGTTCTAAACTCGGCTCGATAAGGCTCGTGAATATAAAAATAAATATTTATTTATTTATTTTTAATAATATATCAAATAAATTTTCAATAATTTATTTTATTTTTCTATTTATGTTTGGTGTTTATATAAATCTATATAATAAGGGAGAAGAGTTTTTGAAAATGTGTAATTTATCTTAGAGATACATTTTGATCCAATGGTTTAAATTGTCTCATCTAAACTTCAATGGTTGAGATGTTTCCATTTCCCGCCCAAATGCTCTTTGAGCATCAATGGTTCAGATCAATTACGATCAAGATCTAATGGTCCAAAATGTAAATTGAAGAAAATCTCTCTCTCTCTCTCTCTCTCTCTCTCTCTCTCAGCCTGTATCGGAGCCCATCTCGTATGACGACCACCGACCATCGCGATGCCGACGACCACTGACCACCTCTCCTCTGTGTGTCATCCTCTCTCGACGACACCACCGACCACCTCCTCTCCTCTCTCCTCTCTCCTCTTTCGTCTCTCTCCCCTTGCAAGGTAAACTAGAACTTCCAACTTTTACAATTCATGATGTTTTTGTGGGTTTGGTTGTAAAGTTGCAATTCATGATATTTTTTTGCTTCAATCTGAATATTTTTGTGGGTTTGTAAATTTGAATCAAGATATTTTTGTTGAATCTGGATATTTTTGACATATGGGTGTTTGGTTGGGTTGATTTTGAAATGAGAAATGAGTTTTCATTTTTGAAATAGATTTTGAATCTAGATATTTTCATTTTTAAAAAGTTTTGGGTCTGAAATGGGTTTAAGACCCTAAAATATTTTCTCTAAATTTACTACATTGCAAGGGTTGGGTCTTGGTTGATTACAAAACTAATCAACAACAGCATATAGTAGTACATGTCATTGGGAGTATATTTAGGAGTATCCAACATTACTCAATAAATACTTACCAGATCTAAGTATGTTGAGATGTTCAAAGTAATTGGAGAATGTCAAATTAAAGGGAAAATTTCCAATAAGTCTTACTTTTCCATGAAATGTCCGTTAAGTCTTATTAACACTTGAATCAACTCTTTTAACATAGTGCTAATATGATTGAAGAGGAAATTCTATGGGGAAAATAGGATTTAATTGGTCAAAACTAATTGATTATCAAGTTATCCTTTATGTTTACTTAACTTTCATTAGTTGTTAATGGATGCAGTTATATTGAATTTATTAACAGTATATTCTGTGTCATTTAGCAGGTTCATGTATAGTCTAGTGTATAAATTGTTTTCTTCTCATTATTAATTTTTGAAATACACATAAATGTTGATTAGTGTCAATAAATTCAGATATTATAGTCCAGTTATGTTGTTTTCTTCTCATTTAGCAAGTTCATATATTCGGTGTCATTTAGCAGGTTCATGTATAGTCCAGGTTCATGAAACCCCATATTTCACCTCCTTTCATTTCATATATATCTATGGGGTTATAATTTCTACTAGGTTTTGTTTGTTTTGATGTTTTGTGAAGTTTAAGGTGCCATTCATGGGTACTCTGTTTCATGAAATGAACTGTTTTGTTTTCATATCCCTATTATATAAAATAATGGGTATAAGCTAATATGTTGCATTTATTTTCCTAAGATTTAAATCGGAGAAAGAAAGAGAAACTTTTGTAGTGAAGAATAAACAAAAAGATATTTGTTTGGTCCTCTCACTTTCTTTTTCTCTCTCTATCTCTTTGAGGAACTTGTATGTGTGTTTAGCTAATATTTGTTTGGGTTCAGGAATTTGCTTACATACATTAATTATAAGTTTGATTGAATTAGTTGGAAATTCTATTAGGTAGTTTCAATTATATTCTTAGCAATAAAATTTGATGTTATTTGCCACTTTAACAACAAATTTAGTACATCACTAAATTTGTCTTTCTTGGGTTAATAAAAATCCCGGTGGTATAATTCCAAAGGGAATGGTTACCTTGTGCATATGATTTTTTGCTTCTTTTTTTTTTTTTTATAATTAAAAAAAAAAATTTCTATTAATAGCCATGCCTATGAGCATTATATCTTAATAAATACTACTCAATAATCATTTTTGGCACTTCAATTTCCCGTGGGATTGAATTGTGGAGGTGCTAATATGACATTTTTCTTTTCTTTTCTTTTCTTTTTTTTCCCTCTCTTGAAGGAATATTGCTTAAGATTGGCATAGTTATGCTTATGTTTCTTTTTAAAAGACATATTTATGAAAATGTCTATGTTACGGATGTGTTGTATAATCTTCGTAAGTGTGTTTGGATCATGGATTTTGATAGGATTATGAAAAGATAAAGGAAAAGAATGAGTGAAATGTGAATGGAATATAAACTAAATTATTTCTCTATTTTTCTTTTCCTTTCCAAATCTCTATCCAAATTCATGATTCAAACACAACGTTAGCATTAAAAGAAAGTAAGAATGCAATTCCAAACGTGATAAAATATTCAAATGAATGTTATCTTTTGTTGTCTTATTTGACATATGTAAGTCGTTAGTATTGCACTTTAATTCCATTTGTTGAATAAAAATATTTCAAGTAGCTCATAATGCTTTGAGTTTTATAGGTGAATGAAATTGCTATTCAAACCTCTCCATCATGGTATGTGCAAGATTTGAGTATGAACTGGTCACCAACACTATGACGCTCTAATTTTGACTATTCAAGCCTCTCCATCATGGTATGTACAACATTAGTTCTATGCGGCACATCAATGGTGTACCACACATTAAAGTAGGTGGTCCTAATAAAATTTTCAATTTTCTCCAAGTGATAGGTGCTTAAGACAATTTCAGTCTCATATTCAAGTTCGGAAAGTCTCGAATCTCTTATTCTATATGGTTTCACTTTAATTTTTATTTTTATTTTTGAGATTGCAGAGCACTAGCTGGTGTGCATTGTTTATTATTTATTTTAAATTTATTTTTTTGGTTGCAGAGCACTGGCTGATGTGCATTGTTTGTTATTTAATTTTGAATTCTATTTTCTGGATTGCATAATACTGACTGGTGTGCTTCATTTGGTGTTTGGTAATTTTATTTATTTATTGTAAAGTATTTGTATATGTACAGTAACTTTGGCTGGTATTATTTGGTAATGAATGAATAATGAAAACAAAATATTTTTTATTAAACAACAAATATATATAACTGTGCCTAGGGGTTGCTATTTTTAATTGAGTTCTGTAACATGTGTGATACCAGGAAAACTGTTGGAAGTGTTTTAAAAACAATAAATATACCTATGCCTAGGGGTTGTTATTTCTCAATGTCTTAGTTTTTGGTATGTTTTTCGATAAATTACATTTGTATTCAACTATATTTTGTTCTCAATAATTATTTACATCGTGCCTTTAGGGACGAGCATACCCCTTATTCTTCCATTTTTCCACTTCTCCTCTCATTATGAAAATCATTTAACACTAAGGTAAATGATGGGAAATGAGCATTGTTTTGAGGATTGCAAAAAGTCCTGAATTTATGGAAACTTTGACATATATTTAAGATTGCAAAATTCATACTTTTTCATAACTTGCTATTTCATGTAATGAATTCTTTTTTCATATGTTTGTTTGTTTGTTTGTTTGTGTAATATTAGATAATTTGATAAGTATGAAGGGATTGAATTAGCTTGAAATCAAGTAGAACTTCATGATTTCTAAGAAAGCCCTGAAGATCTAAAGAGGTATTGTGAAATTCATCTGTTGAAGACCTTGACTAGATTAAGTTGCTTTTGTTTATTAAACTCTATCTTTCATTATGTATGTGTTTGGGTTTCTCTTTCTTTTTTTGGGTTTGTGTTATGTTTCTTTTTTTGTGTTCTATTTCTTTTTTAATTTCCTTTTTTTGTGTTTTTCTTTTTCTTTTTTTCCTGTGCATTGTTGCCAATAAAATCTCACATTGTTGTGTTCAAAATACCACTTGAAATTTTGTTGAATGCTTCTTGAAGACTTTTTCTACAAATTAGTTTGGCCCCTCTTCATCTCCTCATTTCTCAACTAATTTTTAATAAACAAGCGTGAACACTCAAAATTTTGGCTCAGCTCATTTGCAACTCTATCCACATAGGACCCACATAGTGTGGGTTCCACACTTACATAAGACATTTAATAAAAAATTTAATAAATTTTTTAGAATCTTTTGCATTTTTCACAAATTGATGACAATAATTTTGACATATTTAATTGAGTAATACTACAGACCTCAAAACCTCTACCAAATTTAAGGAAAAGTTATTAGTTAATGTGACACATCAATCATAATTGATATACCCTCTCATGTTCATCAATTACTCAACACAAATTCTTGGCCACACCATTTCTACCAACCATAAGATCATTAGATGCACCACATAGCATTCAAGATTCTCCACTTTAAGGAATCTAATCAGCTTGTTGGATTTGTGAATTTTGAATTCACTTTTTATAAAATTAAAATTTTTTATTTTTCATATATATATTTTTTTGTTTTCATTGAATTTTTTTAACATTTTAAGTAATTTTTTTAATTTTTAGATACACCTTATAAAAATACACTTAAAAAGTATAATGCTTGTGAAAAAAAAATCTTTAAAAAACTCACTACATACCAAAAATATAAAAAAAAAACAAAAATTCAATACATTTTTCATATTCTTGTGTATTTATTGATTTTTTTAAAATATTTTACTTTTTAGATATATTTAAGTACGGTGTATCTAAAAATGTAAAAAAAATTATTTAAAATTTTAAAAATATTTACTAAAAATAAAAATAAAAATAAAAATAATAAAAAACTCAATTTTTAAAAAATTAAATTCAAAAAATTTAAACCAAATGATTCAACTACTTACTGATGAAGATTTACCCATGAATGCTTAATTGATCATATATATAGAATATGTTGTACATAAATTAAATATGAAATGAGATATAACTCTCTCACAAGAGACGAGGTCCATATGTATGAAACCCACATGTGGGGTATCACTCCTTACAAAAAGGTTGTCCTATTCTGCGTTTGATTTCTGTATGTCTACATTACTCATATATATACATATATATGAGCTCGTTTGGATTATGGGTTGACTTTTTGGTTTTTTTGCTATTTTAATCTGAGGTTAAAAAGTCTTCTGGGATAAATTTTTTGACTTTTTTAACTTTTTAAAAAAATAAAATAAAATGATTATACGTTAAATGTGACATTTTGTCAGATTTAATTAAAATAACTTATTTTATTTTATATGACTATTTTAATCCTAATAGAACATCTCAAACGAACACTATATTATGAAAATTGATTTGGGTGTTTATTTTTCTTCTGTATGTACCTGACAATGGCTCCGTTTGGTAGAGCTGTGGAAAAGTGATTATAACTTATAGTCTAACAGCTTATAGTTTATAATTGTGAACATAAGCTGATTTTTGACTTATAAATTAAGTTTTTTCTCCCCTACTCAAAGAATAAGTTGATTTTTGACTTATAAAAAATTATAATTTGTATTGTTAAGCTGAACTAAATACATCAAAATAGTTTAAATTAAACTAAAAATTGAAATAAATTGAAAATAAATCTTACTAAACAGGACCAATGAGAGAGAGAGAGAGAGAGAGAGAGAGAGAGAGAGAGAGAGAGAGAGAGAGAGAGGGGCATTAAGGGTGCATATGAAGAGAAGAGACACATGCACAGCACCCCAATGGAGTTTGAAGAAGAAAAAAATAAAAAAAAATTAGCATTGGAAGGGTCAGTGGTTCACATGTCAATCAAGATCTGCCCCATTGGACTCGAATTACTCCATTTACAAAAAGCACTACAAGACACCCTCTTGGCTGCCATGTGAATAGAGAGAGAGAGAGACTTGGCTCTAGTGAGTCCAACTCCAAGTTTGAATTCTAAACTGTCTCTCCTTGTATTCTGAACCTGTATACTATCATTCCTCCAAACAATGTGTTGGCATTGTTTAGTGCAATTTATAGAGTTAGTTTATAATATATATATATATATTTTTTGGTTGAGAGTTTGTCAACTTATTTGGTATAACTTAAAGTTTATGAAGTAGAAATATTGTTTGTCAATGTACTCATAAAACAATATATCATATTGTGAAGGTAATTTTGGAGTTAGAACTCAAAGAAACAAATATAAAAAATTAGTAATTAATTGGGTCATAAAAGATTGGATAGACGCATCTATTTTAAAAACATACTTGGATTGTCATGTCTAACACTAAAAACAATTCTAATATTTTTATTTCTAAAAGGAGTATTTTTAGAATAAACTCTTCTTTTTCTATTTTTTTCCTATAAAGTTGTAAAATCATTTCATTTGAGAGACAAATGATTTCATTTCCTCCCCCCAATCACCCAATCTAATAAATGGAACTCACAACCGAGAGAAAAGGATAAAAACGACTTAGCTTTCTTTCTAATTAATGTCAATCAACTAAAAATGATTAGGTGGATCCATAGGGGAATGAGATAAATACATAATTTTTCATTAATCAAATCAAATTGACATGGAATGATTGGAGATTTGGAGTTTTCCATTGATATTGCACTTCAAATTAACAACCTAGCTACCCTCCACACATAATTTTCAAAACATAAAATACATTTGCAATTAAAATTTGTGTGTAGAAAACAATAGCCGACCAGTTCTATCAACTTTATTTTTACCCCACAATTTGCGGCCAATTCAATGATATTATTAGTTTATACTGTTTTAATTGTTACTATTATTCATGTTGGCATGACACCGCGGAGAGGGGGTTAAATCATAAAAAAACATAAAGGGAAGGAACCAAAAGAATATGAAAATATCAAGCGATGACGTGGAAAAGTCACTGTTTGGTATTTCTTGTATTTCTCCATTCATTTATTTTGTTACTTGTATGCTTTATAGTATCTTTTCATACCCCTATTGCCGCATACAGTACGACTCTTCTTCTCCTACATGATTTGTTACTTTTTTGATTTATTCGGTATGGGATTTTTTTTTTTTTGGGGGGACACCTAGTCGTTTATTTATAAATTACCCCCTATTCACATGAAAAATAGTGGCAATTTCCAAAAAAAGAAAAGAGAAAGAAAAAGAAAAAGAAAAGTGAGACTAATTAGATTACATAATTGCATTTTTAATAGAATCTTTTTAAGGCAAGTTTTGAATCAAATAAATCTTATTAGTGCAATTTTGCAAATAACACTTGCATCAAAATACATAAAACATTTGCACAAAAATAAATAAATAAATAAAGAACAAGAAAAAGACAACTAATTATCTATTCATAATAAAATTTGAATTTCTAGGGTTACTTGAGCTTGAGAAACTTTGTCTAAACTTTAACTAAATTTGATTTCAGTTTTGCAAAAAATTTAGCACAAGTCAAAACTCCAACTTAAAATTATATTGCTCAAATTCTAAGATTTTGTAAATTAAACTTGTGTTACTCAAGTTGCGACATTCGTGTTGCAAGACTACTAGCAGCCTTAAACTCAATTAACCAAATAGAACCCTTAATAAGAAAGTTGCATTAAGACGAAGTATAGAAAATTTAAAATCAATCTACAAAATCAACAAAATTGAATGGTTGCACTCCACATTTGAAACCAATTATTGAAACAAAGGCATGAAAACTGGTCGATGGGCCCTTGACCACGATCCTATTACTCCCCACGTCCCCACACACACACACACACACGAAAAACTTCTATCCCAAATGAAGAAGAA
Organism: Camellia lanceoleosa; assembly: GCA_025200525.1. Taxonomy (NCBI): domain Eukaryota; kingdom Viridiplantae; phylum Streptophyta; class Magnoliopsida; order Ericales; family Theaceae; genus Camellia; species Camellia lanceoleosa. The sequence goes on from CM045758.1 coordinate 204,987,088, forward strand.
GGGCAATGTTACAATGTATGTTGTATTAAAAACCAAAAGAGAGACTATGTAGAGAGTCTTCACCCATATATATGCTCTTTGCTTTGCTATTGCTTTTGGTTTGTGCCGTACACAAAGGGATTGTACTATATGATAGAGTCCTATCAGTAGGTAAACATATTGGTGATTATAACAAGACACTAATTGATTTGTCATGTAATTTCCCCAGTTGATCACTTCTACTCTCATTTTGTTTTTTGACTTTTGTTGAAGGAGATGTGGGGTTTTCTTGGTGTGGCACAAAAAGTTGGGTTAGATGGGGACTTGAAGGCAAGTTTGGATCTATGGGGAGATCCTTGGAAAGGGATTTGACACACACAAAAAAAAAAAGAAAAGAAAAAAAGATAACAATACCCATTGCATTTTAAAGAAAAATTACCTAACATTTTTTTAAATATATTTTTTAATTTTTCATTCAACATATGGCATATGCTTTGACATGCATGTATTTTATGAAAAAAGAATCTTTCAGTTGAAAAACAACGTCAATGAAAGTGTAATTGTGCACTATTCTACGGTAAAATTATTACTCTATGAATTTTTCATCTGTCATTTAACAAATGAACTTTCGATGCCATTTGTGATTAAGTCGGTCAACTAATTTAATTATATTTTTATTAAGGGTAACGTTTACATTTTTAGTTTATATTTACAAAAATTTTATAAACTGATTTTTGTTTATTTTTAGAAAAACATAAACTACAAACGTGTTTGGTAATTGACAAAATGTTTAAAAAATTTTAAAAATATAAAAAAGAATAAGAAATGTCAAGTGGTGACAAGTGACGGCGGAAGACGGTGGTGGAAAGTGGTGACGGTGGGTGGCGGGTAGTGGGTGGTAGCGGATGGGTGGTGGGTAGTGGGTGGGTGGGTGGGTGGTGGGTGGTGGTGGTGGTGTGGTGGCAGTGGGTGGTGGCGAGGTGGGTGGTGGGTGGTGGTAGTGGTGGCGGCGGTGGCGGGTGGCGGGTGGTGGTGGTAGATGGGTAGCGGATGGGTGGTGGTGATGGCAGGTTGGTGGCGGGTGGGTGGTGGTGGTGGTAACGAATGGATGGTGGTGGTGGTGGTGGTGGTTGCTGCGGTGGGTGCTTGTGGTAGGTGGGTGGCGGATGGCTGGTGGTGGTGGGTTGTAACGTCCCCAGCACCAAGTGATATTGTCTGCTTTAGGCCGGGTCATTGCCGAAGCATCACCTTGGCTTCTCACGATTTTGTTTTCCCCTGGAAAAGGCCTCACTTGAGGACGGGAGGTTTGTTGGCGTATAAGGCACTACCTCCTCTCCAACCTAATCGATGTGGGATTCGCCTTAAGGAGCAGTATGCTAGGGCGCACTCTCCCCCTTATGGACTCAGCGTCCTCGCTGAGGAACGTCGAGGTTTGCCCCACCACCGACACTGGCTCTGATACCACTGTAACGTCCTAAGCACCAAGTGATATTGTCCGCTTTAGGCTGGGTTATTGCCGAAGCATCACCTCGGCTCCTCACGGTTTTGTTTTCCCCTGGAAAAGGCCTCACTTGGAAAAGACCTCCCTCCCCCAAGTGAAGCCTTTTCGAGGGAAAAACAAAACCGTGAGGAGCCGAGATGATGTTTCAAGAATAACAATACTTAACATGCATAATATCACATGGGTGGCGGCGGGTAGGTGGTGGTGGGGAGTGGGTAGTGGGTGGTGGCGGCGAAAAACGGTGGTGGAAAATGGTGGCGAGTGGTGGCTAGTATTGGGTCTCAAAACTCAAAACGAAAACACATTTTTTGGCCAAATTTATAAACTAAGACCATTAATTTGTAAATAAAAAATTTACCAAATAAATTTTTATTTAAATTTTTAAAATTTTTGTAAATATAAACAAAAAATTAAAAACGTAAGTGTTACCAAACGGCACCTAAATAATCTGTTTTTAACTTACAATCATACAACTCACGGAAATTTTGCCGACGAAGGAAACTGATTTGAACCAAGTGAACCAAAAAAAAAAAAAAAAAAAAAAAACAAACAAACAAATGAAAGAATGAACCAATAAAATAAAATAAAAAAAGAGTCCTGGATTCTCAGAAGAAAAAAGTTTAGAATTTATAATGAAAAGTCAAGATTTATTAATTCCCACGTCAACAAGTTTATACGTACATTCTAATTTCTAAATTTAAGAGTAATTTGAGATGTTTTAAATAAATATATTTTTAAATTTTTTATAAAAAAATATATATATAAAAAAATAAAAAGAAGATGTTGATTGATGTGATCTAATGTATACAAAAAAAAAAAAGTGCACTTTTTAATACATACCAAACACTTACTTAAAATTTTGACTACTTTTTTAGACTTTCTTAAGTTATGTGGTTATCGTTTATTTTTAAAATTTTTCTATATATTGTTCATAAAAGAAATTAGAGTAATATTTTTTAGGATAAATTGTAAATACACCCTTTGAGATTTATTTAAAATACAAATTGCCCCTGTGGTTTAGAAAATTACAAATACTTCTTTGTTAGTATTTTTTATTTAACAAAATTAACTAAAAAAATGAAATTTATAATTGCTCTCCTATATAATAATAAAATTACTTAAATTATTAACTGAAATATATTTCTAACATCATTAAAAACTATTAATTGACTTGATGATTTATTAATAAAAGGGGCGATTTGTTATGAAATTAGAAACCTCAGGGGCGGAATGTAATTTTCAAAATTACAGTAGGCGATTCATATTTTAATCAAATCTCAGGAGGTATATTTGTAATTTATCCTATTTTTAAAATTAGACTATTAATTTTTTCGATCATAAGAGAAACTCAAACATTTTTAAAAATAAAATCTAGAGAGATGAACAATTATTTATTTTTTTGTTTTGTTTTGTTTTGTCATTTTATTTTGAAAAATACTAGACTAACAATTTAGAGCTCGTTTGGGATATTGGTTGATTTTTTGATTTTTTCACTATTTTAGTCTGGGACTAAAAAATCTCGTTTGAGATAGGTTTTTTGACATTTTTGACTTTTGTGAGAGAAAAAATAAAATGATTGTGTTGAATGTGACATTTTGTCTTATTTAGCTAAAATTGCCTATTTTGTCTTTTTTTTTTTTTTTTTTTTTTGAATATAGCCTATTTTGTCTTTTATGGTTATTTTAGTCCAAATATTCTTCTCAAACAAGCTTTTAAACTCTTAAATTTACCTATAATGATATGACAAGAGAGACAGATCTTACCCCATTAAAGCCTCATTTGAGAACATGTTATTTTAATAATTTTTTGACTTTTTTGCTAAAATATGAGGTAACAAAATTATCATGTTTGGAATGACTTTTTAATTTTTTACGAAAAAATATGCAAAAAGTAAAAAGAAATTTTTTTTTTTTGACTTTTTATTATAGGTTTTAAATTTTTTGACTTTCATAAAATACTCGCATGTCAAACAAGACTGAAGTGTACCGTAAATAAAAATTAATATAAATCACGTCAAATCGTTGCGGGTGTGAGAGATTTTTTTTTTTCCTTAAACATTTTTGTTTTGTTTTAAGAGAAAATTACACCATAGTGGGTCAATAAAAATTAATTACAAAGAAATGATAAATATTATAAAAATTATAAAATTTACCATGAATTGTAATAATTTTTTACTATACCACTAACCAGTGATTTGCCCTTGTTTTAATGGTCTGTGGGTGTGGGGTAGAAGGAGGATAGGGATGTGTGAATGATATAGGATAGGGGAGTGGGATGATGATCAAAAAGTGGTGCACGAAACTGCGGAAATGGGTGCATACATCACATTAGGCTGAAAAAGGTTTCAATATAATAAGTGTAGAGAGGGAGAGAGAGAGAGAGAGAGCATGGGGTATTAGGAGGAATGTCTACCCACACGTACTCATGCAGCTAATGCTTCATTAAATGTGTGATGTACAATTCTTCATCAACATAACAACACTCTCTCTCTCTCTCTATCCAGTTTGCACGAGGGCCTCCCTTTTGTACTCTTGTGCATTTCTGTTCCACAATTGCTATCCCTTCTCCATTGTTTCCTTCTAATTGTTATTGGCAACACATACATACATTTTTTAGTTATGTAAGTATATTGTGGAAACCCAATGGACCTCCATCTCATATCGTTCTGTGATGAAATTACACTTTATTACATTAGTTGACTAATTCTTTTAAATTAGCATAAAGACTTTTCTTAAGGGAAAAACAAAACTATGAGGATATGTTCAAAGCAGATAATATTGTGCTAATGGGGGGTTGGCTGCTTCATTTCGCTTCGTCTGTGAAAACTCCCTTCTCAGGAAGCCAGTCAATTGGGTATTTATTTGGGAGCCCAATGGGTGTCTATCTTATATTGCTCCGTGAAAAAATCACATTTCACTACATAAGTTGACTAACTCTTTCAAATTAGCACAATGCCTTTTCCTAAGAAAAGAATAAAACCGTGAGAGTACGTTTAAAGCGGACAATATTGTGCTAATAGGGAGTTAACTACTTTATATATATATATATATATTAAAAATTATGTTTGTGGGGGCCAAGTAAAAATAACTTCTAATCAACAAATAGAGCAACCAAGTCCATTTTTGATGGGACCGATTTAGTCAAAACTTATTAGACTCAAACAAGTCATTGTCGAGTAAGTATAAATAGGTAGAAGAGTATTTTGAGTTAAGGGCACTTGTACCAAGCGTCTGAGTCGAGTATATTAAGTAAGTCAGCATAGTCTCATCAGGTAGGCCCATCTGTCTCTTTCTAAAAAGTATAGTAAGGAGATGGACCCTGACAGAGTGATGACAAAAGACTAAGCTACATGAAGGAAAATATGAGGGAGAGGCTAAAGGAGGAGGTGTATTTCAAAAAACTTGCACTCTAAGAAACAAAAGACTCTACTTTCTAAAGAAACCACCTTACTTGTCGGAGTGCTAATTCTAGAACCATTGACCGAATTTTTTTTTTCTATTTTAGGTGACATTTCAAGGGCTTATTTGAATTAAATGAGTATTTCAAAACCACTCCCCCACAATATTTATTAATTGGACAGGTTTAATTACTCCTTATACACTTTTTTTTTTGAAAGCCAGGAGGTTAATTTTTATCAAAAACAACTATTGATTATTTCTCTCATATTATAAACTATTTTTTAGTTTGATTGTTGTGTTTTTATAATTATTAAACTGTAATGGTTTCAACATAATTATCAATCACACATATGGAGGAAATTATTACATGGTATGAAGACCACAACAGCCCCGTTTGGTAGAGCTGTGGGAAACAGCTTATAGTTTATGCCTAAACAGCTTATAGCTTATAACTTTCAGCTTAAGCTGATTTCCAACTTATTCTTGAAGCATCTCCTGCCCCACTTAAAGAATAAATTGATTTCTGACTTCCAAAAAGCTATAAGCTATAAGCTATAAGATAAACCAAACACATCAAAATAGCTTAAATTAAGCTGAAAGCTGGAATAAGCTGATTATAAGCTGTGCCAAACAGGACCAACGTATGTGTGGTTGACAAGTTATTGGCGCAATAGATGTAACTTGGGGCATGTAGGTGTACTCTCTCTAAATCTTAGTTCAACTCTCATTAGATACTATTAATTTCTCGGGGCCACTTTTGCAAGCTCTGTCTAAGATTTATTTGATCCACATAGATAGCATTTTGCATGGGTCCGATTAGTCAAAATATGCATAAACTAATCTGAACATCTAATCATACAAAAATAAAAATAAAAGACTTATTGAGTAGCTTGATTGGTATCAATAGTAAACTTCAAATATGTCATACTGTGTAAGAAAGAAAAATAAAATTCGGTGTCATTGGTAAAGTTGTATTTTTTTGGGAGAGGTACTATAGATCTCACAATAGAACCTTCCCTCCGAGTCGCTCACCTAAATAAAAAATAAATAAAAAAATTCGATTCTTTTATCAATTACAGAGAATCCAATATTTTTTAGAATAGAGAACCTTTTATTATATATTTTTGCATGAAATTTTGCTCCATCCTTGCTGGTTCCACTTTTGTTGATTTGTCTTATCTTGCAAATGAACTCTCTCACTCGTTGATAAGAGCCAGCCTTGTCCAATAGGTGAGATGGCATCACTTAATGGACAAAGATAAATGAGTGGGGAGTTCTTTCACACGAGTGAGTTTCAGTGGCCAATCTTATAAAAATGCATATAGACATCTCATCATGTATTATTTAATAATTATCATTAGATAGAAATAGATGTTGCATGTTGCAACCACACCAATTATGACTTTTCTCTTTCATTTTTAATTTTAGGTCTTGTCAAACATTACAACAAAACAATCATTCAATTTATATTCATTACTTAGATGAGGATGAGGATGAGAATGTTGTTGTGTTGCAATTTTTCTTTTCTCTACAGTTATGAGGAAGTTGACATTACATGAGTATTTGTAGCGGACACGCTAACTACACGTGTGTGATGATTAGTAATAAAGAAAAATTACAAATCAATTGAAAGACCAGAATAAATTATAAAATTATGAAAAAATTTATTACTTCAATTATTAAAATTGATGAGTTTTACCTTTGATTTATAATATTTTTTATTTCAATTTCCTGCAATAATAAGTTAATTTGAATTGTTTGATCAATTATATTTGAGCAGGGATTTAGAAAAAGAAAGGAAAAAAGTGCATAAAATTAGGTGAAATATAAGTATATTTTATTTACATTTCACATACTTTTTCTCTTTTTCTTTTCAAATCTCTTTTTAAATCTCTCAACCAAATATAACGTAAAAGCGTTAGACTCCGACAATCTTAATTCAAGTATTATAGAAGTGCAACAATTAGCCAAACAGCTCAACAAAAAATAAGAAAGAAATAAGCAATATAAAAAAAATATTTCCATAATAAAAGTAAAATTATCAATATTTACATTTAACAAATATTAACTCCCTAAATTCCAATTTTTTTTTTTTAAAAAAAAAAAAACTACTTAGCTAACAAAAAAAAATATACCTAGATAGCTAACTGAATTAGTTCAATTGATTTCTCCTATTATACCAACTACCAGTGTGAACTCAATAAATAAATAAATTAAAAAAAGAAAAAGAAAAAGAAAAAGAAACTTGATGAGAATTGAGATCCTAACCCATAATAAAGATTTCGTGGACCACAGAGTACATGTCCTGCCAAAGGAACTCTCTATCAGACTCAGTCCATCACACCGCTAGGCCGCAAGCAAGGGCAGTGGACTTGACACAGAGATAGGTCGGGGACCCTCCTATGCTTTTCCCATTTATTATTAAGCTCAGACTGAAATAAATGAAAACAAGTTTGTGAATAATTAAAAAAAAGAAAAAAAAAAGAAAGATGAAGAACAATGAATGAAGGCAAGGTTGAGAGATGATGCAAACAAAAAGAAGCTACTTTGGACCTAATGGGTCAATTAATATACAGATTCTTTTATCTTGTGTATTTTTTGTGGATTGTGTGGATGCTATCACATCCCTGTACTAGGATTTAATGTCATCTTATTTTTCTTTAATTATAAGATTCTATTTAATTTATGAATTTGAATAAAAATTTAAAAATAAAAAGAGAAAAAAAAAATATTTGAAATATAATTATATTTTATTCACATTTTTCATATCTTTTTTCTTTAAAATTCCTGTTTAAATTTATAAACCAAAGACAACTTAAAAATCAATTTTTTCCAATAACATCGAAATTACAGCTTCTTAATAGATCGCAAAACACTTCCGCAAATTCTGATAATTGTTAAATTTTATACTAAATTTGACATAAGATTTGACGTAAAAAATTTGACGATGGCTTTCGTCTCCATCTCTTTAAAGATGCAAATTGAAGTCACAGTTGTATCTTATGGTAGATTCAATACAAATTTAACTCGTGATCTGTATCGTTTACTTATTCGAGTAAATGAAAACATTTTTGAAGGACTTGACAGACAATCTTGCTTACTACTTGAAACCTATCTTTTGAAAAATAAATAAATTTTTTAATATGGATTGGGCAAAGAAACCCCCATAAAAAAATAAAAATAAACTTATTCTTCAAAGTATTTCCAAGTAAGAACCTTTCATTTCCCTGGCTTTCTAGGCACCAAGGATTATTTAGAGTGTTTTTTTTTTAAAATTTTTTAAAGTAGTATATTGTGTGGTTGAGATTTAATACTAAAAAATTAATGTAACTTGTCATTAAATCTCAACTACACAATGTACTATTTTAAAAAAAAAAAATTTAAAAAAAATTCTAAAGAATCCTCGCTCCTTTCTGGGGGCTAAAACTCGGCACTGGCAGGTAGTGTATGCATTTAAGAGTCCTCCTAGGGACTATCTGTATATAATTGTTTTTTTAATTGATGAAACTGTCTAGAGACTCTCAATTTCAGATAAAAACAGAAAAAGAAAATGCCAGTGCGATTATTTCCAACTCCACACCGTCTGGTTTCAATTTCCAGTATTCACTTTTTATAGAAAATTTTATTTTTTTGTTTTTCATATTTTTTTTTTATTTTTATTGAATTTTTTTAATATTTTAAATATTTTTTTAAAATTTTGAAACACATTTAACATAAATACACTTAAAAAGTATAATATTTATAAAAAAAATCTTTTAAAAATTTACTAAATACCAAAAATACAAAAGAATGTAAAAATTCAATATAATTTTTGTATTTTTGTGTATTTATTAATTTTTTAAAATATTTTTTTATAAATATTTTACTATTTAGATACATCTAAGTAAGGTACATCTAAAAAAGTAAAAAAAAAATTACTTAAAATTTTAAAAATATTCACTAAAAATTAAAAAAAATAGAAAAATAAAAAATTCAATTTCTAAAAACTGAATTTAAAAAGCTGAAATCAAACAATACATTGTACTATTATACAAAGTTGTTTGGTGTAAGTTTTTTATAAATTAAAATTTTAATAGATTTTTTTTTTCTAATATCTCAATAATTAACATTTTAAATTTATTTAAATTATTTTTACCTCATAAACTCTCAATACAAAAAATATAACAAATGTTCAGAGCATCTTGCCTAGTTGTCCATTAAGTGTTGTTTGGCAAGTTAGTTTGTAGCTAAAATAGTTACAAAAGACAAAATACGTTATTTTAGCCACAACAAACAAAACATCACATCAAATCCATAATCGTTACACTATTCTCTCAAAAAAAAAGTTAAAAAGTCAAAAAATCCTACCCAAACCAAACTTTTTAATCCATGCTAAAAAAATAAAAAAATTAAAAAGTCAACTCACTTCCCAAACGTAGGAACTATCTTCTGAGACACTCGCAAGGTCAAAATTTAATATAAAAATTCACTAATAACAAAAAAAAAAAAAAACAAAAAACAAAAAACTATTGTAACAAACAGGACATGACACAGAACACTACTCTTAAAAGGAGATTATATCAATAAGATAATGTCTGTGTTTGTTATTTAGCTGTGAGGTCTTATCCTATAATAACTTTTAATATTATTGAGAGAGAGAGAGAGAGAGAGAGAGAGAGAGAGAGAGGTGGGTGGGTAGCCCATATCATATGATGATTGAATGCACGTGTGGTACGTCGAATCCACGTGCACTCGTTTTATTCATTGAACTGATTGACTTTTGTTTCTTTGCTTTTTCTTATGCATTTTTTTTTTTTTTAAATTAAAATTTTCATACCTCCCATTTTTCTTTGGTTTCTTTCTGTCTGGTGCAACTCTGTTTCTCTCTCCGCATTTGAATTATAATAACAATTTATAATAATTGGTTTAGGATTTTAATTGAATAATCCAAGTATAATTTGAAAATTTTTAAAATATATAATTTAAATTATCTTTTTTTGTTATATTTCGTGATATGTTTTAAGATATTTTAACAATTAATGACAATTTTTTATTTATTTTTGTGTGTATTTGAATTTTGGGGATTAAAGCACAACTGAATTTCTTTTAAGTTAAAATTAAATCTACAAATCAAAAATTAAATCTTGAACGTGGGCAAATCAGATCAGGCTTTGGGTTTGCAAAGATCTTTTCACACATTGGTAGGGTGAGTCATAAAATCCAATCAGACCAACTACTCCTAGTTACTTTAATATCTCATTTGGTTAAGACCCATTTTCTTAAGAAATAGAGAGGGAAAGTTTGAGGGTGTGATTTGAAATATTCTAAATAAATATATTTTTTACTTTTTTATTAAAAAAATATGTAAAAAAATAGAGAAAGTGATTAAAAAAATAGAGAAAAGATATTGATAGATGTTGATTGATATGATCCAAATAAGAGTATGTAATTAAAAAAAAGTATACTTTTTTAGTTTATCTCAAACACATACTAAATCTACTATTTTTATTTTTATATACTATTGATCTTAATTATTCAGAACCAACTTGCTTAGGGTTCGTTTGGGATGTGGATTGCCTTTTTGGCTTTTTAATTATTTTAGTATAAGGTTAAAAAGTTTCGTTTATGATGAAATTTTTGACTTTTTTTACTTTTGTGAGACAAAAAATATAATGATTATGGATTGAATGTGATATTTTATTTTATTAGACTATTTTTTTTTTCTTTTTTCTTTCGAAAATAGCCAAAATACTTTTAAAAAATTATGCCAAACGAGCTCTTAGTTTAATTGGCTATTTTTCTATGAAGCCAATAAAGATTGACAATATTTTCCCAAATTATGGCTCTTAATATTTTTTTACTATTATAAAGGTTTATTTTGGATTATTTTGGAAATTAGGTTAAAAGTTAGGCTTGGTTTGGTATCTTCAAAAAAAGATAAAAAGTCAAAAAATTACTAAAAAAGTTAAAAAGTTATAATTATTCACCAAAAAAAAATTATAAAAAATTTATTTTTACACAAAAAAGGTACCACTCATTCTGACGTGAGTTGCCTTTACCTGACTTTGGTGAGAACAAATTACACAAGCGGAGGCAAGTTTAAGGATGGTGTTGTTCGGTCCGTAGGGGCCATTACGGATCCCGTTTTGATAATTTGAACCGTTTAATTTGTAGAACTCGTCGAATACTATATAATTGAGAAAAATCACGTTGATCGGATATCGTTAACTACATGATCACATCAGTTTTGTATAAAAAAAATGGATGGCATTATTGTTAACGGTTGACAAAAAAAATAATCCGATCAGATATTTATCGATATCCAATCAATATGATTTTTTACAAATATATAGTACTCAACGAGTTCTATACATTGAATGTTTACGATTACCAAAACGAGACCCGTGATGGGCCCCCACGGGCCGAACATCATCATCCAATTCAATGTTCGAAAAGAAAGCAAGCATATCTTATATGCTAGTCTGCCCATTACTCTGCCCCCAGTGTACTTCCTATTCTTCTCTTCCTTCTCCTATATATTAAATTATATAATTTTTTAATACACATTTTTTTCATAAAAAGTCAAACAATTATCTTAAACAACCATATTTTCTCCCTAAACTTTTAGTCTAAAAAAGTCAAAAAGTGCACTTATTTAGAACATACCAAACAACCCCTTAGTTTTTTGAATTTGTTTTTTATTTTTATTTTTTAAAAATGTAAAAAAAAAGTAGAGAAATAATATGACTAAAAGAGATTAAAAGCCAAAAAGTTGCTCATCTTAGCCAAAAGAGGCCTTTGACAATACCCTTAAAAGTTAACTTTTAAATTTTTTGACTTTTTTAAGTAATATTGTTTCTTTACTTTTTTTTTTTTTTTTTTTGCATATTTTTTCAAAAAAAATTAAAAAATTAAAAAAATCAACTTTTAACCTATTTTTCAAAATAGGCCAAACTTTTTTCTTATGTTTGTGGATTGTGATTAATGTAATTCATTACATATTTATTAATAATCAGTTACTTATTAATAAAATAAAAGGTAAATTACATTGATACCTTCTGAGGTTTCTATTTAATATAAATCTTCTCATGTTTGAAAAATTACATTCCTCTCACTGAGATTTGTAATTTTATTACAAATTATCTCATAGATTGCTGATGTCATAGCCACAATTTTCTAAGGCACCGTTTGGGAAGCCAAAAAGCCAGGCTTTTTGGCTATTTTAGCCACAAAAGACGAAATAGGCTTTTTTAGCCACAAAAAATAAAACATCACATCCAACCCATTATCATTACACTCCCCTCTCACAAAAACAGTCAAAAAAGCTAAAAAGCCAAAAAGCCTTTCCCAAACCAAACTTTTAAGCCCAGGCTAAAATAGCCAAAAAAGCCAAAAAGTCAAAAAGCCAACCCACTTCCCAAACGGAGGCTAAAGTAAATTACATTGATAACCCTGAGGTTTCTGTCCTGACATTTTAAAAATTACATTCCCCTCCTTGAGATTTGTAATCTCATTACATATTACCTCATGGATTGTTGGTGTTATGCCCACAATTTTCTAGGGTAAATTACACTGACACCCCCGAGGTTTCTGTTTAATACAAATTCTCTCATCATGTTTGAAAAATTACGTACCCCTCCATGTGGTTTGTAATTTCATTACAAATTGTCTCATAAATTGCTGATGTCATGCTCTAAAATTTTCTAAATGACTATTTTATCATTTTTCCTACCATTTTTTCTTCTTATCATCATGACTACATTTTACAACTTTTTATCATTAAATTCTATCTGAACATATTCTTATTGAGTGGTAATATATAAACATAAATTTTATATAAAATTTCAAATACAATGATATAATTTAATGGTGACCTTTCACTTTAAAATAAAACACACCATAAAAATGATTTATATTTACAACAATATTACTATCACAACATTTTTATTATATTTTTTGTATAAATTGTTATATATGAATAGAATTTTTTATTTTTATTTCCAACATTATTTTTCTTTCTCTTATATTCACACACATTTATTATAGTATTACCAAATATCGTAATTTACATTTATTACAATATTACTGAGTTTTTGTATTTATATATATATATATTTTTTTTGTGTTTGGTGAATTAAAAAAAAAATCACAAAATATATATTAAGCTCTCGTTTGCCAATTTTACATTTTAGTTAAAAAGTCAAAAAGTCACTATAAGTTGTCTTTCTACCTTTCTGTACATCTTTTCGTAAATAGTCAAAAAGTTACTAAAATAGTATATTTCCAAACGAAACTTTTGTTTGGCTAACTTTAGTTGGGCTAAAAAAGCACAAAAAGACAAATTGTCTAAATAAGTTAATAAGACAAAATGTTATATCTAAATCATAATCATTTTACTTTTTCTTTTACAAAAGTAAAAAAAAAAGTTAAAAAAAAAATCAAACAAAATGAACTTTTTAGTTCTAAGTTAAAAAAGTCTCCACTCAAAAAAGTCAATACCAAACGACAACTAAGTATATTTAGATTAGGTGTATCTAAATTTTTTTTTAAAAATACTTAAAATATTAAAAAAATAATAAAAAACTCAATTTTTTTTATGTGAGTTAAATAAAAAAAATGATTATTATTTTCTTTAAAATGACATAAATAAAATATCAATATTATTTTATATATATAAATATTAAAAGATAAATACGTCATTTTAAAATAGTAGGAGATAAATATAATTTTTCAAACATAAAAAATAAATTTATATTAAATAGAAACTTCACGGGCGTCAATGTAATTTGTCTTAAAATAAATTTAAAAAATGGGGTCAAATTGATCAGAGGAAATCCAGAGTAGCAAATAGAATCTGATGGTCATGGTCATGGTCATGGTCGGACCTACCTAGCTAGCTAGCTATCCCCTGCAAACCTAAAGTGTCAGTTCTTACAACAAGAAAGACAATACTTACTTACTGCTGGTAAAATCAAAACCCCACTACCCTTCCTATCTCAACGGCCAACCGTAGCAGTAACTGTGTTCTTTCATTTTTACACATTTCACTGCTCTGGTAAAAATCGCAATCCCCCCCAACCACAATTCCTGTCTCTCATCTCAACTGTCATAACCATACTAGTGGTCACTGTATTCTTTCTTCTTTTAACTTTTTTGCTTTCACTCATTGTAATCACTGTGCTTGGTTACCAATTTTTCAAAACACTTTTCAGAAAATTCTATTTTCTTATTTTCCGTGTTTTTTTGTTTTTACTGAATTTTTTTAATATTTTAAGCAATTTTTTTGCTTTTTAAACATAACTAACATAAATACACCTAAAAAGTAAAAAAATTATAAAAAAAATCTTTTAAAAATTCACTAAATACCAAAAATACAAAAAAAATATAAGAATTCAGTACATTTTTTGTATTTCTATGTATTTATTCATTTTTTTAAATATTTTTTCATAAATTTTTTACTTTTTAGATACCTCTAACTAAGGTGCATCTAAAAAAATAAAAAAAAATGTTTAAAATTTAAAAAATATTCACTAAAAACAAAAGCATACAAAAACTAAAAAACTCAATTTTCAAAAACTTTAATCCAGAAAACTCAAACCAAACACACTGAATACTATTTCATACACTTTTTCCTGTCTCAGAAATGGTCTTGTAATAAGATATATTTTGTTATTTTTTTAAAAAGTTATTTTGAGAATTAATTATTTTAATTATTTTTTTTTATTAAAGACGTGTGCAAAAAAGGAAGAAGAATTAACTTTTATTTTTTAACAAAATTTTTATTTGATAAAAAAAACTATATTTATGAGTGGATGATAAATTTCCTTACAAAATCATCATTTAATTTTAGTTAAAAGTTGGTAACTAGTTTTTATCTTTCAAAAAAAACAAAACTTTGTTTAGTTAATGTACTTATTCCTTTATTCAAATTGATCTTCTGCCCTTTTGAATTTTTTGATTCAGAATGGAATCAAATTAAATCAAACCAACTCAACTTGAGAAATTTAAGTTGAGTTTGGTTTAGACCAACTACTATTGTATAAATTTGTTATTCATTAATTTTTTTTTACTATAATGTTAAAATTAAAGACATGTTATATACTCTATAATTATGTTTAACATTACCTACACACGACATTATCATAACCAAATATATTAAGACATAACTATATAATAAATAAAAGGATAAATTATACTTTGTATCTTTATATTTTGTATCAAATCTTATTTTGATCCCTATACATGAAATCATGACAGTCAATTCCATGCACTTCTGATAAATTCTATTTTGGTTTTTACACGTGAAATTGTGATAGTCAACCCATACAATTTTACTCAAATCCCACTTTAGTCTTTACACAAGTGTCAATATCTTTCTTCTGTAACTTCATTTTTAAATTTTTAACAAAATTCAATCATGTGACAAAAATGTCATTACGAAACGAGAATAAAAGAGGAAAATCATTCATATTTTTAAATCTTAATTGTTCACAATCCGCATTTTGTTTTAGCCTAATATAGTCATATTTTGATGTAAATTTTGGGATAAAGTATGTATTTGTGAAAAATGTAGATGATTTTCTTTTCTTATCCTCATATCGTAATTACATTCTTATTACACGATTAGATTTTATTAAAGATTTAAATAATTGAGTAACAGAAATGAGATATTGACACTTGTATAGGAATCAAAATGAGATTTGGCCAAAAGTACAGGGGGTTAATTGTCACAATTTCATGTACAGAGACTAAAGTGGGATTTGACCAGAAGTGTAGGGGTCAAAATGAAATTTGATACAAAATGTAATTTATCCTAAATAAAATTTTGTTAAAAAAAAACACACACACACACACAAATTAGGGAGTTGGTACGGGTTACCCGTCATGAGCCCAACAACTATATAGATTTGATTGGGTTTCATGGCTTTTGGACTGTCGGGTTTTTATTTTGGTAGATTATTGGGTCCGAATTGGCATGACATTTTGATAACTAGTTTATAAATACATTATTGTTGCGAAAAGAAAAAAAAAAAAAAAAAGTGGGTATACAACATCTTTTCACATCCTATGTAGATCTCCTAATATATTTTATTAAAATGTAGTCAGTCTTGCCTGTGTACATAACATTTCCTGTGCGGATTCATGTACAAGGTGAATAAACAAGTAAAATTTATTTTATGACAAACACCATTTTCTTCGAAATATATTTATGGTCTTTTTAGTGTCAAGATTGACTTTTACCAATCTTTTGTGACTAAAAATCTCATTAAGGCCTCGTTTGAAAATTCTCTTTTTTAGTCAAAAAGTCAAAAAGTTACTAAATTAGTCAAAAAGCCAACAATTCATACCAAAAAGTCAAAGATTCTCAATTCTCTCTACTTTTTGCATATCTTTTCGTAAAAAACCAAAAAGTCATCCCAAATATACTAATTTTTTTTTTAAACTCATATTTTAGTCAAATAACTAAAAAGTTACTAAATTAACCTGTTCCCTAACGAGACCTAATGGCAACACATGATGTCATAGCAATTATCATTATTTATTTTTTCAGTTTGCAGAAAACAGTCATTGATCAAAATTTACAATGCATGAATCAAGTCATATTTTAACACCTTTTTTCCTTGTTCAATCACGTCTGCCAAAGAACCTATACTGGCAGACATTAAAAAAAAATACACACATTGTTGATATTAAATTAATACCACCATTATAATCATGGTGAAATTTTTTAAGTTAAAAGTTGATAATCAAAAAGTAAAAATTAAAAATATTTATATTCTAGTTTTTAAATAATTAGTTTTTTCAACTTATTTAAACTATTTTTGTCTAATAAATTATAAGTAGAAGTTGTATCAAATAATCTGGTACAGACTTTCAAATCAAAATAACTTATAATCATCCTTCAAAAACTGTAACAAATAGTCCTTGTGTAATCCAAATGAGTAAAAAAAATTTAAAAATGAAAAAAAAATAAAAAAATGGAAGACAACAAAGATTGACATAAGTTTAAGTTTGAAATTATCAAATAGAAGGTACAGCTTGCCCAAAGTGTGCGCTTCCAACCAACATATTGCAAATGAATCTTAGGTTTTAGTTGGCTCCACTTTACAAGCTAGTACTACCCCACCCCTCCCACCACCCCCATGTGTTAAAGGTCCCCATTTCTCTTTGTTTTCATGCTTTGGTGCTTCTTGTTTTTGTTGTTGTTTCTTCCCTTCATGATCTCCTTTGTGTTCATCTAGTTTTTTCCCCTCTCCCTTCCCTTCGGCCCCTACATATGGTTTAATAAGTTTAAAAACATTGAAATCAATCACATAATCAAGCACTTACAGAATATACAAGAATTTTTTTTAAAAAAAATGAAATCCACGTATTAAGTGTTTCTTTTTTGTATTTGGTTTCAATGTTTGTAGCATAACTGCAAGAGGTTATCAAATGTCAAAAAGGGGTGGCGGAACCATGTGATTCCGGTGCATGCTTGGCCACAATAGGGATGATATATACTTAGCAATGGTGGGTGGGGCTTGTGTTTGGTTGGTCTCATGTCACAAACAACAATGGAAAGAAACAATCCCAATTGCATGTTACTCCCTCGTGGGGGAATATCAATCAAAATTGTCCTTCTTGTGCTATAATGGACAAATTGACTATTACCCGACTCCAACTGACTCTAACCTTACATATCGATATCAGTACTAACACAAAAGCATAATAAAACAATAATAAATTAAAAAAAAAGAAAAATTTCATCAATTTCTATCCTTAAAACAACTGGTATTGATGCATTCTATGTTGCATGCATTTCCCTACTGATATTTCTTTATCTGTTGAAATGAGCATTCAGCAATGGTGACAAAAAAAGATTTTTGGCATTTCAATTTTTAATTTTTTTTTTATCCCTTTCTTCATCACTGAAAATGAAATAACAGTATGTGCATAAGTGCGACGAAGCGTGCATTTGTCTTATTACTTGAACTCTACCAGGGAAATTGTATGGCACCCAGATTTAGGAAAAAAGTGGGGACCAAGATATAGAAAGAAAAAAAGAAAAAAGAAGTGTTTTTATGTAGCATAGAGAAGTAAAATTTTGAAACAACTCAGATTTCAGAATTGAGAGATTCAGATAAGTTATCTACAAGAATACATCCCTTGTTGTAGTAATTTTTAGAGACTGGTTTTCAACACTTGAATTTGGTTCATGGATTTGTTAGTCTGCTGTTCTGTTCACAACATTATTGAGCATTCAAGCTCATTATATTTTCTGTTGACTGTTATTGAGGAAAGACACATTCATAATAATTAATGGTCAATCTAGTAATTATTGTTTTCATTTCTACAGCTTCTGGAAGTTTGCCAAAATGTCACGAGAGTGTATTAATTTCTAGGGATTCTTGGGACGAACCATGAACCATAAATTTGAATATTCTGGACAATCGTTTTTGATACCGTGTTATCTGATACAGGTAGTTGGTAAGTGATTGCATATATCCTAAGGTCACTATGTTGGGACTGGTCTTAAAAAGGTTCCTCAATAGCAAAAAAATAAAGTACAACTATTTGCAAAAAAATCATTCACAAAAAAAAAAAAAAAAAAAAAAAAAAAAAAAAAAAAAAACAAACAAACAAACAAGAGGGTGTTAAACTTATCCTCCCTGTAGTTTAGAAAAAATATAATAATCTGACATAGTCCTCATTTGGTAAATATTTTGGAATTAAAAAAACACAAAAGGATAAAATAGACTATATAGGCCAATAAGATAAAATGTCACATCCAAATCATAATCATAATCATTATACTTTTTCTCTAAAAAAAAAAAAAAAAAAACCTAAAAACAAAAACCAAACCAGGCTAAAAAAGTTCAAACACAAAAAAGTTGGTTACCATAACCAATGCCAAACGAAGCTATAATTACATTTGTCACTATCCAAACCCGCCCCTATTGGTTTAGTGTCGTAACCGGACAGTAATCCTTGGATTACCAAAGGCCTCTTAAGACTTGACTTAAGATTAGGGGCTGCGGAAGTAATTATATAAAGAAATATACATAGTCCATCGAGCTATGCAGACATATATGGAACTGAAAATCTTAAACTTCATAAACATATGAGTGACGTCATAGGTACAGTATTTACATGTCACTATCAAGTACATATAAAAGGAGAACCTGTTCATAAAACAAAAGAAACAGTCTTATACATTCATATTGACATAGCTACAAAACATGACTTGATCTGGAACCTCTTCGTGAGGCGCAAAAGGTGGCTGACCAACACAAAAATACCCTAGGTATCATCTTAAACTTGATCACGAGCTTGCTCACCTATATAAATAATAAACAACTAGTGAGCGGAGGCTCAGTGAATAATAACAAAGTAAATGGGTAAATGAATGATGTCCCATAACTGTGGCTGAAACTGAAATTCACATTCGTATTCTTGTTCTGAGCATGTATACAAAAATCAGAGTTCTTGCTTAATCTTACGTATTACATCCATAAGTGCTGATAGATCTCATACAAAGTGGCTTAAACAATTTTTTTTTTGTAAATTTATATTTTCGTGTGAGTATTTTTTTTCTCTATATGATTTTTTTTTCCAATTTATTTTTTTCAGCTAAATTGATAATCAATATATATCTGTTAACTATCTTTGTTTTAGAAGTTGATTTGAAGGGGTTTTTTTTTTTGGGAGGGGGGGTGAATGTTTGTGTATTTTTTATATAGGTCTTGCTACATCCCCCTAAAAACATGCCCCCTAATCCCCCTAATTTCCTTAAAAAAAAAAAAAAAAAAAAAAAAATTCCTAAAAAAGAAATTAAGGGGATTAAGGGTGGGGAGTTTAGGGCTCCAAATCATTTCCTTTTATATTGTTGTTATTATTTCTTTTGATATATGTGAATTGATAATATAGTTATGAGTTTTTTTTTTTGGTCTTCTCTATAGAATAAGGCGTCTTATATTGTTCTTTATAATTTGACCATTTTTTGAATTTCTTAAACAAAATTTTCAAATTTTGTATTTGTAAAAAATTAAAAACATTTAATTGACTTGAATATTAATAAATAAAATTTTAAATAATGAACACTATTCCATAATTTATGGATTTCAAAAAAAAAAAATAATAATTAACACTCATATATGAAATAAGAAAACCTAAAATCACGTATTTTTTTTATTTTTCATTTTTAACTCTTTAAAACACTAACAACACTTTTTTATTTCCACAGCATTGTCTTTTTATATTTACAAAGATAAAAACACTATACCGGAGTTGCATAATAGTTAGTGGAAGTGGTGAGATTGTTTGGGTGGATTTTGAAAAGGTGAATATTAAAAGAATAATAGATAGTTTGGGTGATGAACTGATTTAGAAACTAATGTGTAGTTGAGATTAAGTGTGAATTTTACTATATAAAAATTGAATATGAATCATATATTGTTTTTTATATATAATTTTGGATACTTTTGTGTAACTATAAAAAATTATTGTAATCACTTGTTACTTATCATTTGATATATTATTGTTGTATTATCATAATAAATTTTATTATTAATGTCTATTATCAATGTAGTGGTGAGGCGTAACATGATAAATAAAAATATGTTTTGTTATTATTATTATTGATTATATATTTCTTTATTTACCTTTTACAATGTTCAAAAAATTAATTTATGTTTATTGTTAGTTTTTATAGATGAGAAGTCAAAAATAAATTTTAACAACATTCAAGTTATAACTAATTTGAGATTAAAAGGAAATTTCAAAGAAATTATAATTAAATAATAATTATTATTTAATTGAGCAAATAAATATCTTTAAATAAATATCTACACATATCTTTAAATAAATAGTTTTATTATTTATTTTAATACTTATTTGAGCAATGGAAAAAATATCTAGATTTTTATGCTTTTTCTTAGTCATTAAGCTAGCCCTATTTCATAGCTTATAAATTGATAACTTTGTCTCAATTTTCACCCCACATTTTCAACAGCCTAGGGAGAGGGTGAGAGGGTGAAAGTGTGATCAAAGGAAGTAGAGAAGAAGAAGAAGAAAAAAAAAAAAAAGGGTGACACTCAAAAAGGTAAGAACATACACCTCCTTTGTCTTTTCCAATTCTTTCACCATCTCCTTCTATTGTCTAATATGCCTCTTGTGTTGCAAATTAATGGTAAATAGGGTTTTTGGTGTATGTTGAAGTGTGGGTATGATCAATTGCCATTGTCTTGCAAATTTGTGAAATTAGGCATTCCTGCAACTTCCCTAATTTAAAATAAATATCAAATCTATTTAATTCTCAAATCTGAATTTATAGTAGGATATTTGGTGTGTTTAGAGCTTGTGATAATTTTATTAGCTCCTAATTGTGTGTTTTTAGGGCTTGGATAATTTATTGAAAAATTTGGTCCTGAGTCTCTTAAAAACAGTCCACTTTTAGCAATTTTATAAAATTCTATAAAAATCATCTCATGTGGGTTCTTCTGTCAAAATTTATAACTCTGAGTCCTCTTTTCAACAGATTTTATTTGAGTGAAAACCGTCGGGTAGATTAAGAGAAAAGCTAGTTTTCCCAAAAGGTGACAAATCTGGACAGGTTTTCGAATATAGTTTGTAGATGAATTTTTGGAGGGCTGTGCAACTTCTGAAAATTGGAACTGAAACTAGACATGTTTAATACTGGTTCTATGCAATTTCAGCCCCTAATTTGTCCTAGAAGTATTTTTACCAAAGTGTTCTTGTTAGCCCTGCAGAACCGAACAGTGCTGGAAATGGTGTTTTGTTGTGTTGTTTGTCTCTAAGTATTTTAAAGCATGCCTAATGTTATTTTCTTTCCTTACCATACCTATGTATGATTATCATGGGCTATACTTCATTTCTTATGTTTGTCTCATGCTCTTTTATATTACCGAATTACCGAATGTGACTAGGTTGCTTGGCAAAAGATCTAATAAATGGGAAATGGAAAGGGGTTGGTAGTGGATGACGTTCACCCTTGTGCTTCAGAATGATTTATGTATTGAACATGTGAATGGAATTAAAACCAAATGAGTTAAGTCTTGCGCAAGCGGTCTAAACGAGCCCCTAGGTTGACACAGATGTATTCAGACTCTATGTGGTGGTTTAAGGGTGTAAGCGAGCCCTTTTGTATGGTATGTGCAGGGTGTAAGCTAGCCTTAGGCACGATTTGGTATGGTATGTGCAGGGTGTAAGCGAGTCCTAGGCACGATTTGGGTGTAAGTGAGCCCACTTGTTTGGCCGTCCCTTTTGAGGTCCATTAATGTCACTAACCGGTAAATAACCAGGAGATGGGCATAGGTGGTAAGGTCTGCAAAGCAGCAAAAGGGGGAGTCTGAGTAATCCGGTGTTCAGCCTTGTGGTTAGGTAGAAGGATCTCTTTAGGGGATTCTAGATGTCTAGGCAAACTCTTAATTCATAGAACCTTGTTGTAATTTTGCATGTTATGTTACCCAATTTGTCCTATATATGGTTGATTGGTTGATAGAAGATATAGGGATGTGCGTGTTTTTACTGGACATTCTAAGCTCATGGCGTGTCATGCCAGGTGGTGAAGCAGTTATAATGGTGAAAGTTATTGCGAAGGCAAATACGATGAAATGTTGGAGCGGTGGTTCATTTGAAGACTTAGACTAGTTGTTTTTGTTTTCAATGTTTTGTAATCTTGCAATGGGAAATAAACGAATGATCCATGATACTAACTCTGGTTATATATGTATATTAAGATGTTTTGGTTATCTATCCTATTTGTGTGGTAATATTGTACTTATTTAATGGCCTGGAAGTTGGGGCGTTACACTATAAATATGACATGCATGTACAACTTGAGTTCATAGTTTCCAAAAACACGATCAAATGAAATATCCAACACAAAACATGGTGAATTCTTAGATTATAACCAAAATATGAACATGCATGTGAGAATTTTCATGAAAACAACTTCAAAACTTCATGATATGGACATGCATGCATGAAATGACTTTGCTTTCTTAAATTCTAGGTCAACTCCATGTGAATTCACCTATTTCATTGATATTCATGTACTAAATGACTCAATTTCAAGGTTGTAAGGTTGAGTTCTTACCTAGGCTACTCAATTGAGCTCCACTTAAGTAAAATCTTGAGCAATTCACTAAATCTCCTAACAATTCTCTCATATCCCAACTTTGATCTCAATTTTCCTTCTCTCTCTTTCTCCCACGTTTTTGCTTGTTTGAGTCACAAGATGAGGGATTGAAAATGTATTTTCCTAGTCTTGACTCAACAATTTGCCTTATATAGGCTTGGGCGAAGATGTAATTCTTTATTGATCAAGTTAATCAAGTAGATCTTAAATTATTTTAATTTAATCGTTCCGAATCGAATTTCAATTAAACCCACCATAAAATTCTAAAAATTTCAATTAACACATAAACCGAGTCAATTTCTAAATCAGTTGCCGATAAGGCCTTCAATTCACAATCCGAAACTAAAACATGAATAGATCTTTCTACGTTAAGCAGATATAAATACAAAAAAATGCAATGCACATGTAATTAATTCAGAATTTCTTCTTAATTACTTGTTAGGCATACTTAAACATGAATTAGCGCTAATCACGGGTCGGGGTTGTTACAACATCGCTTCTTTTAATAAAATTAAAACAATCGAAACTAATACAGATAGCCTGTAGATATGAAAATAAATAAAGGCAAAATATATATTTCTATATAAAAAATATTTTTTTTTTAATTCATATGATTAATAAATTATTAATAAAAGAATTAATTATTATGTGAGTTTTTTTTTATTTTTTTATTTTTTAGAACACTTAATTATTATGTGAGTTATAAGTACATATATATTATACACCATGTTATCATTATCATTAGTCAAAAAAATAAAATAAAATAATACATGCTTCGTCAAGCAACATTGATGCATTTAACTGAGTTTTGGGCACATGAAGTTGAACCAAGTAAAAAATATTACATAAAGGTGACATCAAACATCACATATATAGAGCATCTTCAATATTTACGTTTTATTTTTCCCATTAAACTCGAATAAAAGTTTTATCTGATATCATGCGTTTCAACAGAGTAATTTAAGATTTGATCAAACCATCGGTTGACCAAGAGGACAACTAAGAGAATGTCCAAATAGTTGACCAACTAGTGCAATTTTTTCAAATTCTGAAATAGATTTTGTAAGGAGATGGTCGACTGGGAGACAACATGCCAGTCGTCAAGTGCTCATTTATAATTCATCAGCCACCTATAAACTAAACTAATGGCTATGTAGAGTAATTTGGTAAAAGGTTCTAGCATCTTTAATTTGATGAAAAATTTGAGATATTCTTAATTTGATACTGATTTAATGATAACATTAGAGTATCAATTTTGTATATTTTTTTTTAATCAAATTTAAATTTGATAAAACAAAAGATGAACAATTGAAAATACTCTCAACTTTTACTCAACAAAATATTCTCAATAGATCTAGTTTTGCACCGAGACACGAGTCCATTACCACGGTGGTCAACAAACACAAAAAAAAAAAAAAAAATTTAATTAGTAATTGTATGTAAGCAAAGTCTCTAATAAATTTAAGAAAGGAATTAGGAATGACAAACAATTATTAATTGACTCTCTCTCTCTCTCTGTGATACTTTTTTTAATGTTGCAAGCATCCACCAATAACATGGAGTCCATTATTCTTGCAAAGTGCGACATCGAAGCATGTTACTAACCCAATCAATATTAGGTTAATCATCTTGATTTGATATCATCTTATAATACATTTTTTTAGGACTATATAGTATATGAAATTAAATTATGATTTTTTTATTATTATCCTAAGATTATTGCTATCATGTGTTAGATACCTCCTAACCTAACTACTCACATGCTCCACACATAGATAAAAAGTGGCTAATATAACCTGCATAACACTTATTTACAGTATTATATATATAAGTAGATCTTTGAGTCTCCTCAAAATTGCTGAAGTCAGTCTTTAATTGACTGAATTTAATTTACAAGTTTTTGACTAGCATTGTTTATTTATTTATTTTTTATAATATACTTGACGCGTAAACTCAAAAATTATGACGCGTACAGTTTTATTATTATTTTTCCTCAAAATTCTTATTGAATGAAATACAGACGCTCACTACTTTTTGAGTGTCTCCATCCCTTGTATCTCAATATTTTTATTTTTTTAGCATTTTGCAACTTTATGAATTGATAATATTCAACATGGAGGAGGTATATTATGTATTTGCTGACGTTGAAATTATAGGTATAATAATGTGGATAGATTATGTATTTGCCGACGTTGAATTTATAGGAATGAATGTGATTACTTTCTCTAACCAAGGTGTGGAGAATCTAAGGAGAGTTATTATACCATCTGGCTAAATCAGTTATTGAAGAGATTATTTTTGCTATTGCTAGCTGTGACAATATTATAATACATTGAACTAAGTACTGTCCTTGCAATTGCAAAGGTGAAATCCACTTGCATTTCATGAATAATTTAATTATATTGAGTCCTAATTTACCTTTGTTTGACAAACTTTTCATAGTCATGTGATTAATGAAGCGATAAACCAACCTATTTCTGAGAAAAAGTAAAACCAAAAGGTAGAATATGTAGAGACCAAGGGAGGCTGTGGCGTCCAAAAACTTGAGAAATTACACTGTTTCACAATATAACAACCCTAAATTTTGAGAAATTAACAGATATGGCCCTAAATTTTGAGAAAGTTATACTTATCCATGTATGGTATGGATAATGATATGAGAACTGAGAGCACAACTTCATTATTGGATTGATGAGGACAAAGCTCAGACTCTTGCCCTACTAATCAGGGCTTGTGTGTCAGGATCATCATGTTGTTGGGCGCCCATCACCACCATTATACCAGCAATAATGTTACATCTTCTTAAATGATCATCAACACTTACAATTTATTGTAAATTGTGTCATGTCAAGTAATAAAAAACGACTTGTTCTTCAGGAAAAAAAAATAAATAAAAAAAATAAAATAAAATAAAATAAAAAGAGAGAGTAAAGAATGACGTATAAAAATGACGCAGTCGAGGATCATCATTTTTGTTATATGGGACTGAAGGAACAATTAGGTTTTTTTTTTTTTGGCCATTTTTAATTGTGGCACTTTGAAGAACACTTCAGTTGTAGCCCATTGTTCTCACAAAGCAGCATGGAAACACATTAATATACTTTAGCAGAAACAAAGTGCCATCTTAGCATTGTTATCTTATTTTATTAAATATAGAACTAGTAGTGTTAATGTTGTTATCTTGAAACATATGTTGTTGGGTACCTGGTTCCCATCTTAGAATATTGTCATTAATTATTAAATGTAGCATCTTAGCATAATCACGGTACCGTTTAAAAAGCAAAAGGAACTTGTGTTGGACTCCAGATGTGCTAAAGATATATACATGCTTGTTTATTAAATCTTTAACAATAATATGTTTGGATTGAGTGATTTGGATAGAAAAGAAAAAAAAATGGAGAGATATGTATTTTTCTTATTTGTTTGGATAATTTGAGTGGAGAGAAATGAGGAGAAATAGGAAGAAACAGAGAGAAACTTATTTCTCTTATAACTCTCATTGTCAATCTTTCCAAAAGTGGAGAGATTGGGAGAGAAAAGAAACCAATATTTTCATAATACCAATTTTGTCCATGTAAAAATAAAAAAAAATAAAATGATTAAAAATATAAAAAGTTTATTTTGGTAATATAACATAAAATAATTTCTTTTCTTTTCTCTTATAAAATCTAACCAAACAAGAAGGAGATAAATCATAACCATTTCTTTTCTTTTATTTCTTACTTATCTAAACAAGAAGGAGATAAATCACAATCATTTTTTTTTCTTTTCTCTTTTAGATTCCCAAACATAGTGTAAGTGATAAAACTAAATGATGCCCTAAAATGAGTTAAAAGGCAATGAGCCTATAATAAATTTTTTTGAACCAAGTTAATTATGTGCTTAGGAGGAAAATCACTAGATAAAAATATCTCCTAAAAATTGAGTTGTTTTATTTATTTATTTTTTAGGTAAAAAAAATGTCCACTGAGGATTGCCCTATTATAGTGATGTTGAGCATATTATAAGTAGGATCCACAAGGGTATCCATGGGTCATATTTCAAACCTGCCTAGAGTACCCTTAAATGGATAGATAAGGAGAGAAGACTAATTCGTCTTTTTAATTTAAACAATTGCACCATTAAATTTTTTAAAATGTTATCTTGCTCCCCTGAAGCTCTCAGTTGAACAAATCCTTGTATTCTTCATTTCCCACCAAAAAAAATACGCTTTTCATTTTCTTTTTATACTGTTGCATCGGGATTCATACATATTTGAAACTCCTATGTATTGTATTATAGGAAGCATGCAAAACTTATAGTTGTTTTGAATTCAATAAGATTTTGAATATACTACGCCATTGAATTCACTGTCACTCTCTGCCATTATGTAGGAGCTGGGGCAGTGCAGGAATTCGATGTAGATCCAGGCTGCAAAAAATCAAAAAATTATCATAAATTTCTCCTTTCAAATAACCAAAATCTAAAGTGAAGACTCATGTTGCAATAGGAGTGCAACTCGAGCCGATTCAATCAGGTTGGGAGGTTGTCCAGGCCCAATTCAAGTTGTGCCCAGACTTGCCCAGACTCGTCCAGGCCCGAATTGTTATATGAGATTGCCTATCTAAGTCCGACCCGAGTTAAACCTGAATCGTCCGAGCTGCCCGAATCGTAAATGATATATATATATATATATATTTGCTGTTGCATTATTAAATTATTAAAATTTGACTCTATTCACATTTTTTTTATTATATTAATACCATCAAAACAAATAATTTATATAATGTAAGAGATATGCTACTATAGTAGTCTTTACAATTTAAGAGTGAAAATAAAAAAAATAAAAAAAAGATTTTATGTTATTTGTATATATAATATATATTCATTATGATTTAATAATCTAAATTACTTTAATATCATGTAATGGTTAATAATTTATGTGTATATTTAATATTTTTATATATCTATATATATATATAATTCGAGTTTTAGGTTACTTGAGTTGTTTGACATCTTTGCCCAAACTCGTCCAAATTTAATTCGAGTTTTTAAATTTTTATTCAAACCTATACCGAATTTGAAAATATCTTGTTCAAGCCTTAAAAAAATTCAGAATGAATTCGGTTGCTCGCATTAAATTTGCCCAAATTACACCCCTCGATTGCAATGGCCATTCCTACTACCAACTGCTATAAAATCAACCAATTTTTATTCATTTATTTATTTCAACTCAATGCTCAGTACTAGTGTCTACCAAAGTTTCATCTCACGGCCGCTTTTCACAGGCTTAAGAGATTAGGAGTTCTTGGTGGGCTTGAGAAAGTTCGCGAACTTTATTGGGCTTGATTTAGCCCTAAATTTTTCCGACGCAGTCCATTTGAGATTCCAATATGGACTGAACTGAACTCGCCTGAAAAATTATACTCTGTGTTTTAGTTTCAGTTTTTTAAATTCAAGTTTTTAAAAATTGAGTATTTTATTTTTTTATATTTTTTTAGTGATTATTTTTTATATTTTAAACATTTTAAAAACTTTTTTAGATGCACCTTTCTTAGATGCATCTAAATAGTAAAATATTTGTGAAAAAATATTTTAAAAATTAATAAATACACAAAAATACAAAAAATGTACTAAATTTTCGTATTTTTTAAATATTTTTTGGTATTCAGTGTATTTTTTAAGGATTTTTTTTGGAAAATATTATATTTTTTAAGTGTGTTTATCTAAGGTGTGTCAAAAAAAAAATTTTTTTAAAAATTCTTAGAATATTAAAAAAATTCATTGAAAACATTAAAATACAAAAGATGAAAAAATAGAATTTTCTAAAAATTATTTTTTAAAAATTAGAACCAAACAAGCTGATGATATCTTTTTTGTCTTTTTATCTATTATTATTATTATTATTATTATTATTATTATTTGTGTGTCAAAATGTGATTTCGTTCAACTTTACCCCTTTTGACAGTAACAAAAATATTTTTTTTCTATGAATAATGTTATACATAAATAAGGATTTTTTAGAATTTTTTAATTTTTCGATAGAAAACAATAGATTGACATTAATAAATACACATGAAACTCATTATAATTATGTCTATAGATAACAAAATCAAAAGTTTATGTATTATATTTTCCTTTTTTATTTTTTATTTTTTATAATTATTGAATTTATACCTGTCCTTTGTTTCACAGCAATTTTTATATCACTATTGGGCCCAATAAGAAACAACTAGGGCATTTGGTTGTGTAGCACCACCATAGCACCATCACTATACCATTCTCCTACTAATAAAAAAAAACTACCCCCTACTAATGCATACCGAACATCCTATTAATACAGATAAGCTGGTTTGGACACTTGATTATATAAAAAAAAAAAGGACTACCCCTACAAATGCATACTGTGCAAAAAAAATATATATATTTTTTCTTTTTTTGATTTATTAAATTTTCACCGAACTTACCACACAAGCATGTACGTCATTACAGCCACACATCAGCTTCCCATTAAGAGTGTCCACTGCTTGAAATGATCCTCCTCCCTCACTTCTCTGCATTAATAACCATAATAAAAAAACAAATAGAAAGATCAATATTGTTAAGAAGGGTTTTCCTGCATTTCAAACATACATGGGAGTGAATTCAAAAAAAAAAAGAAAAAAAGAATAATTTATAGAAACCTTGTAAAAATCAACAGCGACAAAGTTAGCCCATCGATTGCCAGAAGCAGCATAACAAGTTGGAAGCATGTTAGTGAGGTCCGCGGAGTTCTGTATACATGCTGATACCTTGATGGGTACAGATTTGAAGTAATTTACCAACACCAGTGATTTTGTCTTGTCATCCATTGGTGCTGATTCTGCTCTGTTTGGGCAACTTCCTGCTTTCATTCCTCCATCCCCATCTACCAAAAATAATTCCCATTGATAGGAAAATAATGAGAGAGAGAGAGAGAGAGAGAGAGAGAGAGAGAGAGAGAGAGTTTATATATGATTCTTACATTGATTTTCAACCATATAGTTCCATTGATAAGCAATTCCTTCACTCTGCTCCTTAGATTTAATTGAAGTGAACACAATAAACCTTTGGTTTTTGGCAACCATGTCACTGACCAGAGGCCAGTCTTGACCATTTTGTGGCATGCTTGTCACTGGGAACCAATATTTCATCAAACCAGCATCAGTGAAGACCTTTGTCAATCCATTTGGGGCATGAACATAATCCTCTAGGATTATTGTCACAATTTCTGATGGATTTGCAGATAAGAATGCCTCAATTTCCCTCAATGTGTCTATTGCTGGTTCCTACAATTGCAAATTAATTTAATTACAATGAAATTTTGCACATTTGAAGAAAATAGTATAGAACCAATAGAACATTAAAAAGAAAAAAGAAAAAAGCCTAACACAAGGCTCGGGAAGAGTCAAATGTACACAGTCTGACCTTCCATGTAGAGAGATAGTTTCATGTATCAAACTCACGATGCCCAAATCGTAATAGAACAACTTATTGTTGTGCTAGGGATAAAGACCAAAAAAAAATAAAATTGCTTACAAATGCAGTATAATTGTAGCAGTTT
This sequence comes from Camellia lanceoleosa, assembly GCA_025200525.1. NCBI lineage: Eukaryota > Viridiplantae > Streptophyta > Magnoliopsida > Ericales > Theaceae > Camellia > Camellia lanceoleosa. Next base: position 205,017,648 of record CM045758.1, read on the forward strand.
CCTCCAAAAGAATGGCACAACCAAACATCACCTTCAAAATCATATGTGTCAAGCATTAAGCCTCGAACCCCATTCTACAAAATCAACAATACCCCAAAAATATCAAAATGAGTTTTTATTTAGAATGTTGGAGAAGCATTGGAGAGGGTGGTACTCTTACATTTAGCTGTTGAGTGATATTATCTTCTTGATTTGTAATGGTAACTCTGGGAACTCCTGTGTGAGATGGCTCTCCTTCTATTGCATATGCATTGTGTGTTGTTAAAAATGCGTACTTGTTGAACGGCAGTGAATTATTCTGTTACCCGGAAGATGAATAATTGAATAAAATGTGTGAATTTTTTTATCAGCAATGTTAGAAATACAAAAATTGATCACAAAAAAAGAAAGAGAAGATTTAAACACGATTATGGAAGGATCCATTGCACTTTTTGTGACCTAATTTGTATTTTAATTTTGTGTTCTAAGCAATAGTGCTCATAGAATTATCAGATTCAAGCATGATTATCAAGTAAATTGAACAACAAAATTCTTAGCATAACTGATCATATGCCCGAAAAACAAAAATTGCTATATATAAACAGATTTTTTGTTTGATTTTCTTAATGGAGACCTCACTACCGTTGTATCTCATGATAGAAAATTAGGTGAAAAATCCATTTATGTATATCATTACTTGCAAAAAGGTTAGAAAAAAAATCAACAATGCTATTGAAAAAAGTGGGCAACAAATTAATTGTACGAATTAGATTTATTATGAATGTGGCCCAAAACACATGTTTATTTTAATTTCTGGCCACTTTACAGACTACTTTTTTCTAGTTCCCTAACACTTCTCAAAACAAAACATGGTTTTAAAAAAAAAAAAAAAAAATCCCAAAACAAATGCTCAAATGAATATGGGCTGGTTTAATTTCACCCTTGAAAACCAATATATATTAGAAGAGGCTTAGTCCAGCCTGATGAACTAGAAAGCCCAACCACTTACGTAGACCTGTAGTGACACATGTGTTACACAAGTCAGAAGATGGATCCAATATATATATATATATATAGAGGAAAGATAGGTATGATGAAAAAAATTTCGTGAAAATAATCATGAAAAATTTATGGTTGTGTTTGGTTGTGCTTTTGAAATGTGATTCTGCATGTTAGTTTCAGCTCCTTGTTTGGTAAGAGTTTTGGAATTAATTTTTCAAAACTCTGCCGAAAGCTCTGTTTATTCTGTGCATTTTTTGTATTTTTTTTGGCCAGGGGAAGACCACCCGGTCATCCTTGAGGACATCCACTCGGATGTCCTCTGCTGTACAGATTTTTTTTTTTTTTTGCAATTGATTTATATAATTGAGAAAAATATTTTTTGAAATTTTTAAAATTTTTAATGTGCTTTAAAATAATTTTGAGTTGTATGTTTAGTTATGAGTTGTAAATTTTTGTATCACATATCAAATATCATATCAACAATTCCCCACTTAAATCAAACCTCTTTTCTAAAACTATTTTCAAAACTCTTTATCAAACAAATTTTCTACACTCAAATCATAATTCTACAACACACAAACTCAAAATACAACTCATACTGTCAAATCACATTTACAAAACACAACCAAACGCAACCTATGACTTTTAGATTACACTTAAAATAAAGTACTACACACTAATCAAGGTAATCCAAGAATTATAAATATTTCATGATCATTTTCATGAAAGTTTTTTCATGATTCCTAATTTTTTTCATATATATATATGTATAAAGCTTGGGACCTCTTTTTTTTAGAAATCTTATAACTCTTTTTAGATTTCAATTATTGATGTATGTCTAGGATCTATTTATGTATGTGTATTATCTACACCGTTAATAATTGAGATCTTTTTAGATTTCAATTATTGATGTATGTCTAGGATCTATTTATGTGTGTGTGTGATCTACACCATTAATAATTAAGATCTAAAAGGAGTTGTAGGAATCTCAAAAAAAAAAAAAAAAATCACAATCATTTTTTATATATATGAGAAAATTTAAGAATCATAAAAAATTTTTCATAAAAATGATCATAAAATATTTATGACTCTTAAATTACCCCTCTCTCTCCCCCCCTCTCTCTCTCTATATATATATATATATATGCATATTCATGAACTCTTCATTATTATGATCGACCATCAGATTTTGACAGATATTGACTTCACGTACATTTATTTATTTATTTTTGGAAACAAAGTCAAGATGATAAATTTAACGAAATTTCTTTTTAAAAGGAACCGAAAAGCAAACAGAATGGGATGGCCCACGACGGTTGTTTACAAAAATAGCTGATATATGTATCAACAATGACTGACACTTTTTTTTTTTAAAAAAATTTATAATTTTTTTTTAATCTCAATTATTAATAGTGTGAACTTTACATATGCATGAATAGATCTTACATATACATTAATAATTGAAATTCAAAAGAATTATGAAATTCCCAAAAAAAAAAAAAAAAAAAATCCCAAACATTTATATATATATATATATGGACAACTCTTTCACGCCAGTCCAAACCACTCGGTTAACTTGCCCCACCCACCACTTATGTGATGAATAATTCATGTACCATAATTATTTTTATTGAAAAATTAAATAAGTCATATTATTTTTAAAATCTAATGTAATATTTTATTGCATACTAATGGGGATGATTATGTCAATGAATCTCTTAACAACTATTATGCTTCACATATATATATATATATATATATATAGCCCTCATTGTTTTTTGATTAAAATAATTACAAAAAGACAAAATATGTTAAAAAATTAATAAAATAAACTATCATATCTAAATCATAATCATTTTAATTTCTTCTCTCATAAAAATCAAAAAATTTAAAAAATCAAACTAAAATGAAATTTTTAACGTTAAATTAAAATACCTAAAAATTAAAAAAATTAAATAGTCAATCCACTTTTTAAGTAAATTCGTAGAAATGCGAAGTGAGACTTACGACGAGCTTGAATTGATCAGTGATGTCGGATCTCACACATATAGGGCCTGAAAATGCTTCATTGATACAAGAGAAGCAATACAGCCCTGTTCCGCAATCCGAGTCCGATGTGCATTTGTCCAGTTCCTATTATTTTAATTAATTTACGGAAATTCATTATAATTGAGGCTTAAAAATAAAATACCCAGTACAGAAAATATAAAAAAAAACAATAGAAAGATAGAGAGACCTTGCATTCTCCATTAGAGCAAGCCCTGGAAACACTGAACAATACCGAAACTGTTGCCAGAAACAAAGGAAGTTTCCGAAGATCCATAAGTAGTGTTTTTAACAGCGAGGGAGGGAAGGAGAAGGAATTGTAAGAGAATTGAAGTTATTAATCTTTTTTAGGGGATGGAATTGTACGAGACTTGTTTTAAAAATCAATGAGACATATGGGAACTCAGGCTGAGAAAACAACGTACGGGCCGGGGTTTCACACGATGATGAGAAAGAAAGAAGCATAGAGAGAGAAAGGGATTGGGAAATGCAAAGGAACGCGCAACCAAAGGGAAAAAATTATTGGATATTTTTTGCACGTTACTTGTTCATACTTTTTATCGATCATCATATATTTCGCATTTTATATTTGTTAATCACCTAATATATGATAAATTTCACATTCTCTATAAATTACAACACTTTAGAACATCACCTGTCGTGCTCCAAACACATCCAATAATTACTCACGAAAGGTAGCAAGAAGTTGGGCCGTCCAATCAAAAGACAAATCAACTTTTTGGAATATGAATTGGATGCTTTTTTTTTGTTTTTGCTTTTGTTTTTTTTTGTTTTTTTAGGCTTAGTTTGGGCAGCCAATTTTTAGGGTTTTTTTTTTTTGTGACTAAAACAGTCAAAGAATAAAATAAAATAGACTTTTTAATTCAATAAGACAAAATATTACATTCAACCTATAATCATTATATTCTTTCTCTCGTAAAAAAGTCAAAAGTCCTTTTCAAACCAAACTTTTTAACTCCAGACTAAAATAGTCAAAAAATCAAAAAGCTAACTCACTTCCCAAACAAACCCTTAGAATGCAACACAAATATATTTTGAAAAGTAAGTTAAAAGTTATTTTTTTAATTTCTTTTTAAAAAAAAAAAAAAATAATACTCCTTCCGTCCCAAAATATTAATCCCTTATTCCATTTTTCATTATTCCAAAATATTAGTCACTCTTAAAAAATCAAGTACAAAAATAATATAAATTTTCTATTTTGCCATTCTTTTAAATTCATAAACAATATAAAAAGTACAATCATGATATTGATATTCTCCAAAAAAATGTAATATCAAAGAGTAATTTTTGAAAATTAACTTTTTTAAAGTATAATAATTATACTATTAAAAAAAAAGTTAAATTCTCAAAAAAAAAATAATAATGGGAGTATGACAAATAAATAAATTAATTAAAAAGCCAATAAAATAATTTTTAACGCAGTTGTCAAAAGAAACCAACATAGGACCACTCACTCACCCAACCCAACTAGTTTACTCACTCGTATTTGTATAAGATTCACCTTAGCCTCTTGCCCCTCGCAACATTTTTGGATGTTATACACACAAATAAATAAAATTGAAAAAACTATAATAAAAAAATAAAACAAGGTTTGGTCATTATTGTAACAAATAAATTATGAGTTTTTAATTTTATTAATTTAAATAATTTTTAATTTTTGTTAAGTAATCTAGTAGAAAAATAATATTTTAATCATTAAATTCAATATCTAATATATATATATATATATATATTTTTATCAATTTTACATAATAAAAATAGGCTAAATAATTGAAATTGAAAATAAATCAAAAAATCATGATTTGAATTAATAAAAAAATAAAATTTATTTTTTACAAGAATCAAACCTTGACTTATTTATTTATTTATTTTTTGTAATTTCCCCATTTTTTTTTCTTAATAAATTGATGTGATATGTCTTAGGGCATGGTACATTAATTTTTTCACTAAATTCGAGTAAAAATTTGAGAAAAAATTCTCTTTGATATCAAGTGTTTTAACGAGGGTTTTGTAATTTCATCAAACCATCGGTCCACCAGGCGGTCGACCGACCAGTATAATTTTTTCACAAATTTTTGCCTTGAGATGGTTATCCGGAAGGACATCCAGTGGTGAAAATCCAATGGCAATAAACAGTGATTTGATAAAAGGTACATTGGTCCTCAATTTAATGAAAGAAAAGTGAAATTCTAGATTTGATGAACCGTTGGAGAAGCAAAAAGTAACTTGTTAGCCACAAGGTTATTCAAATTTAAATTCATATTGATTTTGAATATTGACAAATACTTTGATTTCGTTTTGTCATTCGAAGTTTTCAAAATAAAAATATACAAATTGTGCTTCAATGGTTATAAGAGTTATGTGTGTTTGGTTTGAGTTTTTTGAAAACTCAGTTTTTTAGTTTTCATGTTTTTTTGTTTTTAGTAAATATTTTTAAAACTTTAAACATTTTTTTTTACTTTTTTAGATGTACCTTACTTAGATGTATCTAAAAAGTAAAAAATTTGTGAAAAAATATTTTAAAAATTTAATAAATACATAAAAATATAAAAAATGTACTGAATTCTTGTATTTTTTTTTTTGTATTTTTGGTATTTAGTGAATTTTTAAAAGGTTTTTCACAAATTTTTTACTGTTTAGGTATATTTATATTAGGTATGTTTAAAAAGTAAAAAAAATTGCTTAAAATATTAAAAAAATTTAGTAAAAACAAAAAAACACAAAAAACAAGAAAGTAGAATTTTCTGAAAAGTGTTTTTGAAAAAACACAACAAAGCAAGCTGTAATTCCTTGTTTTTCAACCCTTCAAAACAAGGAATTAGCACTTGCATACAAAGCAATAGTCTTTCTTAAAACATGCACAAGGGTCGACACTAGAAATGAAGCTCAAAATGCCTAAGTGTTCTAGCTGCAAGGGTCGACACCAAAATTCAGTGTGTAATCCAGCAGAAAGGGTTGACACTAAAAACAGTAAGGGTCGATACCAAATTTCAGAATGTAATCCAGCAGCAAGGGTCGACACCAAGAATGATAAGAGTCGACACTTGAAACACCTGGAACTCAACTTAGAGAAGAAAAGAAAGCAAAGGGTCGACACGTGTAAATCTAGATTTAAATAATTCCACCTGCCAAATTAGATCCAGACTGTTGCAGATCATTTCTCAGCCACTTTTTCAAATTTGTGTGCAGAATATGTCATATCTTCTGACCATAGAACAGATCCTCTAGCACTATATCCTCTTTAAGAAGTTGACTTATGAGGTTGAGCATTAAATAAAAAGCTTATGCATTTAATGAAACCTCTCTTCCCAAGACCTGCCTACAATCTGCCTTCTTTTTGTTCTGATCAAACACAGCTGGAGCAAATCCTTCATGATCTTCTCCAACGAATAGGAGATTCAAATCTCCTCTCTCTCTCTAATAGCTAGAAGCCAACAATATTATAAATATGGAGGTCTCCTTGTTCATTCAATACACTTCTTGAATACAACAAGCCTAGAGCATTCAAGAGCAATCAATACTCTTTTTGTACTTCCATTTTCATATCTAAGTGAGTCTTAAATTACTTGAGAGCTTACACTTTCATATTCATCTTTTGTTAGAGAATATTTGTAAAAGAGAATAGTTGTACCTCTTATTCTTGTTCTTTATTTTTTGAGTGACACACTTGTAAAGTGAGGCATTTAGTTGAGAGATCCTCAACTGATTGAAGTATGTTCTTATAAAAATCTACATGCTAAGTGAAATTTGGTGGTGCATCTATTTATAATGAAGAAATTCTCAAGAAGGTCTCTTGAGGAGTGGACGTGAGCCGGTGAGCCAAACTATTATAAATTCTTGTGTCAAGCTCTTCTTTCCTTTCTTTTTATTTTTGGTGTATTTATTTCTTGTTATTTGCTTTTAATCACTTGGTTTTTGCAAATTTATTTTCAAATCAAATTTTTAATTACCCAATTCACCTCCCTCTTAGGTTGCCTTCCTAAATAACATAACTTCTTCTTCTTTTTTTTTTATTTATTTTTTATTTTTTTATTTTTTTATCAAATTTAAATTTAATAATGGATTTGATGAACCATTGGAGATGATCTTAACAAAAGATTTTGATATTTATAATAGACCTATACTAAAATTGAATTATAGGAACAATTCAAAATTGCTAGAACACATATTAAAATTATTTTAATTTTTTTTTAAACTTATATGTCTTTTATTACACTTAATTTTATACAAAATATAAAATTATTTTAATTTTTTACCTTATATATTAAAAGTGCATGTTAATAAATTTTAAGAAAAATTTCATTTAAGTAGATGTTTGAAAAAATATTTTTAAATAGTGATAAACTTTACAAAAATTAAAAAGTAAAATTATAAAAAATTTCATAATTTGATAATTAATTTTTAAAAAATTTATTATTTTCCCTAAATTTCAACATGTATATTTGTGTGAGATTATGGTTTGACAAAGAAGGCTGAATATAAGGTCATTTTTTACTCATAAAGAGGACCATGTATACAGGTGTAATTAAATTAGTGAACGATGTATTTGGATGTGTATGTTTGTTTGTCTTGACTTTTTGGCTGTTTGTTCAGCCACTACAAACGAAATAGGATTCTTCAGCCGTATTTCAATATTTGATATTTAAAATTAAAATAAAATAATGTCTTTTTATACCAAGGATAAAAAATTTATTTGTATATGTTTTCTCGTTAGGTTACATTCACGTTGAACTCTATGTTGAAAAGCTTTGAACTTTTTAAATTAAAATAATACATCAAACTCAATTAAAATGATTTGATTCTCACCCCTAACGGCATATAGACCTCTTTTTTGAGTTTTATTGTCTCCTCTTACATGAATGGAGGTGGTGGCTAATTTCTCCATATAAATGCAAATCTCAATATTTATTAACAAAAAAGATTTAAATTAGTAATTTTATTTAGAATGACATAATAAGTTTCGCCTTAATTTTAAATTTATCACAAATTATATATAAAATCTAACTTTATCATCATATTATTGTGAGTTAATTATGTAATTTAAATTGTGAGTTTCTAACATTTAGGCGTTAAATATTTTTAACTTATATATATTACAAATATTAAGAGAGGCTATGAAGAAACAGACAACGTGGAGTAATTATTTAGGGGTTATTTGGGGTGTCCTAAATTAGTGTACTTTTTGTCTTTTTAGACTAAAAAGTTGAGGTTAAAAATATGAATGTTTGGGTTAATTTTTTGACTTTTTATAGAAAAATGTGTATTAAAAAATTGTATAAATTAATGTGTAGGGAAAAATTAGCATTGGAAATTGTGCAACCGTAATTGTTGACTTTTAGTGAATAGTGATAATACTTTAATTTTTTGAGTAATTTTTTGACTTTTTTATTTTCTTGAGGGAGTTTTCTTAGGTGTGCAACCCACAAAAGGTGTAAGTGGGTTGCACACCATGTGCCACTCACACAAAAGGTGTAAGTGTAAGGTGTAAGTGTAAGTGTAAGTGGAAGGTATAAATGAAATGTATAAGTTGCACACCATGTGCCACTTACACAAAAGGTGTAAGTGCAAGGTAAAAAAGGTGTAAGTGTAAGGTGTAAGTGAACACAAAAAGGTGTAAGGTGTAAGTTGCACACTATAGCATTACCCTTTTTTGAGACTTCCCAAATTTAACCTTAGTCTTTTAAAAATTTTATGTTGATAGTATGCCGAACTAATAACATTGGCTTAATAGTTAAATATCACTAAAAGAAAATAGAATTAGTGAATAAATATGTGATAATTTTTTAATGGTGTAGGTATCTGGGGGCCACCTTATCAATTTGGGCTTTGAAGTGGATTAATTGACTGGGATTGGATTGGAAAGAGGCACAAAGTGTAATATTCTGAAGCATCTTCTATTTCTTCTGAACTGGGTTGAGAGTCCCAGTCTGATGTCTTCAAGGGTGTAATAATGGTTCGCCCGCCCGGCCCATTCAAATTTTGTGAATTCGTGATTTTTAACGGGTCGGGTCGAGTTGGGTTGGGCCGCTCATGGGCAAAAAAAGTAGGGCCCGAGCTTAAGTCTCAGCCCACTCATAATAGGGCCTAGGGCCTGGGCTCGGGCCTTGGCCCGCGGGTTGGATTTAGCTGAACTTTTTTTTAATATTAGAAATAAAAAATTTAAAAAAAAAATTATATTAAAGTATTTTAATTACGATTAATGAGATATTTTGTTTGGTTATGTAATATTTTATGGTGATATTTAAATTTAATTATATATGATTTATATTTTTTTAATTGTGAACTTATAACTAAAAAAGTATGCAATTATATAATTTTTTTTCTTTCGAAATGAATAATTTTATACATATGAAATTGAAACTTTCAATATTACAATATTAAATTGTTTATATAACATTTATTGAATGAATAATTTTTATTTCAAAATGAAATAAAATATTACAAAAATTGATATTATTAAATAAATTAGGTGTAGATTACTGATGATGGTATAGCAATTGCATCACTATAAGTCACGTACATCCCAATTAGGTTGACACCTACTAGCCTACTAATCATTTGCATTATACTGCACCTCAATAATCTAACACAAAAAAAAAAAAAAAAAACAAAACAAAAAAACAAAAATCAAGAAAAAAACGAAACGAAATGAAATAGTAAAAATAAATTGTTGATCAATCATCGGAGGAGATAAACATTTTAGTCGTGTTGCCTGATGATATGTCATCCGAATTATATTGAATTCGCTCATTTTCACTAAAATTTTGTCTTCTTGTAAGTGCATGCATATGATCATTGGATATCATAAATGCCTCAACCATTTCGGGTGAAAGCCTGCTCCTGTAGTCACTCAGCACCCGTCCACCTGCATTAAAAGTTGTTTTTGAAGCAAATGTAAAAATAGGAACGGTTAGTATATCACGGGCCATCTGTAAAAGTACAGGCCACATAGATTCATTTTGTTTCCACCATTCCAAAATGCCAAAATTATCGGAATCATCCACTGACAGGCTTTCCAAGTAACGTTGTAGTTCAGAACTACTTATACTTGTATGTTGAGATATTCTTCTACTTTTTATTGCTGTGAAAATACTTAATCTCCTGCCTTGAGATTGGACTGCTAGTTTAGTGTGTGTAGGTGTATTTACAGATGTAGATGCAGCTGCCCTGTATTCTTGAAATAATTTGTTGCATGTTTGCCTAATAGGAGCAAACTGTATTTGATCAGCGAAAAAACGCTCTAAAAATTCTTGTAAACCAACTTCTTTACACCTAGGATTAATTATTATAATTAAACCTAATAAATGAGGCAAATGATGAAAATATTTATCAATTTTTTTTTTTTTTTTCCATTGAAGTAATAATGGTTACATAAAGTTCATTACTTATATATTTTATGAAAATTTTAATTATTTCTACTAACATATGTAAAACAAATGGTGAAGTAGAAATATATATATAAGAAAATAATTTTGTTAAAGTATCAAAAACTTTAAAAAAATCTTTATATAAAGCTACTTGGCGCCAATTAAGTTTAGTGGGTGTCAATACTCCTCTTATTGATGTTGTTGCAAAAAATAAATCTATTACTCTTCTTTGTTTACAAGTTATTTTTAACATATTATATGTTGAATTCCACATATTATCTATATCTAAAATTAATTTTTTAAATGATATATTTTCTCTTTGACAAATTTTTCTATATTCTGAAATTCGATTACCAGAAGACATAATAGTAACAATTGCATTTTTTATTACAAGAACAAAAGTTTCGTATACATGCATAGCTTCTTTAACAATCAAATTTAAAATATGAGCACAACAACGAACATGAAATAAGTCACCATCAACAAGTAATTGTAAAATTGATTTTAAATGGGTTACAATTTGATTATAATATGATGCATTATCTAAACTAATCGTAAATATTTTATTTTGTAAAGCCCACTCATATAATACATTTCTTATTTGTACACCAAGCGAATGACCAGTGTATAAAAGTTCAATTAACTTAAATGAAATAATTCTTTTATTTAATTTCCAATCATTATAATAAAATGTGTAGTGATACATTGATATTCAAAATCATTATTTGACCACAGATTAGATGTTAAACAAACTCTTCCATTCAAATTTTTAAAGATATCAAATAATTCACTCTTAATATCCTCAAATTTCTTTAAAATCCTATTTTCAGTAGTATTTCTTGAAAAACTTTGATATTGCGGTGTAAAACTTTCGTGAATCATTTCGATAAAAATCAGGACATTCACTAATACTAAAAGGTTGTTCTTTTTTAATAATATAATCAACTACAGAATTTTGTGCACGTATAGGATCATATGAAAATGTTTGCAAATTACCAGTTGATGAAACTCCTAATTGCATTTGACTTTGAATATCAGGTTGTTTACTTTGTAAATGTTTGTTAGAATGCCTTTTTAAATGACTAGTACCCCATGCAGATGCATCACTAAGTAAACATGCACAATATTTACATTTTGCTTTAAATGTAATTGTGTCATTAGGATTATTTATAGATATTTTTTCAAAATATTCCCAAATACTACTGCTTCTGCTTCTAGATGATGATCCAACTGTTGGAAGAGGGATATTAGAAAGAGAATCAACAGATTCATGTGGTGTAGTATATGTATCAGCATCGACATAAACATTAGGCATATTAGGATCCATAGTAATGCAAGTAAAACAATATATAAGAATTAATAATTAATTTAAATAATGTGTAAATACAATCAGTAAAAAATAATTAATATATGTAAACAAATAATTAATGACAAAATGAGTAGCTAATAAATTTAATTAAACTAATTAATGTTACCAACTAGTAAATGCGATACAAAAATCTGTTTTTTTTATTTTATTTATAATTGATAGTTGAGAGAGATTGAGAGAGTTTAAGAGAGAGAGAGAGATAATTATTTGTTGTGAGACTTATTTTGAAAAATGAAAGATATTTATAGTAATTTTAATTATGCCCGTTTGTATATTATCGTTTGAAACTTGAATTGAGTGATTGATGAGGTTAGGCTAGGCTAGGTAAGTTCCTCTTGTTCAGACTATTTTCTTCTTCTACGGATTTATGTCAAAATGGTGTAAGTTGATAACTTCACATATATCATATAAATATAGGATGAGACTTCACAGGCATTGTTGGACCTGTGGGGGTTCACTACGGGTCCCATTTTGATAATCAAAACCGTTGAATGTGTAGAATTCATCTAGTATTATATGTCTGTAAAAAATTACATTGATTGAATATCGATAGCTATCTGATCGAATTAGTTTTTTTGTCAACTATTAATTTGTTTGTTGTCCATTTTTTTGATATACAAAACTGATATGATCATATAGTTATCGATATCCGATCAACATGATTTTTTACAGTCATATAACATTCGACTAGTTCTACACATTGTACAGTTCGAATTATTAGAACGGAACCTGTGATGAGCCCCTACAAACCCAACAACATTGTCCTAAATATCATGCGCATCCACCAGATTATTTGTACCATGAATATGGTCAATCATCACTAATTGAGCATGTATATTATATATATATCTATCTATCTATCTATCAAACTAAGAGCATGTATACATATATATATATATATATATATCACTCCATATTAACTAAACAAGTTTAAAATAACTAAACACAGTTTAAAAAATCTGATTTTTAAAATAATTATATATTTTTTTAAAAAATAATTTTGATTTTTATTTACATGTATATATGATTTTTAAAATAATTTTTTAAAAATCTGTGTTTAAAAAATCATAACCCAACACAGTTCATTTTAATAAATTATTATTAGTTTTTGTTTTTATTTTTAAATTATTAATGTTATTTATTTAATTATATAATTTTTTTATTTTTACAAGATTACTATTTTTTTTATAAGATCAATCTTTTTATTTATTTTTTAATTATTTAACCATTACAGGTTGTTTTTTATTTTTTAAAATTTGATCATTGAATATTGATACAAAGAGGGCCGGATGGGTGGGCCGGGCCTGAATTTTTTTGGGGCCAGGCCGAGCCCCAAAGTGGACAACCCAGGCCCAAGTCCAATAAACTGGGTTGGGCACGGGCCCGAGCCTAACCGAGTCGAAACAGGCCGGGCCCACAGCGGGCTTCGGACCGCTCATGGGTCTCGGGCCATTTTTACACCTCTAGATGTCCTGGCTCAACAGGCTACTATGAGACTGCGACATCTGGATCCCATTTGGTCGTATCTTTGATTGTTACTAGAATGATTTGGACCATTGATCTAACATGCCAGTGTTGTGATTACATGAAATCAATGGTACTGAGAAATGAATGGTATGATGAGTTTGTAGCATTATTACCGGTGACTTTGAATAATTTTTACCAAAAAAATAAATAAATTTAAAGACTTTAAATAAATTATTAAAATTTTTACATAATATTTACATAATTTTGAATTTTATGCTACGTGAATATTATGCTAAATTTTTGATAATATTGTTGAAATCCTTAGCGTGTGTTTGGGAAGCAAGGTTCAGGCTAAATTAGCCACATCACAACAAAAGAGGCTTATTTAGCCATTTCACGACAAAGGCGTTCCAACGGGTTGGAGAGGAACCCTTCTTCGGTTAAATTTACCAAAACACCCTCAAACATCCTCTGATTTATTTCGCCCAACGCCAAATCCAAACACACAACACAACCAAAACTAGGGCATAGACGAAGCGAAGGAGGCGATTAATGACAACCAGCGGCGATGACATTTGAGCTAGGCTTTTTAGAGGAGATCGAGCTGGAGTAGGCATCTGCGGCGGCGAAGATGACTCACAAACAGGTCGGCAAATCGGACGGTTGGGGCCTAACGTTGACGGCGGTGAACAATAGACGGAACCCTCTCAAACACCACCGATCTTCAGGTAACTCTTTCAAACCCTTCTGATTTCGTAGATCTGTGTGTGTGTGTGTGGCCTCTGCTTACGGTTCATGTGTGGAGTCCCTTTCTCTATATACAACGTTAGGATTTTTTCCAAAATTGAAGGAAGTGTGGACTCTCTTTCTTTAAATTTTTCAAAATTTTTTTTTCCAAAGTTTTTTTTTTCCATTTTGGGTTCATTACAAATCCAGTTCATTACCAACCTGTTGAAGTGATTCGTCGTGGTTGGGTTCACACATTTTGGGCACATATATATATATATATATATATCTATATATATATATATATATCTGTTCTTATATATAAATCTATAAATCTGTGTGTAATAAAGGCCAGACTATGTATATATAGGTTGAGATCCGTAAAACACTCTGTTCTTCTTTTGATTTTGTTCTTATAATTATCATTAAAAATCTGCTTTTTCTCAGATCACAATTAAAAATGAAAAATTTTGTGTTTGGGTTCACACATTTTGTTCAGATCACAATCTAATTTGGGTTCATTACAAATCTGATTTTTTTCAGATCTGTTGATTTTGTGCTTGGGTTCACACATTTTGTTCTTATAATTATAAAAATGAAAAATTTCAGATCACAAGTTCGAATTGATATATTCACTAGCTGAATGAAATCTGATTTATGAAATTGATGTACACATTGTTCCACTGCTAGTCTTTACCCATTTTTCAAATAAATTCTGAATGAAATCTGTGAATGCACTTATGTTATTGTGAATGAATATCAGATTCTGGTAAAGCTCTGTTCAGATCCGTAAAACACTTTGTTCTTCTTTTGATTTTTTTTCTTATAATTATCATTAAAAATCTGCTTTTTTTAGATCACAATTAAAAATAAAAAATTTTGTGCTTGGGTTCACACATTTTGTTCAGATCACAATCTGATTTGGGTTCATTACAAATTTGATTTTTTTTAGATCTGTTAATTTTGTGCTTGGGTTCACACATTTTGTTCTTATAATTATAAAACTGAAAACTTTCAGATCACAAGTTCGAATTGATGTATTCAGTAGCTGAATGAAATTTGATTTACCAAATTGATGTACACATTGTTCCACTGCTAGTCTCTACCCATTTTTCAAATAAATTCTAATTGAAATATGTGAATACACTTATGTTATTGTGAATGAATATCTGATTCTGGTAAAGCTCTGTTCAGATCCGTAAAACACTCTGTTCTTCTTTTGATTTTTTTCTTATAAATTATCAAGAAAAATCGAAAATTTCAGATCACAAGTTCGAATTGATGTATACAAATGCTGAATGAAATCTGATTTATCAAATTGATGTATACATTGTTCCACTACTAGTCTGTAGCCATTTCTGAAATAAATTCTGAATGAAATCTGTGAATGCACTTATGTTATTGTGAATGCATATCTGATTCTGGTAATGCTCTGTTCAAACACATGAAAATCCATTTTCTTCTTTTGATTTTTTTCTTATAATTATCATTAAAAATGAAAAATTTCAAATCACAAGTTCGAATTGATGTATACAAATGCCACGACATGAAATCTGATTTATCAAATTGATGTATACATTGTTCCACTGCTAGTCTCTAGCCATTTCTGAAATAAATTCTGAATGATATCTGTGAATGCATGTCTGATTCTGTTAAATACCTATTGATTTGTCATGAAATTTGAGTCTGTGAATGAATAAGGAAAACTGAAATGGGTTCTGTGATGTTTTTAGTCAATGAGGGAAAAAATGTCCAATTTTGGTTAGATTTTTTGTTATACTAAAAAATGTCCAATGCTCAAGCTTGAATTTTTGTTACTTTTTTGTTATACTTTATTACTCAATACTCAATGCTCAATTCTCATTTGTAAAAAATATATTTGAGTAAAAAATATATTACAAACTAAATTTGGGAAGGAAGGTAAATATATTAAAAATATATTAACAATATATTATAAAATATATAAAAAATATATTTGAAATATATTAAAAAATATATTTCTCAGAAAAATATATTAAAAATATATTAACCAAAATATATTAAAATATATATTACAAATTTAGATTTAAAAAATATCTTTGAGTAAAAAATATATTAAACATATATTAAAAATTATATTTATTAAAAAATATATTAAAAATATATTAAACATATATTAAAAAATATATTTATTAATTTTAATATATTTTTTACTCAATACTCAATGCTCAATTCTCATTACTCAATTTTTGTTACTTTTTTCTTATACTCAATACCACATAATCAATTCTGTTTATTTTCATGTCCGCTTTGAAAAAAAAAGTATAATCTTGTAAATTATTGACATAAATAGAGTATTCTCAAATTTCAAAAAACATAAACTAATTTCAATAAACTGAAGGAAGTTAATAATTTGTTTACCTATCCAATATTATACAAATGTGCTTAACGTACTCGGTTTACGTAGCCCTGATATATGGATAACATAAACTAATTACTTGTATGCTTTGTGGTCACTTCCCAATGTTTGTAAAGTGTAGCATGGCTTCGTTTACCTCCACTGCAACTTCCAGTACATGGCCACGACGAATGTGTGCCTGTGGACATGGCCCCTGTATTGTTAAGATTTCCAGGTCCACCAAAAATCCAGGGCGTCCCTATTTTGTCTGTCCCCGCCCTGTGGTGAGTGACCTATTCTTTACCGGTCATAACTGTATGAACATTAACAACCCATGAAACTAATAGTTCCATAATTTGCACTCATCAGCCCTGTGTTAGTTGGATTGGTTGGTGCAAAGAACCAAGGCGAGAAAACCAAGACTATGCGTCACCCAGAGACGAAATTGTCATGCAATTGTGGGCTGATGTCATAGACATTCAACTATCCTTGCGTGTCCTTAAGACCATTGTGTATGTGCTATGCATTTTCATTGTCATTTTGTTGTGTCATATGTAAGCAACGTTACGATGTTGTCAGTATGTAGAAACACGTTAGTATTTTGGTAGTATGTTTTAGTATGACTTTAAGCTGCCTTTGCCTTCCTCCACTTCGATACGGTAGACGTATTAATAACTATCATAACTATGTCCACTACTAACTTCTGTGGAACCTGTGTACGTATGATTAATGTGCAATGGTTATATGCTAGCTAATTTAGCATCCTATCTCTCTGTTTGTTGTTATTAATGTGTAATGGCTTATGCTTGCGTATATAACAACCGAATCTGTGATGGTAATTTTTTGTAACCGTACATTAGTAATGGCTTCCACACGTACTTCTCCGCGTATCCAATCGAAGAGCAAAGGCCTTGTTACTGACAAGTCAAGCAGTCTTGAAGAGACATATAATCAGTTGAGCCACAAGGCCTCATGCGACAGTGACTCAATCCGAGTTTTCCTGTAGTTGATTGCACACCCATTCCTAGTCTTCAGCCAAGCAGGGTACAAGTCCTTGGCAAAGAAATTTGAGAAAAAAACAGGAAGAAAACATGGACTGAAACAGTTGAAGAATAAGTACATGAGCTTGAAAAAAGAGTGGCAAGCGTAGACAAAGTTGATGGATTCAAGCAAAGGAGTGTCAGGGATAGGCTTTGACTGTGACACTGGTATGTTTCAGGCACCTGAGGAGTGGTGGGACAAGATGGAATTGGTAAGTACATGTACAAACAAGTTTCATATTTGTCATTTACCAGTACATTTTTTACTAGTTTAGTTAACTTTTAATTAATTATATGAAATGTAACATCTTCCTTTTTCATATATCTCTATTTCTGCAGATAAACAAGGTGTGTGCCAAGTTCAGGAAAAAAACCTTAGAACATCGTGAGTTGATGGAGACGGTCTTTATAGGGGCATCAGCTACTAGAAAGCACCATTGGACCCCGGGAGAGAAACTTCCTGAAGCTGCTGATGACTCATCTGATTCAGTGCATAGTTTGGGAGCCCAACCATTTGTTGATTCGATACCCGCAGGAGTACAGGACGTGGATTCAGATTTTTCACTGGAGCATGTTCCGATTGAAAAGGGGAAAAAGAGAAAGATGCCATCAACAATTGTTTCAAAGTCGAAGAATGCAACAAGTGGAGTGTCAGTTATTGCGGAAAACATGAACAATCTGACAGATGTGGTGCGTCTGAAGAATCGGCGATTCGATGAGACACCTCACATGCAACAAATCGCTATACACTATTTGAGTGCATGCATTACGGCGAGTATCCCATCCCTGATTGGTACGCCGTTATTCCACTTCGCCTCGACACTTATAGATAACGCCGATACCGGGAGGTGATGATGTGCCACCCTGATGACGACCGTATCATTGGGTGGCTTACATAGAAACAGCTCCAGTGTACTGCGTTGGCGCCTTTTGCAAACCTGTTTGAGGGTCGCCGGATGTGATGTAGCAGTGTTACGAGTGTTGAAGATGACTGTCCTTCTCTTCCTTTTTAAAAATTTGACTTATAGTATTGTTGGCACTGTATTAAAACAGGATGGTGGTGTGTGCATGTTTTAATTCTGTTGTTTTTGTTTTTTTCTTGCTAGCTATGGTGAACAAAACCTTTAGTTAAGTGCATGGGTTGACGGAATGGAAGCATGGTTGTGCTTCGTTTTTGGGAAATGAATGTGATGCTTATGTTTTAATATTTTGTATGGCTATTTTTTAGATAGGGAATTACTTTTTTCTTGCTAGTTTTTGTATGTCTATATGTTGCAAATTTAACTGTTAGTTTAGTTTGATGGCTATTTTTGTGGTTGTTACCACCATAGTCCCCCTGTAAAGCAGAAGTTGAACAGGTTTTCTTTTTTGTGCAATTCATATCATTATGCGTTACTAATGACATTGGTGACGACATTACTTACATTAAAAACAATGTCGACATTTTTTAATTGCAAACTTCAATATAATTTAAGTCAATGAATCACATGCCAACTGATTGAAAAAGTGCCACTCTTGTAGGTTTCGTATCAACGAAGACGCGATGAATCCTTGGGATGGAAGCAACAATGATGAAATAAGGGAAATGCTTAATCAAATGGTGGTCCAGGTGCAACAAGAACACAACTGCACATTTCTACAAGCATGCCAGTATGCGACAGAATGGTACAAAAAATACATGGCTAAACCGCCATGTCGCACTTCTATACTGACTGGGAATGCATGGATATGCGAACTATATACGGGCCATATGGGTTGATTTGAGGAAAATGTTTGCATGTCGAAGGAAGTTTTTGCCGCCTTGTGTGAGACATTAGTAAATGATTTTCGGTTACAAGTACCACAACGTCCACATGGCTTAGCTGTTGAAGAAAGCGTTGCAATGTTTATCCATGTGTTGAAAGGGAAGCAAAATTGGGAAATTCAAGAACGGTTCCAACATTCGGGGGAGACTGTGTCTCTGCACGTGCATAACGTATTAACTTCTATGAAAGAGTTCACTGTTGTTCATTGCCGGCCCACATACAGTCAGCATCGTATACATTTATACGTGCGGTCTAGACGGAAATACATACCGTTCAAGGTACTACTGAAAAACATTAGTGACATATAACAAAGGAGCGTCAGTTATTTTGTTTTTATTATTAACTGGACGTGACGTATGGAAAAAACCATTACTTGTTACCCGTTTAAGCAACAAAAGAATTGGGCTGTTTGCAGGACTGTATTGGAGCAATAGACGGAACACATGTAAGTGCATAGGTTACGGGGCCAGATGCGGCAACATATTTCAGTAGGAAATACTATCACATGCAAAATATCATGGCCACGGTCGATTTTGACATTTGTTTCAAATTCATTTCGTGTGGATGGGATGTAAGTATGCATGATAGTCGCATCTTCAACGAGATACTAACAAATGACAATGTCCCATTTCCACATCCTGATAAAGGTAACACAAGGCCATGAATTCTACTTTTATGGGGCGTATGTTATAATATTTGCGAGCGTTACTTGAAAATGAAGCACAATGTTTGTTTTTGGTGTTTACTATTGTTGTCATGTCTGCAGGCAAATATTATCTTGTCGATTCTGGCTATCCAAACCGGATAGGTTACTTAGCACCATTCAGAGGCAGCCGTTACCACCAACAAGAATACCGATTTATTCCACGAAACACGACGGCAAACATGCCAAGGGAATTATTTAACAAAGTGCACTCATCGTTACGCAGTGTGGTGGAACGCACTTTCGGTGCCTGGAAAAATCGATGGGGATTTATTCGAAACATGCCTTGCTATGACTTTGCAAATGTGCAAGTTCAGTTAGTAGGTGCGTCAATGGCATTACATAATTATATATGGCGAAACACAGGTAATCCAACAACTGTTCACCCAATCTGTGACGAGGAAAAAGCTATGACAATAGTAAATGCCATACCAGAAGTTAAACATGACGAGGATGGTTTAATGGATGGGGATGAGGACCCGCATATGGCCTTGGTGCGCCTTTGCATACGCGACAAATTATGTTACATGCGTAATAACGGAATGTTAGAAAATATATAATAGTTGACTACTAATTTTCGTAAGGTTGTAACATTGGTACCACATGTGGAACAGACTGTATTCAAATATATTATCATGTAAAAGATGTATGTGTTTACACGGGAATATACCCCCTTCCACTCAATTCGTGACTAACTTTTAAAAACCAAAAACCATGGAAAAAATGACAAAATCATAAATTGAAAAAAAAATAACGACAAAAATACACCTCATTCAAAAAACATTTAAAAAAAAAAATGAGAACATAAACTACCATTCGCCACGTAATTTACAAATAAATGAAACACATAAATAAAAAAAAATGTTATTGTGTACCAATAAAAAAAAATAAGGCAAAAAACATAAATTAAAGAACAAGAACTAATTAATGTATAAAAAAATAAAAATGACAAAAACATAAATTTAAAAAAAAAAAGGAAAAATTAAGCAAAATACGTCAAATCCAAACCCAAAATAAAAAAATAAAAAAAAACAAAATTAACCAAAATACGCGAAATCCAAACCCAAAATAAAAAAATAAAAAAAAAACAAAATTAAGCAAAATATGCAAAATCCAAACCCAAAATAAAAAATAAAAATAAAAATAAATTTAAGCAAAATACGCGAAATCCAAACCCAAAATAAAAAAATAATAAAAAAGAGCAAAATACGCCAAATCCAAACCCAAAATAAAAAAAATAAAAAAAGAAAAAAAATTTAAGCAAAATACGCTAAATCCAAACCCAAAATAAAAAAATAAAAAAATACATTTTTTAAAGGAAAATACGCCAAATCCAAAAAAAAAAAAAAAAATTTAACCAAAATACGCCAACTCCAAACCCAACATAAAAAAATTAAAAAAAAAAAAGAAGAACAATTGAGGTCCAAATTCTTGGCTGACGTGGAGGACCAGTTGCTTGGAATTTCTTAGCCTCCGTGGATGAAGGGCAGTTTGGTAAATTAACAGAAAGACACCTCATCAAAAAGTCAAAAAGTCAAAAAGCCTTTCCCAAATCAGGTTTTTTAGCCCCAGGCTAAAATAACTAAAAAAACCAAAAAGCCAACCCACTGCCCGAACGGAGGCTTAGTATTGTTCTAATTTTTGGTATTGTTGATACCAAAAAAATAATTTTTTGTCAATTATTACTTGTTAATTATGGTCAAGTCTCGTTTAATTGATTATGTCTTATTAATTATAGTCAAACCTAATTTTATTAATTGTGACCTGCCGATTTTAATCTATCGATTCAGATCATAACCATTTTTAAAGATTTATCATGGCCATGTTTTATTATTATTATTATTATTACTATTTTTGTGTAGGTAAATATCATTCAAACCATCTGGTGGGTCGTGTAATCACAAAAGAAGAAATGGTAATGTGCATCAAAAAATCGTGGTTAATGGAAGTTGCACAAGAAAGTGGTGTGGAAATTAATGGAGGATACATAGCAACAACTTTGCAAATAGTGTCAAGTGGGCTAGTGTGTGGTGCAACATGTGGCATAGATGAGGGAATTGTAACTTCAGTTAACTATGCATATGGATTAGAGAATTGCCTAGTGCAGTTGCTTAAAGTTTGAAGCCTATAAATTGACCAGAAGAGGACGAACAGAGGGGATCAATCATCAACACTCACTATTAAGGCTGAGTATAGGGTTATTCAATTTGTAAAAATCGTCCAATCAGAACCGCCTGTGCTTATTTGGGTGGTTTCGCAAAATTGTTAGGGTTGAATGTTGTTTAGGATTTTCCTATTTTGCGGGTTGCGGACGGGTCACGGGTTTTATCTGCAACCGGACTCACCTGTCGTATCTGTATAGAAATTTTTTTTTATTTTATTTTTAAAATCTGAATTATCAGATTTTCTTATAAGTTTTGTAAGTGTGTAAGCCTATTATTCTTTTCTCTCACTCACTTTAATATGATGATCAAAACTTTAAGCTATAACATTATAATTGTTGGCTTTTTGGCTTTTCGAAGGGTATTTTCGTAAATGCGAGTGTGCCAGCAAGAATCAATCAGTCCTTACAGAAATTTATAATTGCCAACCAATTATCAGACGATTGTGTTTTAGTTCTTTCACCCTCAATTAAGAGGACTTTTACTAGTGACTTGACTTAGGAGAAATTAAGAAAAATAATAGTTAATATGAAGAACAATCGAAATATTTCATTAAAATGAACACTTACAATAGTCCAAACTCAGCCTCGAAGAGGTTAACAGCAACAGTCTACTTGAATCTACTTGAAACTACTCCTATGAATTGAAGTGCAGTGCGGGTATTTAAAGAACAGGTATTTAAAGTGCAAGTATTTAAAGTGCAGGTATTTAAAGTATAGGAAATATAAAACTGGAAAAGAAAACATGAAGTAAAGACTGGTTTGTATGATCTGAGTTTGGGGGTCTTTTCTGAGGGCATCCCTGCTATTTATACTTGTCAAAGATGACATTTGAACTGCACTTCAAACTGTCGAACCACTCCTCCATGATCGCTGATCATACTGCCTTAGAAGTAGTCCCACTACGCCATCTCTTGCAGTTGAGCTTCCCTCCTGTATTTGAATTTGAATATGAGTAACCGTTGAAGCCACGTCACCTTGTATCTCTTTACTGATCTAGTGCTACTCAGATCACGTGAGAACCAATGTTCATTGCCACGTGTTCGATCAGGATCGAAGACTTGAATTATCTTCCCATAATACCCTTATTCTGCCAGGCGTCAAACTGTGATTTGGCTTTTACAAAATATGTAGCCAACATTACCCCCCGCACTAATATACCCAATACTTGGAGATATTAGTGGATCAAAAGCTTTCTCGCGCTTTTGGATCGTGCATGGAATCCATCTTCAGGAAGTACAACCGTCACCTATTTAGTGATCATTTGCATTAACTCTCAACTTGTTTGAACATTCCAATACCTTTAGCATTCGAAAGGACTATGGCTCAATCAACTTCTCACTCTATTGATCAAGCATACGAAGAGCCATTGAGTAATGCTGTTTCCCCTCGAAAGAATCTCCACGTATTCATTAGCCACCTTTACCCGCCCTTCTATATTCAGGTTATGGAGGCTTTTGCAAATTATCAACCTTTGGACTACGAACACATTGCTCTTAATCCTTCGGTTTACAAATTTACAGATACAAGAAGTTCTTCCTCTAAACTCCCCCTGTACTTTGAACGAACTATTCTCAAGCCTTTGCTTCAACAAGTTGCAAATATGGACTTGGGAAGTTCTTCTTCACAAACCTCTGTTTGGGATGAAGTTACAACTTCTTCATCTTCTGGGGTTTCCGGATGGACAAACTGGTCAGCACCTGAGTCTTGGGACTTGAGGGAACGAATCAATCACCATTTTGTTGAGTTCACTGACCCTTTAGATTTTCCTTCTTACGCTCGAAGCTCGGTGGTCTATCCTTATGTGCCCATTGACCTTCGACGTAGTTTGGAGGAGAATCTGCTTGTGGCTTGGTACACATCCTCTATGCCCACAAAGATAATGCACACTGCCCGGCGTCTAGAAGAATCACAAGGGTACAACCCTTCATTTTTAGCCAAGAAGGCGAAGATTTGCTCTTCTGACTGGCTTGACTACATTAATGCTTTTGTTCCTTCCGCTCCCGTGCCATCTCCCATAACAGAAGCATCCACTTCTTCTTCTCCATCTTCTGAAATTGAAGCATCCACACCTTCTTCTCCACCTTCTGGAATAGAAGCATCCACACCTTCTCCATTTTCTGAAGCAGAACCATCTACTCCTTCTCCTCCTCCCACTCTTTCCTGGACAGAGAAACTAAGGCTTGCCCTTCCCATGGACAAAATCTTTCCACCTTACAAACCTCCATCATCCCCAATTCCAGCTGAGCAGAAACAAGCTCAACTTTTGCTTGCGGCTTTCTCTCACTTGCCCTTCAATGTTCTTGAGGATGACATCCCTCTCAAGAACTTTCGATGGGCTTGTGATATTCTGACTAGGGGCCATGTCCTTAATCCCATTGCCCAAGCAGAACTTCACATATTCCTGGACCAACTTCCGGTACTCCTCCACTGGCATCGGAATTCCAAGGTCACCATCCAATCTTTGGATCAACTTTCATCTCTCCAAATTCATGCCCAGTACGAAGCAGAGAACTTCATCGAAGATTTCGATGACTTCAAAAATAAAGATTCTGCGTATTGGGATGATTTGGTTATAGATGAGTTGGAACAAAAATTGAGGGAAGAGGCTTTCGAAATAGAGGCTGAGGAGCTCTACTATGAAGTGAGAGCACACCAACTTATGCAGCCAACATTAGAGGAGACAGAAGATATAATAAAGAAAGAACAAACATTCATTGATCATTGTTGGACAAAGTTTCATGATCTTGTTATTTATTCTATTCCTTATTTTTATAAGCTTGAATTTGTACCCAAATAGGGTTACTTAATGTAATTGTCTTGGCTTCAATACAAACAAAGTCCTTTTGTATTTGACATTGTTTGACTCTGTTTCTTTTTGTCTTTAAAAGCCAACTCATAGCTTCGAATTGAACAATCTCATCCTTCGAATCTGGACTCAATTGTTTAATGAAACGCTAAAAGAACCAACATGTCTTTTTCCAATTTATGGAGTAAAGTTGACAATTCTAGCTGATATCATCTGGAATTAATGCTTTGAATTTTAACAACGTTACCCCTCAAAACTAATTATAACCAATATATGGTCATGGTTAATATAGCCAATCAATTTCAAATTGATCATTTTGCTTCGAAGAGTAATCCATACTATTTTGGTTCAAAAAGTAATTCCTTCTTATATATATAAAAACCAACGATTGGTTTTAATGCTTCGAACAGTGCTCCTCATCCTTAAAGGATCCGAGGATTTGCTCCGAAGGTCGTTACTTTGATTAATAACCCTCAAACAGGTCTTTGAACCCTTTGAAGTGAACCAATATTCGAGCATTCTAGCATTTTTAAGCATATAGTACGCTTCGAAATCGACTTATGTATTTCGAAGCCGTTGTCCTTTGGCTTTTGGCGCCAAAATTTGGCTTCGAAGCCAAATGTTTTACTTCGAAGTTGACTTTAGTATTTGGGCTGTGTTCTTTCCCTCCAAAAGTATCAATATTGAAGGAAACTCTTCGTATTCGTACTTTTAGTACTTAACGACTTACGCAATATATTTTTCAGACACAAAGCTTTTTAAAAACCCCTTTGTTTCGTGTTCTGAAATCACTTGCTCTTTCAACACACAAACCCTACCAATCTTCTGTTAACCCTCTCTTCTTTACTACTTGCTATTAATGGATCCTTTCTCACTGAAAGTGCCTGTTGGCGATCATCTCAGCCCTACCATGGCTCTAAAGAAATGTATTGATAAAGAAATTTCCAAACTCATGACTGATGGACCAAGCAACATAGATGGGCGTCTCTTCGTTCTTCGCCACAGCAACAAGCAAGAGTATGTTCTTGGTCCTATTTTTCAGGAAGCTCCTACTGAACTCGCAGCTCTATATCCTCGCTTGGAGGACCATTTCTTTCTCTATGAAGGAGGGCTTGATTGGCGGAACTGGAGAGTGAATCGTCCTCACCGTTACTGGCCGACATTGAGGACTGAATGGGAAGAATGGTATGACAGAGTAGTGCCTGCGAGAGAAGATGACCTGGAAGAGCTCTGTGTCCTCGATGCCCTTCGTCTTTCTAGGTTCATTATTCCTGAGGACCCTTTTTTGATTCCTACTGCCTTATGCTTCTGGAACATGGCTTTTAATTTCTTCCAATTTCGGTGTGACATGATGGCCCCCACCGTTCTTGATATTTGCCATCTCTTAGGACTTTCACCCCATGGTTCTCCTTTTACTCCCAACTACCCGAACCTTCCTGTCAAATTTTCTTTTCCAGCCCTAAACTCCTCTTATAGTGACTTCGTAAAGGTTGAAAATAAAAGGGAAGGTCCTGTGAGGGATAGAGAATTATTTTCCTTTATCTTATACTGGTTATGCAAATTCCTCTTTTGCACTTCATCTCAGAGGATTATGCCTGAGTTTGCTCCTCTTGCGAAGGCACTTGTCATGAAAAAACACATAGCTCTTGCTCCCTATCTTTTAGGTCATATCTACAGAGCCTATTCCCAATTTTGCGAAAAACCTCTTGAAGGAGGTCCCCTCTGGGTGCTTCAACTCTGGCTCTTCGCCTATTTCACTGACCTACATCCCAAGTGTCTAAGATTCCTTGTTCAGGATCCTAGTACTTACGGGGAAAAGTATGCTAGGATTACTCTTTATCCTGCTTTCTTCGTTTACTACTTTACCTTCTTTTACCAACTCCCTATCTCTCCATCTGCCTCCTTCTTCTGTCCTTTCGAAGCCAATAAAGGACCAACCTGGCTGCAAACTTTTCTGGCTAATAAAGAATGCTCCACTTCTCCTCATAAAGATATGTGGGCCTCTATACTACTACCAAGAGAATTGTTCATTGGCAGTTTAAACCCTCGACCCTACAAATGCATATCTAAGGTGTACTGCCCTTCTCAATTTGCCAGACAATTTGGACTCACTCAAGGGATACCAGTTCCTCTTTGCAGTCTCTCGAATGTCCACCTCACTGCCAGAGATTTGAGAATATCCAAATCCAGACTAGAGACGGCAATTCTCAAACTGCTGAAGGACTTGAATGAGTTCCAATTTGTCCTCTTTCTTCCGTATGGCTTGGTCTTGAAAAGATTCCAGAATTGGTGGACAGTCAATATGGAAGTGCGCCTATCTATACACCCCCATGACTTGCTGGTAGGATTGGGAGTGCCTTCGAAGGATAAGTCAGCGATAGCTAGGAACATTCCTCCTCTTCCTGAAGCTGCTACAATTACTCCTGCAGCTTCACTCCCTTCAGCTAGAGTTACCAGAGCTGCTTCGAAGAAGGGTAAATACTTTCAGATTCTCTCTCTTTTTTTTCTTTTGAATCTTTTGTTTGTTTCCTTTATACTTATGTTCTTTAGTGCAGGGTTCCCGCAAGAAGAATCTCCTAAGAGAGCTGAAACTTTAGCTACTCTCAAAAAGAAACAACAACAGAAACAAAAAAGGAAACTGATCCTCCCTTCTAAGGAATCTGAATCTTTGGGAGAAGAAGAGGTTGAACAAGAGCAAGAAGTGCCCTTACAAAGAATAAAGAGACAAAAGGTGGCTGCCTCCCCTTCTGATACAATTGAGCATCCTTCTCTCGAGGCAACCACTATAGTAATGGAGAAAGAACTAACCTCTGAAAAATCTGAACCCCAAATTGAAGAGAGGGAGATCGAAAAGAAACCAGTAGTATCACCACCAAGGAGGAAGAGGAAGAAGGTGACTGTTTTTGCTGCTGACTTGGGTGAGGACCCGCTTCATGAAGCAGCTGCCAAAACAGTAGAACAGGAACATTCCAAGGCAATAATCGTTTTTGAGAGAAATTTGAGAAGAGGCAGCGATAGTTTCTGAGAGATGAAGCTGCTGCTACTGATGCATTACAAAGAGAAGCTGCACGAAGACAACAAACTATCGAGCATTATTCCCTTCGCAGCTCTTCCATCGGTGCCAACACTTCTGAAACAAGTAATTTCTTTCATATTTCTACTGTTTTTCCTTCGTCGGCTTTTGTATTGAAGTTTGACATTGCTCTGCATTTCTTCCTTTTGCAGCAACAATTATCTTCCCCATGAGGCCTATTCCAGTTTCAGTTGAAGTTGATCAGATACAGAATGTGAAGACTATTCAAATACTGCTTCCACTTCCCAAGCCTACACTTTCTATACCTTCCTTAAGCCACAGTATTCCTGCATCTCTTCTTCTTGGCTTAGAGCCATATCTCCCTTTTTTGGCCCTTGACCTACCTCAGTCCACTTTTCCTTCGAGCCTTGCTCTTCCTCCGTCCTTCACAAAAACTTCAACTGCTACTCCATTCCCAATGGCAGTTGATTCTTCCACAGAGGGTGCTGGTAGTTCTCCAATTCATGGTTCATTACCTATGCCTACTTCCAGCCCCTCTTCACTTGATTCGTTGGTGGCTAAGACCATAGAGGCTGCCAAAGATGCTCCATCCATTTCTCCCATCCCCATGCAGTCCTCTGTGTCCTCCACCACAACACTCTCTATGCCCTTCATGTCCAGGGATGAGGTAGACATCTTCGAAGGAAGACTAGCTAGTCTCTTCGACATACCTTCTACCTCTCCAACATTTAGTGCTGAAGCTGAGCCATTAGTTTTGGCTGACTCCTTACTGGAAATCTTCGAGAGTCTTCCTTCCTCCAGTAGCAAGCCTTCTACACCTTCAATAGATTTGGATGTATGCCTGGAACTGCTGACTTCTTTTTCGAGGATCCCCTTCGAGGCTCTACAAAGGCCTATCATCAGGAATGGGTTCCTTCAATGCTGTAACATTGCCGAGCAGTCTGGCATGAATGTCTAGAGTTATCTATCCCAGGCTGCAGCTACTATTGATTTCTATCTCAACATTTGTCATGCTGCTAAGACTGCGGATGAGAAACTAGCTAGGGACCAGAGTTTTGTTTCCCAAGTGCATACCGAGGTATCAACGCTTAAGGAACAACACTCTTTTGCCTCTCACTTTCGAGTCCAAGCTATTGGAGAAGAAAGCTCGACGAAGAGGAGGTCATGATAAACCAAGCCTTGGTTAGAACTGATACCAAATTGCACATCACCAACCAAGGGCTGGCTGATCGAAAAGAAGACATGGCTGCAGCTATTCAATTGTTTCCATCACTTAGTAATAGGAAATCCACTATACAAAAACAATTAAGACATTGTAATGATTTCTAGGCCAATCTGTGGCACAATGTATTTAATTCTTTATAAAAGAACAAATTTTGTCTATCATTGACGATCTTATGTTTTTGTATTTTAATGTTTATTTTGTTCCTTGTGTTTCCCAAATGGTTGGAAAATAAGGTTTCAAATATCTGCCGTTAATCTTTTTGGGATGTACATAACCATTCAGATTTCTCAAATGGTATGCTCCAAAAGGCAGAACTCTATGAATTTGATATGGTCCTTCCCAATTAGGTGACCATTTGCCAAACTTGTGGCTTTTAATTCCTATTGGAAGTATTGTTTTCCATACCAAATCACCTTCATCGAAACCAATGTGCTTGACTTTCTTATTATAATTCTTAGCT
Source organism: Camellia lanceoleosa (assembly GCA_025200525.1). Lineage (NCBI taxonomy): Eukaryota > Viridiplantae > Streptophyta > Magnoliopsida > Ericales > Theaceae > Camellia > Camellia lanceoleosa. The sequence goes on from CM045758.1 coordinate 205,047,239, forward strand.
GCTTTCTTCTTTTGGAAAATAATGCTATTTAATGCCAAAATTCTGGCTTCATCTATGCCTTCTAATTCTAAGCACATAATTTGATGGTACTGCTCAAGATCTAACTGATCTTGGCATCTTACCCTCAAAGATTTAACATTAATTTCCACAGGTAAAGCTGCATCATGCCCATATACTAAGGCATAAGGAGTAACTCCTGTGCTTGACCTTGGGGAGGTTCTGTAAGCCCACAAAACATTCAACAAAAGGTTATGCCAATCCCTAGGATTATCCTCCACAACCTTTTGTATACCTTTTTTCAAGGATTTATTGGATGATTCAGCTTGACCATTGGCTTGTGCATAATAGGGTGTGGAATTAACAAGGCTAATTCCAAATTCTGCCACAAAGGATTTCACCATTCTCCCATCGAACACAGTCCCATTATCTGCAGTAATGGTTTGTGGGATGTCAAATCTATAGATCAAGTCTTTAATGAACCCAATGACCTCTGTTTGGTCTACAGCCTTATATGGCTTGGCTTCAACCCACTTAGTGAAGTAATCAGTAGCCACTAGAATGAAACAATGATGCTTCGAAGAAGGTGGGTGTATTTTCCCCATCATATCCATGGCCCACCCTCTAAATGGCCAAGGTTTCACTACTGCATATAGGTCAGTTATGGGCACATGCCTTATTGTACCATCATTTTGACATGCCTGGAAACCCTTTGCATATTCTATACAGTCTTTAAGGATAGTTGGCCAATAGTAGGAATGCCTTCGAAGCAACCACCTCATCTTCACACCAGGTTGATGAGCACCACAAATGCCTTCATGAACCTCAACCATAGCTGTTAATGCTTCTTTTGGGCCTAAACATTCCAGCAATAAGCCATCTCCCCCCTTTTATAGAGAGCATTACCATATACCATATATTGCATGGATTGCAATTTGACCCTTCTGCCGGCCTTCGAAGATGGACCAGCCAAATACTGCATTATTGGATGTCTCCAATCTTGTTCTTGTAAGTCATTATGATTGACTTCCAAGATCACATTCCTTTTATTCAAAGGTTGTATTAATCTCTGATATGTTGTTTGGCTTATGTCCCTTTGGGTATTATCCCTTCTCTTGAAGTTCGAAGCTTTTTGAGCCACATCATTAGCTCTATTGTTCAAAAATCTTGAAACATGGGTTACATTTGCTATTTGAAACTGAGAAAGCAGATGTAATGCAACAACATAATATGGTAGGATGCTTATGCTTTGACACTTGAAAATCCCTTTCACTTGGTTAACCACCAATTGAGAGTCCCCAAATATGTCAACTGCATGTACTTGTAATCCAATGAGGATTTCTAGTCCCACTATTAAGGCTTCATATTCGGCCTGGTTATTGGAACAAGTGGCTTCATCCACTCTGAAACCATGTGTGGTTTCTACCCCTTGTGGAGATTTAATCACAACACCAATTCCAATTAAGCCATTAGCTTTCGATCCATCAAACCACATCTGCCATGGCTCAACATTAGCCATACCAAGCTCCATTATCTCTTGGCTTTCTGTTTGAGATGGATGATCTGCCAGAAAATTGGCTAAAACTTGCCATTTTACTGCCCTTTGAGGGACATATTCTAGATGAAATTCTGATAAGGCTAGTATCCACTTGCCAATTCCTCCCCTCAACATAGGTCTAGATAACATGTATTTAACCAAATCTGAGGTTGCAATTACCAAGACAATTGTAGGTAAAAGATAATATCTTAATTTCATTGCAGCAAAATACAAAGCAAGACACAGCTTTTCCACAGCTGAATATTTACATTCGTAAGAATTTAAAAACCTACTAAGGTAATAAATAGCTTGCTCTTTGCCTTCTTCGTTGTCTTGGGCTAAGAAAGCTCCCAATGAATCTTCTGCTGCAGCTATGTACAACTTCAAAGGCTTGTTCCCTTTGGTGGCATCAGCACTGGAGGGTTGGCCAAGTAGGCTTTGATACCTTCGAAAGCGCTTTGATGCTTTGCTGTCCACACAAATTCCTCTTCATCTTTCAGCCTTAACACGGAAGAAAATACTTTAGTTTTCCCTGCAGTGTTAGAAATGAACCTTCGAAGAAAGTTAACCTGCCCCAGGAACCTTTGTAATTCTTTCTTACTTGATGGAGGCCTAGCTTCAATGATGACTTTAGCTTTATTCTGATCAATCTGTATTCCTTTCTTGTGCACTACATAACCCAAGAAGTTTCCAGATGATACACCAAAAGCACACTTAAGAGGATTAAGTTTCAACTTGAACTTCCTCATTCTTTCGAAAGCTGCTTCTAAATGAAACAAATGCTCCTCCATGGATTGGGATTTCACCACAATGTCATCAATATAACACTCTAGATACCCTCCAATGAGATCATGAAAGATAGTGTTCATAGCCCTCTGATATGTAGCCCCAGCATTCTTCAGACCAAATGACATTTTAACCCATTCGAAGGTGCCAATATTCCCAGGACATCTGAATGCTGTCTTGTGGATATCTTCCTCTGCAATGCATATTTGGTTATAACCAGAGTGGCCATCCATCATTGATAAAACTTGATGTCTTGCTGAACTGTCTACCAGCAGATCCACTATAGGCATAGGGTTCTCATCTTTAGGAGTTGCTAGATTTAAGTTTCTGAAATCGATGCATACCCTCATTTTGCCATTCTTCTTAACTACAGGCACAATATTAGATAGCCATTCAACATACTTGGCTGTCCTAATAAAGTCTGCCTTGAGTAGTCTAAGAATTTCTTCCTTGACCTTCTGAATTACTTCTGGACTCATCCTTCTTGGTTTCTGCTTGTATGGCTTGAAATTAGGCTTCATAGGGAGCCTATGTTCCACCAATGATCTATCCAATCCTGGTAGTTCATTATAAGACCATGCAAAGCAATCTTTGTATTTCTTTAGAACAACCAATAACTGGTCTCTGTCCAGAACATTCAAGCAAGTACTTATATAAGTGAAATCACGCAGAACCTTCCCTAAATTCACTTCTTCTAAGGGGTCTTGTGTGCGAGAACTCATCGAAGCTTCTTCTTTGGTTTCTTCAACCTTGAAGCAACCTTTTCGCCTTGTTACGCTCCTAGGTTCTTTAATTCGACATCTCGCCTCTTCCTCATAGACAAAATCATCCACAAGGCGTCTTCTTCCTGTATCTCCTAAACTTTTGTTTCAATGTCCAATGCACGATTTCCCAAGGGTCAAACTTGACTTGTTCTTTGCTCTTGTTTCTGACCAATTATCATGGCCTCTCTCTCTTGCTTCTGTACTTTCTGGACTATTGCTTTTACGTCCAATGATGAGAATTTAATCAGAGCCAAGGACTTGGCTTCTTGTTCTTCACCTCTTTGCCTATAACCAGGCATCATTGTCATCTTTCACGACAATCTCTTCATCAGCACTTTCTTGGACTAAGTGCTTCAGGTGTGTCACTTCCTCATCGGTATCACTTGGTGAGCCATCAGCTTTCCTCAGTATACTGAGTGGTGTCACTCCCTCAATATACAACTTGGCCTCTGCAAAGTCTGCACAGGCTATGAAGGGTTGAGGATCTGCATCAATCTCCTCTGTCTCTCAATTGCCCAGAGCCATCATAATTTTCTGATGCAAAGAGGAAGGCACACATTTGTTAGTGTGGATCCAATCTCTCCCAAGTAAAGCATTATATTTAGCATTGCTGTCAATTACGAAGAATGCTGTCATGCAGTCCTTGGTTCCCACACTCAAGTTAATGGGCAGAATCCCTTGGGCCATCTGTTTATCTCCAGCAAAGCTAGCGATGGTTGTGCTGGTTGGGATCAACCTAGGATTCTTTTTCCCTAGTTTCTTCAAAGAAGATTTCGGTAATAAGTTTACCGCTGCCCCATTGTCTATTAAGACTCGGTTTAGCTGTATCCCATCGAAGAAAGCCTTGATGTACAAAGGCTTGACATGTTGGGTCATGGAATTCGAGGGATATTCAAAAGGATATGAGAGGTTGATGCTCACCTCTTCCTCGCTTTCACACTTAGTTTCCATTGGAGTAGCCATTTCAGGAGCATCCTGTACCATACTCACTTGTGACTCTTCACTAGAGACAGGAATTGGATCCATGTCTTGGTCACCCTGGTCCTCATTTCCAGCCTGGAATTCATGAGGCAGTATGTGTACCATATTGACTGATATAGGGAGAAATAAGCCAAACTGGATGGCTGGCTGTACCTTCTTCCCCTCTTGGCTACCTTGCTCAGTGTCTTCAGCAGCATCCTCCATGCTGCACTCTAGTACTTCATTGATAACTGATCCCTTCGAAGGATCCTTCTCAACTGGTTCTTCAGTCAGAAATGTTTGTTCAGCCATGAAGGCTTCGAACATTTCTTCTTCTGCCATTTCCTTCTTTTGGCTCATGCCAATCTCTTCTTCCGTTTCGCTATCACTTTCCATCAGAGCCTTCTCCAACCCTGCCAAACTAGACTTCTCTCTGGCCTTTAGTTCAGAATGAACCTGGGCCAACTGTTCTCTGCTACAAACCACTTTGCTTTGTAGAGTCGGTTTTGGAGTATGGTCTGACTTCGAAGTTTTCTTTCCTTCTGTCTTGACCTGTGAAGAACTCTCTCCACTTTCTTTCAGATCTTGCTGGTACTGGGTGTACCTGCGCTGAATCTTCCTCCTTTGTGATCTGGAAATAACTGGAACCATATTTGGTTCCTTTGTCTTTGGGTGTTTCAGCAATACCCAGTTGTTCGGAGCCACCAAAAGAGGCTTGACCATCCTGCCTGGGATTCCAACATCTCTCCTGGCAGACACTTCCCTAGGTTTGTTTTGCATTACAAACCAATCTGGAACTCCAGGTACCCAAGAACTTACTGACTCAGATGTTGAATCACCTTTTTCTACCTTCGAAGCCATCTTCGAAACTGGCCGTGGAGGTAAGTGCTTGGTTCTGGTCTCATGTTTGAGCCCGATTACGGCCTTTGATGGAGGTGACCATTTTTACATTACGTGTGAGGTTGGTCTAGGGGGCCAATCTCTGGCTTTAGTCCCATGACCTGAACTTCTCTCCAATCTTCTTTCAGAATGTTTGCTCTTCATTTTGTAGTAGTTAAGTGGCCTGGACTCATACAAGGGCCTCTTGCTTTTAGCATGTATACATCAGCTATGAGCTCAACCACTAATGGTCGCCTATCACTAGCGGTCGACCTTTTGTTGTAAGCGTTGGTTGATTTAGGACGTCTCTGAACATCCCTATAGTATTGCTTCCCATCAATCAGAAGCCCCTTCAACCATTTGTAGCTTAGTCTGCATCTGGGACACATCCTCTGCATTACAGCTGCTTCCAAGGAATCGTCATCCAGTGCTTCTTCATCAGAGTGTTCCTTCTGATGTGAGAAACCTTGTCCAATAACTGGTGGGTTTCTAGTCTCCTTCTTGGCAGTTGTCTGGTTGGCAATATGCATTTGCACATTGACCTCTTCCAATTCCTGCAGAGATAGATTCTGAAAGTTTGGTACAACCACATTAGCCGCGCTTTCTCCAACTTCTGGAAACGGGTTACTGTCAATCCCCATGGCTTTTTCTATTTTGGCTGGGAACTTCAAACTTCCTTTCCGAATTTGCTCTTGGATCCTGTCTCGAAAAACAATGCAGTTTTTAGTCGAGTGAGACCAAGAATTATGCCATTTACAGTATACTTTTCCTTTAAGTTCATCTGGAGATGGCAGTTTTACTCCTTTTGGTAACTTAAGGAAATTGGCTGCAAGCAAATGATAAAAAATGTCATCTGCTTTTATTAAATCGAAAGAGTACTTTCTGTGAAAGTCTTTCTTTTTAAACTGCTGGTCGATGGTTGTATCCTTATGAATTAATGCTTCACAAATTATAGGTTCTTTGCCCACAATCTCTGCTGCATCGATCTCATAATTGGGATCTCTATAATATGTCTTATACGAAGCATTATTTCGATCTTGTTCCTCCTCTAGTAATGCTTCATATCGAGACACCTTATAGGTTAATTCGATCAAATCCCTGAATTCAGTTGAGTCAAACTTCCTTCGAAGCCTGAACTCTAAACCGTTTTGAGCCAATCTTACAAATTCTGGCTCTGGAAGGATGACTCTACATTTATTTCGAGCCCTTTTAAATCTGGCAATAAACTGAGTAGCCTTTTCTTCAGGCCTTTGACTCAATCTTGCCAAGTCTGCCATGGACACCTCTGGCTCCGATTGGAAGAATTGGGCATGAAATGCCTCTTCCATTTGTTGCCAAGTTTGAATGGAGCCAGGTGTAAGGTTGATATACCATACAAATGCTCCCCTAGTTAGAGAATTTAGAAATAATCTCAGTTTCATGTAGTCATGATTAGTGAATTCACCACATTGAGCAGCGAATCTGGCAATATGCTCTACTATTGATTGATTTCCAGTTCCATAGAATAGTGTAAAATCTGGTATTCTGAATCCTCTTGGGTATTCATGTACCCTATCTACCCATTCTGGGTATGATTTTCTGTATACAGGAGTCTGGACCCCCCGAGCCATCGGTCCACACATCTCTCTAATAATATCAGCAATTTGGTCCCTAGGGACCATATTTTGTGCTTGCTGAACCACTACTGGAGGGACAAACACAGGGTTTGGTGGACAAACTTGCGCCTGTGGTCCTCTTGGTCCATAAGGTGGTACATTTGGGACTGGTTGCCTGTAGTGCGGAGTTCTTTGTTGGGGGTATGGGTAACCCCTTTGTGCCTGTCTTGCGAAAGGACCTGTGAAAGGTGCTGGAACAGGTGTTGTGTCCCTTTCATTTGTGGGAAAACCTTCCAACCACCCGAGTATAAATTCGAATAAGGGATTATTATATCCCCTAGTGCCAGGTATGGCTTCGAACATGGGATTTGCCACCATTCTTATGCCAGTTTCTTGTACTTGGCCAGATCCACCAACTTGTGTGGCTTCATTGTTGAGTACTGAGGCATTTTGGCCTACTAAAGTCCTTGAAATGGGTTCATACCAAGACTGAGGCGATGGTCTTTCATAGTTCTGAGTACTAGTCTGACCATTAGATTGTCCATTAACTTGCATAGGCTGTTTTTCTCTAGCCAATCTTTACTGAGGGACATTTAAAATTTCCTCTGTGTGTCTTGTATTTGTTGGTTGGTGGTTATTCATTCGATCCAAAAAGGATGTTGCCCACCTTTCCATTGTGTTCATTAATTGTTGTCCCATAGCATCTACTAAGCCATCCCATGGATTTGTTGGCTGAGTAGATGGAGCAGTGGATGGTCCAATTCCTTGGTTTCGTCAATATTATGAACATATGGTTCTTGTCTGAAATCTTGATGCATTCGACCAAAGGTTCTGATAGCATAGGAGTCTCGACAGGATGTGTTACCACATTCTCCTCTGGATTAGGTATCTCTACCTCTCCTTCTACGCCTTCTTCCAAGCGTTCATTTTCTCCTTGTCGTCTTCGTCTAGCCATTTTAACAAGTCCCACCGGGCGTGCCAAAAATATATGTTGGCTTTTTGGCTTTTCGAAGGGTATTTTCGTAAATGCGAGCGTGCCAGCAAGGATCAATCAGTCTTTACAGAAATTTATAATTGCCAACCAATTATCAGACGATTGTGTTTTAGTTCTTTCAGCCTCAATGAAGAGGACTTTTACTGGTGGCTTGACTTAGGAGAAATTAAGAAAAATAACAGTTAATATGAAGAACAATCGAAGTATTTCATTAAAATGAACACTTACAATTGTCCAAACTCAGCCTCGAAGAGGTTTACAGCAACAGTCTACTTGAAACTACTCCTATGAATTGAAGTGCAGTGCGGGTATTTAAAGAACAGGTATTTAAAGTGCAGGTATTTAAAGTACAAGAAATGTAAAACTGGAAAAGAAAATATGAAGTAAAGACTGGTTTGTATGATCTGAGTCTGGGGGTCTTTTCTGAGGGCTTCCTTGCTATTTATACTTGTCAAAGATGACCTTCGAACTGCACTTTAAACCGTCGAACCACTCCTCCATGATCGCTGATCATGCTGCCTTAGAAGTAGTCCCACTACGCCATCTCTTCGATTGAGCTTCCCTCCTGTATTTGAATTTGAATATGAGTAACCGTTGAAGCCACGTCACCTTGTATCTCTTTACTGATCTAGTGCTACTCAGATCACGTGAGAACCAATGTTCATTGCCACGTGTTCGATCAGGATCGAAGACTTGAATTATTTTCCCATAATACCCTTATTCTGCCACGTGTCAAACTGTGATTTGGCTTTTACAAAATATGTAGCCAATAATAATATTATAATAATATCACACACTACTTTGATTGAAATACTTAGGTGCCGTTTGGTAACATTTACGTTTTCAGTTTTTTGTTTATATTTATAAAAATTTAAAAAACTCAAATAAAAACTTGTTTGGTAAAATTTTTAATTTATAAATTAATGGTCTCAGTTTATAAATTTGGCCAAAAAATAAAAATACAAAAAATGTGCTTCCGTTTTGAGTTTTGAGTTTTTTTTTTTTTTTTTTACCATTCAACACTAACCATCACCCGCCACCATTTTTCACCACTGTCTCCCGCCACTACCACCCACCCCCCATCACCACTTGCCACCACCACCCCCCACCCGCCACCACCACCACCACCACCCACCACCACCACCACCACCACCCACTGCCACCACCACCACCTACCACCACCACCCACCCACCACCATCCACCCGCCACTACCATCCACCGCCTGGCCACCACCACCCGCCATCACCACTCACCACCCACCCGCCACCACCACCACCACCACCACCACCACCCATCCACCACCCACCACCACCACCCACCACCCACCACCATCACCCACTTGCTATCACCTACCACCGCCACCACCACCGCCACCACCACTACCACCACCACCACCACCACCCACTCACCACCACCCACCTACCCACCCACCACCACTACCACCACCACCACCACCACCCGCCACCACCACTACCACCACCATCACTGCCAATCACCCACCCACCACCACCACCCACCATCCACCGTCACCACCTTTCATCACCGTCTTCCGCCGCCACTTGCCATTTATCGCTCTTTTTTATATTTAAATTTTTTTTTTAAACATTTTGTCAATTACCAAACGCGTTTATAGTTTATGTTTTTCTAAAAATAAACAAAAAAATAAACAAAAATTAGTTTATAAAATTTTTGTAAATATAAACTGAAAACGTAAACGTAACCAAACACACCCTTAATATTCAATTAAAAATTTTTCAATTTTTTTGCAAATCTAGTTATGTGATTTTTTTTTTCTTCTATGTTAGTTTTTATTTAATTTTCATTCTTATTTTTTGTAATTCAATTTTAATGGAGGATGGTGTTGAATTTGCCACAATAAAAAATATTTAAAAAATGGAAAAAAAATCCAAAAAATAAAATTTTAAAAGAAAAGGCTCAATTCGCAAACCGTTGGCAACCGCCTACATATCCGCGAGCCTTATCCGCACAAACCAAAACTTGCATTGTAGACGGTTGCGGGTTCAATTTTTCTCAAACAACAGACATGCGAATGGGTCCAAACCGTCAAAACCTAATCCGCGCGCTCCCTTACTCACCAAGAGTTTAGAATAGATTATATAGGAGTAGATTATTTTAACATATCATAGGAGTAGTTTATTTTCTCTAGGAGTAATTTTAATTTAGTAGTTTTGTGGTTTTCTAATTTTTGTAATCAATAAACATTTTGTTCTGATGATTTTGTATTTTTGTTTTTATTCATGTTCAAATCTTTTTAACAAGTAACAATTTCAGTAATACAATATTAATCTTTAGTTTGTTTCTCTCTAACGATAACCTTCAAAAAAATTATTGCATCTGTTAAGGCATAAAATACCAACTACAATCACTTGATCATATTATTTATTTGTAAAAATTAATTACTCTATCAAATTTCCTTGGTCAATTTGACCCAAACTAAATTTTTACTAACAAGTACATTAGAGTCTTTAGCCGTTGCCACTCATCCTAGGTAGAAGCTTCGCCGATCACCCTTCATTCGTTGATTATCCCTACTCTATTCAGGGTTGCCAGTGTAAAATGAGTACATCTAAGTTGATTTTCAAAAGGATCAATCATTGTGATTGACAAATATTAATTATTCAGTCTTTATTAAAAGGTATTTGTTTAGTAGTATATTTCTTTTTTATCATCAACTTTTTCTTACAGTGATTGTTCGCTTTGGATTTGCGATTTATTTTGTTGTATTCTTTTATATAATTGATTATCCAATTTAATATGATTATTTTGATATTTTTAAATATTTTTTTACTCATTGATTCCCCCCCACCCCCAAAACAAAAAAAATATAAAGTAATTACAATGATGTTATAAAAGTTGGATGTGCCCAGCAATATATCCTAATTAGTAGTTACAAATTGCAAATCAAACATGTTTAGCTTTTGAGAAAATTGACAAAATGGATTTGGGCCTTGCGCAGCCCATATTCGGTATTGTTGTGTTCAATTGGTTTTTTTTTTTTTTTTTTTTTTGGAGGAAAAAAAAAAAGTACACAAGGCATCTTTAATACTAGATGTAATGCCTTACTTGTTTGCCACGATGTTGATGTTCAAAAATAAAAAAATAAAAACAAAAATTTCATTGCACGGCTGATGCTGCAATCTTCATATTACAATTTTTAATGGTGCATCTGCAGATGCTACATTTTGTCTTTGTCAGTTGTTTTTATTAGTAGTTGAGATATGTTTCTGAATTTATGCGCCCATGACTATGAAATCCTTTCTCAGAGTTCTTTGGCTCTTTTTTTTTAATTTAATTTACACCAAAAAATCTTTGATGCTAAGCCGCCAAAGATTCACCAGTCTCCATTTCCTTTGATGTCAAAATGTTGAACGCACAAACACGCATGAGGCATACACCATAATGATCGTATGATCTGATCCGCACGGATGAGGCCATACAAAATAAACTATTCTAGAAAAGCTCAGCTCCTATCAACAAATCATAATAAGAGTTGCAAACAACTATTGATTCATATATGTTTTGGATCTTGACATGAACAAAATGAGAGCATAAGCTAATTTTTATTGTAATTAACATGGACTAGTCACACAGTTTTAAAACAACACACAAGAATTACTTAAAAGTACAGAACCGAACTGGATGAATGTTGTGGACCAAATATACATATATAAGTTTCCTTCAAATCATGTACTGTATTTATATTTTTAGATCTATTTGGTGGTGTCGGAGGCGGAGGAGAAGAAGTGGTTGATGGAAGGCATGACTTCGGGAGGGCGAGTGCGGAGGAAATTGCGGAGGCCATGTTTGGCGTATCTCTCTCCTTCCTCTTCATTTTCAAGCACTGCCATCTTCCTGTGTGCTTTGTTGATTCTGCAAATGCCGGCCCCAATGAGCATATCTCTTATTAATTATATAAGACCAATGACTTATTAAAGGTGAATTTTAATATTTTGGACGACATATATATGTATACCTGACATCAGGGTTCATGAGCATGTTCCTTGTTAGCTGAAAAACACACATGCTGGTTACAAAGGTCATTGCTGCCATTAGAGGATACACCTGTTTTGTTTTGACAATATTGGAAAGAATTAGACCTCATAGATAGTTGGAAGTATGTAAAATATTCCAAAACAAGAAGCTTCTCTTTTTGCCTTGTCCCCCACATTGGTTAGTTAGTTACAAAAACTTATTACCTTGGCCATTTATTTTCAAAAGTAGAATGGTAGAGATTGTTCCCAAGCAGACTGTTAGTGAAGCGATTACGAAAAATTGTGTTTGTTTGATAATTAGTAAACTAGTGATAGTTCATGTTTGTTTTGAGAGATATGAATGAGATTAACCATGTAAAATTTCATAAATACCCTTTTCATTATCATTAAATTTAGGCTTATACCAACTAAAGAATAAATAAATTTTTACTCAATGTTATTCTTTTTTTTTTTATTTATATTTTTTAAATATTAAAGAATCTAACTATCAAATTTTTTTTAATCAATGTTAATTTTTTTTCTTTAATATTAATGAATCCAACTATCAATAAATTTTTATTTTTAAATTTTTTTTTTGTTGCAAATATTCAAGAATCTAACTATTAATAAAATTTTACTCAATTATTTGTATTTAATATTACATGAGCCATATTATGGGCGTTATTTCAAGTATTATAACAAATTTAGCAATAAACACAAAGGTAGAATAGTCAATTAACCCATAGTCCCAAAGGATTTATTTTTAAATACCACCTCTCCTAGGCCACTACTAGTCCCCTCATCTAACACCTTTCATAATTTCATGAGGCTCTTAGTCCTATGGTCACTTTTCAAAACAAACATAATTTTTTGAATCCCACCTCATTACTAGTCTCAATTTCATCCTCCAACTCTGGAAACAAATGGAGCCTTGACCTTTTATGTGGATTTTATTGAAAATTGATTAGACCTTCAATTGCTGAGATTGTTGCTCTCTTTTGAAAAAAAGAAAAAGAAAAAAGAAAAAGAGGGAAGTATAATATTTTGGGCTTGGATGGGATTGGACCCAAAGAAAATGTCATTGGACAAAAAGAAGACAAAATAAAGAGTATGAATATCATTACTCAAAGGCAATCATGCTAATAAACTTTGAGCAATTTGTGATTATGAATTTTAAGCCATGATCCAATTGAGTTTGTGAATTTACAATTAATTTTAAACTTACAAGATATATGTGATATATCCTCCTACACAGCAATATTTTATGTCTTAGATACATTATGTACACCGTTCAAGTTGACCGAGTCAACAAGTTTATGAAAAAATGAGATAGAGTTTGAAGAAGATTGGATTTTGATTTAACCAAGGAAAGTGAAGGAAAATATTTGGATTTTTTTTTCTTCATTTTAAAATTTATGTACTATTTTGATTGGATGCTTAGCCAACGATTCTATTAACAACTGCAAAATTACATTTTCACAATAGCCCTAGTAAGCAGAATAACTATATTCAAATTAAACAAATAAAAAAAAGAAAGAAAAGGTTTCTATGTTGAATAGAAAATTATAAACGATGATGTTTTTTTGGTTACCTCTGGTCTGATCCAACGGCCCATTCCGAAAACTGTCACCCTTTTTTTAGCTCTGAGAATTCGATCCAACAAGCAATACAGATGTGCACCAAATATATTTAAAGTGAATATATGTATGTATGTATGTATAGACTATACTATTTGATCATGAAATGGAATGGTATATATATACAGAGTCAGGCTAGTGGTGGTGGCTTTGGTATATTCTTACCGCGTAGAGAACGATGATGATGATGAAGATGATGAAGATGATGATGATGATGATGATGATCGGGCGGAAAACATTTCCAGTGGGCTGTAAATATTCAAATTTTGACTTCTTAACAAAACTGGGTGCTCAGCCTCTTGTTTTCTTTACCATTTCGGTGTTTTTTTATAAGATCGATTTCGGTCAACAAGTTTAAGGTTGCTTTCGCAGACTAGAATGTTCTTCTCCAATAAAATTATTGCCAAAATAAGTTCGTTTTTTATGGTGATTTTTTAATTATTTTAAATTATTACCAAAATAATTCTAAACCACATAAAAATATTTCGAAGAGTTTAAAGCTACACTTTTACTCTTACGATTTTGTTGTTAGTGCCTCTAAAATTAAGAATAATAATGCTATATGTACTAATTAGTATATTAATTAGTATACTAACAGATAATGTATTATAATTTTAAAATTTTAAATATTTATAATTTGTATAATAAGTAAGATTAATAATAATATATATTAATTAGTATACTAATTAATACATATAATACCACCTAAGAACAATTTTGATTTGTGCATTAATTGAATTAAATTGAATGGCCTATAACAATTAGCAACTTTAATTCGTGCATTAATTGAATAGTATTGTCTGCAACAATAGTTGTTCCCAAGTCCCAAAGTGTTTTTTAACGTTGTCCTTCACCACAATGGTCCATGGTTGCAACAAATATAAGAATCCACGAGGGTGCGGAGTTCCAAAGAATCCACGAGGGTTGCAACAAATTTTTTTAAAAAATATAAAAATATAATTAAAAACTCAGAAAGTTATTTATGAAAACTCTATAAAGGTGTGGAATATATTTTTGTTAATGTTATTTTTGTATAAACGTATATATATGCATTGTATTTTGATGCTTTTAAGTTTGATTCAGTGGTTTGCGGTATTTGATAATATTATAATAAATGTAAATGAATAGACGAGAAATAAAAATAATAGTGGAAATAAAAATAAAAAATTATATTCATATATAAAAAATATCATAAAAATGTTATGATAGTGATATTATTGTAAATATAACTCATGTTTGTGAGTGTTTTGTTTTAAAGTGAAATATCACTATCAAATTATATCCATGTGTTTGAAAATTTTATATAAAATTTATATTTGTATATCATTACTCAGAAAAATATGTTAGGTATAATTTAATAATGGAAAGTTATAGAATGTAATTATGATGATAGGAAGAAGAAATGATAGAAAAAAATAGCAAGATAGTCATTTAAAAAATTTTAGAGTATGACATCAGCAATTAATGGGTAATTTATAATGAGATTACAAACCTCAAAGAGAAAAATATAATTTTTTAAATGTAAAGAGAAAATATATATTAAATATAAATTTCAAGAGTGTGAATGTAATTTACCCAAAAAAAAAAAAAAAAAAAAAACAAAAACAAAAACAAAAGCGGGAGTTTATAACTTTTGATTATGGCAAGCCAACCGGGCATGCCATGCCAAGATGGTAATATGTTTTTCTATATTTTGTGTGACGTGTTGCTTCGATACATTTCTTTCTCTCCAAAGCCTCACAATTCACATCTAGGGAAGCATAATCAGTTAAATTGCTATGGAGAAACCAATCATATATATATATATATATTATTGAAAGTAATATTTTTTTCTTATTTAATGACACATTCTAAAGGCTTAATGTAACACTCCGAATAATATTTTTTTACTGAAATTATATGATAATCTATTTTTGAATACTTTAAACTAAAATAGTTACTTTCAAAAAAATAATTAAATTGACGGATGAAAAAATTATAGTTAATAAGTTTTGGAGATAAACTTATATTTAAGAGGAGAGAAATGTAACATTTCAAATATTTAAATTAATATCAAATATTTAATTTTATAGTTAAATATGTTAAAATATAATTTAATTTCCAATTAGAATTATGTCTTACTAAAAAAATGATAATGCAATTATTATATTATTTGGAACAAAATAAGTAGCAAAAGAAAACTACTAGATGGCAATTGATTGAGGCCCACCTGTTTGGATGTGGTCAATCAACGTGGCAATGGGTTTGGACAAGTTGTGTGGGATAAGCAAGAGCTGACTCGTCAAGATGAGGCCAAAATCTGACAATTGAGTGAACTGAAGTTGCTGCCCTACCTAGTACTCCTATAAATGGAAGGATTAAGGAAAATAAATTTTTTAAGAATAATGATTGTGGAAGTTTTAAATTTTTAAATTAATTTTGTTAATTTGTTAATTTTTAAGAAATAAAAAAAATCTACTGGTTAGTTTTTTAACTCAAAAATCCAAAAATAATTTTTTTTAATAATTTACAATTTTAAAATTTAAAATTCAATATAATATGATAAGTCACCTCACTCTTTCTAAAAATAACGTTGATCAAAACAATTCAAATAAAAAAAATAAAGACACTAATTATCTATGATTTTGAATTTCAAAATTTAAAATAATATGGCAAGTCACCTTCATCTCACTTACCTTTTTCGAAAATAATATCAATCTAAAATTTTAAAACCCAATTAAATTAAAAATTCAATACAATTCTATCTTTAAAATATTCAATATTTGATCTTTTTTTCAGCCCAACTCACTCCCCAAATGTAATGATGCAACGGTTATTCTCTCTCTCTCTCTCTTTACCAATAGTCCAAACTTATTTTAAGTTTTTTTTGTTTGTGATTTTTTTTTCTAAATTTATATTTTCTTGTGAGTATTTTTTTCTTCTCTATATGAATTTTTTTTCCAATGTATTTTTTTTCCAGCTAAATTGATAATTAATATATATATGTTAACTATCTTTATTTTGGGAGTTGATTTGAAGGTTTTTTTTGGGGCAAACTACATATACCTCCCTTGAGGTTTGGTTAAATTACAGATATCCCCCTGAGGTTTCAAAAATTACATCCCGCCCCCTAAGGTTTGTATTTTTATAACAATTTGCCCCCTGAGGTTTAAATTTCACAACAAATTACCCCCTAATTTGTTATATAATTTGTTATGTAAATATAGTATTCAGGGGGGAACTTGTAATTTCTCAAATCTCAGGGGAGTATTTGTAATTTAGCCAAACCTCGAGGGGGTATATGTAATTTGCCCTTTTTTTTTGGGTGGATGCTTGTATATTTTTTATATTGTTGTTATTATTTCTTTTGATATATGTGAATTGATAATATAGTTATGATTTTTTTTTCTTCTTCTTCTTTTATATAATAAGGTGTCTTATATTGTTCTTTATAATTTGGCAATTTTTAAATTTCTTAAACAAAATTTTCAAATTTTGTACTTGTAAAAAATTAAAAACATTTAATTGACTTGCCCATCAATAAATAAAATTTTAAATAATGAACACTATTCCATAATTTATGGATTTAAAAAAAAAAAAAAATTAACACCCATATATGAAAAAAGAAAACCTAAAATCATGCATTTTTTTTTTTATTTTTCATTTTTAACTCTTTAAAACACTAACGACACTTTTTTATTTCCACGACATTGTTTTTTTATATTCACAAAGATAAAAACACTATACCGGAGTTGCATAATAATTAGTGGAGGTGGTGAGATTTTTTGGGTGGATTTTGAAAATGTGAATATTAAAAAAATAGTAGATAGTTTGGGTGATGAATTGATTTAGAAAACTAATGTGTAGTTGAGATTAAGTATGAATTTTACCATGTAAAAATTGAATATGAATAATATATTATTTTTTTATATATAATTTCGGGTACTTTTGTATAACTATCAAAAATTATTGTGATCACATGTTACTTATCATTTGATATATTATTGTTGTATTATCGTAACGAATTTTTTATTAATGTCTATTATCAATGTAGTGGTGAGACGTAACATGTAAAATTAAAATATGTTTTGTTATTATTATTATTGATTATATATTTCTTCATTTACCTTTTTACAATGTTCAAAAAATTAATTTATGTTTATTGTTAGTTTTTATAGATGAGAAGTCAAAAATAAATTTTAACAAAATTCAAGTTATAACTAATTTGAGATTGAAAAGGAAATTTCAAAGGAAATTATAATTATATATAATTTTAAAATATTTTTTAAAAAATACAAGGAAAATTGGAACTATAAATTAAAAATATCAAACAAGCTAATTCTATGAAAAAATTTAAATGAAAAATTTATCAAATTTAAATTTATAATTATTGAATATTTTTAATAAGCCATTAATTTTTTATTCAGGTTTTAAGTTGATCTGGTCTTAAATAATTTCTCAGATATAAATATATCTTAATATTGATACAATCAATATTAGACATATTTTTAGAAGGGTAAATTATATCGATAGTCCATGCATTTTGTCTCTTGTGTCAATTTTGTCTTTGTAATTTCAATTAGTTTGATTTTTACCCCTAATTTTAAATTTTGTATTAATTAGGTCCAATTGATAATGTCAGTTAAGATTTTTGAAAGAAAATAGTTATTAAGTTGGTTGAGATTAACTTATTGAGTTGAACAAGCTTATAATTTTGTCCATGAAAGTATAACAGATGCTATTCATGTGTGTATTTTCAATTAAAAACCACTAACAATTATAACAATTGAACCAAATTGAGGTGAAATTATAAATTTTGGGTCAAAATTGAACAAATTAAAATTGCAATGACAAAAATAACAAGAGTTAAAATATAGGGATTACCAATGTAATTTATCCTTTTAAGAATAACTACACAATTTCTTAATTAATTTTGAAATTGTTAATAAATATACCAAACAAATATGTACATATTTGCAATTTTTGTTATAAATTTTTAAAAAAAATATATTTACTAATTAAAAATTAAATAAATAGATAGGTCTACTAACTCATGGATTGGACATGAATTAGACGATTCTTTAAGAACTAGGCTTAAATCAAGAATTATTGGCAAAAAAAATCGACTTCAACTAAATTTTCTTTGCTATTTTTTAGTGTTTAATCCAATATTAGAACTCCCAAATTAACTCTTATCAGTCACAAATTGATAATTTCATATTTTTATTATAAAAAAAATTACAAATATTTATTTACTAATTTAATAAATAGATAGGTTAAATGATTCATCTAAGTTGAGAATAGAACAAGACAATTTTTAATGATTAGATGAAGGACAAGTTAGTGTAAATCTAATATTAAACCCAAATTTAATATCACAAGTGAATCCTAATTCATTTTTACGCAAATCTTATAAAAAAAATGATTCATAACTCGAAATTCTTCCAGCTTGAATGGCCTGACTGCCCAAAACGACGTCGTTTTGGGCCGTGTTTTTTTTTTTTTTCCTTTCTTTCTTTTGAACACAGACAGCAGGAAGAGAAGAGGAGAGAGAGAGAGAGAAAGAAGAGAGAAGAGAAGAGAGAAGAGGTGACAGAGAAGAAGGAGAAAAGATGATCGACGGTGATGGTGGCAGTGCCGGTGGGTATCATCGATCTCCTCTTTCAGACTTTTTTTTTTTTTTAGATCTGGATCTGGAGAGGAAAAAAAAATTTGTTGATGATGATAATGTGTTGATGATGATGTTGATGAAGATGTTGTTGATGAAGATGTTCCTTTTTCAGGCTCTTTTTTTTTTTTTTTCTAAGTAGATCTGAATCTGGTAAAAAAAATAAAAATAAAATTATTGATGATGATAATGTGTTGATGATGATGTTGATGAAGATATTGTTGTTGATGATGATGATGATGATGTTGATGAAGATGTTGATGAAGTTGTTGTTGATGATGATGATGATGATGTGTTGATGAAGATGTTGTCCAGTTCCCTCTTTGTGTTCTCCAGCTTCAGCTCCCTCTTCTCTCTTCTTCTTCTTCTTCTTCACTTTCATCTTCTTCATCTTCAGAAAAACAAGAAAGAAAAAGAAAAAAAGAAAAAAAAAACCAAAATGTTGTCGTTTTGGACTCGGGCCATTCGAGCCTCATAATTTTCAAGCTACAAAACGGGGTTGAATCTTATAACATAAAACAAATTATAATTTTTAGACTTCACAAAATATGAAAAAATTACTATATTGACAAATATAATTTACGACTATCATATGATAAATTAAATTTACGAAACTCATAAGACGAAATGTATTTATATTTTATCATAAATATAATTTTTGTGATTTATTTTTTAATTTTTACCAGTTAAATTATGACATATATTTGTTATTAAGAACTTAGAGCACACAATTAATGACATAAGAATAAAAAAATTCTTTTATATGTAACTGTCATAAAAATGAATAAAATTTAATTAATTCTAAATTATTTTTGCTAAATATTATAGAAATTTTTTTTAAACTATTATTTAATTTTAAAAATTAATTTTTATTTATTTATTTATATCCGTGCATAGCACGAGTAATTATGCTAGTTTAGTAAATAGGAAAAGCAAAACAAACCCACAAATGAGAGGGAAGTGAGCCGTGAACGGTGAAGGAAATTAGGGACGATGAATTTTATTATATTTTGAGTTATTATAAATTATTTTATGTAAATTATATTAGTTTTTAATATATATTAGTTGTTAAATAAATTCTAGGGTTTTTTGTTTTTTAAGGTTCCTGGTATTAAGATTTTATAGCAGAAAGGATATCTAATATTTTCATGATGTCTATGGTCCCTTAATCTGATCTAGAGAAATTTCATCCAAAGAATTTCTTTAGGCTTGCCAGGAAAATTGTATCCAGAGAAATTCTGGACCAGAGAAATTCTATCCAACCTAGATAAATTTCTTTGACCTTCCATTCTTTCTAGAGAAATACCATGGTGCTTCTTTAATTTTCTCTACCAGGTTGTTTATTTGATTTTCTTGCCATGTTATTTCTTTGATTTTCTCTGCCATGTTGCTTCTTTGATTTTTCTGCCATGTTGATTCTTTAATTTTCTGTACCAGGTTGCTTCTTTGATTTTCTCTGCCATGGTGCTTCTTTGATTTTCTCTGCCATGGTGCTTCTTTGATTTTCTCTGCTATGGTGCTTCTTTAATTTTCTCTACTATGCTGCTTCTTTAATTTTCTCTGCCAGGTTGCTTCTTTGATTTTCTCTGCCATGTTGATTCTTTAATTTTCTCTACCAGGTTGCTTCTTTAATTTTCTCTGTCATGTTTCTTCTTTAATTTTCTCTGATAGGTTGCTTCTTTGATTTTCTCTACCATGCTGCTTCTTTAATTTTCTCTGCCAGGTTGCTTCTTTGCTGCTTCTTTAATGTTCTCTACCATGTTGCTTCTTCAATTTTCTCGACCAGGTTACTTCTTTGATCTTCTTTGCCATGGTGCTTCTTCAATTTTCTCTGCCATGTTGCTTCTTCAATTTTTTCTGCCATGTTGCTTCTTTAATTTTCTTTGCCAAGTTGCTTCTTTAATTTTCTTTGCCAAGTTGCTTCTTTAATTTTCTCTGCCATGTTTCTTTTTTAATTTTCTCTACTAGGTTGCTTCTTTGATTTTCTCCACTATGATGCTTCTTTAATGTTCTCTGCCAGGTTGTTTCTTTGTTGCTTCTTTAATTTTCTTTGCCAGGTTGCTTCTTCAATTTTCTCTGCCATGCTGTTTCTTCAATTTTTTCTGTCAGGTTGCTTTTTTGATTTTCTCTGCTATGTTGCTTCTTTGATTTTCTTTGCCTTGTTGATTCATATTGGGAGAGTGATAACTACCACAATACCTAAGCTTTGATTTCTAATCAACTCTCTGAAGCTCCATTATGATAACCAACACCTTGTCTCCCTCTCTCTATATCTATATATACATGTATATATCTTTGTGAATTTCTAGGACTTGTTTGACTATTGGTGTTGCCAATAGAAATTGATACTCAAAGCCTTTTGGACTACAAACTCAACTCCAAACAACCATTCACAAACGGCTCTGTTTTTGAGAAATGGTATCATCGTTCACTTCCACTATTGGGTTGTCTTCTCGTCATAGTACGCTTTGATTCCGATATCGGTGAAATCGTATATGGATAAGGATGCTTTGAGCTTCGCTTGACAGAAGAGAGAGAGTTGGAGAAGACGACGACGATGATGAACTCTGGCGGAATCTAGAGTGGCCATTGAAGGGAGTAAAGTGAGGTTTAGAGAGAGAGAGAGAGACTTGAAATAGGGAAGACAGAGAGAGAGAGAGAAAGAGGTTTGATTTGAGAGTGTCAAATTGAGGGACCTTAGACATCATAAAATAATATTATGGATCTTATACATTACTAAAAGTGAGAGAGGGACCTTAGACTCATTTTCCCTAAATTCTATTTGTTTAAAAAATGAAATCTATAAATATAACTGCTTATTAAATGTATTTTTGAGCAATTATTTTATAAGTATCACTACGGAGGTCTCATGTTTTGAGGGACTTAAATCATTATTGGCCATTTGAATTGTCACTTTAGTGACCCTCTAATGGTCTCATATCTTAGAGGACTTAAATAACCATTGATCTTTTAATTAGTCACTTTATGTGACTCTCTATTTGTCATGGATCCATTGACCCTCTGTTCTGTTCTGTTGTTACCTTTGTGATTCTCTGAAAGTCCCATGCTTGGGGACTTAAATATCTGGCCCTCTAAAGGTCCCATGTCTGGGGAACTTAAATATCCATTGACCCTCTGTTCTATTCTGTATCGTGGTTATGATTATTTTGCTTATATGATTTCTGTATTATGCTTTTGTTATTTAAAATGATTTATACTAAACTATTCATGGTTTATCCTAAATATTATCCATAGTGACTTTTATACCCTTATGCTCTCAGTATAATATTTCTTACTCTACCATGTGTTTATAACTATTAAATACTTTCAGGTGATGAGGCTTAGAGAGGGGTTTTAACCCCTTGTTCATAAGTTGGAAGTTGCGGGACCAGAGCGTGGAGTAGGTACATGACACTTTATGAACTTAGTCTAGCTCTGATAAATAAAAGCTCCAATGTATATATTTTTACAAATATTCAGGTATCATTTTATTTTACTCCGCTGTATTAGTAATTTGTTATCATCTCAGTTATTGTATTGTTGTAATGCCTAACACTTGGGTATCGGATTTGGGTCATGAGACTTTTTTTTTAAAAAGTCACATTATCATGCATTTTCCATTTACATATAAAATTTTACACAAATTCAATTTCAATTATAATAACTAATTTTACATGAATTTTATTTGAGAAATACTTATTTTTCATATATATAATTATAATTTAATTATTATGATATTCGAAAAAAATTATCTTGGTATATAAATAAATAAATAAGGTATAATATGCTTAATTATGTAAATCGCACTGATCAAATTAAATTTTTTTATATTTTATTTTTTTGTTTAACATGAAATTATTTTTGACAAAACATTTATATTTAATTTAAATTTTATATACCTATATACAATATGTATGAATAATTCAAAAAAATATTAAAGAAAAAATTAATACTCTACATAATTAATTTATATATTTTCTTCTTAATCCAATCACAACATACTTTTATTTAATATTTTAAATAAATTTTGTGTAGTTCTATTTCTACATATTTTTATTATCCAAATAAATATAAAAATAAAAATAAAATAAAATAATTAGAATTACTTTTAGTTTTATATTACTAATTCTCTTTCTAATTTAACTAATATTTTTAATATCAAAATGAGTTTTTATTTTACTGTCTTATAATTTAATATATATCATATAAAATAATTATATGATAATTATACTTTTATAGCACAATTGAACTAAAATTATCAAAATAAAAGAATAATTTAAATAAATTTATTATATATAAGTATTAAATGTAATGCTTTTATACAACGATGTGGTTAAGATTATTAAAATAAATAATTTAAATTAAATTTTATTTTAAATTAAAATTAATATTATTTTTTTATGTCACATATCATAATATAAAATATCATTACATTAGTTAAAATTAACTCCATTGTGATTTTAAAACTCAATACTTTTTTTTGTTAAGTTTTTAGAAGATAAATTGGCAAATGTCAAATGATAAATAATGTGGAATATTGTTTTAAAGAATAATGATTCATAAAAAATGATTGTGTATATTTAAGGCACCATGTGATGTTTCTTCAATAATTTTTAAATAAAAATTTTGAATTTATAGTCTTACTGATAATGCACCTTCATAAGCTCTGCCAGAAAAGATATGTACAAAAATAATTTTGTCGGAATAAAAAATTTGCAGTTATTATAATATGTTCCATAACTAATCAAAATCTTTTTGAGAACTGAAATTATTAAGGTTATAAAGATTTTGTATTTGATTCTCTTTGAGGACACTGTTTATAATTTTAATTTATAATTTTTTATGCATCAATGTGAATAGGATAATTTACAAATACATCCCCTGAGGTCTGCTTAAAGTACAAATTACTTTATGTGATTTGAAAAATTACAAATATCTCATTGTTAAAATTTTTTATTTAGCAGAATTAACTAAAAAAATGAAATTCATAATTGTTCTCTTATACAATAATAAAATTACCTAAATTATTAATTGAAACATATTTCTAACGTCATTAAAAACTATTAATTAACTTGATGATTTATTAATAAAAGGAGCAATTTATTATGAAATTAGAAATCTCAAAGGGTGGAATGTAATTTCCAGAACCACAACAGACGATTCGTATTTTAATCAAACCTCGGGAGCTATATTTGTAATTTATCCATGTGAGTAACTCCTATGATCTTTACTGATATAAGTATAAATCCTACCTTTTTGTTAACCCACCTTAAACACTTTTTTCATGTAATAAAATATTTAAATATTGTCATATAAAAGTATTATAATAAATCATAATCATACACCACTGGAAGCATAATTAAAAACCTAATGCATCACTTTAGATATAACCAAAAACATAAGAAATAACAAAGACCTTTTCGATTAATAACTAAAATAATGTACCATGAGTCATAACCAAGTCATAATTTGCATCTTATAGAATTTTTCATTGTTTTTTAGAAAAAAAAAAATATTTTGACACAAGTGAAATTCATGATTTTTTTTTTATTTATTATAAATTTGATTAATACAAATGAAGATTTGATTTTGAGTTGAGAATATACCTTTATTTTTATTTTTATTTTTATTTTTATTTTTAAATCTTTGAAAGAAATTATTTTTATAAGTCTTTTACATGAAATCACACACACAATGACAAATTGTCATACGTCACTAGCAAATTTATTTGTATTTGACTTTCAATTATTAAAATTTTCTACACATAAAGTATTAAAACTCCAAATTAATTATGTACTTTAAAAATAAATTTTTGTATATCGCACGGGTCACCTCCTAGTAATCTATGAAAACAAAGTCCAACAATAAAACCAAATGAGTTACATGCATCCATATCCTAACCTTAAACAAATCCCACTAGTGAAAAGAACAAAACCAATCATGGGGTGTTTTGAGAAGACAGTTAAAAGCTGGCATTTTAATTTTTTTAAACTTTTTTGACTTTTTTTTTGTGAGAAACGAAGTAGGTTTAGCTGAGAAGTGACTTTTAACCCACTTCTCAAAATATCCCATGGTGTTCCAGAGAAACTCGAGTGTTAACTTATCTATATCTATAATCTATAACATATATAAAAAGAGGAAACCAGCATGAATCTAACACAAGATGACAAACGTGTCTAAAGTCCAATTGCCCTCCATATTGTGGTTTATTAACCTTCTTGCCATTTTGTTAGTTGCTCATTATTTATTATTTACTTATTGACAAATTATTCTAACGATATTTATAGTTTGATTCTTATGTCACTTTGGGTGTGTTTGATTGGACGGACTGGATAAGGGGGGATTAGAATCCATCGGACTTGAGTCCTGGGACTGTGAATCCCTCGGACTATTTAGTTGGATTGGATATGTATCATGTGTTTATTTTTTCATGGGAAATGTCTGGAAATGACAATTTTTAGTGAATCCAACGTTTGGTTGAACAGACTGGATAGGATAAATGAACAAGAGACTATTTTACCCTTTTTCAATTGTTTACTAAGTAATAGCAATATTAAACATATCTTTAATATTTTAATTATTTTTAGCTAGATTAAATAAAAATTTATTTTATTTTATTTTTTACACAATTAAATAAATTTATTTTTTTAAAAATAAATAAATAAATAAATAAAATATCAATAAAATTTATATTATTTTTTTAATTAAAATTTTAAATAAATTTGTTTTTAAAAATAATAATAATTAAACAATGAAATTAAATAAAACATCTATTAACATTTAAATAATGAAATTAAATAAAATATAAACAAATTTTTAAAATAAAACATCAATAAAATATTAAAAAAAAATTATTTAAAAAAATAATAATAAAACATCAATAAAAAGTTAAATAAAATTATTTTATTTTTAAATTGAGACATTTAAATTTTATTAAATTTTACTAAATATAATACATAATTAAATAGTAGAGGGTCAAAATGGTTATTTCACCACCTAATCCCAACAGTAAATAATCCCCCCAAAATTGTCCCACACCCCCCCTCCCCCAGGATAGTATAATCCCCCATATGGAGGATAAGGAGTCCGGCTGGACTTCATGTCCGGCGGACTAAAAAAAAAAAACATCGGATTGGATTTCTTTATCGCATTACAATCCGCCAAGATAAATAATCCCCTTATCCCCAATCAAACACACCCTTTGATCCTTAAATTTTTAATTGTGATACATTTAATCCGAAAGTTTGAATCTTATTTCAAATAAAAACAATTGAAGATACTATTACTCTATTTCAAAGGTAAAGCTGTCAATATAATAAAATATAAACTAATTTGATAAAAATAAATTTCAAAAAATATTTTTGTATTTTAAAAAATTATTTCTACCTACTAAAATAAAATTATGTAAAATTGATAAATTTTTTAGACATTTATTTATTTATTTTACCAAATTAATGTTTATTGTGTGTTTGGATGTTAATCATGTAATGGGTAGTTGTTTTTATTTTCATTAAATTAGTTTCTATTTTTTTAAAAGTCAAATATGGCGACAACTTTGATATTATTATTAAACAAATCCATTAAATTAAAAAATTCACAACTAAAAACATTTTCTAAATAAGGACAATTGAAGATACCATTACTCAATTTCAAGGGCAAAGTCGTCAATGTAATAAAATATAAACTAATTTGATAAATAAATGTTAAAAAATATTTTTGAATTTTTAAAAATTATTCTACCCACTAAAGATAAAATTATGTAAAATTGATAAATTTTTTAGACATTTATTTATTTTTCCAAATTAATGTTTATTTTGTGTTTGGATGGTGATCATTTAATGGGTAGTTGTTTTTATTTTCATTAAATTAGTTTCTATTTTTCTAAAGTCAAATATGGCGACAACTTTGATATCATTATTAAACCAATTCATTAAATTAAAAAAATTCAAAACTAAAAATATTTCATAAATTAAATATATTGATTATACATTAAAAACTTAACAACCACTCATTACATGATTATCATCTAAACACATACTCATTTGGTAAAAATAAATAAATAAATAAATATCTAAAAGATTTATCAATTTTACGTAATTTTATCTTTGGTGGGTAAAAATTATTTTTAAAAATTCAAAAATATGTTTTTGATTTGTCAAATTAGTTTATATTTTATTAAATTGACGACTTTGCCCTTGAAATTGAGTAATGGCATCTTCAGTTGTCCTTATTTGTATAGCGATCCCGATTTTCCCTCTCATGTTTACCGTATTCCGGACTCGGTTCCGTTGATAGTTGTTGTTGTCTGTATTTCATTTCCGTCCTCTAACTCTTTGTATTTGAGTTTAGAATTGTCTTGGGCGTGTTTCGAACAGGTTGGTTGAGCTTTTGTCCCAACTCTTGTTGCCCAGATTTTTAGTGATCCGCTCGAGCGGGTCTTCTTGTGCTCAAGCGGAGTTTGCATACCTTCAGTAATTTGTCCGTCTGCAAAGTACTGCATATGTGTTTTTCACGCTCGATCGGATTTCATTACGCTCGAGCGGTTCGCGCTCGAGCAGGTATCCTTGCACTCGAGCGGGTGTTCGATGCCTGTAAAAATACTGGAAGAGTGTAATCTATGCTCGAGCAGGTTTTCCTTTGCGCTCGAGCGGGTGGAGTTTTGCAGTTGTGTCTTGGAGCTCGAGCGGGTATCCTTGCGCTCGAGCGGGTCCAGTTTTTGTGTTTGACGCTCGAGCGTTCTATTCTCCGCTCGAGCGGGTCAAACGTATATCAGTTGGCAACTGGGTTATTTTAAATCACTTTTTCAACTCTCACTCTCTCTCTCTTACATTTCAAGATCTATTTTGAGAGCTCCTCTCACTACATTTCACCTTCTCTTTAAGGTTTGATCTAGTTCTAGTGTGTTTCTAGCCTTGTCCCTTTGTAAAAAGTGTGGGGTTTGGCTTGCTCTTCGTTTTGATCCGAAATTCTTTAAGTTTGGAGCACTTTGGAAATTCTCCATCATCACTTTTGGTCTCATCTTTTGAGGTAGGGATAACTACTCACATTTATGGTTTTTGACATAAACTTGTTGTCATTTTGATGTAATGTTGAAGTTGGGTAATTGTGGGTGTTAGGGTTTCAAACATGAAAAGAGGGGTTTTGGTTCTTTTGGCCAATACATGTGTATTTGGGACCTAAAATGAGATTGTGGATGTTTAATGATAATATTGAGACCTTTGGGTCAATATTGGAAAAAGGGGAAAAATACCATATTTGGGTTTTATTGGGTCATTAGTGTGATTAATGACTTTTATTGTGAAATAGTGAAATTGGGAAGTTATGAGAAAGAATGGTGTAGTTGGATTAATTAATTACTCACTTTTGAAAATATTGATAATTTATCTGTTGAGGCATTTATTATCTGTTTAGAAATAATTGCTTTGGGCTATCGGTGGAGGATAGTCGTGATTGTTGTAGACACTGTATGTTGATTAGGGAAAACTGAAACTAATCACGTTGAATATGTCATTGAATATGACGGTTGGAATAATACATCGAATCTGTGTATTGATTGATTGTGTATATGATAATTGTTTATTTACATTGTTTTGTGTGGGAGGAGATAGGGGATGTACTCCACGGTTTAGGGGAAGATAAGGGATGGACTCCTAAACCGGAAGTTATTTGGGAGGAGATAGGAGATGAACTCTATTGATACAACAAATCTGTATATCATTTATGAAGTATGGAAGTGTTTTGATATGATATTGATACAGCAAATATGTGTATCTATTATGAAGTATGGAAGCGTTTTGATATGAGTGTTATCTCATTTGAAATGGAAGTATCGTTGATATGAGTTGTGATCTCATTTAAATTGTTGGCCAAGTTCTGAGCCATGTTTATGAATTGAAAACTTGTTAAGTAAATGAAAGTAAAATGAACATGGACATATGTGTCATGGAACTGAAGTGTGTTATTGTTGATTCATATGAGTTAAACATTTATCGAATGCTCATGTTTTAGTCATTGCTCATATTGTGTTTAGCATATCTCTACTGGGCGTTGGCTCACCCTATATGTGACATCATTTTTAGGTGCAGGTGATATGTCGCCTCCAAGGACTTAGCTTGGGAGGTTTTAGAAGCTGAAGGCTTACTTTTGTAATTATTTTGTGTATTACATGTAATTCAAGCCAAGGGCTTATTTTGTATTTTGAGTTAGTACTCTTCTTTTTGTAACCAAGTGTTGGCTTGGAAAGTTGTAAGCCCGTAGGGCATTTATTTTTGTTGTCAACATGTAATACTTTTGGATTAAATACTCTGATGAATGGAAATATGTTTATTTCTCTTATGTTTATGGATGTCACGAATGTATGATTTATGGGTTTATTTTGAGGGCGTTACAACTTGGTATCAGAGCGTACCGGGTTCGAACACTTTGGGTACGCGGGAAGTGGTTAGTGCCACAATGGGTTTGTCTCGCTTGTTAGAGACTTAAGTGTAATGTTATATGCTTATGTGATAACATGTTTATGTGACTATATGGGTATGAGATTTAGTTTCTAGGATGTTGATTGGATCCTTGGGTTTCTGTGAGTCTTGTTAGAAAAACACTTGATCAATGCTGTTTCCAACCGGAACTCTAGTAACGCCTTGGGACTATCATTATCCGGAAATGAAATTCGTCAGTGCTTATGTGATTATGTGCTTACGTGGAATGAATTACAGTTGTCTATGTATTAGGACGTGAGTGTTATAACTTCGGCACATTTGTGAATGTGCTAATGTTCTTCGTTACCTTTATTAGGATGTCAGGACGAGGACGTGGTAGTAGGCGAGGTAGGCCTAGGAGG
Organism: Camellia lanceoleosa; assembly: GCA_025200525.1. Classification (NCBI taxonomy): domain Eukaryota; kingdom Viridiplantae; phylum Streptophyta; class Magnoliopsida; order Ericales; family Theaceae; genus Camellia; species Camellia lanceoleosa. The sequence continues at coordinate 205,076,865 of CM045758.1, forward strand.
CAGGAGATGCCTATACCGGATGAGATTCCGGCGCAGCAGGAGGGTGGTGGTCAGGCCAATGTGGCTGAGCCGGTAGGTCAGCAGGCCATGGGCGCCTTAGCCCGCGAGATGGCAGGAGCTTTGAGGGAATCTATGGGCATTCTCAGGGCTAAGAATCAAGCCCAGGCCTATGCAGTTGAGGTAGGGCCTTCCTTTCTGAAGAGGGAGTTCTTCCGGTCTAATCCGGACGAGTTTGTTGGCAATCCCAAAGAGCCACTAAAGGCTGATGAGTGGCTTGAGCAGATGACGAAGACGTTTGAGATGTTTGGCATCGAAGATGGGGCTTTGAAGATGACCTTGGCGTCTTTTCAGTTGAAGGGAGATGCGGGTCAGTGGTGGAAGTTCATGAGGGGTCGTGTTGGTGATACATGGGAGGCCTTTGTAGATGCTTTCTAGGAGAAGTTTTTGTCTCCAGCTATTAGGGAGAAGTTGAGGGACCAGTTCTGTCAACTCATGCAGCTGAGTATGCCAGTGGCCGAGTTTGAGGCCGCATTTACCAGTTTATCCAGGTTCGCACCTAAGCTAGTGGCGTCTGTGGAACGCCGTTGCATTGAGTTTGAGAGGAAGTTGAGGCATGGGCTCAAGACCAGAGTTGGGGGATCCATGACCTGGGAGTATAGGCGCCTTGTGGATACCACGGCCCATATGGAGATTATGATGCTGGAGGAGGAGGAGAGGATGTGGGGCTCCAAGAGGAGTCAGGATGGCCAGGGGAACGGTAGGAGGCAGAGGGGTTCTAACCCTCAGCAGTCCCAGGGTGCATTTGCTAGATCGACCTTTCCAGTGCCGAGTGCAGGCTCTGGGAGAGGCAGTCAGGGAGATGTTACTTGTTACAAGTGTGGTCAGCTGGGCCACAAGTCTCCAGCTTGCCTGCAGAGGGAAGGAGGGCAGAGAGCATCTTCATCTTCAGCTCGACCTCAGAGCCAGAGTCAGGGCAGAGGCTAGCCGCTCTCTTGTTACCAATGTGGTCAAGCGGGGCACCTGAAGAGGTATTGCCCGCAGTTGAGTGGTACATCTGGTGCGTCTGGTTTGAGACAAACACAGAGTTTTCAACCAGCACAGTCAGTTTTGGCCTCGAGGGCCAATCAGGGGGCTTCATCGTCTCAGTCTGTGCAGCAGTCTTTTGCTCCGAGAGGTGAGTAAGTAGACCAGAGACCTTCAGGGCGCGTGTATGCTGTTACCGCGCAGGATCTTGTATCGACACCATCTGTTGTGAGAGGTACCTTTTTGTTTTGCAACTCGGTTGCCAATGTGTTGATTGATACGGGTGCATCCTATTCCTTTATATCTGCTGCATTTGCATCTGTTTTGGGGTTGGAGTTGGCACCGTTAGCATCTCCTATTTGTGTTGCATCACCTGTTGGGGGTGAATTGATTTTGACGCAGGGGTGTAGAGGCTGTGATATAGAGGTCGCCGACCGCCGGCTTCCATTTTTTTTCGTAGTTATGGCTATGTCGGGTTTTGATGTTATTTTGGGTATGGACTGGCTATCATCATACCGGGCTGTTATTGATTGTTACCACCAGAGGGTCACTGTATGTACCTTGAGCGGGGATTGTTTCCATTTCTTGAGGGATCGGGTTGGTAGAGTATTGCCATCGGTGTATGATCTGCGAGGGCGGAGTGAGCTTAGTGGTCTCCTTGCTAGCTTTATAAGTGGTGAGTGTGATGAGACCGGGGTTGAGTTGCCGAGGGTGGTTTGCGAGTATTCAGATGATTTTCCCGATGACCTTGTTAGTTTGCCACCACATCGGGAGGTTGAGTTTTCCATTGATTTAGTGCCCGGCACGGTGCCGATTTCCATGGCACCTTATCGTTTTGCCCCAGCCGAGTTGAGTGAGTTGAAGATTCAGCTCTAGGAATTGCTAGATAAGGGCTTTATTCGCCCTAGTATTGCCAGAGCACCGCCCTCTTTGCTAAAAAGAAAGATGGTGCCTTGAGACTTTGTATCGATTACCGGAAATTGAATCGGGCTACGGTTAAGAATAAGTACCCTATGCCCCGTATAGATGATCTGTTTGACCAGTTGAAGGGGTCCCATTGTTTCTCTAAGATAGATCTGAGATCGGGTTACCACTAGTTGAGGGTCAGGGAGGAAGATATTCCGAAGACAGCATTCCGTATGCGGTATGGCCACTATGAGTTTCTGGTGATGCCTTTTGGGCTCACCAATGCACCGGTAGTGTTTATGGGCTTGATGAGTCGGATCTTCCAAGAATTCTTAGATCGTTTTGTAGTCATTTTCGTAGACGACATCTTGATTTATTCACCTTCGGAGGAGGAGCACGAGGAACACTTGAGAGTGGTGCTTGAGTTGCTTAGAGCCCATAAGCTGTATGCCAAGTTTGGGAAGTGTGAGTTCTGACCAAGAGAGGTGAAATTCTTAGGCCATGTTGTTTCCGGGGAAGGGGTGTCTGTTGATACATCCAAGATAGAGGCAGTGCCAGATTGGACACAGCCTAAGAGTGTTTTTGAGATCCGTAGTTTTCTGGGATTAGCTGGGTATTACCGCTGGTTTGTGAAAGATTTCTCCAAGCTAGCTTCGTCGTTGACTAGATTGACGCGGAAAGGGGTCAAGTTTGTATGGAATGAGACTTGTGAAAAGTCGTTCCAAGAGTTGAAGGTTAGACTTACCACTACTCCAGTTTTGATTATTTCGGAGAGAGGTGTGGGTTATGCAGTTTATTGTGATGCCTCACGAGAGGGTTCGGGTTGTGTGTTGATGCAAGAGGGGAAAGTGGTAGCCTATGGCTCGCAGCAGTTAAAAATACACGAGAGGAATTACCCTACACATGACCTAGAGTTAGCAGCTGTGATTTTTGCCTTGAAGATTTGGAGGCACTACCTTTATGGTGAGAGATTCGAGGTGTTCTCGGATCATAAGAGTTTGAAGTATCTGTTTACCCAGAGAGACTTGAACTTGAGGCAGAGGAGGTGGATGGAGTTTATTAAGGATTACGACTTCGAGTTGCACTATCATCCGGGAAAGGCCAATGTTATGGTCGATGCCCTTAGCAACAAATCCATTAGTGATGTAACTTGTATAGCCATCCGGGAGTGGAAGATGTTGGGTGCACTTGGCGAGTTTGATTTACTTTTAGGTGAATCCGTTAAGGCTGCAGCCTTGTTTTCTGTTGTTGCGCAGCCTACACTTGTGACTCGAGTGTTAGAGGCACAGAGAGATAACCTTGAGGTAGAATCCCTCCGAGAGAAGATCTCCAGTGGGAAGGTTGAGAAGGGTTTGACTGTGTATCCCGACTTGAGTGTGAGATACCCAGACCGTCTGTTTGTGCTGGAGCCTTGCCGAGAGGAAGTACTCCGAGAGTTTCACCACTCACGCCTTGCGGTGCATCCAGGAGGCACTAAGATGTATCGTGATTTGGGTCGCCAGTTTTGGTGGCGGGGAATGATGAAACATGTGGCGGTTTTTGTGTCTAAGTGCCTTACTTGTCAGCAAGTGAAGGTCGAGCATTAGAGGCTAGCGGGTTTGTTATAACCCTTGCCTATTGCCGAGTGGAAGTGGGACCATGTCACTATGGACTTCGTTGTAGGTCTTCCGAGAACTTAGCGGGGTAGTGATGCTACTTGGGTGGTTGTAGACCGGTTGACTAAGTTGGCGCACTTTATCCCTATGCGCGTTAGAGATTCGGTAGACCATCTTGCCGACTTGTATATTCGGGACATAGTGAGGTTGCACGGGGTCTCAGTGTCGATCGTCTCAGATAGAGATCCACGTTTTACTACTAAGTTGTGGCAGAGTTTGCAGAGTGCCTTAGGCACTAGATTGACCTTTAGCACGGCTTGTCATCCTCAGACTGACGGGCAGTTCGAGCGTACTATTCAGATCCTTGAGGATATGCTTCAAGGTGATGCCCTTGACTTTAGTGGGACGTGGGAGAGACACTTGCCCTTGGTGGAGTTTGCCTACAACAACAGTTTCCAATCAAGTATCAGCATGGCATCGTTCGAGGCCTTGTATGGCCGACCTTGTAGGTCTCCAGTGTGTTGGGCCGAGGTGGGTGATGCACCTTTGTTAGGCCCGGAGTTGGTTCTTGAGACAACAGAGAAAGTTGAACTTATCTGTAGGAGGCTTGTTACAGCCTAGAGTTGCCAAAAGAGTTATGCCGACCGTAGGAGGAGGCCTGTGGCATTTGAGGTGGGTGATCACGTCTTTCTGAAAATATCACCTAGGCGGGATTTGATGAGATTTGGGAAGAGTGGGTAGTTGTCCCCTCGGTTTATAGGCCCTTTTGAGATCCTTGAGAGGATTGGTGAGGTTGCCTATCATTTAGCTTTGTCGTCGCAGTTGTTCGGGGTACATGACGTATTTCATGTTAGTATGCTTCCGAAGTACGAGCCGAATCCGTCCCATGTGTTGGATTAGACCGACTTGGAGGTAGATGAGGATGCCTCGTATAAGGAGAGACCAGTTCGGGTCTTGGATAGACAGGATCAAGTCTTGCGAGGCAAGACCATTCCCTTAGTGAAGGTTTTGTGGAAACATCACGGAGTGGAAGAAGCCACTTGGGAACGTGAATTGGAGGTCCGAGAGAAGTATCCGGATCTATTTATGGATGTTTGAGCATATGTTGTATATTTTGCTGTAATGATGAACTTTAAGAGCATTGAATATGTCTTAAGTTGTAAAACATTGTAAATGTTTTGGTTTATGGAAGTATTTTGGAACTTGCCTTGAAATGAAAGTTTATTTTAACATTATATATGTTAATTCTGTTTTAGAAATGCAAATATATTGATTGGCATTGAATACGAAATTGAATGATGGAATATGTGTTGAAATTGGTAAATTTCAAGGGAAAGCATGTTAATAATGCATATGGAGTAATATATTGTGATTTGCCTCTTGAAAAGAGATGAGATGATCGGTAATGGGTCAAGTTGTTGAATATTGGGTTGTAATATTGTTAAGAATTGAGAAAAACATGTTTTTGAAACTTGTATCTAATTTCGGGGATGAAATTCTTTAAGGGGAGAAGGTTATAGCGATCCCGGTTTTCCCTCTCATGTTTACTGTATTCCGGACTCGGTTTTGTTGGTAGTTGTTGTTGTCTGTATTTCATTTCCATCCTCTAACTCTTTGTATTTGAGTTTAGAATTGTCTTGGGCGTGTTTCGAACAGGTTGGTTGAGCTTTTGTCCCAACTCTTGTTGCCCAGATTTTTAGTGATCCGCTCGAGCGGGTCTTCTTGCGCTCGAGCGGAGTTTGCATACCTTCAGTAATTTGTCCGTCTGCAAAAGTACTGTAGATGTGTTTTTCACGCTCTAGCGGATTTCATTACGCTCGAGCGGTTCGCGCTCGAGCAGGTATCCTTGCACTCGAGCGGGTGTTCGATGCCTGTAAAAATACTGGAAGAGTGTAATCTACGCTTGAGCGGGTTTTCCTTTGCGCTCGAGCGGGTGGAGTTTTGCAGTTGTGTCTTGGAGCTCGAGCGGGTATCCTTGCGCTCGAGCGGGTCCAGTTTTTGTGTTTGATGCTCAAGCGTCCTATTCTCCGCTCGAGCGGGTCATACGTATATTAGTTGGCAACTGGGTCATTTTAAATCACTTTTTCAACTCTCACTCTCTCTCTTACTTTTCAAGATCTATTTTGAGAGTTCCTCTCACTACATTTCACTTTCTCTCTAAGGTTTGATCTAGTTCTAGTGTGTTTCTAGCCTTGTCCCTTTGTAAAAAGTGTGGGGTTTGGCTTGCTCTTTGTTTTGATCCGAAAATCTTGAAGTTTGGAGCACTTTGGAAATTCTCCATTATCACTTTTGGTCTCATCTTTTAAGGTAGAGATAACTACTCACATTTATGGTTTTTGACATAAACTTGTTGTCATTTTGATGTAATGTTGAAGTTGGGTAAGTTTGGGTGTTAGGGTTTCAAACATGAAAAGAGGGGTTTTGGTTCTTTTGGCCAATACATGTGTATTTGGGCCCTAAAATGAGATTGTGGATGTTTAATGATAATATTGGGACCTTTGGGTCAATGTTGGAAAAAGGGGGAAAATACCATATTTGGGTTTTATTGGGTCATTAGTGTGATTAATGACTTTTATTGTGAAATAGTGAAATTGGGAAGTTATGAGAAAGAATGGTGGAGTTGGATTAATTAATTGCTCACTTTTAAAAATATTGATAATTTATCTGTTGAGGCATTTATTATCTGTTTAGAAATAATTGCTTTAGGCTATCGGTGGAGGATAGTCGTGATTGTTGTAGACATTGTATGTTGATTAGGGAAAACTAAAACTAATCACGTTGAATATGTCATTGAATATGACGGTTGGAATAATACATCGAATCTGTGTATTGATTGATTGTGTATATGATAATTGTTTATTTACATTGTTTTGTGTGGGAGGAGATAGGGGATGTACTCCACGGTTTAGGGAAAGATAGGGGATGGACTCCTAAACCAGAAGTTATTTGGGAGGAGATAGGGGATGGACTCCATTGATACAACAAATCTGTGTATCATTTATGAAGTATGGAAGTATTTTGATATGATATTGATACAGCAAATATGTGTATCTATTATGAAGTATGGAAGTGTTTTGATATGAGTGTTATCTCATTTGAAATGGAAGTATCGTTGATATGAGTTGTGATCTCATTTAAATTGTTGGCCAGGTTCTGAGTCATGTTTATGAATTAAAAACTTGTTAAGTAAAGGAAAGTAAAATGAATATGGACATATGTGTCATGGAACTGAAGTGTGTTATGAGTTGATTCATATGAGTTAAACATTTATCGAATGCTCATGTTTTAGTCATTGCTCATATTGTGTTTAGCATATCTCTACTGGGCGTTGGCTCACCCTATATGGGACATCATTTTTAGGTGCAGGTGATATGTCGCCTCTAAGGACTTAGCTTGGGAGGTTTTAGAAGCTGAAAGCTTACTTTTGTAATTATTTTGTGTATTACATGTAATTCAAGCCAAGGGCTTATTTTGTGTTTTGAGTTAGTACTCTCCTTTTTGTAACCAAGTGTTGGCTTGGAAAGTTATAAGCCCGTAGGGTATTTACTTTTGTTATCAACATGTAATACTTTTGGATTAAATACTCTGATGAATGGAAATATGTTTATTTCTCTTATGTTTATGAATGTCATGAATATATGATTTATGGGTTTATTTTGAGGGCTATACAATTTGGAACAAGATTCAAAATTTAGGGTCAAATGTGTCACGATCACAAAGTCAGGGATCAAAGTGACACAAGTCTCAAACTATAAGAACTATTAGTGTAATTCGCTCTTTATTTATTTTTAACTGGTTGATTGCTCATCATGACTTTTGAATAATTTGTCTTTGCTGGTGGAAGAAGGCTGATAAAACTCACAACGAGGGGTTAATACTACAATTATAAAAAAATTAAAATATAATTAACTCATTAAAATTATGAAATTGATCTATACCAAACTATTTAAATACAGTCTAGTTTAATTTGAAACCACGGTTTCACATAATCTATTCATAAAAAAAAAAAAAAAAAAATCATTTAACATTTTGAAAAAAATTTAACTTATTATGAATTTTAAAAATAATAATAATATACCCATTAAACAAACTACTCTCATTATATCAATTTTATTGAGTATTTTATTAATACAAGAGGTATATGTCATTTTAAAAAAAAAATTAAAAATTAAATGTTATATATATTTTGAAAAAAAAAATATACTTACTAGATTAATTTATTTTTGTTGTAAAATAATTTTTTCACAATGTTTATAGAAGAATTACGTTTAATTATTAATGCACTCAAATTAACTCAATATTTTTATATACGTACTTTCATTCCACCAATAAAATTTTAAATTCTGCCTTTGGTGACAAGACCCCCCGTGCGTTTCCAACTAAAATGTATAAAAAGTGGCAAAACATTAAGTTGAGTCTCAAGCTCCATTTAGAAAAAGAACGTCATTTCTACAAATAATATTACAGCTTACCATTGTGATGGGCCATTTGTTATATAAATGATGACGTATAGCTTTGCTACATATCAAGCCACGTAGCCTCGGTATAGAGGTGGTCACTTAAATTTTTCTACAAAATATTTGATATAACAAGGTACTTATAAACCAAGAATTTACCCATAAAAAAAAAATTGATGGATAAATTATGGATTCAGAAGTTTGGATTTATAGTATTTTTGTTCCTGTAATATATAATAAAATTTTCAAAAATGTTAGAAATTTATAGTTTGGTATAATGATATAATAAGAGTTGGATCTTTTATCATTGGATGTGTAATAAATTAAAAGTTGACACTTATTATATCACATCATTGTTGATCAGAGTTTGGACGACAATGTTGGTTTTTAATTTCCTCTTTCAAACAGTGTTCACTATCAAAATGGTCTTGTTCACGTGAGTCAAAAATTCTATTTTGTGATTAGCTCCATTTCTAATGCCCATGAAGTTGAAGAAGAGCCTTAGACAATGTTAGTTAACAATTAAACACTAACTTATATGGCTTTTTTGTGTCTAAGATTGCATGTCTTTCATTTGTTTGCTTCATAGTATTTTTGTTGTGATTTATATATGGGTTATAGATTTATAGCAATTGAATATGCTTGTGTTTGTAAATATTGTTGGACAATCTTCACAGTAATTAATTAATTAATTCTGTTGTGTATTTAACAACAACTAGAATATAAAAGAAATAAAGGAAAGGAGAGAAAATTGTTTGATTACAAAAATCAAACTAGAAATAAAATTAAATAAATAAAAACAGATTTTATTTTGTTACAAAAATAAAATTAAAATCTGATTTAATAAACAAATAAAACAGAATAATAAATTAAACAACTTACTTGATTAATTTCTTCGAATAATAATCTGATCAAGTCCAATGTTTGACACTGTGTCCTTAAGACAGCTTCGTCCTCTCCTCGGTGCTTTCAGAATATGGATGTCTATCTCCCAGGATGAAATGATCAACAACAAATAAATGCAGCACTACAATTTATTTGTTTTACGAACACACTAAGTGTATACACTTTTTCTGACAGAAAAAATAATGGAATAAATGCAGCAAAATGCAGAGATGATTTGCAGCAAAAGATGGACGAAAATTGAAGTGGAAATCCAAATGGGGAACTAGTCTATTTATAGATGTACTGGTGGATGCAGATTTTGAATTAAATAGGTGCAACCTGTTTGAATAGGTATGAAACCTGTTTGGTTTTGAATTAAATAGATTTAAATCTGTTGGGTTCAAAATTCAAATAGATAAAAACAGAAGGGACCTGTTTGGGTGTACAGTAAAACTGGACCAGTTTATTTCAGGAATTAATTTGAATTCTGGATTTTATTTGACCAAAAAATAAAATAAAATTCAAATGTTTTTGGTTGGACAAGCCTAACCCAACCTCACTGCACTGCGCTTAAGCCCAAATTACCGGACGGCGTCTTGGCGTGGTGATTTTTGGGTCCAATGGGTCTAGCCCATTTTGCCCATAACCTCTCCTTTCTACAAACTTGGGGAGCCCCTTGGAGCCCTCTCCAGGTTATAATTCGAAGCTATATAAACCCATTCAAAACTTCCCACCAAACCAATGTGGGACAAGCCAATTTCCAAACCCTAAGAAATTTCCACAAAAAACTCCATTTCCATGGAGCACACTTTGGCTTCAATTTCTCATTCACTCGATAATAGTTTTGAGCAACCAAATATACCACGTGAATCACAACGCGGCATAAAACGTGTTACCACTTCGATCGGCAAAAATCGACGCTCGGGTCCCACCTAAATATTAGACCAAAGTTAGGAAAAAATCTGTTTTTTACCCAGATTTTCCAAACCATTTCTAACAAATATATTTATACGAGAAATTATAAACATGTTTAGTTTATCTCTCAAAATATGTTTTTGGAGAAAAAAAAAATTCAACATGTTTAGTTGAAAATTTTAGAGAAAAAAAATTTCAAAATCACTTTTTCTCTCTTCTCTCTTATTCTCGATCACTTATTATCTCATACCCATCTATTCAACTACAAAAAAAAATATCAAATCATCCAAAATTCTGAAATTCCAAAACTATTTTCAAAATATACAATCAAACAAATTTTTAAATTTTCTAAACTCTCTCCAAAAAAATTATTTTTGAAATAATATCTTCTTTGAATCTTAGCCACCTGTGTTGAGTATACATGTTGGTTCAGCCAACCAAAAGCCACCATGTTTTTCTACTAAAGTTACCATTGTTCGGTACACATATGTCTAGATACTTGGTTTTTAATTGATATATTTTGTAAAAAACAAGGGGTGGTTTGGCTTGTTTTTTGGGGGAAAAAAATATTGAAAATTTTGAAATTAATTTGATAAAAATTAATATCAAAAAAAATATTTTTAAAAAATGAATATTTTTAAAAATTGAAAACAAGCTTTTAAAAATCAAATCAAAATGGGCAAATTGAATATGCATGGGCTGGATTTATTTGGTTCTAATATTTTTTTGAGTGGTTAACACAATGAAGAAATTAGTAATTGCTTTGGTTATATTCATTCAACCTAATCACTCAAGCAAGCAACCAATGAACAACAACGCTCAAACAAAGTTACATATTTTTATGATTAAACCATCTGTCAAATAAGACAATCTAATATGTGATTTTCTGATTTGTAATTTTTTTTTTTGGATAAATTACCAATAAGTCCTATTTTTGGGATTTATTATTCATTAAGTCATATTGATAAATTTATCAGTCTCTTTTATTTCTATGAATAAATTTACAATGATAAATTTGTCAATAGGACATGTAGGTAAATAAGTCTAGTTAATAAGTCTGATTGGTAATTATCCTTTTTTTTTCTTCCTATATAGAGATGATACTTAATTTGAATTTAACACTCCCAAACTCAATTTTTTGTATTTAATCAAGTCTATTTGTAGATTGATATTACGATTTTAAAATTATCTAAAAATACCTTAATAATACTATATGTTGTGGTGCATCTTATTTTTAGTCAACAATGCGCGTGGGAGTCCAACTAGTTATATAAAAAACAGCAAAACTAATTGCGTCTAACACTCCGACTAAAAGAAAAGAAAAAACCAACCGAGGACTCATATTTCCCTCTATTCTCCTATTTTTCTTTCTTCTCTCTCATTCCGCTACCACCACACATCACCACCACCCAAAATCACTACCACCCCATTAACATCCAAAAGCACTATAGCCAGCCATCTCTACCACCCAATACCACTACAACCACTTATCTTCATCAATCAAAACTGCTATAACAACCATCTCCACCACCTACAAACACAACCACTACCCATCACCGTGGCTTAAAACTACCATTACTAACTTACTCCACCTTGTCTTCCCTAACCAGTGTCACTTCCATCCTCAGTTCTCCCTCTTTAGCCAGTCATTGCCCATCTTCTCTCCTCTTCCCTCCTCTCCTACTTTGGTCAACACAACCTCTCATTTCCTTCACCTCGCTACGCCGTTGTAACCTACCCCCTCACCTCCCACACCCTCATCGTTGCAAACCCTCTCCTCTACCCCTGTCGTTGCATTTATTTACGCTATTTACGAAAGTAAAAGGAAAATGAAAATGAAATGATATCTTTACTGTAAAATTTTCCATAATGAAATTGCTTTTAAGGGAACAAGCAAATTCTCTTGAAAAGAAAGAATAATAGTACACAAGACTCCTAAACTAGAGATCTCACAGGTTCATCATTACAGTTAATATATGCCAAAAGCTATCATCTAGCAATTCATTGTTAGCAGTACCTACACAATTTTGATCCATGAAAATAGAAACAAACAACTAAATAGAACATCCAGTACCCTAATTACTTGACTCTGAAGTAGTATAGCATCCCCATCTCCAACAACAAACATCTTAGAGATGCCTAGAATGTGATCGTAAAAACACAAATAATTCTTGCAAATAGCAAACAACTTCACTCATCGTTGGTCGTTGCTTTGGATCATTACACACACAACACATTGCCAATTTTGTGATTTCAACATCATGGACATCGAAGAATGGATCATTCTCAAGACTTTTGTGAAAGATGAACAATAAATGGCTAAGTGATCGGTGATCCCGTGAGGGTATTTATCACGCAAGATGGAATTGACAATCTGAAGACAAAACAAAGTGTGAATGTATGTTGATTTTCAATGCAATACAGTGAACCCAATATGTCAACTATTTATAAGTATCTTGACCACCATTGCCAAGAGTCACTACTTGTTTGGCAATGGTCACAATGCTTCAAATTTGATGTGAAGCATTGTGTTTTTTAGAGTTCAAATTCAAACACCCTGTTTTTGTTCGCAGATCATTCAATTCCCTTGCGGGAAAGTTTCCAAATCACCTATATCAAGATTTGATTCAGTATGGAGAGGCACACCACATTATGGTGTGGTCACACTTAATCTAACATCTCCCACTTGATCACATCATAATGAGGTGACAAATATGAGTTTAGCATGTTTACCTTGGTACCAAAATTTTGCCTCATGCCAACTTTCATCTATAAAATTACCTCATAGATCGACGTCTGATTGTGACTTGGCCATACGTGCGCACGTTTTTGTCATCAATTTGACCGCATCCGTACAAATGTGTTCTCCCACTGACAACACATTCTAGATGACTTCAATTCACTATATTTTAAGTGAACGACATCAATTTCCAGTGATGGGGTCATAGTCCATACCCAATCACCATTGACGACTTCAGCCACACATATTTTTTCATGTGTCGACTTGCGCAGAAATTATTGTTAAGTACTTCCTTTAAGGCCCATTCCTAAAGGTTTTCCTTAACACACCTTATCAATGACTTTTTACTAATCAAGCAGACAACATCATCTAGTCAGCACATTGCATATCATGGACTTTACATCTCATGCTAACTATGATGTCCGTACCTTGTCAGTTCCTCTATCTTACTACCTGACTAAACACATGTTTCTATGCAAGATAAAGTCGCAAAACATCGGTTATCTATGTATCCCCAGAGTCATCTGACTATGCTCTTATAGAAGTAGCTAAATCACCTAGCTAGGAATTTTTCAATCCCATATTAGCTATATGTTCTCTAAATTTTTCCAGAGACAACCCTTTGGTCATAGGGTCGGCCACCATATCTTCTGAGGGAATATAGTTGACTTTAATTTCACCTCTCTCCACTATGTCCTGAATATAGTGGTAACTTACATCAATATGTTTTCCCTTAGAGCTATTCGCTCCACTTTTAATTAATGAGATGGCGGACTGATTGTCACAAAACATATTGACGGGTTTGGCAGGTATACCTAATTATAAACTGTCAACAAATTGTTTTATCCTGACCACATTACTCACGGTTGTGCTGCAAGCTATGTATTCAGCTTCCATAGTGTACTTTGCAACACAACTCTGTTTCTTACTTAACCAAGAAACTGTTGTTCCACCAAACAAGAGCACATGACCACTAGTAGATTTTCTATTATCTACATCTCCTGTAAAATCTGCGTTAGTGTATCCTTTTATGTCTAGATAACACAAACCAAAAAATAACTTCAAATTTTTAATGCCTTTTAAATATCTGAATATTCTTTGACTGCTTGCCAATGTTCCTTACCTGGATTGGATTGAAACCGACTTACCAATCCGACTGCATGACAGATGTCAGGTCTTGTGCTTGTCATAGCATACATTAGGCTGCCGACTGCTTGAGCATATGGGACATTTCTCATTTCCTCAACATTAGACTTAGTTTGAGGACTCATACTTTTACTAAAACTTTGTCCATTGTAAACCGGTGTGCTTAAAGAATTATAGTTATCCATATTAAATCTTTTGAGCACCTTATCTAGATATTTATCTTGATCTAGATATAATAATTTTGAATTTCTATCTCTTGAAATTCTAATTCCTAGAACATAGGTTGCAAGACCCATGTCTTTCATTTCAAATCTAGATGCCAAGAAAGTTTTGGTTTTTATAATCATATCTAGACAATTTCCTGCTAACAATATATCATCCACGTATAAAGACAACATTGCTAACTTGTCATCATTTGTCCAGATATAAACACAGCGATCTAATGGACTTACAACATAGCCCATTTCTAAAATGGCTTGGTGGAATTTCAGGTACCATTGTCTTGAAGATTATTTAAGTCCATACCGAGATTTCAACTTGTAGACTTTATCCTCGTTGCTTTGGTTTTGGAAACCATCAGGTTGTATCATATAAATTTCCCCTTTTAATTCTCCATTTAGAAAAGCAGTTTTAATATCTAATTGATGCAATTCCAAATCCATCCTGGCTAATACTGCCATTAGAATCCTTATTGAGGCAAATTTTGCAACAAGAGAATATGTATCTACGAAGTCTATTCCAGGTTGTTGAGTGAATCCCTCGGCTACTAACCTGGCCTTGTATTTCTCCAAACTTCCATATACTTTGAATTTCTTTTTAAGAACACATTTGCAACCAATGGCTTTTCTTCCATTTGGGAGATCAGTTAATTCCCAAACATCATTTTTCTTGATCGAGTCAAGTTCTTCATTCATTGCCTTAAGCCATTGTGTAGCATCACTGCTACTCATTGCTTCATTATAAGTAGTAGGATCATCTACTAAGTTATTAAGTTCTTCAATTTGAAAAACATAAGGATCTTTCAAAAACGTAGATGGACGTCTTGCTCTCTTACTCCCATTTATCTCAGGATTCAAAGTAGGTAAAACAACGTCATGTAATTTGCGTTTTCTCCCACTATTAGATGGTTCGGGGAGAATATGTGGATCAGGTGACAAAGAAGGAAGAGAAAAATCTTGAGATACTTCGGAGAGCAATTCAATTTGTTCAATAGAAGTAATAAGATCAGTGGATTCAAGAAAAATAGCATCCCTACTTTCTATTAATCCACGTTCGGGATGGGAAAAACGATATCCACTCCCATTTTCAACATATCCAACAAGCTTGCATTCCCAAGTTTTACTGTCCAATTTATCCCTTAAAGGTTTGGGAATAAGTACATGTGCTTTACATCCCCAAACTTTGAGATTTTGAACATTAGATTTCGTACCATGCCAGCATTCATAAGGAGTTAGAGGTTTGGCTTTTGTTTTAACTCTATTTAATATGTACGCAGCGGTGGACAAGGCTTCCCCCCCTAAAAATGAATAGGAAGATCAGCATGAGCCATCATAGACTTTGTCATTTCCACGAGAGTACGACTTCGTCTTTCTGCGACCCCATTTTGTTGTGGTGTGTGTGGTATTGTAAACAAATATTTTATGCCATTGTTTTTGCAGAAAGAATTCATAGCTTCATATTCGTCACCTCTATCATTATTCAAGTGTTTAATGGACCGACCAACTTGCTTTTCTACCTCTAATTTATATCCCTTAAACTTGTCAATTGCTTTTGATTTGTGTTTAAGAAGGTAGATATGTCCATATCTTGAATAATCATCAGTGAAAGCAATAAAGTATTCCATGCCTCGATGAGTTTTAGTTCTTAAAGGGCCACAAATGTCCGAATGAATTATTTCAAGTAATTCCGACGATTTCCAATGTTTGAGAAATGGCTTGCTAGTCATTTTGCCTTTGATACATGGTTCACATATATCAAAATCATCGAAAATAAGCCACTTTTAAAAATTCGAGACATTTTATTTTTATTAATGTGACCTAACCTTAAATGCCACAAATAAGAACTATTATTAGTAGAAACATGCAAATAATCAGAAATATATACTTTATTATCAATAGGAAGAGAGTACATGTCATTCACTCTTACACCTTTCACTAATACACTCCCTTTCTTAATCAATACTATGTTAAACCTAAAATTAACCTCAAAACCTTTTTGAGTTAACACTGGAATTGAAATTAAATTTCGCCAAATGTTGGGTACATAAAGCACATCATGAAGCACAACAGAAGTTCCATTAATAGAGAATTGATAGTTGCCGATGCCCAAAACATCATTATAGGAGTTGTTGCCTATGTAGATTCTGTGTTCACCAACCTTCTTTTCAATAAGCTCCATGAACATGTCTTTATTTTGCACAATATGCTTAGTTGCAGCAAAATCAATCCACCATGAATTTGATGAAGGTTCAAGCACCATTGCTTTAGAAACTGTCATGACAATAGGGTTATGATCTTTTTTCTGCTTCTTCTGAGGACAATTGGCTTTGATATGACCTTTTTGACCACACTTGTAACATGGGCCAATTTGATACTTATGATATTATTGTTTTTGCCATTCTTGTTGTTTCTTCCATCCTTTCTGAAATCCCTTCTTCCATTTTTTCTTGAAAGAAGTCGTCTTTTTCTTGTTGAATGGTGTGTGGGTATTATTCTGTGGTTGTGGTGAAGATTGTGCCATCAACAAGTTAGAAGACAATCATTCTTTATGCCTTCGCTTCATTCTTTCTTCTTCCAAAACTAAGAGTACAGGCAATGTTACCATTGAATCTCTCGTCCGCTATAAGTTAGAGATGTGATAACATGATCTCAAGACAATGGAAAACTATTAAGTATGGTAGTTACTTACATCTTGTCCGACAAAAAGTGTCCAACGTTGGATAATTCTTTAGCAATTAATTCCATTTGATTAACATGATCACCAACACTATCATTATCACTTATACGAGTGTTATTATATTTGTCCAAGAGCAATTAAATTTGAGTATTCAATCGAACTCCATACTTACTTTCTAGTACTGCCATTAATTGTCTTGCAGTTTCATGTTCTTCAAAAAGTGGAATAATGTTATCTTTCATATTATGTAACATAGTTACCTTTGCCATTGCATCATCTTCTATCCATTTATTTTGAAACCAATTAGAATCATCATCTGGTTTAGAAGCGAATAAAGTGTGCAATATTTTTTCATGTGTAAGAAGATAAGAAATATGGCGCTTCCATGCTTGGAAATTATTTCCATTAAGCATCTCAATTCTTGAAGAATCCATGGCATTTTTAATTGCCATTAAAATAAAATTAAAAAAAATGTGCACTTTTAAATAATATAAAATAAAATAAAATACAATTGTGGACCCAAGATTATTAAGAAAAAAAAAATAATATTTATGTCTCTTTAGTAAAAAACTTCTTTTTCAAGAGGGGTTTTAAATATTTTCTGGCCTTACTTTAATCCTTGGGCTAGGCTTGACTTTGAAACAAGCCCAAAAGTAAGAGAACTCAAAATTAAATTAGGCCCAAAAGCAAGAGAATAATGTATTTTTGTTTCAAAATTTCAAACCAGCAGCAATAATAGTATTTCGGTTGTCTTCTTCGGCAAGGAGAGACGAAGACCAAAACTTGAAATCGACTTTTGCAAAATCAATTCGTTGTCAAATTTCACAATGAAAATCACCGTAATGCTCGAAATTTTGTGACGAACAAGACGCCGGTGATATAGAGGTAGATTGACAACCAAAAAATGATTTGTAGAATTTGTCCCACCGACGATATACAAATTCAACTTCGGCAAGTGTTCTACCGTTGTTTCTTCCCACAATAACTTCCTTCGGGTGCGCTGTTGGATTGATTATGTGTGACAACCCTCACCTCTGATTAGTGCTAAACCGTGATTGAGCATGATAAGTAATTGATTAGAATGAAATCTTAATCTGTTTGTATGAGTGTGTTACTTTAATTGCATTTCTATCTATTTGTCATTTAATAATCTGTTCATGTTTTGACTTCGAATTGCAAATTGAAGGCCTTATCGGCGACCGAATCAGAAATTCATTAGTGTTATATGCTAATTAGGATTTATATTATTTTATGATAGGTTTAATTAAAATTTGATTTGGAATGATTAAATTAGAATAAATAATGTTAAATTACTTTAACTAGAGTTATTTGTACTTTTGCCACTAGTTGGCATTTTCTAGGCCATTAGTTTGATTTCATGTTTGGCATCATTCTTCATCTCATTTCCTAGACCAAACCATGAGAGAAAGGGAGAGTAGGAGACAATTTGATTCAACAAGTTTTGGCTTGGAAAATTAGAGGAATTGAAGAGAAATTGCAAAATTGAGCTAACATACTTGGAATTCAAGACCTAAGGTAGGAAATTCACCATCTTGAACATGAATTTAAGTTGTTTCTTGCATAGTTCATGGAAATATTGGAGATTAGAGTCAAGTTGTAGCCTAAACAGTTGAGTTGAGAAGCAAGGTGTGCATGCATGTCCATATCATTGAGTTTTGATATCATTTACATGAGAATTTCCACATGCATGTCCATATTTTGGTTGTAGTCCATGAATTCACCATGTTTTAGAGTTCAATCTTGCATCTGATCATGTTTTGGAGCATTGGAATTCATAAGAACTTATGCATGTTATGTTCTTGCATTGTTCTTCAAGTTTCTTTGAAATTGGTGTTCAATTGGCTTACCTTTGGGCTTGATTTTACAAAATGATCTTCAAAACATGTTGTAGTATAAGTTTCCAAGTGTTTTCTAGAAAATTGGCCCAAAAGGTTGAGTTTTGATAAGTTTAATTCTTGGTTTGAGCTTTGGAGGAAAATCTGGAAAACCTAGATTTTGGCTTCCTCGCTCGAGCGAAGGATTCCACGCTCGAGCGAGCACCTTTGTTTTCTGAATTTCGCTCAAGCGGCGAAATGCTGGCTCGAGCGTAGATTTCAAGCTTTCAGGTTTTTGTGGACGCAAAAGCACGCTTGAGCGACGAGACCTGCGTTCGAGCGAAGGACTGTGTCTCACGCTCGAGCGAGCATCGAGCAGAGAATTTCAACAGCCAGTTTTTTTGCATTTTTACAGACTGCTCGAGCGACCCCTCTGTTTTGGTAAGCTCGCTCGAGTGTAGAAAGCTATGTTCGAGCGAGACCCCTGTTTTCAGCAAATTTTGAAAAGTGTTTTAAAGTGTATTTTTGCATCCTCATTTCATTCCAGGCATTCCTAGGCCAAGTTTAAGGCATCTTAATGAGGATAATGTTATAGAACCACACCAAGTCAAGTTAAGGGGCTAAGTTATTAATCTTAAGTGTGTAACTTAGTGTGTGTGTTCGTTCTGCAACTGTGTAGGGTAGGCACCCGAGAACGCTGACTAGCCTATCTATAGCCCATTACTCTGTGAGTAACAATGTTGTAAAGATACGTTCAACTATAATTATTTCTGAACGATTGACTGTACTGCTTTCTGAAATGACATTACTTACTGAATGAATGTTTGTCCTATTTGTAAATTGTACTTGTGGCATCCATAACAACTTACTGTTACTGTACTATTACTGCTACTACTACAGAGATCTCTGTTAGTTCTAATGTTTGGGACTACTACTGTTTACTATTATGATGGCCATCAACTGACTGTTCGGTCTATTAAGACCTACTGTACTGTTTTGCTATTGGACGTACCACGTATGACTGTCATGATTTCTAAATGACTGATATGGCATGAAATATGAACTACTAATTGAATAACTGATTTACTGATGCAAACGATTGTTTTAATTAATGAAAGAACATTTATTCTTAACCCCTTTACGCATTTGTTATTCACTAGGCTTTAGCTCACTGTTTATATTTATATGTAGGTGTCCAGGCACCGGACTGAAGCTAGGAGTATCAAGTTAAGCTCTCGTTTTGTTGAGCCAACCATTGTGCCTCATTTCGAGGTTCCGAGTTCGTTTAAGCTAAGGCTGTTTTGAGGTGTTTCAGATTCACCCTTTTGTCTCCGTTTGTATTGCCTGAATAAGACTTGACTGTATAGTTATGGTGAAGGGATTTGGTCCCTAACCTGGATATTTGTGTATATGATGTATGTATATATGTTTTGGTTATGAATGCGGCTTGTTCATAAAAGTCTTTTTGCATTCAGATTTTCACAGCTCATTGGACATCTTTTTATTATTGTTTGGCTTCCGCTAGCCCCTTACTCTGTATTATTGTCATTACAGTTAAGCAGGCCTTCGGTAATCACAGATTACTGGCCGGCTGCGATGCTAAACCCATAGGGGCGGGTTTGGGTCGTGACATTATGCGTTGGTGGTGTTCGAACAATCGAATGAAAGTCACCAAAGTGAAACACAAGTTTTCAATTTGTTCTCTAAATTTGAACAAAATAAATTTTGAAAAAAATTTCTCTCCTACGGATAATAATTGAATACTTGCGTACTCAATTTAACACTACTCTGATACCACTGAAAGATGAACAATCAATGGCTAAGTGATCGGTGATTCCGTGAGGGTATTTATCACGCAAGATGGAATTGACAATCCGAAAACAAAACAGGGTGTGAATGTATGTTGAGTTTCAATGCAATACAGTGAACCCAATATGTCAACTATTTATAAGTATCTTGACCACCATTGCCAAGAGTCACTACTTGTTTGGCAATGGTCACAATGCTTCAAATTTGATGTGAAGCATTGTGTCTTTTAGAGTTCAAATTCAAACACCCTATTTTTGTTCCCAGATCATTCAATTCCCTTGCGGGAAAGTTTCCAGATCACCTGTATCAAGATTTGATTCAGTATAGAGAGGCACACCATATTATGGTGTGGTCACACTGAATCTAACATTTTGTGCACAAGTGACTTACACTTGCGTTTTTTGTACTGTCTTTTGGCCCACAAATGAACAATAATATCATCTCCCAGACGCTCATGTTCATTCAGATCATACACTCTTTTGCTTATAAGCCCCAGAAGTAGAACACCATAGCAAAAAACATCTGTTTTGTCCGACCAATCACCTGTTCAAAAAAATTTCAGAAACATTATTAGCCCCAGTTTTTCTTATGCTTGTCAGATCATAGAAAAAAAGAAAGAAAGTTCCAGTATAACATGTGATATAAAAAGATCAAATTAGTGAGAAATAAGTTAACAATACATGACAATATTGAAAACCTCACTTGAATACATACATACTTGACACACAACCAACCCTGAAATGCCATGTGAATATAATCAGACCCAATCAATATTCACCGAGGCTCATTCAACTTAATGCCGTCAAATTTTTGGCAACAATTTGAATATGTATTCAACCATAAGTTCATCTCTGAAAGGCATACAGATTATGTTTGCCTATATTTGGTGGATAAAGAAACTTTGCGAGGCCAACTCGAGTACTAGTTTTTGCATAAAAGTATTGCCAGTGAAGGACATTTCACTTGCCAAAATTAAAATATTAAAAAAAAAAAAAAAGGCAAAAGCAACATTTCCATTTCATGATAGTTATAAAAAGTATCTACTGGCTGGAGTTGAATAGTTCTTTAAAATGAAACCAAGCTAAACTAAGTGTCCCACTCAATTGGGGTTGGCAAACCATTTGATGACAGTTATAGATCTTTTTGTTGTAAATGACAAAATCATCTTAGTGTGTTCCCCCTCAATTTATCCTACTTCTTCCATTTCCCGAATATATTCATTTCTAATTCTATCTTTCTTAATCTTACAACGCATCTACCTAAGTATACTTATCTCAACTACACTCATTTTATGAACGTGTTGTTTCTAACTTACCTAATATTTTGTTTTGTAAAGCATCACTGGCCTTATAATTGTTCTATGAAAATTTTCTTTCAATTTTTTGGATACTCATAAATCACATAACATGCTAGAACAATAGTGAGGGGATTAAGATGGAGGAGAGAATTAAGATGGAGGTTGGAAGGGATTAGGATGGATGAGGGAATTAAGATGGAAGTTGGAAGGAGGATAGAGGAGGTAAATGTGGTAATAGAAAAATAGTGAGGGAATTAAAAAAAAAATTTAATTTTTTTTATTTTTTACATATTGGGATTTTTTTTTTTAAACATTAATGCTTAATTTTTTATATTTTTTTATTTGTTTTATTATTTTATATAAAAATAATTTAACAATTCCTACACTAATAACTATCATCAAAACAAACACAATTTTACTTAATCCCTTCACTATCAATCCCCTTACTAACAGTTCCTCACTATTAATCTCCTCCATTTTACTTCTGAAAACAAACAGGGAGAGTGATATTTTATTTGCTTTAGAGATTGCGCATTATGACTTACAGTTGTCAAACAAATGATAAAAGATGCCCAAAAATGTGCCTTAAACAGGATCGCAAATAATCGCGATCCAAAATCTATCCATTACGATCCTGTCCCAATCCTGACATAGAGCCGACCCAAAGTATGATTTAGATTGATTTATATAAATTGGATTGTAGGATCGTACAATCCGATGATCCGGATCGCAATCTTAACAACCGTGCTAGTAGTCCTTATTCCAAAAATAGAGGGAAGTAGAGGTTGGGTTCAGTTTGCTAACATTTGTATGGAGTTTATTATTTGGAACAACGATAAGAGTGGAAAGTAGGGGAAGAGCTTCTGGAGGCAACTAAGGTGAAGAGATGGGCGACATCAAATTTTAGGATTTTGTTCGTTCATGAAGTTCAGGGCTGCGATGTGTCTTAGCTTGGTGGGTTGATTTGGAAACATTGGTGGCGAGGTGTTGCAGCTCGCGGATGTCAGAACCTGGGTGGGAAAGAGATGGAAGGTTCTTGTAAGTTGTTGGTAGGACGGTGCTAAATATCGACTAATCTATTAAAATTGCATTGATTCATATTAATTTGTATTGTTTTATTCGCTAATTACAGTTTAAACTTTAAAATTTATAAATCATTTTTAAAACCGTTCTGTTCTACTATAGTTAATACATATATATTTTTAATTTACAATGAAATATCAAAGTAAAAATGAGTGAAATTTATATATATATAAAAAAAAAATTTATATCAAAGTAAAAAAAATTTATATCAAAGTAAAAAAAATTTAACATGTGAAATTTATTACAAATTAGTAGTTATATATATAAAAAATATCATGCAAAATTAGTTTATATTATATATATGAAAAATAGTATGTAAATTAGTATTATATTATGTAAATACTTAATAATTGATTAGAATATTTTTCAATTCATTAATTTACTAATTCGTCATTCGATCTATAATTTTACTATTAAATCATCTGAATCGTACCGTACCGTACCGTACATACCCTTAATTAGGGCTGCAAATGAACCGAGCTGTTCGTGAACAGGCTCGGCTCGGCTCGGTAAGGGCTCGGCTCGGCTCGGCTCGTTTAGTAAACGAGCCGAGCTCGAGCTCGATTATTGGGCTCGATTGCTTAATCGAGCCGAGCCGAGCTCGCCTTTGTGTTTCGAGCTCGGCTCTGCTCGTTTATCTATAATTAAATTATATAATAAATATATTATTTATATATTAAATAATATATAAATACATTATTTATATATTAAAAATATATAAATATATATATAAATAATAATATAAATAATATTTTTTATTTAAAAATTTATATTTAAATAATATAAATAATATTAAAAAAAATTTATCGAGCCGAGCCGAGCCGAGCTCGAGTTTGACAAAAATTAACGAGCCGAACCGAACTCGAGCCCAGTCCCTTATCAAGCCGAGCTCGAGCTCAATAAACTAGCTCGATAGCTTAACGAGCCGAGCTCGAGCCCAGCAAAGCTCGGCTCAGCTCGGCTCGTTTGCACCCCTTCCCTTAATTGTAGGAGTTCAAGTGTTTGAAATGTCGAAAGTTCTTTTCCTCTTGGTTTTCCCTTCTAGACGAGAGGCAAAAAGGATCTTACAAGGTTGATTGATGATTTTTATGATAAGCCAATTTTCCCGATTGGTGGACACTTAAGACAGATGGACACACGACCGGATATAGACATGCAGCGTACAAAATATATGGCTTTGGTTGGCTTAATTTTAAAATTATGATTTGAATATAAAATTTTGATTTAAGTATAGAATTATGAATTAAGTTTTGAAAAAAGAAAATTTGTTTGGTTATAAGATTTGAAAAGAATTTTTGAATTTAAAAAAAAAAATTTGAGTTTTGAAAAAAATTTTAAATTTCAAATTATATTTTGAAATTTTTTGGATTTATTTTTTAAAAATATTTAAGAAAATTTTATTTTTTTTATTTTAAATATATAATTTTTATTTTAAATATTTTATTTTTTTAAATTTTAAATATTTTATTTATTTTTTTAATATTTTAAACTTAAAACACAACTCTACACTCAAATCATAACCAAACACATAACTCAAACTCAATTCAAAAACTATTTTCAAAACTCATAACAAAACACATAACTCAAAACTTAATTCAATTTTTTTTTTTCCAAACTCACAACCAAACTCTTTTCAAAATTCTATTTAAAAAATTTTAAAAATATATATATATTTTTTATTTTGTTCTTTAAAATTATTATTTTTTTATTTTTTTCAAAAAATAATTTTTAATATTTTTTTAAGTATTGGCAAAATAATTGTTATGATTTAAATATATATGGGGATCCAATTTTTTTTAAAAAAATTAAATATTTAAAAAAAAATAAATATTTAAAAAATTTAAAAATTTAAAAAATATTTATAAAACAAAATAAAATATTTTAAATAAAAATTATACATTTAAAATAAAAAATAAATTTCTTTAAATTTTTAAATATTAAAAAAAAATACAACTCAAATATTTCAAAACTATATATATATAGTGCACAATTGTATGAAATACAGTGCACATTAAAAAAATACAACTCAAAACTCTTTTTCAAAACTCATAACTAAACAAATTTTATCTTTTCGAAAACGGATAACTCAAAACATACCTCTACACTCAAATCATAATCTTAAAAATAATTTTTAAAAACAAAATAACAAAATAATTTTTAGTTTTTTTTTAAACAGAGTTTTGAAAAGAATTTAGTTATGAATTTTGAAAAGAGTTTTGAATTGAGTTTTAAATTGTGTGTTTAGTTAATTAGTTTTAAAATAGGGAGCTACCCAACCTATGCACGGATGCTCTAGCCAAATTGGGAGCAGCCCAACATGAAGACATCCTAGTTGTTAATGAACCCCAGCTGAGATTCGTGAGCTGCTTGTGGTTGACATGCTGGGTATGGGTAGAGAGAGGGCTTAGTTCTATGTAATATGTTTTATTTCTGTTGTATCAAAAAAATAATAATAATAATAATGATAATTTAGTTTTGAGTTGTGTGTTTGGTTATGAGTTTTGAAATTTTTTTATTAAAATAACAATTCCAAAAGTAAACCAAACGTAACCTATAATTTTATAAATTAATTATATATCATATATATGAATATTTGAGTCAAATATAATTTTTTTCAACGTCTATAGGGGGAAAACAAATACAAGTTTTTATTTTTTATTCGTTTTATCATCAAATTCTAAATTATTTTATTTAAACTTATAACATGTTTTATATGTGTCTAAATATTAAAAAATGTTTGATGAATATCATGCCATGTCAGACACGAGATATTACCGTCTTAGAAGTGTTCGCGTTTAATAGGGTGGATGCTTAAAGCCGAGTGTGTCACTGAAGAAGGTTTTGGTTCATATTGTGGGTTATGGGTTTTTGTTGCCTATTTGGAATGGCACCAACCCTGGAAACTTACGCTAGTTCTAGGCTCCAGTGTAGCTAGAGAAGATGATCGGGAGATAGGGGGCCAAGTGAGACCAACGCATCGGAGGTAGTTGGGTAGTGTCCTCGGGAAGGACCTCCATGCACATGGCACAAGGAGAAAGATGGAGCCAGAGGGAAGGACAGGGGGGTGCTTTGGTTACGCCACGTGGTGAGCCAAGTCATATGGATAGGATGGATCGGAGAAGATCAACCCAGTTTGTTGGTTAGTTAATGACCTGTTAATGAGTAAAACGGTATCCTCTTGAAAAATGGGTTGTAGCTTGAGAAGATTTTCTTGGGCTGAGAAGGGTAAGTAGTCACTTTTGAGTCTAACAAAGATGGTGGTTTTACAAGCCCAACCACCGTTTTGAGTTCCAAGCTTTTTAAGCCCATTTCTTCTTCGCTTGGTGCTAGGTGGGTAAAGAAAAGAAAAAACCAGTTCCTCATCTTATTCTTAGGGCCATTGTTTTTGTCGTGGTTAATGAGGATACCGATGAGGAGGGGACGGAGTTCATTTGTTCATGATGAGGTAACTTTTCTATGGAGAGATGTATGGTGTGGGGTATGAAGGCCCCCACAAAAATAGCTTTTTAACTTGTACTGCAGCCTATGGCAATATTCTCACTATTGATATTCTGAGGAAGATGAGACAAATCCATGCGAACTAGTGTTGTATATGTAAAAGGGATTAGCCATTTCCTTATTCATTGTAAGGTGGCTAATGCTTTGTGGTCTTTGGTTTGAATCAGTTGAGTTTTCCTAAAGGACGTAAAGCGTCTCCTTCATTCTTGGAACTTGATGGGGCAGTATATTATGTGGATCATTTGCAAAGAACATAAGAATAGAACCTTTGAAGAGATGGAAGCACCACTCGAAATTTTTGGATTTTGTTGAGTCTTTTTAATAGCTTTGGAGGTATAGTTTGATGGTTGTATTTCTACACATTCTGGGGTTATGAGGCCCAATTCTTTTTGTATACGGGTGGCACCCCTTCATACTTATCCAAAAAACAAAATTAGGGTTTGATGCACTGTTATTGATAAACGACCAGTGGGAAGATTTATCAGCATTAGATTTATTAAGCGTCTCTAGCGACAACATTGCAGTATTATCATCTTTCTCAGATTCTTAGGGTTTAATCAAAAGAGTAGTGGGGTCATTTATTAATGTGAGGTAGGCAAGGTCCATAACTATGCTTAACTTGCGTAAAAAAATATGGGTCAATATGGGTCCTTTCTCTCTCTCTCTCTCTCTCTCTCTCTCTCCAACACACATAATTGGTAGGAGAGTATCTCTCTGTTCTTCTCCTGCGAAAAGAATACCAGGAAGACATTGAGCACTCCCTCTTTTATCTTCTTTCTTCTATTCAAATTATCATATTAAAGGAAAGAAAAAGAAAAAAAAAACAATTTTATTTCTTCCATATCTTCAAAAGTACTATTGTTTAAGTGATATAATATAATGTAACCTTTACTAGTGTAGACACCCCATTTTTGACCGACCTTAAGACTCAGACGTCATCGATTGAGCGCTCGGTGATAGTGCATGTTTTGCTCGTTTCGAGTTTCCGGAGTTTCGGCTGAGTGCCTTGCCTCCGGGCCTCTGAACTCTTTGTGCTTTGGCTCGGTTTGTGGACCAAGCCTTGTTTCTCTTCCCTGGAGGAAGGGAGAGGTCTAGTAGACCATCCTTTTGTGGTTGTAGACCACTTTTCGTGGTCGTAGACCACTTTTCTCGTTTGGAGACCAGTTTCCAATTTTCGGAGCCTTCCGCCGCGTGCCTTAACTCGGGACCGCTTAACGTTCTCCGTTTGGCGTGGTTTTTGAACCATACCTTGTTACCTTTGTTTAGAGGGACACTGTGGTCTGGGAGACCACTTTTGTGGTCGTAAATCACTTTTGGTGCCGGTAGACTAGTTTTCGAGGCTTTCGGTCGCGTGTTTTGCCTCCCGAACTTTCGTCTTGCATTCTTTTTGGTTTGTTTTTGGTACAAACATTGTTTTCCTTGTTTGGAAGGTGGTACAAGGGTGGGAGACCAGTTCTTTCCCTTGGAGACCACTTTTCTTCCCGCCAGCTAGTTTTCTGGCCTGCCAACTGGTCTCCTTGGTCTTTGAGCCATCTTTTCTGGTCGGCCACCACACCACTGCATTGTTTTCATGCTGCTGGCCTTCTCCCACCATAGCCGACCAGTTTTCATTTTGGGAGACCACTTGTGGTGGTCGGCCGACCACTTCAAGTAGCTGGCCGACCACTTTAAGTGGTCGGCTACTTTTCATCACCTTTTTGGAGATATTTTTAGTCCAACTGTGCCAGCTGGAAGGCACCAGAACCATCCTCCATACACGTGTATGGAGGGATGGCCTTAGACCCCAAGCTTGTCCAACAAGCTTGAGCTTTGTTCTCTATAAAGAGAGAACCTCCTCATCCCTCTTCTAGGTTCAGAATTTTGTGGTTGGAGTGATAGATACACACTTGTCTCTATATTTCCTTGTTTGCTCTTGTTTTGTGCCTTGAAGTGTAGTTTTATCACACTTTAACACACAAACACACACTCAAACACCATCCTTTTGTTGCTGAGGCTTCTTGAGGTTGTTTTTGGTGTTTTTGGACTGGTTTGAGCTCAAAGAAGTTGCTGGAGTTGCAGCTTTGAAGAGGTTCTACAAGGGTGAGTCAACTAGCCCTTTAATCCTTTATTTTGCTTAAGCTTTTAGACCTATTTGCATGGTGTTTTAGGTTTAACTTCCTACTACAAAAAGTTTTTTTTTTCAGTTCTTAAAATGTTTGTTTAAGGTCACTTTTGTGTTGGGGGTAGTCTACCCCCTCTTAGGCCTTGTTTGGTCTTGTTCTTGTGCCATCTTTTAAGCTATTGGGACCACCTTGTTTTGGCCTTCTCACCACTAAAACTCAGAGGAATTTCAGTGGTGGAAATGGTGTTTTGAGGTCCCAAATAGGAGAGGGTCATCCCCTCTCCTTGTGTCTTGAATGCTTGCTTTGAGTGCTTCATGTTTGAGCATGTTTGTTAAGCTTATGTTGGCCATATCTTAGCTTGTATTTGGGGTTATTTCAGCATGGCATACCACTTTTTTTGTTTGGTTTTGTCACCTCATGCATGCCTAGTACACTTGTAGTGTAAATTTCAAAAACTAGTCTTGTATGCTTCATGAAGTAGCATGTCATTCTAGCTTGTTTTGAGTCCATCTCAGCATGTTTTTGGTGATGTTTTGCCATGTCATACCTCTGTTAAGGGTTGGTTTGATAGCCCCATGCATGCTCCATGCACTTGTAGTGCAATTCCATGAATTAGCCTAACATGCATCTTGCTTTTAGCTATCATTCTAGCATGCTTTTTGCTTAACTTCAAGAAGCTTTTGTTCATGTTTTCGCATGCTTAAGCTCTGATTTTTGTTGTTTTGGTCATGCATGCCATGCTTTGTATAGCCATAGTGCATTCTAGCTTGTTAGCTTTGTGTATTGAGTCCACTAGCATGCATTACTTGGCCTATTTGAATGATTTAACATCATTTGAAATGTGATTTCAGTCCATGTTTCATGTCCATACACTTGCATTTGCCACTCATTCAATGCGTTGGAGGGTTTGCCCTTTATGCCTTAAACATGAGCCATTGCGTATGCCTTCATGCCTAAGCTTGTGAGCTATCATTTCAGTGGGTTTTTGGGATTATTTTGCCATGATATAACTCTGATTTTTGTTGGTGAAGCCATCTCATGCTTGATCTTGGTAGGTGTAGTGTAGTCCACCTTATTTGCCTTGCATTCATCATGCCTTATGCCCTTCATGCTAGCTTGTTTTGGCTTCCTTCCATACATGTTTTAGACTCATTTTGACATGTTCTGGGACTGTTTTGGGTTGCCTTGGTCATATACTTCATGTTTTGCATAGCTCTAGTATAAGTGCCTATGCTAGCTTCAAGCTTTGGGCACTATAGCATGCTTCATTTGTATCGTGTACATGATTTGGCATTATTTCACATGTTATTTCAGAGCATTTAGCATTGCCATGTTCCCACTTCTTTCACCCTTTGAGTGCCTCTAAGGGTTGTGCATTTGTTGCCTTTTTTGTGGCTTAGATTGTATGCATGCATGCCTAGGCCTTTGAGCCCTCATCTCAGCATGTTTCAGTCTTTGTTAAGACCTATTTAAGCTCTGTCCATGTTTGATTCATGCATTTGTGCCATATATTGCATGCCCCATTTGTAGTCCTCTTTACTAGCTTTATGCTTTAAGGACCCTAGCATGCCATGCTTGCGTTGTTTGAATGATTTGGCATCATTTCTTGCTTAATTTCAGTGCTTATAGTGTTGTTACACTTCCACATTTGTGACTCCTTCAGCACTCTTGAGAGTTGTGCTCTTGTGCCTAATTGGTGAGCCAATACATGTGCATACTTTGTTTTGCATTTCATGCCTTTATTTTAGCATTATGGTCGCTGTTTTGGGCATGGCTGAGGTCTATCCATTTTGGTTTAAGTCCATTGAACATGTTTGATTGCATGTTGTTTGCATGCTTATATCACATCGCATTGTGTATGCCATGTTCATCGCATTGTGTATGCTATATATTTTGCATTGTGTATGCTTAGGTTACATCGCGTTGTGTATGCCATGTTGTCCATTGCATTGAGTATGCCATGTTCTTAGCATTTAGCATTGTGTATGCCATGTTGTCTACATGCTTAGGTCACATCACATTGTGTATGTTATGTTATTCTTTGCATTGTATATGCCATGTAGTTGCATTGCATTTGCGTTTGGAATAGGTGTTAGTCCAAACACGAGAAACGAGGGACATTTCATACTTGAAGTGATGAAACGTGCCTTAATTCTCGGTCGCCGACCCTCTTGATAATACATGATAGAGGCCAAGGCTTTATGTGTTTATGTGTGCATTCATTTTACATTGAATTGTACAATTTGGCTTCTCGACCATCATGCATCGAGATGCGTGATTGGTGGCCCGAGGGTCGAGAACCACACTCCCTTGAGCTTATGAAATGAAAGGAAGGGTGGTTGTGCACACAAATCTTGCAAATACATTGCCGTGCCTTTTCTTGCTCTCTATTGCAGCAAATTGGAGAAGTGCAGCAAAAACTGGCCGGCCAGCCAGAAAAACTAGCTGGCCGACCACTTTTTCTGATTTGCAACAACAAAAAGTGGTCGGCAGGTGGTCTCCCACATCAACAACTGGTCGGCCACCCTCCCACAGGTCCCCAAGGTGAGTTAGAAGCTTTCTGGAGCTTGGTGCAAGGTTCTGAGAACAATTGCAAACAGAGGCAAATTAGGGCATCGCGTTGGATTTCCGAACGAGGCGACCGAGCATGCATACACTCTTCTCCCTTTGAGGCTCCTGATTTATCGCTTTACTTAGCTAATTTTCTTGGCTAGTTTATGTTTTGGTTCTGTACTTAATTAGCTAATGTGCTTAGCTATTCAATTTGTGTTGTAATAATTAGTTGTAGCTAGTTATTCAATTTTGTGATGTAATAATTAGTTTAAGCTTAGATTAGCTAGTTAGCTCATTATTCGGACCCTCCGTCGAGAGGGCCAATTGTTGTAATAAACGTGCGTGTGTGTGATGCATGTCTTCCAACCCCCATTTCTTTCTCCCTTTTACTTAACCGCTTACGATGGTTAACTTTAGGGCATATTTCGATTAGCATACCTTATGTTTACATGCGTGCATCCATTCATCTGTCTTGTATGCACCGGGTTCGGCGCATCATACTAACTGCATTGTATTTCAATTACAATTTGAATACATGTACTAAGTTGCATTTCATATGACATGATTAGAATAGCCGAGCCTATTTTAATTGCATTATCGCATGTGTTGCATTAGCCATCTTAACATGAACTAGGATCATGCATGATTTCTAACTAGTTCTTTGTTTTGGCTCGGATTACACTGTGAGTGTTTATGCGTTAGCATACTGCATGTGTGTTATTGATTGCCATGTTTAGCATGCTTGCCATGAGGCTAACTACTTAACTGTTTAACTGCCTGAATGCTTGTAGGTGAAGGTTGGATTGCTTGAATTGGAACAATTCATCAAATCCCCGATTTAGCCTACTTGCGAGTAGTAATTCCAAACCATTTTCAAACAAACGGATATGCAATGTTTTGTTCCGACTTAGGCGATCTAGTCTATACTTGTATGCTGTGCGCATCACATAGTAATTCTATGTTAATAATCGGAATAAGAACACATGTGTTTTCAAAAACAAAATATCATGTTAGTAAAGGCCGATCTTTTGATTGGGCGAGCGAGGGTGCTCATTGCATGACCTTCCCCTCTCGTACCCAAGTTCCCGAGCCGAGGAAACTTTGGTGATGACGGACATGTGGCCTTAGGCACGAGTCAGGATTTTCTAAATTTCCCTAAAATAAAATATTTAGGTGGCGACTCTGTATCTGACAAAGCAGTCCATGTTTGGCACTTCTTTATAAAAATCAGTTTTCTAAAACGATTTGCCAGATTTAGACTCTTTGGTGATTTATTGGTCTCACATTGCACTTTGTGAGATTAGATTCAGAACTGTGACATTGAGTCTGAACTGTAATAGCTAGAGAACAAAATGAATTCGCCCCCTCCCAGCGCAGAGCTCGGGGAGTTCTCGGGGCACATCTACAACTAGGTATAGAGAACAGTTAAGGCTAAGAAAAAGAGGTAGTGGAGGATTAAGAATGACAAAGAAGACTGGAAAGGCTTGCCAGGAGAGAGAAAGAGTAGAGGGATGTCCTCCAAACCTTTATAATATTGGAAACTGATGCATACAAAGATATGAAAATGCTATATATGTACATATACAAATTATTAAATTAAGCAAAGAGAGAGAGAGAAAGAGGAACCTAAATAAATTTTCCTAATCAAAATTCATCACCCTTCATGACAGTAGTTTTAGCCTTTCAAACAGGATTACTTCAGTCCTAAACAAATGAAATAGACCCTTGACCTAATGCCAACTCATATGAAAAACGACTACGTAAGATCTATTCTATATGAATTAGTCCTCCTTTCTTGTAGAGGTCGAACTCCTCTTTCTTTCTTTTTTTACTTTTTTGGTTCGGGGGCACCTTGTCTCAACTTTTAATACAAAAATGGAGAACTTATTAATGAAATCAACTGACCTAGCCTTTTTTTAGTTAGGGTTATTTAAACCAAGAGGGAGGGAGTTATTTATTAGTTAAACCAAGACCCTCTCAACTATTTGTGAATCACTTTACCTGTCTCATCTATGAACCCGTATATTTTGACCCTCTCAACAATAAAAATGTATCACTCTCACCAAGTCTAGATCCCTTTGGAACCCCTCCAAAATAAGTGTATTTATACAATTTTCATAGTTGAAGGGGTCAATATGTACGGATTCATAAATGAGAGAGTTAAAGTAATATTCACTAATAGCTAAGTGGCTTGTCACGACTTGCTCCTCGTACCCAAGGGTTAAGTATCATGATGGCCAATAACTGAAGTTACATTCGGCCAATTCTTGAACAAATTAATAAACGCGAGCAGAAATAATATTCAAGTGAGGGTACCAAAATAATCATTGGAGCTTCTATTTTTATAACAAAATTTATTAACCAAAAAGGCCGATATTTACAAATAAAAATATCATAAAAGTGCCGTGTGTGTCTATTCCGCAACCCCGCATCTAAGACTTCCCAAAAGCTATTTCTAAATTGCATTGTTTCCTGAAAATTGGTAAACAGCTATAAGCACATGGCAGAGTGAGAAACATTATGCCAAGAGTATAAGGGACACAAAATAACCATGGATAGTTATGTAACTAAAATATTTAAGATAACTCAGTCTGAACAAATAATCATTTAAGTAGCAAAACTGAGATTATGTAAATAAATAACCATAACCACGGTACAGAATAGAATAGAACAGAGGTCACAGGAGTGACAGTCAGAACAGAGGTACGGATTCAAGAGGTGGCTCGTACTAACAGAAGTTGAAAAACTAATCAAAAAAACAGAAAATTGAAAACTATTTTTTACTTGATGAATTAATGTGATTGTGTTTACACTTATTTATACAAAATGGTTAGACTTTGTTATAACAAACTCTAACTGCCTCTAACTACTTTACAGTTACATTACTATCTCTCTTATATCTATACAACTCTCTGTCTCTCTCTTGTTGCTTCAGATCTTCTGGCTTCTGCTATGGCTTAGGTAGCTTATCATCCCCCTTCAAAGTAATGGGATTTGGCAAAACCATTAGTTTGTCTTTGAGATAATGAAACCTAGAAGAGGTTAAGGGTTTAGTGAATATATCAGCCAGTTGATCGGCAGTAGGGATGTAAGATAAAGCAATTTACTTGGAAACAACACGTTCCCGAATAAAATGGCAATCCACTTCAATATGTTTAGAGCGAGAGTGAAAGACAAGATTAGAAGCCAGGGCCATGGCAGAAATGTTGTCACACCAAAGGACCGGAGGAGAATAGCTTGGAACAAATAAGGCTTTGAGAAGTTGCTGCAACCAAACCAATTCAGCAGCAGTGTTGGCCATAGATCTGTACTCAGCCTCAGTTGATGATCTCGGAAGCGTAATGAATTTCAAGCGAACAGAAATTAAATTTGAACCTAGAAAAACACAGAATCCAGAAGTGGATCTTCTGTCAACATAATCTCTTGCCCAATTTGAGTCAAAATAAGCATGAAGAGTAAAGGGTCCAGGACTGAAAGTGAGACCATAATGAAGGGTACCCTTGACATATCTCAAGAGCCATTTAACCATTGCAAAATTGCCAAGTGTAGGAGCATGCATATACTGACAAGCTTGGTTGACAGCAAAGGCCAAATCAAGTCCTGTAATGGTCAGATACTGGAGAGCACCTACCAAACTCCGGTAAAAGGAAGGATTAGAGAAAGGCAAGTCATTTGAAGAAGAAGAGTGAGAGGATTTAAGAGCCAATGGAGTAGAACATGGCTTGCACTCAACCATCCCAGCTTGTTGAAGTATTTTAGTAGCATACTTTTGCTGGGAGAGAAAATAACCTCGAGAAGTAGAATGAACTGATATCCCAAGAAAATAGGATATATCTCCAAGTTCTTTCATGGAGAAAGCAGTGTGCATATAAGTAATGAGAGAATGAATGACCAAAGGATCACTACTAGTGAGCAAAATGTCATCAACATAGATGAGTAAAATGGTAATATGAGCAGGATTATGTCTAACAAACAAAAAAGAGTCAGAGGAACTAAGCTTGAAGCCTTGGCCTAGTAAAAATGAAGAAAAGGTGGAATACCAAGCGCGAGGGGCCTATTTAAGACCATACAGAGCTTTCTGAAGCTTACAAACATGATGAGGAAAATCTGAGTCAATAAAACCTTGGGGTTGAACCATGTAAACCTCCTCTTCAAGGTTACCATGTAAAAAAGCATTAGATATATCAAGCTGTTTAAAGGACCATTGATGCTGAAGAACAAGACAAAGGAGAATGCGAATTCTGGGCTGTTTGGCAACTGGACTGAAGGTATCTTGAAAATCCACACCCTCTTGTTGCAGCTAGCCTTTAGCCACTAACCGAGCCTTGTATCGGGCAATAGTACCATCAAAATTTTTCTTGATACGAAAGACCCACTTACAACTAATGGCAGTTTTGTGAGAGGGAAGAGGGACCAATTTCCAAGTGTCTTGTTTTTGAAAAGTAAGAAACTCCTCAGTCATAGCAGTAGTCCAAATAGAAGATTGCAAAGCTTAAGTAGCATTAGTGGGCTCAGTAAGAGTAAGATCAAGAAAAAGAGCATGAGTGAGATGACAGGCTTTAGACCTTGTGATCATAGGATGAGTGTTAAGAGAATGTAAGACAGCAGAAGAAGAGGGAACTGCAGAGACAGAGGAAATAGGTAAATGAATTTGAATAGAAGAAATGAGAATATGAGATGAAGTAGACAGAGGTGGCTGAAATGAATGAGAAGGAGATGAAGAAACATCAGAGGAAAGGGAAATTGCAGGCTGAGCTACAGGAGCAGAGGTAGCAGGTTGAATTGCAGCAGCAAGCTAAACTGTAGTAGCAGACTGAACTGCAGCAGCAGGGTAAGCAGAAGTAGTAGCAGAGGAACAGATGAGGAAGGTCTAGAAATAGGAGATGGAACAGAAGTAAACTAGAAAAATGACTGAACAGTAGGTAAAGAGAAAGAATCAGTCGACTGAAGGGAAAAAGGGAAACATGTCTCATTGAAAAGAACATGTCGAGAAAGATACACTTTCCCTGAAATAGGATCCAAACATCTGTAGCCTTTGGTAGTAGGATGATAACCCAAAAACACACAAGGAGTAGACCTAGGTTCTAGTTTGTAAGACACATAAGGCCTAAGCCAAGGAAAGCATTGGCATCCAAATACTTTGAGAAAATGATAATCACGAATGGTATGAAATAAAAGTTGAAAAGGAGATTTGTGATCAAGAGAAAGACTAGGCATAATATTTATAAGAAAAATAGCAGTAGCCATAGCCTCAAACCAATATTTAAAAGGAAGAGAAGACTGATGAAGTAAGGTGATAGCAGTCTCAGTGATGTGTTGATGCTTTCTCTCAGCTATACCATTTTGTTCTGGTGTATAAAGACATGTGAGGTGATGAACAATACCATGAGTGGTCAAGTAATCATGTATTTTAGTATTAACAAATTCAATCCCATTATCAGTCCTTAAGATTTTTAAAGAGGTAGAGAATTGATTTTCAGCATAAGCCTTAAACACCAGAAAACTAGAAAACACATCACTCTTAGCATAAAGGGGATAGATCCAAGAAAATCTTGTGAAATCATCAACAAACAACAAGTAGTATTCATAACCAGAGACATAAGCAGTAAATGGTCCCCAAACATCACTATGAACAAGAGAAAATGGTTGTTTAGCAGTGAAGCTAGATAGTTTGAAAGGTAACCTATGAATTTTAGCAACACTACATGGTGTACAAGAAAATTCATTACAATCTTTATTCTTAAAAGTAGAATATATATGCTGAGAAATATGATGAAATTTTACTGGTGAAGGATGGCCAAGCCTTTGATGCCAAATAGGTAATGAAGCTTGTGAGGAAGTATAAGAAATATGAGCTGGATGAGATTGTGGAGAAGATGAGGCAAAATGATAAAGACCATGCACATTAGGACCTTGGTGCAGAACCTGTTTCGTAACCTTGTCTTGTACAACAAAGGAATTAGCATCAAAGGTAACTGTACTATTATTATCCTTAGTTAACTGATGAACAGATAAGAGTTTGGAAGAAATGTGAGGAACATGTAGAAGATTGTTAAGCTGAAAAGAATATTGAGGAGTAGGCAACAGACCTTTACCAATATGTTGAATAGGAACATTTTGACCATTTCCAACTGTCACTTGATCATGTCCTTGGTATGGATGGTAGAGATGAAAATTGCCAAGGTCATTTCTGATATGATTTGTGGCAACAGAATCAATATACCAAGGTGTGGCAGAGGAATATGGAGAAAAATAAGTTTGATTCTGATTGGAAGAAGTTGGACTGGTAGTGACTGAATAAGCCTTAGATGGAGACATGGAAGGATTAGAGAATGAAGAAGAGTGAGATGGCTGATAGTTGGAATCCATACGAAACCAGTAATCCAATGCAATATGATTGAATCCTCCACAGATCTGGTAACCAGAAGTATTTGAAGAACTAGGACTAGTTTCTCAAAATCTTCCTCTGTAAGATTGATTTGATCGACCTCCTCTATGTCTTCCACCTCGAAAACCACGAGAAGAATTTCTGCCTCTGTAACTAGACTGTGCAAAGGAATGAGTCCTCAAATACTGAGAATAAGGTTGAGAATTCTCAGAACTTTTAGTTGCAGAATAAGCAACTGTAGACTCATTTTGCAGAACAAGTTTGGTTTTGTTCTCTATGTGGATGGCTTCAGAACATAGGAGAGACCACAGATCCTCCATTGAAATAGACTCTACTCGAGCACGAATTGCAATCTTGAGAGCATCATACTCATCAGGTAATCCATTGAGAGTGATAAGTACAAGATCTTCATCATCAACCATTGAAGAAGCAAGTCGAAGCTGATTGGAAATTTCCTTGATCTTAGCCAAATATTCTTCCATTGTAGCACCTCTTTTTGTGGTTGATTGTAACTGAATTTTGAAGTGATGAATATGAGATTGAGGTAATGAAGTGTATTTCTTCTCGACAGCACTCCAGACTTGAAAGCAGTGTTGGTGATGAAGTACTGAAGAATATATAGAATGAGAGAGTGTTGCAGTGATGAAACTCAGAAGATGAGCATCCATCGTCTTCCATTCTAGAAATTCAGGATTTGACACAGTTGCTCTAGAGGAATCAAGAATGTCAGATACAGGACAAGGTACCAAACCAAGAACGAAATCAAGAAGATTAGTTGCTCTAAGAACATTCTGAAGCTGATTTTTCCAAATCAAAAAATTTGACGAATCAAGATTAACAGTGACTAATGAATTGAAATTTGTAAGAAGAAGACTTAGATTTGATGGTATAGATGAAGAAGAAGATGAAAGCACCATTGTTAGACCATGCTCGTAGGAGCTTGTATTGGCTCTGATACCATAACATAATTTGAAAAACTAATTAGAAAAACAGAAAATTGAAAACTATTTTTTACTTGATGAATTAATGTGATTATGTTTACACTTATTTATACAAAATGGTTAGAGTTTGTTATAACAAACTCTAATTGCCTCTAACTACTTTACAGTTATATTACTATCTCTCTTATATCTATACAATTCTTTGTCTCTCTCTTGTTGCTTCAAATCTCCTGGCTTCTGCTGTGGCTTAGGTTGCTTATCACGTACGGATTATAGAGGTGGCTCCCACAATAGTGTAGCACTTATCACCGCACAACACTTTGCTTCCTACAGAACAGAGGTCAATAGATCCATAACAATAGAGGGCTACAAAGTGACCAAACAGAAGCCGATGGTTATTTAAGTCCCCCAAGGCATGAGACTCAAGAGGTGGCTCGTACGAACTCTAGAGGTGGCTCCCACAACAGTGTAGCACTTAGCTCCGTACAACACTTTGCTCCACACCAGAAATTAGAGGGTCAATGGATCTATGACAGACAGAGGGTTACAAAGTGACCAAACAGAGACCAATGGTTATTTAAGTCTCCCAAAGCGTGGGATTCCCGTGGTAGTACTTACAAAATATAATTGTTTATAAGGTTATAGTCAAATATTCTTTAAAATATAAATAAACATATCCATAGGTTTCATTTTAACAAATAAAGTTCAGAAATTAATTCACGTAACTGAAATATTAATATAATTTATAATAATTTATAAAACATAACTTGTATAAAATAAATATGGTAGTTCAAAACATATGTAAAATATATTATGGTAACTCAAGGTATAATATAATTCACCTTAACTTTAATACCTTACTCTTTCTTTTCACTACCAAAGATCTTCTTAGTATTTTCTTCTCCTTTCTTTCCTTAAGTTTCCTTTCCTTTCATTCCCTTTTCTTGCACCCTAGCAAATTCTCTCTTTTATAGAGAGATAGCCATGGCCCCAAGCCATCAAGTTGCCACGTGTCACATTCCCATCAATACGAAATTAATTCAAGCTTATCTCTAACCTTAACTTTAATACCCCACTCTTTCTTTCTACTATCAAAGACCCTCTCGACTTCCATGATTTTTTCTTCATTTTCTTCCTTTCTTTCCCTTCTCCTTCCTCTCTCTTTTTCCTTTTCCTTTTCCCTTCCCCAGATCACCTCCTTCTTATTCATAGGGAGGTGAACGCATCATTCGGCCAACACGTGGCCCGCATATCCCTCTCCAGATTTGATAATAAATTCATGGATTTATATTTATTTTTAATAAATATTTAAGATAATTACACTTTGGCCCAGTTTTCTATTATAACTATATAAATAAATTAACCCCTAATTAAATTACACTCTATCGTATACCAACAGTAAATTAATTATTTATTTTACTACCACACCCATTATTATTATTATTATTATTATTATTATTTATTTATTTACTCTTACTTTTATATTTATTTATTTACTATCTTTAATTTTAATTTGGCCCAACTAGTATTATAATTTCATATTTATGTTAATTTGGCCCCAAATAATAATCTCTAATTAATCTCATATTTGATAATCCAATGCCAAATTAGATTCTGCATTTGTTATTATTTATTTAATAATATATTATTACATACAACCATAATACTAGTATAAAATTTAAGAGACAACTTAAATTTTCGGATTGTTACAATCTTCATTCCTTTTAAAAATTTTGTCCTCAAAATTTATCATATGTGTAAACTATCCGCTGCGCACTCAGATAAATATATATTAGATGATTAATATGATTGAAAATTTTAAAAATACTAATTTTGAAATTATTTTCCATCAGTGGAAAGTTCACGGATAAAAGAAATGAGAGCTCATCTCAAACTCCTTCAACTGTTGCATACGACTCTGTCATTTCACTTCTAGTCACTTGTTTGATCGTGTTCTCATTTTATTTTTTTTATTTTTTTTTCGGAAATAAAACTAATGAAAAGTTTTTAAAGGCATCGATTGTTTCTTATTTTGGGCCAAAATAATTTTTGACAACTAGACAGTGAGTTGTTTTTGGTAAAAAAAAATTTTTTGAGATAATTTTTTCTATCAGATTAATCATCTAATGTATATTTATCAGAGTGCGCAACGGATAGCTTACATATATGACAAATTTCGCAGATGAAATTTTGAAAGGAGGGAAGATTGTAACAACCCAGATTTTTAATTATTCTGTAAAATTTATACTAATATTATTTAATCACAGTTAGAAAAATATACGATTTATTTTGTATTATTATATGTAATTTTGTAAAATAATATAATTATTAAGAATTTAGGAGTCAAAATATAAATAAATAACTAAGTTAAACTTATCCTTGAATAGGTTAGAAATAAGCTTGAATTAATTTTGTATTGATGGGAATGTGACACGTGGCAACTTGGTGGCTTGGGGCCATGGCTGTCTCTCTATAAAAGAGAGAATTTGTTGGGGTGAAAGAAAAGAAAGTAAGGGAAAATGAAAAAGAGAGAGGAAGAAGAATGGAAAGAAAGGAAGAAAAGGAAGAAAAAAAAATGAAAGCCGAGAAGGTTTTTGATAGTAGAAAGAAAGAGTGAGGTATTAAAGTTAAGGTAAGTTATATTATACCTTGAGTTACAATAATATATTTTACGTATGCTTTGACTTATCATATTTATTTTATACAAGTTATGTTTTATAAATTATTATAAATTATGTTAATATTTCAATTACGTGGGTTAATTTCTGACCCCTGTTTACTTAAAATGAAACCTATTGATATGTATGTTTATATTTTAAAGAATATTTGACAATAACCTTATAAACAATTATGTTTTGTAAGTACCACCACGGGAGTCCCATGCCTTGGGGGGACTTAAATAACCATTGGTCTCTGTTTAGTCACTTTGTGACCCTCTGTTTGTCATAAATCGATTGACCCTCTGATTTCTGGTGTGGAGCAAAGTGCTGTACGGAGCTAAGTGCTACACTATTGTGGAAGCCACCTCTTGATTCCCATGCCTTGGGGGACTTAAATAACCATTAGACTCTATTTGGTCACCTTGTGGGCCTCTATTGTCATAGATCTATTGACCTCTGTTCTGTGCGGAGATAAGTGTTACACTATTGTAGGAGCCATCTCTATAATTCGTACGAGCTACCTATTGAATCCGTACCTCTGTTTTGACTGTCACTCCTATGACCTCTGCTCTGTTCCGTTCGGTATCGGAGTTATAGTTATTTATTTACATAATCTCAGTTTTGCTACTTAAATAATTATTTGTTCAAACTAAGTTATCTTAAATATTTTAGTCATATAATTATCCATGGTTATTTTGTGTCTCTTATACTCTTGGCATAATATTTCTCACTCTGCCATGTACTTATAGCTGTTTACCAATTTTCAGGAAACAGTGCAATTCAGAAATAGCTTTTGGAAAGTCTTAGACGCGGGGTTGCAGAATAGACACACATAACACTTTATGATATTTTTCTATGTAAATATCGGCATTTTTTGTCAATACATTTTGTAATAAAAATAGAAACCCTGATGATTATTTTGATACCCTCACTTGAATAATATTTCCGTTCGCGTTTATTAATTTGTTCAAGAATTGGCCGGAGGTAACTTCAGTTATTAGCCATCACGATACTTAACCCTTAGGTACGGGGAGCGAATCGTGACAGTCCTAGTGTAATTAACCCTTTTAGTTATTACCGGAATGGCCAAGGCTCAAAAATGGAGCACAAAATTTTATCCTAGCTAACAAGAGCAGACAGCTAGAAGATCCGAAAAGTTAGTAGGATTCTTAAACCTTATTCTTGAATTAGCTTTGAACCTTTACCCTAGTAGGATCAGTATCTAATGAGAAAGCATAAGACAAGGCAGTTTACCCCTCACAAGGCCAATCTATACCCTAAAAGCGTTCAGGTGTAAGCTTCTCCAAACTAAATTTCTTTAATCTATTCTCCATATATGTATATCATTAGCATGTAATAATAGTGAAGGAAAGACCGTTCAAAATGTTTTTAATGAAATGAACTATATTAATAAATTTGAAAAGATGAAGACAGTTAAATGCAGAATTAAATCCTTTGAAAAACAATAGTTAAAAGCATTATTGTGTACCAAAACTCAGGGTGCAACACTTCCAAGACATGGTATCTTGGGCATAACAGTTTAGTTGGTCTGTCTTGTCAGACCATTCAAATTTCCAGAAATATCATTAGCCTAAATGGCTATAATGTTCACATAACAATAAAGCAGAGACAAATGAAAAGGAAAAAGGTATCATTGGACCTGTAGCCAACAAAAGAACATTTTTGGGTTACTTCTTCATTGGAGGCCGCCTCTAATGGACTTCTTACTTGTGTAGTGTTTGTACAGAAAAGGATGTACGATGTTATCATCCAGTAGTTGCATCATGTGCAGAGCCATTAAGCCGATAATAAATTGGCCAACAACCACTTAGCACTTGGGCAATTCAATTAAGTCATTCATCTTCCTAGTGTCTTCTATTATAGGGGAGAAAACAAAGATATCAGGACACTATCCTTTTGATGTCATTGAAGTCACATGAAGACATGTACAGCAGTAATTAGAAACATTTGGAACAAAATAAAATATATACTGAACCTGTTTATATTTCATGGGCATCAATCATGCATATACGCAAGTATTTCCCAACCGGGATGCTGAACCCTTCTTAGTTCTTATACCTCTATGCTGACAAACATATTGAACTTAAAATGGTTAAGCTGTCTGGAGCTCTAGGCAAGAGTAAGTGACAGGTTGGACATATATCTCATACCCTTAATCAACTGTAAGACACCGACTGCATAAAAAATAATCCATGACAGATCTATTAACCATTGATGTGGAATGTAAGGTTGTGGAACATTCCCTTTTTTTTTCCCTAAAAATCCTAATCCTCTGAAACAAATATAAAAGAATAAAAACTGTCAGCCGATTTTCCTGCCAAATGAGTGCAAGCTGCAAAAGTTGGATTTAAAAGTAATAAATAACTATACTATTTATTTTCTTTCATATACATATGCTTTGTATTTTCCGACAATCTAACTTCTCAAATTTTAAATCATTTTTATCTCTCAAGTTTTAAATCATTACCTTCATTATTCTATAGTTTTCATATATACCTTGCATTTTAGAATTTAATTCTAGATG
Source organism: Camellia lanceoleosa (assembly GCA_025200525.1). Lineage (NCBI taxonomy): Eukaryota > Viridiplantae > Streptophyta > Magnoliopsida > Ericales > Theaceae > Camellia > Camellia lanceoleosa. The sequence continues at coordinate 205,120,138 of CM045758.1, forward strand.
GCTTTCAGAAAGGAAGGGCAAGGGGCAATCACATTTCAAGAAGCTCCCGGCACCGTGGGGTCTTAGTTCAGATGCATGTGAAGAGGCTGGTTCCATTGTTTGAACCCATGACGCCCACATCGCAATGGAGCAACCTTACCACTGTGCCAAGGCCCATCCTCAAATGATTTTCTAAAAATAAAACAAAACAATGTTGAAACTCAAAATAAAAAAATCTGAGAAAAAAGAAGGTCGATGTCATAATGCTAAACTGTCATATTACCTCCAATCAAAACTTCAACCCCTATTAAGATTATGCCAAGGCAAAAGTTCAAAACAGTAGGACATAAATTAGTAATTTGTACTCATTCGTCATCAAATCGGTTTCTAAAATAAGGAAGTCCCCAAGACATCATGACTTTCCTACATAAAGTAATTGAGGTTAAGAGAGAACCTGTGCTGTTTTGCAACAATTAGGGAATTTGGAACAAAATAAATTTTAAAGTTCCAAGAACAAAGTTCTTTCCCAAGTGGGAAAAAACATTAATGAAGTGGAAGCATAAATAAATCTAGCAGTAGTTCATTACTGAATATAATCAGAGATTGAGAAACAGTACACCCTTCTTGCCCAACAAAAATAAAAAAGACAATCTAAACTGTTTGTCATAACTTAAAAAAGTCAAAAAATCACTATCCTATTTAAGTTACATTATTTTATTTAGATCACATCACCTCTTTACCACATCACTTCAAACCTAACCTATACCTAACCCATATTTCATAAAAAGTGAAAAAGTGCACTTATTTAGATCATCCCAAACCACCATCCCTTATGTAGGCAAAGGCATATAGAACATAAATGATTAATCATTTATTAACCTAGGAAAATTGGGTTAGTGGCCTTCACAGAGGCTCATAGATAGACAACAAAGAAAATTTCAATCCAATGAATTGATGTAACTGACTTGTATATCACGAAATTAACAAAACAAAAATCTAATTTCAATATTGATCTCATGCCTAAGAGCCAGTAATTACCATTTATGGCCTTTCTACTGCAGAACTTTTTTCTTCCAATTAATAAGAATCCAAATTCAATTGCTCAAAAACGACAAGTAAACCCCCAAAACGAAAAATCATAATCAAAGTGCTCATGTTTGTTTTCACATACATTGCCTAACTCAACTCTATCCCAAGTAGTTCTAAAAACTGGGAGGAAGGAAGGAACAAAGGAAGCACAAGGGCATTCTCATAGAGCTAACCTAGCACTGTAAGAACAATAAAAACTGCTACCTTGATTGATACGGTACAATTGTAAAAACATAAAATCTAGCTGGTAAATAGTTAATTGGGTTAAATACACCTTACTCCTTGTGGTTAAATAAAAAAATACATTACCTGCCTAAGTTTTAAACGATACACATAACAACCATATAGTTTGGAGTGAATTGCAAAACTAACAGGATCTATCTAAATTAACAATGCATGTCTGACACACTCTGAATTATACGTGTGGTGCAAAATATTTTGAGAAAATGACATTTTTATCCTTCTTTTTTATTTATTTATTTATTCTCTTCTTCATTACTCCTTTTCTTCACTGCAACACCACCATGGTTTACTGTCCATCTACTTCATCACATCTCTCTCTCTCAATTCGTCCAACAACCCAAGACCACGCAAACCGCCTGCCACCATTTCTAATCACAACATCCAACAGCACTACAACTATATATATATGTACATATCTAGGTTCAAAAGCAAATCTCCAAACAAATTTGTGAAACGGATTGAATCCAATTGGAATTAAAGGAAACATTGTTTAATTAAAATTGCAAATTGTAATGCGAAGACTGGTAAGTCAATAAGTACACAAAGTTATTTAGAGACTACCCAAGACAAACAAAATGTTTTCAATTACATCTTACCCAACACTAAGTAGATTTACCAATGAGTGCACTGTAAGTTGGAATTGGGTTTTGGTTTGTGGTTGCTTCAGATAGGACAACCATGGCTTCTTCCATAAAATAAAATAATAAATAAATAAGAGAATAGTAAGTGCTGCAGAACGGTGAAAAAAACAGAAATAGATTATGGTCATTGGATGTGAAAGCTGGTGATGTCGTGGGTTAAGCTCCAATACGATGAGAAAGATTGGATTGTTTTTTTTTTTATCAGCCAAAAAAAAAAAGACTTTATTGATGTAAGGATCAAGTATAAGGTACGAAACATATTACACCAATAAAGAAAAGGGAAATGCAAGAGCATCACAATGAGTTAAATGATCCCAACTAGGTTGGCACCAAGAAGCCCATTCTATCATTTGCTAGCTCCCCAGAGTTGGTGAGAAACCAACAAGAAAGGAAAAAAAAAGGACCAAAACACCACAGAGCTGAGCATACCAATTCTGTTGTTAGATGAACCAGACAACAGAGCTGAGCAGGACAGACCAGCAAATTAGACTAACACATACCTGAGACAAAACACCTAACCCATACCAGATAACATCACAGCAGCAGCAATCAAAACAGCTAAATTCATCACAGCAGCAGGCATTCAGCCATTCATCTAGAGCAGACCATTCATCTAGCACCTAAGCACAACACAACCAACACAACAACAGAAGCACATACCAGCAGACCAAGCACAGGCAGAGACCATCCTGCAGACAGCAACAAGCTCCACACTAGAGACCATCACAGCAGAACAGCGACAACACCCCAGCTAACATCTAAGCATAGCAGACCAACCAACTAACCAATGTTATCACCACAGCATAGCAGCAGACAGCATCTGATGCAGGGCACACCAGAGAGCACCAGTTTAGCCCAGAAATCAACCTCATTTTGAAGTCCTTATGCTCATTGTGCTGGCCTAATCCACCATAAGGTAGGAGCTGCCCATCTACACCATTCTGCAGACCAAAACTGCCACTCAGCATCAGCTCATTAAGCTGCCACACAGCATCAGCATCAGCATCAGCCTACCAAAGGTGAACAAAACAGAACACACAAAGGCGCAGCAGCAGACAGAGAGCAGGATAGCAGATTTGCAGTAGCAAACAGCAGCAAGCCACTCATCAAGACACCATCACACCAGATATGGGCTGATGAACCAAAAGACTCATATGACTGATGAATCCAATCTGCTAACTCCCTTGAGAATACCAGGCAGAAACACACTCCTGCAGGAACATCCAGAAGTCCACATATCAGGCTGGAAACACACTCCGCCAGTAGAGCCAAATCATCACAGATAAGTACTGCAGATTCAACTCCTATTCCTAATGTAGAACTGGACCTGCTGCAAATTAAAGACTATATCATTAATAGAAAAATCCACTTTGGCTGGGGATGATTTAACCCACAAAGCTATTCTAGCTTTGACAACCTCACATAAATCTTCCAAATTTGGCTGAGCACCATTAAAAATGCATTCATTTCTATGCTTCCATGTAGACCAACAGACAGCCAGAGGTATCACTTTCCATATTAGTTTCTCAGTCTTTTTCATCTTACAAAATGACCACTACTGTATCAGCCCTTCCACAAAGTTTGGTATAACCCACTGTACACCCTACTATTTCATGATATGAGACCACAACAACCAAACAAATGGACAACATAGCAAGATGTGTTGACTTGTTTCCTTCTCAACTTGATAGAAGACACAAAAAGAAAATTAAACAACAAAATAAGGGCAATGTAGACTTTTTGTAAAAGTTATCGACAGTGTTAGACTTTATATTTTACTCCGAATCACAATAAGGTTATGTTATGTGTATATTTTTAAATTACAAAGAGGTAATGTGTTTTTGAGCTAAATCATAGGAAGGTAAAGTGTAATTAACCCTAGTTAATTTTAAATTTTTTCCAAGAATTTACAAATTACAACCCCCATTGAACAAAATAATGCAATCAATATACTTAGAATTAACATCGATTCCAAAAAATAAATAAGTAAAAGGAAATAATTTCATCATATTAAACTTGAGGGTCTTGGTCTGTAGAAACAACAAATAATTCAAAATTTCGGAAAGAAAAACAAAATTTTACTCGAACTGCTATAGGAAAGTAACTCTAACAGCAAAACTTCTTAAAAGGTTTCAATTTTATTTCTAGGACATTGAGATAAAAAGTCGAGTTAAAAAAAATCACTATGTAAGCATGTAAAAAATTAATAATGACGTCTAGCACATTCTGAAATGGTAGAATAAACAATCCAACAGCTGTCTTTTGAGTACAGAATAAAAACAAATGTAACAGACATGTAGAAGACTTGCAAATGTATGGATCCACATGGGCACAACACCCCCAAAAATATTCCTTCGGAGGAATTCCACCAAACACTCCTCCAACAAGCATATTGAAGTTGAACAATATGGGATTGAAAGCCTACATGCCAAGATAACATAAAAGCTTTACAACTTTTTTCAAAAAGTTTTTTAAGAGGAGAACATTAATACTAACACAGCAAAGGAGCAAAAAAAGGATAAGGCCTACCTTGTCAACCATTATATGATTTCCATCAACATTTTGAATCAAGAGTTCTCGCCCATGCAAAACTTCAAGAGTGTGTGCAAATCCAAGTGCTACCTTGATTCGAGCAATCCACTTAAAATCATCTAGAAATGTAAAATGGCTAGTAAATATACAATAAACAAACACAAATGATTCTATTTCAAGATTTTGGACCATAACACCGTGCCCAAGTAATAGTACAGTGGTCTATTGTTTTAACTGATCAAAATTTTCAATTCTTTTTAATTTTTGTCCGCAAAATCTTTTTAATCTTTTGAACAGATCAAGGTCTGAATAGGAAAAGGCATGCTAACTAGTGATTAAAAAAAAATCCAAACTAGATAATTAGATCACCTTGTATGAGTAGGTTTTCTACAGTATCAAGTGGTTGTAGCTGATATACAACACCCAACTATCCATTTTCACAGCAATATCCAATCAACTTCACCAAGTTTGGAAGCCAATTCACGCCTGAATTAGTCAGTAACTTGATTTCATACCATCAAGCGCAATAAGAAACTGTGTCCAATCAAAGTCTTTTCAGCTACTTACTATCAAATGAGATTCTTGGGGCTTCCGATTGTACACACTTACTTACAATCTTCCAAAATTTTAACTGTAACCTCTTAGGTTCCCAAACCATGTTGAATTTTGCCCCGGAACACTTTTCCAAATTGGGTATCCCTGATAAAGTTTTTAGTGCTGAGTCCCTTTGTGATAGACTCCAGCTCTTCATAGGTGTACACATCCAAATCACTAGCGGATTCCATACCTTCAAAGCCATACGTGGAGGTAAGACAACGTTGATGTGCAAGCAGACAAAATGAACTAATACATAAATCAAAATTTGAGACAACTAAAGTTTCTGGGGAGCTTTCTTATAATTTATTTCTTTGTACTGTCATTTCAAAGTAAAGTTCACACTTTTTAAAGAATCATAAAGATGACATCTACCAACCCTATCCTCAGTTGAGCCAAACTAGAGAGAAGCACTGAAATTCAACATACTTGACACATTTACTTTGGTTTCTGTAAATAACAACAATTATCTATACTACTATAAGAGTGACTCTCACTGCTGGAAATTGGACTTTTAGTGGCGTTTAAAAAACACTGCTATAATTATCAAAAACACCGCTAATTCCTTTTGTGGCGTTTAGTACCAAACGTCGAAGATGCGGCTGTCGCTGTAGCTTTGTGACGTTTTAAAAATGCCGTGATATTAGTATAGGAGGCGTTCTAAAAAACGCAGCCAAATGTCCTACAATACACACGCTGACGTCACCAACGACATTTATCGACATTTTGGAAACACCGTCGTATCTGTTTTAAAAAATATGACCGTTAGTATTTAGGGTTTAGGAGGCGTTTGTAGAAACGCCGTCATATCCCCTCTTTCTTTCTTTTTTTTTTTTTAAGTTGTGCTAATTTTATTTGATTGAATTAAAAAAATACCTATAATAAAACTGACATATAAAATATTAACTCTCATTCAAATAACAAATGAAGCATTAATTCAGTTTCTTATTCAATTAATATCCAACTCCCATTCAAATACCTATAATAAATATAAAATAACTAACATATAAAATAATAACTCTCATTGAAATAACAAATGAAGCATTAATTCAATTTCTTATTCAAATAATATCCAACTCCCATTCAAATACCTGTAATAAAACTAAGATATAAAATAATAACTCCCATTCAAATAACAAATGAAGCATTAATTCAGTTTCTCATTTAATTAATATACAATCATCATTACCCACAAAATAACATATCCAAAATCCAAAAATCATGTTTTAACATTAACCACAAACTAACATATATCCAAAAATCATGTTTTAGCATAGAAGTTGTAGTCATCACTAGTCTACATGCCTGTATCAGAACATAAACTGCAATCAAATTCATCAAAATAAACACAAATTGAAGAATTTGCACCCAACACAAATGAACTTGATATGGATTGCAATTTGGCACAACAGTTATTATAGTCAGAAAGAAAATGTTTTAGAGAGCTAAGGAATGGAAATACATATTTTCTATCCAAAATCGTATCCTTGCTTCCAAACAAAAAATTTCTAAAATTGAAATCACATAATTATATAAGGTTCACCCAAAACATTGTTTCATCTGTAGGCAAAAATTGATTAGAATAGGAGATAAGTCCAAAGAACTCTGCGCTCCAACTTCAACCCACCCAAATCCTTCTCTTCATACTCCACAATAATAGTTCTACTAGAATCCTTTCCTAACATCATTTCTCCATAAGCTTTTTCCTCTCACTACGACAATTGCAACCCAAAATAACACCATTACGATATTATAACTCAGCCTTTAAATATCGCAATAAAAGTGCAAGTGAAGCCAATCTTAAAGCTTCCATTAATCTTGTCTTGGTTTCTCATGCTCTTTGTCTTCACATATTTCTTCCTGATTCATAATTATTCTGAAAATACATCTTCAAAGAAGGGATGTATCCTCCAACTGAAAAATATATTTTGAAAAAAAAAAAACTAGTAGATAAAGATATCATCAAATTCAGCACTCTTAAGTTTCAGGCTGATTATAATATCCATATAAATACCATAATTTAACATTTCCTTAAAGTTCTGCAAGATTGAAATCCTCTCAAGCTTTTGTTGAAGAATGATTCAAAGTCTAACTGGGTTTGTTAGTAGTGTCCGTAATTTACTGAGTTTGTTTAGTCAATTGGGGAGTTGATATTGTTGCTAATATTATGCTAGTGGTTGTAGTGGGTTTAGTTAGTGATTTAGTGGTCCATAAAATTCTGTTTGGTTGTAAGCCTATATATAGGCACATTTGCTTCTATTTTTTTAACTTGAATAATATAACCCAAAAGTTCAAATTTTCTATATTTCTTTGCCTCTGTTTTCTTTGTTTTTTCCTCTGTTTCAGTGTTATTCATTTTTATCTCCAACAAATTTGGTATCAGAGCCAAGTTGAGAGAGTGAGAAGAAAGGGTAAACACGTGAGTTGAGTGAAACACCTGAGAGGAAAAACCCAATGGCCAGCAACGGCAATGCAATGAGTGCTGCACAACCACTCATCCCTGTCTTTAAGGGAGAAGGCTATGAATTCTGGAGTATCCGAATGATGACTCTATTCAAATCTCAAGATCTTTGGGATTTGGTAGAACAAGGCTACGCAGATCCTGATGAAGAAACAAGATTGAAGGAGAATAAGAAGAAAGATTCGAAGGCGTTAGTGATTATTCAGTAGGCTGTTCATGACAACATCTTCTCACGCATTGCAGCGGCAACCACATCGAAGCAAGTTTGGTCAACTCTGCAGAAAGAGTTTCAAGGTGATTCAAAAGTTATCGTGGTGAAATTGCAATCACTACGATGTGACTTTGAAACCTTGTACATGAAGAATGGAGAATCAATTGCTGATTTTTTGTCTCGGGTCATGACAATAGTTAGTCAAATGCGATCGTACGGTAAGAAGATTTCTGATGAAACGGTTGTTGCAAAGGTATTGAGAAGCTTGACTCCAAAGTTTGATCACATTGTTGCTGCCATAGAAGAATCTAAGGATTTGTCAGTTTTTTCCTTTGATGAACTGATGGGGTCCTTCCAAGCACATGAGACAAGAATTAATCGATCACTTGAAAAGAATGAAGAAAAGGCATTTCAAGTGAAGGACATAGTCACCAAAGCTGCAGAAAGTGACAGTTCGAAAAGCAGAGGCCGTGGAAGAGGAGGATTCCATGGTCGTGGTCATGGTCGTGGTAACGGAAGAGGCAGAGGTCGCTTCGATGGGCAACGGCAGTCCAGTGAGCAAGGAAACTACAAGAATGGTGTTCAATGCCATCATTGTAAGAAGTATGGTCATATAAAAGCTGATTGTTGGTACAAAGCTCAACAAGTAAATTATGCAGCAGAAAATGGAGAAGAAAGTAGTAAGCTTTTTATGACTCATTTTGATCCTAACAATAGGTCAAACGATGTGTGGTTCGTAGACAGCGGCTGTTTGAATCATATGATAGGGATGAAATCCTTGTTCAAAGAGCTTGATGAGACGCAGAAGTTGAAGGTGCAGCTTGGAAATGCCAAAAAAATGCAAGTTGAAGGGAAAGGTACAGTGAGCATTAAAACTACCCATGGTAACATAAAGCTCTTGCATAATGTTCAATTTGTACCTGATTTGGGATATAATTTGCTAAGTGTTGGGCAATTAATGGCTGCTGGATATTCCATCTCATTTGATAATGATGCATGTGTTATTAGAGACAAGCACTCAGGCCATACGTTTATCAATATCAACATGACTCAAAACAAAATGTTCCCATTGGAAGTTTCAAGCATGGAGAATTTTTCTTTGCCGCTAGTGGAAAAGATGACTCGAAGCTATGGCATCTGTGATACGGGCATCTCAACATCAAGGGTCTGAAATTGCTAAAAGAAAAAGGTATGGTTTTTGGACTACCGAAAATTGGTTCCATTGAATTATGTGAAGGGTGCATCTATGAGAAACAAGCTAGAACATCATTTCCAGTTGGAAAGGCTTGGAGAGCTTCAATGTGTCTCGAATTAATTCATGATGATTTATGTGGACCTATGCAAACTAAATCTTTTGGTGGAAGTCGTTATTTCTTGCTCTTTACTGATGATTATAGTCGCATGAGTTGGGTTTATTTTTTGGAAAACAAATCAGAAGCCTTTGAGAAATTCAGGCACTTCAAAGCTAAAGTTGAAAAGCAAAGTGGGTTTTGCATCAAAGTTCTTCGCACTGATAGGGGTGGAGAATTCTTATCCAAAAATTTTGATCTCTTTTGTGAAGCAAATGGCATTCATAGGGAGTTGACAACTCCTTACACCCCAGAGCAAAATGGCGTCGCCGAGCAGAAGAATTGAACTGTTGTGGAGATGGCAAGAAGCATGTTACAAGCAAAGGGACTTTCAAACAAAATTTGGGCTGAAGTTGTGGTAGCATCAGTTTATTTATTGAATCTCTCTCCCACAAGGGCGGTCATTAATCGAACTCCATTTGAAGCTTGGCGTGGCACAAAACCATCTGTAAGTCACTTAAGAGCTTTTGGGTGTATTGCTTATGCTTTGGTAAATTCTCAATTTCATCATAAACTTGATGAAAAATCTAAAAAATGTATTTTCATTGGTTACTGTACACAATCCAAAGCATATAGATTATATAACCCTCTTAGTGGCAAGTTTTTAATTAGAAGGGATGTAGTATTTGATGAAAATGCAAGTTGGGATTGGCGTGGAAGTGATGAGAAAATGCAACAACAAGTTCCTATGTCCATTGGAATCTCTCCAAATGAAAGTCAAGTGCCAATTCCTACAAGTTCATCCGGTTCCTCTATGGCGTCACCAAGTTCACCAAAGAGAGACTCTTCGTTCACTCTTGAAGAGTCTTCGGATGAAACACCACCCAGAAAGTTTAGATCCTTGAGAGATATTTATTAGTCTTGCCAATTTGCTCTTACTGTTTCAGATCCTATGACTTATGGAGAAGCAGCTACAAAAGAAGAATGGCAAAGAGCGATGGTGGAAGAATTGACAGCAATTGAAAAGAACAGAACATGGGAGATGATGGACTTGCCGGAAGGCAAAAATCCAATTGGTTTGAAGTGGGTATTTAAGACAAAATTTGGTGCAGATGGAAGTATACAAAAGCATAAAGCTCGGCTTGTGGCGAAGGGATATGCACAGCAACATGGTATTGACTTTGAAGAAACTTTTTCTCCAGTAGCTCGTTTGAAACTGTGAGAATTATTTTAGCATTGGCTGCACAATTACAATGGCCTGTTTATCAACTTGATGTGAATTCAGCATTTTTAAATGGAGATCTACAAGAGGAAGTTTATGTAACTCAACCAGAAGGTTTCATGATTGAAGGCAAAGAGACAAAGGTGTACAAGTTGAGAAAGGCGTTGTACGGATTGAGCTCGGGCATGGTATTGCAAAATTGATGGATACTTTCAGCAAAATAGATTCTTGAGAAGTGATAATGAGCCCACTCTCTACGTGAAGAAAGAAGGTAAAAATGATTTCATCATTATTTGTCTTTATGTTGATGATATCATTTATACAAGCTCCTCTAGTTCTCTTGTGGCTGAGTTTAAATCACGTATGATGCATGAGTTTGAAATGTCTGATATGGGTTTGCTGCATTATTTTCTTGGCCTTGAGGTCCAACAAGTAGAAGATGGGATTTTTATTTCCCAAAGAAAATATGCCAATGATCTTCTTAATAAATTTCGCATGCTTAATTGTAAACCAGCAACTACACCCATGAATATCAATGAAAAATTGCAGTGTGAAGATGGGGCAGAAATGGCTGATGCTAGCAGATTCAGAAGCTTGGTTGGTGGTTTAATTTATCTAACCCACACACGACCCGATATTGCATTTTCTGTTGGTATGATTTCCAAGTTTATGCAACATCCTTCAAAGCTTTATTTTGGAGGAGCGAAGTGGGTCTTGCATTACATCGCTGGAACTATGGATTATGGGATTTGGTACTCAAAAGTTTTCAATTTCAAATTATGTGGGTTCACGGACAGCGATTGGGCAAGTTCATTGGATGATAGGCGGAGTATTTCAGCAAATGTTTTTACTCTTGGATCAGGAGTAATCACTTGGAGCTCAAAGAAGCAAGCCACAGTAGCGTTGTCGTCCTCAGAAGCTGAGTACGTTGCAGCCACTTCAGCAGCTTGTCAAGCCATATGGTTAAGAAAAATGTTGGCTGAACTTCAACAAAAGCAAGAGGGAGCAACGGAGATCTTTTGTGACAACAAGGCAACCATCTTTATGACAAAAAATCCAGCATTTCATAGCAGAACAAAACATATAGATATGCGTTTCCATTTCATTCGTGATTTGGTTATGAAGGAGGAGATAACTTTGAAGTACTGTAGCACTCATGAGCAGCTGGCTGATATACTGACGAAGTCTTTGTCGAAAGAAAAGTTTTCCACTTTAGAGCTTTCCTTGGCGTTTGCAACTTTGAATCAAGGGGGAGTGTTGAAGAATGATTCAAAGTCTAACTGGGTTTGTTAGTAGTGTCCGTAATTTACTGAGTTTGTTTAGTCAATTGGGGAGTTGATATTGTTGCTAATATTATGCTAGTGGTTGTAGTGGGTTTAGTTAGTGATTTAGTGATCCATAAAATTCTGTTTGGTTGTTTTGGTTATAAGCCTATATATAGGCATATTTGCTTCTGTTTTTTTAACTTGAATAATATAACCCAAAAGTTCAGATTTTCTATATTTCTTTGCCTCTATTTTCTTTGTTTTTTCCTCTATTTCAGTGTTATTCATTTTTATCTCCAACAGCTTTTAGATTGAAGCACCTGGGTTCAACTAATTGTACCCACATAACCTTCCCATATGAGCACTCTTCTTACACACAAGTTTTTCAAAGAAGTTGCCATCTTAAAGCAGCCATTCAGATACTATGGTACTGCCCTATAGTTTGCATAAATCTAAAACTACTACTAATTTCTCAACTAATTGTACCCACATAATTTATCTAGTTCTTTATAGCATTGAGTATGTTTTCCACCTAGGAAAATTTAGTATATAATTATCTAGCAAATTGAGGACTACATAGATAAACTAAGATGCAATAAGTACCATGTTTGCTAACGTGTGTTGGACATTCTCACAACATTGTTTCTTTTTCTTAGACACTTTCCAAACACTGTAGGAGAAGAAGAATAAACCATACTTGTGAAAGCCACTTGCAGTCCCTTTAAAAATAGTCTCTTGCCCTTATAAAGTTACAAACCCAACACTCCCCCACAAAAAACATGCACACACACATAAAGAAGAAGAAGAAAAGGAAAATTATCAAATTTTGATGGTTTTGAATTAGCCTCCCTTCCCTTGGTCTTGAAAGTAGTTTTTTTTCCCCTCTATATAATCACAACAACCCAACAATATTAGCAACATGAATATGCTAGTATTTTAGTCCAGTGATACTTAAAAACAATGTATATGAACAAGTGCTATATAAATTCAAACACCCCCTCCCCCCCAAAAAAAAAATATATAAAAATAAATTTAACCATTATAGAGTAAAAGAATCCAAGATTTTCTTCTACTTTAAGTTATAGATCAGCTCTCTCTCACAAAGGTTCTCGAGAACAAAGATTCGATTTCAAATTTTAGGCACAAAGAGATGAGAAAGCAAGAAGGACTAATTGTCATAATAAAATTTATAATTTAAGGCATACAACTCTTATATTGACAGCATACCTCTTCACAACCTGATTCCATCATCACTTTAATAGATCTGGTCACAAGTTCTATAGCTGCAATATGAGAAAATTGACTTAGACAAACAAAATAACATTCAGAAAAAAGGGGAGAAAAATGACAAGTAATTTACATATGATTTAAGAAAGGAGTAGTCCTACTGTAATTAGAATCTGCACCAAACACATAGATTTCCAAAATAAATGAAAAACTTTGTAGGTTGAGGAGTTGCCATTAAATTGTTACACCTACAGCTACGTCAATGTCACAATTGAGTTAATTATTTGTAGATTATTAGAAAACTAGTGATGTTAGTACTTTTACCTTGTTAGTTCTTCTTCTTCTTCTTCTTCTTCTTCTTCTTCTTCTCTTTCTTTGAAAGGTGAACCTATATTTAATCAGATCAAGTGTTTTAATTAATAAGATATTGTATTGTCAAAAAAACTTTGATTAAATGATTGCTCACCTCTTGGGATGAAAATGCATGAGATTGTTGTTGATGTGACATTGGCCGAATAGTGGGATGACTACTAAGTAAATCAACAACCTATCATTCAATAAGAGGCTTAAGTTGTATAGTAGCTCTAGGCAATTTAAAGTAATAACTAGTAAAAATAATGAACATACCTGCTGCCTATGTAGTGGGTTTGAGGGTGCAACAGCTGGTGCAACGGGTACGCCAGCAGCTTGCAATTGAGATTTCAAAATCTCAATTCGTGACTAAAAATCTGCGCGTATAGCCTGAATTTGTGTCTCCATTACGTCATTCATCTTCGACTCTAACTGCATTTGATACCGTTGAAGTTACTCTTCAACTTGTTCTTGAACTCGAGTTTAGAAGATATGATTCTGCTCTTGTGACTGTCTATATCTATCTCCAAAAACATCAGTGGGGGATGGTCCCAATCCAAATGTCCAAACACAACCAAGTCGCTCCGGCCCATAACTTGTATGAAAATCTGTTCATTTAATGTAGCAGGATCCGAAGAAGATCTCTCCAGGTGCTCCGTTAGCTCATTCATTTGAGTCTGCAATTTTGAATTCAATAATTAGCATCCAATATAAATCATATTAAAAGTCCAATAAAGTAGTATCACATACCATAACTTCATTAACTGAATCACTATTGGAAGTACCATCTTTCATGTATGTGGCCATCCACACCTGTGGCCGACTAGTAGGAACCCCATTGTTCTTTTTTGTCTCCTGTAAATAAAAGATAGATAAAACAAAACATGTAAGACAAAGATGAGAAGATGAATTTCAAAGATAATAAATTTCAATTTTCAATCTTATACATATTAAACTTGATTTAGTTTAGTTATAAGTTAAGCTAGCTAAGTTATAAGTTGTTTAACTTATAAACTTAACAAATTTCAAAATATGTCCAAGATGCAATGTCTAATTATACCTCCACTCGAACTACCGAGAAAGGCTTTTGGCCTGTTCTATGATGTAGTGTCTTCTTCTTCTGGATTTTTCTATTCTTCTTGCTTGATTTCTGTTAAATATGAAATTCATTTGAGATATTATCAAAAATTATCACATATAAACATTTTTTCACATAAATAAAATTGTACCGATGCACTTTGAGTGCCCCAATAGTAGACTAAGGCCTGCCACTGATCCTCATGTACTCTATTCGGTCGATGAGCCAACCTTTCTGCATCATTCTTGAAGGGTGTGTATCCCATATTTTTCACTCGACTTTTCCAATCTCTCAATTTCTTCCCAAATGAAGTCATTATTGTTCTCTTCATGGAATCATCTGCATTACAATTATACACACTTGTAATGTGCAATGTCAACTACACTTGTAATATGCATTTCAACTTATTTCATATTAAATATCTGTATTACCTTTATCTCCCTCCATATGTTATCTTTATTTTGTTGTGGGACATAATTCCAAGTCGTAAAAGTGAGTGGTGCAAGACTCCCATCTCGTGCCAAAACGCCCAAATGTGAAGCAAGGGGTGTGTATCCTTCAACTACTTGATTCAACTCATTTGAAACAAGTTTTAAAACACCATCGTCTAAAGTACCCCCATTGACCAAGCACATATGTGGGACCCCTTGTTTGCTTTTGTGTGGCTTGACTTGAGTTAGGACCTATAAAAAAACAAAAACGGGGCCAAAGAATTGATTAAATATATATATATATACTACTGCAATAGCAAGAAAATGTAAATGTGCATGTGCATGTGTTACATATAATTGTTGCATAATACAATTCAGAGGATATTTTAAAGAAAACCAGGTACTAAAGGGAATACAATCTACAATAAACACATGATCCAATCAAAATTGTGCAAGCATAAACCAGGAAGTATAATTAAATTGCAGTAACGTCATCGGTAACGGTACCAACTCCCCCTGATACAATACCAGTAGCAATGTTAAACAATTATATTCACAAAAACACTATTTTAGAGTATACATTTGGTTTTGAAAAGTAAATAACAATACATAAATTTAATTCTAAAGCTCCGTTGAACAACAAAGAGAATTATGTTTAAAAACAAATGGTAAAGAAATGGCACAATCTTTCTATAGCAGAAGTGAAGCAACTTGGAGAAGCATTGTCATATTTCATTGTAGCACCTTTGTAGACACCCTATTTTTGACCGACCTTGAGACTCAGACGTCACCGATTGAGCGCTCGGTGATGTTGCATGTCGTGCCCGTTCAGAAGTCTCAGAGTCGCGGCAGGCGCCTCGCCTCCCGGACTTCGAACTCTCTCAGGCCTTGTCTCGGTTTGCGAACTGCACTTCGGTTTTCTGCTTTCTTTCTGCGCAGGAGGGAGTGGTCCTCAGAGGCTATCTCTCGTGGCCGTGAGCTACTTTTTTTGTGGTCAGAGGCCGCTTTTGCCGTTCGAGCTCCGTTCGGTTTTGGTTTCGGGGCGTCAGGTATTGCCTCGGTTCGGGACCGCCTAACCATCTCTGATTTCTCCGGTTCTTGGCTGGTACCTCTGTTTTATCATTTTAAGGAACACTGGGGCCCCTGATGCCCTCTTCATGGCCGAATGCCACTTTCGGTGCCTGTAGCCGGTTTTCGGGACCCCGAACTGCGTGATTTGGGCCCCGAGCATTCATTTTGCATCGGTTTTCTCTGATTTTTGGCAGGAACCTCTGTTTTGTCATTCCGAGGGACACTGGGGTCGCAGATGCCCACTTTCTTGAACACCACTTCCGCACTGGCCCATTTTCGGATCCCGAATGCCGTCTTGGCCCCGAGTGTTCATTTCTCATTAGTTTTTGTTCAAATTTGGCAGGTACCTCTGTTTCAACACCAGGAAGATCACTGGGGGGTGGGAGGCCAGCAATTATCCCAGATAACCAGTTTCGCTCCTCCGGCGTCCGTTTTGCTCACTTCCGGGCCAATGTTGAACATCCTGGGGGTATTTTCTTCCGACCAAAGCCACATATCTGTGATCAGGGGACATGGGAGGACCCTAAAAACTATTGGTCGGCCAGCAATTGTGGATTTCATTTTTGAGCCTCTCCTTCAAGTCCTATGTTGTGACTCCTGTTTCAGCGTTGCCAATTTCCGACCTTGGAACCTTGTTCCACACATCTGGGAGGACCCTAAAAGTTGGTGGTCGGCCAGCAATTGTTGATTTCATTTTTGAGCCTCTCCTTCAAGTTCTATGTTGTGACTTTCGCTTCAGAGTTGCAGATTCACCTTGGGGTCTTATTCTACACACTGGGAGGACACCATTGCATGGTGGTCGGCGCACTTTGCACTTCAGCTTTTGGGCCATGGCCGGCCGGCCAGGGTGAGTGGTCGGACAGTGGGGTGGCCGGCCACCACCTCAGAAGTTACTGGCCGGCCGACTTCTCGTCTTCAATTTGTCAGGATATTTTTCAAAATATCCCGGGCATCCGGGGGATATTTTGGGAGGGAAAGCTTGGGTGCTTTTCCCTCCCCTTTTACACCTTTTCTTGCTTACTTAAAGGGTTGGGCAGCTCCTTTGCTAGGGTTGGAAGATTTTCTCTCAAGGCTTCACCTTTTCTAACCTCCATTTTCATAGCCAAAAACTCAAAAACCTTCAAGCTTCCTAGCTAATTCCTTCATCAACCCTAAGCTCCATCATCACCACCTCCATTCCAGCAGCAAGGGAGTGTTCTTCAGAGGCTTAGAAGCAACTTTCATCAAGGCAAGAAGAGGCAAAAGACTTGTCTTCAAGGGAAAGTCTCAATTCCTTTTTTTCTAGCATAATTTTCCATCAATTATTTACCCTATTTGCTTTCAGTTTTTGGGCTCCGACCCCTACTGGTTTTGGGCTTATTTTGAGCCCCTCTACAACTTTGTAGAAGGGCTCAACCTCATTTGGTGTCTCCATAATATACTTCCTTCAATATCACTCTTTAGGCCATTGTTTTGCATGCTTTATTTGCCTTATGAGTAATCTGATTTCGAGACTGATGTAAACTGTTAGTGGGCTTATATTGAGCCCCTCTTCAACATTGAATAAGGGATCCATCATGTTTGGCTTCTCTATCATGCACTTCCTTTGAAATCCTCCATATTTTCCGTAAAATTGCATGCTTTGTTAGGCTTGCTTAGCTTCGGATTTCAGCCTTCATCAGGCTTAGAAAATGTCTTTTTTTGGTCCATTATTCAATTTTTATTAAAGGTCTTAAGTTGTTTGGTCATTGCTCATGATACCTCTCTTTATAGCCCTCTTTTGGCCCAAACTTTGCATGCTATATTTAGTATATCTACACACTGAATTGGAGGCTGTCATCTATTGTAAATGTACATATTTTTGGTCCCTCTTTAGTTTTGTAGAACTGTTTTTTTGGGTTTGAGCATTGTAAATACCACTTGCTTTATAAATCCCCTCTTTTCCCCCATTTTTGCATGCCATTGTTGCCATATCTATGCTCACAATTTGGCCATGTTTTGTACTGAAAAGACGCTATTTTTGGGGCTTCCTTGCTACTGTTTTTGCTTTCATGTACCAATTTTGCATGTTTAGCATAGCCGTAGGCCATTTCGGGTACTTAAAATCACATTTCGGGATGATTTCATGCATTGATCGCCATTTCATACCATTTCGGGGCTGTTTTCCCCTTCATTTAGCTGCTGAAATTTGGTTTGCATGCTTGCATATCATTTTCCATGTCATTTCATGCCTTAGTGCATTGCCTCGGTTTGCGTGCCCGTGGGCACGCACTTCGAGGCACTCCGTTTTCATTCATTGGCTTCCTGTGTGAGTAGGCTGAGGCTCTCTCATATTGGTATAAGCCCATCATTACATTTCTGTACCATTTTCATGCTTGTATATCATCGCCACGGGCACGCACTTTGAGGCACCTCTGTTTTATCCGACGGCATCTTATGTGAGTGCGGCTGAGGCCCTCTCATGTTAGTGTAAGCCCAATTTGCATTTCCATCTCATTTTATCATTACCTCGGTTTGCGTGCCTGTGGGCACGTATTTCGAGGCGCTTCATTCTTATCCGACGGCCTCCTATGTGAGTGAGCTGAGGCTCTCCCGTGTTGGTGTAAGTCCATCATGGCATTCCGTATGCCATTTCATTCCATTTCATCATTGCCTCGGTTTGCGTGCCTGTGGGCGTGCATTTCGAGGCACTTCGGTTTTATCCGATTTCTCATTTCATCATTGCCTCGATTTGCGTGCCTGTGGGCGCGCATTTCGAGGCACTTCAATTTTATTCGATTTCTCATTTCACCATCGCTTCGGCTTGCGTGCCTGTGGGCACGCATTTCGAGGCACTTCGGTTTTATCCGATTTCTCATTTCACCATCGCTTCGACTTGCGTGCCTGTGGACACGCATTTCGAGGCACTTCGGTTTTATCCGATTTCTCATTTCATCATCACTTCGGCTTGCGTGCCTGTGGGCACGTATTTCGAGGCGCTTCATTCTTATCCGACGGCCTCCTATGTGAGTGAGCTGAGGCTCTCCCGTGTTGGTGTAAGTCCATCATGGCATTCCGTATGCCATTTCATTCCATTTCATCATTGCCTCGGTTTGCGTGCCTGTGGGCGCGCATTTCGAGGCACTTCAGTTTTATCCGATTTCTCATTTCACCATCACTTCGGCTTGCGTGCCTGTGGGCACGCATTTCGAGGCACTTCGGTTTTATCCGATTTCTCATTTCATCATCGCTTCGATTTACGTGCCTGTGGGCACGCATTTCGAGGCACTTCGATTTTATCCGATTTCTCATTTCATCGTCGCTTCGGTTTATGTGCCTACGGGCACGCATTTTGAGGCACTTCGGTTTTATCCAATTTACATTCCACATCATCGCCTCGGTTTGCGTGCCCGCGTGCACGCTTTTCGAGGTGCCTCATTTTCATCTCATTTTCATCTCATTGTGCATATTAGGCTGTATCTTAGTTGCATATCATGCATATTGCATCATGTTCGGAATAGGCGTTAGCCCGGGCACGGGAAACGAGGTACATTCCGTACTCCGAGTGGCGGAGTGTGTCTCAATTCCCAAGTCACCGACACTCCGGATTACCCATGATGGAGTTAGGTTTTGTTATAGCATTCATCTGCATTCATCCTATATTGAGTTGTGCAATCCGATTCCTCGGCCATCATGCATCGGTATGCGTGATTGGTGGCACGAGGATCGAGGCATGCATATATTTGTGAAAATACATTGCTATGCCCTTTTCCTGCTCTCTGTTACAGCAAAACCGAGGACCAACAACTTTTCGGAGTCCGGCGCGCATTTCGAGAAATACTGCAAACAGAGGCTAATTGGGACATCCTGGATTTCACGAGGCGATTTCAACATGCATCATTCATCAGAATCAAGGCCCGCCATGCGATTCTGATTTTAGTTAATTCGTAAATTAATTAGGAATTTGTATTATTTCGGACTGTAATATTCTTTCATTCGGAACTGTATTATTATTTATTCGGACCCTCTGCGCGAGGGCATAATTGTAATAAGTGTGGGTAAGTGTGATGTATGTCCTCCAACCCCACGTCTTTCTCCCTTTTATTTACCCGCTTACGATGGTTAGATATAAGGCATATTTCAATTAGCATACAGTATGATAGCATGTTTGCATTCATTCATCTGTTTTGCATGCAAGACTCAAGATCATACAAACTGCATTTGTATTTCAATTCCAAATTGAATACATGTTAGTTGTAGCATCATCACATGTCATGTTTAGAATAGCCGAGCCTGCTATAGTTGCATCTTTGCATGTGTTGCATTAGGCAATTCTATATATGTAAGATCATGCATGATTCCTAATCGGTTTTCTATTTTGGCTTGGAGTACTCGGTGAGTTTTATGCTTTAGCATCCGTGCATGCGTGTGAGTGTTGCCATGAATAGCATGCTTACTATGAGGCTATATGCTTATGTGATATAACTGCCTTGAATGCCTGTGGGTGGAGGTTGAGTGTAATAACCCGACCCTCATCTATGATCTTGGTGTACTTTTAGCTTCCTTATTCAGTATATTTATATGCTTATTGTGAATTTCCATGTGGAATTATGGTTAAGTAAGTAAATCCCAAGTTTAAAAGAAGTCTATCTGTTTCACAAGAAAACTATCTGTCACCATTAACACGTTTGACTTAGAAATTGGGCATCTTAACGTCTTAATTATCTGAAATTGATTATATATCTGTGATCAGCATAATTTTCTGGTAATATTAAGTACGTTTACAAAATTTCAATTTCGGAATGATTAAACGATTCAATTTTGTCTTATTCTCTTATAAGGATATATCTATATATATATGCTCTTGTTGATTTAGAACCAACAAAAATATCTTCTTAGAAGAGGGGAAAAACGTGAGAGTTGGGGGAGAGGCTCTCCAAATGAAGGAATTGGGAGATTTTGGTGAAGATTGGTTAGATTTAACTCAAGGTATGGAAAATTCTTTATCTAGTCCCTCTTTCTTGATCTTGATTGGGAATTCTTCTTGTATTTGGGAAGTTAAGAATGATGATGAGAGTTTATGTGATCATCTATGTTGGAGAACCAAATTGAGTTATGGAGGGGGATCTATCCCTTATTTTCTTGCTATTCCATGAGAATATTCAACTATGAATTTGAATTAGAAGCTTAGATAACTTTATATGCATATATGTGTGTAAATCCAATTGGAAAGATGATGGTTGATTGAGTGAAAGAGTAAAGAGGGTTGTAATTGATGTGTTGTGTGATTTAATACCTTCATTTGATGTTAGACCCATTGGAAGGTTTTGTTTTATGTTGTAAACGATAGATTGCGACTTTGAATGTCAAATTGAACTCAAATTCAAGTTCAATTTGAAATTTTGCTTGGTCGCTTCGGCGGAGGAAGGCCCGCTCGAGCGAGAAAATTGACCTTCCAGCGGTTTGTGCCTCATCAGATCCGCTCGGCGCCAAAGTGGCGCGCCGGCGGGAAGGCTTAATTTCACACAAAAATATATTTGGTCAGTTTTGGGTGCTTTATCCTCTGGTATTTTTAGAATATTTTTCTGATGGCTTTAAATGTTTGGAAATGCATGCCAAGTGTAATGGTTCAGGAAATGATTTAAGAAAGGAAAAGAGAACTAATGTGCATTGATTATGTACAGGGCGTATTCCAGAGAAAGCAACACGTTGTCTCAACGCTGTGAGAAATAATGCATTACATATATATTTATGTATCTGTTCTGTAAGACATAATTGTAAATCATGTATTGATCTGGAAATGAAAAGTGGAAACCATATCCGTATATCTGTTGTGCCGCAAGGCTATCTGTCATGCAGGCTACCTTAGAAAAGGCTATCTGTTGTCTTATGAGGCTACACATCTTAGAAAAGGCTATCTGTTGTATGAGGCTACATGTCTTGAAAGGCTATCTGTTGTGAAAGGCTATCTGTTGTGCATGAGGCTACACGAAATGCTATCTAACAGCCCAATCTGTTATTTCTGTAATTGATTTTGGTACATATACTAAGGTGCATTGTGATTTTATTATTGCGCACTATTATTCACTGAGCTTGTCTCATTCTATATGTTGTCTGATTCTGTAGGAGCCAGCTTGGGGAGCTGTTCTAGCATTACCTCGTGCATTTTGTCAGCTTAAGGATAACCAGGCACAGGAGGGAACCCTTACATATTAGACCAGTTTTCTTTGTATATGTAATTTTTGGTATCCATGTTGCTAGTCAAGGTTATTGTATCTACCGTTTTGAGTGCCTAATATCTGGGCTGGATTTGTAGATGTTTTGTAACCTATTTCTGTGTGCATGTTTGCCTTTTGTTAAATCTCGAAATGGTCCTGGTTTTTGGTAGTTGCTCAATGGATGTGTCTGTTTATTGTTATTTAAAAATTTACTGCTTCCGCCCAGGCCCCAAACGCTGTTCATCATAGGTCATTCTGTCTGTTCCTGATTAGGTCATGCCCAAACCTTTTAGGGGCAGGTTCGGGTCGTGACAAGTGGTATCAGAGCACGAGTTGCTATCTCCCACCTGTATCCATTGAGCTCTAGGATGTCTAGGAAAGCGTTAGGCAACTTGCATGACATCCAGAAAATACATGGAAGATCGATGGCAACGTTAAGTGTACTCTGATATGGCTAACAATTTTGATTTATGTCTACAGTATAAGTGAGTATTGTGTAGGTAACGGTGAGAATAAGGATAAAGGATTCTACCTCCGCCGGAAAAAAAAAAAAAAAAAAAAAGAGAATAGAAACATGGTTGGTGGACTATGTAAGTCATGTAGATGGGATCAGATCAATAGAATTGCTCGGTGGAAATGGGGTAAGAATTTGAGCTGACTGGTAAGACAATTTAATGTTTACGATTATGTGAATTTTATGTTATTAGTTGATATTGACGGATTGATTGATATCTGCGGAAAATGATAGCAAAAGATTGAGCTTTCTAGCATCTGTTTAGCTGAATTGCTTACACCTTAAGCATGGATATTTCTAAGACTTATTGATTAAATAAGATCATATATGTAATGTGTTGAGAATGACTAGCTGTGATAAGAAGTCATACGTATAGAGATTCTTGTAGTGATGTACGAAAATAATTGAATATAACCTTGTTCCCTGCCAATAAGTCATACGAAATAAGGGAATGACGTACATATTAGTTATGTTTGGACATTTGGGTATTGACCTTGAACCGGTTTGGTCAAATACTATGAATTATGATTTTGAAGGAAGTTACAAGAGTTCGTGAGCCGAGAAAATTATTGTTAACGTCTGATAGGGACCAAGGGATTTGTTTATGCCAATTTGAAACTGTAAATTATTCTGTTATGTGTAACATGAAATTCGTGATTAAGATTTCTAGAATGATTGACCGACATGAGGAATGTTACCCCCATTATGAGCCTGCTCACATAATACTTGACACAAGATGGGTGCTTATTAATTATTTTGAGACTGAAGCTAAATGATTGATACTTTGACAAGTTACTGCAAGAATTAAATCTTGTTTTATGTATGTTTATAATTTAAGATTGTGAAAGCCTTCAAGTGTGGATCGTTCTGTATGACATTGTGAACTTGAGTAGAAACAATGGAATTGGGAATATGCTATGTTAATGGTTGGTTGAGACCTTTACCACTTATTGTCAATTGACACGAATATGAACGATATTCAATACGTGGTTACGCATTGCTTCATGATAAATATCATTGTCTATTTAGTTTTGACATTACCAAATTAGGATGAGTATAAGAACTATGAATGTGGTATATCTCATAGGATCTACGATTCTATAAATGGATCTAGTGGTACCTATGTACGGGAAGTAACTGGATACACTACTTATATAACATAACTAAGCTGCATGTTGGTCTGTAATTTCTGTATGCTTTTGAAATTATTCTGTCATGTCCAGAATGAATAGTAACCGTCTATTACCTGTAAGCAAACTAAATTGTTTCTTAACGAATAAATGGAACTAGGAACATTTGTAAGTCAAGGTATGTGTATATAGTTAAGATTAATTTATTGCGTTACGTATGGACCCGAGGGTGCTTAGAATCTACGACATGAATGCAAAGGTTTACCCTCATTATGTAACCCACATTAAAATGTGCACTGTGTTATCTTTGATAAACGTTCTATAAGACATGAAATAGCAAGAAATATTCCATCATCTAATATCTTACGTTTTGAATTAATGACTGATTGACTATGTACATAAAAGTAATCACGGCGTCCTTAGTACAAGGCCCTTCCCCGGGAGTATGTATAATCAAACATGACTTCTACTCTTTATTTATGATTTAAGCATAACAAGAATAGGTATGAATTATTTCTGTTTATCCGCTTCGTTTATGCTATGTTATGACATGATGTTGATTTTGACTTATGGTTTTATCTTTGAATGGCTCCCTTGATGATGAAAAAAAAATGATTGTCCTATCTGTTTCTAATATCCGGATCCGAATTATCATAATGTGATTAAGTGTCTATTATGGTACATTTGCAAGATGTATGGTGTATTCTCATAACTATCGATTTAAGATATGATTCTTTCTGTGTTATGGTATCTAGAGATGAAGCTATGTGAAACTCATGATGCGGAATGTGACCTTTCTTTCTGTCGTATTGATCTTATTACGAGATACTTATTAAAGAAAGATGTTACACCTTATGGTTGCGATTAATTAATTAAGCATGATTTTGAATTCGATTTCTAGTTTTGATTTTAAGCGGTTTTCTTTGATACTGATTGGGATTCTTCTTCCCAACGCTTTGATCTTATCAAGAATTAGTTATATAGTCTTGACTCAATATAATGATATGCTGTTGGTATGTTTTCCAAAATAGTAAGAGACTAGAAATTATTGATGAAGCTAATGGCTATATGCCTAAGTGATTTATTGTAACTGTTGGTATGGAATATACTTGTTTTTATTTTAGGCAAAACCTTGTTTAGTAGACCTGATGTCTGATTTAATTGTGCATCACCAGATTTGACTCTAACCAAGTAATTAATTTATTTAATTTATAGTTGTATTTATTAAGCAGATCCATCCTTGTAATGACATGACTAAGTTACTATAACGTTATGTCTGCATGAAGAGCTGTACGTTATTCGCTTTGGTAACACCGTACTTATTTGATTTGGAATATGGTCCGTTTGTGCTACATATGGAGAAATGCAACTAAGAAGAATGACCATTATTGACTTGGAGTCTATTCCCATTTTTCTAATCTTATCCAGAAGTATATGATGTTGAAGCAATGGACCGATTTGACCGTGATATGTTTTGGAGAAAGAGAAATATTAGAAATTAAAAATGAAACTGGTAGCTATATACTTAGACAACTCGTTGTGACTGATAAAATAACATGTATCTTGTCAATTGGACAGGATCTTGCTTAAACGACTCTGAAACTTGATTTACTTGTGCATACCCATATATGAATCTAGTCATGTAATTAATTTCTTTTAGAACCTGTATATGTCTTTAATTAATGACTCGTCTCTGAGTGGCTTATGACTTGTACTTTACCTAAAGAATTACTTAACTGACTAACTTGAACATAGACCTTCTAATGACATTTGCATTTGACTTATGACTATCAGGATAATCTAATTATGAATGTTTTTGTAACCTAAATTAATGTATGTTATGGAAATGCATGAGGAGTATGTTTAATTTTGTTCTGTATATATAAAAAAAAAATAAAAAAAAAAAAAAAAAAAAAACGTATTTTGGTATATGAGTTTGGCATATGAGGGAGGATGCTATGGAACCTGCTTACAGAAGATTTTAGGCCCTAAGTATGCTACAACAGACTCTTGTGATCCTATTCTATTTGGTGTATGCATACAACTAGGAGATGCTCATTATTTGACACAACTGTGTGGAATACCCCGTTAGTTTGTGAACGATGTGAACTGAAGATTTCATGAACAGAATTACATTTTCATAAAAAAGTAAGTTAGCAAGTTTGAGGACCAAACTTATTTTAAGGGGAGAGTGTAATAACCGACCCTCATCTATGATCTTGGTGTACTTTTAGCTTCCTTATTCAGTATATTTATATGCTTATTGTGAATTTCCATGTGGAATTATGGTTAAGTAAGTAAATCCCAAGTTTAAAAGAAGTCTATCTGTTTCACAAGAAAACTATCTGTCACCATTAACACGTTTGACTTAGAAATTGGGCATCTTAACGTCTTAATTATCTGAAATTGATTATATATCTGTGATCAGCATAATTTTCTGGTAATATTAAGTACGTTTACAAAATTTCAATTTCGGAATGATTAAACGATTCAATTTTGTCTTATTCTCTTATAAGGATATATCTATATATATATATGCTCTTGTTGATTTAGAACCAACAAAAATATCTTCTTAGAAGAGGGGAAAAACGTGAGAGTTGGGGGAGAGGCTCTCCAAATGAAGGAATTGGGAGATTTTGGTGAAGATTGGTTAGATTTAACTCAAGGTATGGAAAATTCTTTATCTAGTCCCTCTTTCTTGATCTTGATTGGGAATTCTTCTTGTATTTGGGAAGTTAAGAATGATGATGAGAGTTTATGTGATCATCTATATTGGAGAACCAAATTGAGTTATGGAGGGGGATCTATCCCTTATTTTCTTGCTATTCCATGAGAATATTCAACTATGAATTTGAATTAGAAGCTTAGATAACTTTATATGCATATATGTGTGTAAATCCAAGGGGAAAGAGGTTGGTTGATGGGTAATGGATTGAATGAGTGAAAGAGTAAAGAGGGTTGTAATTGATGTGTTGTGTGATTTAATACCTTCATTTGATGTTAGACCCATTGGAAGGTTTTGTTTTGTGTTGTAAACGATAGATTGCAGCTTTGAATGTCAAATTGGAACTCAAATTCGAAGTTCTGAATTTCAGAATTTTGCTTGGTCGCTCGGCGGAGGAAGGCCCTTCGGCGAGAAAATTGACCTTCCAGCAGTTTTGTGCCTCGTACAGTCCGCTCGAGCGGCCAAAGTGGCGCTCGAGCGGGAAGGCTTAATTTCAGACAAAAATATGTTTGTTCAGTTTTGCGTGCTTGATCCTCTGGTATTTTTAGAATATTTTTCTGATGACTTTAAATGATTGTAAATGCATGCAAAGTGTAATGGTTCAGGAAATGATTTAAGAAAGGAAAAGAGAACTAATGTGCATTGATTATGTACAGGACGTATTCCAGGAGAAAGCAACACGTTGTCTCAACGCTGTGAGTAATAATGCATTACATATATATTTATGTATCTGTTCTGTAAGACATAATTGTAAATCATGTATTGATCTGGAAATGAAAAGTGGAAACCATATCCGTATATCTGTTGTGCCGCAAGGCTATACATTTGTGCCCTTAAGGCTACATCTTAGAAAGGCTATCTGTTGTGCCGCAAGGCTACACTACATGTCTTAGAAAGGCTATCTGTTGTGCCATAAAGGCTACATCTTGCCGAAAGGCTATCTGTTGTGCCAAAGGCTATCTGTTATTTCTGTAATTGATTTTGGTACATATACTAAGGTGCATTGTGATTTTATTATTGCGCACTATTATTCACTGAGCTTGTCTCATTCTATATGTTGTCTGATTCTGTAGGAGCCAGCTTGGGGAGCTGTTCTAGCATTACCTCGTGCATTTTGTCGACTTAAGGATAACAGCGAGGAGGAACCCTTACATATTAGACCAGTTTTCTTTGTATATGTAATTTTTGGTATCCATGTTGCTAGTCAAGGTTATTGTATTTACCGTTTTGAGTGCCTAATATCTGGGCTGGATTTGTAGATGTTTTGTAACCTATTTCTGTGTGCATGTTTGCCTTTTGTTAAATCTCGAAATGGTCCTGGTTTTTGGTAGTTGCTCAATGGATGTGTCTGTTTATTGTTATTTAAAAATTTACTGCTTCCGCCCAGGCCCCAAACGCTGTTCATCATAGGTCATTCTGTCTGTTCCTGATTAGGTCATGCCCAAACCTTTTAGGGGCAGGTTCGGGTCGTGACATTGAGTTATCTGAATTGGGACAATTCATTGACTGTTTGTTTTAAGCCCACTAGATAGTGGCAAAATCATGTTTTCTAAGCCCACCCGATGGTGGCAAATCCGCATTTTAGCCTACCTGCGGGTAGCACCTTCACACCATTTTCAAACAAACAAACATGAAATGTTTTGTTCCAATTCAGACGGCCCAGTCTATACTTGTTTGCTGCGAGCATCACATAGTAATCTAGGCTAATAACCGGAATAAGAACTCACAATGTTTTCAAAAACAGATATCATGGTTAGTAGAGGCGGTCTTTGACTGGCGGCGAAGGTGCTCACGATGTGACCTTCCCCAATCGTACCCAAGTTCCCGAGCCAACTTTGGTGATGACGGACACGTGGCCTTTGGCACCGAGTTAGGGTTTCCTAAATTTCCCATTTTAAAAATATTTAGGTGGCGACTCTGTTATCTGGCAAAGCAGTCCATGTTTGGCACTTCTTTCAAAAAATCTATTTTTCTTCAAAACGATTTGCCAGAGTTGGACTCTTTGGTTCAAGATTTGGAACCGTGACAAAATCGAGTCCGAACTGTAGCGAGGTCCCTCGCGGGCTTGTTACAACCTTCCTCCTAACTATGGGCAATTTATAGGAGATTCACAACAAGATCCAAATAGACCCTGAATCTTCAATTTCTCATTATTTGGGGATATGACAAAAAAATTCCACAGCATCACAACTGAACCACTGATGAGCAATCAATTAAAGAGAAGAATCATGCTATTCATAGAGGAATAAATCCCAATCAATATGATAAAATAAAAAAATA
Source organism: Camellia lanceoleosa (assembly GCA_025200525.1). NCBI lineage: Eukaryota > Viridiplantae > Streptophyta > Magnoliopsida > Ericales > Theaceae > Camellia > Camellia lanceoleosa. Next base: position 205,148,647 of record CM045758.1, read on the forward strand.
AAATAGTTCAGTAAAATTTGAAAATAGTTATACGTACCAGCTAAAACTGAGCCATGTGATGTACTACCATTATGTGATGTGGTAGGAAGACTGCCTGGTGGATGCCATGATGCCGGTGGATCGGGTATGACTCTCATCTTAAGTGTGGCATGAGTCTCATCTGAACTAGAACTATTAGAGGTTGATTGCTTACTCTCACTAGAAGAACTCTTGGAGCTAGAACTCATAGATAATCTATAAAGAAACTACAAACATAAAAGTAAGGACATGATAACCTATAAAGAAACTACATTCAAAACAGAATAAGAGTACATGAAAGGTAAAAATGGACATTTAAAGAAAACTACAAAGGTATAAAAGCAAAGATTTTATTAACATGAATATCCGTACAGAAAACACAAATGTAAAAGTGAATATGCAACCAATTACAATATCATATCATTTCTTCGTCATCTTCAAATGGTGCCTCTGTCGATGCTTCAAGAGGTCCAATAGTTTCATCAATAGTTGTTCCATCAATACCTTGCCTAACCCAATCCATGTCCTACTCACAAGTGAAGGAAGCTACATCTCTTAATCACCAAATCCTTCCACTTCGTTGTGATGTAGTCCTTCATCAATAGTTGGTTGTTCTCCACACACCTTATACAAGTCTCTAGGTTTCATCTTGAGTACAACATTCCAATCTTCATCAACAGAATCATTAACATAAAAGACTTGTTGTGCTTGAGATGCTAGGATGAATGGCTCATCACTGTCCTGTTTCTTCACATATAACAAGTGATTGAAAGTAACAAGTGTAAAACCAAAATCATCCCGCTTGAGTCCCTTATTGTTATCAATCCAGTTGCACATGAATAACATGTATCTATGGTCATGTAAGTAACACAATTCAATAATATCTGTCACATATCCATAGTACGCTATATTACCTTCGCACTTGCCTAGCTAAAAGTCTTTGCCTTCACCATAACCCCACTATTCTGAGTTTTTCTTTTCAACTCACGACTCCTAGTATTATACCTAGTACCATTAATTATATACCCATTAAATCTGGTGGCCTTTTGGTTGGGTCCCAGAGCCAAAATTTTAATCTCATCTGACAACGCTTCATTTTCAGTAGCTAACAGCTTTGCAACCTATTTTTAAAAGAAAGTTATTAATATTAAACATCAATTAACAACTTCAAAAATATAGAAACACATGTATTACAAAAATATAAAAGACTTGTTGTGCTTGACATGCACTTACATGAGAATTGAACCATTTGGGAAACTCATCATTGTGATGACGATCCACATCATAATCTCTTAGACGACGATGTGACCGCTTAATAAATTCACGATGTTCCCTACACAATTAAACTACTTGTAAAATTCAAGATAATTATAGTTGGTATAAATATATTCACGATGAGACAAAGGTTGTGTCTATCTCACTCTCGATATGGGACAACCGCAGCGATGTTAAATAACACATACCGATGAGCCTATACCCATGTTGTGTTATCAAGCACAAACCCTTTTCCATTTCCTAAAGCCCGCCCCATTAATATCTCAAGATTGTCGCTAACATCACAATTCCTTAACGATCGATGCAATTTCGACTCAACATCATGCAAGTACCTTGAGCAAAATGTCATACATTCTTCGACTAAGTAACCCTATGCAATTGAACTTTCAGGATGACTTCGATTATGATTTAAGCATTATAAGGTACCTATAAACAAAAAGATGTATACATGACTTCCAAGTATTAACAAGCAAATATATACAAAATGGACATTGGAGTAGAATTACACACCTTTCTACAAAGTACATCCATCGATATTGCACTGGACCAGCAATCTTTGCTTCCTCTGCTAGGTGAATGGGTAAGTGCTCCATTATATTGAAAAATGATGGAGGAAAAATTCTCTCAAGATGGCAAAGTGTAAGAGCAATTTGGGACTGAAGACGATTTAGACCATCCACCTCTAGGGTTTTGAAACACAATTGCCTGAAGAAATTGCTTAACTCAATTAATGGTTCAACCACTTTCTTCGGTAACAAAGTTCCCACTGCTATTGGAAGTATTTGTTGCATGAGTATATGGTTATTATGACTTTTCAGTCAAGATATGCTACGCTGTTTGAGGTTAACCCGACGAGAGATATTAGATGCGTAACCATCTGGAACTTTGATATTCTTTAGAAGTGTGAAGAATAGACTTTTCTCTCTATTGTTCATGGCAAAATATGCAAGAGACAAATAATACTTGTTCCCAACCCTTTTCTGAGGATGTAGTGCCTTCTGAATTCCCATATCTTGCAAATCTCGACGAGTATTTAAATTGTCATTCCCTTTCCCATCAATATTTAATATCATCCACAATACATTATCACACACGTTCTTTTCAATGTGCATCACATTAAGATTGTGGCGAATCAAATGATGCTCCCAATATGACAGCTCAAAGAAAATACTCTTCTTCTTCCAATTATGATCCGAGTTCTCATTTTCCTCATTTTCTTTCCCTTTTCTATTCCGTTTGCTAGATTGTTGACGCTTAGAATTCAATTTGAACTTGGGGCCTAGTTGTTGTAGCACATTAGCCCCTGATAACCGAGTTGGACATGGTTCGAATTCACGAGTGCCATCAAAAGACGCACTAGCTTTCCGAAATTTGTGACCCCCATTCAACCAGCGACGATGCCCCATGTAACATAATTTCCTTCTGTTCTTTAAATATTGAGAACGAGTATGTGTGTTACAACAAGGACAAGCTAAAGCGCCTTTCGTGCTCCATCCAGACAAAATTGCATAGGCAGAAAATCATTTATAGTCCACAATAACACAGCATGCATTCGGAACATCTGATTAGTTTCGTATCATACGTGTCAACATCGTTTTCCCACAATTCTTTCAATTCATCCACTATAAGGCGTAAGTAGACGTCAATGTTATTTCCAGGTGAAGAAGGACCATCGATGAGCAATGTCATCATCATATGAGGCTGCTTTATACACAACCATGGTGGCAAATTGTATGGCATCATAATAACTGGCCAACTGCTATGAGAGACATTCATTGCTTTGAATGGATTGAATCCATCCGCTGCTAAACCCAGTCTGACATTGCTAGGCTCACTCGCAAACTTGGGATACAAATTATCAAAACTTTTCCAGACTGGAGAGTCAGCGGGATGTCTCATTTTGCCGTCATCAATTTGGCCTTCTGCATGCCATCTCATTAAAGAAGATGTTTTGGATGAAATAAACAATCTTTGAAGCCTTGGAATCAATGGAAAGTTTCTAACAATCTTTTGTGAAATTCTTTGTTGCTTCTTCTTAACATCATTCTCCTCCCCCTCAAACTGTTTGTATCTAGGCATATGGCACACTATGTAATCATCCATACTAGTTGTTTCCTTCCAATATAGTGAATAATCCCTTGGACATGCATGTACCTTATGATAATCGAGGCCCAAGTCCCTAAGGAGTTTCCTGGTTTCATAAAATGACTTTGGCAAAGTTTCACCTTTTAGGAACGAATCCTTCAAAAGCTCAAGCAACATCGTGAAAGACTTGTCACTCCATCCACTAAGGCACTTGATGTGCAATAACCGAACAATAAATGAGAGCGTTGAAAACTTATGACACTCAGGATACAACTCTCTTTCGGCCTCTTTCAATAAATTGAAGAATTTTCGGTTTTCTCATCTGGACCTTGTTCCAAAACTTGCTGCCTCATGAATAAAGCTTGGTGGAGGAAGTCTAAATCCTTTATATAGCATTTCATAAGTTTCATCACCATCGTTCAAATCAGTTTGCCCGACATTCACTTTGTGTGGCATAGGCGACGACAAATTCTCCCTATGAAAAATTCAACCGATGTAACTTGGAAGAAACCCGTTGATCATTAAATGTTCCCCTAACAGGCCTTTCTCCACCAATTTGACATTACGACACCGTTTACATGGGCATTTGACTTCATTCAACAATGGCTTATTTTCGCATGCAAATTTAATAAATTCCTGAACCCCTTGTATGTATTCCGGGTGCAACCTATGCTGATTTATCCAACTTTTATCCATCTGATTCTATCTTACACTATAAATGTCACTACCAAATCAACAAAGTTCAAAATTATCGTTCCATTTTAATTAATCTTAACCTCAATTAAGTACCTTATAATGCATGCAATATGACATCATTCACCTCTAATTGGTCTCTAATATGTTGGTTCATCCTACTTTCCCATTCAGGAATGCACAGTCTATATTGTAAAAAGTAGCTCATACCGCTCTGTTCATCTCTAACGAAATTTCGGCAGCATCTCCCCATGGTTCTCCAAATACACGACATAGACTAGGTGTACTGCTACACCTTGTCTAGTATGCACTCAGAGAACACAAGGAGTTGTTACACGAAATCTCTACGAGATGGACTATAAGCAGTAGAACTACTAATTACAATACAAACTTGTGCTCCTGAACTGTCCAAACTGGACAATCCAAGAAAAGCTTCATCAAAGATGACTAGGTATCTCTAATGAAGATTCTTGGACGGGTCTAAGGCTATTTATGCATGCATGCACCATTAATGATTGCATCCCGGTGGTGCAATCTAAATTAGTACTATCAAGCCTACTAGAAGCATATCTAGTATGAAGCATATTAATGAAGAAACCAAAAGTTTCTACAATGCTCTTGATAGATTATGATAGATTCAAGAAATACATTGCTCTCTCAAATCAATCAATAACAGAATAATTTTGGCAAGAACTCATGGATGTGGGAAGTTCAAACCCACTACCCAAACCAATAAGTGTACCAAAGCTCGAATGCTTCTGATGATGATGATGATGATTCAGAAAACACCAAAGAGCAGCCACCAAATGAGGAATCACATTCACATTCACAATCACAATCACAATCACAACCACAACCACAATCACAACCACAATCACAATCACAATCACAATCACAATCATATTAGTTGAGGAATCACAATCACAATCATAGTTATCCACGTTAATAACTATGAAGAAAACTTGTTTGAATTGAAGACCAAACTTCACCATATAATACTACAAATCAACTAGTGCTAAAGGTTCATATTGTTTCTATACTAATATAACTGTAGAAATCATTAGATAAGTCAATTATGAGTTGGAAAAAGAGGGATGCACTACAGACGAAGACCTAATAATGGAGATTTGATGTAATGTCAACTTTGGAGCTTTCACAAGGGACATACATGTTTGATTAGTTTTTTCACTAATGATGTGATTCATGTTTTGGAAGCTAACATCTTGTTCACATGCCATTCTTTTTTTAAAATTTTTAACTCAGTTTATATTTTCTAATCTACCTAGTAGCAGCTAATAGGATGTGACTCACACATGACGGTTCACAGATTTGCAAATAGGCATAAAAAATCATAATAAGGACAATGTTCTGAGTTCAAACAATCATTATAAATATTAGACAATTAGACCCATTTTTCACCTTTCTAACGGTACCTAATTAGCTAAGCTAGTAAATTTTCTTCATTGAAATACCAAAAATGGTAGATCAAATCTATTCAATGCTCCTATATCAACTCCTACATTGTGTTTCTTTCTTATGGGTACTTATAAGGTTAGATTCAAAGTCTGCCACTCAAGTAGAAGTTGGTGTTAGTCCTCTTGCAATTTACAGATTGCCGGAGGATAAAATGAAAGTACCTATAGTTAATGCAAAAAATAAATAATAAAATAGTTTGGCTAAACCACTATTTTTACCTCAAGATAATACTTCAGCAAAAATGCTAGTTTAATTTGAGCCTGTCCTGGAGTTGGTGCAGCTATACCTGAGGAAACCAAGGAACTAACTTAAATAGGTCCACATATGCTGGTTGAGAATGTTTCTAGTTCTCAGCCTAGCTTTGTCACTACTCTTGTGATTCAATATGTTATTGTTGCAAAGCTTTGAATCTCATATCATTGAAGTCAGATGATGCGATCAATGTTTGACAGATAATTCCAATCACAAACAAAAGGGATTCATATATATGATACATAGCATTAAACATATGCAAAAGAATGTGAGCTGGAAATTTGCCAACAGAGAGTAATATCATCAAAATTGAATTGACTAATAGAAAAATAGAATTAATATCTCATTCTCCATAGTTTCTTCTTCTAAAAAAAGTAATGAAATAACTAGTGCCTGATACCAATACAGTAATTCTTCATTTTCCCCAAAGACCACAAATAGAGCGAGATAGAGAGTACTGATTACAGTTCAGAAACAAAGTAGACTATTCAATGGAGCTTGAAATGCAAGTAATCGAGGGGTCAGAGTTCAGATCTGAATCTTCGAAATCGCAAGCGATGGAGCTTCGAAATCGCGTCGATGGAGCTTCGATCTGAATCGTCGATGAAGCTTCGATCTGAAACTTCGATCTGAAATCGCGTCGACGGAGCTTCAATTTGAATCTTCGATTTGAAACTTCGATGGAGCTTCAAAATCGCTTCGATGGAGCTTCGATTTGAATCGTCAATTGTAGTAGCTAGGGAAGAAGAAACAGAGGCATTAGGAGAAAGTGAACAATCTGTGTATTATTTTCAGAAATTTACATACCGCCCATATGGGAGTTCCTCACCTATTTATAACTACTTCTTCACCTCACACTTCTAACTACCTAACTAATTCACAACTGACTTCCTCTTAACTGACTAACTAATCTACTTCTTTACCTCACACTTCTAACTACCTAACTAATTCACAACTGACTTCCTTTAACTGAGTAACTAATCTCTCAACCACTACCTAACTGACTTCCCTCAGATGACCCACAACTGACCCACAATTCATCTTGACATAACATTCCCTGCTGCTTGAGAAATAGCCTTGACCTCAAGGCTAAAATTGAGGATATTTTGCTTTTATCTCAGAATGATCAACCCAGGTAGCATCCTCTGGAAAAGAATTCGTCCATTGGACTAACCACTGAACCACAGCCTTATTACCCCGTTTAATAATCCTCCTATCCAAGACAACCATAGGTTCCAGTTGCAAAGTTCCCTCAAGACCTACTGGGGGAAGAGTAGTGTGAGCTAACACATTAGTCCCGATTTTCTTCTTAAGTAGTGAAACATGAAAAACAGGGTGAATTTTAGCAGTTGTTGGTAACTCCAGCTTATAAGCTACTGAACCAACCTTTTCCAAGACCTGATATGGCCCATAAAACCTTGGAGATAGCTTTATATTTCTCTGCAAAGCCACTATAGTCTACTTATAGGGTTGTAACCTAAGGAACACCCAGTTCCCAATTTCAAATTCCCTTTCAGACCTGCCCTTATCAGCATAATGTTTCATCCCCTGCTGTGCCTGAGTTAAATGTTCCCTCAAGGTCTTAATAATAGCAGCCCTCTCTTTTACCTAATTATCCACAACTGCTACTGAAGAAGGTGTGGAAAGGCAAAAAGTATGGTCAGGAGGTTCTTGTCCATAGACTGCAAAGTAAGGAGTAGTTTTGGTGGCAGCATGATAGGTGGTATTATACCACCACTCAGCTAAAGAGAGCCACTTAGCCCACTGCCTAGGACAGTCTCCAAACATACACCTGAGGTAGTTCTCCAAACATTTGTTCAAAATTTCAGTTTGACCATCCGTTTGAGGGTGATAAGCAGTGCTAAGGCATAGCTTACAGCCCTGTAAAGTGAAAAGTTCATACCAGAAATGGCTAGTAAACACAGCATCTCTATCTGAAACAATGGTAGAAGGAAGACCATGCAACTTAAACACTTGATCAAAGAATACTTTGGCCACATCTGCAGCTGTATAAGGATGTGATAAAGCCATGAAATGACCATATTTTGACAACCTATCTACTACTACAAAGATCACAGTCTTGCCTTGAGAATTTGGTAAACCTTCAATGAAATCCATGTGTCACGACCCAAACCTGGCCCTATGGGTTTAGCACCGTAACTGGCCAGTAATCCGAGATTACCAAAGGCCTGCCAATTAGTAATACAGTAGAACAGAGTTCAGGGCCTGGCGGAAGCCAATACAGTAAATATCTAGTGCCCATTGAGCTGTGAAAATCTGTATGCCAAAAACATTTTTCATACATTTATGCATTCAAACCAGTACAATATATACAATCATTACAGGCACTCAGTACGGGGACTCAATCCCTCGATAACAGTACAGTCAAACAGTCTATACAAAAAGTACAATACAAGAGGAGACAGTGGAAACAAAAACACCCCAAGCCATGGCATGGCGTCTCGGAACCTCACAAGGAGGCACATAGTGGCTTGACAAACCGGGGACCAATCCCACGCTCCTAGCGGTTTGGCGGTGAGCACCTACATATATATATAAACAAAGGAGCTAAAGCCCGATGAATAACATACGATGTAAAGAGGTTATGAATGAATGTCCCTTACAAGAATGAAATCAATTCATTATACAAGATTTCAATCTTCACCAATCAAGATTTCAATCAATCACCATATGTGGTACATCCATTAGCCTATAAACAGAGGGTCCAAGGACCGGCCTTATGAACCCAACAATAATGATGGCCATCAATCAAGATGGTTCCACAAGGAAACCGACAGAGCTCTGTAATCAATAACAATGGGTGCTAAGGATGCCTGTCTGATTGAAATGCAGACATACATTCATTCAATAAGCAATATCAGTTCAATAAATGCAGTTCGATTCAAGATTCAAAATATAACCATTTGAACATATCTTTACACAATCTGTTACTCACAAAGGATTGGGCTATCAAGAGCTAGAGCGTCCCAGAGTCAACCCTAAACATAATCAAATAGAACACACACTAAGTTCACAGTCGAAAGGATGATAATTAAATCCCTAAATTCCTCGGTGTGGTTCTATGTCTACATCCTCATTAAGATGCTCTAAACTAGGCCTAAGAATGCCTAGGATGCGATGAGGATGCAAAAATGCACTAAGGAAGCAATTCCAATTTTTCGTGAACAGGCCTCCGCTCGGCCGAGTTTCCTCGCCGAGCGGACAAGCACACAAAGGCCCACGCTCGAGCGTACATCCCGCCGCTCGAGCGGACTGATGAAAGGTGCAAAAATCTTTGGATGCGCGATTTTCCGCCGGCGTTAAAATCCTTTCGAAAGCGGATCAGAAACAATGCAAGAAAATCTTGGAGCATGAGTTCCCTCGCCGTCACTTCCCACTTCGGCGAAGGACGTCCAAAATCTGGAAAATCCAGATTCGACCTCTGAGTTTCAAACCAAGTTTTGATGCTCCCAATTCGATCCTCTTGGGCCCATTTTCTGGAAAACTCTTTCAAACACATAGAATAACAAGTTTTAAAACTCAATTTAAGAAATCAAGGCCCAAGGGTGTTTCAATTAAATCCAAAATTCAAACCCATTTCATGAACAAGTTTTAAACATGCAATGCATGAACTTTAAACCAATTTCAAGCTTCCAAACTAGCTCAAATGAGCTCCAATCTTTGAAAACAATGAGGAAACATGAACTATGATAACAACATGGACATGCATGTGACAATTCTCCAAGAATTCAACTCAAACTCATCAATATATACATGCATGTAACATTTGAGCTTCAATTCACCATTTATGACCAAATTCATGTCTTAGCTCTCTAATGATGCATGAAACATGCAAGGTTTGCTCAAACACAACATTAAGAAGGCAAGATCCTTACCTAAGTCTCAATTACAAGGTTTAGGAAGCTAGATTAGCAAGTATACTTCAAGTCTCCTAGCAATATCAACAAATGAGCTCAATTCCCTCAAGATGAACACTCTCTCTCTCTAACCTCTTGTTTGGTCAGCTAGGCTCTCAAATGAGCTGAAGAAATGTTGCTAAGTGTAGAATACAAGGCTTCAATATGCTTAGGTAGTGGCCCACTAGGAGTGGCAATAACGTAATTAACTCAAACTCTTCAATTGACTTAATTTAACCTAATTTAATCATTCCTAATCAATTTTCAGATAAAAATATCATTAAATCACAAATATTATGCTGATTACAAAACATCAAACGGTTTCTAAATCGGCCGCCGATAAGGCCTTCAATTAGCAGTTTAAACATAAAATGCAAACAGATAATCATACACTCAAACAGATGCAACACGCAATTCAATAGACAAACTCATTCAGTTTCAGTTTCAGTTTCATTCAGTTTGTTCAGTAGTTCATTCAGTTCACTTATCAGTCATTAGCAGTTCAGTTTAGCATTAATCAATATATAACTCAGTGGTTATCCGGTAATCAGTACGAGGGTTGTTACAGTCTCCCCTCCTTATAAGGAGTTTAGTCCTCTAAACTCGAGTTACCTTCAGTCTGGAAGAAAACAGGGTCCAGCGGGAACAAATCCGGATATCGCCTAGCCATGTCATCTTCCCTTTCCCAAGTGGCATACACACCACCATGGTTCTGCCAGTCAACTTTCACTAGCGGAATCTCTTTGTTTCTCAGTTTCTTGATCCGTCGGTTTACAATCTGTATAGGCCGTTCCTCGTAAGTGTAGTCATCACTCAACACGATACGGGTAGGCTCAATCACGTGAAACGGATCCCGAAGATAGTCTCTCAACATCGAAATGTGGAAGACGTTATGCATATGCTCCATTTCAGGAGGAAGTGCAACTTGATACGCCACCGGATTGATTTTCTCAATAATCTGATACGGTCCGACATATCTCGGTGCTAATTTGCCTTTGACTCCAAAGCGAGTCTGGCCTTTCATTGGTGTCACTTTCACAAACACGTGATCACCCACTTCATACTCTCTGTCTCGTCTTCTGACATCTGCGTAACTTTTACTACTGCATGCGGTTTAGGTCTCAGATCAATTTCACTTTCTCAGTCGTTTCATACACAATCTCGGGCCCAAGCAACGGCCCATCTCCAACTTCTGCCCAGCAGATTGGAGATCTAAACTTCCTGCCATACAATGCCTCGAAAGGCGCCATTCCAATACTCGAATGGTAGCTGTTGTTGTAGGCGAATTCAGCCAATGGCAGATGGCTCTCCCAATTCCCCTGAAAGTCCAGTACACACATTCTCAGTAAATCCTCTAGAGTCTGGATGGTCCTTTCTGACTGACCATCTGTCTGAGGATGATAGGCACTACTCAGCCTCAATTCAAGACTAATGCAAAGGTAGGCTCTGCCAGAACCTCGAAGTAAACTTCGAATCCCTGTCAGAAACAATAGATACAGGCACTCCATGCAACCTCACAATTTCATCAATATAGATAACAGCCAATTTGTTCGCATTATAGATTGTCTTGACAGGTAAGAAGTGTGCAGATTTAGTCAGTCTATCAACAATAACCCAAATAGAGTCCATACCTTTCTGGGCGTAATCCGACGATAAAATCCATCGTGATATGCTCCCATTTCCACTCTGGTATGGGTAAGGGTTGCAGTAAGCCTGCAGGTCGTTGATGTTCAGCTTTGACCTGTTGGCAATGAAGACACTTAGACACAAAGTCGGCAATTTCTTTCTTCATTCCTGGCCACCAGAAATTCTGTTTCAAATCTTGGTACATTTTCGTATTCCCTGGGTGAATAGAAAACTTCGAACTGTGGCCTTCTTGCAGAACTCTCCTTTTCAATTCAGTGTCATTCGGTACACACAGTCTGTCTTGAAATTTCAGTACATTGTTGTCAAATTTGAACCCCGGTCTCGGTTTTGAATCCCTTTCTTCAATAACCTTTTTCAAGAAATCATCTAGTTGTTGTTTCTCCTTAATCTCTTCAATCAATCTTTGGTTGGGCGAAATAATGACTAAGGTTCCACCTTGTTCTTTCAAAACAATTTCAATTTCAGACTTTTCGCATCAAGAAGCAACTCTTTCTGTCCGGTCAAGAAAAGCTAAGTTCCCAATCGATTTTCGCTCAATGCATCGGCAACGGTGTTGGCTTTTCCGGATGGTACAAAATCAGAGGTCATAGTCTTTTATCGGTTCAAGCCATCTCCGTTGTCTCATATTGATTCTTTACGAGTGAAAAAAGTACTTGTGCTCTTGTGGTCAGTATACACTTCACATGTTGCTCCGTACAAATAGTGACGCCAAATTTTCAGTGCAAACACTACTGCAGCAAGTTCTAGGTCATGGGTCGGGTAGTTCTTTTCATGTGGTCTCAACTGTCGGGAAGCATAAGCAATAACTCTCCCATTCTGCATTAAAACACATCCCAAACCCTTATGAGAAGCATCACTAAAAACAGTATAACCATCCGTACCTGAAGGTAGAGTCAAAATCGGTGCAGTCACAAGTCGGGTTTTCAATTCTTGAAATGCTGATTCCCTTTGGTCAGTCCAGTCAAATGATATCCCTTTCTGTGTCAACTGAGTCAGTGGTAAGGCAATTTTGGAGAAATCTTTGACAAACCTTCTGTAATATCCAGCCAGTCCCAAAAAGCTTCGGACTTCGGTTACATTGGTTGGTCTAGGCCATTCACTCTGACTTCAATTTTCTCGGGTCAACGAAATTCCATCTTTGCTAACAACATGCCCCAAAAACATAATATGATCAAGCCAAAATTCACATTTAGACATTAGCATACGCTTTACATTCTCTTAAGGTTTGCGGCAAGTCTCGAGATGGTGTTCATGTTCTTCTACGCCTTAGAATAGATCAAGATGTCATCAATAAATACCACAATAAAATCGTCAAGGTATGGTTTAAAATTACGCTCATGAGGTCCATAAATGCGGCAGGGCATTCGTAACTCGAGCGGCATAACTAAAAATTCAAAGTGGCCATACCTCGTTCGAAGCGCTTTATCAATGTCTTCGGTTTGACTTTCAATTGGTGATACCCGATCTAAGATCAATCTTGGAAAACACTTGTGCACCTCAGAATCGGGTCAAATAAATCATCAATACGCGGTAATGGATATTTATTCTTTACAGTTACCTTGTTCAGTTCACGGTAATCAATGTACAGTCTCAGTGAGCCGTCTTTCTTCTTTACAAATAACACAGGTGCACCCCACGGTGAAGTACTGGGTCTGATAAACTTCTTGTCTAACAGTTCCTGCAATTGTACCTTCAATTCTTTCAGTTCAGTTGGAGCCATTCTATAGGGGGCTTTAGATGTCTTTGGTACCGGAACCACATCCACAATAAATTCAATTTCGTCAATCAAATCCCTCGCAATTCATCCGAAATACATCCGAACTCTCGACTATAGGAATACAATTCATCAGTTTAACATTATCATTAGCAGTGCATCAATACTGAACACGTATATCCTTTACACCCTTTCTAATCAATTTGGACACTTCTGAAGAAATCAGATATGGAGGAGGTACTACTCCACTCCCATTAAACACAAATTCGGGCAAACCCGGTGGACGGAAAACTACTTGTTTTGTTACACAGTCTATAGTGGCATGATATTTTTGTAGCCAATCCATCCCCAATATTACATCGAAGTGGTCTATGTTCAATGGTAGTAAATCAATAAACAAATGCATATCCCCAACGATAATCTCACAAGCAGGATACATATATGCACATGTCATGGATCTCCCAACAGGTGATGATACAGCTAGCAAATAGTTCATGGGTTCTAAGGGTCTATTCAATTTACGCGAAAAAGCATGCGACACATACGAATGCGTAGACCCCGAGTCAATCAATACATAAGCATTTTGAGCACAGATAGAGAGGATACCTGACACAACGGTCTCGGTGTTTTGCACGTCTCCCGGTACTAGGGCAAACACTCTCCCGCCTCATAGGCTCTTTCGTAGCTTTGGGGTTCGGTTTTGGTGCTACATTTGATCTTCTTTGCGCTTGGTGCAACTTTACTACTAACCGGTGGAGCGAAGGCGTCTTTGATTCTCAGGGCCCACCTTGCCACACTCAAACAGCTCCAATCTGTAGCAAACCCTTTGTGCTTGTTTCTACATATGGAGCAGGTGGAGTAAACCCACTCCTTGGCGGGCTAGTAGTCGACCCGATTCATTTCTTGTTATTTGGGTTATGCTTGCCTTTCTTAAATTTAAAACTCGCTTTTGCCTTGCCACTCGGTTTCGGTGTTTTGATTGTTTCCTTCGCTACAATATTTACCTCGGCCATCAAAGCCCGGTCAAGAACACCCACGAAAGTTGGCATTTTCAGAACACTTATTCGATCCTGTATAGCAGCATTAAGGCCGCCTTCGAATCTCCTGGCCTTCTTATAATCGGTATCCACCATATGTGGTGCATACCTAGCAAGTTCAGTAAAATTCTTCTCATACTCGGCAACAGATGTTTTGCCTGTCTCATTGCTCAAACTCGCCACTTTTCGTCACGATGCCTTCGAGGAAAATATTTTTCAAAGAAGGACTCCTTGAACTGAGCCCAAGTCATTACAGTGTTTGCATCACGGGTCAACATCCACCACCTTCTAGCTTCTTCCTGAAGGGTGAAGGTTGCTAACAATACCTTGTGTGCTTCTGAGCACGGAAACACTTCGAACAGCTTTTCAGTTTCAAGGACCCATGCTTCAGCCTTTAACGGTTCTAAGCCTCCCTGAAAGGACGGCGGTTTCATTTTGCTGAATTTCTGAGTCAGTGCAATAATGTCCACCTCATTAGCATTCACATTTTGTACATTCTGTTCCGGTTGTACCGGAGGAGGAGGAGGTGGGGGCGGTTGGTTCGGTTGTTGTTCTAGTCTTTCCATTATCAGTCCCATCATTTGTTCAAGTCTGGCCATTCTGGCCTCAGAGGATGATGCTTCAGTTTCATTTGCATTATCCATTTCACTATAGCAGTTATAACAGTTATCATTATAAACAGTTGTACAATTAAGCGGTTTAACACTTTAACATATAATCAGTCAGTCATAAGCACACACTTTTCAAATTCATGAGATGCCCTAATTGCTTTTCTAGGACACCCTATAGCTCATTTGGACACGTGTGTGCGGTATAACTCGTGGTTAAGTATCGCTCTGATACCACTCTGTCACGACCCAAACCCGGCCCTATGGGTTTAGCACCGTAACTGGCCAGTAATCCGAGATTACCAAAGGCCTGCCAATCAGTAATACAGTAGAACAGAGTTCAGGGCCTGGCGGAAGCCAATACAGTAAATATCTAGTGCCCATTGAGCTGTGAAAATATGTATGCCAAAAACATTTTTCATACATTTATGCATTCAAACCAGTACAGTATATACAATCATTACAGGCACTCAGTACGGGGACTCAATCCCTCGATAACAGTACAGTCAAACAGTCTATACAAAAAGTACAATACAGTAGGGAGATAGGTGGGGGAAACAGAAAAACACCCCAAGCCATGGCATGGCGTCTCGGAACCTCACAGTGAGGCACATAGGCTGGCTTGACAAAACTGGGGACCAATCCCACGCTCCTAGCTTCGGTTTGGCGGCTGAGCACCTACATATATATATAAACAGTGAGCTAAAGCCCAGTGAATAACATACAGTGTAAAGAGGTTATGAATGAATGTCCCTTACAGTAATGAAATCAATTCATTATCTGAGATTTCAATCTTTTCACCAATCGAGATTTCAATCAATCGGTCATATGTGGTACATCCATTAGCCTATAAACAAGAGGTCCCAAAAGGACCGGCCTTATGAACCCAACAATAATGATGGCCATCAATCAAGATGGTTCCACAAAGGAAACCGACAGAGCTCAGAATATCAATAACGGTGGGTGCTAAGGATGCCACAATGTCTGAAATGCAGACATACATTCATTCAATAAGCAATATCAGTTCAATAAGCAGTTGATTCAAGATTCAAAATATAACCATTTGAACATATCTTTACACAATCATACTCACGGTGATTGGGCTATCAAGAGCTAGAGCGTCCCGAGAGTCAACCCTAAACAATCAATCAAATAGAACACACACTAAGTTTAACAGCTGGAAAGGATGATAATCAAATCCCTAACTTCCTCGGTGTGGTTCTATGTCTACATCCTCATTAAGATGCTCTAAACTAGGCCTAAGAATGCCTAGGATGCGATGAGGATGCAAAAATGCACTAAGGAAGCAATTCGAATTTTTGATGAATGGCCTCGCTCGGCCTTGAGTTTCCGCTTTCGGCGGACAAGCACCTAAAGGCCACGCTCGGCGTACATTCCGCCGAGCGGACTGATGAAAGGTGCAAAAATGCTGGATGCGCGATTTTCCCGCTCGAGCATTAAAATCCCCGCTCGAGCGGACTGTAAAACAATGCAAGAAAATACTGGGAGCATGAGTTCCCTTTCGGCGTCACTTCCGCCGAAGGACGTCCAAAATCTGGAAAATCCAGATTCGACCTCTGAGTTTCAAACCAAGTTTTGATGCTCCCAATTCGATCATCTTGGGCCCATTTTCTGGAAAACTCTTTCAAACACATAGAATAACAAGTTTTAAAACTCAATTTAAGAAATCAAGGCCCAAGGGTGTTTCAATTAAATCCAAAATTCAAACCCATTTCATGAACAAGTTTTAAACATGCAATGCATGAACTTTAAACCAATTTCAAGCTTCCAAACTAGCTCAAATGAGCTCCAATCTTTGAAAACAATGAGGAAACATGAACTATGATAACAACATGGACATGCATGTGACAATTCTCCAAGAATTCAACTCAAACTCATCAATATATACATGCATGTAACATTTGAGCTTCAATTCACCATTTATGACCAAATTCATGTCTTAGCTCTCTAATGATGCATGAAACATGCAAGGTTTGCTCAAACACAACATTAAGAAGGCAAGATCCTTACCTAAGTCTCAATTACAAGGTTTAGGAAGCTAGATTAGCAAGTATACTTCAAGTCTCCTAGCAATATCAACAAATGAGCTCAATTCCCTCAAGATGAACACTCTCTCTCTCTAACCTCTTGTTTGGTCGGCTAGGCTCTCAAATGAGCTGAAGAAATGTTGCTAAGTGTAGAATACAAGGCTTCAATATGCTTAGGTAGTGGCCCACTAGGAGTGGCAATAACGTAATTAACTCAAACTCTTCAATTGACTTAATTTAACCTAATTTAATCATTCCTAATCAATTTTCAGATAAAAATATCATTAAATCACAAATATTATGCTGATTACAAAACATCAAACGGTTTCTAAATCGGCCGCCGATAAGGCCTTCAATTAGCAGTTTAAACATAAAATGCAAACAAATAATCATACACTCAAACTGATGCAACACGCAATTCAATAGACAAACTCATTCAGTTTCAGTTTCAGTTTCATTCAGTTTGTTCAGTAGTTCATCCAGTTCACTTATCAGTCATTAGCAGTTCAGTTTAGCATTAATCAATATATAACTCAGTGGTTATCCGGTAATCAGTACGAGGGTTGTTACACCATGGAAATATCAGGCCATACCCTATTAGGAATGGGAAGGGGCTAGAACAGGCCTGGATACTTGACATTTTCACTTTTGTACCTTTGACATGTATCACATTCAAAAATGAACTGAGCCACATCCTGCTGTAGGCCCTTCCAATAAAAACTCCTATGCAGTCTTTTTGTGGTCTTGATTATTCCCGAGTGTCCTTCCAAAGGTGAAGAATGAAAGTCCTGAATAAGTTGCATCCCGAGAGCTGAGTTCCCAACTACCAACCTGCCATGGTAGATTAAAATATCATGGTCCCAAGCATAACCAGCATGAGCTTGACCTTGTTGCAGGCCCAATATCAACTGTTGAATGTCAGCATCTTCACTCCAACTGAGCTTAACTTCAGCCAACCAACTGGTAGAGATACAAGATAAAGCATGAATCATAGCTATTGAATCAGTAGTATTGACCAACTCTTCTTTCCTGGACAAAGCATCAGCAGCTTGGTTATCTTTCCCACATTTGTATGTGATTGTGTAGTCAAAACCTAATAGCTTGGTCACCCATTTTTGCTGGAAAGGAGTTCCCACTTTCTGCTCCAAAAGATATTTCAAGCTTTGGTGGTTAGTCCTAATAAGGAAGTGCCTACCTAGAAGGTAATGCCTCCATTTGAGGACTGCCATCACTACTGCCATTAATTCTTTTTCGTAGGTAGATAGAGCTTGGTCTCTTGCTGAAATGCCCTTACTCCAATAGGCAATGGGATGCCCATCTTGCATAAGCATAGCCCCAAGGCCTATGCCAGAGGCATCTGACTCTAAAACAAAGGCCTTACTATAATCAAGTAAGGCAAGGACTGGTGTTGAAAGTAGGGCAGCTTTGAGTTGGAGAAAAGCTGCTGTAGCTGTAGAGGACCATACAAAGGAATCTTTCTTGAGCAAACAATGAAGTGGAGAGCAAATTCGACCATAATGCTGGATAAATCTTCTGTAATAACCAGTGAGACCAAAAAAACCCCTCAATTCCTTGATAGTAGAAGGGATTGGCCAAGATTTGATAGCTTGTAACTTTGTTGGTTCTGCAGAACACCCTTAGCTGAAACTAAATGTCCCAAATACTCCATCTCATCCTTCCCAAAAACACATTTGGACATTTTTGCAAACAAATGATGTTGCCTAAGCAATTGTAAAGTAAGCTGCAAATGCTGCAAATGGTCTCCCTATAACCCACTATATACCAGGATATCATCAAAAAATACCATAATAAATTTCCTTAAAAAAGGTCTAAAGACTTTATTCATGAGACTTTGAAAGGTAGAAGGGGCATTAGTGAGTCCAAAGGGCATCACTAAAAATTCATAGTGCCCATCATGGGTTCTAAAAGCCGTTTTGTCAATGTCAAGGAATGAACCTTGATTTGGTGATAGCCCGACCTGAGATCCAGTTTAGAAAAATACTGTGCCCCACATAATTCATCCAAAAGTTCATCAATTACTGGGATAGGAAACTTATCTTTGACAGTAGCATTATTAAGAGCTCTATAATCCACACACATTCTCTAAGTGCCATCTTTCTTCTTAACCAATAGCACTGGTGAAGAATATGGACTGACACTAGGCCTTATTATACAAGAGGTAAGCATGTCTTTTACTTGTTTCTCAATCTCAGTTTTTTGAAAATAAGGGTACCTGTAAGGTCTCACATTTGTAGGTTCAGTCCCTGGTTTGAGAGGGATGCAATGGTCATGAGATCTAGGAGGAGGTAAGTCCTTTGGCTCTTGAAATATATCTGCAAAGTCAGACAACAAAGCTGCCAAATCTGGTGGAGTTTCCTCTTCTCTCACAAGACAATCAGCTTGCAACAAATAGAGTTGGGCTATGGCTCCTTGTGGTACATTTGTGCAGAACTTCAGATTTTTCTAGGCTCAAAACCTTTAACTCATCACTCTTTTCCCCTCTTAAAACATGTTTTCTGCCATTGAGATGAAACTCCATGCTAAGATGCTTAAAATCCCACTTAACTGGACCTAGAGTTGCCAACCATTGGATACCCAAAACCATATCACAGCCCTTTAGTTGCAGGACCCTCATGTCAGCCTGAAAAATTGTGCCTTGCATTTCCCACTGAAAATCTTTGCACATGGCTTTACTCAACATTCTTGTCCCATCAGCAACTGATACTGGTAAGGAATCAGTATTTTCAATCTCAATATTAGCTTTTTTGGCCACTGCTGGACTCAGAAAATTATGTGTACTCCCTGAATCAATCAAGATGATGATGAGGTGTTTTTTAACATTGCCTCTAACCCTCATTGTTCTATAAGAGATTGTACCAGTTAAAGCATTCAAAGAAATCTGCAGTTCCTCCCCAGATAATTGTTCCTCATCTTCTCTTTTATCTTCATCAAGAACTGGTAGTGGATCATCTTCCTCTCCACCTTCTCCTTCTTCCATAACATACAATTGCTTCTTTTTACACGCATGCCCTTTAGTATACCTCTCATTGCACTTAAAACATAACCCTTTGGCCTTCTTTTCCTCCAATTCCTTAGATAACTCTTTTCGAACATATTCCCCATTACCCACTTGTGACCTGTTTACAGAAAAAGAAAGGATGCCTTCTGATTTGGTTCCCAACCTAGTCTTCTTGGTAATGGCTTCAATACTTGTTTCTTGAAGTTTTGCCAACCCAATAGCTTGAGTGATAGATGTTGGTTTAAACATTAACACCCCTGGTTGAATTTCATCCTTATGACCACTTATGAAACAACTAATAAAAAAAGTTTCAGGGAGGTTTTGAGTTTTGTTCGCCAAAACCTCAAACTGTTCTTGGTAAGCTCTCACAGTAGTGGTCTGCTTCAATTTGGTTAGGTTACCCATTGCATCTTCATATGAATTTGGGCCAAATCTTGATAGAAGTCCTTGTGTAAACAAATCCCAAGTAATATGATGATGGCATCTTTCAAACCATTGAAACCATTGCAAGGACGAGTCCTCCAAATGAAGAGATGCCAATTTCACTTTATCAAGATTGTCAACAGCATTATACTCAAAAAATCTTTCACATTTATAAAGCCAACCGTTTGGATTATCACCATAGAAGCGAGGAAATTCAATCTTCGCAAATCGTTGATGAGATTGGTAGTCTATCCTGAATGGCAAATCCCCACGAGCTTGTAAATCCCCACGGGCTTGAACCCTTACTGGAGAAACCCCTGACTATTCTTGGCGGAGCATTCTAGAATTGTCACTCCGATCTACATGTTGTTTCCCATAGATGTGTCCTGCCATTTGATCATACTTCATACTCATGGCAGCAATCAATTCCTTGATATCCCCCAATTCTTTGAGAGAACTCCTGATTTCCCCGATTTCCTTCGCATTTCTCTCATTACCCTCCTTCAATGAGCGTAATGTCTCCTCAATTTTTTTAGCTTCCTGGGCTACTCTAGTTCCGTCGGCCATAGTGGTTGCAGAGGATGAACAGGCCAAGAACCTGGATGCTCTGATACCAATGTAGTAGCTAGGGAAGAAGAAACAGAGGCATTAGGAGAAAGTGAACAATCTATGTATTATTTTCAGAAATTTACATACCCCCCATATGGGAGTTCCTCACCTATTTATAACTACTTCTTCATCTCACACTTCTAACTACCTAACTAATTCACAACTGAATTTCTCTTAACTGACTAACTAATCTACTTCTTCACCTCACACTTCTAACTACCTAACTAATTCATAACTGACTAACTAATCTCTCAACCACTACCTAACTGACTTCCCTCAGATGACCCACAACTGACACACAATTCATCTTGACATAACATCAATAGAGCTTAGAGAGGGTTGAGAGAGAGAGAGAGAGAGAGGGCTCTGATTCAAAATAAGGTTTCACAAAAGGAGGCGCGTGTGGCTACCGCATTTGGAGGCATTTTTAAGCGTCTTCCATTATAAAACGGTGTCGTTTTGTTTAATAGAATATGCGGCGTTTATAAAACGCCGTTAAATACTAATAATAGTGACGTTTAAAAAAACATCGTTAAAAAAACACCACCAAATCCCCTTTTTCCTGTAGTGTCTAGAGATGTAAAAAATTATTTTGACAAAATTATTCCCATTAGAAGAAATACTAACATGCTCTCTAGCCCCGATGAATTGCTACAGCAAATATTCCTTGTAAAAGTCATTAGATGCCACATTATCATGCACTACAACAAAAAAGGCCTTTGGTTACAGATTGATTTTGTCTCTAAACATCAAATTTTCGTCACTAAAGTGATCTGTGACGAAAAAAATTTGTCACCACATTTGTCGCCTATACGTTGTCACTGAAAGTATCTGGTGACGAAAAACATTTTTGTCCCCTATTTTTCATTTTTGGCGATGAAATGTTTCGTCTCCAAATGTTGCATTTTTCGTCCTCTCTAACATCAATTTTGTCACCAAAACTAAATAATATTTTATTTTAATTGTTTTTGGCGACGAAATATTTCATCCCCAAATAAATTTTGGTGAAAAAAGTTTTCCTCACCAATGATATGGATTGAGGTGACAAAAAAATTCATCACTAAAATGAGTAGAAAAGAAAATTCTTCAATGACAAAAAACATTTTGTCACCAAATATTTCAATTTAGCGACGAAATATTCAGTAAATGTGACGAAATTATTTGTTTGGTACTATATCATTAGTGACAAAATTATTTGTCATGTTTTTTGGAAACTAATAGCGAAATTTTTTATTTCGTCGGTAATAAAAATTAAAAAAATTTAAAATGGGGGTACTATTTTCAAATTAATTTTTTTCTTTTCAGTAAAAATTCCCTGCGCATTTCAATAACCTGTTCAATAAAATATCTATTACAAATCAATACAAAAATCTGTTCATTTTCATAAACATCACAATCGAATTTCAGCACTATCCACAAAAATACAATATGAACTGCATGCGGATTATAAACACGTCTCCTAATATCCACAAAAAACATGTCTACTAATATCCACAAAAATATAATATTAACCGCATGCGGATTACTAAACACGTCTCCTAATATCCAAAAAAACACATGTGTACTAATATCAACAAAAATAAAATATCAAGTGCGGATTACCAAACATGTCCTGTAATACCAACAAAAATATAAAATTTACAACGCAACCAAAATACATGTAAGATAATATGAACAAAAACACAAAATGAGCTAGCTTCTGCTCTCCAAATTACCAAACATGTCCATATCAAATCTCAAATTTGCAAAAAAATGAAACACAAAAAAAGAAAAAAAAAAGAAAAGAAAAAGAATGCAAGTTAGACAATTATTATCTTATTAATAAAATATACAATTTAACATGAATTTTTCGACTTAGTTTTCAAATTGGAAGTCCGGTGCTAGTTCTGTAAGTTTCCACAACTTACATTGGTCCCTCCCGAGATGTTTGAGGTGTTCCCCGGGCCTTCCCATGCCTGCTACACGATTTTGGCCCCCGATGGCCTATTTTCAAGCTTAAGTGTGAAAAAGTACATTTTTCAACTTAGTTTTCAAACCAGAAGTCTCGTGCTAATTCCGTAAGTTTCCACAACTCACATTGGTCCCTCCCGACGTGTTTGAGGTGTTACCCGGGCCGTCTCGAGGCTATTACATGATTTTGGCCTCCGATGGCCTATTTTCAAGCTTAAGTGTAAAAAAATACATTTTTGAACTTAGTTTTCAAACCGAGAGTTCCGTGCTAGTTACGTAAGTTTCCATAACTCACATTGGTCCCTCCTAAGATGTTTGAGGTGTTCCCGGGCCGTCTCATGGCTGATGCACGATTTTAGCCTCGGATCGCCTATTTTCAAGCTTAAGTGTGAAAAAGTGCATTTTTTAACTTAGTTTACGAACCGGGAGTCCCGTGTTAGTTCCGTAAGTTTCCACAACTTACTTTGGTCTCTACTGAGGTGTTTGAGGTGTTACCCGGGCCATCTCGTGATTGTTACACGATTTTGGCCCCCAAAGGCCTATTTTCAAGTTTAAGTGTGAAAAAGTGCATTTTTGAACTTAATTTTCAAACCGGAAGTCCCGTGCTAGTTCCGTAAGTTTTCACAACTCACATTGGTCCCTCCCAACATGTTTGAGGTTTTCTCTGGGCCGTCTCATGGCTATTGCATGATTTTGGCCTTCGGTGGCCTATTTTTCAAGCTTAAGTGTGAAAAAGTACATTTTTTGACTTAGTTTTCGAACCAGGAGTCTCGTGCTAATTTCGTAAGTTTCCACAATTTACTTTGGTCCCTCTCAAGATGTTTGAGGTGTTACCCGGGCCATCTCGTGGCTGTTACACGATTTTGGTCTCCGATGGCCTATTTTTCAAGCTTAAGTGTGAAAAAGTTCATTTTTGGACTTAGTTTTCGAACCGAGAGTCCCGTGCTAGTTCCGTAAGTTTCCACAACTTAATTTTGTCCCTCCTGAAGTTTTTGAGGTGTTACTTGTGCCGTCTTATGGCTGTTATATGATTTTGGCCCCCGAAAGCCTATTTTCAAGCTTAGGTGTGAAAAAGTACAATTTTGGACTTAGTTTTCAAACCGGGAGTCCCGTGCTAGTTCTGTAAGTTTTCATAACTCACAGTGGTTCCTCCTGAGGTGTTTGAGGTGTTCCTTGGGCCGTCTCGTGGCTATTGCACGATTTTGGCATTCGATGGCCTATTTTCAAGCTTAAGTGTGAAAAAGTGCATTTTTGGACTTAGTTTTCAAACCAGGAGTCCCGTGCTAGTTCCGTAAGTTTCTAAAACTTACTTTGGTCCCTCCCAAGGTGTTTGAGGTGTTACTCGAGCCATCTCGTGGCTGTTACACGATTTTGGCCTCCGAAGGCCTATTTTCAAGCTTAAGTGTAAAAAAGTGTAATTTGGGACTTAGTTTTCAAACTGGGAGTCCCGTGCTAGTTCCGTAAGTTTTCACAACTCACATTGGTCCCTCCTGACATGTTTGAGGTGTTCCTCGAGCCGTCTCGTGGCTGTTGCACGATTTTGGCCTCCGATGGCCTATTTTTCAAGTTTAAGTATGAAAAAGTGGATTTTTGGACTTATTTTTTGAACCGGGAGTCCCGTGCTAGTTCTGTAAGTCGCCACAACTCACATTGGTCCCTCCCGAGGTGTCTGAGGTGTTTCTCGGGCTGTCTCGTGGCTGTTGCACAATTTTGGCCTCCGATGGCCTATTTTCAAGCTTAAGTGTGAAAAAGTGCATTTTTGGACTTAGTTTTCAAAACGGCAGTCCCGTGCTAGTTCCGTAAGTTTCCACAACTTACTTTGGTTCCTTCCAAGGTGTTTGAGGTGTTACCCAGGCCGTCTCATGGCTGTTACAATTTTTGGCCCCCGAAGGCCTATTTTCAAGCTGAAGTGTGAAAAAGTGCAATTTTGGACTTAGTTTTCAAACCGGGAGTCCCGTGCTAGTTCCGTAAGTTTCCACAACTCACATTGGTCCCTCCTGACGTGTTTGAGGTGTTCCTCAGGCCGTCTCGTGGCTGTTGCACGATTTTGGCCTCCGATGGCCTATTTTCAAGCTTAAGTGTGAAAAAGTGCATTTTTGGACTTAGTTTTCAAACCGAGAGTCCCGTGCTAGTTCCGTAAGTTTCGAAAACTTACTTTGGTCCTTCCCAACATGTTTGAGGTGTTACCTGGGCCGTTTTGTGGCTGTTACACTTTTTGCCCCCCAAAGGCCTATTTTCAAGCTTAAGTGTGAAAAAGTACAATTTTGGACTTAGTTTTCAAACCGGGAGTCTCGTGCTAGTTCCGTAAGTTTCCACAACTCACATTGGTCCCTCCCGAGGTGTTTGAGGTGTTCCCCCGGCCGTCTCGTGGCTGTTGCACGATTTTGGCATCCGATGGCCTATTTTCAAGCTTAAGTGTGAAAAAGTGCAGTTTTGGACTTAGTTTTCAAACCGAGAGTCCCGTGCTAGTTCCATAAGTTTCCACAACTTATTTTGGTCCCTCTCGAGGTGTTTGAGGTGTTACCTGGGCCGTCTCGTGGCTATTACATGATTTTGGCCCCTAAAGGCCTATTTTCAAGCTTAAGTGTGAAAAAGTGCAATTTTGGACTTAGTTTTCAAACTGGGAGTCCCGTGATAGTTCTGTACTTTCTACAACTCAGATTGGTCCCTCTTGATATGTTTGAGGTGTTCCCCAGGCCGTCTCGTGGTTGGTTCATGATTTTGACCTCTGATGGCCTATTTTTCAAGCTTAAGTGTGAAAAAGTGCATTTTTGGACTTAGTTTTCGAACCGGGAGTCCCGTGCTAGTTCCGTAAGTTTCTAAAACTTACTTTGGTCCCTCCTAAGGTGTTTGAGGTGTTACCTGAGCCATCTCGTGGCTGTTACACGATTTTGACCCCCGAAGGCCTATTTTCAAGCTTAAGTGTGAAAAAGTGTAATTTTGGACTTAGTTTTCAAACCGGGAGTCCCGTGCTAGTTCCGTAAGTTTCCACAACTCACATTGGTCCCTCCCGACGTGTTTGAGGTGTTACTCGAGCCGCCTCGTGGCTGTTGCACGATTTTGGCCTCTGATGGCCTATTTTTCAAGCTTAAGTGTGAAAAAGTGGATTTTTGGACTTATTTTTCGAACCAGGAGTCCCGTGCTAGTTCCGTAAGTCTCCACAACTCACATTGGTCCCTCCCGAGGTGTCTGAGGTGTTTCTCGGGCCGTCTCGTGGCTGTTGCACGATTTTAGCCTCCGATGGCCTATTTTCAAGCTTAAATATGAAAAAGTGCATTTTTAGACTTAGTTTTCAAAACGGCAGTCCCGTGCTAGTTCTGTAAGTTTCCACAACTTATTTTGGTTCCTCCCAAGGTGTTTGAGGTAACCCAGGCCGTCTCATGGCTGTTACAATTTTTGGCCCCCGAAGGCTTATTTTCAAGCTTAAGTGTGAAAAAGTGCAATTTTGGACTTAGTTTTCAAACCGGGAGTCCCGTGCTAGTTCCGTAAGTTTCCACAACTCACATTGGTCCCTCCTGACGTGTTTGAGGTGTTCCTCAGGCTGTCTCGTGGCTGTTGCACAATTTTGGCCTCCGATGGCCTATTTTCAAGCTTAAGTGTGAAAAAGTGCATTTTTGGACTTAGTTTTCAAACCGGGAGTCTCGTGCTAGTTTCGTAAGTTTCAACAACTTACTTTAGTCCCTCCCAAGGTGTTTGAGGTGTTACCCGAGCCGTCTCGTGGCTGTTACACTTTTTGCCTCCCAAAGGCCTATTTTCAAGCTTAAGTGTGAAAAAGTACAATTTTGGACTTAGTTTTCAAACCGGGAGTCCCGTGCTAGTTCCGTAAGTTTTCACAACTCACATTGGTCCCTCCCGAGGTGTTTGAGGTGTTTCCCGGGCCATCTCGTGACTGTTGCACGATTTTGGCATCCGATGGCCTATTTTCAAGCTTAGGTGTGAAAAAGTGCATTTTTGGACTTAGTTTTCAAATCGAGAGTCCCGTGCTAATTCCGTAAGTTTCCACAACTTATTTTGGTCCCGTCCGAGGTGTTTGAGGTGTTACCTGGGCTGTCTCATGGCTATTACATGATTTTGGCCCTCGAAGGCCTATTTTCAAGCTTAAGTGTTAAAAAGTGTAATTGTGGACTTAGTTTTCAAGCCGGGAGTCCCGTGATAGTTCCGTACTTTCGACAACTCAGATTGGTCCCTCCTGATGTATTTGAGGTGTTCCCCAGGCTGTCTCGTGGTTGTTGCATGATTTTGACCTCTGATGGCCTATTTTTCAAGCTTAAGTGTAAAAAAATACATTTTTGGACTTAGTTTTCGAACCGGGAGTCCCGTGCTAGTTCTGTAAGTTTCCACAACTCACATTGGTCCCTCCCCGAGGTGTCTGAAGTGTTCCCCAGGTTGTCTCGTGGCTGTTGCACGATTTTGGCCTCCGATGGCCTATTTTTTAAGCTTTAGTGTGAAAAAGTGCATTTTTGGACTTAGTTTTCGAACCAGGAGTCTCGTACATGTCAAATAATTAGCTGACATCATCAAAGAAAATATGTTGGTTCCTATATCAAATCATTCTCCTACATGTCAGGATGAAGCCTTATTGTCTCCAACTCTCAATGGCATTTTTTTTTTCCAGTACTTTTAAAACTCTACTAGAGGCCCTACAACCATGTCCACTAACAATCAATAATTGGTCCAAAAATCAAATTTGTACGCTGCATCACCCAAAACTGAGAAAAATATAAGAAAATTGGCTGTAATTGTTCAGTTATCTGTAGCAAATCCCAAGAGTACACTAGCAAGGAGTGAAATATTTTAAGTTGAAGATATTCCAAACACAAAAAGAAGGCCAAAAAAGATGATTATGATTGTGCGAAGAGGCATGATAACTACGATGCAACAAAACATAAGGCCCTAGATAAAGCTAAATCATGGAAAAGAACCCTTGTAATATACCTTAAATAGTTCAGAGAAATCTTGTTAAGTTGTGTGTTTGTATGTGATAACATGCATGCATGTTTGTTGAGAGAGAGAGAGAGAGAGAGAGACGTTCAATGTTGTCAAAGATTGTAAGGTTGAAAACCATGCAGTAACATCTGACTCGTTAAAAGAATTATTGCTAATAGGCCTGCAAGTCACATTTTAGTCAATAAATAAATTGGTATGTATCATGTATGGAATATAATAACAAAAACAAGGTGATGGCAAGAAAAGTAAATTTTCGTAGGAAGGAAAAAACAAGGAATTAATAAGATATCCATTAGAAAAGTGCTCGAGAATCATGATGCTTTTTCCTAAGTAAACAACATGGTAACTACTTAGCTGGATAATTGATTGTTTGACAAGAACCTGAAAGTAGAAAATCAAAAGTTTGTAATACTTAGCTGAAAATCGAATGCAAATTAAGTTGACTAACTTGAAACAAGTATAGATGCTTAAATCAGAAAAAATATTTGTTTTGACTGCTTACAACTCTCGGACATTTACAAGGTTGTTGAGGTTCAGTGGTACAGACCCACTTAATAAGTTCCTATCAAGACATTTGTAGCAACACAAGATATACTCAATTCAAAACTTTCATGGAAATTCACAGCTTTATGATTTTAATTGGGTATGACATGGAGATACTCACAGCGCCTCCAAATTCAGTACTGATCCTAGCGTTAAAGGGATGTTGCCACTGAGTTGGTTGCTGTCCAAAAGCCTGCTCAAATCATTTCACATGGAAGTACTGAAATTATTTTCCGTATTTAGGGTATTTTGTACGGGTATTGGGCTGCCAGAAAAATTAAATCCAACATTCCCCATTATATATAGAAACAAATAATGTTCAACAAAGCAAACACACAAGAGAATTCTAAGGTGTTACGTTTGTGTCAAACACGCTTCCAACAATTGGGGGACACACATGGTTATCACTTAAACACATTGAAAGTTTGAGGAAAATATTTTGGGATGTAATGATAATTTTTTGAAAAAAAATTACTATAATTTATACCGATTAATCTCTTTACTTTAGAATTTTTTATTTTAGGAATCCTAAAACCAATAACTTCCATGTTGTTTATGAGTCCAGATCAGAGATGACAAAAGCTCATAACAGCAATCATGTTGTTAGAGTATTCAGTGAGAGCCTGTAGACACCCCATTTTTGACCGACCTTAAGACTCAGACGTCATCGATTGAGCGCTCGGTGATTGCGCATGTTGTGCTCGTTTCGAGGTTTTGGAGTTTTAGTTGAGAGCCTTGCCTCCGAACCTCTGAACCTTTTGTGCTTTGGCTCGGTTTGCGGACCAAGTCTTGTTTTCCTTGCCTGAGGGAGGGAGAGGTCTTGTAGACCACTTTTTGTGGTCGTGGACCATTTTTCCCATTTGGAGACTAGTTTTCGATTTTTGGAGCCATCGGCTGCGCGCCTTGTCTCAAGACTGCTTAACGTTCTCTATTTGGCATGGTTTTTGAACCACACTTTGTTTCCTTGGCCTAGAGGGCCACTGTGGTTTGGGAGATCACTTTTGTGGTCACAAACCACTTTTGGTGCTTGTTAGCTAGTTTTCAAGGCTCCTAGCTGCGCGCTTTGCCTCCTGAACTTTCGTCTTGCATCTGTTTTGGTTTGTTTTTGGTACAAACCTTGTTTTCCTTGTTTGGAAGGTGGTACAAGGTTAGGAGACCAGTTCTTCCCCTTGTAAACCACTTTTCTTCCCGCCAGCCAGTTTTCTGGTCGGGAAACTGGTTTGCTTGGTCTTCAGGCCACCTTTTCTGACCGGCCACCACACCATTGCATTGTTTTCATGCTCTAGACCTTCTCCCACCATGGCTGACCAGTTGTTGTTCTGGGAGACCACTTAAAGTGGTCGGCCGACCACTTTAAGTAGCTGGCTAAACACTTCAAGTGGTCGGCTGCTTTTTGATACCTTTTTGGAGATATTTTTGGCCAGCTGGCACAGCTGAAGAGCACAAGAACCATCCTCCATACACGTGTGTATGGAGGGATGGCCTTGAGCCTTAGCTTCTTCAAGAAGCTTGTGCTTTTGCTCTCTATAAGAGGGAGACTCCTCCTCCCTCCTCTAGGTTCAGAAAATTGAGGCTTGAGAGATAGATATACATTTGTATCCATTCTTCCTTATTTGCTCTTGTTTTGTGCCTAAAAGTGTCATTTTGTCTCACTATTGCACACAAACACACACTCAAACACCATCCTTTTGTTGCTGAGGTGCTTAAGAGTTGGTTTTGAGGTTCTTGGTTTGGTTTGAGCTTGGAAAAGTTGCTGGAGTTGCAACTTTGGAGGTGGTCTTCAAGGGTGAGCTTTTAGCCTCTTAAACCCCTATTCTTGCTTAAGCTTTTGGACCCTTTTGCATATTGTTTTAAGCTTAACTCTTAACTACAAAAATTTCTGAATTTTGGTGCTTAAGATCTTTGTTTAAGGTCACTTCTGTGTTTGGGGTTGTTTACCCCCTCTTAGGCCTTGTTCTTGTGCCTTATTTTTAAGCTTTGGGATCACCAGAGGGTCATCCCCTCTCCATGTGTCTTCAATACTTGTCTTGAATGCCTCATGTGTGAGCATGTTTGTTGAGCTTGTGTTAGCTTATTCATAGCTTGTATTTGGGCTTATTCTACCATGGCATGCCACTGTTTTTACTTGGTTTTGTCACCCCTTGCATGGTTTATACACTTGTAGTGTAAATCACACACACTAGTCTTGTATGCTTCATGAAGTAGCATGTCATTCTAGCTTATGTTGAGTCCATTCGAGCATGTTTTAGGTGATTTTTTTCCATGTCATACCTTTGTTAGGGTTTGGTTTGGTCACCCTTTGCATGCTTCATGCACTTGTAGTGCAATTCCTTGAAATAGCCTAACATGCATCATGCTTTAATATGTCATTCTAACATGCTTTTGGCTTAACCTTGAGAAGATTTTTTCTATGTTTTAATATGATTTAGCTCTGATTTGTGTTTTCTTGGTCATGCATGACTTGCTTTGTATAGCCATGGTTCAATCTAGCTTGTTAGCTTTGTGCACCAAGTCCATTAGCATGCTTTACTTGGACTATTTGAATGATTTGGCATAATTTATTATGTGATCTCAGTCCATGTTTCATGCTCATCCATTCACATTTGCCACTTATTCAATGCGTTGGAGGGTTTGCCCCCTTTATGCCTTAACATGAATCATTGCATATGCCTTCATGCCTTAGCTTGCGAGCCATCATTTCAATGTGTTTTTTGGGGTTATTTTGCCATGATATAACTCTAATTTTTGTTGGTTAAGTCATCCCATGATTGGTCTTAATAGGTGTAGTGTAATCCACCTTATTTGCCTTGTATTCATCATGCCTTATGCCCCTCATGCTAGCTTGTTTTGGCTTCCTTCCATGCATGTTTTAGTATCATTTTGACATGTTCTAGGACTGTTTTGGGTTGCCTTTGCCATATCCTTCATGCTTTGTATAGCTGTAGCGCAATTGGCCTTGCTAGCTTTATGTCTTGTTGACTCATGCATGCTATCTTTGAGCTATTTAGATGATTTGGCATCATTTAATACTTCATTTTAGAGCTTATAGCATGACTATATTCCCACTTCATTCATGCTTTAAGTGCCTTTGAGTGTTGTGCATTGTTGCCTAGTTTGTGGCCTAGTGTGTATGCTTTCATGCCTAGGTCTTTGAGCCTCCATCTTAGCATGTTTTGGTCTTTGTTTTGGCTTATTTCAGCTCTGTCCATGGTTGGTTCATGCATATTTTCCATGTATCACATGCCTCCTTTGTAGTCCTCTTTATTAGCTTTCATGCTTTAGGACCTTCGCATGCCATGCTTGCTTTGTTTGAATGATTTCGCATCATTTCATACCTTATTTCAGTGCATTTAGTGTTGTCACACTTCCATATTTGTCACTCCTTGAGCACTCTTGAGAGTTGTGCTCTTAGGCCTAGTTAATGGGCACTTGCATGTGCATGCTTTGTTTTGCATTTCATGCCTTTATTTTAGCATTATGGCCACTGATTTGGGCATGGCTGAGGTCTATCCATTTTGGTTTAAGTCCATTGAGCATTGCGTATGCCATGTTACATCGCATTGTGCATGTTATGTTATTGTTTGCATTGCGCATGC
The DNA here is from genome assembly GCA_025200525.1 of Camellia lanceoleosa. NCBI lineage: Eukaryota > Viridiplantae > Streptophyta > Magnoliopsida > Ericales > Theaceae > Camellia > Camellia lanceoleosa. The sequence continues at coordinate 205,180,504 of CM045758.1, forward strand.
CATGTTCTTGATTCGCATTGTGTATGCCATAATCATATTGCATTGAGTATGCCATGTTATTACATTATATTGTTGCATTGTGTATGCCATGTTCATTGCATTGCGTATGCTATGATACCATTTGCATTGTGTATGCTAGTTGCATTGCATGTTTGCATGCTTAAGTTGCATTGCATGTTTGCATGCTTTACTTGTGTTGCATTTTGTTTGGATTAGGTGTTAGTCCAAACACGAGGAACGTTTCATACTTAAAGTGATGAAACGTGTCTCAATTCTCAGTCGTTGATGCTCTTGATCATACATGATAGAGTTTTAGGCCTTATGTGTTTACTTATGCATTCATTTTCATATTGAATTGTGCAACTTCGCCTCTCGGCCATCATGCATTGAAATGCGCGATTGGTGGCCCGAGGGTCGAGAACTACACTCCCTTGAGCTCATGAAATGATAGGGAGGGTGGTTGTGCACACATATCTTGCAAATATATTGTCATGCCCTTTCTTGCTCTCTGTTGCAGAAAACTGGAGTTTGGCAACAACAACTGGTCGGCCAGCTAGAAAAACTAGCTAGCCGACCACTTTTTCTGGTTTGCAGTAGCAAAAAGTGGTCGGCCAGTGGCTGGAGAGAGCAACAACTGGTCAGTCACCCTCCCACAGGTCCCCAAGATGTGTTAGAAGCTATCTGGAGCTTGGTGCAAGTTTCTGAGAATAGTTGCAAATAGTGGCAAGTCGGGGCATCGCGTTGGATTTCCGAACGAAGCGACCGGGCATGCATGAACTCTTCTCCTTCAGAGCATATTGCTTTATTGCTTTCCTTAGCTGCCATGCTTAGATAGCTAGTTTATGTTTTGGTTTTGTACCTAATTAGTTAATGAGTTGATTATTCAATTTGTGTTGTAATAGCTTAATTAGCTTAGATTAGCTAGTTAGCTTCTTATTCGGTCCCTCCGTCGAGAGGGTCAATTGTTGTAATAATCGTGCGTGTGTGATGCATGTCTTCTAACCCCCATTTCTTTCTCCCTTTTACTTAACCGCTTACGATGGTTAGTTTTAGGACATATTTTGTTTAGCATACATTATGCTTGCATGCGTGCATCCATTCATCTGTATTGCATGCACCGGGCTCGGTGCATCATACTAACTGCATTGTATTTCAATACATTTACGTGAATACGTGTTCAACAGCATGTTACCAAATTGCATTTCACATGACATTCTAGAATAGCAGAGCCTATTTTAGTTGCATTCTTGCATGTGTTGCATTAGCCATCTTAACATGAACTAAGATCATGCATGATTTCTAACTAGTTCTTTGTTTTGGCTCGGAGTACACTATGAGTGTTTACGCTTTAGCATACTGCATGTGTGTTATTGACTGCCATGTTAAAGCATGCTTGCCATAAGGCTAATTGCTTATTTGATTAACTGCCTGAATGCTTGTGGGTGAAGGTTGGATTACCTGAATTGGAACAATTCATCGAAACATGATTTAGCCTACTTGCGAGTAGCAAACTTCAAATCATTTTCACAAATGAACATGCAATGTTTTGTTCCAAATTAGGCGATCTAGTCTATACTTGTATGCTGTGCGCATCACGTAGTAAAGACTAGCTAATTAACGGAATAAGAGCAAATGTGTTTTCAAAAATAAAATATCATGCTTAGTACATGCCGATCTTTGATCGGGCGAGCGGCGGTGCTCATTGCATGACCTTCCCCTCTCGTACCGAAGTTCCCGAGCCGAGGCAACTTTGGTGATGACGGACACGTGGCCTTAGGCACAAGTCAGGGTTTCCTAAATTCCCTCAAAATAAAATATTTAGGTGGCGACTCTGTATCTGGCAAAGCAGTCCATGTTAGCACTTTTTTATAAAAATCAGTTTTCCAAAACGATTTGTCGGATTTGGACTCTTTGGTGATTTCTCGGTCTCGCATTGCACTTTGTGAGATTAGATTCAGAAATGTGACATTGAGTCTGAACTGTAGTAGGTAGCTCGGAACAAAACGAGATTCGTGCCCCTGGCGAACGCGGATGTCGGGAGTTCCTGGGAGTGCATCTACAGTTTCTGGTGACTCTGTTGGGGACTTAAAGAACTTGACTCGAACTCATGATATCTTGTTTTGACTACACTTATGTGTTTCTTTGCATTGCATTTGCATTGGTGCACCTAAGTCACCGTGTTCGCCATCTGCTATTCCTGAACGGTTTGCCGGAGGCTGTATGCCATAATGATGACCGGTTACGGGCTCTACCACGATGGGAACACAAACCTCGGTTGCTACCGGGGCACCCTTTTTGACTATTCGACCTAGTGCATATCGGAATCCATAGTGACTATTCCAAACTAGGACAGGTTACTTACCCGATTGTAGGTTGTTTGAAACCGCTGTGTGTGTAGTGAAACACTAGCTCCTGGCAAAATAGGACAAGGAAACCCTACCCCAACATAGGGGTGTTTTGGCTCTCACTTGCATGATATGTGCTTTTAGAGTGTGTCTCTACAGGTTGTATGTATCAATCTGCAAGTCTGGGTATCAGGCCTGAGGGCATCAGTATTTTGGGGAAATCAGTTTTACCTGAGGGTATCAGTTTACAGGCAGAGTTTTGGGCAGAATTCAATAGAGAGCGCAGTCATTCAGTTTTACTTATATCTGTTCTGGTGAAGTCAGGCTGAGATGCTGTCTGTTTTCTTCTTTTGCAAGGTAGTCGTGGAACTATAGCTTCAGAAGGCTCCAAATATCCCCCGAGTACATTGGACTTTTACTGATAGACTTTGTCGGGTCAGAGATTCAGTTCAGAGCAGCCAGTGTTTTCCTTTGCTGATGCAAGGCAGAGAAAGGCCAGTCAAGGCTCACCGGTTCATCTGATCCGTTAGTCACCAGTCATATCACCTCTGTTCAGTTCAGCAAACTCATGATGATGCATAGTTCAGAAGAAATTGTGGTCATGACAACAGCATTAAACCAGGAAATCACTATGCGGAGTAAGACCGATGCTGAAATGCAACACCCGTCCTGGGCACCTACTGCATATCCAGTTTTGGAACCCCAATCATTTCAAACTTGTGAGCCCACTACTTTCGAGCTGATGGGAATGATCGACGATCTTCAGAGAACTGTGGCTGATCTAGCCTTCGAAATGTCGGCTCCGCCATCGACCATATCACATGCCGAAAATTTCATGCCAGAAGAGCCCCCACTATTGGGGCGAATTGTAATTGAACTCAGCCAACCTGAAGCCATCCCGAGTTTGGGCAATGACATGTCGGCAACAACAGGTCTTCGCACTAATGCAGCAACCCAAACTTTTGACCAACTAATCTGGCCTTGTATCTTTCGACATTGCCTGTAGGATCATGTTTGGTTTTAAAAACCCATTTGCATCCAATAGTTTTGGCTCCCTTAGGCAATTCTACAAGATCCCAGACATTGTTGTCTTGCATGGATTTTAACTCATCTTTCATGGCATTTAACCATTTTGGTGCTAATAATTTCATTGAACAAAATCTAATGGTGATGGTGCAATCTTCTAGTGGGAGAACGTTGGCCATATTATGATAATCTAGTGACGTAATATAATCATGCAAGCCAAGTGGGAGATTGTAACAATTTTTCCTAAGTATGGCTTAATGTGGCTTATGCATGATTATACTAGATTCATCTCATTAAGTAAGATACATGTACATCAATTAGATGGTGACTAATTATTGATGAATGCACCTATATATACAATGTATAGAAGACTAATGTTAATGCATTGAATGTGATGGATTCATTATGAATGAATCTTAGAGATGCATTATGTATCTATTATGAATATGTAAGATACATTAATCTATCTAATGAATTCATTAATATAGAAGATGCATTATGTATCATGAATGTATAAGATACATTAATTTATTTAATGAAGTTCATTGAATGAATGGATTCTTTGATGGGAAGAATACTAGTATAAATAGTGTAAGGTCCCAAACCACACTCTCCATCATCAAAAACTCAAGTTGTCACCACAAGAAGGCTTCCATCGCCTAGAGAGAGAGAAGTGGTTTGAAGATCTTAGACAAGTCAAGAACTTAAAGATCAAGGTCTTCCATTCAAGGTTTCTCTTTCTTGCAAGAGGATTTCGTACTATCATGGATCAAGGTATGTATTTACTTAAGTTGTATAGTAGAAATTCATATAGTTTTCATGTATAGAATTGAATCCTTAATGGTTTTTAGTTTATATTCCGCAAAGTTTTCTATCAATTGGTAGAGCGTTCCCATGTTTCTGAAAGTGCAGTGAACTATATGAAATCTATTGGAGAACAATTCATTGGAACTTCCAAATCTCTTGCTAGTACTCTCATGATTAAAATGATGACCATGAAATATGATGGTTTGAGTGGCGCTCGTGAACATATCTTAAAGATGAAATTTCCATGTCCATTCCCTTTAATTGAGAGGCCATGTCATTCATCTTTAAGATATGTTCACGAACGCCACTCAAACCATCATATTTCATTGTTATCATTTTAATCATGAGAGTACTAGCAAGAGATTTGGAAGTTCCAATGAATTGTTCTTCAATAGATTTCATATAGCTCACTACACTTTCAGAAACAGGGATTGCTCCTTGAATTGCAGGCGTAATTGAGCCTTTCATAATCATTAGACTTATCCATTACATAATATAATCAAGAAAATTACTTCTCACATCTCATAAAAATAACACCATGATTAAAATGATGACAATGAAATATGATGGTTTGAGTGGCGTTCGTGAACATATCTTAAAGAGGAATGACATGGCCTCTCAATTAAAGGGAATGGACATGGAAATTTCTGAAGGTTTTCTTGTTCATTTCATTATGACTTCTCTTTCTGCGCAATTTGGTCCTTTTAAGATCAATTATACTACGCAGAAAGATAAGTGGAAGATGAGTGAGTTAATTGCCATGTGTGTTCAAGAAGAAGAGAGGCTTAAAGCTGAAAAGCCTGATATGGCTCACCTTACCACTTTGGGTCCAACCAAAAAAAATTTCAAGAAAGGCAAAAGTAAGAAGAAGAAGAATACATATGATGAAACTCACAAGGCTAATGAAGAAAATAAGATTCGATGCCATTTCTGTCGAAAGAAAGGTCACATAAGAAAGGACTGTACAGGTTTTAAAAGTTGGTTGGACAAGAAAGGTAACACTCAATGCTTTGTGTCTTATGAATCCCTTTTGGTAGATGTTCCACCAATTCTTGGTGGATTGACACTGGTGCAAGTATTCAAATAACAAATTCCATGCAGGGATACCTTACAAGTTGGAAACTAAATAAAGGAGAATGAACCATTACGGTTGGGAATGGAATTGAAGTGGATGCTGAGGCTATTGGCACCCTCCGTCTAATTTTAGACTCTGGTTTCACTTTAGATTTAGTAAACACAGTTTATGTTCCTGTTTTTACTAGAAACCTAATTTCTATTTCACAACTTGATTCCTATGGTTATGAATTTAAGTTTGGAAATAATAAAGTCTCTTTATTCCACAATTCTCATATGATTGGTTCTGATATTTTATATGATAATATTTATTCATTGAATTTAGATTCCACTTATGCATAATCTCTTTTATCCTTTAATGTAAACGACTTGGTAAATAAAAAGAGAAAGTAAGTGAATGAATATTCATCCATGTTGTGGCATAAGCGTTTAGGCCACATATCAAGAGAAATGATGGAACGTCTTATTAAAGACGGAATTTTAAGTTCACTTGATTTTTCTGATTTTAGTACTTGTGTGAATTGCATTGAAGGAAAATACACAAAGACAAAGAAAAAGGGTGCTACTAGGACTACTGAATTATTAGACACAGTTCATACTAATATATGTAGTCCCTTTACTGTTCCAACTATTTCTGGACATAAATATTTTATTACTTTTATTGATGACTTTTCTAGGTATACTTATTTGTATCTTATTTGTGAAAAATCAGAAGCATTGGATATATTCAAACTCTATAAAGCTGAAGTTGAAAATCAACTTGACAAACGAATTAAAAGTGTAAGATCTGATAGAGGTGGTGAATATTATGGTAGATTCACTGAGTCAGGTCAAAATCCAAGTGCTTTTGCTTTATTTTTGGTTGAGAATGGTATTGTTGCTAACTATACAATGCCTGGTACACCTGAGCAAAATGGTGTAGCTGAGCGACGAAACCGTACTCTTTTGGACATGATGAGAAGCATGATGAGTAACTCTTCTTTGCTAGATTACTTGTGGGGTGAAGCTTTAAAAACTGCTGTACATGTTCTTAATAGGGTTCTTAGTAAGGCTGTGCTTGTAACTCCTTATGAGTTGTGGGTTGGTAGGAAACCTAATTTGAATTATTTACATGTATGGGGTTGTCCTGCTGAAGCAAAAATTTCCAACCCACAAATAAAGAAATTAGACCCAAGAACTATAAGTTGTTATTTCATTGGATATCCTGATAGATCAAAGGGTTTTAGATTCTATTGTCCCACTCATAGCACAAGAATTGTTGAAACTAGAAATGCTGTGTTCTTAGAGGATGAAAACATTAGTGGGAGTATGAATCTCAAAAATATTTCTTTGGAGGAAAATTGTGATTTTACGCCTTCCACGATTATCCAAGAGAATGTTGTACCTGAACCTATTTGTACACAAGAGATTTCTCACATTGGAAAAGAGGTTGTCCCAGTTGCAGAACAACCTTTACGCAAATCACAAAGAGAAAAGAAACCAGCCATATCAGATGACTACGAGGTTTACCTAAATGAGTGTGATAGAGGCTTGGAGAACGATCATGTTTCTTATGCCCAAGTCATGAAAAATGGAAATGCAACTCAATGGTTAAATGCCATGAAAGATGAGTTAAAATCCATAAAAGACAACAATGTCTGGGATCTTGTAGAATTGCCTAAGGGAGCCACAACTGTTGGATGCAAATGGGTTTTTAAAACCAAGCGTGATCCTAAAGGTAATGTTGAAAGATACAAGGCCAGATTAGTTGCTAAAGGATACACTCAAAAAGAAGGAATAGACTATAAGGAAACTTATTCTCCTGTTTCTAATAAAGATTCCTTGAGAATAGTCATGGTCGTAGTAGCTAATTATGATTTAGAGTTACATCAAATGGACTTTAAAACAGCTTTGTTGAATGGTGACTTGCATGAAGTGGTCTACATGGACCAACCTGAAGGTTTTCAGGATGAAAGCAAGGAAAATATGGTTTGTAGGCTTAAGAAGTCCATATATGGTCTAAAGCAGGCATCTCGACAATTGCTATCATAGCGTGGTTCTTAATTCTGATGCATGAAACATATAAGTATGAATTTCATTTTATGATGATGTTTGGTGTAACAAGTGCAAAACCTTGATTTACACTTGTCCAAATTTTTTTTTTTGGCCAATCTTTTATTCTATTGATATTAAAATAAAAATTGAAAATTATTGAACAAATGGTAATTAAGATAATGTTTTATGCACTTATAATGTTTTGTTACACACCTTATGAGTTGAAACATTGTTGATCAGCCCAATGGAGGTTCAACACTATGTATGTTTAAACAACCGAGATGATTAGTATAATAAATATAGCAATAAGTTTTTCTGCCCAACGGTGATAAACTTTTCACGTGCTTTAGTTAATAAAATAAAATAAGAGACATTTGAGTTTTTCTGCCCAACGGTGATAAACTCATTACGGTCTTAATGATTATTTTATTTTATTTTATGTTGTTTATTTTTATTAGTCATCTCATTTACTTTTATGAATTGTTAAAATATATTGTTATTCGGCCCAACGGAAGGATAACTTGATTTCGTATCTAACTAATTATGTTTTATAGTTAGATATATTTAACTTGTGATGGATTCATTATGAATGAATCTTAGAGATGCATTATGTATCTATTATGAATATGTAAGATACATTAATCTATCTAATGAATTTATTAATATAGAAGATGCATTATGTATCATGAATGTATAAGATACATTAATCTATTTAATGAAGACATTGAATGAATGGATTCTTTGATGGAAAGAATACTAGTATAAATAGTGTAAGGTCCCAAACCACACTCTCCATCATCAAAAACTCAAGTTGTCACCACAAGAAGGCTTCCATCGCCTAGAGAGAGAGAAGTGGTTTGAAGATCTTAAACAAGTCAAGAACTTAAAGATCAAGGTCTTGCATTCAAGGTTTCTCTTTCATGCAAGAGGATTTCGTACTATCATGAATCAAGGTATGTATTTACTTAAGTTGTATAGTAGAAATTCATATAGTTTTCATGTATAGAATTGAATCCTTAATGGTTTTTAGTTTATGTTCCGCAAAGTTATCTATCAATTGGAAATCCAGCATACTATTTAGAATGATGACAAGACCAAGACAACTCTTCACCGAACTGGTAGACAACCATGTGGTTATCATCGAATAGACACTCGAACTTATCAAACGCCAAGCACGGCCGCTCATCAACTAGACAACTTCTCAACTCTCATTCATATCGCTCGGCAACAATAGGCTTCCAAACTAGCTTGAGCAAGCAATCATCTCAAAAGATTTTTCCGCTGAAAGAACCATAGACATCGGAAGCACGAAGGCCAGATATGAATCTATGTCTGAAAATACTATAAATTGTGCATCACCAAGAAAGTCAGCTCATGAACGACCTACCGACTGCTCATGGTACTGCCTTAGTCCTACTCTTGGTCCAACAAAAAGAATACATGCAGAAGTAGATGCCATGGGTGTAACACGTCTAATATTATTGTATGACATATGCATATGTTATGTTCCATGTTTAAGTGCTTTGAGTTGCATAGGTACCTTTGAATTTGAAGTGCTTTGAAATATGCTTTGGTAGGAAATAAATTGTATGGCCTATATCATTGGAAACATATACGAGTCTAGTTCCTAATGCATGTTTCGAGTTTTCTACTGCGAGATATGGTTGTTTTACTAAAATGTGTCAAGGTTGCCTGTCTAACTCAAATTGCTCTAATTTTATTGAAATGGATTGTGTACCAACATTTATTGAATTATATGATGTAGGTTGACTATACTTGGGACTTTCACTCAGAAAGAATTAAGGTGAGTAGTATTTCTTTGAAGTTAATTTGAACTTCTATTTTTGAATGCTTAAATCTTTGTTTGATCCAAATTGTATTGAAATGTTTCAAGCTAATGGATATCCTATAGCTATATTGACATACATTATACATATATCCTCAGTTAGTCCCAGCTGATGTTACCTAGAACGTGAATCATTCCGGTACATGAAACGGGCACGGGAACATGGTATGACACATGCTCTAAAATGTAGTACAATAGGAGTAGACTTATATATATTACACTTAAGAATTTAAAATGCTTCTAAAATAATTTTTTTCTAACTATTAGGTATTCAATAATTTTTTTTTTTTCATGTAGCAAATCATTTCTATGAAAATTATGACCCATTTTTGATGTTTTTGTCGTGTCAAAACTTAACTCACCTTAGATTTTAGTTTAAATATTTGATTTTTTATCTCCTAAGGTAGCATTTAAGGAAATATATTGGAAAAAACTTTTGGAATTGTTTCAGATCACTAAATTTATCGCTTTGGAACGAAAGTGTACCATGTTTCAGAACGTGCATATCAGTACGTAATTTGCTAGAGTATTAGCATTTTCTGGTAACATAAGTCCCAGCCACTACGAGACAAAATATACTACTAGCAGTTGTTAAGATCTCTATTGTAACCTACATGCGGGTTTGTCTAACCGGAGTCGACCCGGTTATTCCATTTGCCAGTACTAATTGGATGTACATTATCATTGTTTTGAAATGAAATGTATATGGCTCTATTTGCTCTCAAATTGTTTAGACTCTTAGGCGTTATTTGGGAAGGAGGTTTTTTGGTTTTTATTTTTTTTTAATTTTTTTTCACTAAAAGGCAAATTGGTTATAAAACAAAAAAAAAAACAAATCTAAACAAAATATTACGTCAAACCCCATAATCATTTCACTTTTTCTCTCACAAACATCACATCCAACCACAAAAAACCCAACTATCTTCCCAAACACAAACACAAAAAAAAAAAAAAAAAAAAAAAAAAAAAAAAAAATTCTAATAATATCCTACAACTAAAAAAACCTATAAAAAAAAACCCACTTCCCAAACACCCACTTAGTTCAACAATATTTTTATCGTATAAATAATGATATCCATTCTTTTACACCTTTAATTAAATGTTATTCATTGGGCTTTGGCTCACCCCTCCTCCCTATATGTATGTATGTGACAAGAGTTAATGAAGGTTGCTCCAAGATTGTATATATGTGTATATGGTGTGCAAGAGCTACATGTTTTGGTTTTCCTTCGAGAACAATGTTTTGTAGTGACTCTTTGTATATAGTTACTTGGGTAAATGTGATGTATAGTTCCTTTATATCAAGCTGTACTGCGATGTAATTAGGTAATGGTTCTAACAATAAATAAAGAAGTGGTTTGTGTTCATTTCATCTAGGGATGGTCATCGGTAGGGTTTGCGGTGGGTTTATAGAAATCTGCCCCCGTCTCGTATCATATTAGGGGAAAGTCAAATCAGAGGGTGACGGAAGCAAAGCGAGGGCGGGTTAATTTAATAAAAATTCTTGATAATATAATATGTTATGAATAATAATTTATTCGTAATGAGAATTATATTATATAAGATATAACATAGAAAATAAATGAATAAAAATTAATATTAAGTATAATATTTTAGTGTTTTAACTTTATTATAATGAAAAATAAATATATTATATATATTATATACATATAAATATATTTAATAAATATAATCGGGGAGGAGGAAGCAAAACCCTTTCCCATCCTACTTCTTAATCGGGGAGGGAAAATCCATACGGAACGGAACGAGGGATGCAGGTGCGGCGTGGGGTGGATGAAAATGACCATCCCTAATTTCATCTATCTAAGCACTTGCTTTAAATGAATGTCGCGGAATGGAACAAGTTAAAGAATTTTAAATACTTTCGCTATTGTTTGTAATGATTTTACCCAAATTTTCTATAGGAGTACTATGGATATTGTATAGTTTGGCCTTTGGTAGCCTATGTGTCACGCCCCACATTTTATTACTCGGATTTCCATTACCAAAGCCACTATTATAAATTCATTCTCAGAGATAGCATACAGAAGCTTATTATATTTACAAGGAATGCATCAGTAAGAATTCTCTCATTCAGATAAAAATGAATGCAACATGGAAGTACTATTAAATAAATTGCCCGTAGGCTTATATCATTTAAATCAATAGGAAGGGTTTAACCCTTTTACATCGATGGCATACCACCTACACATAAAAGGCCCCGTGGCCAATAGGTAAACAAGATCCATGACCTTGAAACACTTCTCGATGTTCACCTGAAAAATGATTAGCAACGTGGGATGAATATAAAGTCCAGTAAGGATCTCAATATGATCCTAAACAATAGCAGCTTACAGATAGCTATGATCTTGAATGCTTAGTCTCATACTGTATAAATAATGTGACATTTTATAACCAAAGTATACATACTTAATTACTTTTCTCGAAAACGTTCAGTTTATTCAACAACACCAAGGTTCGGTTTTACCACTCATTTCCCAATTAAACAATCATTACATGATAACCGCATTTTCCATTAGTGACAAAATAACACATAATATCCATTTTATTTCTCTTTGTTTTTCCTTCTTTTGAAAGCGTGTTCACCAAAGCCGATTTCTTCACATTGTTCATACCCAAAATACAACCCAAGTCTGACTCCACACATTCATCACATTCTCAATCTTAGACTCAAAACTTTAAAAAATACCTTCAACAAAATAACTCAAGGTAGAAAATTCCCGTAACACCCTCTAGCACGTCCACACATACATGAACACATCTACTCAACATATGAGACAACTCAACCTTACTGAATCATAATCACCATAACACATAACACACTCAATATACCAAAGTAATAGTATTAAATCAATTCCACTCTACCTGCCTCAAGCACAGTAAGCCAACAATACATTTTCTCACAGTGAAATGCCAATTTACCAGACACCAGCTAGAAGGGAATGGTACCTCTGCCAATTCTCCAGGCGCTAGCTGGAAAGGAATAGTACCTCTCATTATTAGCACGGTACACGTTACCAACCATCACAACATGATAAAGTACAATCAACAGGCGTAATGCATACACACAACTAACAACACAACAATGTCATCCTCCACCAATGACCAAGGACAAACCTCTAAGAAAAATGTATTAAATGCACGAAATACAATCATTCAATTCTTAAGAGGCATTAGGTCCAACAACATTTATGATGTTCCAAGTTTTTCAACTTTTACCAAGGTTCTTTCTCAATTCACAAAAGAGCTATAATTTCCTCTATATTCTAATGTCAATTTCCAAAATTTCTAATTCGCAATACACCAACTTTTGTACATGTGCATATATAATGAAGAGACTCGTATCATTCATTTAACCAAAAGCTCAACCCACCAAAAACAAAATCATAATCCGCTCAATTCAACTCAACAAGGTTATTGCCCAAAATTGTTAATCTTATGATTAACTCCCTTTTTAACAATAAACACACCATCAATTCATCATGTTTAAATATAATCAATCCAACACAAGTTAATGCTCAACTCATAAGACCCAATTCATTCTTAAATAAATTTCCAAATCATTATTCAAATTTCTTAACTCATAGCATGATTATTTCACAATTTCAACCCTCTTTATCCATTAAGCATTATATAAAAAGAAAATTTAGGACTTCACCTCTTTCTCAACATAAATACGTTAGCCACTCCCCAATTTAACCCAAACAACAACCAAGTTCACAAAATTTCAATCTCAACTACCAAATCTTAGATCCTCTATCATGATTTTCAAAAAATCCATAACAACATGGTTTTTATGCAATAAAAACTTACCACATGTCTATCTATAAAAGGGGTATTGAGAAAGATCAAAGAAATCCCTACCTCTTGAAGCGAAGGGAAAACAACCCAAAAACCACCGGCGACAAAACCACGAACTACTTGGATCAATACGAAGCTCTTGACAAGCTATACACTTAATCTCAAGGGAGCAAAGCAAGGAGATGCTCCTAAGTGAGTAGATCTAAAGATCTTTGAGCAAAAAGTGATTTTGGAGAGGGAGAGAGTGACTCACGGCTTGGAGAGGGAAAAAGAGAAGAAAAAGTAAAGAAAAGGTTAAGTGAGGGACCTATTTATAGTGCTAGGTCAAAGTAAAATGAAGTCCCAAAATCAACCTAAAAGATCAAGTCAAAATCCCCAAAAAGTAGGGCAAAAAACCGGACTGAAATCTGGAAAAAAGTCTGCAGGGGTCAACCCTTGCAACACAGAGGTCGACCCTATGAAGAAACTTATGTTTGACAGCATATATGGGGGTCAACCCTTAGACAGGAGGGAGTCGACCCTATTTTCCAACAATTAACACATAGACATAAGAGGGTCGACTCTCCCCAGACTGGTGTCTACCCTATTTTCCAACAACACTTCTAGAAACTTCACCAACAGCTAAGGGTCGACCCTTAGGAAAGCTGGTGTCGACCCTAGAATAGAATTTCTAAGTTCCCAAACAACTTTTCAACGTAAACAAGCGTGAACAAACAATCCCAACAAGTTTAAATTAATTTGTACTCCTCCAAAACCAAGATACAACAACACCAAAGATTCCCAAAACAAAATAAAAGATTCAAATACACTTCCCAAAAGTTTTAAAAAGGTATAAGTGCTACACTATGGCTGCTGGCCAGTCACTATCCTATCTCTGTTGAGGTGGATGGGATCATGACAATGGGTCTTCTTTTAGCAGAATATCTCTTCTCTCCACTAATCTTTTCACATGTTAGTAAGAATGAGAAGTGGCAAATGTAACCTCAGCAACAATACACTTAGAAAGTCAACATAAATGGTGATGAAATACCTCCAGCTAAAATACATTCTTCCCTTATTATTTCATGCACTCGTAAAGTTTCTAAATTTTATATTTAACTGAGCGTTACCTCAAGCTAAAGTTCTATGATTTTGCTTGGTTGTAAGAATGACACAACCATAGGGGCAAGTCATTGCCAACCTTATGCAGATATGTTTTTTAAAATGTCATTGAGAAAAATGGGCAAATGTACACATTACCCATATCATTCATTTTGTTCATGAGACTACTATTCGCTCCCTTCATTGGTAGAGATTACAAAATTAGTGCTTATTATACTAATCGAAATATTTGCTCTTTAAGGTCACATTGTTCAACGCTTGTCTATGCAAAGCAAATTATTGGCCCATCCACACTTTGCTTAACAACAACAAAACCAACTTGTTTGCGCTCAGCACAATTGGTCGAAGCCTTCACACATTGAAGCATTTGCCTGTGCTCAGCACAGTTCTCCAAGCCCTAGTACGCCTACACACGATGTTCGCCATTTTGCTGTGCTCAGCACAGCTCTCCAAGCCCTAGTATGCCTAGGCAATTAGATGTAAGCCCTAGTCTTGCTAGGCATTCAAGCAACAAAGACCTATATCAACTAGGCATTTTTTATTGAAGACGTTCTTCATCAAGGACTTAACATCCACTGCAAAAGTCAGATAAGCCCTAGCTTCTTAGGCATTCAATATGGCTTGAATGCTTCGGGACTAAGACCTAATATCAACTAGGCAGTCTTTATTGACAACGTTCTTCATCAAGGACTTATCTTCCGCCAAACATTCAAGTTTGGACTCTGACTTTGCAATAAAAACTTCCACTTCTTCTGTCAAAGAAAGTGAAAGTTTGGAGGCAATTGTGGTAGCCCAAAAAATGATACACAAATACTATGGAGCCCAGCCCAACCCAACCAAAGGAGTATAATAGGCCAACCCAAGGCAACCCAACCCAACCCAACCCAAACCAAAAGGCCCATCAAACAACTCAATTAAGGCACGGCAAAAAAATACTATATAAGACTATCCCTCAAGAAGAGGTATGCCTCAATCTCTGCTACGCACTACAGTACACTCTCCATTTTATTTGGTCTCTCTCTTTCATAACATAACAGAGTGCTAATTTGACCATCGGAGGAGTGTCCTCCGGCCGACACCCACTGGTCAGGTGGTGCTAATGGTGTTCTATTTTGCAGAGATTTGGGGCAAGCTCATCTCTTTTTGTTGAACTTTACAAAAATTTATGTAAGAAGATTCAAGGTCTCAGCACATACATACATACATACATAACAAAGAAACACGACATGTGATGTGACAAGCCCCTAACACTGAAAATATTTTAAAAATGCTAGACATGGCATATGGGAGACACACGAGCAAATATATATGAATATTTCTTTCGAAGTTAATGGCCCCGTTTGGTAGAGCTGTGGGAAAGTGATTATAGATTATAGCTTAACAGATTATAACTTATAATTGTAAACATAAGCCGTTAACCTGTTTGGTGCAGCTGTGGGATTATGGATTTAAGTAGCAGAGTTGTGTTTGGTTGATAAGCTGTAAAATAACTTGTTCTGTATAATTGACCTTTTTGCCCTTATATGATATAAAAATGATAATTTTGTCATTTTTTTCAATTTTAATTTAAAAAAATTATTTCATTAATAAATGTTAATATAATTACTATTAAATAGTATCAACTAATATAAAAATTGATATTAATAATTAGTATCAATTGATATTAAAATTAGTCTGAATTAATACTAAAATTATTCTAAAATTATTACTAGAATTAGTCTAAATTAATACTAAAATTATTAATTAGTATCAATTGATATTAATAATTAATTTTTATTAGTATCAAATAATATTAATAATCAACAATTGTTATTAATTAGTATCAATTAATACTAAAATTATTAATTAGTATCAATTAATGGCTTAATTAGTCTGAATTAATACTAAAATTTTTAATTAGTATCAATTGATATTAATAATTAATTTTTATTAGTATCAAATAATATTAATAATCAACAATTGTTATTAATTAGTATCAATTAATACTAAAATTATTAATTAGTATCAATTGATATTGTTTTGATGCTAAATTATTTGATGCTAAATTAATTAAAAGACATTTAAATAATGGTTACAATTTTATGCATATTGGTTTAATTCAAGTTGGTGTCAATCCATTAACCATAGTTGGTAAAAATACCTCTGTTTTATTATGTTTAAGAGATGCTCGTTTCCTCAACTACAATGATAGCTTAATGGGTATGATGGAAACTGGTCTTCATAAAGGTCCAGTACATTTTAATTACTTTCCTGATTTTACACTAAGTTTACGAGATCCACATATTTTAGATGCATTAACATTAAATATTCAAATACATGGTTCATTTACTAACATGAAAGAAAAAGTTCATAATATTGCTTTAATATATCGTGTTCATTATAAGTGCATGCAAACTAATTTAAATGTTCATGCTTTGCATAAAAGTCCTCGTGATAAAACCCTCTTAATTCAAAGTAGTGATACTCATGAATCACATATTAATGTCCCACAAATGATTGAATGGAAAAATATTGATTTACCCGATCAATGGATTACTGTCAATGAAAATTACAAACATAATCAACAACAATCCTCAGAACAAGATATCCAAGATATTCAACAATACAATGATGGTTCTGTTCGCATTAAATTCAATCGTAGTCAATCCTCTAGACATAGTACATCTAGTGTCCCTACTGAAATTGAAATTGAAGACGAAATATTTAATACTCCTTTATTTAGAAAAAATAGTCGACTACATCTTGGACCAACCACTGGTCCTTCAACTCAACACAAATTGAAAGGAATTGATAATTCTACAACTTCCCAAATTAGTAAACCTGTTTATTCCACACACACACATTTCCCTGAAGAAGAAGTTGCTTCTACTAATTCTCCAACTCAAACTGATTTTGAAGAATTTACACCACCTGTCAACCCTCAATTGATGACAATTAAAAAAGACTTTACTCCTAATCTTGATAAATTACTTATTGAATTTAAATCAATAGCCAATAGAGTTCAACGACATGCTTACTATGCTAAATATAATTCTACTCAAATGTCTCAAATTTCTCGACAATGGTATGATTTTATGATTACATATGGTTTTGAATTACCTTTATTAGAGTATGTTGACAAATATTACAAACAACTTAATACAATCACAAAAGACAAATGGAAAACTTCTGACACTACTTCTGTTAGTTCTAGTCATCCTCCTTTAGAAAAAAATACTTCTTCATCAACAAGGTTCTGAAATCCCTACGTCCCCTTTCAAATTACCTGGTAATGATAATGAAATTAAAAAAGTCATTGAACAAAATAATTATACTAATCAATGTTTAAGCACAATTGGTAAACAATTAGACAAAATAGAAACTAATTTAGAAACTGTCCAAACCTCATCCTCTAAACAACCTTTAGATTCACCTTTACTTAACCTACCCACTAATCATTCTAAAAGAACTAGTTTAGTTACTAATGATCATTCTACTGTCCAAGCTATTGAAAAATTATTCACTAAATTATCTACAATTGATAATGCTTCACCTCCTAAAGATAAAGGTCTTACTGTTCTAAATCAACAATTTGATATGGATCTAACTTCTACTCAATCTGACACTGATAATGACATAAATGAATTAGCTCAACAATTCCAATCTACTCATCTTGTGAAAATTCATTATCCCAAAGTTAATCCCCAAACTACTAAAAATTGGTATACAAAACCTACACCTCATGATCTTCAATTCGAAGAAACTAATCTCAATAATCAATTTTCTGTCTCTGCTAAACGATTATACGAATGGAATATAGATGGTCTTAGTGAAGATCAAATTCTCCAAAAATTAAATCATTTATTTATGGTTTCTAATAGTTATCTCTCCAATTATCCCCAATATTCTCAATCTGAAATTGTTACTCTAATTACTTCTGGGTTCACTGGTATGCTCAAATCTTGGTGGGAAAAATATTTAACTGAAACCCAGTGCGAATCTATAATCTATGCTAATCAAACTGATGATAATGGTTTACCTATTTTTGATGAAAATATTGGATGTTGTCACCCTGATGGTATTAATGCCTTAATCTATACTATTGTTAGACATTTCATAGGTACACCCACTAATATTTATTCTCGCATACATGATCAACTTAGTAACCTTACTTGTCCAACCTTAAGTGATTTTCGCTGGTATAAAGATGTATTTACCTCTCGAGTAATGTTAAGAGAAGACTGTACTAAATCATTTTGGAAAGAAAAAATTATTAATGGATTACCTAGTCTATTTGCTCATAAAATTCACGATGTTCTTAGTCAACCTACTGGTGTTATAGAATATGATAATTTAACATATGGTGATATAATTAGTACTATTCAAAAAGAAGGATTAAAGATGTGTATTGATCTTAAACTTAGTCAAAAAGCTACTAAAGATAAACATAAAGCTAAATATGAATTAGGAAATTTCTACGAACAATATGGATTACCTCCTGTTGCACCCTCTCGTAGGAAATCACATAAATATTCTAAACATAAAAATAAATCCAAATATTATAATAAATGCAAAAAGCCTTATTCACCTTTCAAATCCAATGATAAATTTTATACCAAACCCAAGAAGAAACATCATAAATCTAAATCACATCCGAAATCTAATAAAGATATTACCTGCTATAATTGTGGTCAAAAAGGTCATTATGCTAATAAATGTAAAGAAAAACAAAAACTAAAAGATAGAGTTAACCAACTCCAAATTAATGAAGAATTCAAAATTCAGTTATTTGAAATCTTTCAATTAAACCAATCTGATAATAATTCCTCTTTTGTTCCTCCATCTACATCTAATTCCCCTTCTAATAGTGATAATTCTGATTCTGATAATCAAATTACCTTAGGATGTAATGATGTTTGTTGCAAACCAGTTAAACAAATTTCTGTTCTTACCAAACATACTCAAGAAGAATCTGCTTTAATTGACTTAATTAGTAAATTAGATGATCCTAATTTAAAACAACAATATATTGATAAATTAAAAGCTTTACTACTTCAATCGGATACTAAACCTAAGTTTAATAAACCTATTATTAGTTTATCTAAGACCTTAGAAAAATATAAAAATAAAACTAAAGAAGTTACCCTTCAAGATTTACAATCTGAAATCAATCAAATTAAACAAACTATCCGAGACCTCCAATCTCAAGATAACAAATTAGAAAATGAAATCATTAATCTCAAACTTAATCAAAATTTAAATAATTTCCAACCTAATCCAAAGTCACCTCATGAATTTGAATATAATTCTGATCCTGATTCTGATCATACTAATCCAGCTAAACTCATATTTGATAATCGACCTCCATCTACTAACCTTGAAGATAAACGATTAAATTTACTCAATAAAATCTATATGCAAAAATTATTAATCTTCGAATTAAATGTCTTTTAATTAAATTATTAATTAGTATCTATAACCATTAATACTAAAATTATTAATTAGTATCAATTGATATTAATAATTAATTTTTATTAGTATCAAATAATATTAATAATCAACAATTGCTATTAATTAGTATCAATTTATTGCTTAATCTATATCAATTAATACAAAAATTAGTAATTAGTATCAATTAATGGCTTAATTAGTCTGAATTAATACTAAAATTATTAATTAGTATCAATTGATATTAATAATTAATTTTTATTAGTATCAAATAATATTAATAATCAACAATTGTTATTAATTAGTATCAATTAATTGCTTAATCAGTATCAATTAATACAAAAATTATTAATTAGTATCAATTAATGGCTTAATTAGTCTGAATTAATACTAAAATTATTAATTAGTATCAATTGATATTAATAATTAATTTTTATTAGTATCAAATAATATTAATAATCAACAATTGTTATTAATTAGTATCAATTAATTGCTTAATCAGTATCAATTAATACTAAAATTATTAATTAGTATCAATTAATAGCTTAATTAGTCTGAATTAACACTAAAATTATTAATTAGTATCAATTAATATTAATAATTAATTTTTATTAATACCAAATAATATTAATAATCAACAAGTGTTATTAATTAGTATTAATTAATAATTAATTCATTACAAAAATATACAATATTAATTTATTAATAATTAATACCAATTAATATTGTTTTTTTTAATTAATATTGATTTTTTTTCTTTTTCTTCAAAAATATACAATTTTTTATTTTTTAATTAATATTAATATTGATTTTTTCCTTGTTTTTCAATTTTTTTTCTAGGGTTTCATCGCTACCGGCGAACAACCGCCGGTGGCTAAGGTTTCAATGCAAATTGTGATCACGATTGCGACAACGACGGCCACAAACAATGCAGATCGACAAAGAGAGAGGGAGAGAGGGATGGGGGTGAGTTTCAGATCGCAATCGCGATTGCAAAGAGAGAGAGAGAGAGAGCGAGCGATGAAGTAGATCGTGCTTAGGGTTCAGATCGCGATCGCGATGGCGATGGCAGTGGTGACCGGAGGTAACGACGGAGCTCTAGTTCGTTGATGTGATGGCGGTGGTTCTCCGATCGCGACGTTAGGGTTTCAGACTGCATGAACCACAGAGAGAGAGAGAGAGAGAGAGAGACATAACCAGAACGTCGCTGGAAATTGTCTCTCTGGTTCTTAAGAGAGAGAAAATGAGTGTGTTTTGGTTTATATACATGACACACTTATAATAACTTCAAATTGTAAGGGGCATTTAAGTCATTTTGCTCCTCAAATGGGAGCTTCCCGCTTAAGCTGTTTTGAGAAGCACCTTCTCTCCCACTCAACCAAAAAGCTTAATTTTCACTTATAAAAAGCTATAATCTACCCCCCATAAGCTACACCACCAAACACTCCAAAATCACTTATTATAAGCTATAAGTGGATTTAAGTTGAAAAAAAGCTGTGCCAAATAGGCACAATAAAAACACAACTAATTGAAATTCTGGGTTAATTGACAATAATGAATATGTGAGTCAATTCATCAAACACTGGATGATCAAATTCAACTAATTTACAATCCGAACTACCAAATGATTCATACTCCTATCTAACAACTATGGTTTGAAATCAATATGAAATTAGAGAGAATACTCAAATTGCAAAAGCCCTAAACGAACCTGATATTGAAAATGTTCAGAGACAAGAGAAATCAGATGAGTTTTTTTATTTATTTATCAAGAGATGGAGATGGAGTGCATACCGTCGAAGAGGGGTGGATAAATCAAAGCCGAACCCGCTCTTCGTGAGGGAAGGGGGGAAAGAGAGAGAGAGAGAGAGAGAGAGAGAGAAAGAGAGAGTAAAGTGGAATGAAGTCGTATACGATATAAATAAATTAATAAACCTTTTCGAACAAATAATAAATAGTAGTAGGTTTTTTAATTGTAAATATATATATCCTATCTAAAATAAAATAATGGAACTTTTTTTTTTTTTGGGAACAAAAAATAATGGAACTTTGTAAATATATATTTATGCAGTCAGGTCAGGTTACCCAGTGAATGTCGACCGAAACCTAGGTGTAATACCCATGTTCCGTAATATGTTAATTGGTCCTTAATATGAGTATGATTATGTGTTTAATATGATTTTGTGTGCCATTATGTAGTCTTGGATTTCTATCTGTTCACTGTAGGAATATCTGTTTGATTTACCTGCTTTGGAAATTTAATTGGAGGCCTTATCGGCCACAGAACCCGAAACTGATTACGCCATTGTGATTGGCATAATTTTTGGAACCTATGGTGAAATTTAATTGGAAATTGATTCGGGTCAGATTAAATCGATTAAATCGGTGAATTAGAGCCCAATTATCTTATTAATATTATATTGGCCTTAGTGGGTTTTGTTGTGAAGTCACTACACTCTCTATCCTCTCTTTTTCACTTCATTTTGGCTGAATTTGGGACTCCAAAATAGAGAGAACCGGCTGTAGAGAGAGAGAAGGAGAGAATTGTGTGATTTTTGGCTCAAGCTTGGGAATTTGAAGATTAAGCTCAAGATTTGGCTAGAACTTGAGTGTTTAAGGCTCCTAGGTGAGTAATTAACCCTTGAATCATGGGTTTTTGTTTGCTATTTGTAAATTCAGAGTTTAATAAGAATAAAGAACATGAATTTAATTGAGTATGATGAAATTGAATTGGTTTTGTTGAATTGAAGGCTAAATTGTGAATGCATGTAAGAAATTGTCTTAAATTTGCATGTTTGAGCTTGAAATACATGATTCATGTAGAGTTTTGGTTAAAGCTCATGATGTAATCACCAATTGTATTATCTAAGTTGAGAATCATCACATGCATGTACAAATTATAAGGTTGAATACATGACATTATTATGTTGGTAATGAGTTTGGTGGAAAATGAGCCATGCATGTGTTTGATTCATGAGATTAAGCTCCATGTTGATGTATTCTAGTGTTAGTACCATGTTAGTACAAATATATGTGAGATTGGAGCCATTGTATGCAAGAAAAATTGGGTGAAAGTCGATTTGGAGCTCAAGAACTCAATCTGGGAAACCCAGAATTTTGATGTCCGCTCCAGCGAGGGAAGTGCCGCTCGAGCGGGAAATACGTGCTCCCAATACTTTTTGCAGACTTGGTATCCGCTAGAGCAGGGTATTTCACACTCGAGCAGGGGAGCTTTGTAGACAGGCCTTCCGCTCAAGCTCTATATTTAACGCTCGAGCGTATTTTTCATGCAACCAATACTTTTACAGGCCTTAAGGGTCCGCTCGAGCGAGGTATTTCACACTCGAGCGGGGACCCTGTTTTCTGAAATTTTGAAAATGCATTCTATGTTCTGTTTTTCCGTTCCCTTTCACTTCTAAGCACTCTTAGGCATACACTGAGCATTGTAATTGAGTCAAGGAAATAAGAATGAAGCCTAAAGAGGAATATGTGAATTAAAGAACGAATTGAATTATTTGTGACCCATATGTGTTATGTGATATGTAGGGTCAAGCTCCAGGGCAATTCAACCAACCGATCACTGTGAGTAATATCTGACATATGTTATTGTCCAATGGCTACTTCTATGTAAGTTTTGTAAACTTCATTAATTTGAATGGTGGACACAGTTTGATATGAAAGGCCTATAAGGTCGTTTTGATATAAATGAATGGACCGAAGGTCGTTTTGGCATAAATGAATGGACCGAAGGTTGTTTTGACATAAACGAGTCGTTTCGACATGAATGAATGGGCCGAAGGCCGTTTTGACACAGATGAATGGGCCAAAGGCCGTTTTGACATGAATGAATGGGCCAAAGGCCGTTCTGTCATGAATGAAAGTCTGAATGGGCCAAAGGCCAGTTTGTCATTTAGATGGGCCAAAGACTAGTTTGTCACTTGAGTGGGCCAAAGGCCAGTTTGACACGAATGATAGTTTGACATAAATAATAGTTTGACACGAATGATAGTTTGACATAAATAATAGTTTGACACGAATGATATTTTGATATAAGTAATAGTTTGACACGAATAATAGTTCGATCTGAATAATAGAATGAATGGGCCAGAGGCCGTTTTGACATGAACGAAAGTTTGAATGGGCCAAGGGCCAGTTTGTTATGGAAAGATAAATGGGCCAAGGACCAGTATGTTTGGAACCACAGTCACTTGACTTAAATTGTATATATATGTTAAATAGAAATATGAATTGGTCCCAAGGCCGTTTGGAATATGTTGTTCTACATATTGTTGTATCTTATTATTTGGTATTATTCACTGGGCTTTCGCTCACGCTCATTCATGTGTTTGTAGGTGAGCTAAGAGAGGTCCAGACCCAGCCCCAGTAAAGCCATTGTGGAACAACCAAGTTTTTGAGAGTCAACCCCTACGTCTCACGCACGAGACTCGTCTTTGCCATTTTGTTTGGTATTTATACTTTGTCATGTTAGCGAGGACTCTGTATCTGTTGTGTACAGTTTTAACGGGGTGACTTAGACTAATGATCCTGTCTGTACAGAACCTTTTGTTACTGTATTTTCTGATGTGAGTTGTTAATATATTTGTGTCTGGAATGTTATGACGTGCATGTAAACACATCTCTATGGACAAAGTTTTAAATTGCTTCCGTTTGGCCCCCATTGACTCTGTTAAAATACATTTTGTTTCGTTTGAGGCTGTAAGTAATCTCATGATTACTGGCCAGTTACGTCCTTAACCCATGAGGGCGGGTTCGGGTCGTGATAGAGTAGTATCGGAGCACGAGTTAATAACTCACACACTTGTCCAAAAGAGCAATAAGCGTCTAGAAAAGATCTAGGATGCATTCATGTGATAAATGTGAACTTAGAAGCATCAAGAATATGCTTAATTGTTTCGATATGAACAGTTATGTGCTATAAATTCGTGAATTGCTTGCATTGTAAACCATTGGAATATGTATGCTTTCTAGTATATGCATACTTGTGAATCTTTTGTATAAAGTATAATGCAAGTTTAATCAAATGGTGAACTTTAATTATTTTTTGATGATATGAAATGACAAGTTCCCTGAAATGCTATGTTTTGCATGAGTGAATGACTGTCTAAATTTTCTTCGAATGTAATTGTGGTATCCTTAGCAGAAGCCCTCACTCAGGGGACATAATATTGTGGCTGATGGTCATGAGGCCCTAACCCGGGGGAAATAATACTGCAGTACAGGCCCTACCTCGAGAAACAATACCGTGGCTTATGAATGAGATATGTTACCCGTTATGCTTGACCAACATGATATGTTACGCTAAAGGAAATACCACACATGATTTGAATATGAGATATGAATTGTTACACTACTGTGTACAATAAAATTTGTTTTGTTATAGTGCACATACATGAACATATGAACCATGAAAAGTTGCTTATGTGCATTCGATTCTGCCAATAGGTACCTATGTGAAATATGAACATGATTTGAGTATATAATTACCTAGTAAATATTCAGCATGCGATATTTGATAAGTATGCAATCATCTGTTACCTATGTGATTAATTGTGTTGGGACGATGCATAAAATGAGAATATAACAATGTGTCTATGTGCGAATGTACCCATGTGTATTCTGTGTTTATTTTTGTATTTGGCACCCCAGTATTTGGCAAGGTTTAATAAGAGATTGTGTAGAGTATGGATGAAGTAAGAGCATACGGATTAGAAGGCTCTTCCACAGCCCGACTTGATAGTCTGGGAAGAGTAGTACAAGAAATGACAGAGATCTGAAGACAACAACGTCAGTTGTCGCTACGGCAAGAACCTTTGCCACCACCAATGTAAGAAACACCGGAGAGTTTGTTATCAGATTTTTTGGGGCTCGTTATGGATGTGGTAGAATGGACCATATGGTAAGGGACTGTCCCCGAACTAAACAAATGCGAATAAATCTTCTACCCCAGTTGAATTCGTACCAATGGTAGGAATTGCTAATCAAGATAGAGTAATTGCACTCGTCCCAGAAAGCCCTCAAAATACTGCAACCGCTATCCCAGGTATCTATACTGTATATAAACGAATGCCTATGTGTTGATTGGTTCTGAATTAGTACATGTGTACATTTTTGCTTGGGATATTATTTGATTCGAATCGGCATATTCCTTCATATCTGCTGCATGTGTATCTAGATTGGTTAGACCTATCAGATCGAGACCGTATTCATTGAATGTATATGCTTCATTTGGGAAAATTGTGAAGTATGTATTGGGATATTGATTAACTCTGCACATGCACATGTACATCTAAACCTATGCTCAAGGTGATTTGTTATATTACTGTCTTCAACGACTAAACTACTGGAATTGTGACCTTGTGATTGTATAACTGAGTTGAGCACCCCAAATAATAAACTCTACAAATTACAAACCATGTATGTGGACTAGTAGAAAATTGGCTGAACTACGTGACTGAACTGAGCTTCACTCGTAAGCTTATGTTTTGTGACTGATTTAGAACTTTTGTATAACAGACCCTATCTTATGTACAACCGAGGAACTTCGTTTAATGTGTTATTGTGCACCATGTACTTGCATGTAAGACTTATTTGGGAACTGCTATACTGATTATGATACGTACCTCCCGACATGAACAACTGCATGCATATGCAACTATACCTGAATTCATGTGGACAATGCCATATTGTACATGACTTGAAATACTTTGATATGAACAGTTGAGATGAATGATTTTGATATAACTTTGAGAACTGATAAACTTTGGACAATTGTGAAACTATCAGCCATGTGCCTAAACAAACGAAGTGAGCTTTACGGAACCGAACGTACTCTATTTGAGAAAACTTTTATCTGATTCGATCCGATAGAACCTTTGTCTGATTTGGCCTGATAGAACCCTCATTTGATATAACTTGATGGGACCTCTGTTTGATTTACTTTGATAAGACCTTTGCTTGGATTGATTTGATAAGACCCTCTATCTAATTTGATTTTGTTAAGCGGGATTAAGAATTGCTTATGAATAAATAGCCAGATTATTCTTGGCAGAAAAACTGATAGACCCAAAACTTGAATCCGTTTGGAATACCTAACTTATTTGAAAGACCTATTGTGGGCTATCAACAGATTGATCTAACCATGGACACCATTGAGAACCAACCTTCAACTATTGAGGACATATGTGTTATAAATGAACTGAATTGTGCAAATCCAGTGATAGGGTGTCTTAAGGAACAATGCTGGTGTGTTGTCATGTTCTTGCTTGTTTGACACTATGGAAACCGATGTCAATAGATTGATTCGATTGAAAACAGTACTGAATATTTGTCCTCGACTAATCAGAATATGTTTCATGTATTTGTTTCGGTGTTATCGAATTTTGGGGAAATCAGGTTAAAGTAAATGGTATTATGTTTGTTTTGATGACATTCTTGGGGCGTCCCTTCGTGCTAGGGGACGTTAAGCCTATGTAGCACCTTTGTTGAGATATCTCTTTTGCCACCGACGGTCTTGTACAGGTGGGTTTGTCTAATCGATCTCAGGCTGGCCACCGATGGTCGTGAACGGGTGTGCTTTGATCCCAAGGCGATTATTTGTTTGCTTTGTCCCAAATGTCATCTCTTGAGATCATGTAGATGTTATTAACATCTCAAGAAGCTTTGAAAAACCCTGATTATCCGAAAGTGTGTGGATTCAATACGCCTTATGTAAATAACTGCTCAGTGCCATTATATTCTGCAATTGGGGCTCTGAGGATGTGTAAATTGTGTTTAACACGTGTTTGGCTGTTTTTAATACTACCTTTGATGCCGTGGGGATTAATATGTGAATTGCCTTATGCTTTCGACAACTATCAGATAATATGGAGAGACTTGATGGAGCGGGGAATTGAATGAATTGAGAACACGTGTATTGTGTTAAAAGTTGACTGCTTCGATGTTCTTATGCTTTACGATTGGTGTTATGGGGATATATGAGTTACGTATGTCGTGTGGTGGATTGTTTTGTTGTTATCCTTTGTTGGTTGGGGAATCTGTATCTGGATCCACTTTGTGTTCTTGAAAACTTTTGATTGACCTTGGATGACTGTGATGAGTCACTAAACTAAGTACTGAATTAGGTTGTATATTGCGGGATTATTGAAGAACGAATTGAGCTTCTGTGACAAGGAAATGAACCGAACTTCTGGGGTAAAGTTAGTTAGCATTAGAAATAAATATGTTGGCAACCTATTGTGAAGAAGAAATTGTTGAATTAGTGCCTAAATGTTTCCGGTGCCAACAAGGCAAAGTTGAATAACAGATATTGGCAGAACTACTGCAATCTCTACCTCTATTTCAGAATGGAAATAGAAATATGTGACTACAAATTTCGTTGTGGGGTTGCCTTGGACGCCCAAGTATAAGTCCCATTTGGGTTATTGTGTACAGAATTACTAAGTTTGCTCATTTCCTCCCTGTGAAATTTTTGTATGATGCTTATAGACTGACAACTGTTTACGTCAATAAGATTGCTCGTTTGCATGGGATCCTAGTGTTTACTGTTTAGACAGGAATCCTAAAATGTGTCTGAATCTTAACAAGCCTTCAAGAGGCAATGGGAACTGAATTGTGATTCGGCATTGCTTTCCATCCGAAAATCGAAATGTAACTAGAAAGAACTTTTGGGAGAAATGCTCCAAATACGTG
Organism: Camellia lanceoleosa; assembly: GCA_025200525.1. Classification (NCBI taxonomy): domain Eukaryota; kingdom Viridiplantae; phylum Streptophyta; class Magnoliopsida; order Ericales; family Theaceae; genus Camellia; species Camellia lanceoleosa. The sequence continues at coordinate 205,208,695 of CM045758.1, forward strand.
CAGTAGATTTTCGGGAAATTTGGGAGATCTATCCATTGTTGGCAGAATTTGCTTACAACCATAGCCTACACTCTAGTTTTGGTGTGACACCAAAACTAGAGTGTAGGCTATGAATGGGCCGAAGGCCGTTTCGATCGACATGAATGAATGGGCCGAAGGCCGTTTTGACACAGATGAATGGGCCAAAGGCCGTTTTGACACAAATGAATGGGCCAAAGGCCGTTTTGACATGAATGAATGGGCCAGAGGCCGTTCTGTCATGAATGAAAGTCTGAATGGGCCAAAGGCCAGTTTGTCACTTGAGTGGGCCAAAGGCCAGTTTGACACGAATGATAGTTTGACATAAATAATAGTTTGACACGAATGATAGTTTGATATAAGTAATAGTTTGACACGAATAACAGTTCGATCTGAATAATAGAATGAATGGGCCAGAGGCCGTTTTGACATGAACGAAAGTCTGAATGGGCCAAGGGCCAGTTTGTTATGGAAAGATAAATGGGCCAAGGACCAGTATGTTTGGAACCACAGTCACTTGACTTAAATTGTATATATATGTTAAATAGAAATATGAATTGGGCCCAATGCCGTTTGGAATATGTTGTTCTACATACTGTTGTATCTTCTTATTTGGTATTATTCACCGGGCTTTCGCTTATGCTCATTCATGTGTTTGTAGGTGAGCTAAGGGAGGTCCAGACCCAGCCCCAGTAAAGCCATTGTGGAACAACCAAGTTTTTGAGAGTCAACCCCTACGTCTCACACACGAGACTCGTCTTCGCCCTTTTGTTTGGTATTTATACTTTGTCATGTTGGTGAGAACTCTGTATCTGTTGTGTACAGTTTTAACGTGGTGACTTAGACTAATGATCCTGTCTGTACAGAACCTTTTGTTACTGTATTTTCTGATGTGAGTTGTTAACATATTTGTGTCTGGAATGTTATGACGTGCATGTAAGCACATCTCTATGGACAAAGTTTTAAATTGCTTCCGTTTGGCCCCCATTGACTCTGTTAAAATACATTTGGTTTGGTTTGAGGCCGTAAGTAATCTCGTGATTACTGGCCGGTTACGTCCTTAACCCATGGGGGCGGGTTCGGGTCGTGACACTAGGGGTGTAAAAATGATTTGCGGTTTGTGAGTGACCAAATCATGTTCGTGCGAACTCAAACCAAGGACTGGACTGGCTTAGGCCGTCAAATTGAAACCCGACCTGTCTAGCCTAATAAATTGACCCGCTCAAGGCCCACTTAAAACTCGGCCGAGACCCGGCCTGACTATGGTCCAGTGTCATTTTTAGTGGAAAAAATAAAATTTTAGTAGAAAAAATATGAACAAAAATGTTTAGGCCCGCCAGCCCACCCAAGCCCTGAATACCCCCTGGACCTAATTTTTTGGCCTGTGAGTCGGGCCGGGCCCAATTTACAACCCTATTGAAACCCAAGTTTTATAGAATTCGAACCCGCGACTATTCCACTAAATTTGAGTTTGACAAGTCCACAAAGGACTCTTTTGAAAACTTGATTATTTTAATTGGTTTTTTAATATTTTAATTATTTTAGTTTGGTTAAAAAATTTATATTTAGGATGATAATTGACTTTTTTTATAATTGTGTCGATGGTTATGAGAGAAAAAGTGAAACAATTATGGTTTAAATGTGACATTTTATCTTATTAATTATTTTAACTTACTTTATCTTTGTTGACTATTTTAACCAAAACCCAACTTTCCAAACACAGTCACCTAGCCCTGTTATAACTTTTTAACCTTATGTCAACTTCTTCTTTTCCCTTTTTAATCGAGACCTCTTTCTTTTCCTTTTTAACCTATTTATAGTCTTCGTAGCATCTCTCAATAACTGTTGAAGTTTCTTTAGATTGCGTTTGGTTAGAGAATTTGATATGAGAAATGGAAAGAAAAAGAAAAATAGAAAGAAAATGAGAAAGAATTCATAAAATTCAAATTCCCAACTATGTTTGGTTGAGTTAAGAGATAAAATAATAAAAGAGCATAAGTGAACCAAAAGACAAAAAATGAGACTACATTTCCCTCTCACCTTCTTTTCTCATGTGTTTTTCATTATAATCAAACAAAAAGTAAGATTACATTTTCTTTTTCTTTTCTATTTCCCTCATCAAATTCTCCAACCAAACACAAGCTTTCATTCTCAATAATAACCACTGCCTTTGCAGCTTGGTTTCCCTCCTCTCGAATTTGAATTCTAAAGGAACCATAGAACGAACAACCTTTGAAAAGCATCCCATGACTTTTATTGATGGCCCAGGCCCGCCACAAACAGAGCAATTTTTGTTTAGGAAATATATATATATATTGTATAAAAAAATCAGAACTTGTTATGCCGTCACACGAAACAAACTCGCATAAAAACATAGTACAATTTCAAGGCTCAACTTAGAGAAATTTTTCAACAATTTACGATTTCAAACCGCCATTTTTTTTGCTGAAAGTTTCAAAATTCCATTATAAATATATAAATAATAAATAAAAATCCCTCAGACTCTCTCCATCCCTCTCCATTTAAAAAGTAACAGAGAATAAAGTTCTTTCGAGAAACGAATCGAAGCTCTATTCACCCAAAAACTTTAGATTCAATACGAACAAAAACACAAAATGAGCAAAGAGAGATTGAAAACGAAAACAAAAACGATTCAAAATCAAAGAGGGGGGGCAAAAAAAACGAAACTTACCAGAAAATTGGAAGCTTTGGAGCGAAGCTTTCACAGCAGCACAGTTTCAAACTCGAGCAAAAAAGCGACAACACAAAAAAGCATGGGAAAATGATTTGGAGCCCTAAAAAAGCCCCCCTAATCTCTAAAACGACGTCGTTTTGAGAATTTTTTTTTTTTTTTTTTTGCCTTGGTCTCAAAATTCGAGGGATTAGGGCTCCCCAAATTAGGGGATGTAGCATGGTCCAAAAGCACGAGATAGGGAAAAACTAAAGCGGCGTGGAGTTGGGGTTTATAAGGGGTGTTTGGTGGAGCTTTTTTAGTCAACTTATAGCTTCTGGCTTTTAAAAAGTTATTTTAGACTGTTTGATTAAACTTATTTTAAACTGCTTCTAATTCTAACAACTTATTTTAAGTCAAAAAAGCTGATTCTGAAAAACTGCTCACCCCTTGCTTCTGATTATCAACTTCTGCTGTGGACATTTTAATTTACGGTTATACTCTTAGATTTTTTTTTATTTTTTATTTTTTAAAAAATAGAAAAAGACCCAAATGGACTATAAAATATTATTATTATTTTTTATGAGAAATGTAGACAAATAGTGAATAATAAAAAATAAAAGTTAATTGAAAAAGTTACTTTACACCTTATTTAACAAACACTACTCAGCAACTTAAATCTATAATCCTACAGTTATACTAAACAGATTAACAGCTTCTGATTAAAGTCATAATGTATAATCTATTAAACTATAATCTATAATCTGTTTTAACAATTACACCAAACAGGACCATAGTAGGGCTGAGGAGCCCAGGGTTGAGCTTAACTCGTGTTTGGTTTGTGTTTGACTCTCGTTAAGGGGCTAAGTTAAAGGCCGTTTTGGTTCAGTTGAATAATAATTAAATGGATTAGGTTTAGGAAAATTAAGGCTCTGTTTGGGAGAGCTTTTAAAGTTTAATTCTATTCATTAGTTTGAGTGTGTTGTTTGGTTACAGCTTTAGAAAGTTAATTTCACACTCACTTTTTAATATTATATGTCACATCATTTAATTCAAATTCTTTTTAAAATTCAAAACTAAATAAAATTTTCACATTCAAATCATAATTTCAAAACTCACAAACTCAAAATATAACTCTATTTTCAAATTATAATTTTAAAGCTCTACCAAACGCAACGTTTTTAGTGATCTTGCGTTCCCTATTTCTCAGAAACCGACAATCTTGGAAGTGAAAATTTTATTATGCATTAATTTTGACTTGTAATTTACAATGTTTTAGCATGTTTGGAAAGTGATTTTTAATTAAGTATAATGTCATACATATTTTTTGGAAAAATTTTACCATTACTATAAGATTTTGTGGCTGTAGGGGGCATTATGACTCATATTTGATAATTTGATTTATTTATTTTGTAATAATTTTTATATAAATTATTTATAAAAAAAATTAAATCGATTCGATAATTGTAACTTATTTAATTATTTATACTTGCTACAAAAAAATTAATAATATATTTTTAAAAATACATTTACCATCTATTTTTAATAAATAAATGTGATAAATTAAACAATTTTCAAATTGACTTTTAATTTTTTGTTTGAATAATGCATATGAATAATTGTATAAACTAAACTGTTTCTATAACCTATATATAAAAGAACGAAAGCAAGCAGGTTGAATCTAACGCATCAAATTCTTCTTTTTGCCCTTCATCCTGATAGATAATGGCAATCTCACCTCTTGCCCATATCTCTATCTCTATTGAAATAGGCAGTTGATCGGGTCCCAGCAAATGCACCACAAGCCATAACCCTGGAGTAGCCAACCACAAGGTCACTGCGCCCCACACTGGTTAGCTATATGACGTGACGTTGCAACTCTGTTTATGAAGAGGTAGATGTCTTTGTTCGGTGTCCTTAGCAAATAGAATAACAGGAGAGCTACCTTCTACTATGGCTATGGCTGTGTCGATTTGAACTAAATCACCGTCTTCACTGTCCTGCAGAGACGAAGATAGGTAAACAATGAGATATAAATACTCTTTGTTCTGTGATAGTTTTTATCTTGCTACAATCTGGCATGTAATCTTTTTGGCTTGTTGCTTGTTTGTCTTCTATGGACATATGGATACCTGATTTGTATGTTTCTGTTTTATTGGTGTTTGTTAGTTGCAATAGACAAATTATGCACACTATCTGCTTGACAAAATGTCTAACTAGCTGCCTGATTAAGATTTATCTATTAGTTTGTAATAAGATTTCTCTTCAATTATATACACATATAGCTACTTTCAAATAGTTTTTTGTTTTCTTTTATTTTTTTTGATAGCCATTACAAGTTCTGTCTATCTCTAATAATGTCTGAATATCCAAGTGCTGTATTTGCATGTCCATATAAACATCAGTCATTAGTGGATTAAAGAAACAAAACATCACACCTAATTTTTATTTCTCATTGAATGATTTATCGTTAAATTTTACACGACATGTGAGTCTATGCATTATATGTCAAAATTTTCATGATATAGTATACAAAAAAGAGTAAAAGATAGTTGGTATTATGAATTAATTCACTTGGTATTCCTAATCTCTTATGAATAAACTAATAGAACTATTCAATGTGCAAACTTCACGAGGCATATATGTGAAAATGTCTCACATATTGTCATAGAATTTAACACATTTTATCCAAATATTAAGTTCGGTGACATTTCAAGTGAATTAATGAAATTAAATTACACTACGGAAAACGTGAAAATATTATATCAGTTCTCTGTCACAGATTTTTGTATCTGTAACTTTTCATGTTGTAGTGATGCATATAGCGATAAAAGAAAACAAAAATTAATTAATATTAATTCACACATGACATGTACTTACATTTGATAGTAAACATGAATAACCATTTATTTAGAGTAATGAAATCCACACTCCCAAGAAAAGTTAAATTTTCTCAAACTTGTTTCTGAAAGTTTATCGATGTTTTACTGACAAGAGGAATAAATGTTTGTCTTTACTTTCATGGTTTCTTATCAAATAAAATGATTATCCTACTGTTGAGTGTTTTTGATTGCTTTACTCACAAATTTCGAGTAATTTGCAAAATGCTTATTTTGATTGGCAATGCAGGATTTCATGGTTTGCCGTCTTTGGTGAGCCCATTGATCGTCAATTGTGAGTTGAAGGTAGATAAATTTGTTATCAGGAAAAAAAAAAAAAAAAAAAAAAAAAAAAAGGATTAGCATTAGTATTTAACCAGCTATCAAGCATTGTGAGCTTCACTTTATAGTACTGATGGGGGAAGACAAAAGTGATACCCACTGAATTTATTTGGAGTGCATAGAAGAACACACTAAATGGGCTAGTAAAGGAGGGTGGTTTTTGTGTATGGTGAGGTCCTAATTCTTGACTGGAGGGGACACCAAAGGTCTTTGCCCTTCTATCCCTTGGATAGATAGAGAGGGAGGGTAGAGCTTTTGGTTTTTTCATGTTGTCAAAAAGTTGAATGATGAAAATAGATGGCGAGTTCCTAATCGAATTGATCGGGTCATTAAGGATTTTCTTTCTCATGATTTGTAACCTACAATATTCTCAGGTTATGAGGAGTGTACATTTTCAGTTTTGGATATTATTACTCACCAGCTTTTCTTCTCAAAATGCCATGTTCCTGCAATTATTTTCAATTTTTTATAATTAGTGTGATAAATTTATAATATTATTTGCTGAACCATTAATTATTTAGGATTAAACATTGGAGCATTGAAATGTGTTTATTCGCTTTTGTAACTGAAATCTTGCTTTTTTTAATAGCCTTCTTGTCCAATAGGTAGATATAGTAATGGAAATTCAATTTTGCATGCAGATGCTTGATTATTTATCTTTAGTAACTGATGCATGTACTGATGCAGTGGAAAAGATGAAGGAAATTGCAAAACTTAAAGCAAAAGAAGAGAAAAGGATATTAGAATCTGAGGTTAGTTGCAAGAATGCATTATGGGAATTGATTCATAGATTCATAGTAGTAGCAACTGTTAATATGTTTTAAAAGTCCCATGATTTATATTCCAGTTTCTAATAGATATATATATATATATATGTACATATGAATGTTACTTAAAGCTTGACATGATCTGAAGTACCTTGTGAAACATCTCGAGTACATTATTGTGAAACATCTCATTGCAATTGCCAAAGTCACAACTACACAGATATTTTTCAAAGCATCTGGTGCTATGTAGGACTATATCTATTTTTTTTTTTTTTGGTTCCCCTCCAATTTTTACTATGAGAGAGAGAGAGTGATTGATACAGGCATTCTTTTATTATTTCAGTTTACTACTGTATCACAAATGGCATTCTCTTCTTGGTTGTTACAATTTCCTATTATATTACAATGTGACTTGCCACCGTTCAATCCATGATCTTTTCAAATTTGCTTGATACAGGCTGTAAGCAATATGCGCATGCCATCTACTTCGTTTTCTTTGGCTGCTACCTTCAAAAGAAATCTTATAAAACCAAAGGAGCCAACTGAATCTTCAAATGTTGGTTGTGTATTTGGAACAGAGTTGGTGCTTCAAGCAGCTGGACATTTCTTGAGCTATGTTTGGAGCTTAAGCAGAGAGTCAAGTTCTCTGGTGCACTGTCTGTTGCTAAAGTAAGCAGAACAGTTCTGGTCGCACGTATTGTAGCTATGTTTGGAGCTTTCATCAGGTAATTAATTTGCACAAAAATATGGGCATCATGAATTAATAAAATTAGCACTATATGGGCATCCTGATATTTAACTACTATATGGTTAAACAATAGGAAATAAACAAGGAGAGTTGTTGAATTGTACAAGACTATGGGCCCCCCCCCCCCCCCCCCCCCCCCCCAAAAAAAAAAGAGAGAGTGTGAAGAAGAAGCATAAGAAGAAGAATCCTGTGCCACACATTCGAAGTACTAGATCCACCCTTGTAACCAATTAAAAATGGAAGTATTGTTAACAGGTGGGTAAATAAAATGTAACTTATAAATTAGTGTAAGAATCTCTTTAAGGATAGTAATTGTCATTTTAAGTAATTCGTATTGGTACCTTTAGACCTGTATCCTTTTCCTGGTAGTGATGAAAATTTGATCCAAGGATACAAGAAGAAATTTTCGTACTAATCTGAAATCAAACAATGTCAAATGAATTGACATTTCCAAAAATATGATCAACCCAGTTCAAGAAGCAAAAATCCTAGAGCTGAAGCCCGATGAAATGAAATAATCAAAGTTGTTTGCATAAGAAATTTGTTTGCATGTGATGTGTTCCTTTTTGGTGATAATGAAATATCTTGGACAAACATAAGTTTAAAAAAGAAAAACAAAAACAAAAAACAGAGAAAAAAAAAAAAAACAGTACTTTTAGTGCTCTAATTTCTTTTATATTCTTCATCTTAATCACTTAAATTTCTCAGCTAAAAAGTTACCAAATGCAATTGGAAAGATAGTGAATTGATTGTTATTTATATGTAATTAAACACAAACCCAGTTGAAAAGAAAAAGAAATTAATTAAAAAATGAAAGGCCCAGATGCAATCTTTGATTTCATCTGTCATTTCATCTATTTCCTTCCCATTTTCATGCTTCTCTTTCTTAATCTATTTCCTTCCCATTTTCATGCTTCTCTTTCTTAATGGACTCCACCAACTATGTCTTGCTTTCTCGGCCCTCTACTATCGTATATAGTTATATGTATGTATTGGCTAATATTGTGGATTATCTAGCAATGAATCTATATGAGTAGCTTTTTTTTTTAAATTACCTCGATAGATAGTTTGGTCATTACTGATCTATCTCTCTACAAAGAGATGAGGTCATTCAAAAATGTAATTAAAAATCTCAAAAACTAAATTTGTTGGTATGTAACTATTCATTAAATTTAATTTGCACAAATATCTTATCTAGTTGTATATGATTATATAAGTTGAAGAAATTATTAACTGTTTCTTTTGTTTTGTTTGTAGTGCTATATAATTTCATTTTGAATATTTAACCTTTTGTAGTAATAAATGATGACAGGGTATATAGTGTTTGATCCTGAGACAATTTTTACACATGGATCATCCTTGTTGAATGCAAGTGTTAGAAGACTTTCGGAGTATATCTTGTCTGTGGTGAAGACCAGTTGGAACTTGGAAGACTCCAATTCTTAAGCAACATAGGTAATCCGTGACCCAAATTTTGGTTCCATGGGGTCTTCTCTTTGGAATTAAAAGAGGAAAAAGAAAAAATGGAAAAATTCTACTTTCTTGAATATGTGAAATAAGATATTCTTGTCACCTTAATGTTTACAAATTTTATTCTAAGTCTTTGTTAGTTGACAGACTACTGATTTTATTGTTGCAACCAAACACACGACCTCCACGCGCGTAGCTCGTGGGGGTCCAACTAGTAGATTATAAAAACAAGAACTAAGGTTTATCCACTTATGTTGTGGTATAATACTAACCCAAGACTAAAAGAATTACAGTTTCCATAAGGAATCAACTTTCTTTCACTCCACTAATTGGATTAGAGGATTGAATTAAACAGTGGTGGGTTTATTTTGTTTTAAAAAAAATTTATAAGGCAGGTATTATTTTGAAAATATACTATTTATTTTTTTGAAATCAAAGTGATTCAATCTCGTGATTATGAATACCTAATCAACATAATTTTTTACACAAATAATTTACTTATTAGATGTTAAAAACTGATTAATTTCTATCAAAATGTGTCCACAACTCTGAATTGGATCCTCCAGTCTAATATCTAGAGAGGGAGGGCCCATTCGTATGATAGACCCCACATATATTAGCAATTCAATCCCACTCTTTAAATCCCTAAGCAAACATGGTAAGTATTAAAAAACATGAATTTTTTTCCGATTAAAATCTAAACGGTAGTGTTACATACATCAATCCGTGTATTAACTAGTATACAAACACTAGTTATGACATTATTATTGACCTCACTCATTATATAAATTATAAATACCAAAAATCTTTTAAATTATGTCATATCATCAATTGGTACACTAATTAGTGCACTAATTGGTACATATAGCATTATTCAAATCTAAAAATTGGTTTTTTGTATTCAATAAATTTTTTGTTTTTGGAAAAATATGTGGGTCAATTTAGAGGACATTGGCCCTGTTTGGTAGAGTTGTAGAAAAGTGATTATAGATTATAGTTTATAACTTAACAGATTATAACTTATAACTGTAAACATAAGTTGTTAACCTATTTGGTGCAGCTGTGGGATTATAGATTTAAGCAGCAGAGTAGTGTTTGGTTAATAAGTAGCAAAATAACTTTTTGCTATGTAATTGTCTTTTTTGCCCTTATATGATATAAAAATGATTATTTTGTCATTTTTTCAGTTTTAATTTTAAAAAAAAAATTATTTCATTAGTATTACAAAAATTGTTATTTCCATTTTTTCATTATAAATTAATTAGTATCAATTAGTGGCTTATTTTCATTTTTTCATTATAATTATTATTTTAATTTTTTCATTATAAATCAATTAGTATAAAATTATTTCATTATAAATTAATTAGTGTCAATTAATGGCTTATTTTCATTTTTTCATTATAAATCAATTATATAAAATTATTTCATTTTTTCATTATAAATTAATTTGTGTCAATTAATGGCTTAATTAGCATCAATTAATACTAAAATTATTAACTAGTATCGATTAATATAAAATTTATTTCATTCATGGCTAAAATGCTTAATTATTATTATTATTATTATTATTGATTAAAAACACACTAAAAACCCTAGCTCCAGCAGGCACAGCGATGGTGGGTTAAAGGGAACTGGGTTTGTTGTTGGTCGTGGTGGTGGTGATGGAGTTTTGAGGCTTGAGATTGGAAAGGAGATCATTGTTTGCAGCAAAAGAATCAGAGGACGATTGTGAAGAATAGAGGGAAGAAGTTGCAGAGAGCTTAACACCAGTGAGAAGAAACCTATCGTGATTACGAGTGTGCTCGTTGGCTTTGTGTATCGGAATATCACAATCTTTGCATAGAATCGCTCTGTCTTGTTAACAGAACAAGAAAGCCCTCTTCTCCTACAAGCACAAATAAGGCCTAAATCACACCAAAATACGCTAATATATATATGAATTTTATTGATAGGCTTTGTTGGGTCGTGTTGAGTTTGTACTTGGCAAATGTCACAGAGAGGGAATTGTTTGGGAGAAGGGTGGAGGAGACAGAAACGCTGGCATTTTCTTGCGAGCTTGTTGGCATGGTGAACGGGGTGGTTGCAGGTGACACAGAGGGCAGCCTCGTTGGCCGAGCAAAACACTGATGCTTCGTCTTGGTTACAGACGTCGCACTGGATCTTCATTTGGGTTGCTTTTCAAGATTGAATCGAAACGATTTTACCAAGTCAATTACTAAGGATGATAATTGAAGATAAGAGTTGTTAAGAGTTTTGACACATAGAGAGAGAGAGAGAGAGAGAGAGAGAGAACAGCTTAAAATCTTAGCCAGAAATCATCGCCGAAAATCGCCATCTAAATCGCTCTCTCTCTCTCTCTCTCTCTCTCTCTCTCTCCGAACATGAACAGTGTTTGAAGGGGCATTTATATATCAGTATTTTGGTAATTTTTGAATTTTTGAAGGGGCGTTTAAGTCATTTTACCCCTTCCGCAACCAACTACGCGTATAAGCTAAACAAAAAAGCACCTCTGAGGCAGCTTACAACTTTTAGCTCAAAATCAATTAATTTAAGCTACAATCTATCTCTCATAAGCTCAACCAAACACTCTAAAATGGCTTATTTTAAGCCAAAAGCTTATTTAAGCTGAAATTAAGTGCTACCAAACAAGCACATTAATGGGCTTAATTTACACGGTTAATTTGACCACTCCCTCTGTTTAACCGTGTTCAAAACGACTTTAGTAACGTCATTTAGTGTGGAATTACTTAAAAATAATAATAATTATTATTATTATGGAAGATAGGGGTGTAAATGTGGCTCAGCCCGGCCCAGTCCATGTCGGGCCTCGCGGGCTCCGGTCAAAATTCGGGTCGGGTTGGGCCAGGCTGGGCCATAGGTCAAAAAATTAGGCCTAGGCCTAGGCCCAGGAGTATTTGGGCGTTGGGCGGACCGGTGGGCTTCGGCTTGGGCGGGCCTGACCATTTTTTTGTTTTTTTAATTTTTTCTACTAAAATTTTATTATTTTTCACTAAAAAGGACATTGGACCTCAGGTGGGCTAGGCCTTAAATGGGCCTTAAGCGGACCGATAGGCTGGGCCACTAGTCAGGCCAGGCTTCAAAATGATGGCCCAGGCCTAGGCCTAGGGCTGGGCTGGGCTCAGGCCTGGGCCTAAACAAGTTGGACCCATCTTGTAACGCCCCCAAAATATAATACAAATAACATATTCCATAAGATCTGTGAACATATTAAAATGATATACTTCATTCATCAGAGTTTCTATTACAAAAAATATTACATGCATTACACATTCATAAGCATTCATTCTGAGTATACAGCAAGTAACACAAGTTAATGATAACAAAATAAATGCCCTACGGGCTTACATCTTTCCAAGATATCACTTGGTTACAACAAAAGAAAGAGTCTTAAGCTCTCTACACATGTACAGCCCTCGGGTTGAATTAACATTTAAGTATAAATATAACAAAATAGAGCCTTCAGCCCCTAGTCCTCCCAAGCTATGTCCTTGGGGGTGGCATGTCACTAGTATCTGAAAATGGTTTCCCAAGTAGGGTGAGTCAAAGTCCAGTAGAGATAAACTAGCACAATATATAAGATGTAATTAAGATATAAATGTCGATTATATACATTTATTTTCAATATTTGTAACAACATACATTCTCCACATAGGTAAACAATATTGATATCCGTATCTCAATTCTTTTCCTTCTATCCCTTTCAATTTGATTCATTTCCATTAAATTCCCAGACCAAGACTATAGCTCCCCGAATGGCCCAACTGAGATTTATAACTCAGGGGCTTCTAATCATCACAACAATCACATAGACACTTCAATCTTGCCATTTTACGGAAATTTCATCCACGGGATCGGCACCCATGTATACAAATGATTTCGGAACTTTCACCCTGGACACTCCTGCCAACTTAATTTCAATGGAGTCCATCCTTTATCTCTTCCCAAAATATGGAGTACATCTCATTTCTTCTCCCAAACAATATACATATACAATGTATTTAAGACACCGTCATATTTAATGACATAATTAGATGATTAATTTCAATTCACCTATTCCTCATGCAGTTTCTACAACAATCAAGCTATCCTCCATCGATAGCTCAAGACAAATATTTCTAAATAGATATACAATCTTTACAACAGATAATTTATCAAATTTCCATAGGTGAGTGGTTTAACAATTCCAACCACACCATTCATTTATACATCTACTCAATTTCATATTTTCCGTACCAATTTCATTATTTATACAAAATATCTATTCAACACAAATTAGGGTAAACCCTCATTTTTTCCAAATATCAATCCCAAGGCCAAATTTCACCATTTTAACTCAAGTACCCTTATATTCAATGTAGAAAACCCCTCTTTCACATTTTAAACCCAAACCCTAGCTTTACCCAAATCCTTCCAAAATTCACTATTTATACAAAATAACAAATATCTAGGTTAAAAACCATATTAAAGTATAGAATATCCCTACCTCAAAGAGAGAAGATGAGCCAAACAAGAATGAAACTTCAAAAGTGACGAAACCAACTTCTATTCGGATCAAAGTAAAGAGCTTGAGGAGTTCTACCTTTTTAATGAAGGCACAAGGGTTGAGAAGCCACTAGAACTAGGTGAAAATCTAGAGAGAGAGTATTTTAGAGAGAGAGTGTATGACGCCCCCAAAAGTATAACATCATAGATATGATCCACAATGGCATAAATAATAGTTACATAAATCAGAGTGTAAATAATCCTTCCATTACATGAAATAATAATACAATAGGGTTTAACATAAGCGAATGCTCTACGGGCTTACATCTTTCCAAGACATACTTGGTTACAACAAAAGAGAGTGTCATAAACTCTATACATATAAAGCCCTTGGCTTAAATAAGCATTTAAACACGAAAATAATGAAATATAGCCTCTAGTTCTTAAGTCCTCCCATGCTACGTTCTTGGAAGAAACATGGCAACTGTACTTGAAAATGGTTTCCCAAGTAGGGTGAGCCAAAGCTCAGTAGAAATCGCCTAACACAATATATGAAGCTTAACTAAGATATAAGTGCCAAGTAAAGGTTCCACATTCATAACCAACTCACATTCTGTCCATATTCGTTTAATACTAATTCCCATATCTCAATTTCATTTCCATCTATTCAATTCATATTAATCCAGTAAATTCCGAGCCAATTCATGAGACAAGCACATTGTTATCTAAACAATCTAAAATGTGGCTACAACTCAGTGATTCACAATTCAATACAACTATTATTCAAACACTTCAATGTTGCCATTTTACGGAATTTTCATCCGAGGGAACTGGCACCCATATATGTACAAGATTTCCGGACTTTCACCCTATACACTCTGGCCAATTTAATTATAAATGGAGTCCATTCTCTATCTCCTCCCAAACAATGATACATATGCAATGTATTAAATGCATCGTCATGTACAATGACTATCTATAACACATATTCAACATCTCAATCATACCATCATATTCAATGAGGTAAACTTAAATGACAGGTTTCAATTCACCTAATCCACATGCAGTTTCTACAATTATCATGGCTACCCTCCACCGATAGCCCAAAACAAATATTTCTAAACAGATATACAATCTTTTAAATAGGTAATTTACCAAATTTCCATAGGTGAGTGATTTAACAAATCTAACTACACCATTCATTCACACAACTTCCCAATTTCGTATTTCTCACACCAATTCTATTATTTATACCAAATAATCATTTGGCTTATATTAGGACAAATCTCCTCCTTATTCCAAATACTAAACCCAAGGTCAAATTCATCAATTTTAACACAAAACCACCTTATATCCCAACCCCATGGTCAAATATACAACAACACATAAAAACCCCTCTTTCATAAATTTGAACCAAACCCTAGGTTTTCTCCAAACATCCCAAATCTCATCATATTCTCACGACAACAAATAACTAGGTTAAAATTCATAACAAAGTGTAGAATATCCCTACTTCAAGTGGAGAAGTTCAAAGGAGAAGAAGAGAGAAACTCAAGATGCTCCAAATCCACACTTTTTCGGATTAAAGAGAAACCATCGCTATGCTCTAGCTTTTTACAAAGGGATTAGGGTAGAGAGACCCAAGATTAATGAGTATTTGTAGAGAGAGAGAGAGAGAGAGTTTAGAGAGAGAAGCAGTCGGATTTAGGGTTTGGGGTGAAAAGGAACTCAAAAAGTGATTTGAAATCACGCTGCTGCGAACTGATATATATGGGCCTCGCTCGAGCGAATGAGTGGTCGCTCGAGCGACTAGATACAAGCGAACCTCGCTCGAGCGCAAGAAGCGTCACTCGAGCGAACAATGTAAAGCTTCAGGTCTGCAACGCAGAAGCACGCTCGAGCGTAAGAATTCTTGCTCGAGCGAAGGAACACATAACGTAGGGTTCGCTTGAGCAAAGAATACCAACCTTCAAGTTTTATAGAGACGCAGACGCACGCTTGAGCGTAAGAGTGCTTGCTCGAGCAAATAGACACACCACACAAAGCTCGCTCGAGCGCAAGAACCCTTGCTCGAGCGAAGAAGCAAATACCCAAGGCTCGCTCGAGCGAAGAAGCCAAATCCTAGACAGCAACCTTTTGTTCTAACTTACAACCAACCTGTTCCAAACTTACCCAATACATCCCGCAACTCAAATACAAAGAATAAAAAATGGAAATAAGGTATAGACAATGACATACAACCACGGAACCCGAGTCCGAAACACAACAAAGGTCGGGGTAAAACCGAGATCGCTATAGAGAGAGTCTCACTTTAGGGTTTTAAGATGAATAGATCTGAAAAAGTGATATAAAAAGTGCTTTTCACGATTTGATATACGAGCAGTCCGCTCGAGCGAAGAGTTTGACGCTCGAGCGTCAAACACAAACTTTTGTTCCACTCGAGCGCAAGAAGAGACCCGCTCGAGCGTAAAATATATACCTCCAGTATTTTGCAAACGACAGACCAGCCGCTCAAGCTCAAGGAAGGACGCTTGAGCGCTTACTCGCTCGAGCGTAGGAAATGCCGCTCGAGTGTGAAAGACACTTCTCCAGCACTTTTGCAGGCATGCAAAGTACTGAGGATTTGCAACTCCCGTAATTTACCCTTCTTTTATTTATTGAATTTCTCCCTTTTTTATAAATAAATAAAATACGATTTGAATCCAATAATAAAAGAAGGGTAAATTACGCTTTGCATCCTTACACTTTGTACCAAATCTCACTTTGACTCTTACACATGAAATCATGATAGTCAGCCCCCTACACTTTTGGTCAAATCTCACTTTGATCCTTATACAAGTGTCAATGTACCCCTTTTGTTACTCCATTATTTAAATCTTTAATAGAATGCAATCATACGACAATAATGTGACTACAAAATAAGGATAAGAAATAAAAATCATCCCCATTTCTAACCAATATATACTTTGTCTCAAAAATTTCATCAAATTATGACTGTATTAGGCTAAAACAAAACGCATATTGTGAATGATTAAGAAAATAAACTAGGGTTTTGCATCAATTGGAATAATGTAATTTTGTTTTTCAAAGTAACACACTTTTTGTCTATTCCTCTTCCTTACAAATAGAAAAGTGTAAGGTCCTGTTTTTTTTCAAAAGTAGAATGGTGGGGATTCATAGTGAGGGGATTGTTAGTGAGAGGATTCATAGTTATAGCGATCCAGGTTTTACCCTGACCTTTATTGTGTATCGAACTCGGATTCCGTGGTTGTATGGTGTTGTCTTTGTCTTGTTTCCTCCCTTTAATCCTTTAAATTTGAGTTTTGGGACTTGTTGGGCAAGTTTAGAACAGGTTGGTTGTCAATTGGTACAAGTGGTTGCTGCTTAGGTTTTGGCTTCTTCGCTCGAGCTAGGCTTTTTGCGCTCGAGCAAGCCTTGGGTATTTGCTTCTTCGCTCAAGCGAGGGTTCTTGCGCTAGAGCGAGGATTGGGAGTCCTCAGGTTTTTTTCTCAAGACGCAACTTTCGCTCGAGCGAGCCTTCTTGCGCTCGGGCGAGCCTTGTGTTGTTTGTCTCTTCGCTCGAGTGAGACTTCTTGCGCTCGAACGTGCGTCTGCGTCTGCGTCTGTATCTCTGTGAAACCTAAAGGTTGGTGTTTTTTGTTCGAGCGAGCCTTGTGGAGTCGTTTCTTCGCTCGAGCGAGACTTCTTACGCTAGAGCGTGCGTTTGCGTTGGTGGCAGACCTAAAGCTTTGCATTGTGTGCTCGAGCGACGCTTCTTGCGCTCGAGCGAAGCCTTTTGTTGTGTCTGGTCGCTCAAGCGACAACTCCTTTGCTTGAGCGAGCCTCGCATATATTAGTTTGCAGCAGAGATGAAATACACTATTTTGACCCTCTTCTTCACTCAAAACCCAAGATCGGCTGTCTCTCTCTCTCTAAAATACTCATTCTCTCTATAAATATTCCATGTTCTAGGGTCATTCTACTCTACTCCCTTTGTTAAAGAGTTAGAGCATTGCGTGGGCTTCCCTTTGATCCGAAAAATGTGGGATTTGGAGCGTCTTTGGGTTTCTCTCTTCTTCTCCTTTGAGTTTCTATACTTGAGATAGGGATATTCTACTCTCCTATATGCATTTTAATATAGATATTGTCATCTTGTATAAATAGTGGGATTTGAGAAGCTTTGGGTGAAATTAGGGTTTGGGTTTGAAATTGTGAAAGAGGGGTTTTATATTTTGGGCTCCATATGTGTATGTGAGGTATTGAAAATGGGGTCATTTATGTATAATGGATGAAATTTGGCCTTGGATGCAATTTGTGAGAAAGGGGGAAAATGCCTTAATTGGAATTAAATAAATTATTTGTAAAAATAGTGAAATTAATGTGGAAATATGAAATTGGTTTGGAAATTGTGAATAAATGGGGTAGTTCGATTAATAAATCACGCATCTATGAAAAAGTTGATAAATTATCTATTGATAGATTTATTTATCTATTTAGAAATATTTGTTTTGGGCTATCGGTGGAGAATAGATATAATTGTTGTAGAAAATGCATGATGATTAGGTGAATTGAAACTAATCAATGAGATTATGTCATTGAATATAAAGGTTGGATTAAATTATTGAATATGTGATTTATTTGGTCATTGTATATGACAATGTGTTTAAATACATTGTATATGTATCTTTGTTTGGGAGGAGATAGGGGATGTACTCCATTGTGTGAGAGGAGATAGGGGATGGACTCCATTGATAATTAAGTTGGTCGGAGTGTCCAGGTTGAAAGTCCCGAAATCTCATATATTTATGGGTGCCTGTTCCCTCGGACGTAGTTCCGTAAAATGGCAAGAAATAGAAGTGTTGGATTGATGAATGTATTGAATTGTAAACCATTGAGTTGTAGTCTCATTTTGGTTGTTTTGACGATAATGACTTTGGTTAATTGATTTTATTCGAAATAGAAGATTGGAAATGAATTGAGATATTGGTTATCTATATCGAATGAACTTGAAAGGAATGTGTAGTGGTTAAGAATATCTCACATTTATCTTATGCTTATGTCTTAGTTAATTCTCATATATTGTTTAGTATATCTCTACTGGGTTTTGGCTCTCCCTACTTGGGACACCATTTTCAAGTACAGGTGGTATGCTGTCTCGAAGGTCTTAGCTTGGGAGATTTAGGAGTTGAAGGTTCTGTTTTGTTATTTCTATTTTGTGTTAAATGTAAATCCAAACCGAGGGCTTTATATGTAATGGAGTTAGGACTCTTCATTTGTTATAACCAAGTGATGACTTGGATAGTTGTAAACCCGTAGGACATTTATTTTGTTGCTAACATGTAATATCTTTTGTAAAGAAAACCTTGATGAATGAAAATATAACATTTCTTTTATGTTTAAGTATCTTATGAATGATTGACTTATATTGTATTTTGAGGGCGTTACAATATTGAGGGGATTCATAGTGAATGGATTAAGTAAAATTGTGTTTGTTTTGATGATAGTCATTGGTGTAGGAATTGTTAAATTATTTTTATATAAAATAAATAAAAAATAATCAAACAAATAAAAAAAATACAAAACCATTAAACATTAATGTTAAAAAAAAAATGTCCAACATGTATAAAATAAATAAATAAATAGGAAAATTGAAAAAATAAAACAAATAAAATAATGATTTTTGCTTAACAAAAAATTAAACATTAATGTTCAAAAAAAATGCCCAACATGTAAAATATAAAAAAATAGTCTCGCAGACTATTTTTCTAATACCACCAATCCCCCTTCCAAGGCCCAACCTAATACTAAGGGATTAGTAATCCCCTCTCTATTTCTCAAAACAAATATAACATAGAGTGGGTCCCACCTCCATCTCAATCTCAAATCCCAACTCTAACTCCCTGGACAAATAAGGCCTAAGGGTAATTCTTTGATTTCTCTGTTGTCATTTTTTTTTTTAAATATATTTCAAATGCACTATTTTCTTCTCTTCGTCCAAATTTTCAACATACAAACATATGTATATTATATTATATAACTCTCACGCGCTTATCATGTAAGACAAAATATGTTATTTAAACAATGGAGTAACATAAGGGGGACATTGACACTTGTGTAGAGACTTGTTACCCAAAAAGCAACCTAAGAGGAGGGGTGAATTAGGTTTCTACAAATTAAAATTAATAATATCCTAATAAAATTAATTACTAGTACAACAAATTATTAACAAGTACAATGATGAACTTAGCAGTAAATGATCAAGCAAAATGACAATGAAGTATAACTAACATACAGGGTAAATCAAATGATTAGCACATGAATATTAGATAGATATAGCAGTAGTAGGAAAGTAAAGAGATTAGGAAAGAGGAGACAAATAGATTTATAGTGGTTCGGTTTCAACCAAGCCTACATTCACTCCTCAAGCTTCACTTGAGATTTTTCACTATCTTCTAGTTTCACAGGGTGCTAGCAACATTTTCACAGATGGAGCAATCCTCCACAGATTTTACACAGACTTTTTAAGTCAGGAACACTGAGTGTACTACACTCTTACAAAGTTGAAAAGAAAGTGTTTTTGCTTTCACAAAAAGCTACAATAATTATCTCTCAAAGATATATATAAAAATGAAGTTCTGGTTTTTCTGTAAACCTCACACAAGAAA
Organism: Camellia lanceoleosa; assembly: GCA_025200525.1. Classification (NCBI taxonomy): domain Eukaryota; kingdom Viridiplantae; phylum Streptophyta; class Magnoliopsida; order Ericales; family Theaceae; genus Camellia; species Camellia lanceoleosa. Next base: position 205,228,758 of record CM045758.1, read on the forward strand.
GATGAGTTTAATACTATAAGACTCAGTGTATAATTTCTGAGAGAGGATGTAAACAAAAATTGAAGAAAACACTTCTCGGAGAATTTCTCAGAGAATAGATGTGAGTGATTATAGATCAAAGAATATTTTCTGATTTTTTTTTTTTTTTTTTGTAACTTGTTTACATTAGAGGCTTTGGTATATATAATGAAACTTATAGCCGTGTACAGCCGTTGTACTCCATCATTACTAATTTGAATATCTTCTACTCCATCATTACAAATTTGAATATCTTCTACTTAAACTTTTTGAACCTTTTGGCCTGCTGCTGTGCTGAGTTGTTTGAACCTTTGTTTTGGGCTGTTTGAACTCATGATTTAATCAAATATTAAATACATTATAACAACATTTAGGATAAAGGTTTAGGTGAAAAATAATGAGACAAAATAAATTTTGATTCTATTTTTTTCTTTCAAATAAATCATCAAAATAAATTTTGATTCTATTTTTCTTTTTCAAATAAATTAAAATATAATTAAATAAATCATCAAAATAAATTTTGGATTCTATTTTTCTCTATCAAATAAATTAAAACATAATTAAATAAATCATCAAAATAAATAAATCTAACATAAAGTAGGATTTGACTAAAAATACAAGAGGATTGTCTGTCACGATTTTATGTCTAAGGATCAAGGTGGGATTTGACTATAAGTACAGGGGGTTGACTATCATTATTTCATGTAAGGGCCAAAGGGAGATTCGGTGCAAAATGTAGGGGTGCAAAATATAATTACCTATAAATAAATTGGTCGAGTGGCTCTTCAATTTGTATTGGTTGACTTAATCTTAACATGGTTCACGCCAGTTTGATTATCCCATAAAATTTTAGAAATTTCAAAATAACTCTTACACTTTAAAGTCAACTTAAATTTAACTTACCATATTAATTAATTATTTTTCTAAACCACAATATGGCACAGTAACTCGAGTAATATCTTCTAATATAGTCTTTTCAATAAAAAATAAAAGTAAAGAACAAATGGCATAGAGAGTAAGAGATACACACGAGAAAGGGTAAATTACAAATACACCATCTAAGATTTGTTTAAAATATAAATTATTCATTGTGTTTAGAAAATTACAAATACCTCTTTGTTACTATTGTTTATTTAACAGAATTAATTAAAAAAATAAAATTTATAATTGCTCTCATATACAATAATAAAATTACCTAAATTATTAATTGAAACATATTTCTAACATCGTTAAAAACTGTTAATTGATTTGATGATTTATTAATAAAATAGATGATTTGTTATGAAATTAGAAATCTCAGGGGGTAGAATGTAATTTTTAAAACCACATGAGGCGATTTGTATTTTAATTAAATCTCAGGAGGCATATTTTTAATTTACCACCCGAGAAAAGAAAAAAGGAAAAAAGAAAAAAAAGATAGTATTATTATGTCATCTAACAAATTTTAATATGACAAATTATAATTATAAAATATTTATAGATAGAATATAATTATGCAAAGTTATTTCCTTTTAATTTTACTAATTGGATACAGAAAAATTAGTGAAATATCCCTCTTCAACTTTAGATAATATGAGAGATTCAATATGTTTTTTCTTATTAGTTAAGATATTTCAATAATATTATTAGAGAAATTTCAACTCTTCACATAGAAAATTTTTGTAACGAGTTGAAATTTCTCTCTATAATTTTTTTTTTCTCTCTCTAAAACATGCATAATATGAGTTTTACGCTAGTATAAATAAATAAATAATTTATATACACAATTTATATAAATTCTCTTTGTTTACAAAATGATACAGTTGTATTGGGGTTTATTATCCTAAAAACAAACGTCCATTAAATAATATTTGGGCCTCATTTGGGAACGTCCACAAAATTTAATTTTTGGACTAAAAAGTCAAGAAATTTGTTTATCATCAAGTAAAAAAAAAAAGTAAATGTTACATAAACTTTGTCACTAAAAAAAAGAAAATTCAATGCAACTTCCAAACATATTAATTTTTTAACTTCTTCAAAAAATTAAAAAAAAATTAGAAGTCATTAAAAAATACAATTTTAAAAGAGTCCTTAATTATAAAAATGCCATTACCACTACCACATCGATCATTTTATTGAATATTTCTATAAGAATAATATTTTCCTTAGGCCACTACAACATCGTTGATTTAGAAATCTTCGTCATGATAACAATAACAAAAAGTATAATTTGAAATTTACAAAAAAAAAAAAAAAAACTAATACTTTATTTGAATCGGAAGATTAAGAAAAGAAAAAATTGTAATTCCTCACTTTTTTTATTTGGATGAATAATGATCACAAAAGGATATACATATGTTTTACTTTATTTGCTTGGTAATTAAAAAGGGTGATTTAAGTAATATAATTTTTTTGTAAAGAGCAATTTTAATTTCACACCAAATCTCCCAATTTTGAAGAAAAACAAAACTTGATTTGAGGGATTTGTTTTTCTTACAATTTCCCTTCTTTTCTCACCTCATTAATTATTCAAACAAGCAATAAGAAATATCATTCTCTTCATTTCTTTTATTTTCTTGTCTCACCAAATTCTTCAATCCAAACAAACGTAAGCTCAAGTCTGTGTTGTAGGCGACCCCAACAAATCATGAAGAGTTTTAATTACGGGTGGACAAACGTTGGACTGGCACTTCATAATAAGAGATTTTGTATCTATTTAAGTCCAGTCTTGCCCTAACATCGAGCCTCTACATCTATCCAAATTCGATCCAAAAAATAATTATAAATCGCAAACCCACTCATCGAACTATATGTATAAAAAAAATTAAATCATTTCATAATTAAATTAAATCACATATTATGTTTCTTAAATAAATATATTGACATTATTATAAATTGAAAGATTTTATGTATAAATTAAAGGATTTCTTAAACAAATTCAATCACACATCACCACAAATGTGAGTCTCAATAAATCAACAAAAATAAAGTCTAAATTTAAAAAAGAGATATATATTTTAATGTATTATAAATAATTAATTAATTAATTAATTTAATAACTAGTCAGACCGAGTTGGGTTGAAAGTATAAATTCCAAGCATAGTCTATTAATATTTCAGACTAAAAATATTGGCCCAACTTGACCCTATGAGCTAAAATCACCTTTCCAAACTCTTAAAAAATAGGCCCGAACCGAACGGGTCAACGGACTGATATCCATTCATAGTTTTAACTATGATAGCTCTAACTCGTGACCTTTTGAAAAGATACGCAAGTTTTATCCATTGAGATAACCAAGACCGAGCCTATTTGGTTGAGTCACAGACATTCCTGATGTGGATTAATCGAACCTAACCTAACCAAGACTCGACCCAACTGACCCAACTCGCCATATTATCTAGAAGATGAAAATTTTGCATCATTGGATGGGCTTCCTAATGATCATTAATTTGCTACAATCTTAGACTTTGGGCTTCAAATTTTAGTTAGGAACTTTGAAAGCCTTTAACTTCCTTGGTGAGATGTGAGAACAATTTTTTTGTGCAAGCTTGCCAGAAAATGAGCTTCTCGCATCTTATGCAAGTTGAAATGGGTTCAACTGGAACTGCCATGGGTCATGGCATCAATTAAGTTGGTAAATGCAGAACTGCTCCACGGACAATCGCTAAAGCTTTGTTGGGCTCTTGAATTTGTAAGATTTAGGGGGTCTGTTATGCCCTCAGCACAGGCACTGCTGTGCTGTCGGCCCATTTCGAGACTCGTTTTTGATAATTTGGACCGCTCACATTTTAGAATATATCGAGTAAAACATACTTGTAAAAAATCAAGTTAATCAGATATCGTTAACCCTTTCATCCACTCACATTTGTATCTACAAAAATAAATGACATTGTGATTTAAAGTATCCAATTAACTTGATTTTTTATAGGTATGTTCTACTTGATATACTCTAAAATGTGAACTGTTCGGATCGTCAAAACGGATCCCGAAATAAGCCCATAGGGCAGCACAGCAGGCATCCCAAATCCGAATTTGTAAAGAAATTTGTGGAGAAAAATAAAAATGGAATGATATGTGAAAGGAAAAAAAATAGTTTCAATTTGGGTAAATTACACTTTGCACCCCTACACTTTGCACTAAATCTGTGACGATCCCGCCACGTAAAATATTTTACGTTTAATTAATCAAGGTGATTTAGATATTAATTAATTAATATTCCGATTTAATTGTGGAATTGATGAATAATATTGGGGTTGATTCGTATATAATTTTATAAAAGAGTTATTTTAGAATTAGAGATTAAAAGCTTAAGTGGCTCAAAAAGGTAAAATTGACGAATTGAAATATTTTAATTTCGAGGATCGAACCATATGGGAATTTAATTAAATATTCGATTCAGTTTAGTAAAATTGAGATTTTATTAATTGGGTTCAAATTGGAGTTGATCAAGTTATGAAGATTAAGAATTGAGATTATTATGAATTAAATTCATTTATGAGGTGTTCAATTAAATATGTAATTTATTGACGGAGATTTTAAGTTTGATCAGAAATTGAAGGCTTAAATGATTTGGGAAATCAAAATTGATGATTGCAATAAGTTTAATTTAATATTTAGAGCCTTCTGAGAGTTTGATTAAAAATCTAATTCAGAATGGTAAAGATTAAATATAATTAATTGGACCTTAATTAAAGTCAATTTGACTAATCAAATTACGTGAGATTTATGATTAGTTATGATTAATTAAGATTAATTAAAATTAAAAAGTGATTAATTAAGCTAATAGATAATCAGTGACTAATTTAACTATACTCAACTAATTAACATTGTTGGTGTATATTAAAAGGTGTACTAAAAAAATGTGAGAAAATTATTAAACTTTCAAGTTTTATATGTATACATGAGGAGAGAGAGTAGGCAACCCTATTTATTATTTGTTGAGAGCATTCTTGTGCTTCATATTTGAGAGAGAGAGAGAGAGAGAGAGAGAGAGAGAGAGAGAGTTCAATTCTTTAGAACTTGCTAGAAATTTTAAAGAAAAACCAAGGAAGGAAGCTAGGAAAAGTGAAGAAGTTGTCAAGAATATATAAAATTGAAGATTAAAGGTAAGGATTTTAAGCTTGAATTTTGTAGAATCCTTGTATTACATTTGAATTAAATATGAGTTTGGGTTCAATTTCACATAATTTGGAAGAAATTAGAAAATAAAGATGAAGAAATTAAGGTAGGTTCATGGTTATGGAAATTAATTATTTTGGATTTGATGATATAGTCTTGCATAAAATTAAGCCTTATTGTTACATGCATGAGCAAATTCTACAAGTTTAATACTCTAATTAAACATGCATCATAGGATTTCAAGATTTTGAGATTTTAATTCATGTTTAAAAGGTTTATGGATTTGAATTTGGGTTTAATATGAAGAAAATTAAAAATAATCCAAATTAGAGCTATTCTAATTAAAATTATTTAGTTTTGATCTTAATTTCATATATGCAAAGTTTCAAAACTCCAATTTCATGATTTAAAGGAAAATAGAAAAGAGTTAAGAATCAATTTCATATAATTTCAAAGAAATTAGTAAAAGGATGAAAGAATTGAATTAAATTCAAATTGTAGAAATTAAATTAGAATTGAGCATTTTTGTGGGTTTGATTTTTGTTGTCTTGCATAAATTAGAATTTTAATTGCACATGCATCATGAAATTTAAGAAGATTCGAAGAATTGATTACATATTCTGAAGAGAAAAAGGAAAGGTTTTGTAAACACAAGTTTTTGGAAATTTGGAGTTTAATCTTTAATTAAAAGAGTTGGATGTAAATGGTTAGAAATTAATCATGTTTTCTTAATTGTTAAAAGAGATTATATGGTTTTAACAAAGTTGTGCAAGACCCCAAGTATTGAATTGGAATTTGGAAGCTCAACTTTTTAACTTTGAAAACCCAGAATTTTTACAGATCGCTCAAGCGACCAAATGGTGGCTCAAGTGAACATTATGAGCTCCCAGTATTTTACAGAGCTTTGTAGACCGCTTGAGCAACCAAAGGTGCGCTCGAGCGAAGACCGTGTTTTCAGTAATTGTTGACTAACTCTTCTAAGTGCCTACTTACATCCTCATGACATTCTAAATATTCTTAGGCACCAATTGGACTCACATAGTCATGGAAGAAGCTAGAAATACACAAAGAGAGTTGAATTAAAATGAAATGAATATTGAATGGTGCTTCTATTGTATTTTTGTTATGTGATTTGTATAGGTGGAAGCCCGAGGCCTTATATCGACAAGTTTAATGGATATTATTATTTTTGTTTTGCTTCCGCTTTAGGCCCCTATATTATTTAAATATTTTGTCATTTTGTCTTTGAGACTGAAGGTAATCTAGGATTACTGGCCAGTCATGACTCTAAACTTATAGGGGCGAGTTTGGGTCGTGAACAAATCTCACTTTGGTCCATACACATAAAATCATGGCAGTCAATCCCTTGCACTTCTAGTCAAATCCCACTTTGGTCCTTGCATATGAAATTATGACAATCAACCCTCTATACTTTTGGTAAAATCTCACTTTGATCCCTATACAAGTATCAATGTCCCATTTATGTTACTCAATTGTTTAAATTTTTAACAAAATCTAGTCATTGACAAGAATGTGACTACGACATGAAGATAAGAAAGGAAAATTATCAACATTTTTCACCAATATACACTTTATTCCCAAATTTACATCAAAATACTACTATATTAGGCTAAAACAAAACGTAGATTGTGAACAATTAAGAAGATGAACTAGGGTTTTGCATAAATTGGAATTACAAAACTCTAATTTTTTACGGTAACACAGTCTTTTGTCTATACATCTTTTTTTTTTTCACTTTAATTTCTTTGTCACATTTTTTTCCATTTCAAAAGCTTCACTTTCTTTCCTTTTCGTCTCAATTTTTACCATACGAACTGAAAAATCTAGATGCGTTTCGTTTAATGTGATTATCGATTTAGGCAATCCAATTAAAAATTATATGACCATGATCAATATAGAAAATAGAGAGTATGAGAAAAATAAATCCACGACACAAGATCTTTTTATATGAAAAAATCACATTGGAATCCAACTTCTTGTGATAAAAAACCATGGGCCCTTGGCCGGACGAATAATCCACTATGCAAGAAAGGTAGTAAAAGAGATATCTTACAAAGGCCAATCCAGGCACACGAGTCCAGTCACCGGCACATGACTTTGCTTAATCTACAAGTACCTCTACGATATTCACTGGATATCCGCCATGGTTGTCAAATCGCAGCGATGTCAATGATTTCGGAATACACCGAAATCTACAATGTTGGAATCCACCAAGAAGGTTTACTATTTGAAGATGTGAAGAACTTATTACAGCTTGACGATTGGCTTTGAAGTTCTTAGTTGCTAATGAATCATCAAGCAAATGAGAGCATTACAAGTAATCCTCACTATAAAGTTCACTCTCAAACACTTAACAAAATCTCTTTACAAAATGATCTCTCAAAAATAAATCACCTTCATAAAACTAATCTCTCTCAAGGTTGGAAGTATTTAGGAGAGAAAAAATAGAACACTTAGAAAATATAAATGTGAGACATACTCAACAAAACAACCAAGGGGGCCTTTAAATAGACTTGTGCAAGACAAGTTCACGGGATGATCGCAGGCGCAGTCCTATGGTTGCGAGATCGAGGTGCCTTCGCGTGTTGCAGAGCAAACTTCTAGGAGTTGGGACTTTTGGACATGAATTGGTCACGGGTGTGAAGAGGTTGGTCCCGGGTGCAATTTGCTGTGGTCGCGAGCGAGGGCTTGGGGTCGTGGGTGCAATGTCTTAATTTCCAAATTGCAGGAGCAAACTTATGGATCGTGTGAGCGACCTGGGCATGCTCCAACAACTTTTGCAGACTTCTGTTCCAGATTTTAAGACATGTTTTCTTGCATGTTTTTGACAGATCATATCCCCGATAGATAGCTTTCTTTTGGGCTAGAAAATGTCAACAACATCCCATGCTTGTCCACCAAATCTTTGTCAACAAGATTATACTTTGACAAACAAAATCAAAGATAAAACTTTAGCACATTTCAAGTCAAAGATGACAAACACCATGTAAACCTCTATCTCTTCATCTATGATTTGCCACCAAAAAACAGAGGCAACCAGCCTATCTTTTGCATCTCGATGTTGCCATTTTCAACTCCGAAAATTCAACATCATTATCTCCAAATCTTGATAGTCTTGATCCTCCAATTTTTTCTTGTTCTTTTTGTCATGACTCGAACCTGCCCCGGTAGGTTAAGGTCATTACCGGTCAGTAATCATAAGATTACCTACGGCCTGAGACAAACCAAACATACATTATAAATAGTAAAGGGGCCAAACGAAAGCAGTCTTAAAAATTTTGTCCATTGAGTTGTGCTTATATGTATGTTGAAACATTTTCCACATATGTAAAAAAATAACTCACACCATAAACCAAAACAAACATCTTGTTCATCCAAGATCATACAAACATATGGCCAGCCAAACAAAAGGTCCATATACATAGGTGATCCAATGGATCCATCAAAATAGCAAAAGGGGGTAAAACAAAATAAAAAAAAAACAAAAGTGAGATGTTCAGGCTGACTTTAGAAAAACTTGGACTCCTCTCACAAGCTTCACTAAGGCTGGGGTTGGACATCTCTTTGCTCACCTACATACATATAAATAAGAGTGAGCCAAAGCCCAGTGAATAATACCCAAAGTAAAGAGGTTACATGAATGAAATTCTCTAGTAGGTAACATCTTTGTCAAACACATCAAATGGCCTAAGGCCCATTCATATTCTCAGTAAGTATAACAAATGGCCTCAGGCCCAATTTATTCATATTAGACAGCCTCTGGCCCAACTCATTCATATCAAAAAATCTCGGGCCCAATTCATTCATATCAGACGGCCTCGGGCCCAATTCATGCTTATCAGACAGCTTCTGGTCCAATTCATGCTTATACAAAAATTTAGCATATAGAATACTCATTCATAATTTAACAAATCCATGAAACTTATACAGAAGTAGTAGTTGGAAAATAATATACTTCAAATATCTTTACTAAGATATTACTCGCAGTATTCCGTCGATGGATTTACCCTCGTGCTTGACCCTACACATTTCATAACACATTGGGTCACAAACAATTCAATTCGTTCTTAACTTATTTATTTCTCTTAGGCCTCTTTCTTATTCCTTTAGTTCATTTACAATGTTCAATGCATGCCTAAGAATGCTTAAAAATGAAAGAGAACGAAAAAATGAATATAACACAACTTTTCAAATTTCTGAAACAAGGCTCTCAGCTTGAATGCAGCTTTGGTCGCTCGAGCAGCCTGTAAAATTTTGTAAAAGTACTGGTTGCATGCATTTTACGCTCGAGCGAAGAGCCTTGCAAAACAGGGTTCACTCAAGCGCAAGGTTTGACGCTCAAGCCACTATGTAAATCTTTGTAAAACTTCTAGTTGCCTTCATTTTCCGCTTGAGCGACAACTTCTTCGCTCGAGCGAAGAGGTCGATTTCTAGGTTTTCCAGCAAGCTATTTGAGCTTCAACACACAACTCCACAAGATGGAACTGACATGATATGGCCTATATGTCAACCATACAACCTCTAACATGATGTAAATGCCAATTTCACAAGATTTGAAGCCCATACTCCGATGAACTCATCACATGATTCAATTATATTAAATTCACTTTCATAACTTCAAAACTCATGCAACAAACCTTATATCTTTTAGGATTTTTCATGCAAGTGAAGTGTAGCTTCTACTTTCATCTCAAATGGTACAATTGATGCTTAAACTCATGAGACTCAACCAAATTAGGTATGTATGCATGATTGGATGCCACAACTTTCATGTTCCAAGAATCATCTTCCAATTATAAGCGTGAATCCTTAGAATTGAGTTTTATGCCATGGTAATTCTTACATGCATGTATCAAATGACTCTCAAACCAACATGAACTACATGTTTCATGCCAAAATATGCAAATTCATGGCAATCTCTTACATGCATATGTTTATAGACTTCAAATTCATCATACTCATTTTAAATCTTGCCTTTAATCTCAAATTGTCTTTGAAGTCACTCAATTATGAATTAAAACTCATGAATTTGAGTTTAATTACTCATCTAAAAGCTCAAATCTTTCAAATTCTAGCTAGTTCTTGAGTTAATCTTCTCAATCTTCAAGCTTCTTGCTCAAATCTCCAATTTTGCCTTCACTCTCTCTCTAAAATCGTCTCTCTCTCTCTCTCTCTCTCTCTCTCTCTAGACTGTATTTTTAGCCATGTTATGAAATATGAGCTCAAAAGAATGAGCATAAGTATAAATAGGCCAATATATATGCTTGCCTAATCAACTTTGCTTAAGGCTAAATAATTATGCTTAATTAATCAACTCAATCTAATTATTTTGATTAGAATCAATTTTTAATCAAGTTTCATCATAGGCTCTAAAAATCACACTAATCACGATAACACAATCAATTTCAATTTCTGTAGTCTCTACAGTCTTCAATTTTCAAATTACAGTAGTAAGTTGAACAGATTTTCCTACGATGAACAGATATAGTTTCAAAAACATAATTAATCACATAATTATCATCGAAAATCATATTAAGCACATAATCACAATCATAATCAAGGGTAATTAACATAACATAGAACAGGGTTATCACACTTTTGCTCATGTATGCCACCCATCTTTTGACCATCTAGCCACAAAATCTCAAATTGATTTCATCAACATAGATATTTGAAAAATCAATAATCAATATGAAGTTGAATCAATCATCATAACAATAAGTTTTGTCAAGAGAGGTATTACCAACACATATCACTAAATTCCTTAGGATAAAAAAACCTAACACAAACATATATATATATATATATATCATATAACTCTCATGTGCTTATCACGTAAGATGAAATGTATTGGTGGGAAATATGAATAATTTTTCTCTCATACTCTCATTTCGTAGTCATATTTTTGTCACATGATTGAATTTTGTTAAAGATTTAAAAATGAAATAACAAAAAAGGGACATTGACACTTATGTAGGGATCAAAATAAGATTTGAGTAAAAGTATAGGGGGTTAACTGTCACGATTTTATGTGTAAGGGCCAAAATGAGATTTGGTACAAAATGTAAGGGTGCAAAGTATAATTTATCCTTTCTATTTTATTCGATTTTCTATCCTTTTTCACCCTCAAGTTGACAAAAAGAGATATAAATATGGATCAGTTGACAAACTTGGATAAGATTATGCCAAGTTCTCCATGTTTGGAACTTGAGATCTATGGATTTTATTGGATATGTCATAATATCCAGTACTTGAGTAGCACAAGTTTTCCTGTATATTTTTTTTTTTTTCAATTTTCTAATTTGGCCATTCTGTCAACAACTCATTTTATTCTTCCCTCCCTCCTCCCCCCCCAACAAAAAAAAAAAAAAAAAACAATTTTCATTTTTATTTACCAAATCTATGACACTAGATTTGTCACAGATCATCATGGAACCCTGGAGAGGTCATGAATTCATTACAACGTTAGAAATCTCGCAATCATGCCTTTATTTATCAAATTCTCTCATTCCTTCTCAAATGTCTAACTAGCAGACAGTGCCTCCCATCTTGAGATTGATTTTGCTTGAAAAAAATTCTTAAATTAATGAAATATAATAAATTTGCGAAGCTAGCTAAAACCGACTACGTATTTGGGAAATTTAAAATATCGAAAGGTTTACTTCACCTCTGATCTTCTAAACTAAGGAAAAAAAGTTTTTCCATGAAAAATTTAGCCAAAACTCTTCCATTGGACATTTGTTTGGTGAAAAGGATAGCCTAATTTATTTTGTTTCACAAACCTCCTAAGGAGAAAACACATAATTTCGTAAGGACAAAATAAAATATATATATATATATATTTGTTAGACAATATTGTCAGAGTAACATGTTAATGTGAACTAGAGTAACATGTTACTGTCAAACAGAGTAACATGTTATTGTGAAACAGAATAGCATGTTACTGTCAAATAGAGTAACATGTTATTGTTACGGTTTACATCAATTTCGACAGTAATAATTTTTTTTTTTTTTTTTAAGAATTCCATAGTCAACATAGATCTTATTTGATAGATCTTGATGAGAGAATACTAAAAATACTAATTTTATTAAAAATCGAAATCTATATCAAAAGTTATATTATTTTAAAGTTTAATATTTTGATAATAATGGTATGTGTTGGACTTTTCAAGGAAAACTTTTTGTACTTATCCTCAATGCAATAAAGTTTTATAATGAGGGGGTTTTGACCAAATCCCCCTTCTTCCATCACATACATTAAAGAACGCTTAGTGGGGAGTCTAGGAAAAGTAATATATATATATATAGCCTTATTCCATTTTTGAAGAAATTATTTTCACAACTCGAATTTGTGTCATGAGAAATGCTAACGACAAATCTTATTGTTGGGCCAAACCACCCTTTCACATGTTGATAATCTAAAAGCTTATACCTAGGGGCGAAGGCACGTGAGGCCCCCCCTCAACTTTTCCAAAACTGTACTTTGCTTCTAGCAAAAATATACTCCATTTCAATTCAACTTTTTGAATATTTTATATCACTATTTTCTCTTCATTTTTTTTAAAGAAAAATATGTTTAATTTGTCACTTTAAATGTTTAATTATACTAAAAAAATTCTTATAAATTTTATATTAGAGAAATGTTATATGTCACAAAATTTTTGTCATTGTTTTGTACCACCTCTTATATGAACTCATAATTGTTTCATTTGTTTACAAATAATTATTACATAATTAATGACAACTAATAAAATATTGTCATGTAATTCAATTATTTATAACTTTGAAAAAAACAAGTGAATATAGAAGCCAATATATTATTTATTGGAGATTCTTTTTAGAGTCTCTGGTATTAAGATTTTATAGCATGAAAGACACCCAATATTTTCATAATGTCTAAGGTCCCTTAACATTGATCCAGAGAATTTCTTTGGGTTCTGTTGGCTTTTTGGCTTTCGAAGGTTATTATTGTAATTGTGAGCGTGCCAGTAAGGATCAATCAGTCCTTACAGAGAATTAATTGCCAACCAATTATCAGACGATTGTGTTTTAGTTCTTTCAGCCTCAATAAAGAGGACTTTTACTGGTGGCTTGATTTAGGAGAATTTAAGCAATATAACAATTAAACGAAGAACAATTGAAGTATCTCATTAAAATGAAAAACTTACAATGATCCAAACTCAGTCTCGTTGAGGTTTACAGCAACAATCTACTTAAAACTACTCCTATGAACGAAGTGCAGTACAGGAATTTAAATTACAGGAAATGTAAGACTGAAAATGTAAAACTGGAAAGGAAAATAAGTATAAAAGACTGGTTGTTTGGATCTGAGTTTGGGGGCTTTTTCTGGGGCCTTCCCTGCTATTTATACTTCTCAAGGATGACCATCGAACTATGTTTCCAACCGTCGAACTGCTCTTCCATGATCGCTGATCATCTTGCCTTGTAATTAGCCCACTATGCCATCACTTGCAGTTAGACTTCCCTCCTAAATTTGAATTTAAATGTGAGTAACCATTAAAGCCACATCACGTTGCCTCTCTTTGTTAATCCACTGCTACTCAGATCTTGTAATAACCAATACTAACTACCACGTGTACGATCAGGATCGAAGATTTGACTAGCTTTCCTGTATTACCCTTATTCTGCCAAGCGTCGAATTGTAATTGGTTTGTACAAAATATGTAGCCAACATTACCCCCCGCACTAATATACCCAACACTTGGTGATATTAGTGGATCAAGCCCTTTTCTCCACGTCTTAGAACGTGCATGGACTTTGCATTCTTCTAGAAATACAACTGTCATTCATTATCTGCATTAACTCCCCTTCAATCTTTTGAACACCTCCACCACCTTAGTATTCGAACAGACTGATACCTTTTAATGGCCAAATCAATTTCCTTCTCCATTGATCGAGCACACGAAGAGTCATCTAATGATGCTATTCTTCCTCAAAAGAACCTTTATGCATTAATTAGCCACCCTTATCCACCTTTCTATATTCAGGTCATGGATGCCTTTGCAAATTATCAACCCTTGGACTACGAACACATTGTCCTTAATCCTTTGATTCAGAAGCTTACAAATATGGACATGGGAAATCCTTCTTCTGACTCACCCTTGGACTACGAACAAACTACTCTCAATCCTTTGATTTAGAAAATTGCAAATATAGACATGGGAAGTTTTTCTTCACAATCCTCTGCATGGGATAAGACTGCAGCTTCTTCTTTCTCTGGGACTTCTAAATGGACACACTAGCCAAAACCTGAGGCCTGTGATTTAAGGAAGCGAATCAACCATCACTTTGTCGAGTTTACTGACCCTTTAGAGTTCCCCTCCTATGCGCGAAGCTCGGTGGTCTATCCTTACGTGCCCATCGATTATCGACGCAGTTTGGAGGAGAATCTGCTTGTGGCATGGTATACATCCTCCATGCCTACAAAGATAGTGCACGCCGCCTGACGCCGAGAAGAGGCACAAGGATATAATCCATCATTCTTAGCCCAGAAGGAAAAGATTTGCTCTTCTAACTAGCTCGATTATATTAATGCCCTTATTCCTTCTGCCCTTGCTCCATCTCCTGAAATAGAAGCATCCACACCTTCTTCTCCGCCAAATCCTTGCTGGATAGAGAGACTGAGGCTTGCCCTCTCCGCAAATAAGGTCTTTCCACCTTACAAGCCTCTACCTTCCCCTAATCCAGCTGAGCGGAAGCAAGCTCAACTTCTGCTCGCGGCTTTCTCTCACTTGCCCTTCAATGTTCTCGAGGACGAAGTTCCTCTCAAGAACCTTCGATGGGCTTGTGATATTCTGACTCGGGGTCATGTCCTCAATCCCCTCGCCCAAGCAGAGCTTCACATGTTCTTGGACCAGCTTCCATTGCTTCTCCACTGGCATCGGACCTCTATGGTCACCACACAATCTTTAGACCAACTCTTGTCCCTTCAAGTTCATGCCCAGTACGAAGCAGAGAACTTTATCGAAGAATTTGATGATTTCAAGAATAAAGATTCTGCGTACTAGGATGACCTAGATATAGACGAATTGGAACAAGGATTGAGAGAAACAGCATTCGAAATAAAGGCTTAGGAGCTCTTTTACGAAGTGAGAGCACATCAACTCATGTAGCCAATGTTAGAAGAAATAAAAGATAGAATAAAAAAAGAACAAAAATTCATTGATCATAATTGGACTAAATTTCATGATCTTGTTATTTATTCCATTCCCTATTTCTATGAGCTCGATTTTGTACCCAAATAGGGCCATTCGATGTAATTGCTCTTGCTTTAATACAACTAAAAATTTTCTCTTTATTTGGCATTGTTTGATCTTGTGTCCATCTGTCTTTAAAAGCAAATTTAGGGCTTCGAACTGAACAATCTTATCCTTCGAATTTGGACTCAATCGTTTTAAATGAAACACTAAAAAGAACCAACAATGAATCTTTCCAATTTATGGAATATAGTTAACAATTTTTGCTGATCTTCATTTTGAATTAGTGCTTCAAATTTAACAATCTTACCCCTTAAAGCTTGTTTTAATCATAACCAGCATATGGTCATGGTTAGTAATGATTAACCAATCTTAAATTGATCATTTTTTTTCCGACGAACAGTCCATGCTGTTTTTAATCTAGAAAGAGAATCTTCCTTATATATATATATAAACCAATTTTTGGTTTTGATGTTTCGAACAACAATTCCCATCCTCAAGGGATCTCAAGCTTGGCTTCGAAGGACACTGCTTTCATTGAGAAACCTAAAACAGGTCTTTAATCCCTTCGAAGTAAACGAATACTTAAGCATTCTTACATCCGTAAGTATGAAATTTATTTCGAAGCTGACTTCTTAGTTTCGAAGCCGTTTATTATTTGACCTTTGGCGCCAAAATCTGGTTTCGAAGCCAAATACTATACTTCGAAGCTGGCTTCAACATCTGGGATGTGTTTTTCCCTCCAAAAAGTATCAATATTGAGGGAAGCTCTTCGTATTTGTACTTTTAGTACTTAACGAATCACGCAATATATCTCCCAGACACAAAGGTTTTTAAAACCCTTTTATTTCGTGCACTGAAATCACTCGCTTGCTCAAAACACAAACCCTTTTCCTGTGTTAACCCCCTCTTCCTTGCCTCTTCCTTGTCAAGCATCACAATGGATTCTTCTTCTCTGAAAGTGCTTGCTGGTGATCGTATAAGCCCAACCATGGCTTTGAAAAGATGTATTGATGAAGAGATCACCGAGTTAACAACTGATGAGTCACGCGCCATAGACGGTCGCCTCTTCGTTCCTCGTCACAGCAACAAACAAGAATACGTCTTGGGTCCCATCTTTTGAGAGGCTCCTGCTCAACTTCCAGCTTTATATCCTCGTCTGGAGGACCATTTTCTTCTCTACGAAGGAGGGCTCGACTGGGGAAATTGGAGGGTGACCCGACCTCATTGCTGTTGGCCGACATTGAGAGCTGAATAAGAAGAATGGTATGACAGAGTTGTACCTGCACGAGAAGACGACCTGCAAGAGCTCTGCATTCTTGACGCCCTTCGTCTTTCCAGGTTTACCATTCCTGAAGACCCTTTCTTGATTCCCGCTGCTCTTTGTTTTTGGAATATGGCTTTCAATTTCTTCCAATTTCGGTGTGGTATGATGGCTCCCACCGTTCTTGATATTTGCCATCTTTTAGGGCTTTCACCCCTTGGTTCTCCTTTCACTCCCGGCTATCGTGACCTTCCCGTTAAGTTCTCCCTTCCACCCTTAAACTCCTCTTACAATGATTTTGTAAAGGCCGAAAATAAAAGGGTAGATCCTGTGAGAGATAGAGAACTTTTTTCCTTTATTTTGTACTGATTGTGTAAATTTCTCTTTTGTACCTCATCTCAGAGGATTATGCCTGAGTTCGCCCCACTTGCGAAGGCACTTGTTTTGAAAAAATGTGTAGCCCTGGCTCTTTATCTCTTAGGCCATGTTTATAGAGCATGTTCCCAATTTTGTGAGAAACCTCTTGATGTCAACCAAGGGGGTCCCCTTTGGGTGCTCCAACTCTAGCTCTTTGCTTACTTCACTAATTTGCATCCCAAATGTTTAAGATTCCTTGTTCAGGACCCTAGCACTTATGGGGAAAAATATGCCAGAGTTGTTCTTTGTCATGCTTCCTTTACCTATTACTTCACCTTCTTTTACCAACTTCCTATTTCTCCACCTGCTACCTTCTTTTGCCCCCTTTGATGCCAACAAAAGGACCTGCTTGGCTTCGAACATTTTTAGCTGATAAAGAGTGCTCTACCCCATCCCACAAAAGCATGTGGGCCTCTATTTTGCTGCAGAGGGAGCTGTTCATTGGCACTTTAAACCCTCGAGCTTATAAGTGTATAGTTGAGGTGTACTGTCCTTCACAATTTGCCAGGCAATTTGGGTTAACTCAGGGGATTCCCATTTCCCTCTACAGTCTCTCGAATGTCCATCTTACAATCAGAGACCTGAGAATATCCAAATCAAAATTGGAAGAAGCAACATTCAAACTGTTGAAAGAATCGAGCGAGTTCAAATTTGTCCCCTTCCTTCCTTCTGGCCTGGCTCTGAAAAGATTTCAAAACTGGTGGACAGCCAACAAGGAAGTACGCCTATCAGTGCACCCTCACGATTTACTGATAGGGTTAGGAGTGCCTTCTAAGGTTAAATCACCAACAGCCGAGAACATGCCTTCTCTTTCCACAATTGCTCAAACTGTTCCTCCAGTCTCACCCCTTCCAGCTAGAGTCACTAGAGCTGCTTCAAAAAAGGGTAAGTATTTCTAGGTTCGTTTTCTTTTCGACTCTTTTGTTTGTTTCCTTTATACTCACACACTTTGATGCAGGGTCTCCACAAGAAGAATCTCCTAAAAGGGCTGAAAGTCTAGCTGCTCTCAAGGACAAACAACAGCAGAAAAAAAAAAAAAAAAAGAAAGCTAGTACTTACTCCTGAAGAATCTGAATCCCAAACCGAAGAGAGGGAGATTGAGAAAGAACAGGAGGTACCATTGCAGAGGAAAAAGAGAAAACAGATTACTGTCTCTTCTGTTGATATAATCAAAGACCCTACTCATAGGACAACTACCTAGGCAGCAGAAAAGGAACTTACTTATGAGGAATCTGAATCCCAGATCGAAAAGAGAGAAATTGAGAAGGAACAGGCAAGACCAATATAGAGAAAAAGGAGAAAGAAGATGACTATCTCTGCTTCTGATTTGGTCGAAGACCCTATTCATGATGCAGCTGCCAAGACAGTAGAACAGGAACATTCTAAGGCCATAGTTGTCTTTGAGAGAGCTGAGAAAAGATGGCAGCAACAATTCTTAAGAGATGAAGCTGCTGCTGCTGATGCAATTCAAAGGGAAGCTACAAGAAGGCAACATATTGCTGAGCATTATTCTCTTCGTAGTTCTCCCCTCACTGCCAACACTTCTGAAACAAGTAATTTCTTTCATGCCTCTGTTGCTTTTCCTTGTCAAATTTTTGGTATTGAAACTTGACATCACTTTACATTTCTTCTTTTGCAGCAACAACTACTAAGCCTATTCTTCCAATAAGGACTCCTTCAGTTTCAGCTGAAGTTGATCAAATGCAAAATGTGAGGACTATTCAGATAACACTCCCATTTCCTAGGCTTACATTCAATGTACCCTCCTTGAGGGCAAACATCCCTGCATCTATTTCCTTTGGATTAAATCCACATCTTCCTTACTTATCTTTTGATCTACCTGAGTTTAATTCTCTTTCAAGCCTTGCTCTTCCCCCTCCTCCTAAGGAAATTCCAACTGCTGCTCCATCTCTAATGGTAGCTGATTCCCCTACAGAGGGTGCTGGCAGCTCTCCAACCCATGATTTATTATCTTTACCTACTTCCAGCCCTTCTTCCCTTGACCTATTGGTGGCTAAGACCATAGAGACTGCTGAAGATGCTCCACCCATTTCTCCTATCCCTATGCAGTCCTCTGTGCCTTCCACCACTGCTCTTTCTGCACCCCTCATGTCCACAGATGAGGTAGATATCTTCGAAGCAAGACTAGTCAGTCTCTTCGACATGCCCTCTACCTCTCCAATAACCAATGATGAAGCTGAGCCATTAGTTTTGGCTGACTCTTTTCTAGAAATTTTTTAGAGTCCCTCTTCCAGTAGTAAGCCTTCTATACCTCTGATAGATTTGGACAACTGCCTGGAACTATTGACATCTTTTTCAAGGATTCCTTTCGAGGCCCTAGAGAGACCTATAATATGGAATGGCTTCCTTCAGTACTGCAAGATTGTTGAGCAATCTGGCATGTCTGTCTCAAGTCATCTATCTCAGAGAGCAGCTACTATTGACTTCTACATCAATATTTGATGTGCTGCCAAGGCTGCAGAGGAGAAATTAGTCAGAGATCAGGACTTTGTTTCAGCAGTACATGCTGAGATATCAGAGCTAAAGGAACAACATTCCTCTGTCTTCCAATTTCATACTCAACTACTGGAGAGGAAGGCTCAACTTGAGGAGGAGTTATCTGTAGTCAACCAGGCCTTAGCCCGAACTGATACCAAGTTGTTGATCACCAACCAAAGACTGGCCGATCGAAAGCAAGAAATGACTACAGCCATTCAGTTGTTTTCATCCTTTAAAACTAGAACATCTGTTGTAAAAGAACAACTAAGGCATTGTAATGATTTCTGGGCCAATTTATGGCGGAATGTATTTAATTCTTTATTTAAAAAAAAAAAAAAAAAACTCTTGTTTATCACTTGAGTATTCTTGTGTTCTTGTACTTAGTATTTATTCTATGCCTTGTGTTTTCCAAATGGTTGGAAAATAAGGCTTCAAATATCTGCCATTAATCTTTTTGGGATGTACATATCCATTCAAATTTCTCAAATGGTATGCTCCAAAAGGCAGGACTCTATGAATTTGATATGGTCCTTCCTAGTTAGGTGATCATTTTCCAAACTTATGGCTTTTAATTCCTATTGGGAGTATTGTTTTCCAAACCAAATCACCTTCATCAAAGCCAATGTGTTTGACTTTCTTATTATAATTTTTGGCTACTTTCTTCTTTTGAAAAAGAATGCTATTTAATGCCAGAATTCTAGCATCATCTATGCTTTCTAATTCCAAGCACATACTCTGATGGTATTGCTCAGGATTTAATTGGTCTCGACATTTTACCCTCAAGGTCTTAACATTAATTTCCACAGGTAATACTGCATCATGCCCATATACTAAGGCATAAAGAGTGACTCCTGTGCTTGACCTTGGGGAAGTTCTATAAGCCCACAATACATCCAACAACAAGTTATGCCAATCCCTAGGATTTTTCTCCACAACTTTTTGTATTCCCTTTTTCAAGGACTTATTAGATGATTCAGCTTGACCATTGGCTTGTGCATAATAGGGGGTGGAATTAACAAGGCTAATTCCAAACTCTGCCACAAAAGACTTTACCATTTTCCCATCAAACACAGTTCCATTATCAACAGTTATAGTTTGTGGGATACCAAATCTGTGGATTAAATCTTTAATGAATCCAATAACCTCAGTTTGGTCTACAACCTTGTATAGCTTAGCTTCGACCCATTTAGTGAAGTAATCAGTGGCCACTAAAATGAAACAATGATGCTTCGAAGAAGGTGGGTGTATTTTTCCCATCATATCCATGGCCCATCCTCTAAATGGCCAAGGCTTTACGACTGCATGCAAATCAGTTATGGGCACATGACTGATTGTGCCATGCTTTTGACATGCCTGGCAACCCCTTGCATATTCTATGCAGTCTCTAAGGATAGTTGGCCAATAGTAGGAATGCCTTCGAAGCAACCACCTCATCTTCACACCAGGCTAATGAGCACCACAGATGCCTTTATGAACCTCAGCCATAACTGTTAATGCTTCTTTTGGGCCTAAACATTCCAGCAATAAACCATCTCCCCCCCTTTTGTAGAGAGCATTACCGTATATGATGTATTGCATAGATTGCAATTTAATTTTTCTGTTGGCCTTCAAGGATAGACCAACCAAGTATTGCATTATTGGATGCCTCCAATCTTGTTCCTGCAAGTCATTATGACTGACTTCCAAGACCACATTCCTTTTATTCAAAGGTGGTATTAGTTTCTGATATGTTGTTTGGTTTATGTCCCTTTGAGCATTATCCCTCATCTTGAAATTCAAAGCTTTCTGAGCCACATCATTAGCTCTATTATTCAAGAATCTTGGGACATGAGTTACATTTGCTATTTGAAATTGAGAAAGCAGATGTAATGCAATAACATAATATGGCAACATGCTTATACTTTGACATTTGAAAATCCCTTTCACTTGGTTAACCACCAATTGAGAATCTCCAAATATGTCAACTGCATGAACTTGTAGTCCAATAAGAATTTCCAATCCCACTATTAAGGCTTCATATTCAGCTTGATTATTAGAACAAGTAATTTCATCCACTCTGAAACCATGTGTGGTTTCTATTCTTTGTGGTGACTTAATCACTATACCAATTCCAGTTAGGCCATTGGTTTTCGATCCATTGAACCACATTTACCTTGGCTCAACACTAGCCATGCCAAGTTCCATTATCTCTTGGCTTTTTGTGTGAGATGGATGATTTGCCAAAAAATTGGCTAAAACTTGTCCTTTCACCGCCTTTTGGGGAACATATTCTAAATGAAACTCTGATAAGGCTAATATCAATTTGCCAATTCTTCCCCTCAACATAGATCTAGATAACATATACTTAACCAAATCTGTGGTTGCAATTACCAAGACAGTTGTAGGCAAAAGATAATATCTTAATTTCATTGCAGCAAAATACAATGCAAGGCACAGCTTTTCTACAGCTGAGTATTTACATTCACAAGAATTTAAAAACCTACTAAGGTAATAAACAGCTTGCTCCTTGCCTTCCTCATTGTCTTGGGCTAAGAAAGCTCCCAATGAATCTTCTGTTGTAGCTCTGTACAACTTCAAGGGCTTATCACCCTTTGGTGGCATTAGCACTGGAGGGTTGGCCAAGTAGGCTTTGATACCTTCGAAAGCAATTTGATGCTTTGCTATTCACACAAATTCCTCTTCATCTTTTAGCCTTAATAAGGAAAAAATACTTTAGTTTTTCCTGCAGTGTTAGGAATGAATCTTTGAAGAAAATTAACCTGTCCAAGGAACTTTTGTAATTCTTTCTTACTTGATGGAGATCTGGCTTCAATGATGGCTTTGGCTTAATTCTGGTAAATCTGTATTCCTCTCTTGTGTACTACATAACCCAAGAAGTTTCCAGATGATACGCCAAAAGCACACTTAAGAGGATTGAGTTTCAACTTGAACTTTCTCATTCTTTCAAAGGCTGCTTCTAAGTGAAACAGATGCTCCTCCATAGATTGGGATTTAACTACAATGTCATCAATTTAACACTCTAAATACTCTCCAATTAGGTCATGAAAGATAGTGTTTATAGCCCTCTGATATGTAGCCCCAGCATTCTTCAGGCCAAATGGCATTTTAACCCATTTGAAGGTCCCAATATTCCCAGGACATCTGAATGCTGTCTTATGAACATCCTCCTTTGCAATGCAGATTTGGTTATACCCAGAGTGCCCATCCATCATTGATAAAATCTGATGCCCTGCTGAACTGTCTACCAATAAGTCTACTATAGGCATAGGATATTCATCTTTTGGAGTTGCTAGATTTAAGTTTTTGAAATCAATGCATACCCTCATTTTACCATTCTTCTTAGCTACAGGCACAATATTGGATAGCCATTCAACATACCTGGCTGTCCTGATAAAGCCTGCCTTAAGTAGTCTAAGAATTTCTTCCTTAACTTTCTGAATCACTTATGGACTCATTCTTCTTGGCTTTTGCTTGTATGGCTTGAAATTAAACCTCATAAGAAGCCTATGTTCCACTAATGACCTATCCAATCCTGGTAGTTCATTATAAGACCATGCAAAACAATCTTTATATTTCTTCAGAACAACCAACAACTGGTCCCTGTCCAGAACATTCAAACAAGCACTTATATAGGTGGGCTGTTGTATAGAACCTTCCCCTAAATTTACTTCTTCTAAGGGGTCTTGTGTCTGAAAACTTACTGAAGCTTCTTCTTTGATCCCTTCTGGCTTCGAAGCAATTTTCTTGTTTTGTTCTGCTCCCAGGTTCTTTAATTCGACATCTTTACCCTCCTCCTCATAGACAAAGTCTGTCCATAAGGCTTCTTCCTCCTGTATCTCCTGGACTTTTGTTTCAATGTCCAATGCACAGTATTTGTCAAGGACCAAACTCTGGCCTGTTGTTGCTTCTGCTTGCAACCAATTACCATAGCTTCTTTCTCTTGCTTTTGTACTCTCTGGACTATTGATTTTACATCCAATATTGAGAACTTAATTAGAGCCAAAGACTTGCGTCTTGGACTTCATTTCTTTTCCTACAACCAGGCATCATTGTCATCCTTAACGACAACCTCTTCATCAGCACTCTCCTGGACTAAATGTTTCAGGTGTGTCACTTCCTCATCAGCCGTCACTTCGGCTGAGCCATCAGGTTTCCTCAGTATACTGAGTGGTGTTACTCCCTCAATATATAATTTTCCCTCTGCGAAGTCTGTGCAGGCTATGAAGGGTTGATGATCTGCATCAATTTCCTCTGTCTCCCCATTGTCCAAGGCCATCATTATTTTCTAATGCAAAGAGGAAGGTACACACTTGTTAGTGTGAATCCAATCTCTACCAAGTAAAGCATTGTACTTAGCATTGCTATCGATGATGAAGAATGCTGTCATGCAGTCCCTGGTTCCCACACTCAGGTTGATAGGCAGAATTCCTTAAGCCATCTGTTTGTCTCCGGCGAAACCAGTAATGGTTGTGCTGGTTGGGATTAGCCTGGGGTTCTTTTTCCCTAGTTTCTTCAAGGAAGATTTCGGTAGTAAGTTCACCGCTGCCCCATTATCTATCAAGACTCGGTTCAATTGTATCCCATCGAAAAAGGCCTTGATGTACAAAGGCTTGACATGCTGTGTCATAGAGTTCGAGGGATATTCGAAAGGATATGAGAGGTTAATGCTCACCTCTTCTTCACTCTCATATTCAGTTTCCATTGGGGTAGCCATTCCGGAATCATCTTGCACCATACTCACTTGTGAGTCTTCACTAGAGACTGGAATTGGGTCCATCTCTTGCCCCTCTTGGTTCTCATCTCTAGCTTGGAATTCATGCAGTAGTATGTGTACCATATTCACTGATACTGAGCCAAATTGGATGGCTGGCTGTGCCTGTTTCTCCTCTTGGCCACCTTGTTTAGTTACTTCAGAAGCATCCTCCATATTGCATTCTGGCACTTCCTTACTAACAAGCTCTTTCAAATGGTCCTTTCTGACTGGTTTTACAACCAAAAATGTTTGTTCAGCCATGAAGGCTTCGAACATTTCTTCTTCAACCATTTCTTTCTTTTGGCCTAGGCCAACTTCTTTCTTCGCCTCGCTATCACTCTCCATCAACGCCTTCTCTAATCCTGCTAAACTGGATTTCTCTTTGACTTTTAGTTCAGAGTGAACTTTGGCCACTGTTCTCTGCTGCAACCCATCTTGCCTTGTAGAGTTGGTTTTAGAGTATGGTCTGACTTTGGATTCTTCTTTCCTTCTGTTTGTACCAATGAAAAACTCTCTCCACTCTCTTTCAGGTCTTGCTGGTACTGAGTGTACCTACGTTGAATTTTCCTCCTTTGTGATCTAGAAATTACGGGGACCATATCTGGTTCCTTTGTTTTGGGGTGCTTAAGCAATACCCAATTGTTTGGAGCCACCAAAGGAGGCTTGACCATCCTGGCTTGGTTTCCAATTACATCTCTTTGGGTAAACACTTCCCTAGGTTTGTTCTGCATCACAAACCAATCTAGGACCCCAGGTACCCACGAACTTACTGACCTGGCTGTTGAATTGCTTCTTTCTTCCTTCGAAGTAACCTTCGAAGCTGGCTGTGAAGGCCACTGTTTGGCCTTGACTTCATGTTTTGGGCCTAACTCAGGCCTTTGATAAGGGTGTCCACTTTCTGTCCTGCGTGAGGCTGGTCTAGGGGGCCAATCTCTGGCTTTGTTCCCATAAACTGAACCTCTCTCCAGTCTCCTCTCAGAATGACTGCTCTCCATTCTGTAATAATTAGGTGGCCTGGACTCATATAAAGGCCTCTTGCCTTTGGAATGCATTCTATCAGCTGTTGGTTCAACCATCAATGGCTGCTGCCTAACACCAGATGGATATGGCCTTTTATTGTAGGCATTGGTTGGTTTGGGACGTCTTTGCGCATCCCTGTAATACTCATTCCCATTAATTGGAAGCCCTTTCAACCATTTGTAGCTTAGTCTGCACCTAGGACACATCCTTTGTATTACAGCTGCTTCTGAGGAGTCGTCATCCAGTGCTTCTTCATCAGAGTCTTCCCTCTGGTGTGAGAAACCTTGTCCAGTAGCTGGTAGATTTCCTGTGTCCTTCTTGATAGTTGTCTGGTTAGCAACATGCATCTGCACATTGACTTCTCCCAATTCTTTCAAGGACAAGCTTCGAAAGTCTGGCATTATGACATTGGCTACCACCTCTCCAATTTCTGGAAATGGATTACTGTCAATCCCCATGGCCTTTTCTGCTTTGGTTGGGAATTTCAAACTTCCTTTCCGAATTTGTTTTTGGATCCTATCTCGAAAAACAATACAGTTCTTAGTCGAGTGAGACCAAGAATTATGCCATTTACAATATACTTTTCCTTTAAGTTCATGAAGAGATGAAATTTTGACTCCTTTTGGTAACTTAAGGAAGTTGGCTGCAAGCAAATGATCAAAAATGTCATCTGCCTTAGTTAAATCGAAAGAGTATTTCCTGTAAAGGTCCTTCTTTTAAAATTGCTGGTCAATTGTTGTATCCTTATGAATTAATGCTTCATAGATCACAGGTTCTTTCCCCACAATCTCTGCTGCATCAATCTCATAATTAGGATATCTATAATATGTCTTGTACGATGCATTATTCCGGTCTTGTTCTTCCTCTAGCAATGCTTCGTACCTAGACACCTTATAAGTGAGCTCCACTAAATCTCTGAACTTAGTCGAGTCAAACTTCTTTCGAAGCCTAAACTCTATACCATTTTGAGCCAATCTCACGAATTCTAGCTCTGGTAAGATGACTCTACATTTATTTCGAGCCCTTTTAAATCTGGTAATAAACTGAGTAGCCTTCTCATCAGGCCTTTGACTCAATCTTGCCAAGTCTGCCATGGAAACCTCTGGCTCTGATTGGAAGAATTGGGCATGAAATGCCTCTTCCATCTGTTGCCAAGTCTGGATAAAGCCAGGTGTAAGGTTAATATACCATACAAATACTCCCTCAGTTAGAGAATTTGGGAATAACCTTAACTTCATATAGTCATTATTAGTAAATTCACCGCATTGAGCAGCAAACCTAGCAATATGCTCCACTGTTGATTGGTTTCCATTCCCATAAAAAAGGGCAAAATCTGGTATCCTGAAATCTCTTGGGTATTCATGTACCCTGTCTACCCATTCTGGGTATGGTTTCCTATACACTGGAGTCTGGACCCCCCGAGCCATTGGTCCACACATTTCTCTAACAATGTCAGCAATTTGGTCCCTAGGGACCATATTTTGTGCCTGCTGAACCACTACTGGAGGAGGAAACACAAGATTTGGTGGGCAAACTTGTGCCTGTGGTCCTCTTGGTCCATAAAGTGGTATATTTGGGACTGGTTGTCCCTGTGGTGCAGGTTGCTGTTGGGGGTGTGGGTAACCCCTTTGAGCCTGTCCTACGAAAGGACCTGCGAAAGGTGTTGGAACTGGTGTTGTGTCCCTCCAATTTGTACGAAAACCTTCCAACCCCCCGGGTGTAAATTCGAATGAGGGATTAGTGAACCCCCTTGTGCCAGGTATGGCTTCGAACATGGGATTTGGAACCATTCTTATGCCATTTTCTTGTACTGGGCCAGATCTACCAAATTGTATGGCTTCACCGTTAAGTACTGGGGCATTTTGACCTGCTATAGGCCTCAGAATAGGTTTGTACCAGAACTGAGGTGATGGTCTTTCATAGTTCTGATTACTAGTTTGACCATTAGAATGTCCATTAGCTTGTATAGACTATTTATCTCTAGCTAATCTTTGTTGAGGGACATTCGAAACTTCCTCCATGTGTCTTACGTTTGTGGGTTGGTGGTTATTCATTTGATCCAAAAAGGACGTTGCCCACCTTTCCATTATGTTCATTAATTGCTGTCCCATAGCATCTACTAGGCCACCCCATGGATTTATTGGCTGAGTAGATGGAACAGTGGATGGTCCAATTCCTTGGTCTCGTCCAATATTACAAACATGTGGTACTTGTTCTGAAGTGCTGGTCTGTTCGACCATAGGTTCTAATAAAATGGGAGTTTCCACAGGATGTGTTATCACATTATCCTCCGGATTAGGTATCTCTACCTCTCCTTCCACGCCTTCTTCTAAGCGTTCATTTTCTCCTTGTCTCCTACGTCTAGCCATTTCAATATTTCCCACTGGGTGTGCCAAAAATATATGTTGGCTTTTTAGCTTTCGAAGGTTATTATTGTAATTGTGAGCATGCTAGTAAGGATCAATCAGTCCTTATAGAGAATTAATTGCCAATCAATTATCAGACGATTGTGTTTTAGTTCTTTCAGCCTCAATAAAGAGGACTTTTACTGGTGGCTTGATTTAGGAGAATTTAAGTAATATAACAATTAAATGAAGAACAATTGAAGTATCTCATTAAAATGAAAAACTTACAATGATTCAAACTCAACCTCGTGGAGGTTTACAGCATCAATCTACTTGAAACTCCTCCTATGAACGAAATGCAGTGCAGGAATTTAAAGTATAGGAAATGTAAGACTGGAAATGTAAAACTGGAAAGGAAAATAAGTATAAAAGACTGGTTTTTTGGATCTGAGTCTGGGGGCTTTTTCTGGGGCCTTCCCTACTATTTATACTTCTCAATGATGACCATCAAACTATGTTTCCAACCGTCGAACTGCTCCTCCATGATCGCTGATCATGTTGCCTTGTAATTAGCCCACTATGCCATCACTTGCAGTTAGACTTCCCTCCTAAATTTGAATTTAAATGTGAGTAACCGTTGAAGCCACATCACCTTACCTCTTTGTTGATCCACTGCTACTCAGATTTTGTAATAACCAATACTAACTACCACGTGTACGATCAGGATCGAAGATTTGACTAGCCTTCCTGTATTACCCTTATTCTGCCACACGTCGAATTATAATTGGCTTGTACAAAATATGTAGCCAACAGGTTCCAAGCTGAGAAAATTGAAATTTCTCTGAGTTCAAATCAGAAAAATCCAGAGAAATTTGACTTTGTTCACAAATTTATCTAACTTTGTTCACAGAGAATTGAAATTTCTCTGGCTTGATTGATACAAAAACCTACAATCCCTTGATTGATACAATAGGTATGTCTCATCCCAAACCCAATCACTATCAAACACATCACACCCACCACCCTTTTCACTCAAGAACTCAACCCTTCAATCCTCAATAGACCCATTAAATTTCAGCAACACAAACTTCTTAGACTCTGTTGAAATTGGAAATCTTTTTGCCACAACACTATAATCTAAGTAAAATAAGCAGCATATGACACAGACAGATACAATAAAGAGGGGTCGAACAGTCTCAAACGCTTGGATTTCTTGAGAAAATCAGAATAAATTGGCATTGTTTCCATGTCCTGATGATATGGGTTGTTAGATATTTGGATTTAGAATCAAAATTGCACATAAAGAAAAACAAGAAACAGAGCAAAGGGCAAAACAAAGGGAATTGGGTCTGAATCTTTTTTTTTTCTTCTTCCTTTTTGGGTTCTTTATTTGGTGTGTGAGCAAGATGGGTGTCAAAAAAGCAAGGTAGCATTCATAGAGAGGAAAAGGAGAGATCGAAATTCATACCTTCCATTGTTCATGGCTTCACACAGAGAGAGAGAGAGAGAGAGAGAGGAGATCCATAGAAAATTGAAATTTCTTTGAGTTCAAACCAAAGAAATCCAGAGAAAATTTCCGTTTGGTAAGCCTCTCAAATTATAGTTCCACCCATTGATTTGAGTGTGTTGTTTGTTTTGAGCTTTCAAATCATAATTCTACACCTATTTCTCAAAACTCAATTCAAAACTCTTTTCAAAACTCATAATTATAGTTCCACCCATTTATAACCAAACACATAATTCAAAACTCTTTTCAAAACTCAATTCAAATCAATATTTTAATTTTGTTAAGATTTTAAATATTTTAATATTTAAATATGTTATGATTTTTTTAATTTTTTAATTTTTTGAATATTTTTAAACATTTTAATTTCAAAATATTACGATTTTAATTTTTTAAATTTTTAAATATTTTATAAAAATAAATTCAAACTCTATTTTATAAAAATATTTTTAAATATTTTAATTTTTTTTGTTATGTATTTGGTTACGATTTGAGTGTAGAGTTGTGAAAGTAGTATGGAGTTTTGAATTATGTGTTTGGTTATGAGTTTTAAAAATAATTTCTTAATTGAGTTTTGTTTTATGTGTTTGGTTACGATTTGAGTGTAGAGTTGTTTTTAAATTTAAAATATTAATATTTTAAATTATTTAAATTATTTAAATTTTTACAATTTAAATTTTTTGAATATTTATTTTAATTTTTTACTTATTAAATTTTTTAGATTATTTAAATTATTTAAATATTTATGATTTAAATTTTTTGAATATTTATTTTGAAAAAAGATTATTTCCTTTGTAGTATTTTCAATTAAAAAATTGATTAATGTTATTTTCTGTTAATAATAAATTTTTTTAATTGAATTTTAAAAAGAGTTTGGTTATGAGTGTTGATCAGAATTTTCAATAGTGTGAAAGTAATGTGTTTTGTTATGAGTTATAACAATTTAAATTAAGTTTTGAAAACTCTTTCCAAAACTCATAACCAAACAAATTTTCTTACTTCACATGTCAAATTAAACTTTCAAAACTCAATTGTACACTCAATTCAAAACTCAATTCAACACTCTATTCAAAAATCATAATCAAACAAATTTTCTACACTCAAATCATAATTTCACAACTCACAAACTCAAAATACAACTCATACTCTCAAATCATAATTACAAAACTCTACCAAACGCAATCGAAATTTCTCTGGTTTTGTTCACAAATTTCTTTGGCTTTATTCATAGAGAATTGAAATTTCTCTGACTTTGCTCACAGAGAATTTCTCTGGCTTTGTTCACAATTATAAACTAGAGAAAATTATTTTAACTAAACCAGAGAAATTTGTGAGCAAATTAAACAAATTTTAACCCATAAAAATTTCAAAATATAAAGAAAATCAAGAAAATTGAGCAAATCAAAAAAATTCCAAACACAGAGAAATTTTTGCTGGTAATACCAGAGTGGCTTGTAGTACCAGTAATATAATCTCATATGAGTTTTGAGGTCTAACAACCCCTACTATCATAAATAACACACAATTACCATGAGCACATACATACATATTGACAATTGACCAAAAATAGAGATGTACTCTCACAAACTAGTTTTTGTTTCCAAATTTGAGAAACTGCAATAATAACCTCCACTGCTATTGTGTATTGGCAACTGTCAACAATGGAAATGTGATCATAACCATCAATTCATGCCCCAACACTTTTTAAAAATAAAGAAATTTCATAAATTTTTGTGTTTTGAAATTTCATGAAGATGAAATCGAAAGCAATGAAGATCTACGGCGCTTTCAAGAAGGCGAAGCAGCTGATCTCTCCCAGAGGCAAACTTGCAAACTTTCACTATAGAAACAACCACACGTTCTCTTTCTTTCTGGGTCGAGAAAATCATGGGATTGAGACATGAGAGAGAGAGAGAGAGAGAGAGAGAGAGGAGAAGAGGAGAGAGAATAGGTGTTAAGGTTCAATGGGACTCATTTTAGATGGGTGAGATATATGGGGTAGGTAAGGGACCTTAAATATTATAAAATAATATTGCGGACTTTTGCCATCTATTATTAAAAATGA
Organism: Camellia lanceoleosa; assembly: GCA_025200525.1. Lineage (NCBI taxonomy): Eukaryota > Viridiplantae > Streptophyta > Magnoliopsida > Ericales > Theaceae > Camellia > Camellia lanceoleosa. The sequence continues at coordinate 205,259,978 of CM045758.1, forward strand.
GAGAGGGACCTTAGACTAATTTTCTCTTATTTATTCACCTTTCTTTTGTGTGTGCATCTTGATAAAAAATTTGCTCTCATATTTCATGAGGGCATGTAATTAATTTTTAAATTGTAATGATCATCATACATAAAATTAAATTAATAACAAAAAAATAATAATCAGTTAACTTGATCTTATATTTAAATATCACTTATGCATCACACTAATTTTTAGTCTTACTATCAAATACAAAATAAAAAATTAAATAAAGTACAATTTTTGTTGAGAATTTAACTCAATAATATTTTTTCTTAACCAAAATTCTGGCTCCGCTGTTGCTTATACCAATTGAGAGCATAGGACCACCGACAAAATGGCCCAAAACTGCAAAAGTAAGTACTTTAGAAGTTGACTGTTTCTTGAAGCATCCAAAGTCTGCTGAATATTGGTTGAGATGTCTCTTTTTATCTTTTTTTTGTCAGAGAATGGAGCTCACTACTTGTCCCTACCCCCGTTTGCTTGCCACGAACTCTACCTTTTTCTGACTGTAAACGTGACAATAATAATAATCAGCAAATTTCCCAATCAAAAGATTTTTTTTGAAAATTTTCACTTAGGCAAAGATTCAAGGAAGCTTCAAAAAAAAAAAAAAAATAACACCGTCACTCGAGATGACCAAAATGCCCTCTGCAACTATTTTTTTCTCAATGCCCTTGTATAGGTTTTGCAGTATCATAAGCCCATTCCCATATCTTCAATGATGCCTTTATAATCAAAGAAAGGTCTAGAAACTATAGATATAGTTCTATGATTGCAACTGCATTTGAGACAGAGAGACAAAGGTAGCATTTGGTAGAGTTTTGTAAATGTGATTTGAGAGTATGAGTTGTATTTTGAGTTTGTGTGTTGTGGAATTATGATTTGAGTGTAGAAAATTTGTTTGGTAAAGAGTTTTGAAAATAATTTTGAAAAGAGTTTTGATTTGAGTGGGGAATTGTTGATGTGACATTTGATATGTGATACAAAAATTTACAACTCATAACTAAACATACAACTCAAAATTATTTTAAAGCACATAAAAAATTCAAAAAATATTTTTTTCGATTATTAATTAATTAACATATCAATTGTAAAAAAAAAAAAAAAAATGTCAGCCGGCCGGACGACCCTAACGGAAAAAAAAATTGCAGACAATGCGTAGAACAGACGCAGAAAAGACAGAGCTTTCGGCAGAGTTTTGGAAAATTAATTCCAAAACTCTTACCAAACATGGAGCTCAAACACACATGTAGAATCATGATTCCAAAGCACAACCAAACACAGCCTGTCTATGTCCAATGTTAAGTTTGGCAAAACAATTTCATCCTAGACTATCCGATGTAAGCATGAATAGCAAACATCATGTAGCCTATTACGTCGAAAGATAGATAATCAAATGAGTAATGTTATACCAACAATTTTTTTGTACATAAATTTCATGCAGACAGATGTAGCTTTTGTGATTGTTTTATTTCAAGTCAAAAAACTCATTATTGTAGTTCATGTTTGCAAAAATGTGCTACATCATTCTAGATGAATTTCATGAATAAAAAAAAAAATTCATGTTTGTTAATCATTTTCCTAATTGAATTACTGTGATAGGGTCATCTAAGTAATTTTGCTGGCAGAACACCAACCTCTCCTAATTACCTGTCACCTTTGGCTGTCAGGGTAACCGTTGGAATGTTGTGTTCAGCTTTCAAATCTCCCGCCTATCTTCTCTCCTTTTTTCTTCTCACTTCACACCAAGTCATTGCTTCAAGATACAGAAAAACTCGTAACAGAAATATAAACATGAGAGAAAAGGAAGGGGGTGATAGAAGATAACCTCTAGGTGTCTAACCACCAGTAGGTAAGCCATCTCAAACTCATTGACAATTCCTCTTGCACATCTCTTTCTTTCTTCAATACATACTAGTAATCAGCCATTGTGAGCTTGGCAGTTCTCAGATACTGAACTCAACGTACCCAATTTGTAAAAGTTGCATTAGATTAGAACCCAATTCTCATCTTCATCAATATTGATATATCAGCATTGCAGAGATGAGATTCGTCATGTCAGTTCTCTACTTTCTTGTATTCTTTTCTTATGCAGGTAAATTAGCAACCCCCCTATCTCTCTCTCTCTCTCTCTCTCTCTCTCCCCCCCCTTTTTCTCAAGCTTCAGTTTGGATTCAGCTGTATCTAATTCTTTTTTTATTTATTTTGAATTTCAGCTGCATATGATCCATTGGATCCCAACGGGAACATAACAATAAAATGGGATATAATGTCCTGGACCCCAGATGGCTATGTGGTGAGTACCTACTACAATTTCAAAGTTGATGATACAAATTTATATATGATTATTATTGATTGATATCATATGTTGACAAGGTTTTTAATGAATTGTTTACCTGCAGGCAGTTGTGACAATGAACAATTTTCAGATGTACCGGCACATCATGAGCCCTGGCTGGACCTTAGGATGGACATGGGCTAAAAAAGAGGTGATATGGTCTATGGTGGGGGCTCAAACCACCGAGCAAGGTGACTGCTCCAAATTCAAAGGGAATGTCCCACACTGTTGCAAGAAGAATCCTACTGTTGTAGATTTGCTTCCTGGTGTGCCTTACAACCAGCAATTTCAGAACTGCTGCAAAGGTGGGGTGGTGTCATCATGGGGCCAAGACCCCACATCTTCTGTATCGTCTTTCCAGGTCAGCATTGGGCTTGCTGGGACTTCAAACAAGACTGTGAAACTTCCCAAGAACTTCACTTTGCTAGGTCCAGGACCAGGGTATACCTGTGGCCCTGCCAAGATCGTGCCTCCCACCAATTTTCTCACCCCTGATCGTCATGGGAAGACCCAGGCACTGAGTAAGTCTACTTCAAGATCCGATGATTTATGATTTGAATTGTGGTGACTGACACATTTTTCTAATTCTCTCCCATGCAGTGACATGGAACGTGACTTGCACTTATTCACAATTTCTAGCCCGGAAACATCCAAGTTGTTGTGTCTCCTTCTCATCCTTCTCCAATGAAACATTCCCTCCTTGTCCTTCCTGTCCTTGTGGTTGTGAAAACAAAACCAAATGCACCAAGTAGCCCCCCCCCCCCCCCCCCCTCTTCTTATTTGACTTGTATTTGTATGTACGTTTTTTGAGTAGATAACATTTTCTGATCTGTCATACAACTATTGACGGTGATATAGGAGTGATTCCAAACTTCTTAGTGTGGTTGGAGTGAACACACCAAGAAAAGATAATACACCACTGGTGCAGTGCACATCACATGTGCCCGGTTCGGTGCACTGGCATGTGAAGCTAAACTACAAGGATTATTGGCGTGTGAAGGTCGCGATAACAAACTTTAACTACCGGATGAACTACACACTCTGGACACTAGTTGCTCAGCATCCTAATCTCAACAACGTAACTCAAGTCTTTAGCTTCGATTACAAACCTCTTGTTCCCTATGAGTCCATCAGTAAGTGCCCCCCACAGTTTTGAACAATTCTTGTAACTTTTGTTGAAATTACTGATATAAACAAATGCTATTTGATATGCAGATGACACAGGAATGTTCTATGGGATGAAGTTCTATAATGACTTGCTAATGGAGGCTGGGCCATTTGGAAATGTTCAGTCAGAGGTGCTTATGCAGAAGGACCAAAACACTTTCACATTCAAGCAAGGATGGGCATTTCCCCGGAAAGTCTACTTCAATGGCGATGAATGCATGTTACCCCCACCCGACACATACCCATTTCTACCAAATTCTGCTTATCAGAAAATATTTGGGATCTCAACTGTAATTTATTCGATGCTTTTCTTGTTGATTGGACTCTGGTGATTGTTTTCATAAAGTTTAATAAGCAGGATGAGATCTACAACACCAAGATAATGCTGGAACCCAGGTACACGTTTAAAAATTCTTTGCAGAAAACAGAACGAGCTTGAGTCATTCAAATTTAGTGTGATAATGACGAGTTTATAAATGGGAAAACTAGCTATGAACACTTTATAATGAAATCTTGAAGTGCTTTTAATTTTTAATCAGTATTGCATTAACAAAGTACCATTTCATCTGTAAGAAAGCAGAATGTATAAAGGGAAATTCATACCATATATTGAAACAAGTTTCTCTCTCAATGCTTTTAATTTTCATTACAATTACTAATAATGTTGAAATTCTACAAACAATATCATGAAGTACAGTAGTAAACAACCAATATAAAATTACAAAGTAACAAAATGGTAGTAAATTCACCACCATAAAAACGAGTTTTGTTCGAACTGATGCACACCTGAATCTACACCACTCGTGGGACATCATTGCCAAACACATCTCTTCCATCAGCTTGCTTTAGGTTCTGGGGTTGAGAGATTTTTGTGATGAATTTGTAGTCATACCAGTAAGAAGAATCTTAGGCATATGTGTAGAACACCAAAGACATCAACAGAGCCAACATTAGAGTAAGCAAAGAGATATCTTGACGGGGACTTGCATTTGGCAAATATGGGTAGGCATCAGGAGGTGGCATGACACAATTATCGCCATTGAAATAGATCCTTCGAGGAAAAGCCCAACCCTTCTCAAAAGTGAAAGTTGATGTATCCTTCCGGAAGAGTAGCTCCGACTGTACATTACCTAGAGGACCAGCTTGCATGAGCAAGTCATTATAGAACTTCACTCCCCATAGCATGGCAGTATCATCTGTTCGTAGAAAGAGAAGGAAAAGAAAAACAAAATATACATAAGAAAATTATCTAAGGAGTATAGGAACGAACAAGAACATCTAGAATTTACAATCTGACTTACTTATAGCTTCATACGGAGTTAACGGCTTGTAGTTAAAGCTGAAAAGCTGAGTCAGATTGTCAAAGTTGGGGTGTTGGACAACTAAGTTCCACTGTGTATAGTTCATCCTGTAATTGAAGTTTGTAATTGTAACCTTCACTCGCCAGTAGTCCTTGTAATTAAGCTTAACATGCCAGTGAACTCGGACAGGGCACATATGGTTCGTACATTGGACCAGGGGCGCATAGCTATTCTTGTTTGCTCCTGAAACAACTGATGCTAAATATGGCGAGTTTGGGCTGTGGGAGAGAGAGGGCAAGGGGAACCATGTTAGAGATAGGCTTCAAAAAAAAAAAAAAAAAAAAGAGTTTGGAAAAGAACAATCGTGAGAGAACATACTCTACACAGCTCCCTGGCTGAGTATTGTTGTTTTGACAGCCACAGGTGCATGTCGGGCAGGGTACAATTGTGTTGTTGTAGAAGGATGAGAGTGAAACACAGCAAGTAGGAGTTTTCTGAGCCAGAAATTGCGAATATGTGCACGTAACATTCCAAGTCACTGCCATAAGACATCAGGTCAAATTCCAAATTGTTCACGTAGTTTCAACAATTGTCAGAAATAAATAGTACAAAAACCGCTTCATCTGCTAGCAATCTCATGCTTCTCTAATATGAATACAAAATAACATGAACTATTCAGAGAGAAAATCAAAAGCCATTAGGAAACATATATTTTGCACCATGTGAATATTAAACCAGTAACATCATTACATGCCACTGCAGTTCAAGATCGATAGTATGTAAAGTTGTTATCAGCTAAATAGAAAAAATGTTTCATTGTGCTGGCTTGGTCACTAAAGAAAAAAGAACATAGATAAATATAAGTAGTCTCTAGTATTCTCCAAAAAACTTACTCATAGCTTGTGTGACTCTCCTTCCATCTTGGGTAACAAATTTGGTGGGTTTGCCAACTTTTGCCGGACCACAAGTATAACCTGGCCCTGGTGCTTTCAAGGTGAAGTTCTTGGGCACTCTCACTGTTTTGTTAGTAGTTCCAGCTCCACCAACACTAATCTGGAATGAGCTCGCAGCATTGGATGGATCTTGCACCCATGAGTTAATTACTCCCCCCTTGCAGCAATTTGCGATCTGCTGGTTGTAAGGAGTTCCTGGCAGCAAGTCCACAACTGTTGGATCCTTCTTACAGCAATGTGGAATGTTCCCTTTGAATTTCGAACAATCTCCTTGCTCTGTGGTTTGGCCTCCCACCATGCTCCATATCACCTCCTTCTTTGCCCATGTCCATCCTAGTGACCATCCTGGAGTTTGAATGTGACGGTATTGCTGGAAGTTGAACATAGTAACTACAGCCTATCCACAAGAAAGAAACATGTGTTGAAAGTTGGTTGGAATGAATACAACTTTGAATCCTTAAAATGCCTATTTCTATGAATCAATTTCTCTGGTGGGAGAGAGTATGCCTTGACCTCATTAGGGTCAAACCAAACTCAAAAACTTGTTAAATCAAATCATGTGAAGCAGAAGCCTAGATCAGGATTTACTAACATCTAACATGCACTTTGGAAAAGAACACAGTATAGAAACAACAACAACAACAACAACAACAGTAACTCAAAGAATGAAATGAACTGTGCAGTCTCTCATAAGAGCTCAGGCTTGTGAAACTTGAAAGCACAATGCATAGTGCAAACAAATCTCAATTGGACTAGTAGGAGTGTAGGACTCACTAACTCACTATATTAAATAATACAGACCATATAGGGAAAATGTTTTGGATCCCTAAGCATCTCCAATGCACTAGGCATATAATACTTGTTAGTTAAAATGCCTAGTGTGATAGCACTAGGCATATGATTAGGCATTTTGGCTCAACTCATATTCACTAGCTACATGTAGCTTCCCTTCAATGCTAGGCAAAATGTATTCAATCATTAGGATCATTTCCCTCCATCTTTGTTGCTGACGTGGCATTCTATAAAATTAATAGTATTTGGATGAATAGCTAAAATAAAGAGCATGGTTGGAGTAAAAACATAAAATGGTTGATAGGCAAAATAAAATGTATACTTTATAGTAATGTTTAGATAGGTAAAATGCCTACTACCGTTGGAGATGCTTTTGGAGCTCCAAACCAACCCCCAGTGATGTGTCATAAGTCACATCACTTGGCAACCCCACTAAAACATAAAACTATCCAATGAGTGCTTGCCATGTCATTAGGGATCGATATTGGGGTAAAAAATTTGTGGGATGTAGCATTACTCAACCATATAGTTTGCAAATACTTACAACATAACCATCAGGAGTCCAGCTTATGAGATCCCACTTAATTGTGATGTTTCCGTTTGGATCAAGAGCATCGAAAGCATCTGAAACAACAAACAGTAAATTAAGATTAAAAGTCTTTCTCCTAATTAATAGAAATGACAGACATAACTAACCAAAAAAGAAAGAAAAAAAAAAAAAGAGAGAGAGAGAAAGAAATGGGACACATGCAAACAGAGACTGCAGAACAACAAAAATAAATACCCATATCTCATCAGGAATCACCAGTAGAGAGGTCAAGAACACAAAAGGTCATGATTTTAACTGCATATGTTTCCCCAAAATTACATTTTGTAATGGCCGATCTGTAAAATAAATCAAATTTGTGTGCTTATGAAAAAGACCCGGAGCTCAATTTAATGTTCATAAATTCATGCTTTGCATTATTTTGTTTTCAGCCACTTTTTCTATAGGCCATTTCCTCCAACCCAATTATGCAATGTTCGAGGAATTGAAAAAATTCAAAAAAAAAAAAGGCAAAATGGATATTTAGATTCAATTTTCAAGGATCATAGCATTGATTATGATTTAGATTCAATTTTGTGTAAGAGTCAATAGATGAGAAAGTCATTCTCTATGGCTTCAATTCAAGGATCCAGAAACATTCTTCAATGAAATTCTAAATCTATGTCAGCCTAAACACCAACAGAACAAGCAAAAAGCACATTCGATATTTGCAAGAAACAGAACCCCACTCCTTTCTAAATTTTCCATTTTTCTGAAATCCAAATCTGAGACAGCCCACTAAAACCCATTACCATAAACCCCGCAAGAAACCAAAATAACACGGAATCAAAACAACAAAAACAGAAATTACGGACGATCAAGGAAAACCCATTTTCGGAATTTTGAATTTCAGAACAAATTTGCCAAATCAGTCAAACATTTTCGCAATTATTGGTCAATTAGTAAGTAGTAACCAAATCAGAAAAAAACTAAAAATTTTGGAAGATTTATAGCAGACGAGTAAAAAGGAGTGTGCAAACCTGTGGAAGTAAAGCCGAAGGATGAAAGCAAGAACAGGACCACAATGGCGCAAGTAGTGAGTTTGGATATAGATCCGAAACAAAAACCCATTTCTTCTTGCAGATTTTGCTTGGCTGATTGCAGCCTTGGATCTGCACTACTACAAGTGCAGAGTGAAGAGAGAGAGAGAGAGAGAGAGAGAGAAAGAGAGAGTCGGTGGTGATGTAGTAGTGGCTGGCTGATACTCATAGTATTAAAATGCATATATTTTTTTATAAATAATTATTTATAAACTCATTCAATGACTAGTAGAATTTATAGCAGTAAAATTTTAGATATGGATTGTTTTGGGAAGTTGGTAAAAAATTAATTTTTGACTTTTTATTAAGTTTTTTGGATTTTTTGAAAGTAATTTGAGAAGTTGGTAAAAAGATAATTTTTTGCTTTTTAGTTTAATATTTATTTATGGTGTCAAATCAAATTAAAATGACCAAAATATCTTTACCCAACATAAGAGATTTATTTTTTTATTTTTTTTTCATAGGTCCTAATTTGTAATTTTATAGTTGCGTTTTTGGCACTTGCCAAATGGCTTTTCTGGCATTTTTGACAGCCACGTTTTTGAATATTTTGTCCAAAAACGTGACTTTTTACCATGTTCCCAAAATGGCACATTATCGTTTGCAGTCCATTTTTTGATAATTACATTCCAAATTTTATTATTGATTATTAAAAATATGATTTAAAGTAAGATTTATTTTTATAAGGGATTTAAATGACTTTTTTATGTGTTTATTCTTGGCTATCTAATATACAATCTTTCTCAATTTTAAAATTGTAAATTTAAAGTATCACACCTATTATTTCACCTTTTTTTTAAAAAAAATAATGTGTGTGTTTGATTTGAATTTTTTGGATTAAGTTTTTTAAAAATTAAATTTTTTATTTTTCGTATTTTTTTATTTTTAGTGAATATTTTTAAAATTTTAAGTATTTTTTTTTACTTTTTTAGCTGCACCTTACTTAGATTTATTTAAAATGTAAAAAAAATTGTGAAAAAATATTTTTAAAAATTAATAAATACATAAAAATATTTAAAATATACTGAATTCTCTTATTTTTTATATTTTTGATATTTAGTGAATTTTTAAAAGATTTTTTTCACAAAAATTATACTTTTTATGTGTATTTATATTAGGTATGTCTAAAAATTAAAAATTACTTAACATATTAAAAAAATTCAATAAAAACAAAAAAAAATACAAAAAATAAGAAAGTAAAATTTTCTGAAAAGTATTTTTGAAAAGATGGTTATAATCAAGTTTTTCAACTTTTTGTGAAAGAAGGAAGTGGGTTATAATCTGAAAAGTAAATTATAACCCACTTTCCCAAAGACCCCAAAGTGAATAATAATTAGTATCACACCAATAGTCTTTTTGTTTTTATTTTTTTCTTTCTTTCTTTCTTGATTGTATGTACAGGGATAAATTTTTCTCTGTATCTCATATCTCCATATCATTCTATACTCTTCTTGTAAATTTCAATTCGAACTCGCACTAATGATTTGAATAGTCTATTTTATAGGTTTCATAATAAAGATTATTCATATAAAAATTAATTTCATTAGAAAATTATAAATACAAAAATAAATCGTATTTTATTTTATAAAATAAATGGTAAATATAATTAAATTTAAATAATCTATTTTATAAAATAAAATGTGATTTGTTCTCATATTTATAATTGTCCAATAAAATTAATTTTTTATATAAATAATTTTTATCACAGGACTTATGAGATAGATGATTCGAATCATTAGTTCAGTTTCAAATTAAAATCTATAAAAAAAAAAATATAGTGAGATAAAATATATAATAATAATAAAAAAAAAACTTATTCCGTGTATGTATATTTGGTAACCCACTAAATACTACTTTTACCAAATATCTACTACAACACAAATAATAACTAATCTCGATTGTTGGGGGCTGTTTCGATAAAGATATTAAGATACCTTACATTAATGTGACGGAGAATTATTATTATTGTTTTTTTTAACAGTTTCATAATTGATATTTTTGTGTGCATAAACATACAAATGACCTATTTGATTTATATTTTCAGCACAATTTTAAAAACTTCTCCATATTTATTTATGATCCTGTTCATGATATTAATTTATGTCATAAAAAATTCTTAAATGCATAAAAATAGAATGACAAAATATATATATATATATATAAAGTATATTGTGTGGTAAGATGTAAATTACACTTAAAAATAAATTTCAATCATATAATATTGTTTATTTTTTTACACTTTCCATGCTTTAATTATGTAGACTTCACCAAAAAAAAAAAAAAAAAAATGGTGTGGTCATCTACGCTATTTATGAATCAAGGAGAGCGAGAATCAAAGCAAGGCATCTAATGGGAATTGGGTACTAGTAGCTTACAGAAAAGCTTCTTACCCTCGGCTGGGGGTCGACCCCCAGTGATGTGTTACTGGAGGATTGGTCAAAAAAAATAATTTTTTTTTTTTTTGTAATTACAGCGAATCGGGAGCTACCATTTTACTGGGGGTCGACCCCCAGTGAGGATATGAAGCACTTCTGAGTAGCTTAATGCTGTGGGCCTTCTTTATGAATATTGCAATTATATACAACACAATTTGCTACTGTCGGTGGGAGAGAAAAGACAATTTCAATTATCAGACTTGGGTTGTACAATGTTTTCATTTTTTATTATAAAAATCATTTGTTATACCTAAATCTTTTGATTGAAGGGTTTTTTTTTTTTTTTTTTTTTTTGCCCTTTTTTATTGAGCTTTTGATTGACGTTGACCCATATTGTTTAGTATTTATTCCGGGGGACAGTACAAATCCAGCTCATTTGCTGACACGTGCACGGCTGTCCCACATTTTTGTAGTCTAAGTGGCACTCTATGATTCGCTAAAACATATGGTCTATTTTGTCTTAGTTGGTGATACGTCTTTGTCTTCTACGTAGTTTTTGAATGTCAAAATTAGGAAAATGCTTGGAACCTCTAATTTAGAGGTATTATTAGTAATGTGACAGTGGGTCTCATTTACTGTCACTGTTAGTCATGTGTCTTGATTTTTTTTTTTTTTTTTTTTTTCCTTTTCCAACTCATTAGAAGTGTGTTTAAAAGTGTGTTCTTAAAGGTCTCTAGCATTGTTGTCAAAATTAAGACCCTTTTCCATTTCTAATTGCAGATGATGAAAATGGAAAAAGAAAACCAAGAACTTGTACCGCAAGCATTACGTATACAGCAATGCTACAAAGCTCTAATTAGAACTGCACTGCAGCAGCTCTAATGAGCTGATGCACATAAAAAATAAATAAATAAATAAAAATAAAAATAAAAGAAGGTAAAAGACAAAACATGAGCAAGAAAAAGACAAATTAATGCTCCATTAGAGCTCTCTTTTTAGAGGTCTAACTCATTTTTCTTACGCATATCAGAGCTAATCAAAAATGTTTGGGATCTCTAATTAGAGATGCCACTAGTGATGTGGCAATGGGTCCCACCTACTGCCACTGTCAGTGCTGTGTCTTTTTTTTTTTTTTCCACTTCATTAGAGGTGTGTTTAGAGCCTCTACATTAGAGGTCTCTAGCATCATTGAGAGCTGATTCAGAGCTCTACATAAGCAACTCTAACAACAGCACTAAACAAGTGGCAAACAAGAAGGGAATTTGAAAACCATTTGCATATACAGTGTGTGTGTTCCACGCACTGTGTTTAAAAAAAAATAATAGAAAAATCGACATCTTCCCACAGAGGCTCTAGATATGTTTTGATGTTCCATTTGAGGCTCTATTCTAGCTCTAGATCCGTCCTCCGCTGTCCCCCTCCTCCACCGTTCGGCGTCTTCTATCTCCTACGGCGATCGGCATCTTCGCTTCTTTTCTCTCTCCGTCTTCCTTCTCTCACTTTTCAGCATTTGCAGATCTCTCTTCCACCGTCCAACGTGTTCACCCTCCTCCACCGTCCGGCGTCTTCTGTCTCCTCCGACAATCGGCATCTAAGCTTCTCCCTCTCTGTCTTCTCTATTCTCAAGTAAACTCTGCTCCCCAACTTTGGATTTGCATTGTTTGATGAAGAAATAGAGATTATGAATATTTAGAAAATATTTTGCAATTCCCTCTTCCCCAACTCTGGACTGTAATTGGTTGATGAATTTTGGACTATAATTTGGACTGGATTTGCATTGTAGATGATTTGGTGCTACCAAAGTGCTGTTCATACTGCTGCTACAACTGCGGACTTGTTGCTTTGTATGTCTTAACTGTAACATATCATCTTCATACTTGTCCATTTTTATGAATGCAAGGGCAGTTCATATCATCTTTCTACTTGTCCATATTATACACCATATTATACTAGTCCATTTTCATAAATCAAAACTAATTTGACAATATTTTCTATTTGTACAACAGCAAGTTTAGACTTCACACTCACCAAAATTAACATAAACAAAATAAATGTTTAGAGTTAATTTGACTGTGTTCAATGAATGTGGTGTTAATTTGACTGTGTTCATAAATCAAAACTAATGTTTGTGGTGTTAATTTCACTATGTTCAAAATTCTTACTTTTTAGAGTAAATGTTTTTACAAATTCAACTTTCCTGTTATCATAAAATAAAAAATATGTGTACAAATAAAACCATATAATGAACACAGAGTTGAGATCGTCGGAGAGTATAGAGAAGACAAAGACAACTCCACCATCCGGCGGGACTGCAGATAAAGGATGAGAGAGAGAGAGTCGATTGTCGGGAGTGAGGATGGAGTGAGGATAAAGAGGGAATGATAGAGACCACTAAAAGTGGTGCTCTAAAGCAATCACTAATGATGTGGCATTCATTTTCTTCTTTTTTTTAAAAAAAAAAAAAAACAAACACAACAATATTGTGGCAGTGGGTGACCCACTGTCATATCACTAGTGGTGTCACTAATTAGTGCTCTCACTTATTTTCCTTAAGAAAGTTAATTTTGGTTAAAAAATAAATATTATATTAGTTTTTTATTCTTTTAAAAAAAATCATTCAGTGTGTGTGGTTCTATTTTTTTGAATTCAGTTTTCTGAGAATTAAGTTTTTATTTTTTGTGTTTTTTTTTTAAGTGAATATTTTTAAAATTTGAAGCAATTTTTTTACTTTGTTAGATAAAATAGATGTATTTAAATAGTAAAATATTTATGAAAAAATATTTAAAAAAATTAATAAATACACAAAAATTCAAAAAATGTGCTGAATTTTCATATATATATATATATATATTTGTATTTTTGGTATTTAGTAAATTTTTTAAATAATTTTTTCACAAATATTATACTTTTTAATGTCTTTATGTTAGGTGTGTCTAAAAATTAAAAAAACTACTTAAAATATTAAAAAAAATTATTGAAAATAAAAAATATGAAAAATAAAAAAATAGATTTTCTGAAAAGTGTTTTTTAAAAACCAAAACCAAACAAACTGATTACAACTTTTCAATCATATTAATTTTTTTAATTATTAAAAAAATTTAAAAAAATTACTTCCAAACCACTTCTTTTGTTTAGATATAAAATATTTTACTAAAAAAAAATAATTTTTTTGGGTAAATTACACTAACACCCCCTGAGGTTTATGTTTATTACAGTTCTCCCCCTTACATTTGGAAAATTACACTAACTCCTTTGTCAGTGTAATTATTTGACGGTGTTAACTTTTAAGTTAAAATGACATATTTATCCTTAACATTTACATATACTTTAAAGGGTAAATTACATTGACACCTCCTGAGATTTCAATTTAATACGAATTCCCCCTGATATTTAAAAAAAATAATTTAATAAAAATAAATATGAAGAAATATATTTAATTTGTAAAAACTTAGTTCTAACCATTCGAAAGATAAAAATTATATAAAAATAATAATTATTTTTTTTATTTCTTAACCAAATTAATTTTTTATTTAAAAAAAATTCTAAAAATCAAACCATATATAGTTTAAGAATCTTTTGATAAGTCATTTTTTATGTTGGTAACTTATTTAATTATTTATTAATTTTATGATATTTTTACCATCTGAGGCCTGTTTGGTAACCATTTCGTTTTCAGTTGTCAATTTATATTTACAAAATTTTTTAAAACTATCACAAAAACTTGTTTGATAATTTTTTTAGTTTATAAATTGTTGTCTTAGTTTATAAATTTGAGAAAAAAACGTAAATTCAAAAAATGAGTTTACGTTGATTTTTAAACAGAAATTTAAAAATTTGACTAACGAAATTTTTTTTCAATTAATTTTTTTTCAAATAATTTTTTTTTCAACTAATACTAACTGAGGAGGCAATAAATAATACTACTTTAAATCTTGGGGAAGGGATTGTAATTTTTAAAATGTGAGAGGTGTCAATGTAATTTACCTAGTGAGGGCAAAATTGTTATTTAAAAAAATTAAGGCCAAGTTTGGAAAGACTAAATAAGTGTACTTTTTGACTTTTTATGAAATATTAGTTGGATTTGGGTTGGGTTTAAAGTGATGTGTTAGAGAGATGATGTGACTTAAATAAAATGATGTGACTTAAATAGAATAGTTACTTTTTGACTTTTTAGATTTTTTTGAGAATGCCAAATTTGGCCTAAATTGCTGACATCAGCAAAATTTGTTAGTTGACTACTGAGGGAGTAATCTATAATGAAACTTTAAACCTTAAAAAGGATAATGTAATTTCCTAAAAATTAGGAAAGAACTATAATAAATATAAACCTCAAGAAGTGTCAATATAATTTACCCCTCTTTTTTTTAAACTTTTTAAAGTTTGGCTGAAATTAAGGGGTTGTTTGGAATGACTTAAATAAGTGCAATTTTTATTTTTTTACGAAAAGATGTGCAGAAAAATAAAGAGATAATGTGATAAAAAAAATAAAAAGATAAATTATTTTTGAGTTGTCAAACTTGACCTGAATTAAAATTATAATCATTTTGTAAGAAAAATGAAACAAAAATATGAATCTTGGGTTTCTTTGTACAACAATGGCTAACCGTCAAGCACTATGGCACCTCCTTGTCGCTTTCCATTCCAACACTCTAAGGGTGTGTTTGATTGGACGGACTGGAAAAGGGGGGATTAGAATCCATCGGACTTGAGTCCTGGGATTAGAATCCCCCGGACTATTTGGTTGGATTGGATATGTGTCCTGTGTTTGTTTTTTCATAGGATTAGATGTCCGGACTGTGAATCCCTCGGACTATTTTTAGTGAATCCAACGTTTGGTTGAACGAACTGGATAGGATAAATGAACAAAAGACTATTTTGCCCTTTTTCAATTGTTTACTAAGGAATAACAATATTAAACATATCTTTAATTATTTTTAATTAAATAAATTTGTTTTTTTTAAATAAATAAATAAGTAAAATATCAATAAAATTTGTTTTAAATCATTACTGTATAACAAATCATTATTTTTTTTACATACAAAAGCGTTCTTGTGTTTTTTTACATACAAAAATATCATTAATTTAATAATATAAATTAAATTTATTTTTTTACATAAATTTATTTTTTACACAATTAAATAAATAAATAACCACTAAATTTGATTTAATAAAATACAATATAACCTGGATAAAAAAATTATATTATTTTCTTAATTAAAATTTTAAATAAATATTAAATAAAACACCTAATACAACTTAAATAATGAAAATAAATACACTATAAATAAAATTTTAAAATAAAACATCAATAAAATATCTATAAAAATTATTTAAAAAATTAAATTAATAAAACATTAATAAAAAGTTAAATAAAATTATTTTATTTTTAAATTGAGACATTTAAATTTTATTGAATTTTATTAAATATAATACATAATTAAATAGTAGAGGGTCAAAATTGTCATTTTCACATCTAATCCCAATAGTGATTAGTCCCCCCAAAACAATCCCATACCCCCCTAGGGCGGATAGTCCCCATATGGGGGACATGGAGTCCGGCCGGACATGGAGTCCGCCGGACTAAAAAAAAATCAAACGACGGATAAGGAGGGAGGCCGGACATGGAGTCCAAACAGTGAATAGTCCCCCCCCTTATCCCCCCAATCAAACACACCCCTATTTCTCTATTTCAAATTTCAATCAGTATGTCTAGTTTTAATTTTTTGAATTTAGTTTTTTAAAAATTAATTTTTTTATTTTTTATTTTTAATGAATATTTTTAAAATTTTAAATAATTTTTTACTTTTTTAAATGCAACTCACTTAGATGTATCTAGATAATAAAATATTTGTGAAAAAATATTTTAAAAAATTAATAAATATACAAAAATATTAAAAATGTACTGAATTTTTAATTTTTTTTATTTTTAGTATTTAGTAAATTTTCTAAAGATTTTTTTTCACAAATATTATACTTTTTAACTATTTTTATATTAGGTGTGTTTAAAAATCACAAAAAAAAAAATTTGCTTAAAATATTTTTAAAAAATCATTGAAAACAAAAAAAATACTAAAAAAAAAAGTAAATCTTTTTGAAAGTATTTTCTAAAAACCAAAGCCAAACAAGTTGAATTTTTTTTTTCTCTCTCAAAATCCTTTTCTTTTTCTTTGTCCTTTAGCTCCACTTGCTCCATATAATATATATACATATACTAGTATAATAAATAATTAAAAATTATTTTTAAAATTAAATTATAACAAAAATTTTATTTATAATATAAAATAAAATTTATTTAACATTAATTAGTTCTCATACGATAAAGTATAAATATATTTTGTCTTGATGAATTTCGTAATTTTAGTTTTTCAATTTACTAATTATCTCATATCTATTATGTAAAATTAATTACCTTATCAATAAATCAAAATTAAAGAATAAATAAAAAATAGAAAAAAAAGAAAAAGAAAAGAGAGAGTATCAATGACCCAAATCTTCAATCCACTCCTCAAATAAGATTTCGATGATTTCAATCCTAGCTGCTAGGTATAACCTCCAAAACAATCTCAACAATATTAGTTAATTATATTTAGGGGTGATTTGAGATGTTCTAAATAAGTACACTTTTTCACTTTATCTTCCTGTGATTTAAGCCAGGTGCGATTTACCCTCCTGACATTCAGAAATCACCACATAACCTCCTTATGGTTGATAGACTAAAACGCACTGTTAGCTTTTCTGTCTAAAATAACAGAATGTGAAAGTCATGCACCGTTATAGAGAGTAAGTCCATTTTTATGACGAAAATACCCTTTCTACCTCTTTAAATTTACAAAATATGTCATTCTATTTTTAACTTTCTTTTTCTTCACCTCTTTTCTCTCTTTCTCTCTCTCATGAGCAAGCACAAGGGTTCAAAGTCTATATATGGGACGATCCTAATTCATTAAGGGTTAGTTTGGAATGTTCTAAAAAAATACACTTTTTGACTTATTGGCTTATATGGGTTGGGTTTGGGTTGGGTTTGATGTGATGTGTTAGAGAGGTGATGTGATTTAAATAAGATAATATGACTTAAATAGGATAGTGACTTTTTGACTTTTTGTATTATTTAGGTTATGCCAAACTTGACTTAAATATTACATTTTACTTGAGACATGCTAAATCCATAATATATAATATCCATCATCCCAGTCAAACCATCTTTCATCATCATTAACTTTTTATTTTTTCTGAGTAGAATTTCTGAATCAAACTTTACATATATATATATGTACAACTTAATCAAACTTTTTTTTTTAGTTTTATAACTTCTGAATCAAACTATGTATATATACAAATTATCAGGGGTGGGGCTATGTATAATTGACACCACTGAACTTTTAAATTTTGTTTAAATATATATGAAATTTTGTTTAATAGTTTTAGATTTTAATAAAATGACCCAAGTGTTTGGAACTATTTATTGTTTAGTGGTATTAATTTTAACAAAATGACCCCAGTGAATCTAGATAAAAAGCCAACTTCTGAATCAAACTTTGGAGTCTTTTGGGAAGCTGGTAAAAAGCCAACTTCTAGCTTTTTACTCATTTTGGGTCACACCACCTCTCATATAACTTACTTACAAAAAGACAAAATAAGCTAAAAAGGCCAAAAAAAATTAACTTTTTACCAACTTCTCAAAACACCCCTTTATATATATATATATATCTCTTTTTTTTTTTTTTTTTTTTTTTTGTATAACTTCTAAATCAAACTTTATATATATATATACAACCCAATCAAACTTTTTCTTGATCCCATTTTGGTTCGAATCTGAGGCAAATACAATGGGACGATCCTAGATGGAGAGAGAACCCAGAAAATGATATTATATCATTAAATATAAAGATCTGTTTGTTATCTCTCTTGATTGTATGCACCCACTTCTTCTTCTTCTTGATTCTCTCTCTAAATGTTTGATTCACATATACAAATCCAAACAGTAAAAGAAAAATAGAGTGTGTTTGTTTGCTAAACCATGGAGCAAACCGTTGAAGAAAAATGGAGTGTTTCATTTTGTTGTAGACAAATCCAAACCCAGTTCAGATTATTTTTCTAATCATATACAATCCAATCAAATATATATATATATATATATGTCTATATATATACACAGTGAACTCTCAACATATATTTGGAGATTGTAGATGTCCTTGATCTTTTGGTAGATAGTTTGGAGCAAGATCTTGTGTTTGTATATATGAAGAAAACTGGGTTTGATATGTATATATGTATGTATAAAATGTGGGTATGGAGGAAGAAGAAGAGAAGGAAGAGAGAGAAGAAGAAGAAGAAGAAGAAGAAGAAGAAGAAGAAGGGTATAACTGTCAATTTATAACTTCTGCTAACAGAAATTAGTGTGCGTTTTAGTCCACCAATCACAAGGGGGTTATGTGATGATATTTGAATGTCTGGAGGATAATCCACACATGGCCCAAACTATAGGGGTGTAAAGTGAAGTTACCCAAAAAAAATGTATAGAAAAGTAGAGAAAGTGGGTAGAAAAGTAGAGATGAAATGTTGTTAAATGTTGATTGATATGACTCAAATAAGTGTATGTATACAAAAAAGTGCACTTTTTTAGTGCATGCCAAACACCTACTTACTAATATGTTAGAGGTTAGACCAACTGAACATTTTGCAAACCCTATAGCCATTTTCTTAATTTGAACTCCATATATATCATTTTTAATTTTTGATTTTTTATATTTTTTAATTATTTTATATTAAAAAAATTTAGAACTAATATACTAAACAAATAAACTAAATATGAATATAAAACAATTTAATAAGTTTATTTATTTATTTATTGTGTATTTGATTGAAAATTTGTTAGACCATTTTAATGGCTAGTACCTAAATCTCAATATTTATTTAGTAGGTAACATGAGCCATAATGACTACTTGGCTTATAATTATCATAGTTCAAATAAAGTGTAATGCATGTACTATATGTGAATTTATAAAAAAAATTTCTTCTCATTTGTTAATAAATTAATGCATAATCCAAATTTCAAATAAGAATTTTATAAATTTTTAAGAGTTAATCACAAACTTTAAAGAAAAAAAATTTAAAAAATAGACATGATACATTATAAATATGTATGAAATAACTTTATTAATAAACCATTTTTATTAAAAAATTATATATTTCATCAAATAGTTCTTCTAGCATTTGAAAATTTAATATTTATGAATAAATTTAATATTTTCAAATACTCCAAGCATTTTTCACATTAAAAATTTATGAATAAATTTATATAATTTAAAAAAATTTATACTTTATTAAAACTTTTGGTATTACAAAATCAATAATTAAGTTTTATCAAATATGCTTTAAATCTAATCATCAACCTATTTTTTAAACAAAATTTTCTCATTCAAAACTTTGGCAAATATTTATTTAGGAAAACTATCCACATGTTAGTGCACCATGTTCATGGTCATTATTAAGCTTATGTAAGGCCCTAATCTAAATGCACCTTGTATTTTTTAAATTTTGTTTGATGTTTGGCATGACCCATAAAATGGTTATAAATTATGAGTAAAATTTTAAATTACCAACTTAAAATAAGTTGCAAATTTATTTGGTTCAATGTAACTTTTGATAATCTATATAACATATTTAGTTTGTAAATATACATAATGCCTCAAAAGTTATTACTAAGACAAAAAAAATATGAGACTCTTATATTCATATGTATTTAAGAATTTCAAATAAGTTTAAAAAAAAAAGAAAAAAAAGAAGAAGAAGTTACAAATTGTAGTTTAAAAAACATCTATTTTTTAGCTAGAAAAGCTATGAAAAAATATCAAATAAATTATAATTTAAAATTACAACCAAATAAACTTAGTCACACAATAAAATAAAATATAATATAATATAAAAATATAATAAGTATAACATTATTTAAGAAAAAGTGCACCAACTATAAAATCTGAAAATTAAAAACAAACTTTATAAAAATTTTGAAATATGAAATCATGGAAATTCCAAAACATAAATGCATAACCATATGCATCATCCAAAAGAAAAAGAAACTTACAATGAAAATTCGTTAATAAATATGCACATTTTCTTAATAGCCTCTGTCATCCATATTTATGTACTTGATAAATATAGATTTTAACCTGTTGAACCTCGACCGAAGAGATTGGAGATTTATTTTATAAAATACACTTAGATTAAATAAGCATGCAATAAATTTTTAGAAATTAACATAATTGTTAGATGCATAATAGAAATAAGGATATGAGAGGCTAAAGATTAGAAATTGATCTTTATAAAAAAAAAAAAAACATAAACTTACAATGAAAAAATTTATCAATTGAATTCTTTACAATTGCTCCATCACTAACAGTTACAACACTTGATGAACACCGACTCTAATTTGACTCGAATCCAATGAGTGCAAGAGAGAAGATTTATGGGAGATGTGAATTGCTTCTCACAATTTGTGATATACAATTTTGAATTTTTAAAATTGATTTAGTCTTATTTCTTTTTGAAAGTAAAAAATTATGAGAAAATTAGATTTTTTTTTAATAGTTATATGGTACACTTTTGAATTTTGAAATGGGTTAGTGTACTTTCATTTTAAATTTCATAAATCATTATATAGTTATATTTTTATTGTTGAGAAAGTGTTACCTAATAGATGTTTTTTTAATTTTTTTAATAATAAATAAAAATTAATCAAGAAACTTTAGTATGTGAGTTTGGAAATAAATAAAAAAATATATAATTTTAAAAGCTTACTATATTGAATTTTGAAAGGAGCATTATTATAAATTTTGAAAAAGATTTCTATATTAGTTATAGCATAGATAACGTGACCATTTAAAAGGTTTTTTTTTTTTATAAATTTTAGATTCTGTTGAATTGTTTATTATATTAAATGACACATAATTTTAAATCTTGAAATAATATATATATATATATAAATCATAAATTATGGAATAATTATAGTTTTTTTTATGATTATAATTAGATTTTAGTGAATTGCTTTCGTGAAATGGTGAAATTTCTTCTCCACAGGGAAATCGAGATGAGCTGCTCCTTCTTTTGCTTTGTAGAAAAGACAAATGTTAAGATGTTAGAGATCTCTCCCGACCATGGTTGGTGGGGAGAACCCTCTGACGATCAAGTTAGAATACCGTTCAAACATATTGTTTGTTTCAAGAAAATATCTTTTTTGTACTTGCCTTTAAATGATTTTCTTCTTCCCTTTTATAGTGTGGACACCAGGTATCTTGACCATTGGATAGCCGTCCTGATCCAATGGTGTTTTATGCCTTTAGGCATTGGTCGGGCAAGTGGTCCAGTTGTCTTGATCTGCTATTGTCGGAGCTGCTGTATTTTGGATGGCCTAGATTTAGTTCGGATATTGGTTCACATTTTTGATCGTTGGATTTTTCTTATCGGATGCTCAGTTTGTCAGAGTCGGTTGATCTCGTATCATTTCTTCTGTCAGTTTTGATCTCTATCGTTGATTTCTATTTGATCAAAGGGTTTTCCTTCATATCACGAATCTCTTTTCAAAAAGCGATCTTGTATAAATATTTTATCACGTGACTTTGTTTTCTTTACAACTGGATTTTCTAAGGACTTGGGCCTTTTATTTGGAACTTTGCCTTGGCCAGGTAAAAATGCTTTGGGCCATATCTTAATTTGCTTGGGCTTTGGGCTTGAGTTTTTATCCTTCACGATCGGCCCCCTTTCGGTGTTTCTTTTTTAAAGGATTGCTGAAGGTGCCCTAGCCGACTTTCTTAGGTTCCTGGGAAAAGAGTGCCATCTATGACATGCGTCCGTTAAATATCCTTATTTACATAATGATGCCCGTCATTTCTTCCTTCAATGCACCGTTTCGCGTCTGACGTATTTAATCGAAGGTTTTGGCCATTTTCTCTTTCGTTTCTCATCGCATCACATCCTCAGCTCTTATATTCATTTCCCCATCCTTCAGCATAAGTTATTTGTAAGTTTATCTCCTTTCTTCTTGTGATTTCGTATTTTTGTTAGCTTTTGTTTGACTAAAATGAATCAATTGAGGTCTTTTTTTCGAATCCGAAGAGAGCATTGCTGAATTCAAGGCTTTGTATAATATCCCTGATGATGTCATTGTTTGCATTCCCACCTCCGATGATAGTTTTTTAGAGGGTTCTGAAGAATGAATCCCTCTCCCCTTGATAGATATAGTAGAGGGAGGAGTTAGATTCCCTTTGCATCCCCTCATTTGAGAGGTGCTTCATTTTTATGGGGTACCCGCTTCCCAACTGCCCCCTAATTTCTTTAGGATAGTAATGAGAGTAGTGACCCCGAACGATATTCTTGGAATCAACTTAGGTCTGTCTGAGATTAGGTACTGTTATAATTTTGTTCCCACCACCAAATAAAGAACAAAGTTTTACTTTAAACCTAGGTTGGCGAAGCACCAACTTGTTCAAATGCTTCCTGATTCTGGTAAAGGTGTGAATGATGCGTTTGTTATAATAGAGGAAAATTGGAAATTTCCTCTTGAAGTTGATCAAATCCGACCTGTCCCTAAGGACACTAGTCATCCAGGTTATAAGTCATCTTTATTTGCTTTGTCCTTGTATTTGTCTTGCTATATGATTTTATTAACAGTTGTGTTCATTTGCCACAGCTCTCGAAGTCTTCACTCATCCCAGCGAATGGGAAGCCACCAGAACAACAAGGGCAAGGTCAGGCTACTCATATCTTGCTCGTATATATTCCTCATTACGGAATAGTAATAGCCACAGATGGTATAGATCTCAGTGTTGACGGTGGCTTTGATTTTTTCATCCTTCCTCATTTACGAGAGAACATTGAAGAGGTTGTTTATAAAGAAGCATCCCAAGAAAAATCATCTAGTTCGGAGGCCACCATATCTGATACCATGCCACCGAAGAATTTTTTGGAGATTGCCGCGGCCATGAAGCGTGAAAGAGCTGCGGCGGCGACATCTACTTCACAAACGTCTTCTAACCCTGAAACTGCCAAGTGGCCCCAACATTCGCTGATTGTCATAGTAAGTGATTCTCTTAATCTTGTAGTGGTCTTTGATGACCCTATTCCTCCTGCCCAAAAATTGGGCAAACGATCGTCCAACCAATCGACTGAAGTTCGGAAGAAAAACCACACTAATCCTTCTGCGGCTGCCACGGTATCATCTCCAGCCTTTGCTTCTGAACCAGTAGTCGTTATCTCTCTAATCACTTTGGTGCCTACCCTTAAGGATCAGTAGTTGACGAATGTAGATTCAGCTATGGGTAGCGCTGAAGTTGCTGCTGCGATTGTTTGCAATTTGATTTTACCAGTTGACATCGCACGCCTTGCCGAACAGTCAGATATTGTTGTTTTCTCACAAGCTCTACATTCTTCTTTGACAGTAAGTGACTGTGTCCCCTTTTTATTGCTTGATTGTGCGCCTCTATTTGGTTAGTTGGTTGATTATGCTTTTGAATTAAATAGTAGCATGTAGGGTCTGTTTTCCTTGTGTGAGGCCATGGTGCGCCATAACAGATTGGTGTAGACACCCCATTTTTGACCGCTCTTAAGACTTGGACGCCTCAAGTTGATCATTCGATAATGAGAGTTATGCTATATAAACGTTCAATTTCTTCAGCAAGAAGAGCTTCTAAATCCCAACCTTACACCCCATTTCGGACCAAAACTATTTTAGACCTTAAAACTCTCTCTTTCAAAATATTTTTGAACATGTTTCTACGATGTTCCGAGGCTCGCATTTTGTTAAATGTTGCACTTTTCGATAAATCGAGCAAGGACAAAGTGGAAATAAATGGAAGAGCGGTGAACTCTTTGAAAAATCTTTTTAAACCTCTTATTTATAAGTTTGGAGTTGAAGAAAATTGGAGGAGAGGGAAGAAAACTAGTTGGGAAAGAAGTTAGGCTTGAAACCATTAAGAGAGAACTGGACAGTCTCACTAAATCAGACCTATCTCTTTATGCACTTAGACTTTAGTTATGACGCCACCACTACTGGAAAGTGGACTTCTGGGGCTTCATTTTAGACTCAAGAATCTCCTAAAGCCAAGTTCGAATGAGGGAAATATGGTTGTTTTAAGTTAGGCATCAGTCCGATTAAGACAAAACTGAGCAACCTTTACTAAAATAGGTATATCTCTTTTCATACTTAAAATTTAGATGTAAGGATGCCACCATTGGAAAGTAGACTTTCGGAGCTTTAATTTAGACTCAAGAATGACCTGAAGATGAAGGAGATATGCCCATTTAAAGTCGGGCCTGGAAGTAGATTTTTTATGGCTGGTAGGTGGTCGGCAAATGGCCGGCCGGCCTCCACTGATGGTCGGCAATGCACACTTCTGGCCTGTCGGCCAGTGGTGAAAAACTTAGATATTTTTGGCCAGCTGTCCCCCATAAGCTCCAGTTGTTCCAAGCTTGATATTTTTGACCTGAGGGGTTGTTTTTCTATATAAAGGGGACCTTTCTTCATGGTTTAAGGTTGAAAAAAATTACAAAAGTTTCAAAACTTGAAATTCACCTATACAACCTCTCTCTACACTTCCTAAACCAATATTGGAACTCTCCTTACTGAGATTATTGAGTCCAAATTTCAGCCCTTGAAAGTGAGAACTTGTTGGTTTGTGAACAAAAGTGTTATTTTTCTTCAAGAGATATAATTTTGAGCATCTTTACACTACTTCTTTTTTATCTTTTCTTGCTGATTTTGAAGTGTTTTTGAACTTTTTTTGTGGGCTAAAGCTTGTGGTTTAAGGCTATTAAAGGTAGAGGGGTTAATCACCTTTCTTTGAACTTTGTTCTCTAAGCCTTTACACTTGTGTTTCCCATCTCTTCATCAACTTTTTTTGAGCTTTTTACCACTGATTTTCAGAGGTTTTCAGAGGCTAAAAAAGTGGTTTTGAAGTCCCAAAAATGGAAGGGTTAGCCACCTCTCATTTGGCTTGTTTACTAGCTTAAAGTGCTCCATGTTTTAGCTTATTATTTTAGCTACTTTTGTCTTCATTCCTGCACATTTTTGTACTATTTTTGGGCTATTTTGGACTGTCTAAACTCTAAAATTTTGGGCTAAAACTTGTGGTTTAAGGCCAATAAGGGTGGATGGGTGGCTCACTATTCCTTCTACCTAGCTTCCAAGGCATTCACCCTTGTGTTTCCCACCTTGTTGTCACCTTTTTTTGAGCTTTTAAATACTGAATTTCAGAGTTATTTCAGTGGCTAAAAACACTTTTTGAAGTCCAAATTTGGAGGGGTCAGCCTCCCCTCCTTGTGTCTTGCTTACTAGCCTAGCTTATGCTATGTTTTAGCATAATCTAGCCATTGTTAGCTCAATTCCAGCATGTTTTAGAACTGCTTTTAACCTAGTTTAGCACTATTTTGGGCTGTTAGTTGCATTTGAGCTTTGTTTTACATGCTTATAGTGTAATAGTCCTCATGAGTTTGGTGTTCTAGGCCTTAGACGCCTTCTTGTTTGAGTTGATAGCATTTATTTATGCTTTTCTTACTCATTTTCAGCACTTAATCATTTCTGCAACCGTCCTCCTTTCTTGGCTTTTATTTTGCTTTGAAAGTGGTTCAAGTTATTTGTTTGTTTAAAGCAAGAGATTGAGGTATTGTGCTTAATGGTTTAATCCCTTTAGAGTTCATTACCAATGACATGATGTCTCTTTCATGCCTACAATAGCTTTTGGTTTAAGCCTTTTTTCCATTTAGAGGACTTAACTCACTCTTGGACTTAATTGAATTAAAGGATGGAAAGGTAACTAAAATGAAGTAACTAAAACTTGAAATTAAAAGTAAGCAAGATAATAATTTGGTTGTATTCAATCGGACATTAATTAAACACACGGAAACTTGAACCATTTCATACTCATTAATGATGAAATGATTCAAGGTTCCAAGGTCACCACTTCCCTTGATCATTCATGAAATGGAGGAGGATTGTGTCTTGTTTTGCATTTATTGAACTTGCACACTTGGTTTCACAAGCCATTATGCGATGAAATTGCATCCATTAATGGTTTGTGAACCGAACATGCTACTCCTTTGATTTGCTCATGAAAATGAGGAGTGAGTTGTGCAAACAAACCCTTGAAATACCCTATATATGCTCTATTTGTTCTCTGTTGCAGTAAGATGAACTTGTGTAGCAGTGGCCGGTAGGCCACATTCCATGGCCGGCAGGTGGGCGGCAAGGCTTACTGGTGGCCGGCAACCTTTATCACTGGCCGGCCGGCCACTGATGCAAAATTGCGCTGTGTGTTGGTAAGGTGGAGCAGAGTTGTTCTAGAAATGGGCAGCAGTGTTGGTGTTCAACTGTGCAAACAAAGGTATTCAGAAGCAAAACGGTGGTCTTTTCGGGTAAAAACCGAGCATGCGCATGAACATCCCTCATTTCTCGAGGCATAGTAGTTAATTGTTTGGTTTAATTACTTATTTTAATTGCATTTGCGTTGTAATTATTTAATTAGTTACTTAACTAGTTAGTTAATTCAAGTGTTGTAATAATTAGTTAAATAATTTAGCTAGTTATTCATTTCGGTTTGTAATAGTTAGCTCAATTAGCTTAGTTTTATTTAGCTAGTTTATTCATTCAAACTCTCCTTCGTGAGAGCACAATGTAATAACGTGTATGTCTTCCAATCCCATATCTTTCTTCCTTTTATTTAACTACTTGTAATGGTTAGTTTAGGGACATCACATTTTGATTACCATTCTCCATGTTTGCATCCAATTGTATTGCATGCACCAAGGCTCAGTTCATCATTCTAACTGCATTGTTAGTTTAATACTTCTTTGAATACATGCTTAGACCGCATGCTATCAAATTGTTTCAAATGCCACGTTAAGTAGCCGAGCCTATTTAGTTGTATATCGCATGTGTTGCATTAGTCATATTGCATATTTAGGAATCATGCATTTTTCTAACACATTTCTATTTTGGCTTGGAGTACTAGGTAAGTCTTTACTTGCTTTAGCATATCGCATGTGTGTGATTGTTGCCATGTTTAGCATGCTTGCCATGAGGCTAAGTGCTTAAGTGCTATAATTGCTTGAATGCCTATGGATGAAGGCTAGTTGCTTGAATTGAAATAATTTGAGCAATGTTCATATGTGATCACTTTTTCAAGTGGTACATATTTTGAAACAATTTTCAAAACAAACATGAATCGAAATGTTCCAATTCTCGCGAGTTAGTCTATACTTGTGTATGTGCACATCACATAGTAATGCTAGCCTAATAAACCGGAACAAAAGTATATAATGTACATAAGATTCATATCATGATTAGTAGAGGCCGATCTTTGATCAGGCGAGCGGGAGTGCTCAAATTCATTCATGACCTTCCCCTCTTATACCTAAGTTCCTAAGCCGAGACAATCTTGGTGATAACAGACACGTGGCCTTTGGCACGAGTCATGAGTTTCCTAAATTTTCCCAAAATAAAATATTTAGGTGGCGACTCTGTATTTGGAAAAACAGTCCATTTTTGGCAATTTGATTCAAAATCGATTTTCCAAAAGATTTGCCGGATTTTAACTCTTTTGGTGTTTATCAATTTCACATTGCACATATAAGATTAGATTCAGAATCGCGGGAGTCTCAACTGGAGGGCTTATTTTGAACTTCTGAAAGGGGGTGCGAAAAAGTCGAGCTACAACTGGTTAGGGTGACAGATAAGTTAAGGTCGTTGAATGACCTACTGGTTGAGAAGACCAAACAGCTTGAGCTGCGATCAGCAAATGCAGAGGGCAGAGTTGCAGAGTTTGATGCAAATCTTCAAGCTATGGACTTAAAGTTGACATCTATGGAAGAAAAGATCAATGCTTTGAAGATGGAGAAAGAGCAACTTTCCGAAGCACTTGCTGCGTCGAAGAAGAATTTGGCTAATGCAGTAAAGGCAATGAAAAATGAGGGATGCAATGAGGCTACCACCGTATACGAGGTGCAGTTTGCCAAGCTTGAGAACATGTTATTTGAGGATGGCTAGACATCGGCACTGGAGGCCGCAAATGTTCTAACGGACTCTGAGCTGAAAAAAAAATGTTCCTTACCCACACCCCGAAGTCGCCAACTAAAATGCTGCTAAGGGAATAGAGACTGGTAGTACTTAGGACAAGGCAAGGAGAAACATTTGTGTGTGTGTGTGTGTGTTTTTTTGTTTTTTTGTTTTTTTTTTTGTAGAGAAAATGCATCGATTTTTTTCTTTTTTTGAGTTAATAGATCTGTGTTTGATGAAATGAGCGTGCTACTTGAGTTATATGCATTTAAATTTCAATTTATGCCAAAGTCTTATTCTTTGAGCAGACTCCAAGAGATCGGCTAATTTGTTTTAGCTGTTTATACTATTTGTTGGATAAATCTTAAAAGAGAATTCCCACGAACTTGTTTTTGCGTAAAGCAAGAGATCGGCATATCGTGTAGCCAAAGTACTATCTCTCAAATAGGTTTAAGAAAGGATCCTCATGGACCCGTTTCTTGCTCGAAGTAAGAGATCGGCATAGCCTAGGGTTGAAGTACTATCCCTCTAATAGGTTTTAAGAGAGGATCCTTACGGACCCACTCTTTACGCAAAGCAAGAGATCGACATAGCTTATGGTCGAAGAACTATCCCTCATATAAGTTTTAAGAGAGGATCCTCATGGAACCATTCATTGCGCAAAGCGAGAGATCGACATAGCTTATGGCCGAAGTACTATCTCTCAGATAGGTTTTAAGAGAGGATCCTTATGGACCTGTTCCTTACGCAAAGCCAGAGATCGGTATAGCTTATGACCGAAGTACTATCCCTCGGATAGGTTTTAAGAGAAGATCCTCATGGACTCGTTCCTTGTGCAAAGCAAGAGATCAGCATAGCTTATGGCCGAAGTACTATCCCTTAGATAGGTTTTAAGAGAGGATCCTCATGGACTCGTTCCTTACGCAAAGCGAGAGATCGTCATAGCTTATGGCCAAAGTACTATCCCTCGGATAGGTTTTACAAGAGGATCCTCATGGGCCCGTTCCTTGCGCACAATAAGAGATTGGCATAATATTTTTTCTGGATACAACTAAAGTTAGGGATTTTAGGGTTTTCACTTTTAGGTTCCTAATACGCTGACGTCACGTGGACATGTGTCGACAGTCTGACATGTCCATCAATATTTCACATTAAATGCGGGGCACGTTTATCTAAAGAAGGCGATAGTCATGTCGGAAGAGAGTGTCAGTTACTCTCCTTTTGCTTAAATCATTAGCATTGATAATCAGGATTCTGCATCTCCACTGCTATATCAATAGAAGATTTTTCTGGTGGTGACACATGTCCCCTACTTCTACTGTTCAAATCATCCTCCAAATTGTAAGTGTTCGTGTATCTTTTTTATATTGTGTTAGTTTTACTAGGGGTTCGTATCAAGATGGGGAAGTATGCGTATTTCCTTAGTAGTTTTAATGGTATATCCCATTTTTGATCTACTTGCGATATACCTGTTAGTGTGAATCTAGAACCGCCAGGTTCCGATGATATTTTCTTATTCCTCAATGACGAGAGGGTTCCATGGTTAGTATCCTCAATAGTGGATGACGGAGTTAGGTTTCCCCTTCACCCTCGACTTTGTAAGATCCTCTCCCATTACAGAGTCCCACATTTTTTGTTGACAACAAACATTTTTAAGATTATAAATGCAATGCTTGCGCTGAACAATATGTTGGACTTGGATTTGGGTTTGAGAGAGTTACAATATTGCTATAGCTTGTATCAAGCTCCCTCGGGGGCTTTCTATTTTGCATCAAAGCGCCATGATCGAGATAGATCACTTATTTGGGTGCTCCCAGAGACCTTTGACATAGAATCGGAAGATGTGGTCATGATTTTTGGGAGTTGGGAGTTTGCCTCCCCTCTTTTTGTTGAGGGTGCTGCAATTGTACCCCAAAGGTTGAGTGTTAGTGAGCCGCGATAATTTCCATGACTTGTATAGTTGTCATTCATTTGTTTGTTTTTTTTTAACTCTTGTTTTTATTTTATTTTTATAGATTATCGCATGATAAATACAAATTGGCAAAATGAGTCCTGGGGTGTAAATTTGCAAGGGTTGCAAGTAGTTTGGAGGTGTTCCACCACTGCCTCATGATCGACCGAGGTGTTGATTGATCAATTTCTACAACGAGTAACCTTGCCCCCTGTGTCCGATCTTGCTCCCAAGGCCCCTGTTGGAGCTCAAGAGGTAGGATCGTCGCTTGCGTTGTTATTAGGAGAAGCAGACCAAGGAAGTCGTCTACTGAAGGTGATTTTGTTATTAACTGGTTGGTCAGAGTCTTCGGCGCTCGCTATGTCTACTCGGCATTGGATGACCAGGCAATTTGAGGCGGCTCGAAGGGCCAATCAAGATGCTGGTGATCATAGTTTACGTAGAGTGGCCGATCATCCGCCTGAAAGGACAGGACCGTCGTCAAGTTGTCAACGTGTTCAGGCAAGCGAAGAGCATATGGAAAATGTTATGAAGGGCCCAATTGAATGTATTTTCCAACCAATGATTCGGAGTCGGTCCTTAAATACGCTTGACTTTGTATTTTCTAATGCTGGGGTTGCCCTTGCGATGACATGAGGTATGCATATTCCAGAGCACATCCGACATCTGAAAGGACAATCGAACCAACAGATTCTGGATCAAGGGCTCTAGAATCTAGTAATGGTAAGCTGATTATGGTATATGTTTGATTTCGGTTGCCTTTTATAATTTTAACGAGTATGATGATACAGGCCATCAATCAATTCATGAAGGCAATGGTTCGATCTGGAGAGAAGGATCAGCATGATGAAAAGATATGCAAGATCGAAGAAGAAAGAAAATCTATCACCAAGGAAAAGAAACGATTGTTAGAGGAGAGAGAATCTCCTAAGGAGGAGTTGACACATGCTGAGAATAGAATTACAACAGTCGAACTAGGCCAGATGTCGGCCGAAAAAAATGTTGAAGCGGCCATCTGTTAGCTTGATAAATTAAGATCAGATTATGAGGCTTTGAGGGTCAGCATGGAGACAATGAAGGGCCAACAAAAGATAGAGTTGAAGCCAAGTATTGAGGCCACCTGGAACAAAGCAAACACTGTGTACGTTGATCAGATGAACAAACTGAAAACTTTTTTTTTCAGGAAGGCTGGAGATCGACAATGAAACGAATGGGGGTTGTAGAGTCATTCGAGCTATATTCCCAAGTTCCTTTACCGAATCCCGAGGTTCTTATCCTTTTCAAGCTGGATAATTTGTAAAGATGTTGTTTAGGGGCCATTTTGTACCTATCTTGTGTTGCGTTTGTGCTTTTTTTTTTTGGGTTTTAAGTTGTACATTTGTATATGTTGCAAAGTACTTTTGACACATGAAGGGTATGCATAATATCATTTTCGCCTTTGCGTTTGTTGAACTTTTAGTTATACTACCTAAGTAGACGAAGGGTTGAATTCTTGACCTTTTTGTCCCCATTTTCCTTTGCACACACAAAGGGATGGGGGAAATGAATAGTCAGCCTTGAAATAATACCCCTGCATTAAGTAGCCGTTTTTGTTTTTTCCATTTATACAAGTTGTAGAACAAGTCATAGAAGTCATGATAGAATTCAAACCTTGCTTCGAACAACAATTTGCTTGTATGGATCTTGGAGGTTCTTCTTCCTTTTCTAAAATGTCGATGTGGGATAAGTAATTCCAGCTCCTACTGCCACTGGTTGGGATGCTTAGCCAGAACCATCCCATCCTCAAACAATGGAGTGAATTTACCACATATTTGTGGAGTTTGATGATCCGACCTTTGTTCATCCATCTTGTTGAAGCTCGGTGGTATACCCTTATGTACCATTCGACCAAATTCATTGTTTGGAAGAAAATCTTTTTTCGGTGTGGTACTTTGACCTTGCCAACCAAAATAGTGCGAAAGGTCCCGAATTAGACTGAGGGTCTAGGACTTAGCCTGTCACGTTTGGCCAAAAAGGTCTCCTCATCTGATTGGTGTAATTTTGTAAATGAACCACATTATCCTCCATCTTTTGGTCTGGACCCTACTACACTTGCTCTGCCTCCGAATCCGAACCGGATTGAGGAATTAAAACTCACGTTTTTTAAAAGACAACACTTTCCTGCCTACCAAGTCCCTATTTTCCCTTCGGATTACTAACGGTATAAGGCCCAAACCGTTCTTCCAGCCTTTTCCAATTTATGCTTCGAAGTTCTTTATGATGATATTTCCCTGAAGAATCTTCAATGGGCTTGTGATATTATTTTGCGAAGCCATGTTCTTAACCCAATTCCTTAGGCGGAACTTTACGCCTTTCTGGACCAGCTCCCATTTTTGCTTTACTGGCACAAGAATAATTTGACCACCTGTCAAGCTTTGGACGAGATTTTTGCTACTTACATCTATACTCAGTACGAAGCAGAGACTATGCAGATTTCAAGAATAAGGACTCGACTTATTGGGACTATGTGGATATGGATGAAATAGAGATGGCTCTAAAAACAAACAGAGTTTGAAATGCGGGCCGAACAACTCTTTTTCTGAATAAGGGCCTAACAGCTGGAAAAGCCTCAGTTGGATAAGATAGAGGATAGATTGGAGAAGGAGTATGTATTCATTAAATATTGTTGGAATAAGTTCCACGATCTTGTAATTTTGTTGGTTCCTTACTTTTATAAAATTGAGAATGTAATATAAGAGGCCTGGTTTAATAAGACGAAGATTTTATGATGCAACCTTGTGTTTATTCATTATGCTTCATAGTTGAGCGTTATTACATTATAGTTTCAAGGTTTAATGATAATATTTCCTTAGATGCATTGCATTCCAAGGCCTTGGGAGAACATTCCCACGTTGATCAGCCACATCATATGCTCCTTTCTCGGCCAGACTAATGATTTGGTATGGTCCTTTCCAATTTGGCCCAAGTTTTCCATCGGTAGCTTTTCGCTCATTGGGGAGGACTTTTTTCAAAACTAATTCGCCAACCATATACCGTTGGTGTTTTACTTGCTTATTGTAGGCCCGAGCTACGTCTTGCTGGTATGCTGCCAATCGCATCATTACTTTCTCACGTCTTTTTTTAGCGAGATCAAGTTCCCCTTGTAGTAGTTCATCATTCACTCCACTTTCCATTAAATAAGACTTTCTTATTGGGAATTCGATCTCTAGTGGGATGACGGCTTCCACCTCGAAGGCTAGGAAGAAAGGTGTCTCGCCTGTTGGATATCGAAGCGTTATTCAGTATGATCAGAGTATTGCTGGGAGCTCTTCGGCCCATCTCCCTTTGGATGCCTCTAACAAATTTTTTATACCACTTAGAATGGTTTTGTTTGAAGCTTCGGCTTGCCCATTACTCTGTGAATAAGCTGGGATGGAATAATAAGTCTTGATTCTATACCGGGCGCATAGTTCTTTGTACACTCGACAATCGAACTGCATGCCATTATCAGATATAAGTGCTCTTGGTATCCCAAACCTTGTGATGATGTTTCGCCATAAAAATCTCTGTATATTGACATCCCGGATAGTGGCCAATGGCTTTGCCTTAATCTACTTTGTAAAATAATCTGTTGCTACAATTAACCACTTCAGATTTCTTGGAGCGCGATGCAATGGCTTGACGAGGTCTAATCCCTACTATACGAATGACCAAGGGCTAGAAACGGGATTGAGTTCTTCCGAGGGTTGCCGAATGATTGGTGAAAACTTTTGGCATGCCAAACATTTTTGTACGAGTTATTGTGCGTTACGTTACATTTGAAGCCACCAATATTCTTGTGTGAGAGCCCGATGAGCCAATGATCTACCCCCTGCATAAGCCCCGCATGAGCCCCGCATGAACCGACATGTATCTTATCTAATACACTTGCGACCTTATCGGGATAAAGACATTTAAGATAAGGGCCTGAATAGGACTTCCTAAATAGTTGCTTTGAATCATTCAACCAAAAACACGTAGCTCGTAGTCTGATCCGATGGGCCTCCTTGTTGTCGGGGGTTACGGTAAACGAGAGGAGTCATCTAACTTTCATCAGAATGGATAGGGCACACAGTTTCCTTGGTGATGCTAGAGGTGGAAATAGCCTCTACCTCGATCATGCGTCGTTATGTTTGTGCAATTGCCGTAGCCAAACTAGCCAGTGTATTGACATGGCGATTCTGGTCTCGTATGATCTGTTGAATTTCAAAAGAAAGAAATTGCTCGGTCGTGGCTTTTGCTATTGCTAGATACTTTATTATTTGTTCATCCCAAACAGCTTATTCTTCATTCATCTATTTGACGACCAGTTGTGAATCGGACTAAACACTTATAGATTTGGCACCTAACATTTTTGTGGTCGTGAGGCCATTGATGAGGGCTTTATAGTCGCATTCATTATTGGTAACTTAAAAACCCAAGCGAACGGAGATTTTAATTATTTCTTGGTGTGGTGTGATTAACACGAATCTGATCCTTGTACCTTTAGCGTTACTAGCGTCGTCGTAATGCAATATCCATGCGGTGTCGGCGGAGGGTGTGATTCTTGTTTCGCCCTCTATAGTGTTTGGCTTTGGTGAAAATTCGGCTAGAAAATCGGCCAAAACCTGCGCTTTTATTGAAATCCTCAATCGAAACTAAATATCATGTTGTCCGAGCTCGACAGCCCATTTGGAAATTCGACTTGAAGAGTCGGATTGGTGCAGGACTCACTTAAGTCGAAAAACTGAGTAAACTATGATAGGATGGGCCAAGAAGTAATATGGTAATTTGCAAGATAAAACGACCAATGCTAGGAGCAATTTTTCAAGGGGCAGATATCTAGTCTCTGCGCTGAGTAATGTTTTGCTTACGTAGAAGACTGGTATTTTTCCATCTAAAGATTCTTTTACGAGCGCCAAACTTATGGCATGATCAGAAACTGCTAGGTATAAGTACGAGCAGAGATGGTTTGGCTAGGTAACCTTTTAGTTCTTACAGAGCATGGTCGCATTCTGAGGTCCATTCAAATAAGTTCTTTTTCTTGGTCAGTTGGAAAAATGATTCGGTATCGATCGGAGGATCGGCTGATGAACCTATTGTAGACGTCCCCGAACGCATCCCGGGGAAAGGGAGTGCGAGTCCCCCCCCCGTTCTGGTTCGATATTGGGTCACTACAGTTCGAAGGACTCAAATGTCACGGTTCTTAATCTTGAACCAAAGAGTCCAAATCCGGCAAATCGTTTTTGAGAAAAACAGATTTTTGAAAAGAAGTGCCAAACATGGACTGCTTTGCCAGATACAGAGTCGCCACCTAAATATTTTTTTATGGGAAATTTAGGAAACCCTGACTCGGTGCCAAAGGCCACGTGTCCGTCATCACCAAAGTTGCCTCGGCTCGGGAACTTGGGTACGATTGGGGAAGGTCACTTCGTGAGCACCCCCGCTCGCCCGGTCAAAGACCTCTACTAACCATGATATCTGTTTTTGAAAACGTTGTATGTTCTTATTCTGGTTATTAGCCTAGGTTACTATGTGATGCGCACAACATATAAGTATAGACTGAATCGCCTAAATTGGAACAAAACATTTCATGTTTGTTTGTTTGAAAATGGTTTGATGGTGCTACCCGCAAGTAGGCTAAGATGCGGATTTGCCACCCTCAGGTGGGCTTAGAAGAACAATGGTTTTGCCACTTTCTAGTGGGCTTAAAATAAACATTTGATGAACTGTCCCAATTCAAATAACTCAACCTCCACCCACAGGCATTCAAGACAGTTATATCACGTAAGCATTTAGCCTCATGGTAAGCATGCTATTTATGGCAGCACTCACATGCATGCAAAGATGCTAAAGCATAAAACTCACCGAGTACTCCAAGCCAAAACAGAAAACCGATTAGAAATCATGCATGATCCTAAATATATGGAATTGCCTAATGCAACACATGCAAAGATGCAAACTATAGCAGGCTCGGCTATTCTAAACATGGCATATGAAATGCTACAATTATCACGTACTCAATTCGGAATTGAAATACAAATGCAGTTTGTATGATGCGCCGAGCTCGGTGCGTGCAAAACAGATGAATGATGCAAACATGCTGTCATACTGTATGCTAATTGAAATATGCCCTATATCTAACCATCATGAGCGGGTAAATAAAAGGGAAGAAAGAAGTGGGGGTTGGAAGACATACATCACACTCACTCACACTTATTACAATTATGCCCTCGCGCAGAGGGTCCGAATAAATAATAATACAGTCCGAAATAAAAGAATAATACAGTCCGAATAAATATACAAATTCCTAATTAATTAAGAAATTAACTAAGAAAGCTGTAAACTGGCATGCAAGCCAGGGACTGCCTTGACTCCGCTCTGGATAATGAATTGATGCATGTTGGGTTGCCTTTTTGGAAATCCACTGGGATGCCCCAATTAGCCTCTGTTTGCAATGTTCCTCGAAATACGTGCCAAGCCCTAAGACTGCTGATTCTTGATTTTGCTGCAACAGAGAGCAGGAAAAGGGCATAGCAATGTATTTCACAAATATATGCATGCCTCGATCCTCGTGCCACCAATCACGCATCTCGATGCATGATGGCCGAGGAATCGGATTGCACAACTCAATATAGGATGAATGCACATGAATGCTACAACAAAACCTAACTCCATCATGGGTAATCCGGAGTGTCGGTGACTTGGGAATTGAGACCCGTTCCGTCACTCGGAGTACGAAACGTGCCTCGTTTCCCGTGCCTGGGCTAACTCCTATCCTGACCATGATGCAATATGTATGATATGCATGAAATGTAGCTAATATGCAATCCTAACATACACAATGTCATGGAATGGCATACATGTTAAACGAGGTAACACACAACCAAGCATACATAATGCCACGGATGAAATGACATACGCAATGCAGTAATGGGCTTACACCAACATGAGAGAGCCTCAACCACACTCACACAGGAGGCTATCGGATAAAAAAAAGAAGTTTCTCGAAATGCGTGCAAACGGGCACGCAAACCGAGGCAATGACATAAAGGCATGAAACGGCCTGAAATATGATATACAATGAGACTAAAATGAGATGTCTCGAAATGCGTGCCCACAGGCACGCAAACCGAGAAAATGGCATACGGAATGCAACAGGACTAGAATGAGATATGCGATGCAATATGGGCTTACACCAACATGAGAGAGCCTCAGCCACACTCACACAGGAGGCCGAGAGATGAAAATGGAGTGTCTCGAAATGCGTGCACACAGGCACGCAAACCGAGACAATGGTACTAAAGCATGAAATGGCACTCCAAATGCAAATTGGACTTATACTAACATGAGAGAGCCTCAGCCACACTCACATAAGAGGCCGTCGGATAAAAGTGAAGTGCCTCAAAATGCGTGCACACGGGCACGCAAACCGAGGCAATGACATACGGAATGCAATGATGCTAAAATGACATACACAATGCAAAATGGACTTACACTAACATGAGTGAGCCTCAGCCACGCTCATATAAGAGGCCAATGGATGAAAATGAGATGCCTCGAAATGCGTGCACACGGGCACGCAAACCAAGGCAATGGCATTAATGCATGAAATGACATAGAAAATGATATGCAAACATGCCAATGGAATTTCAGCACTGAAATATGGGGGAAAACAGTCCCGAAAGATGGCGAAATGACACCAAATGCAAGGAATGGTCCCGAAATGCGAATTTAGGCACCCGAAATGGCCTATAGCTATGCAATGCATGCACAATATGGACATGGAATGAAAATACAGTAGCAAGGCAGCCCCAAAACAAGCATTTTCCAGTTTAAAACATGGCCAAACAGCAAGCATAGATAGGGCAACAATGGCATACAAAAATGGCTCCACAAGGGAGGCTATGAAGCAAGTGATACATGCAATGCCCAAACAGCAAAATACCCTTCTACAACACTGAAGAGGGACTAAAAATATGAACATTTACAGCAGATGACATCCCCCAACTCAGTATGAAAACATGCTAAAAATGTCATGCAAGAACTAGGATACATAAGGCTATAACATGAGGTACCCCAAACATTCATCAAACCAGTAAAGACCCTTAATTAAATATGTCAAGAAGATCA
Organism: Camellia lanceoleosa; assembly: GCA_025200525.1. Taxonomy (NCBI): domain Eukaryota; kingdom Viridiplantae; phylum Streptophyta; class Magnoliopsida; order Ericales; family Theaceae; genus Camellia; species Camellia lanceoleosa. The sequence goes on from CM045758.1 coordinate 205,298,676, forward strand.
AAATATGACTTTTTCCAGCTCTGATGATGGCCGAAAACAAAAGCTAGATAAGCTTAAAAAAAGCATGCAAAAATGGGGGTCAAAGAGGGGTATAATGACAAGTATAACATGGAGACCCCCAAAAAGGTTGATCCCTTCTACAATGTTGTAGAGAGACACAAGATAAGCCTACTCACAGTTCATGACATGCTCCAAAACAGACTACATGTAGGCCAAACAAATCATGCAAACTTACGGTAAATAGGAGAGATTATGAAGCAAGTACAAGATAGGGGGCCCAAACAGGGTTGAGCCCTTCTTCAATGTTGAAGAGAGGCTCAAAATAGCCCACTTACAGTTCACATTATGCTCAAAAACAGATCACTCATAGGCTAGAAATTTCATGCAAAATAAAGGCATACAAGATGGTATTGAAGAAAGTACCAAATGGAGGGCTCAAACAGGGTTGAGCCCTTGAACAAACATGAATAATAGCTCAAAATAAGGACCCTTTCAGTTAAGGTCGGATCCCAAAACAGTGAGCAAGTAGGATTAAGAAATGAAGCAAGAAAATGCTACAAAAGAGGGAAATGGAGACTTACCCTTGAAGATCTCTTCTTTTCTACCTCTTGGCTTGAGGAATGTTGCTTCTAAGCCTCTGAGAACCTCTCCTTGCTGCTAGAAATGGAGTGGTGATGGGGATGCTTGATAGTGATGAAGAAATGGCACCAAACTTGAAGAAAAATGACTTTGGAGCTTGGAAATGGAGAGAAATGGGAGGTAGAAGGTATAGCTCTCTCTCAAATGTGTATAACAAATGTCTAACCTTGAGCCAAGAAGCCAAGCCTCTCCTTTATAGAGGAGAGGCATGAAAAATATCTAAGGTACCTCTCTAATCCTCCATACACGTGTATAGAGGATGGTCCAATTGGCAACCAGCTGGCACAGCTGGAATACACTGAGGGAGAGGAAAATGGCCGGCCAGCTTAAAGGGGAAAAAATGTCATTTCACAAAAAGGGTGGCCGGCCAGCTAGGTTTTCTGGCCGGCCAGCTACTTTTCATGAGCTGTCGGGAAGAAGACTGGCCGGTGGGTGCTAGGGAAGTCCAAATGTGGTCATTCAAGTGTCAAAATTGAAGCCCCGGAAGTTATCTTTCCAATGGCACAAACCTTGCATCAAAATTCCTCCTATGGAAAAAGTTATGCCCGTTTCCGTGAAGCCGCGCAGATTTCGGTCCAACCGGAGTGATGCCCTGCTTCAATCAACCATATCTCCTCCATCCGGAATTGAATTTAGGAGATTCTTGAGTGAAAAATGAAGCCCCGGGAGTAAATTTTCCAACGGTGGTAACCTCATAGCTTGATTCCTCTTGTGCAAAGAGTTACGCCCGTTTCGGTGAAGCCGCGCAGACTTTTCTCCTTCCCGGATTCATGCTGAACCACTTTTGACCAAACAAAAGTTAGTTGTCAAAACAATTGCTGGCCTCCCACCCTCCTAAAAGCTTCCTAACCATTAAAATAAGGCCTCCACCAAAAATGAACCCAAATCGATGCGAAATGAAGGTTCAGGGCGAACGCAGCCGGGACCTGAAAACCGATCAAGGCAACGGAGTGGTGTTCAACCACGGCGGGTATCTAAGACCCCAAAGGTCCTCGAAAGGGAGTAAATAAGATGCATGCCAAAAACCGGAGGAATCGGAGATGGTTAGGCGGTCCCGAACCAAGGCACACGGCCTGACGGGTCCGGAAATTGGGAACCCAAGCCGAAATGGCAAATGGCCTCTGACGGCATTAAATGTAGCCCACGGCCATCGAGAGATAGTCTACAGACCTCTCTCCCTCAGAAAGAAAAACAGAGAAAATCAAGTCTGGTTCGCAAATCGAGGCAAGGCACAGAAGAGGGTTCGGAAGTCCGGAGGCAGGGCGCACGGCCGCGACTCTGAGACTTCTGAACGATTACAATATGCAACATCACCGAGCGCTCAATCGGTGACATCTGAGTCTTAAGGTCGATCAAAAATGGGGTGTCTACACCTATTGAGGGCTGTTTCCATCCCAACGAGCATTTGGATTCCTTTAACAGACAAAGGTGGGGTTAGGTTGATCAATGCCTGGATTTGATCGAGATTGGCTTCTATTCCTCGATTAGTGACGACATACCCTAGGAACTTTCCTGATCCAATCCTGAAGGCACATTTTGCCACGTTGAGCTTCATCTTGTATCTATGGAGTACCTCAAAGGTTTCACGGAGGTCATCGGGATGGTGCCTAGCCTCTTTTGACTTGATCACCATGTCGTTAATGTATACTTCAAGGTTTCGTCCGATTTGATTGCGGAATATCTTTGTGACCAGCCGTTGATACGTTGCTTCGGCATTTTTAAGACCGAAAGACATTACCTTGTAACAAAATAACCCGACAGGTGTAATGAATGAGGTTTTTTCCTAATCATCTGGATACATCATAATCTAATGGTATCCCCGATACGTATCCAAAAAACTTATTCTTATGTGTCCGGAGGTTGCATTCACGAGTTGGTCAATTTTCGGCAGAGGAAAGCTATCTTTGGGGCATGCTTTGTTTAGATCAATAAAGTCCACGCACACCCTCCATTTGCTGTTCTTTTTCTTAACGACTATAGTGTTGGATAATCACTCCGGATATTAAACTTCCCGAATGGCATTCGCCTCATGTAATTTAGCTACTTCCTCTTTGACGGCATCAATGTGTTGAGGTGTGGGCCTTTTATTCTTCTGTATCACTGGTCGTAAGTTCGAACTCATATGTAATTTGTGGCTTGTCACCTTTGGGTCGATGTCTTCCATCTCATAAGGTGTCCAGGCGAATATATCTCGGTAGTGGAATAGGAAATCCACCAGCTGACTTTTCTCTTTTGGGGCAAGGTTTTTACCTATAAGGAAGAATCTGTCTTCGTCTTCAGGATCAATTGGTACTTTTTTGAGTTTTTTGGCACTCTTAGCTCCAGTCTCGGGTTTAGCTTCCTCTTTTGAGTCATTTGTCTGAACTGCTGGTGGCCGAGTTGAAGATACTACCATACATCGCTTTGCCATTGTCTGGTTCCCCCGGATGGTCCTGACGTCGTTAGCTTCTGGAAAGTGTAGAACCTGGTGAAAGGTGGATGGGATGGATTCCATTTAGTGGAGCCAAGTTCTACCTATTATGGCATTATAAGGAGATTGCACATTAACCACCTGAAATTCGACTTGGTGGATCGCTTTCTCAAATTTTGATTGGCAGAATGATTCGTCCTAAAGGAGATACTGGACTCGAGTTGAAGCCATAGAGTGGGTACTCCACATTGAGCAGGGCTTCTTAGGACAATCCCATTTTTTTGAAAAGTTCATAGTACATGACTTCTATCGAACTACCTTGGTCGATTAATATCCTTCTAACAGTGAATTCTCTAATTTGTAGTGTTACTACTAGCATATCATTATGGGGATGATGGACCCATGCCAGATCCTCAGCAGAGAAAGAAATCCTTGTGGATGAACAAACCTTTTTTTGCAGCCATCCCTGATAGGGACATAATTTCTTTTCAGAGTGTTGGTGTTGCTTCCCGACTTATGAGCCTTTTCTTGGAACTGAATAGATCATATTGATAGTTGTCGTGGGTTGTGTTTCCCTAACTTTGTCCCTAATATTCTCATTTCGACCAGGACAAGTCAACATAAGATCGTAGGTGTCTGCTTTGCACCAATTCCTCCAGAAATTGCTTATCCCCTATGAGGTGTCCATGATCCTTATGATATTGCGTAGTGATGGATCGCAAAGCACTCAGGGCGGCCAAGAAAAGTAAGGTTCATTTTGGATTTTTGACATCAAGCGATATATTGGGTTAGTGAAGGTGGTGATAACTGCTCAGACGACCTCATTTCGGATTTTTGGCTGGTCGGCGATTGCGTTTGACTCATTTGTTTTGTTGTCTAGAGATTTCTTCTCATCTTTTCTTGGAGCCTTAGTTGGGATCCGAATAGGTTTCGGTTCTTCAACGCCTCTTATGTCTTCTTCAATCTTACAACATTGTTCGACTTGTCTCATTAGACTTCCCATATCGGTAGGTGGCTTTGTTGTTAGAGACTGTCGAAGCTTGCTCTCAGGTAGCAACCCTAACTTGAATGAGGCAACTGCCAGTTGTTCAATGCAGTTATTAATCTCGTTATAAACTGCCCAATATCTACTAGAATACTTCCATAGCCTCTCCGTATCTTCTTTTTTCATTGTGAGGAGTACATTAATCTCTTTCGGCGGCTGGCTATTGGTGACAAAGCGGGAAACGAATGCTTGCTGCAGTTGTGCCCAATCATTAATGGATCGAGCTTCCAATTTGTAGTAACAACGCAATGCCATCTTTCCTAAACTTGAGGAGAACATTCAACACATAATCGGGCCATTGTTGCACCACAATGTCATGGCCTGCCTGTAATGTTGGATGTGGTTGGTCAGATCTCCTTTGCTATCATACAAGTTGAATTTTGACGGGGTGAACCTTTTTAGCAGATTCACACTATCTATTGCTCGAGAAAAAAGGGGATGCTAAATCCTCTGTGAAGAGTTTTCGTCTGATAGGTTTTGGATGGCCCTTGGTTTAACCATCAAGCTAGCTTCTTAGGTCATTCTTCGAGTTATTTGAAGAATCCCTTCGGGTGACCTGATATTTTTTTGCGTTCGATTAGGGTTGCTATTGGCGGTCTGGCTCATGGGCTGATGGTGATTTGGTTGTTTTTATCGATCAGTAGTCTTGACTTGCTCGACGGGCCTTCTTCGAGTCGTATGTAGTTCTTCCTTGAGTGCTTCCACTTCTGCCATTACTTGTTCAACGAGTCGGCCTTGTTAGGTTTCGGGATTTGGCTGAGCTACTGACACTGAATTTTCAGGTGTATTATTGGAATCGTGGCTGAAATTTCCACTAGCCATATTTTCGATTGGAAAATTTGGGGGTGAGTTGGTATTTTGTCCAGAACGGAATGGACACTCATCTTTTCTCAAGCTTCCCATAAACGGTGCCAATTGTGGAAAGGTGAAATTTCTTCTCCACAACTGCTCCTTCCTTTGCTCTATAGAAAAGACAAATGCTAAGACGTCAATGATCTGTCTCGACCATGGTTGGTCGAGAGGACCCTCCGACGATCAAGTTAGAATACCGTTCAAACATATTGTTTGTTTTTTTTTCACGAAAATATTTTTTTTGTACCTGCCTTTAAACGATTTTCTTTTTCCCTTTTATAGTGTGGACACCTGGTATCTTGACCGTTGGATAGCTGACCCGATCCAATGTTGTTTTATGCCTTCAGGCATTGGTCTGGCAAGTGGTCCAGTTGTCTTGATCTGCTATTGTCGGAGCTGTTGTATTTTGGATGGCCTAGATTTAGTTCGGATATGGGTTCACATTTTTTCTCGTTGGATTTTTCTTATCGAATGCTTAGTTTATCAAAGTCGGTTGATCTTGTATCATTTCTTCGGTCAGTAGTTTTGATCTCTATCGTTGATTTCTATTTGATCCAAGGGTTTTCCTTCATATCACGGATCTCTTTTCAGAAAGTGATCTTGTTTAAATATCTTATCACGTGACTTTGTTTTCTTTACAACTGGATTTTTTAAGGACTTGGGCTTTTATTTGGAACTTTGCCTTGGCCAGGTAAAAATGCTTTAGGCCGTATCTTAATTTGCTTAGGCTTTGGACTTGAGTTTTTATCCTTCACAGCTTCCATATTAGTGGCACACAAATTTAAATTTTAAAATAATTGAGCATACTTTTCTTTTAGAAGTTGTAATTTATGGAATAATTAGAGTTTAATTGTTATGGTTAAATTAGAGTTAACCAATAGACTTTTTTTAAAATAAAAAATAATTAGATTTTAGTCAATTACTTCCATATATAGTAGCACACAAATTTAAATTTTAAAATAATTGAGCATACTTTCCTTTTAAAAATTGTAATTTATGAAATAATTAGAGTTTTATTGTTATGATTAAATAAGAATTTAACCAATAGAATGTTTTGTATTACTTAAAAAATCAAAAAATTAAAAATTTTAATTTAAGAGTTTAGAGCTTCCACAAGCCTTATCATTAAAAAGACCCATTTCCTTATATATATAGAGATATGTGAATAATTACATACAAATAAAAAAAAAATACAAAATTTTCATAGTGATAGGATTTAATTGGAGTATTTCATTTTAAAATAAATAATTTTTATTTATAAAAATGACATTGTCACATAATTTTTGTAGTATTTTTGAATAGTATTTACAAAAAAAATCATTTTAAAAAATAGTATCATGTGCACCCTTTAAAAAGGTCCATATGTTCACTTCATAATATACCACAAAATAACATAATTTTTCTGACCACAAAAAAAGAAAAAAAAAAATTTACTTACCATAAAAAAATGTGCATTGAGTTCACATAATGTGCAAAAGGTAAAAATGTAACCAAACTAAAACCATAATTATAAAACTACGGACCAAATTATGGAGCATGATTTACTTATTTTTGCTCTCCAATTTTTTATGGTGTATTAAAGCATCTCAAATTCTTCACATTTTTTTTCATCAAATTTAAATTTGATAAAAAAGTGTTCAAAAATCTTCCCTAATCCTTTCATCAAATGTTTATCAAATCAAGGGAGAGTTTTTTTTTTATTAAATTTGAATTTGATAAAAAAATTTAAAAGATGAGGCATTAGAGATGATTTTTTCTATCAAATTTGATGATTAGCAGATAAGAGAGGAATTTTTAAAAATATTTTGATAAAAAGATTGGAGTAGTTCATATGAAATTAATTGTTTTATTCAATTTGGGATTAAATTCGATAAAAATAATTGATGAAGGGTTGGAGATGCTATGTCAATAAAAGTTGTCAATAACAAATTTATTATGCACAATCTAAAATTACGAATGATGAAATTATGTCACTTTGTGGAAAAAGTTATACATTTTTTATGGTGAATTAAAAGTTTTTTTTTTCTTTCTTTGTGGTAAAAAAAATTATGCTATTTTGTGGTACATTATGAAGTGCATGACATATGAACCTTTTTAAAGGTGCACATAATACAATTTTTTTTAAATGATTTTTTGTAAATAATATTCAAAAAATATTACAAATTATGTGACAATATCATTTTTATATATAAAAATCATCTTCATAAGTGTTTTATTTTAAAATAAAAAAACTCACATTAAATCATATTACTATGAAAATTTTGTATAAAATTTATTTGTATATAACTATTCATATATATATATTATATAGGGACCAAGTAGAGTTAAAGGACAAAGAGAAAGAAAAGAATTTTGGAAGGAAAAAAAAAAAAAATACAATTGAAATTTGAAACAAAAAAATGCGATTGTTGAAATGGAAAGCAACAAAACGATGCCATAGTGGAGCACAGCAGTTGCTGTTGTACAGGAGCAACTCCGCATCCCAAAAGTATAACTAACATAATCATCGCTTGAAATAATATAAGGACAACACAGGTACCCGTAGAGTTGAAAGTGACAAACTATCCCATGTATCACAACCCATCCTAAATTGTTGCAATCCATCACCGCAAACAATTACTAAGCTCACAAGTTACAACTATAAAATTATAGATCTAACGGCTACCGATGCTATACTCATTACTATATGTATTAAACCATCAGATGGGCTACCACATCCTAAAGTTTACCCTTAGCTAGAGCAGGTAAACATGTAGATTAGAATTATATGTTCTAACAGCGATGTTAGCAAATATTTAACTAGGCTTAACGTTGACGAATCATAGATTTAGAGATGGATTTAAAAAGAAAAATAAATAAATAAATAAATATAAATAAAATATAATTATATTTTATTTATATATATATATATTTCTTTTTAGTTTTTTACTTAAACCCTTAATTCAAATTTTCATTTGGTAACTCATTTTTCCCAGTATCAATTATTTTACCTAGTTTTTGTACTACCACACACTGAAAAATAAGAATATTTTTTTTGCTGAAAACATCTTACGTTACGGTCAATCAAAGGGAGCTTAAAGACAAAAAAGATTAAATAAAATAAAATTTAAGAATTTATTAAAAATTCTTATATTTCAATTAGTTCATAAGATAGTATTATATTTAAATTGTCTTATTTTGGACATTTGAGAAATTAAATCTTAATTATCATATTTGAGTTAATTTATGAATAATTTTACTCTTTCAAATATTTTTTGAACCTTTACCAACTTAGGCTTCGTTTGGGAAGTCATGGTTTGGGTTTTTTTTAGCTATTTTAGCCACAAAAAATAAAATAGGCTATTTTAATATAACAAACAAAACATCACATCCAACCCATAATCATTACATTATTCTCTCATAAAAACTCAAAAAGCCAAAAAGCCCTTTTCCAAACCAAACTTTTAAGCATAGGCTAAAATAGCCAAAAAAGTCAAAAAGTCAAAAAGCCAACCCACTTCCCAAACGGAGGCTTAGTGTACATTATTTTGGACTATTTTGAATGTTCCATGATATGAATATTCACATTAAATAAATTTGACAGTATAAATTTTGCACTTCAGCTTACTATTATTAGGAGTATTTCGGTAACTATGTCACCCATAAGACTTATTGACATATAAAAAAATAATTTAGACAAAATAAAATATAAGTAATTGAATAAATTTTTTAAAATAAATATCCCTAATAAAATTCACACCGGTCAAAGAGTGTGTCCCAAATGTCAAATGTAGATTTTGTTTGTTTGGAGTTTAAAGATTTTTTTCCTCAAATGCTTTTTTATATTTTTTGTCATTTGATTGAAAAAAAAAAAAATAAGTGAAACACTTTTTAAGAAATTTTTTTGTTATCAAATCACTTACTACTAAAAATTTGGTAAATCAATTTTTAAAAAGTTTACTTTGAGCTTGATCTTTTCACCACAATAATTTTTTCAAAAATGAAATGGTAGCTTTTCATTGATTTCAATCCAATGTATATAAATAGTCAATAATGATACAGACCATTAAAATATCACTACTAACATCACCACTAATGATGTGACAAGTAAAAAAAAAAAAAAACTTAGACACAAAACACATGTGACAGTGAGTGGGACCCATTACTACATCCCTAGTGCAACCACTAATTAGTGGTCTGCATCATTTTTCATAAATAGTTAGAAAATTGTACTATACACATCTCCTATCATATATGAGTCTGGATCTTCTCCAGCTCCTCTTTGGCTCTTCCTCTTGTTGACGGACAAGATTGCGCCACGTCAACCATGACAAAACCTACGGCTCAAATTAACTTAAAAAAAAAAGAAGTTGGATGGTTGAATCAATAATGCTTGGGAGCACTAATTAGTGCTATCACTAATGATGTGGCAGTGGGTCCCACCCACTACCACATCATTTGTTGTGCTTTTTTTTTTTTTTTTTCTTCCCTTTTTCACCTCATTAGTGGTGGGTTAGAGATACCAAATTAGTGATATGTAGCATTGTTGATGGTTGAATTACATTCAACACACATCTCACACTCTGTCCCACGTCAACTCTCACACACACACACACACACACACACACACTCTCTCTCTCTCTCTCTCTTCTAATAAAAAATTAAAATAACTATTTTAATCTTTTTAATTTTATTTTCATAATATTTTATAAAATTAATATCATTAAAAATATACCTTTAAGATGACACTAATATTAAATACATTTAATAAAAAATTAAAATAAATAAAAAGTAATTAATATGTTTATTTATATTTTGAAATTATTATTTTTTAAATATAAAAATTAATTTGATGACATAAACATACAAAAATCATATATTTTTTAAATTCTCAAAAACAAACTGCATTTCAAAAAAAAAAATCATATGAAAATAAAAAAAACATATTGTATTTGATTTGCACCTATGCACAGATTATATTTATGTTTTTTTTTTTTTTTTTAAATGCAAAGATTGGATTTGTGTGTTTTTTATTTCCTTTAAAAAAATTATTTTCATATAATTTTTTTTGGAATGAAGATTGTTTTTGAGAGTTTTAAAAATATATGATTTTTGTGTGTTTATTTCATCAAATTAATTTTTATATTTAAAAAACAATAATTTCAAAACATAACTAAACATAGTAATTATTTTTTATTTATTTTAATTTTTTATTAAATATATTTAATATTAATCTCATTTTAAAGGTATTTTTTAATGATATTAATTTTATAAAATATTATGAAAATAAAATTAAAAAGATTAAAATATTTTTTTAATTTTTATTATGAGAGAGAGACACAGAGAGAGAGAGAGAGTTGACGTGGGACAGAGTGTGAGATGTGTGTTGAATGTAATTCAACCATTCGACTTTTCTTTTTCTTTTCTATTTTTTATAGTTAATTTGAGCAGTAGGTTTTGTCATGAATGGCGTGGCGGAATCTGTCCGTCAATAGGAGAAAGAGCCAGAGAGAGCACGGGAGAGGATCCAGACTCATCATATACACTCCTAAGTTATGTCATTGTCTTCCTTAATTATAACATTATTTTAGTCATAACTCATACTATTGTTTGGTTATGATTTTTTTTTAGTTATGATATTCACTTTTTTTTTTATTATAAGGTGCATACGATATATATCTTTTGAGGAATATGTGCCATAGTCTTTTCCAAAAAAAATTATTTCAAGTATCAACAAAACATCAAAAAAATAAAAAGAGAATATTTTTTATAAAATCAATTTACATAAAATTATTTTCAATGTAAAATATTTTACGTCAAAACAAACAGGTCCCTAATTTTAGTGTGCTTTAGTGCATATTATGCTCAGGTTGTCAAAGATTTTTTTCTTCAAGAAAAATGCTTGATAGCCTAAATTTGTGTGATCTGAATGGCTTGAATGTATCAAAATAAAGTTATTTTATCTTAGAAATAACGTCATTCTAAGACATTCAAGCCATTCGAATTATAAAAATTTGGATTACCAAACATTATTGTTTCTTCAATTGGCTTAGCCTTACAGACTTTTTAGAGGCTTCTTTCAAAGTTTTGTGTCAATCATTTTTTTGGTGCAATGGTGAAGAATTTTGTGTGAATTATGAATTTGAGTAAAGATTTACGAAAAGAAAATAAAATAAAAAAAGTATACAAACAGCAATTAAAATTTTATTATCTCTATCTACGATTTTTATTTAAATTTGTGATAGTATACATTAGATTAGTCTTCTTAATGTCTTTTGAACATTTGTCTTGATTTCTATTCTATATATGCATATATTTATAATAAATGTTGCGTACATATTTTTTTGATTTTTATATTACCATAATTTGTGTGTGTTTATTTTATTTATTTTACTTTTATTGCTTGGATGAGATTATTGCTAACAACAAAATGCAGACCAAGGGTTGGTTTGGGAAGTTGGTTGACTTTTTGGTTTTTGGTTATTTTAACCTGGATTAAAAATTCTGGTTTGGGAAGGACTTTTTGACTTTTTGACTTTTTGACTTTTTGACTTTTTTGTGAAAGAAGAGTGTAATGATTATGGATTGGATGTGATGTTTTGTTTTTTGTAACTAAAATAATCTATTTTGTCTTTTGTGACTAAAATAGCCAAATTAACCCTTCCCAAACGGACACCAAAGCATGATAATCTTGCTTTTTTTAAAAAAAATAAAATAAAAAATTAAAGTCTTTCATAATGGACAAAGTCTTTGTACTAGGGGTGAGCATGGTTTAGATTGGAATAAAATCAGAATTAATTCGTTATCTACTGTTCCTAAAAAATTGGAATCAATCCAATCCCTTTTTTTAAACCAATCCGAACCAATTCATTTGAACACGGATTGGATCGCGTTAAGACCACGGATTCACATAACTAAATAACAAAAAAAATATATATATAGAATATTTTAATTTCATAAAAATATAAACATAGTATCATATTAGTTCTATAATAGCAACATGCTTTTCCATAATAGTGACATATTGTTCTAGAATTTAAACAATCATAAGAAAACTGGTTCCACTATAAGTATTTAGACCATTACAAATTAAAATTAAAAACTAACAAACAAAAACAATAAAAGAAGATATTATGTGGATTTAGGTTTTATATAGAATAAGAGAAGATACTATGTAGGAAGGTGTATAATATAAATATAGGCTATTTGTATACGGTCCGGATCGGTTCCAATCTAAAATCGTGGAGTTCAATCCGGAACCAATTCGTGTACTACGGATTTTTAATTTTTTAATCTAGAATCGAACCACGAATTCAAAAAATCAATCCAAACCCACCAGATTGAACTGGACCAAATCAAATTACGAATTTTACGAATTACTTACTCAGCCCTACTTGGTATCTGAGAGGGTAATTTATATGAAAATTGGGCCGAGCTAGGTAATGGGCTGTTATGGGCCGCAGTATAAAGAACTGAATAAAAAGGCCTATATGTTAGTTTGGTCCAAGAAGACCTTGGAGTTAGTCCGGTCCAAAAGAAGCCTTGAAGTTACACCGGTCTAGAATAGCACTACGGTTAGTTCGGTTGCCAGTTGGGCACACTCAGAGTTAGCTCGGTCGCATTGAATTACGGTTAGCCTGGTCCTGTCCTCTAAACTGAAGTATGAGAAACCTTCTTCAAAACTGTTCTGAGTTAGTTCGGCTCTACACTTCTATGGATAGCTCGGTCTTAGCATTCGAAGCCAAGATAGAAGAAAGAAAAGGAAGAGCCGGACTAGAAGTTGGATCGGCCATACCTGCCTGTCTAGTATGGTAGTATTATTTCAGTCGTATGGTAGTTTGACCATGGTAAGACCATCTCACTTGGTTTAAACAGTGAGGGGGGTGTTGAAGGATAATTATCCTTCAGGAGATTGAATCCTAGGAGGACTCTGCATGGAGAAGTAAAAGTCCTACTAGGATTGTACCACGCGGAACCTATAAAAGCTCACAAACATCACCTATGAAGAGGTAGCATAATTTTGACTCTGAATATCTGAGCTTTTGTCTATTTGTCTAATTGGCTGACTTAGGCATCGAAGAGGTTTCTGGCACACACCCGCCGGCTAGCTCACGTTTGTATTTTCAGGTAGAAGAACGACGTCGTACGGAGGAGTGCAAACTTGATCAACAGGATTATACGAGAAGGTTTATTTCTTTCCCGTACAATTGGCGTCATCTGTGGGAATTCAGACAAGAACAAAACCTCTTGATCAAGTTTTTCCTCTTAAGGATCAATGGCGCACAACGAAGATTTACCACAGTCCGCCATTAACGGACAAACACCAGAAGGGGGTGCGAGGCGCGAAGGTCTACCTCTCATCCCATCTATGGCGGAGTTGGAGCCACAACGACAGAATCCCAAGAGGGATACAAGGGGAAGAAGGCGGACTAACAGCCCTCGTCACTCTCGTTTACGGAGTCCAGAGAGACAAAGGCGGAAGATTGACCCTCAAGCCTTGGAAGATCGCGTCAAGGAATAGGACGAGTTAATACGACGAATGGCGGCGGACATGGAATCTCTAAAGTGCCAGATGAAGGGAAAACAAGTGGCGACAGGAGAGGGGCACATAAGCAAGACCCCCCTTCGCCACTCGGAAGATCGTGGTAGGAATACCACACCCTCGCAAGCAGAGAGTAAAGGCCTCAGGACAGGCGATACTCAATCCAAGTCTTCCAGAACTCGTCACTCCAGGTGAGGGCGAGATCCGAGAGGTCATCTACGGAAGGAGCACTTATTGGCCTTCACATCGCGCAAACAAGATCGAACGAGCGGAGTTGCCTAGATCATCCGACTTACGCACCGTGCTCGAAGAAGGCATGATGAAAGGAGGGCGCCAGGCACGCGATCCACACTGAGTGTCTACCTTCTGACGGTTGGCTCCTCGGACGCGCCGAAGCGTCGAGGTTGGAATGCCAATACCGCGCCCAGCCTATGAACCAACAGAAAAAGCGTTAGCAAGGCTGCAGACCTCGCCGTTTGTTCCTGCAATAAAAAACGCGCCCCTACCATCAGGCTTCCTTCAGCCCAAATTCACTACATATGAGGGAAAGACGGACCCCTACTCTCACTTGAGCCACTTTCGCCAGGTCATGACTGTATACTGGCGAAACGAGGCTTTAATGTGCATCCTCTTCCCATCTAGCCTTGGCGACCTAGGCTTGACTTGGTTCGAAAAACTTCCGGAAGGCAGCATAGCCTCCTGGGCGCAACTGGCGGAAGCGTTTGTAACCAGGTTCAGAACAAACACTAAAACCCCGGTGGAGATCGACCAGCTACTCTCCATCGACATGGGCGACAAGGAGACCTTAAGATCCTACAATAGTCATTACTGGGAGACCTTCAACCAGATTGGGGACTGCCCCACCAATCTCGCCATTGCACAATACAAAAGAGGCCTTCTAGTTGGCAACAGACTAAGGGACTCAATCACCATGACACCGCCCCTCACCATGGAAGCCTTGATGGAGAGAGTGTATCAGCACATCAGGGTGGAAGAGGATGGCGCACGCGCCAAAACAGAATCTGGCACGACCGCAGTACCAGAGAAGAAGGCCTCGGCAAAGGTCAACGCGGTAGACCGTCCGAACAGAAACGGACATGGCAGACGAGACAACGGAGAGGACCAGGATAAAAGATGGTTGAGGGTCCGCACTGCCATAACCACGGTATTTAAGAAACCGATCAACCGCATTCTGAGTGAAATAAGGGATGAGCCTTTTGTCAGATGGCCAGCCAAGCTAGGGAAAGTTCAGAAGGACTACGATGAAAGGTCACGGTGCACCTTCCATAAAGAAAAGGGGCACTGCACTGAGAATTGCACGCCATTAAGGCAGCATCTGGAGGAGTTGCTGGCGGCAGGTCACCTGGATAAATACATTGAATGAGGGGCGCAACCAGCCCCCCAGGACCATAATAACCCCAACGGAATGCCGATCAACACCCCACCTCAAGGCATTATCAATGTGATACATGGAGTCTTTGAACCTGAACGTGTATGCGAGCTCAGGGGATCAATCAAAAAGGCTGAACATTTAAGAGAGGTACTAAGTACCCAACCTGTCATCAAAAAGGGAAAGACAGAGGCCACGAACGTCATGTCTTTTTCGAATAAAGACTTGGCAATGATATATTGCCCTCACAATGATGCCTTAGTTGTCACTCTCCGAGTCAAGGATTTTGACGTCAAGCAGATTTTGATAGACCAAGGCAGTTCATGTGAAATAATGTACTACGACACCTTTAAACAGTTGAAGTTACAAGATAAAAACTTGGCACCTGCCGTATCCCCCCTGATTGGATTCAACTCCATGCCAGAATGGCCCGTCGGCAAAATAATCCTCCCAGTCAAGGCATAAAGCGTGACGAAACAAGTGGAGTTCTGGGTATTAAAAGTCCCCTCCACTTATAACATCATCTTGGGCAGAACATGGCTGCATGCCATGCGATCGGTGGCGTCATCCTACCACCAAGTAATGCGGTTCCCCAACGACACCGGTGTGATTGAAGAGGTCTATGGAGATCAGATTATGTCCAAGCAATGCTTTGTCACGGTGAATGGTAGCCGCGTTGCCAAAGGATACGTTCATTCGGTGGAAGAACCTGAGAGCAATGAACTGTTCACAGATGTCGACAAAGTAGCTAATCAGAAGGTGGTGGAAGACTTGGTAGAGGTAAGAATAGATGAAAAAAATCCGGATAAATTCTTTTTGCTCGGTTCGTCATTGTCCAGCACTGAGAGATTAGAGGTCTTGGAATTTTTGACCTCTAACATCGAAGTGTTCGCCTGGACACCATACGACATGCCAGGCATTGATCCCAACTTCATCTGTCACCAACTCAATGTCCACCCATCTGCTAGACCAATCATTCAGCGCACACGCAGATTGACACTCCACCACGCCGAGATAATGGTGGAAGAAGTAGGAAACCTGCTGGAGGCAGGAGCAATTAGAGAGGTGCACTATGCAAGGTGGATCTCCAATACAGTGGTGGTACCAAAGAAGAATGGCAAGTGGCGTGTCTGCGTCGACTACAAAACAGTTAACAAGGCATGCCCAAAAGACAATTTTCCTCTGCCACGGATAGATCAACTAGTAGACCTAACGGCGGGGTACAACTGACTTAGCTTCCTGGATGCATACAGAGGCTACCATCAAATTGCCATGCACGAACCATATCAGGAAGTGACATCCTTCACAACTCTAAGAGGTCTGTACTGCTACAAAGTCATGCCCTTTGGCCTAAAAAACGCAGGGGCAACATTCCAGAGAATGGTCACCAAGATGTTTGAACCGTTGTTTAGGCAGAACAATGGAGGCTTACATCGACGATATGGTGGTCAAGAGCAAAGATGAGAATGACCATCTCAAGGACCTATGTGAGATGTTTGAGATCCTGAAGAAGCACAAGTTATGCCTCAACGCGTCGAAGTGTGCATTCGGAGTAGGATCTAGCAAATTCTTGGGCTTCCTGGTAACCAACCGGGGTATTGAGGCAGACCCATCTCAGATCAAGGCAATCCAGGATCTGGAAAGACCTAACTCAGTCAAAGAAGTGCAGCATCTCACTGGTATGGCAGCTGCGCTCAATCGGTTCATAAGCCGGTCATCAGACAGACTACGACCATTCTTCCATGCTCTAAAAGCCAAGTTTGAGTGAGACGACGAATGCGACCGAGCACTAGAAAGCTTGAAGGAATACATGTCTTCTCCACCACTACTTGTAACCCCAATTCCTGGAGAAGAACTCTTCTTGTACCTGGCAGTCTCACAGCACGCAATTAGCGTAGTATTGGTCCGTGCAGAAGGTATCCAACATCTACCCATCTATTATGTCAGCAAGACATTACTAGGCGCCGAAAAAAGGTACTTGCCACTAGAAAAACTGGCCCTAGCCTTGATGATGGCCTCAAGAAAGTTGTCACATTACTTTCACACCCACACCATAGTTGTCCTCACAGCCTTTCCATTGAAAGCTCTCTTTGAAAGGGCAAACTTTTCCGGGCGAATTCTGAAGTGGGCAGTAGAGTTGGGACAATTCGACATCAAATTCCAGCCTAGAACCATAATAAAGGCACAAGCTTTGGTGACTTTATCGCAGAGTTCACCAGCGATCATCATATCTGCTTGATCGACTGGCCGAAACAACCGAACTAGGGATGGAAGTTGACGTCGGAATAACGCAACCCCTGGCACTGGATACTCAGTCAAGTCCCAAGGCAAACTAGAGTACAGCAAGAAAGGAAGAAGCCAACCATACTACACCAAGTCAAGACTCACTAACAAATCAAGACTTGGTACAACCAGATGGCGAGGGGCAGACAGCAGGCATGAACCATGAAGAAGAAGACACCAGCAACAGGGAAGACCACAAGGCATCATCTGATCTCTCCACTTGCCGGAAGTTGTTCGTCGGGGAGATGTGGAAGCTCTTCGTAGATGGAGCATCCAACCGGCATGGAGTAGGACTTGGCATAGTCCTCATCTCCCCAGACGGCCTAGTAGTGGAGCAGGCAGTCAACCTTGGCTTCCCAGTATCAAACAACGAAGCGGAATATGAAGCGCTTCTTGTCGATCTCAAATCAGCATTCTACATGAAGGCCACCGAGCTAATGGTCTACAGCGACTCACAGTTGGTGGTGAACCAAATTTCAGGCGACTATCAAGCAAAGGATGACAGAATGGCTAAGTACCAAGAGTTGGTCAGAACAAAGATCAAGAAGTTTGAAGTAGTGAGGATAGAACAGATCGGTAGGGAGGAAAACAGTAGAGCTGACGAACTAGCAGGCTTCGCCTCAATGGCAGATACCTCCATCCCTCATCCACTACTGATCGACTACCTGCCTAGACTAAGCATTGAAGTCCCAGATACAGAAGAGGTATGTTGCGCCGATCTAGGCCCTTCTTGGATGGATCCTATCATATTGTTCCTAAAAGATGGCACCCTACCAGAAGATAAGAAAGAGGCCAACAGAATAAGAGCAAAGGCGTTGCGATTTTGGCTCTCCCCATCCTTGGCATTGTACAAAAAATCATTCTCAGGACCCTACCTAAAGTGTGTTCACCCTAGCAAAGTGGAAGCATTTTTATTCGAGATTCATGAGGGCGTATGCGGAAGTCGTCAAGGAGGAAGATCACTGGCATACAGAACAATTTCGCAAGGATATTAGTGGCCATACATGCAAGCAGATTCAGAGAAATATGTCAAAAAATGCGAAAAGTGTCAAAAGTTTGCACACCAAATACACCAACCTGCCAGAGAACTTCTACCTCTCACTAGCCCATGGCCCTTCGCAATGTGGGGCTTGGACATAGTAGGACCACTTCCATGACACCGAACAGGGAAGTTCTTTCTTGCAGCAACCGACTACTTCACAAAGTGGGTGGAAGCAGAAGCCTTAGCCTCCATAAAGGAAAAAGATGTGAAGAAGTTTGTTTGGCAAAACATCATTACTCGATTTGGCATACCAAAAGCATTAATCTCAGACAACGGCACTCAATTCGACGACAGAATTTACAGAGGCTTTTGTAAAGAGTACAAGATAGAGTTCTACAATTCTACACCGGCATATCCCCAAGCAAATGGTCAGGCAGAAGCATCAAACAAGGTCGTCTTAGATGGATTGAAGAAAAGGTTAGAGAAAGAAAAAGGCGAGTGAACAGAAGAACTCCCTCATGTTTTATGGGCTTACCGCACCATACCTCGGTGATCGACAAGAGAAACACCTTTCTCCTTAGCTTATGGCATGAAGGCAGTAATCCCACTAGAAGTTGGCCTCCCCACAATTCGAAGCGAAAACTTTGACCCAGACTTAAACGGCGAAGCCATATCATTAGAGCTTGACCTTGCGGAAGAAAGAAAAGACAGAGCATTGGTTCATATCGCCTCCTACCAACAAGAACTGTCCAGAAAGTATAACAAAACAGTGCATCCAACGCAATTTAAAATCGGAGATTGGGTGCTGCGCAAAATAATGGGAAACACCTTGGTGCCGGGAGATGGCAAGTTAGGGCCTAATTGGGAAGGACCTTACAGAGTAGTCGGATTAGCAGGCAAAGGGGCATACCACCTAGAAGATAAGGACGGCAAAGCAATTCCAAGCCATGGAACACTGCCAATCTCAAGTTATTTTATTTTTAGCTTTTTTCTTTTTAAGCATATGTAATTTTTTCTTTTCTCAATAAAACAAGTCAATTCTTTTCAGCATAACTGTTTTCTGTAAAAGATAGTTTTAGAGAGTTAGGAGCATTGCAAACATTTTATTCTAAGTTGGCAGGAAAAACTAACTTAGAGGTTGGCTGGATTAAACCAACACCCCTCCTAAGCCCAGGATAAGGATCTAAGCTACAGGATGTTTGGTCAAAATAACCAAACATTTTATTCTAAAGTTGGCTGGAAAAAACCAACTTAGAGGTTGGTTGGATTAAACCAACTCTTTTTACTCTTCAGCCAAAGTAAGGGCATAGGCTGAAGAGTGGTTGGTTGGATTAAACCAACTTTTGTTACTCTTCAGCCGAAGTAAGGGCATAGACTGAAGAGTGGTTGGCTGGAAAAACCAACTTAGAGGTTGGCTGGATTAAACCAATACCCCTCCTAAGCCCAGGATAAGGATCCAAGCTGCAGGACGTCTGGTCGGAACAACAAACATTCTATTCTAGGTTGGCTGGAAAAAACCAACTTAGAGGTTGGCTGGATTAAACCAACACCCCTCCTAAGCCCAAGATAAGAATCCAGGCTGCAAGACGTTTTGGTTGGAATAACCAAACATTTTATTCTAAGTTGGCTGGAAAAACCAACTTAGAGGTTGGCTGGATTAAACCAACACCCACCCTAAGCCCAGGATAAGGATCCAGGCCATAGGACGTTTTGTCGAAATAACCAAACACTTTATTCTCAGTTGGCTGGAAAAACCAACTTAGAGGTTGGTTAGATTAAACCAACACTTTATATTCTTTAGCCGAAGTATGGGTATAGGCTGAAGAGAGGTTGGTTAGATTAAACCCACACCTTATATTCTTCAGCCGAAGTATGAGTATAGGCTGAAGAGTGGTTGGCTGGATTAAACCAATACTTTGTACTCTTCAGCCGAAGTAGGGATATCGGCTGAAGAGTGGTTGGCTGAAGAGTAGTAAACTCAGTTAGATTGCTCAGCTAAAACCGGAATAAAGTATCTCGGCCAAACTACAGATAGAAAGCAAGCTCAAACAGGAATCTAAACCAAGATAACAGTTGGAGCAAAAGAATTCAAGAATTCATTGAAAAACTCATTACAAGTATACAGATCAAAACCGAGATAAGTGTTGAACGCAAAAGCTAACTTTCATTGATCAAGAGCAAATACAAAGGAGGGGTCGCAGCCCGGTTACAAGAAAAAAGAAAAAAGAAAATTACAGAATCAGTTGAAAAGATCTTCCAGATCGGCATCAATATCAACACGAGCACTGGTTTCTGAGGTCAGAACAGTCTCGGTCTGGAGTTCGGTCTCTATTGGAAGCACGGTTTCAGTCGTCAAGTCTTCAACCGTTGGCTCCAACCGAGCTGACTGATCATTGGCTTGCTCATTAACAACCGGAGTCTCGGTTGCCTCATTTTCCTTTTCATTATCAGACGCTTCAAGAAAATGCTTGAAGGTCGTGACATACTCTGCCGGTGGTAGGAATGAAATCTTGAGGAGCATTGTGGACCTCGGTTTGAGACCTGATGTTGCTCCTGACACCTTTCGGCCACACTTGAAGAACAAATCCTTAGCGGCCTCACATTGTGGAATGTAGAGGGCCTCTGCCTCCTTAAAACCTTCGGCGTTTGCGTCGTCCACTTTCTTCTTTAGTTCAGCAATTTTGGCATCCTTTTTCCCTTCGAGCTTGACTAGCTCACGAAGGTACTTGTCTTTCATCATGGTCAGCATATACATTTGTCGACCGGTAGAGATAACTAGGTCGGTTAGGCGAGCTACCTCGACCTCTAGCTCGATCGTTTTTGTTGTGACTCTTCGATTCGGTTGTTCTTTCTTGACTTACGCCATGGCCGCCTAGCCGTGTTGCTGACCTCCAACACGTTTTGATGGGCAATTTGGCTTTTTGAAGAGGAAAGCGAATGGAAAGAAATCAATGACAAAACCGGCGAAAGTTTGAAAAATCTGAAGACGAAGAGGGGCATTTTACTAGGATCATGGATTTGGTGGCCGATCGGATGGCCCTTAGCTTGGTCAGGTGCTAGTGGTGTTCCATGTCTGCTGGAAGGCAAACACTCTTGGCAAGGTTGAATGCCATCAAGTGATCCTTCTCAGCAACCACCGAATCGGTGTCTTGGATATCTCGGTTACGAAATTTGACTTTGGTGCCCACTTGGAGAGCTAGCTCGGTCTGCGAGCTCGGTCGTGGACTTGAGTGGGTTACTTGGGGAAGTATAGTTTAAGTCTTCGTCAACAAGGCGTGGCTCATTTGGTGTAGTCCGCACGCTTCTTTGAAGCGAAGAGGAGGTTGTTGAGATGGAAGTGCCACCACGGTTTCTGTTTTGGCTCGGTGGTGGTACTTGACGGTTTGTCTCGGTTAAAAGGGCCCTTACTCTGTTTCTTTTGGCCATTTCTTCTTCTTCAGTAGTACGGATGAGGTTGATCTGGGGTAAAGTGGGGTCCGGCTCAGGGGTGTCCTCAAGCAGAAAGTCTGTTACTCTAGCTTTTCGGCGACCGCTGTATCGGTATGTCGGCTCAAAATTAAGAAGTTTGGCCCAACTTCTTTCTTCAAAAGCGTAGTCTTGGTGAGTGTGTTCAAGTTGAGGTAACTGTACAAGGATAGAAGATGGGCTGAATCTGCAAAAGAAGACAACTGTTAGTTCGGTTCAAGAGGAGGAAACCGAAATAAAGAGAAGCATGCAACGAAGCCGAAGTAATTATACCAGGGATGCCTTTATTCCAATTTATATTGCGGCCTGGGATCTGGGCTTGGTGGTCTTCAAAATTGCCAGATACCCAGAAGAAATCGTCGTCATTTAGGTCTTTATCCGGTGTGTCTTTTATTATCTTTTCTCGGCGGCGGCGTATTCTTAAATAATAAACCCACCCGTCGTCTTTTGATCCTATGGAGTATTGGTGGAATATTTTGGCTAAACCGAGGTTAAGTCCAGCTCGGCGGTTTAGCTCGGCTATACCCATTATTATGCGGTATGAGTTGGTGGAAAGCTGGGTTAGGCATAGTCTAATTTGCCTAAGGAATTCACAAATTAATGGTTGAACTGGAAATCTTAGTCCGGTTTCTATTATTGACAAAAGGGTAAAAGGCACAAAGCCTTCGTTTCCCCATGGTGTGACATCTTTCTTAGCCAAGGTAAGGTGTACATCGTCAGGGATGTTGTACTCCCTTCGGAATTCGGCTAAACCACCAGGTGTTTCTACCAAGAATCTATACTTCCCCATTTATTTTATACGTTATAAATAAATTAGTTCGGTCGGAAAATTGTGCTCGATGGCTTTCGGTTGGTAGCGCCAGAGGAAAGTGCCTGGGCAACCTAAGTTTGCAAAGTGGAAAACAAAGGTGTTAAGCACAGATCATGGACCATGCTACAAAATCAAAGCAAGATAAAAGAAACCCTACTTCGGCTATGTGGGATGCTACAGGTTCTATCTCGGTTTCAACAAGATGCTTGATAGCTCGGATTGAGCAAGGGGTTCGATAGATCGGTTTGTGTATGGGGTTGGTTATCTTGGTTTGAACTACGGGTTTTGTTACCTCGGTCGAGCCTCTAGGGGTAGCTTTCTTAGTTCGGTTTAAAACTAAGGAAGCTGACTTAGCCCCAAAGACCTGGCTCGGTCGAAGGCTAAGGTTTCCAATATACTAAGTTCAGACTTAGTTCGGTTCGTTTTATCTCGGCTAAAGGAAATCAGAAGGTATTGACTTATTGAAACTACTGATATATTCACAAGTTCTAGTTCGGTTACGATTTGGATAGATCTACATATCGCACAAACAGTATCCTAGTTTGGTTAGGGCATGTTTATGGATCAAAATAGCGTTCTACAGATTACTTCATGAAGTTCATAGGGTTCTTAATGGAGGTTTTTCCAGAAAAAACACAGACTAGTGGAGAATGAAAGCAAAAACAGTGTTTTGTAAAAACATATGAGCAGTATGCTATGGATTTAACGAAAGCAAAGACAAAGAAGGAAAAAAAAACAGATTTGAGCAGCTTACCTGGTCAAAGAAGCTAGAACATGAAAGCAAAGGCAGCGATGAAGAACTCGAACACAGCAAGATCAAACTCAAGGCTCAGGAACAAGAGAGGAAGAAGATGAACAGAGTAAAATTGAGGGGGATTCAAAATAGCAAGGGTTTGTTTTAGGTAGAAAGGTGAAAAGTCTTGAATTTGTTCAAAAATTGTGAAACACGAAGGCAGTATAGCAACTAAAATTGTCGAAGGCTGCCACGTGTCATTGGAATGGGAAACGGTTCAGTTGCTGTGATTGAAGAGACGTTTTGACCGAACAAGCAGAGCCCGGTGTGAACATTGGCTCGGCTGGAAAGGCTTAAGAGTTTTAGCTCGGCTGGAAAGACTAAAGAGGTTTAGTTCGGCTGGAGAAGCTTAAAAAACTTTAGCTCGGCTGATAAACAGGTAATCCCTATCATGCTTTGTAGATGGAATTAAGGGGCAATTGAGAGGGTAATTTATATGAAAATTGGGCTGAGCTAGGTAATGGGCCGTTATGGGCCGCAGTATGAAGAACTGAATAAAAAGGCCTATATGTTAGTTCGGTCCAAGAAGACCTTGGAGTTAGTCCGGTCCAAAAGAAGCCTTGAAGTTACACTGGTCTAGAAGAGCACTACGGTTAGTTAAATTTGCCGATTAGGCACACTTTCGAGTTAGCTCGGTCGCATTGAATTACGATTAGCTTGGTCCTGTCCTCTGAACCGAAGTATGAGAAACCTTCTTCAGGACTGTTCTGAGTTAGTTCGGCTCTACACTTCTATGGATAGCTCGGTCTTAGCATTTGAAGCCGAGATAGAAGAAAGGAAAGGAAGAGCCGGACTAGAAGTTGGATCGGCCATACCTGCCTGTCTAGTATGGCAGTATTATTTCGGTCGTATGGTAGTTCGGCCATGGTAAAACCATCTCACTTGGTTTAAGCAGTGAGGGGGGTGTTGAAGGATAATTATCCTTCAGGAGATTGAATCCTAGGAGGACTCTGCATGAAGAAGTAAAAGTCTTACTAGGATTGTACCACGAGGAACCTATAAAAGCTCACAAACATCACCTATGAAGAGGTAGCATAATTTTGACTCCGAATATCTGAGCTTTTGTCTATTTGTCTAATTGGTGACTTAGGCATCGGAGAGGTTTCCGCACACACCCGTCGGCTAGCTCACGTTTGTATTTTTAAGTAGAAAACGACATCGTATGGAGGGCCTTGAGACTTGATCAACAGGATTATCTGAGAAGGTTTATTTCTTTCCGTCATATCTCATGATCATCAATGCGATTACACCATTAGATTTTAAATTGTTTTTCCAAGACATATCGGTCCAACGAAAATCGTTGTTTTTTTTTTTTTTTTTTTTAAGACTAAACATCACATTATATCAAATAAAACTAATTACATCAGTTGCCAACACGCGTTGGTTAGATTACATTCTGTCTACCTTAATTATACAAACATAATCAAAATCCTTACTATAATATCTAATGTCATTAATAATAGTAACTATCTGCCATTCTGGGTCTTTTCCTTCTTGCTGGAACATACGAATCAAAACTTGGCAATCAGTTTGAATAGTAATTCATTTTAACCCATTGTCTTGTGCCCAACAAATAGCTGCCAAACATGCCTTTGCTTCTGCTGCTAGTGGACTCTGAAAAGGATTCACTGCAACCGCATTTTGATATATTGTTTTATTCCTACTGTCTATGCAAAGCCAAGCGATCCCTGCACCACTGTAAAGCGATTTCCATGCTCCATCAATGATAATCTTCAAGAATTGAGACTTCCCAATGTGATCCTGTGTATACTACAAAATACACATAGCTTGTTGTTTACTCCCACTATCAACATTATTGTCATTATGCGCTAATGGAGTCTGACATTCATTAGAAATAGCCAACATGAAAAAATGCTTTGCTTCTTCAATTGTTTCATTGATAGTCTTAGGATGTTGATGAAATACAAAACTATTCCTTTGTAAACATAAAGCCCAAAGAATAGCCACTGATTGAAGAATAATTTTTTCATCCTTAACCTGATCCACCCAATCCTTGAACCACCTAAAAAAAGATATAGGTGATCCTATGCTAAAATCTAGCCCCAACATGGATCCCCTCCATACCCTTTGTGAAAAATAACAATCGAAAAACACATGTTCAAGGGTTTCATTGTTGTTACAACGAGCACACAACATATCAACTTCCATGCCTCACCTTCTTAACTCCCACTGTACTGGAAGGATTCTATAGAGACACTTCCAAATAAACAAAGCCCATTTAGAAGGCAACCTTAATTGCCACAACTTTTTCCACACCAATAATGCTAGTTTGTAGCCAGACTTAACTGAATATTCCCCGCTCTTAAGAGGACTCCAAATTATTTTATCCTCACAAAGATGTGTCGGAATATGAATTGTGAGAATGTGTTTAATACAATCTTCAAGGAAAAAAAGTATAACCAGAGATTCTTTCCAACATTTCTGCTCATTATCTATCAAGTGCTCTGCTCTCATACTAGGCAATAACCTATTGATATCCCTCCCCTTCAATGGATTAGATACCACCGGTATCCATTGATCCCCAAAAGGCATAATCTGTTTACCACTCCCCACAACCCAATGGATGCCCGAATTTAGGAGATCCCTACCCCACAAAAGACTACTCCATCCTCACGAAGCATTGTTGGCCTTCTTAGCAAGCAAAAAAAAGAACTTGAGATAGCAACATATTCAAATTAGACAGTAGTCTCCATGCTTGTTTAGCTAGTAAAGCTTGATTAAAACACCTAAGATCTCTAAACTCCAATCCACTCCATTATTTTGGTAAACACACATGGGTCCACTTCTTCCAACTAACACCTTTGTCCCGGTTTGAATTCCATAAAAAATTCCTAATAATGCCTGTCAACTTTTCCAAAAAGAAATCGGCATTTGAAAAACCGGCATTAAATAAACTGGAATAGAATGTAACGCATGACACCCCCCTTCCAGCAACGTTCAACAATTCACACTTCCATCCTTTTAACTTACCCTGAGTTTTGTCAGGAACAGTATTAAAATCTCCTCTTGCGATCTACCAGGAAAACCCAGATTTGTGGGAAGGTAAATACCTGGTTTATCTACTTTTAACACCCAACATGACCTCCAACTTGCATTGATGGATAAATTTGGGTTGGAATAAAGTTCCGATTTTTGGAAATTAATGAGCAAACCTGATTGCGAACAAAAAGCGCTCAAAAGCCATTTCAGACACCAAACTTCCGACATTTCAAAATTTTGAAAAATGAAACGATCCTCAGCAAATAACAAGTGGGGTACGGGGATTTCTTGCTAATGGCAATGTCCTACAAATACCTTGATTTGACAGATGCTCAAAACCGTCAGATAATGCTTGCATAACCAACAAAATAGGGTGATAGTGGGTCACCCCGTCTTAGACCAACATTCGGATGGAAAAGTTCAGATTGAGTCCCGTTAAACAAAACCGAAAAAGAGACTGTTGAAATACGTTGTGAAACCAGCTGCACCCATTTCTGAGGAAACCCTAATTCACCCATAATTTCTACCAAAAAATCCCAGCTAACCTATCATAGGCTTTATTCATATCCAATTTCAATCCAAAAACAACATTCCTTCCTATCCTTTTTTCCCTAATAAATTCCGCAAGCTCATGTGCTAAGAGAATATTATCTGAAATTAACCGTCCCTTCAAAAATGCACTTTGATGGACTGAAATCACCTCTGGCAATATCTCTCTTAACCTATTAGCCAACACTTTAGCTCCTATTTCATACAAAACATTACAAAGACTAATTGGTTGATAATCATTTACTGTAAGGGGACTCTTCTTTTTAGGGATTATGCATATAAGAGGAGCATTGATGTTCTTGAGCAAGTACCCCGAATTGAGAGGGAAAGTCTATAGTACATTTTGTTCAAAAAATGTACGGTACATAGAAAATCAATGGCTAAGATTGAGCCACATCGTTAAAAGTGACCTGCTAAACAGGTCATTTTTTATAGTTATGAGCCAAAATCATATTTCTTCATAACTATAATCAAATTGATCATAACTTAGTTATACCCACATCTCATAACCAACATCATTTTGTTCATAACTAATATCACATATTTCATAACCACAGCTCATAACCAGCATCATTTTGTTCATAACTAATATCACATATTTCATAATCATAATCACATATCTCATAACCAACACTACTTTGATCATAACAAATATCACATATCTCATAACCATTGATCACATATCTCATAACTACTATCCACATAAATCATAACCACATCTCATAACCAGTCCCTTTGAGTCATAACCAATATCACATATCTCATAACCTCTAGTCACATATCTCGTAACCAACACTTTTTGTCATAACCAACATCACATATTTCATAACCACTAATCCCATATCTCATAATTAACATCTTTTTGCTCATAACCACACCACTTTGATCATAACCAACATCATATATCTCATAACCACTAGTCACGAATCTCATAATTAACATCTTTTTGCTCATAACCACACCATTTTGATTATAACCAACATCACATATCTCATAATCATTGATCACATATCTCATAACTACGACCCACATGAATCATAACTACATCTCATAACCAGCCTCTTTGAGTTATAACCAACATCACATATCTCATAACCACTAGTTACATATCTAATAACCAATATCATATATCTCATAACCACTAGTCACATAACCAATATCTCATAACTCATAACCATTAATACATGTAGTATAACCAAATACCCTTTGACACCACTTTGCTCATAACCATTACCAACGTAACTCATAACTATTAATACATATAGCATAACTAAACACCCTTTGATACCACTTTGCTTATAACCATTACCCACATATCTCATAACCACTAACACATATAGTATAACCAAACACCCTTTGACACCACTTCGCTCATAACCATTACCCACATATCTCATAACCACTAACACATATAGCATAACCAAACACCTTTTGACACCACTTTGCTCATAACCATTACCCACATATCTCATAACCACTAACATATAGCATAACCAAACATCCTTTGACACCACTTTGCTTATAACCATTACCTACATACCTTATAACCACTAACACGTATAGCATAACCGCACACTCTTTGACACTACTTTACTCATAACCATTACCCACATATCTCATAACCAACATTACAAATATCATAACTACTAATCACATATCTCATAACGACACCACTTTGATCATAACCAACATTACATATCTCATAACTACTAATCACATATCTCATAATCAAACACCCTTTGACTTATAACTATACCACTCTACTCATAACCAGAATCGTATATCCCATAATCACTAATCATATATCTCATTACTTTTACCCACATATGTTATAACCATATCTCATAAACAACACCCTTTGTTTCATAATCAATATCACATATATCATAACCACTAATCATATATCTCATAGCCACTACCCACATATAGGGGTATAAATTTGGCCCACGAGCTCACGGCACACCTCAAGTCCGCTTGTGCCCTAGGTAGGCCCAACTAGGCTCGAGTCTAAGCCCAACCTAAGACCCTAGGCTGTGTGTTCTAGAGCCCGGCTTGGCCCGCCCCTGGTGTGTTATGGAGTGTGACCCATCCCGTGAGCTCGGCCCAAAATTTTCTTCCCCATCTGGCTCAACCCGACCCCAACGGCTCCCTGCCCCCTCTGTTAGTGCAATGGTAAAAAATTTAAAACAAAATAATTTGAAAGAGTCATATAACCGTTAATTTCACCAACAACCAACTTTATTATTTATTTATTTATATATATATATATATAAATTAACCCCTCCCTCCTAAGTTCTATAAATACCACCTTTCTCACATTTTATTTCTCACAAACAAATTTGTCTCGCAAACTCTTATTCTCTTTGAATTCTGAACTCTCTCAATTAATTTTGAAGTGTCGTCCCTAAGTGACAATTGCAATTGATCACCTATCTCTATTTTAGATTCATTTTTAGTCATAGTATCTTCATTAAAAATAATACAAATAATATACAAATGATATACTTTTTAAAATATCTATATATACTTATAAACATATATATATATATAATTTAACTAAATTTTAATAAAAAATATGTTGAAAAAAATTATCTATGACATGATTTTATTTTATTCTACTAATTAATTTTTCTCCTAAATTTTTTCTCAACTTTTCGTCATTTTTTTCTCCACTCAATTTTCTTTCCCTTGATTTGTCCTAGTTGTGCCTGAGCTCTCACTACAAGAAAAGTGGGCTTAAAAGATGGAAACATTCGAGACAACACAACTTGCCATCGCAAAAAAAGTGAATTTTTGCGACGGCACAACTTGCCGTCGTGAAAAAATGGAGTTTTAGCGACGACATTATTTAATTTCTCAGAAAAATAGAGTATTTGCGACGGCAGAAAATGCTGTCGTGAAAAATGAGAGTATTTGTGACTGCAGAAATTACTGTAGCAAAAAAGGACAGTATTTGCGACGGCACCAATTGTCATCGGAAAAACAAAACGAGCTTTTTTGCTATTGTAATAGGTACCGTTGCAAAAAAAAAAAAAAAGTAAAATAAAATAAAATAAAATATTGTGTCTTTGAGACAGCTTCATAAATATACAGTCACAAAATGGTTTGAATAAATACAACGATATTTTTTACATGCATAATTTTTTTTTTGTAAAGAAACGATGTCGTCTTACTCTTTTGATATAGCATTTATCTCTTCACCAATTTTTTCATCTTCTTGTCTCTCAGTCTCTGTTTCTGTCTCTTTCTCTCTTTCACTCATCACTCTTCTTTCTCTGTGTATGTGTGTGTGTGTGTGTGTGTCTTTTGCTCATCTCTCTTCTCTCTATCTCTCTCATCTGTCTTCTCTCTCTCGCTCAACTCTCTATCTCTCTCATCTCTTTTCTCTCTCTGTATCTCTTGCTCATATTTCTACCTCTCTTTCTGTCTCTCTCGCTTATCTCTCTTTTTTCTCTTCTCATTCATCTCTCTTCTCTCTCTCTATTTCTTTCTTTTTCTATGTCTCTCTCTCGTTCATCTCTTTTCGCTCTATTTCTCTATCTTTTTGTCTATCTCTTTCTTATCTCTTGTTTCTCTCTATTTTCTATCTGTCTGTCTCAGTTTCTCTCTCTCTCTCTCTCTCTCTCTCTCTTTCTCTCTCTGTCTGCCTGTCTATTTGTTTGTCTGTCTGTGTCTCCCTCATTGTGTTCACCTTGCTCGCTCTCCCCCTTCCCTCTTCTCTATTTATCGAGCTCTCTTTTGATTTATTGAGACACTACAAGAAAATGCACTTTTAGCGACCATTTTGTCTCTTTCTCGCTTATCACTCTATCTCCGTCTCTCTCTCTTCTCTGCCTGTCTCTCACACTCTCTCACACTATCACCACCCAGATCCTTTACTACCTTTACCACTACTGCAAATGCCATTTCACTACTACCACTATTGCCACTCCACCTCTACGACTATTATTACTACCACAATCGCTACCACTCCACTACCACCACTACTACTACTATTACCTCTCCTCCACCATCACTACTCTATCTCCTCTACGACTATCATAACTTCACCATTAATCTCCTTCGCCATCACCACCACTATCACCTCTTATCCATTACTTTCACCACTACTGCCGCTCCCTATCCTCTACCACAAAAAAATTAGTTTCTGATTTTTAGTAATTAAAAAAAAATGGGTCGTAGAAAAATATTTTTCATTGACCACAAAAAATTAACTTTATTTTAATAAAAAATATTTTTCATTAAAATATTACCCATACTTCTGCCAAAATAAAAAAAAAATTATTCATTAAAATAAAAATGTAACAAATAAATTTTCAATCTTAATAACTAAAAGAAAATGAAAAATAAAAAAAAAATCATTAACTATAAAAAAAAATTATTTTAACAAAAAATAGATTTTATTGTCGTCGCCAAAAAAAAAAAGAACCGTTTTACTATTTAAAAATTCATTTGTGATGGAAATATTTTTTCCATTCCCCCTCGGTTCCCCCACTTTTTTTTTTGCCATTCCCGCTCCCAAAAAACCCAAAATCCCCAATCTCTTCAACCAAAATCCCCAATCGGGTTCCCCCCGAGAGAGAGATATATGAAGGGTTAGGTTTGTGTATAATTGGTTTCTCCTTTCCTCCTTCTGTTCTTTGGGTTCGTGACTCTTCACATACCATCAAGCGAGGCTTCCGTCGCCAGGTGAGAAGTTGATCGAGCTCAATTTCTTCCCAAAGGAGTTCATCAACATCGTTGATCCCAATGATGTCTCTGCGCTGTCGCTCCCGGGATCGTCGAAGCGTTTCAAGTTTCCCAATTTAATGACCCCAACATTTCATGAAGACTTGGGTCACCATGCGGCTACTACGATTGACATTCTCATCTTTGCTAGGTATTTTCAAATCCTACAATTTCGATTTTATTACTCATTTTTATGTCAATTTGTTTATATCTATACTATACTATACTAGTGGTGTGTGGTGTGCTATTATAGGTTATAAATTTTGATCTCAATCTGAATTTGGATTTCATTAGTTATAGGACATTTTGATCTGGGCAATTACATGAAGATATTTTGGAAAGGAAAAAAAAAATGTGACATCTACCTCAATTTTGGCCTTCCCTTTTAGAGAAAGGAAATTTTTAACATTGAGCAGTTTTCAACTCAATTTAACAAGCCTTTTTTCCACTTACATGGGGTTGGTTACATGGATCAAATTTCTCCAGTTGGTCACAATCATATCCTCAATAAGTTTAAGTTAGTCTTGTCCATTTTATTACCTCAACCCAAATCCTCATAGGCCAATCTTTATTTATTTACCACTATCTGCGTGGATCAAATAACTCCTTCTTATAGGCACTTTTGTTGGTCTATGATGCACATAAGTATTATTACCATCTCAAATGGCTTTCCCTTACCTTATCTTCAATTGAAGCAATTTCTAATTTCTTCCTAGTTGATTTGTTTCTTATTTTATCTTTTCTTATTGGTCCACTCATTCACCTCATCGTTCTCATTTCTACTATACTCATTTTGTGAACATTCTTTTTAACCACTCAACATTCAGAATGATATATCATTGCAGGCCTTTTATAGTAATCCTATAATTCACCTCCTTTGTTTCCTTTATCCTGCATTAATTCTGATTTCATTGAGACAATTGTCCTAAATCTTTCTATTTTACGTTGTTGCTGTTGACCTACATCACCCTCAATATGGTCTTGGGACTCTTTGCATAAAATAAAACATTAAGCATGACCCAAGGGAGCTAAAATTGTTGCGTTCTTGAGTAGAACTCAACCCCAAAAGCTAGCTTTTGAGGTGAGAGTGCCCTCACGATTATATACATAACATTACTTTAGTAATTAGGCGGTGTGGGACTTTGTTTCACGAAAATGGCATGTTAACATTGAACAATTTCATAGCTACCTTTATTGAATAGCATGTGTTAGGTTTTCATTAGTCTTTTTATTGCACTACAGGTTATGATGAATTCCATGAATGTTCCTTCCAAAAGAAGTACTCTGGAGAGGAAACTTGACAAACTTATACTCACTCATTTTGGTGTTCTCTTCTGTATGTGTCTAATTAGGGCCATTGGCAGGTATGACAATAGCTAGACTATTCTCCATGTTATGATGTAACCAATGTGGAGCTTTCACTTTTCTTTTTTTAATTTCCCTTTCAATGACATTCTTTATGCTTAATGAAATTTTGTAGCGGAGTATTTATAAACAGCAAATATTACTTCTTGGGTCTTCACGGTCCAAATCTAACACCAGCTATGAACCCCAATAACGGACTTGACAAACTTATACTCACTCTTTTGTCTTCTTGTTATTGATGTTGTTTATTTCTTCTCTGAGTTGCTTTTTAAATATGTTTACCCTAATTACTTTGTATTCACCAATTATCCCCATTTCTCTTTATGTTTCAATTGAGGTAGGGATCACACTATTATAGTATTTGTTTTCCCAATGATCATTGATTTTTGTTTTTAAGTATTCATTTCCTTTTTCTATTTTCGAAAATCAAATTTATACAATCCAATCAATATATTAACAACGATTTGCATATGTACCATGTTGAAACCAACACCCTGCATTGGCGGACATCCAATCTGAATGAGGAGCTTGGCTAGGTAAACTGGTTTCTTGTTGACCTGCTCAAGGGTGGATCACAAATAGTTCCTTTTCTCTCCTTCATATATATATATATATATATATTTAAAGAAATTTCTATTTCTGCTATAGTTCTTCGAAAAATGTAGTGTGATTTATTTATTCGGAAAAGCTTCTAAGGTCATTATTGCATTTTTCTTCCTTTCCACTTTATTTTCATACTGATTGCCAAGGTTGACTTTAATGATGAATTGTACCTTTGGCCAGGTGGAGTATATCTTTTCTGATAAAACTGGAACCTTAACAAGAAATTTGATGGAGTTCTTTAAGTGTTCAATTTGGGGAGAGGTCTATGGGCGGTCTCACAGAGATTGAAATAGGAGAAGAACAAAGGAGTGGCATAAAAGTTGATGAGGTATACTTACCTAGCATCACTTAGCAAATGACAAAACTTAATATATATTTATGGATAATTTTACTCCATTCATTTCTCACAGGTTCAGAAATCATCAAATTCAGTACATGATAAGGGTTTCAATTTTGATGATGCTAGGCTTATGCGAGGTGCTTGGTGGAGTGAACCTAATCCTGACATGTGCAAGGTATATGAGTTTAATTGACAAAAATAGAATGATTGTTCCTATATGATAATTCAGTACATTAACTGGTATTTATTTTCTATATATTTTTTTATAGCTATTGAACCCAGCTCATCTATGGTTATATACTGTATATTGTATAAGATTCAAAGTGTTGTGATTGCTGTCAATATGTAGTTGAAAAATAGTTTAATGTAGTTTTATTTCTGTTAGGAGCTCTTCAAATGGCTTGTGTGTGTTGCTTGATCCCTAGGATACACTCATGTCACAACACATGACCTGGCCCAGTGTCTTGATTATTTGATGATTACACTTTTTGGTGAATGCTTTTGTTGTTTGTATAGGAATTCTTTCTAGAGCTGGAATCAAGATTTGGGTTCTAACAGGGGACAAGATGGAAACAGCCATTAATATAGGTTATGGTTAGTATTTAAAAGAGTTTTGGCATCATTTAAAAAAAAAAAAAATTTCTTACTATAGATATGTTGTTTCCTTATTTATTTATTTATTTATTAGTAACAACTTAAATCACACTTCTCTGTTTTTCTTTGACTCAGCATGCAAGTTGATTGATAATGACATGAAACAATTTATTATTAGTTCAGAAACTGATGAAATTAGAGAAGTAAGCGAGTAAGGTGCTTTCTTATGCAGTTTGATTTTTCATGTAAGTACATTAAAATCATTTTTCAAAGCGTTCAATATGTTAAAGAGAAGTTTAGGGAACACAATTCCAGCCACATCCCTCTCACATGTCCCATATGCAGGTATGTGTGAGAGTCGTGGT
Source organism: Camellia lanceoleosa (assembly GCA_025200525.1). Taxonomy (NCBI): domain Eukaryota; kingdom Viridiplantae; phylum Streptophyta; class Magnoliopsida; order Ericales; family Theaceae; genus Camellia; species Camellia lanceoleosa. Next base: position 205,333,411 of record CM045758.1, read on the forward strand.
TGGAGTTGTGTCTCTAGAATTATTGTAGTTTAAAAGTTGCTTTACATTCTATGGCTAGGGTGACCAAGTGGAGATTGCACGCTTTATAAGAATGCATGAAAAGTCACTAAACAAGTGCCACGAGGAAGCAAAACCTCTTTTCTTCTTAGATTTGGACCAAAATTGACTCTTGTGATAGATGGAAAGTGTTTGATGTATGCACTAGACCCGAGTTTAAGAGTAATACTACTGAATTTGAGCTTGAATTGTAGTTCAGTAGTTTGCTGCCAAGTTTCTCCTTTACAGAAAGCACATGTAAGGATTGTCATTGTGGTCCACCTGATATATATGAGTGAAATATGTTTTGTTGACATTGAAAGGAGTATGTGACTTTATGATCTTTTATACTATGATTGGAGTATACTTTGAGTTTGAACTTATTAATGCAGTATGCAATGCAAAAAATTTGCCATGCTTCGGCTTTTTAAAAATAAAAAACCAAAAAAATCATTTTTACAGTTAATGGTATACGAATTCTAGTCTAAACTTTTAACGGCATGATAAGAAACATTTGCTACATACCTCGTCAGTTGGTTTATTATTACAATGCTTGCTTCTTCTTCAATAAACAATATATTTGTTTAGCAAAGTAGCATATTGAAATCAAGGTTGGGAATTTAATTGGGTGGCAGGTTATACTCTTAGAAGCCCAACTACTATAATTTATTTATTTATTTTTCAATTGATGATTATTATTTTTTCTTTTAAAACCAATTACAATTCAGTTTGATAACATTTTCTGGAAGGGCTTCTTGTATTGATCACAAAGTTTTGAAAATTTTAAGAGGGTGTTAAGAAAAAAATTTGGATCAGGGCAACACACTGTTTGGTTTTTAGAGAAACCAACTTTGCATGGTTTAATGTGTCCTGTTTTCTGCCTATCTTGTATTATGCTTTGTGAACTATCATCTTACCTTCTCTTCTTTTCCAAACATAGCTCTACCCTGGTCAAAAGAATTGTAATCCAACTAGATGTTTGCGGGTTTTCCTAATAGCCCCTAACTTTGCTTTATTATCAACTATCAAGTGGATCTATTTGCTGGTTGAGTAGTCTTGACTCGAGTTTTACATATTTAAGGGTGAAATTGGAAAAACTTGATGCTATTTGCAGGTGACGAGACTAGTCAAGAAAGGTGCACAGAAACAAACACTTAGTATTGGTGATGGTGCCAATGATGTTAGTATGATTCAAGCCGCTCATATTGGTGTTGGAATAAGTGGTATGGAAGGAATGCAAGCAGTTATGGCTAGTGATTTTGCAATTGCTCAGTTCCGTTTTCTTACAGATTTACTTCTTGTGCATGGCCGATGGTCATATCTCAGAATATGCAAGGTTCTAATTTTCTACCTTCATAGTTTATTTTTCTTTTCATTTCTCTACCTAGAGTTTTTCATGCTTAAAAATTCTTGATTGCAGGTTGTGTCCTATTTCATTTACAAGAATCTTACATTGACTTCGATTCAATTTTGGTACACCTTCCAAACTGGGTTTTCTAGTCAGAGATTCTATGACAATTGGTTTCAGTCTGTATATAATGTTATTTTCACGACCATGCTTGTGATTATGGTTGGACTTTTTGAGAAGGTACTTGCATTCTTTCTATTTAATGTTGATTTATAATGTGAGTTTTTGTGCCATTGATTTGGATTAATGATTTCATTGTGGAAAGCCCCTAGTATTTGTATAATACCAATTTAGGGTATTTACACTTCGATTTAGAGTATTTACATTTAGAGCATCTCCGATCCTTGCTCTTTCTCTTTTATTTTTTCTTTTTTTCTTTTTTTAATTAAATTTGAGTGTAAAATTGGCTAAAAGCTTGATCTGGTATGGAAACTCAAATCTTTACTCATTTCTTTTCGTAAATCTTTTTGAAAAATTCCGAACTTATCCTTAAAACCTGTTTTAAGTACTTTTTAGGAAAGAAAATCATGTCCAATCCTTACTCTTTTTAAAATTTCATTAAATTTGTATAAATATGACTCTTGATGCTTTATAATTTGGTATAATACATTTATGAACTTTAGTTATTTGGCCTCAGGGTTCAAAGATGGTTCTTCCCTTATGATTATTAGATTGTTCAAGAAATCCATAGGCAAGAACCCGACAATGGCTGTGCTGGGTTGCTGGAGATTGGGAACCAGCTTACACCAAATGATGCAAGGAGCTTTGGTGTCGCACAGCTTCCACGAGAGAATTCCAAGCACACTGGTTTTTCTTTTGATTCACCGGGGTATGAGTCCTTTTTTGCTTCATAAGCAGGTGTCCTTGCGCCTCACAAGGCATGGAATGTGGCAAGGCGAGCCAACGTGAGGTTTCGGTCGAAGTTATCATTAAAGAATTGAATGAAGGAATTTATTTGTACATTATATATATTTTATTTTTTTCTTTAGATTTTGAAAACTAGTTGTACCACATACAAGAGTCGACTTTTTTTTTTGGGTAGGTATTGTAGTTATTAGGATTGTTAGGGTAAAAAATGACTTTTTTTTGGACTAAATGAACATTCTTTTGTTATATATAATGTTCTTTTATTGGATAAGCACTCTCTCTCTATCTTTAAGTGTACAATTTTGAGGTAAAATTGTTAAATTTTGACATTTTAAGCAACGAATTCAATCATCCATGGCCAATGATATGCCTTACGAAGTTGTAAGTTCAAATCCCGTGCATTCCATTTGAATTTTTTAATTTATCTATTAATATATGTATTTTGATAATTGGATATTTTGATCAATTTACGTACATCTCAATTAATTTCATTTGAGTTTTTTTAATTTATTTATTAATATATATTTTTTGATAATTGAGTGTTTGGCCAACTTATATAAAATAACGACTAAAAAAGTCTATATTAATTTAAAATACTAAAAAATATTATTTTTATATTACTTTATTTTAATTTGTAACTTTAACATTAAATTATATCATTCACTAACGTGTTTTATTGTGGTAAAAATTCACAACTAGATTGTTTGCCGAGAAAAAATGACAGAAAATTCAATTCCAAATTGTTTTTAGTAAAAAATTGAAATGTCAAATTTCCGCCACATTAGAGGCATCCTGGCTGATATCAAACCCCACTTGCTCAAATTCACCATCAAACTCGAGACTGCCACTAAAATAAAAAAAATAAAAAAATTCTGACAAGTAACGAACAGGGAAAATAAAATAAAAAATCTTTTCCTCAACAGGTATTGGTGCCCACTTGAATTTAATGCAAGTTTTAACAGTTTGGTTATCACAACATGAATTAGGTTCAAGAATTGAACAATATATAATAAATTGCATAAATTATACAACACAAGACAATTGAAAATTGAAAAAGACAAATAAAAGCACAAACTATTAAAGAAAATGCTATGTATAATTTCATTTCTTACCGTATTTTTTCACTTCTAAACATATAACTGAGCAGATCTCATGTGCATTTATTAATGTGAATCTCATTCTCATGCGTCTAGAATAGAAACACAAAAGATTTTCACATAATAGGGTGTGAGACCCCACCCTTCGTCTCACGTGTCACATGTGTCCCATTCTGTAAATAATCATCTGTACACTTGGATTTACAAGTGAGAAAATAAGGTAAGAAATAAGATTACATATATAGCATTGCTTAACAATAAAACATGAATACCAACCAACTCAACAACAGGAAGGACAAAGGAAGAACAATGAAGAGAAGAACAAATGAATTTCCGTCTCTTTGTTTCCTTTCTGGCTTTTCTCTTTCAACTTCAGAAATGGGGTCCAAGGTTTGTTTATCTTCTTCAGAAGATCCCATGAACGTCGTTAATTTCTGCGATACAGACTGCTGATCTTCAGGCATGAAATTTTCGTCACCGACATAATCATCGTCATTTTCAAATACCAGATGAATCCCACACTTCTTCAGGCGAACCCCCTTGACAGGAGAAGGGTTCTGCGTTGCCACTCGTATCTTGTCACCGTCTTTCAAAAACAAAACCAATGGAGTATGATTTTCATATCGGCACAAGTAAAAATGATCTTCATCTGTCTTTGGCACTCCTTCTAAAAGCGGTGCAGCATTGAATATTGGTACGTTCAATCTGAGGATCGTTATTAGAATACCTGCTACTACAGGGGATTGATCTCTTAGATCATCTTGTATGGAATGGTCAATAGAGACAACAATACCTACAATTACAGCTTTGATCACACGGTTTTTGGGCTTTGAGTAAGAAACCTCGTCTCGAGTAAACCAATCTGGGATTTCGCTTCCAGGCACGCATAAACTGTTCAAATTCCTCAAAGCAAGCTGCATTTATAAAGTCCCATAAAACATTCTATTTCTGATCTGATACGTATGTTAATTACTCCACTCATAATCAGGATTATCTACTGTATTTTTCTGTAATGTGATCTTGCGGTGGTGATCCAACAGTTGAGGTTTAAAGTTGAAATAAAAAAACATCATTTTGGAATGTGTAATTCTAGTTATTTTACCTCAGTTTTAAACTTTGCCACTAGTTTATGTTTTTTGCAATGGGTCATGTTGTGGTAAAAAACCCAGCAAGATCATGGCAAAATCTTTGCACAGCCAACCCATATTCCATTCAAAATATTTTTATTTATTTATTTTGATTTTGAACATAATAATACTCTTATACCAAAGACCAAAAAGCAATCCTAAGAAACAAAAGAAAAAAAAAGATCTAAGAGTATAGAAACCAAACACAAAATTGAACACAAGAAAATACATGAATCTTGTAAACTCTCTTTCATCCAAATATTTTGTGTTTGGTTCTTAAGAAATTCCTACTTTGAAGACGTTTTTCGCTTAAAAATGTGATTCTGCACTCCCAAGTAAGAAACTTGTAGTAACCCGCTTTTGTCCAAGAAGAATTTCGCTCTCAATTGAGTAGAACCTCATAAAAATCTCACAAAAACAAAAGAAAAAAACTCAAATTTATTCTAATTGTTTCTATTCATATACTTAACAAAGACAATTTGTAATTGACATTAATCTTAATATTTATTTATATTTGAACACACATTAAATTAAGTAGAAAAAAATAATTGTTAAATATATTTATATATTTAATATATAAATTATATACACACTCCCATAGGGGTTGTCAACTTTATAAACTTCTATATGCCCTTGTTCCCTCTGCCTCTGCTCCCATCTCCGCCACCACTTCATGCAAACTAAGGTTCGGTTCTATGCCTGATTTTTATCTTCCTAGACTTTTTCAAATAAAATAAAAGTACCAGAAAAATAGTTCCTTCGGTAAATATAGCTTATGTTGAATTAGGACATAAAAGTTGAAAAGAATCTGCATATCCAAATGGGATATCAACAAAAGAATGATTATTTGATTACTTACATTGAAAAAGGATTCAATGGTATTTTGTCTATGAAAAGCTCGAAGTTTGAACTAGAAGATTTATTTAAGGTAGATAATAATAGTCATTGGTCAATGATAAATCTACACAATCTTACAAATATATGACAGGTAATGTGTGTGTGTGTGTGAGAGAGAGAGAGAGAGAGAGAGAGAGAGAGAGAGTACCTTATCAAGTTTTGACTTTACCACTGAAGAGCAAGAACTGCAACCACTCATGTACAGCCATCTCAAGGACTTCAAACGTTCAAGACCTGGAATACCCGTTAGTTTCTCACAGTTTGCAAGGTTCAGGTTTCGTAAATTCTCCAGATTTGATATATCGGATATACTTTCCAATGTAGTACAGTTTGCAGCATTTAACTCTATCAAACTTGAGGGAAGTGGGGGAAGAACTTTGAGATATTTACAGTGGGACGGTACAAGCTTTTCGAGAATGGAAAGTCCACTTAGACTACAAGGAAGACTGGAAAAATCATTATGACTGAGATTCAAAAGCACTAAAGATGACAGTTTTTCAAAATCATCAGGTATTTTCCCAGCTATTTTCCATGCACGGGCATCAAATTCTTCTAACAAGGAAAGATTTGAGAAAGAAGATGGAAGCTCTGTATTTTCAGCATTCTGAGATACTTTATGGTCAGGCTTCTTCGCCATTTTCAATATCATTAGTCTTGAGAGCATGCCAAAATTTTCAGGTAATTCTGTCACAGCTGTTTCCTCCATTAGCAAGTGGTGGAGGGACTTCAAATTCCCAATTGAAGCGGGCAGTTTGCAAAGCTTTGTACATTTATTCAACCTTAACATGATAAGATTTTCCAACATCCCTATAGATTCTGGCAGCTCTGTTATGGCAGCATTCACTATGATCAATGTAGAAAGAGTTAACACACATCCAATTGATTCTGGCAATGATCTAAGAGATCTACAATTTCTCATCTCAAGCTTCTCAAGAGATTTCAAGCCATCGACCTGATCTGGCAGATCTATGATCGATGTCCCATCTAATAGTACCTAACACGTGATGACATGTGTCTACAAATTTGCAAATCTTCATTCTCTTTTGGCACTTTTGATCTGCCAATTGGAACCATCAAATTGTAAGTTATATTGATTTTATTCATGATAAAATGAAGATGTTTTTTTTTTTAAATTGAACATGTTTTTTTTTTAGAAAAAACATTTAAATTGTTATTAAAATATTAAAAAATATATTCACTGAAAAATAAAAATGATATATAATGGTTAAATGTTTCTAAACTTGAGTGTACATGGTTAAATGGGGTGTAAAGAATTGTTTTTCGGGTATAAATAGAAGCACCCCACACATAATAAAAATAGAGAAGATAATAAAAACTCCAAAGAGATAAGAACAGTATAAAGGTTTATTTTGAACTAAAAGGGAAAATCCAATGAAATCATATTGTTGATTAAGAGTGGTACGAAATATTGCAAGCAAGGAAAACAAACTAATAAAAAATAAGTTGTTTTTCCTAATCAATAACAGTAAGTGATCAATGAAAGTATGTTATTATTGGTTTGGGCATATTATCAAACACATGGTGAGCAAAAGATAAAATTGTAACAAAACAACAAAACAAAGACAATACATGGGGGCTGAGCCAAATATTAAATAGAATTGGGGCAATAACAAGTATCAATCTAATATAGAAGCATAAAAATCAAGTAATGACATCTCCATAGAAGACAAAGAAACAACAAAGTGAAAGCAATTAAAGGAATGTAAATATGACTAAGAACCGATGTTAATTTTGAATGAGAACAAATATCAGATATTCATTCTTTATGATTACGATTTTGAAATCAAAGCCCCAATGGCACAACTATCTTGGGTGGCTATGGATATTAATTTTGATTGATAAAAAAAATTAATAACAGATATTCAATGGTTAGGGTTTTGAAATCAAAGCACCAATGGCACATTTAGATGAAGCTTAGAGTTAGCAACAAACCTAAACTATGGAAAAGAGTTCTCGGAAAAATTCGATTCGACTGGAAGGGAAGGGAAAAGACGATGACTAGGTCTTTGGTCACAAACCCATGGTGGAGACGTCTGTAGATGCGCCCGCGTGGGGCCTCACGTGCTACAGTTCGGACTCGATTTGTGTCGGTTCTTAATCTGAACCAAAGAGTCTAAATCTGGCAAATCGTTTTGAGAAAACAGATTTTTAGAAAGAAGTACCAAATATGGACTGCTTTGCCAGATACAGAGTCGCCACCTAAATATTTTATTTTGGGAGAAATTTAGGAAACCCTGACTCGTTTGCCTAAGGCCATGTGTCCGTATTCACCAAAGTGGCCTCGGCTCGGGAACTTGGGTACGATTGGGGAAGGTCAGCTATGAGCACCCCCTCTCGCCCGATCCGAAGATCGGCCTCTACTAACCATGATATCTTGTTTCGAAAACATATGCGTTCTTATTCCGGTTAATTAGCTAGAGTTTACTACGTGATGCGCACAACACAAGTATAGACTAGATCGCCTAATTTGGAACAGAACATTGCATATCCGCTCGTTTGAAAAATGGTTTGCAATTTGTTACTCGCGAGTAAGCTAAAACATGGATCTCAACGACTTGTTCCAACTCAAACAATCCAACCTTCACCCACAGGCATTCAGACAGTTTATATCACATAAGCATATAGTCACATGGTAAGCATGATATCATGTTAACATTCACACTCATGCGAGATGCTAAAGCATAAAAATCTTACCGAGTACTCCGAGCCAAAACAAAGAACTTGTTAGCAATCAATGTATGATCCAAGTCCATGTCAAGTGGCTAATGCATCGCACACAAAATGCAACTAGAATAGGCTCGGCTAATCCTAGGATGGCATGTGGAATGCAACAAACAATACGTATTCAAGTTAGATTTGAAACACTATGCAGTTAGTATGATGCACCGAGCCCGGTGCATGCAAAACTGATGAATAATGCACGCATGCATAGCATAAGGTATGCTAAATTAAACATGCCCTAATACTAACCATCAAAGCAGGTAAGTAAAAGGGAGAAAGAAGTGGGGGTTGGGAGACATGCACACACACACCCACACTTATTACAAATTAGCCCTCGCCCGGAGGGACCAAAAGAATAATACAATTTAATTAACCTACAAGCTAATTAAATAAACCATACAAACCACCTAATTAATTAACAAATCAATTAAGCTAAGGAAAGCATTGAAAGGCCTCGGGAAGAGGGATGCACGCGTGCTCAGATTAACCGAAATCCAATGCCATGCACAAGTGCCTCTGCTTTTCCTCGCTTCTCAAGACTGCAAAAGTCCCAGGGTACACTCTCTGGACACTGGGGGATGCCACCGGCCATGAGGAATGGTCACCGGCCAAAGGGAAGTGGCCATCGACCACCAATGAAGCCATCGGCTATAAATGGATGGCCGGTCGGCACTGAATGAGGCCGGCCGGTCAAAGCTTCCTGCAGAACCTATTTTGACAGCAGCCGAGGGCAAAACAAGGCATGGCAATACATTTCAAGCAATGTTTGCACCAACCACACTCTTTATCACATTCATGACTCAAAGAAGTTTGGTACTCGGTTCTCGGACCACCAATCGCTAAGATTTCAATGCGTGATGGCCCAAGGAACCAAGTTGTGCATTTTGATTTCAAATGAAATGCAAATCAAATAAACACATAAGGCCCAACCTCTATCACTTGATCAAAAGGCAAGACATGCATGCCAAATGTAACCTAAACATGTTAGCTAAGTACGCAACGTGAGTATGCAAGCAAGCAATGTGCACTAGGCACTCAACCTAAGCAAACAAACATGCAAGGCATTCAATAACAATGCTAATGGCAAACATGCAACAACATGTGGGGGAACTAACATGGAGACATGCAAAGCAACTTAGCAAAGGAAATGCATGCCAAATGCAAAGTGTTTCAAGCATGTAACACATGCGATGGGCTAAGCATGCAACAACACACAAGGCGAGCACGCGACAACATGCGAACAATGGGCTTAAACTAATTTGGACAGCTCCTAAACAAGCCCAAAATAGTGGCCAACATACTCAAGAATGAAGGCTAATGTGCATACAAACATGCATGCATACAAGGTCCAACACTAAGGCACCAAAGAGAAACTTTTAAGCACACTTAAAAGAGGATAAACGTGGACAAATGGCATGCATAGAAAGCTCTGAAATCACACAAAGGATGATGCCAAACCAACCTAAACCAAGCAATCAAAGCATGCTAACAAGCCCAAAGCTTGAGACCAACCAAAAGGCTCAAACCATGGCCATGCCAACCAAACCTCAAAGGGCCAAGGTGTAGACACCCCATTTTTGACCGACCTTAAGACTCAGACGTCACCAGTTGAGCGCTCGGTGATATTGCATACTGTGCTTGTTCAGAAGTCCCAGAGTCACGGCCACGCCTCGCCTCCCGGACTCGGAACCATCTTCTACCTTGTCTCGGTTTGCCATAACCGGTTTTCTCTGCTTTTCTCCCGAGGAAGGGAGTGGACCCGTAGACTATCCCCCTGGTGGTCGTGAGCTACGTTTAAGTGGTCAGAGGCCATTTTGCCATTTCGGGACCCGGTTTGCCTGAGCCGTCAGCCGTGTGCCTCGACTTCGAACCGCCCAACCATCTCCGAAGTTCTCCGGTTTTTGGCATGTGCCTCTGTTTTAGTGTTCCGAGGGACACCGGGGCCCCGATGCCCACTTCGCAATTAACACCACTTCGGTGCGGCGACCCATTTTGACCCCAAACCGAGCGGTTTTGGTCCCGAGCATTCATTTTGCATCACCTTCTCCGGTTTTATGAGACCTGCTTTAATATTTCGAGGAACCCCTGGGGCCCCGATGCCACTTCGTGGTCAGATGCCACTTTCGTGCTCATAGGTTTGCGGACCCCAAGCCGAGCGGTTTGGTCCCGAGCATTCATTTTGCATCATTTCTCCGGTTTTTATGAGACCTGCTTTTAATATTTCGAGGAACCCTGGGGCCCCGATGCCACTTCGTGGTCAGATGCCACTTTCGGTGCTCATAGTTTCGGGACCCCAAACCGAGCGGTTTTGGTCCCGAGCATTCATTTCAGATCCATCTTCTCCGGTTTTGGCGGTGTAATTGCTTTTGTCATTCCAGAGGACACTGGTCGCAGATACCCACTTCACGCCGAACACCACTTCCTAAGACAATTTCATTTTCGGATCCCGATTTGCTCGGTTTTGGCCCCGAACGCTCATTTCTCATTAGTTTTTGTTCAAACTTGGCGGTACCTCTGCTTCAACATCGTGAAGATCATCGGGGGTGGAGGCCAGCAATTATCCCAGATAACGGCCGCTCCTCCCGGAGCCCGTTTTGCTCACTTCCGGGCCAATGTTGAACACCTTGGGGGTATTTTCTTCCAACCAAAGTTACATATCTGTGATCAGGACACCTGGGAGGACCCTACCAACTACTGGTCGGCCAGAAACTGTGAGTTTCATTTTTGGGCCTCTCCTTCAAGCTCTATGTTGTGGCTCTTGGTTCAATGTTGCCAAATTCCAACCTTGGATCCTTGCTCTACACATCTGGGAGGACCCTTTGGCATGGTGGTCGGCCAGAAATTTTGAAGTTGGTTTTTTGAGGTGGCTGGCCGGCCATGGGAGGTGGCTGGCCGGCCATGGTGGGTGGCTGGCCGGCCACCTTGAGCAAATTTACCTGGCCGGCCAGATTCTTGCTTCTGACTGTCCACCGTCCTGATATCTTCCAACATATCCCGGCATCCGGGATATTTCGAGGGAAAGATTGGGTGCTTTCCTCCCTTTACACCCCATTTCTTGCCTATTTGAAGGCCCTCCTCCTTCTTCAAGGTTAGAAAATTTTGTCTCAAGATCACCCTCCAAAATCCTCCATTTCCAAAGCTTTAAACTCCAAAAAGCTTCAAGTGTCAAGGCCATTCCTTCATCAACACCTAGCCTCACCATCCCTACCATCACTTCAGCAGCAAGGAGGTGAATTTCAGAGGTTGAGAAGCTACAAATCGAGCCAAGAATCAAAGAAAGACAAGTCTTCAAGGGTAAGTCCTCAAAACCAACTTTTAGGGCTTTTTCTTGATTCATTTCTATACTCTATTTGGTTGAGAATTAGGGCCTGACCCCTACTGATTTTGTGCTTGTTTTGAGCCCTCTACAACTTTGTAGAAGGGCTCAACTTCATTTGGTGTCTCCATGATACACTTCCTTCAATATCCATCTTGTATGTCACCCATTTGCATGCTAATTTTGGCCTATTTGCATTTGTTTTTGGGGCTCCGACCCCTACTGGTTTTGTGCTTATTTTGAGCCCTATACAACATTGTAGAAGGGCTCAACTTCATTTGGCCATTCTATATACCACCTCTCTTGGAAATTCACTTTAGGCCCTAATTCTTGCATGCTTTGTTAGGCTTACTTGGCTCCGGATTTCAGCCTTCATCAGGCTTAGAAATAGTCTTGTTTTTGTCTCCTTTTCATGTTATGTTGAGGGACTTAAGCCATTTGGTGTATATTTTTGGTACTTCCTTTGAAATCCATCAAATTTACCGTATTCTTGCATGTTTTGTAGCCTCTTGTGCTTTTGGTTTTGGCCTTTGGTCAAAACTGAAATGGGTCTTATTTTGACCCCCTTTACATGTTTCATGAAGAAAAGTTTGCTTTTTGGTGCATGGTTTGGCAAGTCTCATAATATAGCCCATTTTGAGCCTATTTTGCATGGAATTTCTAGCATGTTTTTATTCTGATTTTGGGGTTTCCATAAACTGAATATGTGCATATTTTTGGCCCTTCTTTAAAGTTGTAGAACTGAGTTTTTGGGTTTGAGCATTGTAGATATCACTTGCTTTGTAATTCCCCCCTTTTTACCGTATTTTTGCATGCTAATGTTGCCATATCTGTGCTATTAATTTGGCCATGTTTTGTACTGAAAAAATGCCATATTTGGGACTGCCTTGCTACTGTTCTTGCTTCCATGATCATATCTTGCATGCATAGCATGGCTATAGGCCATTTCGGGGCTTAATTTCACACTTTCGGGATGAATGCATGCTTCGGGTGCCATTTCGATTTGTTTCGGCTGTTTTCCCTTTATTTAGGTGCTGAAATTCCATTACCATGCTTGCATATCATTTCCGTACATTCAGATTATTTTTGCATTGCCTTTATGCGTGCCAATGGGCACGCACTGAGGCACCTCATTCTTATCATTCCTAAGCCTATGTGAATGTGGTTGAGGCCCTCTCATGTCGGCGTAGCCCAATTTGCATTTTCATGCTTCTACATCATTGCCTCGATTTATGCGTGTCGCTGGTGCGCTGCTTTCGAGGCGACTTTATTTTACCCGACGGCCTCTATGTGAGTGAGCCGAGGCTCTCCCATGTTGGTGTAAGTCCATTTCGATTCCGTATGCCATTTCTTTGCACTTCATCATCGCCGCTTATGCTACCAGGCACGCACTTCGAGGCACTTCGGTTTTATCCGACTTTCATCTTTCATCATCGCCTCGGTTTGCGCGCCTGTGGGCATGCACTTCGAGGCACTTCGGTTTTATCCGACTTTCATCTTTCATCATCGCCTCGGTTTGCGCGCTACCAGGCACGCACTTCGAGGCACTTTCATCTTTCATCATCGCCTCGGTTTGCGCTACCAGGCACGCACTTCGAGGCACTCTCGCTTATCCGACTTTTCATTTCATCATCGCCTCGATTTGCGGCGCTACCAGGCACGCACTTCGAGGCACTTCGGTTTTATCCGACTTTCATCTTTCATCATCGCTTTGGCGGTTTGCTACCAGGCACGCACTTCGAGGCACTTCAGTTTTATCCGACTTTCATCTTTCATCATCGCCTCGGTTTGCGCGCCTGTGGGCACGCACTTCGAGGCACTCCGGTTTTCATCTTTCATCATCGCCTCGGTTTGCGCGCCTGTGGGCACGCACTTCGAGGCACTTCGGTTTTATCCGACTTTTCATTCTTTCATCATCGCCTCGATTTACGCGCCTGTGGACACGCGCTTCGAGGCACTTCGGTTTTATCCGACTTTTCATTCTTTCATCATCGCCTCGATTTGCGCGCCTGTGGACACGCGTTTCGAGGCACTTCGGTTTTATCCAGTTTTCATCCTTCATCATCGCCTCGGTTTGCGCGCCTGTGGGCACGCACTTCGAGGCACTTCGGTTTTATCCGGTTTTCATCTTTCATCATCGCCGGGCTTATGCTACCAGGCACGCACTTCGAGGCACTTCGCTTTATCCGATTTTCATCTTTCAAGATCGCTTTTGCGTGTCTGCAAGCACGATTTCGAGGCATCCCATTTTTTCGTAGCATTCATGTGTATTCATCCCAATATTGAGTTGTGCAACCGCTTCCTCGGCCATCATGCATCGATATGCGTGATTGGTGGCGCGAGGATCGAGACATGCATATATTTGTGAAATACATCGCTATGCCCTTTTCCTCGCCTCCGCTAAAGAAAATGAAGAATTATCGCCTTCCTAACTGCACGCAATTCGAGGAAAACTGCAAAGAGAGGCTAATCAGGCATCCCAAAGGATTTCGCGCCAAGCACCAAAGATATACTATTCACTGAAGCGAGGCGCCTCGGCTTGCACGCCATTAATTCTTTTGTAATTAATTTGTTAATTAATTAGAATTCAGATTATTTCGGATCAGTATATTCTTTTATTCGGTCTCAGATATTATTTATTCGGACCCTCTGCGAGGGCATAAATGTAATAAGGTGTGTGAGTGTGATGTATGTCTTCCAACCCCATTTCTTTCTCCCTTTATTTACCCGCTTTATGGTTAGATATAGGGCATATTTCAATTAGCATACAGTATGATAGCATGTTTGCATTCATTCATCTGTTTTACATGCATCGGGCTCGGCACATCATACAAACTGCATTGTATTTCAATTCCAAAGTTGAATACTTGTTAGTTGTAGCATTTCATATGCCATGTTTAGAATAGCCGAGCCTGCTATAGTTGCATTTTGCATGTGTTACATTAGGCATTACAGTGTACTTAGGATCATGCATGATTTCTAATCAGTTTTCTGTTTTGGCTGGGAGTACTCGGTAAGTTTTATGCTTTAGCATCCTTGCATGCGTGTGAGTGTTGCCATGATAGCATGCTTGCCATGAGGCTATATGCTTATGTGATATAACTGCCTTGAATGCCTGTGGGTGGAGGTTGAGTTATCTGAATTGGAGCAATTCATCGATTGTTTGTTAAGCCCACTAGACTGTGGCAAAATCTGTATTTTAAGCCTACCTGCGGGTAGCAAACCATCTTTCACAAACAAACATGAAATGCTTTGTTCCATTCGACGGCCCGCATCTATACTTGTTTGTCATGAAAGCATCACATAGTAATCCTAGGCTAATAATCGGAATAAGAGCATACAATGTTTTCAAAATCAGATATCATGGTTAGTAGAGGCCGGTCTTTGACCGGGCGAGAGGGGGTGCTCACGATGTGACCTTCCCTAATCGTACCCAAGTTCCCGAGCCAACTTTGGTAATGACGGACACGTGGCCTTTCGGCACCGAGTCAGGGTTTCCTAAATTTCCCATTTTAAAAATATTTAGGTGGCGACTCTGTTATCTGGCAAAGCAGTCCATGTTTGGCACTTTTTTCAAAAAATCTGTTTTCCTTCAAAACGATTTGCCGGATTTGGACTCTTTGGTTCAAGATTGAGAACCGCAACAAAATCGAGTCCGAACTGTAGCGAGGTCCCTCGCGGGCGTTGTTACAGTTTCTGGCGACTCTGCTGGGGAGTTTGGAGAACTTGACTCGGACTCTTGATATCTGGTTTTGACTACATTTGTGTGTTTCTTTGCATTGCATTTGCATTGGTGCGCCTAGGACACCGTGTTTGCCATCTGCTATTCCTGAGCGGTTTGCCGGAGGCTTGTCTTGTCAAGGCATGTCCATAAGGCTTGCGATTCTGAGCTCTGCCAAGATGTAGAACACAAACCCCGGTTTTACCGGGGCACCCTTTTGACCATTCGACCTAGTGCATATTCGGATCCATAGTGACCATTCCAAACTAGGACAGGTTGCTTACCCGCTTATAGGTTGTTTGAAGCCGCTGCGTGCGTAGTGAAACCCTAGTTCCTGACAAAATAGGACAGGGAAACCCTACCCCAACATAGGGGTGTTTTGGCTCTCACTTATCTGCTATGTGCTTGTTAGAGTGTGCCTCTACAGGGAATGCATGTATCAGTATGAGTTTGGGCATCAGGCCTGCGGGCATCAGTTTTTGAATTTGGGAATCAGGCCTGCGGGCATTATCCAGTATTTGAGAATCAGTTGTCTGCGGATATCAGATTCAGTTTATCGTAAAGGATACAGAATATTGACCAGTATTTGAGGGCAGTATATAGCCAGCTTACCAACTGTGTGTTGTTGGATACCCGACTGTGTGTGGTGTATTCAATTCAAGCCGTTATGCTGCCGTTTGTATACCCGACTGTGTGTGGTGTATTCAATTCAAGCCGTTATCCCGCTTGTATACCCGATCGTGTGGTGTATTCAATTTAAGCCGTTATCTGCCTGCTTTTATACCCGATCGTGTGGCGATTCAATTTAAGCCGTTATGCTTTATTTCGTTATTTATTTCTTTCGCTTTTATTTATCCTTTTGCTAGGACAGTTTGTAGCACAATTGCTTCAACCCGTCGATACCCCCAAGCAACTGACACGAGGTCGCCGACTCAACCGATCCGAGGATCTAGTTGACGACATCCAAGTTCCATTCGCTACCGGTTTTAGAAGGAGACCGAGGAAACGCAATCCATCAGAGCAGAGATTATTGGTACAGCAGTCTACTTTAGAGACAGATAGTCGGGTTGAGATTCCCCTTTCTGCTGTAGAGACACCCTTGCCAGTTTTTCAGATGGAACAACAGAACCCAACAATAGAGGCGTTGATGCGCCAGATGGCTGAAAACATGAAGCAAATGCAAGATGATGCTATCCGCCAGGCGGAATTTTCTGCATAACAAAGTCATTATGGCCCAACAAATCGAGTTGATCACAGACATAACAACAGAACGCCAAGCGCTGCTTCAAATCAGGCTCCTCCTCCACCCGGGGCCCCATTACCTGAACAACTACCTGCTGGCCAGAATGCCCCTCCAAACCCTCAAAATGCCCAGACTGCCCAGAATACCCTCCCGAATCAACAGAATATTCTGCCAAACCCCCCAAACGTTCAAGAGGACACAGGTCATCCAATCTGGCCGGCTCACCGCTTCTACCACAACCGTCCCAAAAACATTACCCCTAAGCACTGGACTCTCCATTTGAGTTCGAGGTAGACCGATACTGATATTGAGCAAGTTGGAGAAGCTCTTTAAGAAGTCTCAAGGGGCGAAGGCCATCCCAAATATTGAAGACGGCTATACTGATGTGGCCGTGACTCTGCCCGACAGATTTAAAATGCCCCAGATCGATCGCTTTGATGGGTCTGAGGATCCTATGGTTCACCTCCCATTCTCGGACGCCTTAAGACCAATGGGCCTAACCCGACCGCAAAAGCTTTCTTTGTTCGGTCGAACTCGTCGGTGTGGCATCCACTTGGTACTCAAAACTCGATGATGATGTGAAAACAAATCGATGAGATGGCCGAGGCCTTCCTTGCACAATATTCATACAACACGCAAATCGAGGTCACGACTCGTGATCTCGAGACGAGGCAGAGCCTAAAGAGTCTTTTTCGATTTCGTCACCGGTGGAGAGCCAAGGCATCGATGATGACCTTGAGGCCAACCGATAGAGATCAAATTCGATGATTGTGCGCAATCTCCAAGCATTAATGAAGAAGATGATTTTGATCCCTTTCCCCACCTTCGCAGACCGCATGATATGGGGATGCAGATAGAGGATGCAATGAAACAGGTCTGCTTGACCAAGATCGGGATCACCAAGAACATTTAATCGGAATACCAATGCAGCCCGAGTGGCTCGCCAATACAAGAACTTCAGAGGTCGGAATGGTCACCACCAATCCTCTTCCCAACCAAGGTCCGCAGCTGCCACACCTTTTTCTCGATGCCTCGGGAGCGAGAATCAAGCCCCAAGATACCAACCTGTGGGTCAACGAACCTTCTCCCCACTCTATATGCCTTTGTCTAAAGTCCTCTGGTTCTAGTCGAAGGGGCACTGAAACCCTTGGAACCGAGGCCTCTACCGAATCCACTCTTCCCATAACCCACCCAAATATTGCCAATACCACCAAGAAGATGGTCATGACACCGACCAATGTTACAGTCAAGGCCATGAGATTCAGACCTCATTGACAAGAACATCATTCTACCTCCTCAAGGACCCAACGTCACAAACAACCCACTCCCCAAACACAACCAAGATCCACCAAAAGAGTCAACCTTATCCGCACCTGGGCGATTCTTTATCCCAAAGATCTACATAACTCCTCCAACTTACCCAAGCCGAGGTGGTCCTTCCCGACAAAGACCGACTTGTGCGTGTTGGACACCTCCCCAACCCAACTCGAGCCAAAGGTGGTGACCACCGAGAATGGAACGGGCAAGCTTCGAGGAGGGCGGAATCATGGAGTCTGGGTGGAGCTATCTCGAGAATTCACTGGCAGAGCTTATGATCCGAGTGGATATATCTTGTCGATGAGCCGCCTAAGCTAAGTATGGGGTTGCTAAGAGGCCGAAGTTGTGTATGATCCGGGGACAAGCTTGAATCAGGGGATGATTTGATCTGGTGGAAGAGGACTTCGCCAACCTTCAATTCTACAAACAGAATCGGGATGCATCGATTAACCGTTCAAGATGAGGAGTCAGCAGAAGTCGTCGGGTGGTTGGATGATCAGCCTGATATTGTACCATTTGTGGCCGGAAGGGCCGAGGATCAGATAACATTGCCGGAGAGCGCCGGTACGAAGAATTTCGCTCAGGAACAAAACATTTTGAGAACCGCACAGTTGTTGCTGGAGGAACAAGAAAAGAGATGGGCCTCTGAGAGAGCCCGAAAAGCAAAGAACCATGAGGAAGTTGAGAGAGTCTTTGCGGCACGAAGACCGAATATGCCGTGAGCATGAGGAATGAAATCACGAAAGCACAAACAAGCCGTAACTGACAGATGCTCGCTAGAAGCTAATGGAATGTGGGGGGAAGATGACGACTTGTATCTTGCCCACCCAGGCGAAGACTGGGCAGGTGGGCAACCGGACAAGACTGTACCTCGAGGAGGTAGACCACATGACTAGGAGTGGGCGGTATTTCAAGCCTCCACACCTTGATCAACCCGAGGCATCGGAAAGATAAGGAGGCAGAGAAATGTAAAGAGAAGCAAGCGGAAGAAGAGGTCAGATCAAGCGGCTAAAGAAAATACAAGAACATCTCCATTTGGGGATGCTATGGCTTCGAGGGTGCACCGGGCAGTCGTCTTATCTGCCATGGACAGAGCTAAACCGTCCATTGAAACTACGCCTTAACAACTAGTTGGTTTGGTCTTCCCGGAGGAGGTTCCTCAAGATTGACCTTTACGGACAAGGAATTGCCGCCGAGGGCGTGGACCATAATGCACCTCTACATCTCTCAGAGAATGCAGGACAAATGGATTCCGTGGTGCTTGTTGACACCGGTCCGCTTATCAATGTTTGTCCGCCGTAACGGCCTATGCGATTGGGTTAAAGCTCATGACTTCACAATCGACTACTCAAGTAATCGAGCATATGATAATACAAGGGGATGTCTTGGGGATGAAAATCCAAACCAAGATTGGGCCCGACAACACGAAATAGATTTTCATGTCTTGGAGGTCGCCGATCTTTCAACATGCTTTGGGGCGACCCTGGTTGCATCAGGTGAAGGCCGCTTCATCTACTCTACATCAAATGGTGAAATACCCCTTTGAAAAGGGAGTAGCCATTGTTTTTGGGAACTCATCAATCCATCCCCTTCCGGAGGTATCTACGCCAGTCCTGGAGATTGAACACGGCATGGAGGATATGTTTATATCGGGATTTACTTTGGCTGAGGCCCGGGTGGTACAAAACATAATGGCTGGAATGAGGGTTTGTATGTCGGCTCAAGCCGCCTACCTCATGAACAAGCTACTGAGATATCCTCGATGGGATTGGGAAGAAGCGGCGAAAGGTGTCGCAGGCGTTGGCGAAGGGCCACAAAATCCCCATACCTTGGGGTTAGGTTATCTGCCTACCAAAGAAGACTGGACGAGGAAAGGAAAGGAAATGGCCGGCAGGGCCAGGGCAAAGCAGGCTGGGAAGCCTTTTGATCTAATGCATAGGCCCATCTGGTACCTGAGCAGACGCTTCGTCCGGAGGGGAAGATTTTCCATTTTGCGCTTCCCGTAACCATGGTTGAACGCGGAGGAAGCGCTGCAGTTTCAAATCTTCTTCGACCGCAACTATCTGGGGATGACGTTCTCGCAGAGCGCATGCACTCCAACAACCGAGATCGAGAATAAGGCAGTGAGTCCTGAGGGCACTGAATTGGAAATGGGGGTAGCACTGGCATGTCTCCTCTTTGATCCTCCGTCGACCAGGATTGCTTGGGGAATAACGTCGCGTTTCCGTGATTGGAGATGAAACGTCATGCCAACCAAATGACTATCTTGGACGATCGATCGCACCTCTCTCATTTGGCAAGACGAGGAGGATTCTTATCCATAGCTCGGGTCAGTAGTGAGCCGAATCTGATTCCACCGAAGTCTTCGAAGTCGAATCAGTTCCAAATGACCGAGTCCGAGTCTGGTACTCTGAGGATGTTAACCCGATGCCGAGTCTTGTCCAGTTTTTTCCTTTTCATTTGAGTCTATGTAATCGATGAATCGACGATTTGGATGAACTTAATGAGAATGAGGTGAATGTGGTTTCCAGTACTTTTCCGTGCCCTAATTTATTGCATTAATTCAGACTTTCAAAATTTTGATCAAAACGACGAGGACGAAGTTCCTCCGGTTTACAACGCCTAATTGAGCAAGAGCAAGAGAGGTTTGTTAAACCCTTAACGGATGAAATCATTTCGTGAATATTGGTCTCGAGGAGGACCCGCTGGTCCAGATCGGGTCCACGTTGTCTTCGAGGAACGCGAGCGCTTAGTCGCTTTATTAAAAGATTTCAAAGATGTTTTCGTGGTCCTACGAAGACATGCCCGAATCGATCCCGAGATTGTACAAAGATCGATCCCCTTGACCCCGAGGCCCGACCTATTAAGCGGCTCAAGAATCCGCCGGATTGGGCACTCAAGATCAAAGAAGAGGTCACTACAAATTGACGCAGCTCGCTAGTATCAGAATATCCCACTTGGTTGGCCAACATAGTGCCGGTGCCGAAGAAAGATGGCAAGATCCGGGTGTGCGTAGACTTCAGGGATTTAAACAGCGCCAGTCCGAAGGGCGACTTTCCCTTGCCACACATTGATGAGCTAGTGGACTTTACAGCAGGGCATGCACTGCTCTCGTTCATGGATGGCTTCTCGGGCTATAACCAGATTGTGATGGCACCAGAGAGAGAAAAAGATCGTGCATTCACCACCCGTGGGGAACATATCGCTATCGGGTCATGCCGCTTTGGGTTGAAGAATCTTTGGCTACTTATCAACGGGTCACACCACAATACTACATGATATGATCCACAAAGAGGTTGAGGTGTACGTGGGCGACATGATTGTCAAGTCCAAAGAAAGAGAGGGCCACTACACCGCCTTTGCAAGTTTTTCCAAAGGATCGTGGAATTCAAAGTTGCGGTTAAACCCTCGAAATGTACGTTTGGTGTTACAAAGGAAAAATGTCGGGTTTCGATCACACAAAGGCATCGAGGTCGACCCTTCCAAAATCAAGGCCATCTTAGAAATGCCACCACCAAAGACTGAAAAAGAGGTGCGAGGCTTTCTGGGTAAAGTGCAATTCATAAGACGGTTTATTTCAAAACTAACCTTGACTTGTGAACCACTTTTTGGTCTTCTGAAGAAAGGCAAGAAATTCCAATGGGACGGCCGATGCCAAGCTGCATTTGAACAGATTAAAGAATATCTACAGAACCCACCCGTTTTATCACCACCAGAATCAGGGAAACCGTTGATTTTGTACCTGTCAGTGACTGAGACCACGATGGGCTGCATGCTTGCACAAGAATCAGAAGATAGGGCGGAGAAAGCCATCTATTATTTGAGCAAGAAAATGCTAGAGTATGAAACCCGGTATACGCCGCTGGAAAAGGCTTGCTTAGCTCTGGTATGGGCTACCAGGAAGCTGCGGCACTACCTGTTAGCTCACTCTGTAATGTTGGTTTCGCGACTTGATCCCATCAAATATCTTTTCGAGAAACCAGCGCTTACGGGTAGGCTAGCTCGTTGGTTGCTGTTGCTCTCCGAATTTGATCTTACATATGTGACGCACAAGTCGAAGAAGGGCAGAGCGAGAGCGAGTTCCTTGCCGACCATCCGGTTGAGGGGATGAAGCGATGAGTACCTATTCCCGATGAAGCAATTACGCATATCGACGAGGAAAGTTGGACAATGTACTTTGACGAGCGTCAAATCAACATGGGTATGGGATAGGAGTGTTGCCGATAGCACCGACAATTCCTCAGATCCTCTAGCCTTCAAACTCCGTTTCAAAGTCTCAAATAACGAAGCAGAATACGAAGCGTGCATTGCTGGTATGGAAGCAGCCCTGGAATTAGGGGCAAGACGGCTGGACGTCATCGGAGATTCGAATCTTGTTGTGTCTCAAGCTAAAGGAGACTGGAAAGTAAAAGAAGAAAATATGATGATGTATCACCAAACCTTGGATTTGCTGATTCCTCGGTTTGAAAAGTTAAGTTTTACTCATCTACTAAGAGAGAACAACAAGTTCGCAGACGCTTTAGCAACTCTATCATCCATGATAGACATCCCACAAGGAGTCCGAATGCGTCCAAATATTATCGACTGTAAATTACCGCCTATGAGACGATTGCAGCCATAGATGAAGTTCAGGACGAACACCCCGGTATTACGACATCCGAACTTTTGGAAATGTAACCATACCCGCCAGGGGTAAATGCCAAAGACAAGAGGGCAATCAGAAGAATGTCAGTCCAGTTCATCATCTGCGGGGGTAAACTGTATAGAAGAGGTCATCTGGGAATGCATAAACTGTGTGTTGATGCTGAAGAGTCCAAACGTCTGATGGAAGCCATCCACGGGGGGGAATGCGGTGCACATATGAATGGGGTGATGTTGGCTAGAAAGATCCTTAGACAAGGTTATTATTGGTCCACCATGGAGGAGGATTGTATCGGTTTCGTCAGGCGATGCCACAAATGTCAGATTCATGCAAATCGCATGAACATTCCGCCGTCAAAGCTGTACAACATGACTTCGCCATGGCCTTTTTCTGTCTGGGGAATTGATGTGATCGGAGCCGTCACGCCGAAAGGGTCAAATGGGCATGAGTTCATCCTCGTAGCGATAGATTACTTCACAAAGTGGGTTGAGGCCCAATCTTATGCAGTGTTGAAAGCGTCACACGTTGCAAAATTCATCAGAAACAACATCATCTGTCGCTCTGAGTCCGAATGAAATAGTTTGCATAATGGTTCCCACTTCAAGAAGGAGGTGATTGACTTGTTGGAGAAATACAACGTGGCTTTTCATAAGTCGTCTACTTACCGGCCGCAAACCAACGGAGCAGTTGAGGCCGCCAACAAGAATATCAAGCGCATATTACAGAAGATGGTGGAAACCTACAGGGACTGGCCGGATAAGTTGCCGTTTGCTCTGTGGGGCTACAGGACTTCGATCAGAACTTCTACTGGGGCGACTCCGTACTCATTAGTCTATGGGATGGAGGCCGTTCTACCAATTGAGATTGAGGTCCCATCATTGCGAGTGTTGGCCGAATGCCAGATAGCCGAAGCGGATTGGCAGCAAAGCAGGTTTGAAGAACTCATGCTCTTTGATGAAAGGAGATTGAAAGCACTGTACCACGTTCAGGGTTATCAACGCAGAATCGCCCGGGCTTTCAACAAGAAGGTTAAGTCCAGGAACTTGAAAGAAGGAGATTTGGTACTCAAAGACAACCGAGCTCCCATCCACGACCCAAGGGGCAAGTTCAGACCCAATTGGACTGGTCCCTACATCATCAAGTCAATGCAGTCGAATTGGGCTGTGGTTACGATGGATCTAGATGGCTTGGAGTTTTCCCAACCGATCAATATGGACAAGTTGAAGAAATACTACCCTTGAGAGGCTCGCTAGGCCGAAAACCCGAAAGGGCGACCTAGGCAAAACTCAGAGCATAGAAAATTTGAAAATTATAAAAACTGAGCTCGCAAGGTTGAAAACCCGCAAAGGGCGGCCTTGGAAAAAGTTAGAGCGCAAAAGGAGAGCAAAAACACTCGAGCGAACCTAACCCTGAACTACGTAAGACTTGATTCCTATCTTTGGGATACGTAGGCAGCTTCATCTTGAAGTTCAGTCACAATCTTTTCCCCGATCAACTTTGTCCATTTTTGACCATCTCAGTCATCTTTGTGGTGAATGTGGTTTGGAAATACTCTTCAAATCCTGGAAGACGCCAATGATCCTCTGCTAGTCACCTGCAAAAATACAAACTCCGGTCGGGGGTGCCGGAATTAGCACTCCGACGGACAAGTCAGTTCCTCTCCAGAAAGCTTGCTCACTAAGTTTATAGAAGTGTTTCTTACATACCTTTATTAGTCTGAAGCTCTTATATTTATAGTCATTTTTCAGCCTCGGGACCTGGGTCTACTTTTCCTTCTGTTTGTGTACCCTTCCATTTGTCCTGACACGCTTCTTCCGGTATATTCGGCCCAAACATCCTACTCGGCATCTTGGCGGAGCAGAAGGGAGCCGTTCGACACCCGGCTCCCTGTGCGCATCAGGCTTCGGCCCCTTAGTTACTCGGCCCCCACAATTGCCCCCCAAGCATCTTGTTAACGGCAGTTGAACGAGGTGCTTGGCTCTGATTTTCAAATTCTACATACTGAAGTTCTTGGGGCTTCGACTTATTACGCGGTTGTTTAATTACTCCTCCTTGAATCGTCGCCTCAGACTCCCGTCCCTTCGTGCACGCCTATTCATTATGATTTTGAGCCTGGTGTCCCTTCGAATTCATGATTTATGACGCTGGCCGCTAGACTGCTCTTCTAACTATCCTTGCACCCCCTCCATCTGCGATACTCTTCACTTCTGTAAGTTTTTCCCTTCTCAACTCTGAAGCTTTTCCTAATCTATTTACTCCGTCGCGTATTCTTACAATCAATAGATTATGGCAAAATATTTAAGAGACCTTCTTTCCCCGGGTCGAGTTGTTGATTTTAGACGTCATTTCTCCATCCCTGACGATGTCCACTTATCGTTAATGGCTGACCGCGCTCTCGACATGGAGAGTGAGGAAGAAACCTCGATTGTCTTTCCCCTTCTGTCGATCGCAGAGGGGGGAGTTCGCTTTCCCCTTCACCCGCTACTGAGGGCTGCTCTTCGCCATTGGGATTTGATTCCTTCCCAGCCCAATGTAAATTTCTTTAGAATTATAATGGGGGTCGATTTGAGCAATCGCCTTGGTATAAATCTTGGCGTCCTTGCCATTCGGCACTGTTACGCTCTGGCCAGATCCTCCGGTCGACACGGTCGTTACTTCCTCAGGGCTAAGGACACAGATCATCAGTTGATCACTATGCTTTCCAGCTCTGGAAAACGAGTCGATGACGTTATGGTCGTTGTCCGTGGCAACTGGGAATTCGGCGCGGGGGAGGATCGCGTCGATCCTATTCCTAGACGTAGGGGCGAACCAGGTCGCCGAATGTCCTTTTACTGATATTGAACATTTGTATCTGCCATACCCTATTTTCTTGAACCTCACGGCTTATCTTATGCAGGGAACGAGTTGAAAAAAGTCCTAGCTTCAACCGACGACGTCGTTCTTTCGGACATCAGAATTGCTCTTAATTATTTCGGCCGTCGCAGTCTTTATAAGCAGGGTAGGGCGGCTCACGTTCTGCTTTGCTACGAGCCTACGTATACGACCTTTTCGGCTGCGGAAAATATTCCGATTCCGAAAGGGGAAGATTTTCTCGTCGCTCGTATTTTGTCCGACTTCAAAAATTTGAGGCAGATAGGATTTGAAGGGTACGATTTGGAGAATACTGGTAGTAAGCTGCCGCACCAGATCACTCGGAGGCCGAATCTGAGGAGGTATTGGATCCCGACGATGCACCTCTTTTGGTGCGTGGGACCGTTCCTGTCGACGACGCTCTTCAACGTCTGATTAACCCTTCCGTCTCGGATTCTGTTGGCATGGTGGGTTAAGCCAGCAAAGCTTGCTAAGAAGGCGAATCGGAGAGGTTGGCATAAGGAGAATAGCGGAGGGCCTTTCAACCGAACCGCCCACTGCTGAATCTCAACGTTCCCTCCTAGTTACTGAATCGAAATCCTTGCAAATTGTTGGGGAAGCGGCAACGAGTAAGGGTCTTGAACCTGTCGGGAAGCCGTTCAGAAATTGAGGAACGTCGGAGAAACGTTCGAAGATCATGAGGTCGGTTCGGAAGATCGGCCGCAAAGCGTCCTCGAGCGGTGGGATCGGAGGTCGTGCCCTTTGTGATTCGATCGATGGTGAGAAATATGCCGGTTCCATCGGATGCCTCGGCACTTATTGACCTAGAGGTCGCGTTCGGCGTGGCGACGTCTTTGTCCTTACCGTCTGATTCGGAGGCTTTCCGGCTCGAGCCAGATCCGAATGCGACAATGCTGGCCCCGCAGTCGGCCCTTTTGGTGTGTGCCGATTTTCCTTCATTCAAACGTTGTTCGCGTTATGCTTGTTTTGATTCGTTCTTTTGCAGGCCGTTGGTAGGATAGCCGATGTGGGCCGCCGCCATCTCGACGCCGTCAAGGAGATTAGTCGCTTGCGAGAGCAGGCGGGGGGCCGGAGGAAAAGGGCGAGGACGAAGTTTTAAGAGCGAATCGAAGCCTCTAGGCGAGGTCTGCGGAGAAAGCTCGTGATGGGCATAGGTTGAGAGCGGAGGCCGATAAGAAGGCCGACGACTTGGAAGCTGCACTTTGCTCATCCAAAAAAGCCGTTGCTGGTCTAGAGGCCGAGTTGGCTGAGGTGAAACCGGCGAAAGAGAGCGCCGAGTCAAAATTTTTCGAAGCCGGGAAAGAAATTTGGGCTCATGTCTGTTGAACAGGTAACCCGGTTTGAGAATCGGGGATTCAAACATGGTTGGCACAAGGCCCTTTCTGCAGCTGGCGTTTCGCTGAATGTGCCAATACCGTATGAGCAAGTGGACATCGATCCATTGGAGACTGATTCGGAGGATTGATGTTTATGATACAGTATTCTGTCGTGTGGTTTTCGGTATTTTGTGTTTATGATATAGCAATGGACGTTGATACCTTTTGTAATTATAAGATGTTAGCGATTTACGCGCAATGTTATGATGTTTCCGTAGTTTTATGGTGACGGTTTATTTTTGTAATTTATACAATGTTAAATCAATTCAAAACAAATATGCGGTTCACAGGATGGCTCGGCTCGGCGTGGAAGGTCTGTTCGCCGCGGACTAGATGCGCCCCTTGCGTTAGCTAGGCGCGTGTTAAGCCGAATAGTTCACGCCGAGTGGCAAAGCATCACTAGGTATTCGGCCTAATAGATTAATAAATCTGCCCTTGCTTTGGAGTGCTCGAGCGTTAAAAGCCGTATAGTTCACGCTCGAGGGCTGGCCGAGGCATCATTAAGTATTCGGCTGAATAGATTAATAAATCTGCCCTTGCCTTGGAGCGCTCGAGCGTTAAAAGCCGTATAGTTCACGCTCGAGGGCTGGCCGAGGCATCATTAAGTATTAGGCCGAATAGATTAATAAATCTGCCCTTGCTTTGGAGTGCTCGAGCGTTAAAAGCCGTATAGTTCACGCTCGAGGGCTGGCCGAGGCATCATTAAGTATTCGGCTGAATAGATTAATAAATCTGCCCTTGCCTTGGAGCGCTCGAGCGTTAAAAGCCGTATAGTTCACGCTCGGTGGCGAGGCATCATTAAGTATTAGGCCGAATAGATTAATAAATCTGCCCTTGCTTTGGAGTGCTCGAGCGTTAAAAGCCGAATAGTTCACGCTCGAGGGCTGGCCGAGGCATCACTAGGTATTCGGCCTAATAGATTAATAAATCTGCCCTTGCCCTGGAGCGCTCGAGCGTTAAAAGCCGAATAGTTCACGCTCGAGGGCTGGCCGAGGCATCATTAAGTATTAGGCCGAATAGATTAATAAATCTGCCCTTGCCTTGGAGTGCTCGGGCGTTAAAAGCCGAATAGTTCACGCTCGAGGGCTGGCCGAGGCATCATTAAGTATTAGGCCGAATAGATTAATAAATCTGCCCTTGCCTTGGAGTGCTCGAGCGTGTCGATACATTTTATTCTAATGTTTAGGCACTTATTACAATATTTTGCATCACGTGGCGTAATCGTTCAGAAATGCCCCAAAGCGCGATGCCGTCACAAAGTGTCATGCACCTAAGGGGTCTCGGAGTCCGGAGACTCATTCTGGCCGAGGTTTCATGCACCAGAGGGGCTCCGAATCCGGAGACTTATTCGGCCCTGAGGTTTCATGCACCAAAGGGGCTCCGAATCCGGAGATTTATTCGGCCCTGAGGTTTCATGCACCAAAGGGGCTCCGAATCCGGAGACTCATTCTGGCCGAGGTTTCATGCACCAGAGGGGCTCCGAATCCGGAGACTTATTCGGCCCTGAGGTTTCATGCACCAAAGGGGCTCCGAATCCGGAGATTTATTCGGCCCTGAGGTTTCATGCACCAAAGGGGCTCCGAATCCGGAGACTTATTCTGGCCAATCGTGACATCCACGAAGGGCGCTCCGAATCCGGAAACTTGTTCGGCCCTGAGGTTTCATGCACCAAAGGGGCTCCGAATCCGGAGACTTATTCGGCCCTGAGGTTTCATGCACCAAAGGCTCGAATCCGAGACTTATTCTCGCCAATCGTGACATCCACGGCGGGCGCTCGAATCCGGAGACTTGTTCGCCCCGAGGTTTCATGCACCAAAGGCTCGAACCCGGAGACTTGTTCTGGCCAATCGTGACATCCACGAAGGGCGCTCCGAATCCGGAGACTTGTTCGGCCCTGAGGTTTCATGCACCAAAGGGGCTCCGAATCCGGAGACTTATTCTGGCCAATCGTGACATCCACGAAGGGCGCTCCGAATCCGGAGACTTGTTCGGCCCTGAGGCTTCATGCCCCAAAGGGGCTCCGAATCCGGAGATTTATTCTGGCCAATCGTGACATCCACGAAGGGCGCTCCGAATCCGGAGACTTGTTCGGCCCTGAGGTTTCATGCACCAAAGGGGCTCCGAATCCGGAGACTTATTCGGCCCTGAGGTTTCATGCACCAAAGGCTCGAATCCGAGACTTATTCGCCAATCGTGACATCCACGGCGGGCGCTCGAATCCGGAGACTTGTTCGGCCCTGAGGTTTCATGCACCAAAGGGGCTCCGAATCCGGAGACTTATTCTGGCCAATCGTGACATCCACGAAGGGCGCTCCGAATCCGGAGACTTGTTCGGCCCTGAGGTTTCATGCACCAAAGGGGCTCCGAATCCGGAGACTTGTTCGGCCCTGAGGCTTCATGCACCAAAGGGGCTCCGAATCCGGAGACTTATTCTGGCCAATCGTGACATTCACGAAGGCCGCTCCGAATCCGGAGACTTGTTCGGCCCTGAGGTTTCATGCACCAAAGGGGCTCCGAATCCGGAGACTTATTCTGGCCAATCGTGACATCCACGAAGGGCGCTCCGAATCCGGAGACTTGTTCGACTTTGAAATGTTGAGATTAAACATGTGAAAACGCGAGATCTTGGATTTACGAGGATATTGTGTATAAATATCAAGCCCACAGGTCGGGTCATTGATAAAATTTTCGTAGATGTGTTGAATTCCACGGCCGTGCAGGTTTCTCCCTGACATGTCTGACAACCGATATGCCCCTGTTCCTGCAACGGAATCTATTTGATAGGGGCCGTCCCAGTTCGGACCAAGCTTTCCATCGGTCGGCCTCCGATCGGCCGGTAGCACCTTCTTCAGGACCAGTTCTCCTGGATTGTAGCGGCGCAGCTGGACTCGCCGATTGTATGACTTGGCGAGCTGCTGCTGATAGCGAGCCATGGATGCCAAGGCACGATCTCTTCGTTCTTCAATCAGATCCAGGTCCAAAGCAAGCATCATGTCATTTCGACCCGTGTCGAAGGCTTGCGATCTGAGGGTTGGTAGGCCGATCTCTGGGGGTAGGATTGCCTGAGTTCCGAAGCACAAGGCAAACGGTGTTTCTCCGGTGGATCGTCTTGGTGTTGTTCGATGGGCCCATAGTACACTTGGCAACTCTTCGACCCACTTGCCCTTGGCACTTTCCAGCCTCTTTTTGATGCCGTCCAAGATGGATTTGTTCGAAGCTTCCGCCTGACCGTTACTTTGGGGGTAAGCCGGCGTAGAAAAGTAAGGCACAATACCGTATTTGCCACATAGCTCGGTACACGCCATACCAAACCGAAAGTGCCATTATCCGAGATCAATGCTCTTGGAATGCCGAATCGTAATGATGTTCCTCCGCACAAAACGCTTAATGTCGGGTCTCAGATATGGGTTAGAGCCTCGCTGACCCACTTTGTGAAATAATCTGTTGCTACGATTAGAAATCGCTTGTTCCCTGGGGCCCTGGGCAGTGGTCCTACAATATCAAGTCCCCACTGAGCAAACGGCCAGGGGCTAGTGATTGAATTCAAAGCTTCTGCCGGCTGATGGGTTAGTGGGGAAAACTTTTGGCATTGTTCGCATTTCTTGACATAATTTTGTGCGTCGGCTCATAGTCGGCCAAGAATATCCTCAGTTATCGCCCGATGGGCAAGGGAGCGCCCCCCTGAGTGTGCACCACAGCTGCCTTCATGTATCTCAGTGAGCAGCTCCTCTACTCTGTCCGGGTGCACGCACTCCAGGTATGGGCCAGAGAGGGATTTTTTGTAAAGTCCCCCTTGTGGATCAAGGTAGTATCGCAGAGCCTTGTTTCGCAGCTTGTGTGCTTCTTTTTTATCCTCTGGGAGTTGCTCAGAAGAAAGGAATGCAACAATGGGGTCCCTCCAACTTGGAGCGGATTCTATGATATTGATGTGGGTCTCCTCGAGGGCCGATATTTGGTTCGGACGGCCCACTTCGATGGTACGCTTGAGCGGGGAGTTGATGTCGGAGGCCAAGCAAGCGTGGCATCCGCGTGTGTATTTTGATCGCGTGTTATTTGGTTTAGTTCGTGATGGTCGAATTTTGCCAAAGAACGAGTTAGCCGCTTATATAGGCCGCCATACGCCATCTTCGCCGATATTCCCTTTCACCGGTTGATTACCAACTTTGAGTCACAAAACACCAATACGCCGGCGCCGAGAACATGTGCGTTCCGCAGTCCGGCTAAAAGGGCTTCATATTTGGCCTTGTTATTTGATGCTTCGAAGCCGAGCTTGATGGCCTGGTCAATGACTGCGCCGTCTGGGGACATAATTACGACGCTGCGCCACGCCTGCTGGTTAGACGATCCATCGCAAAGATAATTGCCGATGTCCCCAACGTAGACTCTCCAACTGGTTTTGACCGAACTTCCTTTGGCCGGAGGTCCCTGTGCTTGAGGTCGGCAAGTCCCCGTGAATTCGCCACAAAGTCGGCAAGCACCGCCTTTGATTGCGCTTTGGGTGAAACCGAATGTCATATTGGCCGAGTTCGAGAGCCCATTTCGACACACGCCCTGATGCTTCTGCATTCCGAGTAATCGATCGAAGGGGAAATCATAGCACCTTGATGTCAGGTGCTTGGAAGTAGTGCATCGCTTTTTGCTGCCATGACCAGGGCTAGGACGAGTTTTTCTAGCGGTAGGTAGCGTGTTTCGGCGTCCACCATCGCCTTGCTCACATAGTATACTGGCTGTTGCTGCCCTTCCTCCTCTTTTAACAATACGGCGCTGACGGCCCTGTCAGAGACAGCCAGATATAAAATGAGGGGATCACCGGTGGCGGGTGTTGTTAGAAGAGGTACTGTCCGGAGGTATGTCTTGAGGCCGTTAAAAGCTGCCTCGCATTCGACGGACCATTCGAAAGCTCTGCCCTGGCGCAATGTCTGAAAGAATTGTCTGCAACGATCTGTGGATCGACTGATGAACCTGTTGAGTGCAGCGGCCATTCCCATCAGCTTTTGGACTTCTTTGACTGAACGGGGGGAACTGAGTTCCAAAATTGCTGTGACTTGCCTCGGGTTGGCTTCGATTCCTCGATGGTTGACGATGTAGCCCAGGAATTTGCCAGAGCCGATTCCGAATGCACACTTGGAAGCATTCAGCTTCATTCTGTACTTGCGTAGGGTGTTGAATGTCCTTTCCAGATCGGCTATATGGTTTTGTTCTTCTTTAGATTTGACCACCATGTCGTCGATGTATACTTCCATAGTGCGCCCGAGTTGTTCTTTGAACATCGTGGTGACCAGTCTTTGGTAAGTCGCCCCTGCATTCTTTAGTCCAAAAGGCATAACCCTGTAGCAGTAGGTTCCTCTTGGAGTGAGGAATGCAGTTTTGTCCTGATCATCTGGATGCATGGCGATCTGATGGTAGCCTCTATAGGCGTCGAGGAAACTCATGCGGCGGTGGCGTGCCGTCGCATCGACGAGTTGATCAATTCTAGGCAAGGGAAAGCAGTCTTTGGGGCAAGCTTTGTTCAGATCTGTGAAATCGACACACACTCGCCATGTGCCATTCTTCTTTTTCACCACCACTGTGTTGGAGAGCCATGTGGGATAGGTGACTTCTCTGATTGCCCCGGCGTCAAGCAATTTGTCAACTTCCTCGACAACGGCGGCAGTGTGTTCTGCCGAGGATCGCCGGCCTTTCTGAATGACCGGCTTGCACTGAGGGTCGACGTTGAGGTGATGCTGCGAGACCGCTGGGTCTATTCCCGGCATTTCATACGGGGTCCACGCAAAGACGTCGAGGTTGCCGAGTAAGAAAGTGATCAGTTGCTGCTTGTCGACCTGGCTTAGGGAGGCGCCGATCATAAAAAACTTTTCCGGGCTTCCATCGATGTCGACTCGGTCTAAACCTTCTGTGGCCTTTTCGTTTGGTTGACGCCCAACGTCTTCCAGGACTTCTCGGCCGGGTACCTCGACGGAGTTTACTTGCAGTTCCTTCGGCGTCCTGGCGGCGAGAAGGTAACATGCTTGGGCTGACCGCTGGGAGCCACGGATCTGCTCAACGCCGTGCTCTGTCGGGAAACGTAGCAGCTGGTGGTAGGTGCTTGGGACGGCCTGCAGGGTATGTAACCACGATCGCCCCATGATGAGATTGTATGGCGATGGTAGCCTGACAACCAAGAATTCCGCGACCACCGTTCTCGAGCCAACGAATCTAAGCCGATTTTTCCCAACGGTACTCGGGTTGGCGTTAAAGCGAATAGTGGACAGGAGCCGAGTTAGATCCGAATCGTTGAACCCGAGTTTGACGAAGGTTCGATAGTACATAATCTCAAGTACTTCCTTGATCGATAAGGACGCGTTTCTCGATAAACCTATGTACGCCAGAGCGTAACAACCAAGGATCTACGTGAGAGTGTGACACCACTCAAATCGAGTCGTCGAAGGTGATGCTTGCCGCTTCGAGCCGGGCGCTTTCGGTGGTGGCCGCTTTTGAGGGCTTGGGCGTGATTGAATGATCATCGAGGCCATCGGCAGTCAGATATCATATGGACGGTATCAGCGGGATGCCTTTTGGACGATATCGTCCTCTGTCACTTCCTCAACGTAGTCCTTTGAGCGCTGGCGCCGCCGGTATTCTTATTGGTCGCGAGGTCGTCGAGGACCCGCTTTTGGGGATCGCTCGCGAACCTTGAGTCTTGCCTGGTGGGACTTTGCTTTCTCTAAGGCCAGGTCGCGGCGAAGGCGTTCGTTCTCAGCGATGATGCTGTCCAAACTCTGTTTGGTCTGTCTGGCCTG
This sequence comes from Camellia lanceoleosa, assembly GCA_025200525.1. Lineage (NCBI taxonomy): Eukaryota > Viridiplantae > Streptophyta > Magnoliopsida > Ericales > Theaceae > Camellia > Camellia lanceoleosa. The sequence goes on from CM045758.1 coordinate 205,366,850, forward strand.
TTCCATGGTCGCTTGCATCGTCTCCTGTGTTAGAATCGTTGGTGAGCTAGAGTGCGGGCGTCATTGCCATGACGGTTGCTTCCCCGAGTGTAAATACCGGGGTGAAATCGTCTCTTCGTCCGGTCTCGTCGGTGGCTATCGGGGGATCTTTAGTCACATCTTTCATGGATATATTTGAGTATTCCCACAGACGGCGCCAATTGTGGTGAATGTGGTTTGGAAATACTCTTCAAATCCTGGAAGACGCCAATGATCCTCTGCTAGTCACCTGCAAAAATACAAACTCCGGGGTGCGGAATTAATTAGCACTGACGGACAAGTCGGGCCTCTCCGTAAAGCTTGCTCACTAAGTTTATAGAAGTGTTTCTTACATACCTTTATTAGTCTGAAGCTCTTATATTTATAGTCATTTTTCAGCCTCGGGACCTGGGTCTACTTTTCCTTCTGTTTGTGTACCCTTCCATTTGTCCTGACACGCTTCTTCCGGTATATTCGGCCCAAACATCCTACTCGGCATCTTGGCGGAGCAGAAGGGAGCCGTTCGACACCCGGCTCCCTGTGCGCATCAGGCTTCGGCCCCTTAGTTACTCGGCCCCCACAATTGCCCCCCAAGCATCTTGTTAACGGCAGGGACGATCGAACAACACCAGACTAGGGGCAACTCTTCGATCGAACAACATCAGCATCTATTGTGATCTCCGGTACAGTGCTATGCAACTAGGGGCAACTTTCCGTTGCAATGGAGTGTTCCGATGTCATCCAGACTAGGGGCAACTTTCCGTTGCTATTGAATGGCTGAGCCCCTTTTTCAGACTAGGGGCAACTTTCCAGTTGCTAGGATTCGGGGTTGTGTATCTCAGTGACAGATTTCAGGCGTGTCCAGTTCCGATCCATATCGAAAATAGTTTTGAAAAGTTTTCATAAAAGTTGACTTTGTTCAAATTAATCTTTTCACAACTAAGACCATTTTTGGACCAAAAGCGGAGGATTTTCAGTACCACAACCTTCAATTTCATTAATTTCAAAACAGAGGTCTTTTGCTCTTGCATACAATTGAAGTTGTTTTTCATTACACTCACGCTAGAAAACTTTGAAAGTACTAATAAAGCAATAAATCTGGGGCATAGTCTAGTCAGGTGTCCCTGCGCCCCCTCCCAGAGCTAGTCAAAGCTTCAGATGCCAACTTAGGCCCAGCTTGTATGACCGAACTAGCGCGGAGTACGGAATGGGAGATAAAATATACAGTGAGTCAAGCCGATCAGACGGATCCCAGTATCCTGGAACTTGTCAGAACTCATCGCCGAAAAGATTAAGCCGAGGGCGGCGCCATGCAATGCGATCTGGCGACAAGTTGCGATCCATTCGAACCACCGGCTCTCATCGGAGCATTAACTAGGCGTTCTGAAAGAAGTAGCCATGGGTGAATAGGCAGGCAAGAGTCCACAACTTGCAACTTCTCCATCAACTATATCTCGGGAGGGATGAAAAATGAGAGAATAAATAATAGAGATGTACGACGAGAGAAAAGTAAGATAAGGTTTTATGAGAAAAGTCGAGCCCGAGGGTCGAGTGATGTAAGCAAATACAAGTGAGCTTGGTGGGAAACATTACCTATAGCGAGAGTGGACTCCCCGCAACTGATTGTCTCCTACAGAGAAGGCATCGAGCCTATCAATTTTGGATACACTCCACTATCCAGATAGTCCATCCGCAGTGCATCGTGTTATATTTTTGCTTATCGAGTTGTTGTTTTTGCTTATTGAGTTGTAAGTTTTGTCGAGCTGTCGCGTTTTGCGTTTTGAGTTGTTACTTTTTAATTACACAATTTTGTTAAGTCTTGTCTATTGAGTCGTTAACATTATTGTACTTTGTTTATCGAGTTGTAAACTCGCTAAGATTCTGTTTTATTTCTTAGTGAGTCGTTTTGTTTTGCTTTGTTGCGTCGGTTCCCCACCTAACCCGGTAAATACATGAGGCGCATTTCCATTCAATTCCATTTTGTGCAAAATAATGCGATGCGATGATGAGAATTTCAAATACAACATCTTTTCAAAAGCTGTTTCATTTCATCATGTCTTACAAAAATAAAGGTACAAGTTTTACAGAAAATTAAACTGCCTAACAAATGTGCAAAGTGCTACAAACTACTAGCTAAAAAGTAGAATAAAGCAGGAAATAACATCAGTGCCCTCGGGAGCGAGAAGGGGGAGGCCCCCTCATCCTTTTCTGCGGGATAATCTCTACATCATCATCACCATCTGGATCGGAGCTGTCATCCTCCGGATCCCCCTCAGGCTCGTCTCCGCTCTCGGAACCAAGACCAGGGCCTCCCTCTCCAGGAGATGCCGCTGACACATGATCTGCGATCTCCTCCTCGTCATCCTCGACGATGGGTGCCCTGCGTCTGAGAGACGACCCTCCTTCGCCAGCCTCGATGAGACTGGATGGCCCAGCTCCTCCAATCCACAGACTCGGGTAGGTCTAGCACCTCGACCTCTCGAGAGGGCCCCGTGGCTGGCCCGTGATGAAGATATACGGAGGCATCTCGAAGATGCAAAGTGCAACACATCGGTTCAAGCATAAAAAGGTGTAAATGCGAGAATGTGAAAAGGGTGTGTGTCGGATGTGCTCTACATCTATCAATATAGCGAAGGTCTAAAACCGAGTATCATCGAAACATGCTAGTACAGGAAAATGAACAAGACTCCACACCCACGATGCTCATCTGCGTCTCCTCCGTAAGATCATGCCCTCGAATGTGGCGGATCCCGGCTTCGTCCGTATATTCAACAGGAGGCTGCAAATACAAATGCAAAACTATCAGTAACGGAATCAATGTTCAAATATCTGACTGATAAATCAAAGTTGAAAAACATACCGGGGGCGAGTCAGGGTCTCTAACATATCTGTGATCAGGCAGAGGAGGCTCTAGCGGAATCTGGTAAGGCGTCCCAAATCGCCAGTTCGTCAACTCGGTTGGTATGTCTGGCCACCCTGGATGATCAAGAGACGGAGGGATCGGAGGGATCGAACTGCCCCCACCTCTGGATCTGCCAGCCCTGCTAGAAGAAGGGATATCTGTAGCATGGGCGCGACTCGAAGACGGTGCACCAGTGGAGGTCCGTGCCGGAGCCCGCACTCCCGTCAAGCGGGGCATCAAATATATGCGGCGGTAGGTGGCGTAGTTCCCATCGAGATGATGCAACAAAGCATCATCGCCTGCATATTCGACGGAAAGCGTTCCAGAACCAAACCTGCCGACCGTCCTCGGCGAGAATCTATACTGACAACAACTCGACGCTCCAGGGTACAGAGTCTCGAGCTCACATCAAGATCGCCCAAGGCCGCCAGTGATCTGTGGATAACCAGTATACAAATCAGTTAGAAATCAGATATACAGAGCAGATCAAAGATAAAAATAAAAGGAACTGAGAGTTCAAGCAATACCTCTGTCGCTCGAACAGTATCAAAGTATCGTCGCAGAGAAGAGAGAGTCTCTCGAGGCCTCGCCAGATGCTCGCCCTCAAACATCAAAGAAAATGGAGTCATAGGAGGTCCCACCACCTCCATCTCCGGGGCCAATGTGGGGAAGTACACATACACCCACAGCTGAGAAAGGCAATGCAGAGTGTGAGTACAAAGTGCTAAAGGCAGAATACAGAATGCAAAGTGCGCCGTGTGTGTGCGGTGAATAAGTAATGCGGAACAAAATGTAAATCAAGAGGATGAATGTACCTCCCAGTCTCCAAGAGTCAGCCGAGTAAGTCCCTCGTGTAGAGATCGCTCATGTAGCAAGAAGGGTAGCAGTGCCGCCTAATCATACTGGCTCACCTGTGATAGGTCCACTAGAGCGCTCAGTAAGTACAACCCTACCATGTTCCCTCTATCGGCGAACAAGGTGGTACCGAGGAGGTACATAAGGAAACCACGGGCGTACTGCTCCGCCTCCTCAGGAGTCTCAGGCTCCATCTGTGGCCGCCGGAAATAGGAAGCAAACCAGGAGTATCGGACTCTCCCCGAACCTCTGTCTACAGGCGGGTGTGTCCCCAACAAATGCATCCAGGCAGCCTGCCACTCACCCATATCCTCGTCATAGGGAATGGGCCTACCGCCTAAGTCTAGGCCGGTGAGCATAGCGAAATCCAGTGGGGTCATGGTCATGTCCCCCGTCGCAGAAAAATGGAAGGAATTGGTAGTGTCCCACCACCTCTCTGCTAAAGCTGCAAATAGGGTCCTACTAATGAGGCAACGAGATAACCCTCTGCAGAATGGCCCAAATCCTGCAAGGTCGACCAATCCCCGGACAGCTTCCGGAAGCTCAAAATACCATTCCCTTGCGGCCGAGCCATATCCTCGATTGTCGAGAACGAACTCAGATTTAGAATCAATGCATGGATCGACAAATGAAGTGAAAACAGTGTGTGCAAATAAAAGCGAAAATGAGCTGTGCAAATGAAGTGAAAACGCCGCGTGTTCAAGAATTTGGTATTTGGGTCACGTGTTCAAAGTTTCAAGACATCCGAGATTGGGATCGTGTTCTACTCAACATCGATTAACGTGTGTTCGCTTCAAATTGGGATCTGTGTTCTACTCAACATCAAGGGCCGTGTGTTCGCTTCAAATTGGGATCGTGTGTTCTACTCAACATCGATTAAGTGTGTGTTCGCTTCAAGTTTGGGACCGTGTTCTACTCAACATCGATTAGGGTGTGTTCGCTTCAAATTGGGATCGGTGTTCTACTCAACATCGATGGCTGTGTGTTCGCTTCAAGTTTGGGATCGTGTTCTACTCAACATCGATGAACTGTGTTCGCTTCAAGTTTGGGATCGCGTGTTCTACTCAACATCGCGGATTTGGCGTTTGCTTCAAGTTTGGGATCGTGTGTTCTACTCAACATCGATGGTGTGTGTTCACTTCAAATTGGGACTGTGTGTTCTACTCAACGTCGATGGCCGTGTGTTCACTTCAAATCTGGCAGGTGTGTTTGCTTCAAGTTTAGGGTCAGGTGTTCAATTTCTAACTAAGGTGCACTGTGCGTTCACAATTATTCAATGCGCCAAGTGTTCATGAAATTCAAGTGGCTAAGTCACATGCTCAAAATACAAGTACTGTGTCATAAGCTAAACTGTGTGTCTAAGCATGGCAAAGGTACAGAATGCACGAAAGATGCGAATAATAAAATACCTCTGCATCATAGGAGAGGTGCTGCTCCGGCTCTCGTAAGAGAAGATCCCCGGGTGCTCGATCGTTAAAATCGGTAAAATGACGGAAAGTGGCTTGCGGAAGCCTATGAACCGCCGGAGCATATCGATCGGGAAAGAAAGGGCGAACCCCCGGCGGGAATACCATAAAGTCAAAATCATCTCCGGCACCGGGAAAACCTCCGTCGTGAGGAAAATGACCTGCCATTGCGAGAAATCTGCAAAGAGGAGCAAAAATGAGCAAAATGGGCCAAAATTGGAAAAAGTCAACAAAAGTCAACTCTCGGGAAATGAAAAAGTCAACAAAAGTCAACCCCCGGGAAAATTTTCCAAATATCGAAACAAAATTACCTCAAGTGGTGAAAATGAGGAGAGAAGCCCCAAAGTCGAAATTTAGTCGCTTCAAAGTGCTTAAATCTGAAAGATTTCGCAAAAACAACTTGCGTGGGAGGCCGAGGGGCGCGTATAAAATGCAGATCTGAGAGAGAAAATGGCTTAGAGAGCAAGAGGAGAGAATTCCACACTTGGGGGTGTGATTTCGGGTGGAATGGAGGTGTGTATATATAGAAATCCTGAAAATGACCATTTTGCCCCTGCTTTTAGCAAGTGGTCGGCCGGCCACCTAACCTGGCTGGCCGGCCACCCCCTTTTTCTCCCCTGGCCGATGGCCTCTCCTAGGGAGGAGAGCTGGCCGACCATATTCCCCACCCCCTCCCCTACCTCTCTGCAAATTTTGAGGAAAATCGGAGCTCCCGGGACCCGAAAAAGTGCACTTTCTGGCGCCGAATTGTTCCGCTGGAATTTTAATTGCAATTATTGGCATGTGTCTCCTCATTATTCACCGAAATTGGAGTGTATCCTTTTTAAACATGTTATGATCTCTCCGGGAGGTAAATCAGAGGCCGCGATCGAGTTGCCGTCCGAATCTTGCGTTTTCACCGCTTGTTGCAAGAACAAACCGGGCACCCTCACTTATGTTCGTTTTGCATTATTTGGCTCATAAGTTGCATTCTCATCATTGTTTTGCATTGTCATGCGTGTTTCCTTGATGTACCATACTTCTATGCTTGAACATGCATTGTCACGCGTTGTGTTTTTTCTCGCGTTGTGGTGCATCCTTTCACCGACACTGTGTGTGTCAAACTTTTCGAATCGTTGGAATCGCATTGAATATATGTTGTTAGCATATTGTTCTTGTTGGATTTCTCTCTCTTGCAGGCACGATATTGTATGTACGGTTCATTTGAAGCTGGTGCGACCAGACGAATCGCGCAGGTATCGTATCTTCTCCGTGTGAGACGCGACGAGAATTGAATAATTCTCCGCATTCCTAACTGCATGAAATGTAGTTCTTGCTTTGCATTCTTGCTTAAAACTGTTGCATCTATTTGTCAATACTTGCTTCATTACAGCTCGTTGCACTTGCACAATCACCTGGCTCCGTGCCTATCATTTGCATTTTGCCCCCCCGCCTGCGGGCACACTTTCTTTGTTTATCTTGTTTGATTGTCTCAGTCTTCGGCCTTGTCAAAAATGGGTCGTCTCTGGGCTTTGACATTCACTCCCGTCACTTCTTGACTTCCGAGTTCACAAAGAGGGCAATCAGAGACACCCCATTTTTGACCGACCTTAAGACTCGAGCGTCACCGCTTGAGCGCTTCGGTGATATTGCATCTTGTGCTTGTTCGAAGTCCCAGAGTCACGCCACGTGCCTCCCGACTTCAACCATCTTCTACCTTGTCTCGGTTTGCGAACCAGGCTCGGTTTTCTCGCTTTTCTCCCGAGGAAGGGAGTGGTCCCAGACTATCCCCGTGGCCGTGAGCTACGTTTCGTGGTCAGAGGCCATTTTGCCCATTTCGGGACCCGGTTCCTGCTGAGCCGTCGGCCGTGTGCCTCGGCTCGAACCGCCCAACCATCTCCGAAGTTCTCCGTTTTGGCATGTGCTCTGTTTTAGTGTTCCGAGGGACACTGGGGCCCTGATGCCCACTTCGCATTAACACCACTGGTGCGGCGACCCATTTTCGGACCCCAAACCGAGCGGTTTGGTCCCGAGCATTCATTTTGCATCGCCTTTCTCCGGTTTTGGCGGAGACCTCTATTTTAATATTTCGAGGAACCACAGGGCCTCGCCGTGGTCAGATGCCACTTTCGGTGCTCATAGTTTTGGACCCTGCCGAGCGGTTTTGGTCCCGAGCATTCATTTTGCATCGGCCTTCTCCGGTTTTTATGGCGGAGACCTGCTTAATATTTCGAGAACCCTGGGCCCCGATGCCCACTTCGGGTCAGATGCCACTTTCGTGCTCATAGCGGTTTTCGGACCCCAAACCGAGCGGTTTTGGTCCCGAGCATTCATTTCGCATCCATCTTCTCCGGTTTTGTGTACCTCTGTTTTGTCATTCCAGAGGACACTGGGTCGCAGATACCCACTTTGCCGAACACCACTTCCGCATGACCCATTTTCGGGATCCCGATTTGCTGGTTTTGGCCCCAACGTTCATTTCTCATTAGTTTTGTTCAAACTTGGCGGTACCTCTGTTTCAACATCGGGAAGATCATGGGGGTGGGAGGCCAGCAATTATCCCAGATAACGGTTTAACTCCTCCGAGCCCGTTTTGCTCACTTCCGCCAATGTTGAACACCTTGGGGTATTTTCTTCCAACCAAAGTTACATATCTGTGATCGGGACACAGGAGGACCCTACCAACTACTGGTCGGCCAGAAACTGTGAGTTTCATTTTTGGGCCTCTCCTTCAAGCTCTATGTTGTGGCTCTTGGTTCAATGTTGCCAAATTCCAACCTTGGATCCTTGCTCTACACATCTGGGAGGACCCTTTGGCATGGTGGTCGGCCAGAAATTTTGAAGTTGGTTTTTTGAGGTGGCTGGCCGGCCATGGGAGGTGGCTGGCCGGCCATGGTGGGTGGCTGGCCGGCCACCTTGAGCAAATTTACCTGGCCGGCCAGATTCTTGCTTTACAGCCTGTCCCAGCTGTCCGGATATCTTCCAACATATCCCGGGGCATCCGGGGGATATTTCGGGAGGGAAAGATTGGGTGCTTTCCCTCCCCTTTTACACCCCATTTCTTGCCTATTTGAAGGCCCCTCCCCCTCCTTCTTCAAGGTTAGAAAATTTTGTCTCAAGATCACCCCTCCAAAATCCTCCATTTCCAAAGCTTTAAACTCCAAAAAAGCTTCAAGTGTCAAGGCCATTCCTTCATCAACACCTAGCCTCACCATCCCTACCATCACTTCAGCAGCAAGGAGGTGAATTTCAGAGGTTGAGAAGCTACAAATCAGAGCCAAGAATCAAAGAAAGACAAGTCTTCAAGGGTAAGTCCTCAAAACCAACTTTTAGGGCTTTTTCTTGATTCATTTCTATACTCTATTTGGTTGAGAATTAGGGCTCCGACCCCTACTGATTTTGTGCTTGTTTTGAGCCCCTCTACAACTTTGTAGAAGGGCTCAACTTCATTTGGTGTCTCCATGATACACTTCCTTCAATATCCATCTTGTATGTCACCAATTTGCATGCTAATTTTGGCCTATTTGCATTTGTTTTTGGGGCTCCGACCCCTACTGGTTTTGTGCTTATTTTGAGCCCCTATACAACATTGTAGAAGGGCTCAACTTCATTTGGCCATTCTATATACCACCTCTCTTGGAAATTCACTTTAGGCCCTAATTCTTGCATGCTTTGTTAGGCTTACTTGGCTCCGGATTTCAGCCTTCATCAGGCTTAGAAATAGTCTTGTTTTTGTCTCCTTTTCATGTTATGTTGAGGGACTTAAGCCATTTGGTGTATATTTTTGGTACTTCCTTTGAAATCCATCAAATTTACCGTATTCTTGCATGTTTTGTAGCCTCTTGTGCTTTTGGTTTTGGCCTTTGGTCAAAACTGAAATGGGTCTTATTTTGACCCCCTTTACATGTTTCATGAAGAAAAGTTTGCTTTTTGGTGCATGGTTTGGCAAGTCTCATAATATAGCCCATTTTGAGCCTATTTTGCATGGAATTTCTAGCATGTTTTTATTCTGATTTTGGGGTTTCCATAAACTGAATATGTGCATATTTTTGGCCCTTATTTAAAGTTGTAGAAATGAGTTTTTGGGTTTGAGCATTGTAGATATCACTTGCTTTGTAATTCCCTTTTACCGTATTTTTGCATGTTAATGTTGCCATATCTGTGCTATTAATTTGGCCATGTTTTGTACTGAAAAAATGCCATATTTGGGACTGCCTTGCTACTGTTCTTGCTTCCATGATCATATCTTGCATGCATAGCATGGCTATAGGCCATTTCGGGGCTTAATTTCACACTTTCGGGATGAATGCATGCTTCGGTGCCATTTCGATTTGTTTCGGCTGTTTTCCCTTTATTTAGGTGCTGAAATTCCATTACCATGCTTGCATATCATTTCCCGTGCCATTCAGATTATTTTTGCATTGCCTCGGTTTATGCGCCAATGGGCACGCACTCGAGGCACCTCATTCTTATCATTCCGGCCTATGTGAATGTGGTTGAGGCCCTCTCATGTCGGCGTAAGCCCAATTTGCATTTTCATGCTTCTACATCATTGCCTCGATTTGCGTGTCCGCTGCGCGTTCGAGGCGACTTTATTTTTACCCGACGGCCTATGTGAGTGAGCCGAGGCTCTCCCATGTTGGTGTAAGTCCATTTCGCATTCCGTATGCCATTTCTTTGCACTTCATCATCGCCTCGGTTTGCGCGCCTGTGGGCATGCACTTCGAGGCACTTCGGTTTTATCCGATTTTCATTCTTTCATCATCGCCTCGGTTTGCGCGCCTGTGGGCATGCACTTCGAGGCACTTCGGTTTTATCCGTCTTTCATCTTTCATCATCGCCTCGGTTTACCAGGCACGCACTTCGAGGCACTTCGGTTTTATCCGACTTTCATCTTTCATCATCGCCTCGGTTTGCGCGCCTGTGGGCACGCACTTCGAGGCACTCCGGTTTTCATCTTTCATCATCGCCTCGGTTTGCGCGCCTGTGGGCACGCACTTCGAGGCACTTCGGTTTTATCCGACTTTTCATTCTTTCATCATCGCCTCGATTTGCGCGCCTGTGGACACGCGCTTCGAGGCACTTCGGTTTTATCCGACTTTTCATTCTTTCATCATCGCCTCGATTTGCGCGCCTGTGGACACGCGTTTCGAGGCACTTCGGTTTTATCCGGTTTTCATCCTTCATCATCGCCTCGGTTTGCGCGCCTGTGGGCACGCACTTCGAGGCACTTCGGTTTTATCCGGTTTTCATCTTTCATCATCGCCTCGGTTTGCGCGCCTGTGGGCACGCACTTCGAGGCACTTCGGTTTTATCCGATTTTCATCTTTCAGCATCGCCTCGGTTTGCGTCTGCGGCACGCATTTCGAGGCATCCCATTTTTCGTAGCATTCATGTGTATGCATCCCAATATTGAGTTGTGCAAATCTGCTCCTCGGCCATCATGCATCGATATGCGTGATTGGTGGCGCGAGGATCGAGACATGCATATATTTGTGAAATACACTGCTATGCCCTTCCGCTCTCCGCTAAAGAAAATGAAGAATTATCGCCTTCCGGAATCGCACGCAATTGAGGAAAAGCGCAAAGAGGCTAATCGGGGCATCCGGATTTCTGCGCCATGACCAAAGATATACTATTCACGAGGCGGCCCACGGCTTGCACGCCGATTCAATTCTTTTGTAATTAATTTGTTAATTAATTAGAATTGTATTATTCGAATTTGTATATTCTTTTATTCGTCTCAGATATTATTTATTCGGACCCTCTGAGGGCATAAATGTAATAAGGGTGTGAGTGTGATGTATGTCTTCCAACCCCATTTCTTTCTCCCTTTTATTTACCCGCTTCGATGGTTAGATATAGGGCATATTTCAATTAGCATACAAGATGATAGCATGTTTGCATTCATTCATCTGCTTTACATGCATCGCTCGCACATCATACAAACCGCATTGTATTTCAATTCCAAAGTTGAATACTTGTTAGTTGTAGCATTTCATATGCCATGTTTAGAATAGCCGAGCTGCTATAGTTGCATTTTGCATGTGTTACATTAGGCATTACAGGTACTTAGGATCATGCATGATTTCTAATCGCTTTTCTGCTTTGGTGGGAGTACTTGGTAAGTTTTATGCTTTAGCATCCTTGCATGTGTGAGTGTTGCCATGATAGCATGCTTGCCATGAGGCTATATGCTTATGTGATATAAGCGCCTTGAATGCCTGTGGGTGGAGGTTGAGTTATCCGAATTGGAGCAATTCATCGATTGTTTGTTAAGCCCACTAGACTGTGGCAAAATCAGATTTTAAGCCTACTGCGGGTAGCAAACCATCTTTCACAAACAAACATGAAATGCTTTGTTCCATTCGACGCCCATCTATACTTGTTTGTCATGAGCATCACATAGTAATCCTAGGCTAATAATCTAATAAGAGCATACAATGTTTTCAAAATCGATATCATGGTTAGTAGAGGCGGTCTTTGACTGGCGAGAGGTGCTCACGATGTGACCTTCCCTAATCGTACCCAAGTTCCCGAGCCAACTTTGGTAATGACGGACACGTGGCCTTTCGGCACCGAGTCAGGGTTTCCTAAATTTCCCATTTTAAAAATATTTAGGTGGCGACTCTGTTATCTGGCAAAGCAGTCCATGTTTGGCACTTTTTTCAAAAAATCTGTTTTCCTTCAAAACGATTTGCCGGATTTGGACTCTTTGGTTCAAGATTGAGAACCGCAACAAAATCGAGTCCGAACTGTAGCGAGGTCCCTCGCGGGCGTTGTTACACAAGGGGACTCCAAACAGCCCTAATGCAGGTCCAAACAAGACCAAAGACATACCTAGATGGCATCTAAATGGTCTAAACATGCAAACATACAAAAGGGTCCAAACATGGAGCATAAGGCTACAACTTTTCAAAGCATTAAAGGAGCATCAAATGCAAGCATACAAGCATACCATGGGGACTGAAATGATGCTATAAGTGGTGCCAAACCACTGAAACAAACTAAGCAATGCATACTCAACACTCACACACCTAAGGCTAACAAGCCAAAATGCAAAGTGGCTATACAAAGCATGTCAAGCATGGCCAAAGCAACTAAAAACAGAGCTAAAGCATGCTAAAACATATACAAAAGCTTCACAAAGCTTGGCCAAAATCATGGTAGAACAAGGGTCAAAGCCTAAAGCATGTTAAGGCAAAATATGGCATTACAAGACAAGTATGCAAAGCAAGCATGGTGTGTCTAAACCAAGTAAAAATAGAGGTAAATCATGGCAAAATACTACCAAATACCTACTGAAACATGGCCAACATGAACTCAAAAATTGTGCTCACACATGAGACTTAAATGGCACATATTGAAGACAACAAGGAGAGGGGGTGGCCCTCTCCTTCTTGGGACCTTAAACCACCATCCTCACCACTAAAATCCCTCAAGATTTCAGTGGTGAGGAGGCCCAAACAAGGTGGTCCCGGAGCTCACCAAAATAGCACAAAAATAGGGCCTAACAAGGCCTAAGAGAGGTCAAACAACCCCAAAGCTCAAAGAAACCTTAAACAACTATTTTAAGCAATGAAAAACAAGACTTTTATTAGTTATATGCAAAGTCTAAAAACAGTTGCAAGATAGTCAAAAAAGCTATGCAAAAATGGGGAATAAAGGGCAAGAACACTCACCCTTGAAGAACACTTTCAAGATCACAAGGCCAGTCCTCTTCTTGGATCAAAACCAGCTCAAAAAGTCCAAGATCAAACCTCTAATGCCTCAGCAACTAAGGGAAGGTGTAATGGTAGGTGTTTGTGTGCAATAGTAAGGACAAACACACACTTAACTCACAAGGGAGGGAGGTATAGAGATAGAATAGACACATACTTTTAACCCTAAAAACCAGACCTCTGGAGCTTTTTTCTAACCTTAGAGGAGGGAGGAGAGGCCTCCTCTTTATAGAAGATCACTCTTGCAAAGCTTACAAAACAAGCTTGGCAAGAGTGAAATCCCTCCATATACGTGTATGGAGGGGGGGCAAAGGTGCATGCCAGCTAGCACAACTGGCATAAAAATATCTGCAAAAGCAGATGCATAGTGATCGGCTAGCCAAAAATGCTATTTGGACAAAATAAATGGCCGACCGACCATCCAAAGTGCCGACCGGCCAAACATCTGGTCGATGACAACAAAACACTGGCCGGTGGCCTCAAGCCATGGCCGGTGATGTGTAGAGATGGCCCACAAGCCATTCCTTGCCCCTCCAAGGCAAAACACAAGTGTTTGGTGCAAAACCAAACACAAAACAGTCGAGTCGAGAGATCCTGAGGCAAGGCGCGTGGCCGAGACCTCCGGGAACTCAAGACGAACACAAACGTGGATGATTACCTAGTGTTCAAATGGTGACATCCATGTCTTGAGAACGGTCAAAAATGGGGTGTCTACATTGTCCCTCTTTGACAAAACTCGAAAGTCATAAGAATGACGGGAGTGAATGTCAAAACCCAGAAACGACCCATTTTTGACAAGGCCGAAGACTTAGACAAAGCATGTAAGACAATAAAGACATACGTCCAAAGGCAGGGGCAAAATGCAACTGAAAATGCAAGAAGCCGAGCATAACTTATGATCATGCAAAGAAAAGCTGTAACGAAGCACATACAATGCAACAGTTTTAAGCAATCAAACACAAATCCAACTACATTACAATGCAAAATGGATGCAAGAGAATTACGTGATTCTCGCTACGTTTCACGCGGAGAATACAATACCTATCTGGTTCGTCTGGTTGCTCTAGCTTCAAATGAACCGTACATACAATATCGTGCCTGTAAAAGAGAGAAACTTAACAGGTACAATATTGTTAGCAATATGCATGACAATGCAATCAAAAGCTGCGTGACAATGCAATGCACTAACAAGTGCGAATGAGGTGCGCTAAGTAGCGCGATGCGCAAAGTAACGCGATTGAAATGCATGCAAAATGCGAGCAAAGTGCACAATCAGTGCGATGATATGCAAAATTACAAAACAATGTAGAAACAATGCAAATGATATGCACTGCATTTGAAACATGATCAAATCATAAGCAGTTCAAAACCACACAAATGTCATAGAGATAATGGAGATGCAAAGTCCGTCTACCATAGAAAAGGTGCCGCAACCCTCAAACCACAATATCAGCAGTGGAATAGGCGTGTACACATGCAGAACTATGAGTAATGTAGACGGACACAAGAACAAGTAATTGGGTGGGATGACAAAAGTGGGGAATGACCCGCTAACGAAAGAACATGATCCTAAATGCTGGACACAACAAATTACACTATAATGTAATATACACAATGGATATGGCGCGTGGGCCAAACCAAATCTTGTTTAGGAAAGGCATGTACACAAACAAATCGCATCTAACACAGACACGGTGCTGCAACCCTCAAACCACAATACCAGCAGTGAAATAGGCTCGTACACATGCAGAACTGTGCTTTAACGCGAAAAGTATGGGCACATACCAGACCAAGCTCAACATGGAAAGGCGCGAGCCATAGATGGATGTGATGCAGTGGATGCATGCAAGCTACAATGCAATATATACAATATGCACTGGATGGGTAGGGTACAATGGATAAGGCACGCGGGCCAAACCAAATCTTGCCTAGGAAAGGCATGTACACAAACAAACCGCATCTAACACAGAAAAGGTACCGCAACCCTCAAACCACAATACCAGCAGTGGAATAGGCGCGTACACATGCAGAACTGTGCTTTAACGTGAAAAGTATGGGCACATACCAGACCAAGCTCAACATGGAAAGGCACAAGCCATAGATGGATGTAATGCAGTGGATGCATGCAAGCTATAATGCAATATTTACAATATGCAATGGATGGACGTAAATGCAATATTTACAGTAAGATGCATGACATATGCACTATTTATTTTTGTTTTGTTTCTTTGAAATGCATGATAATGCATGATTTTTTTTTATTGTTTTCATTTGAAAATGCATGATAATGCATGATTGTGTGTGTGTTTTTTTTTTTTTTTGAAAATGCATGAAAATGTAGATGAGGGGAAAATGCATGACAAATGCATGTTTTTTTTTTTTTTTTTTTCGAAATGCATGAAAAGTGCATGATGATGCAAATGCGTGACAACGCACGTCTTTTTATATGCATGACAATGCACATGATCTTGAATGCGCGACCACGTATGTCGCTTGAAATGCACGATAATGCATGTGAACTCAAATGCGCGACAACGCGCGTCGCTTGAGATGCATGACAATGCAACTTATCAAAAGTCGTTCGGCACGACAAACACCGAAGGACTTGCACCTTCAGAGGATTTAAGGTCTCCTAGACCGAGTATATTTAAGGTCTCGCCAGACTGTCTGTGGGAAGGTGCACAATAATGCAAGTCGTGCGTGGATAACTTAACGCGCACTCACGTCAAAGCGTTGTAAAACAAAGTATGTGGGACAACTTTTGAATCTTGGAAGAGACAAAAAGATACGAAAAGGATACACCGCACCCGTATTCAAGTGCTATGTACAGAAGATACGGTCTGAGGTCAAAACGGAGACCGGTTGAGCTTCGGAAATGCACTTTCTTGCACTGTCTTGAGCAATGAAGGCCCCAAACCACACATCTGACCCAAACAAGGGTGTAGGAGGCTCACCGGCCACTGGAGGAGATCACCGGCTGTCCATCGGCCATCAAAAACTTTCATCGGCTATCTATTTGGCCGACCGGCCAACAATGTGGCCGATCGGCCAAACATGCCTGAATCGGGGCAGTTTGGTCTTTCAGCCACGGGTCTTATAAAATAGGGGTTTAAACCCTATTTTCTTCATTCCTTGTTGCTCAAAATCTCCTCCTCTCTCCCTATAGACAATTTTTTCTCCTTTATTTCCCCGTTTTCCTCAGTTTTAGCTCCCGTTTCGTCATCCGATTCGCGAATACCTTCGCGTTTCGAACGTTTTGAACCGAACGAATCTTCGTTTCGGTGTCTCTTTTTTGATTTCTGCCACTCGGGGCTTGTTTCCCTCGAGTTCATCTCGATCTCTGTACCTTTTTCACATTCTGGCTTTTCCGGCCATTTTCCGCCCTCTCGGGGTTGACTTTTTGGTTGACCTTTCGTATTCTCACCCGGTTTCCACATTCCCGGCCATTTTCATATTCTCTTCAAAATAGCAGATGATATTCCAGGCGACGGGGCTCCCCCGGAGGTAGATATGGACCCAGAGGCTGAGCTCTTGCTTTTTAGCGTCCGTCCATTTGATCCGGCGACCTATAGGCCGGCGATTCACGAGCTGCCTCCTAACGGTCTTCGCCAGTTCAGGAGTTTCGACAGGAGGGTGACATCAGATCTGCTGTTGCGTGAGCCCGAGACACACTTTTCACACGGCACTTCCGAGGTATATTCATTCCCTGGTTTCATTTTCTGCAAAGTAGAATACCTAACTGCCATAGTCGATTCTGCCTTTAACTGTTTGACCCGGATACACCGGTATACCATATGCTGTAGTTGACTGTGAACACACCTGCATTGATATCTGTTCGAATTGGAACACGCGCACACACACTGTATTCGCTCTGAACCACTCAAACACCCTAACACACCATACGCTGTAATTCACTGCGAGCACACCGGCACCTAATGTCTGTTTGAATCTGAATGCGTGCACACACACTATATCTGTACTGAACCACTCAAGAACACTGACACATCATATGCTGTAGTTCTTTGCTAGCACGCCGGCACTCAATGTCTGTTTGAATCTGAACACGTGCACACATGCCATATAAATTCTGAATGTTCTTCAAAACTGTATATTGAATATTACTTCGCAACTGTTGTTTTTGAATACAGAGGGATTCCCATACCTGCCGTGGGTATGGGAATGTCGCCGCCAGAGGATAGTACATGGAGCTACTGGATGCAGTCCTTCATATCGTAGACCAGGCTGGCTTTGGCGCTTTCTGCAGGGGTCTTTCCTGTCTTACCGCGAGCAGGCTGCTCCTTACCGCTCTGGTGGAGAGGTGGTGGGACACTACCGACTCCTTCCACTTCTCCGCCACGGGACACATGACGATGACTCCCTATGATTTCTCGATGCTCACAGGCATCGGGGTAGGGGGTGATCCGATCCCCTTCGACACTGACATGGATTAGTGAGAGGCTGCTCAGATATACTTGCTCGGCACCCTACCGCCTTTTGCTCGGGCAGGGTTCGTCAGATATTCATGGTTTGAGGACCACTTCCGGATTCAGCCGGCTTGAGCTGAGGAGGCGCCGATGACTCAGGAGGAGGTGGAGCAGTACGCACGCGGCTTCCTCATGTTTCTATTAGGGACGACCATCTTTGCCGATTGGGTGAACACCGTGCCCCTCTATTTGCTGAGCGCCTTGGTGGACGTCACATGGATTCTGCGCTATGACTGGGGTGGGGTAGCCTTGGCCACACTCTACGGATATATGAGCTCATCCTCCCGGTGCAGCGGGTAGTTGCTCTGGCCATCAAGTAGCTTGGGAGGTACATTTTTCATTTTACATTTCGCTCTACATTATCTCAGATTTCAGACATCGCACACACTGCGGTCCGCTTCATGCTGATTGTATACTGCACACATGGCACACATATAATCTGCTCTACACTGATTGTACACTACACACACTGTACACTCTGCACAATACACTGCACAACACATAGTTCTGTCATTTTTGCTTTATTCTGCATTCTGCTTTATCTGATAAGCATACTGGTATTTGCTTTGCAGTTGTGGGTCTACGCCTACTTCCCAAGGCTTGCACCAGTACCCAACGAGGAGACTCCTCTCGGTGTTCCATTCTTCCGACGCTTCGATGTGAGATGCGTGCGGAGACCCCGGGAGACGTTCATATTCTTCCACCGCTACTTCGACACCATTACCCCCGCAGAGGTATGTTCAATTTTAGAGTTTATTTCAAGCTTCGCTTTGCACTATATTTTCAGTAACAGTAGATAACTGACTGCATATCATTTTCAGATCACATGATAGCCCTGGGCTCCATTGCCAGCTGCGATTCGGGAGCGGTTTGCCGGTGCTGAGGAGACTGCCTGGTTCAGGATCTTGCTGGAGGGCCCGGTCTGTCGGGCTTGGTACCTGGGTGAGCGCTTCCTGCGACAGACCCTGGGTTTACCAGAGTAGATAGTCCCGGGTCCATCTCCTACCCACATGAGGGACACAGAGAGGTTCACTCTCGAGCAGATAGCCGATTACACGATCTGTTGGGACGCGGAGGGCTTCAGGGGCGAGGGAGACTACACAGAGTACGTCTGGACCTACATCATGCGGCCTTTGAGCAATGGCCGTTGAGCTAAGAAAGAGAGGCCTGCAGCGCCAGCGGCTAGGGCAGGAGCGGGAGCAAGAGCATCGAGGATAGCTCGAGTCCGTGGCAGGAGTGGGACTCGGAGAGGACGTGGGGCTAGTTGGCCAGTACTACCCGCGATGATGACATACCGAGGGCAGGGTGGGGAGACTTACCAGATCCCCATTGCTCCCCCTCCGGCTAATCACGAGCTCGTCAGATTCTACGACTTGCCTCCGGTATGAATTACTGTATTTTACATCTTGCACTGTCATTCCATTTCATTTCATTTGATATTCTGCAAAATACTGATGCTTCTAACTCTTTTGCAGGCTTCCTCCGAGTACACTCGTTAATCCCTGGAGTTGACCGCCTCTGTGATGGGGATGCTCCAGCGGAGCCTCGATCTTCTAGCTATTTACAGTATTCCGGTATGTTCGTCTGACCACAGTCTCAAACCATACATAAACTGTTTCAGATAATCTGACGTATCGCACTGTCAACACAACACTCGATATACGGCCCTCACGGCATCTGATACACTGTAGCCTACAGACTGTTCATAGCATCACTCACGGCATTCATGTACTGCACTCAGTCACTGCATTCTGCACCGACACACTGTTCATTGCATTAACACACTGTACTCATACACTGCATTCTGTACTGATACACTACTCATAGTATTCACATATTATACTCATACATTGTATTCTGTATTCATACTCTGCTTTGCGTAGCATGCTGATGCGTTTGCTGTTTGTGCTTTTTAACCTCCATTCCAGATTCCTGCTGCAAGAGGTGCTCCGGCTGGGCCTTCTGTTCTTGCTCGAGGAGGAGGGCGAGATGGCAGATTATACCCCTGCACCAAAGCGGGGCGCACTCATGTCGGGAGTAGCTCTCGGGCACCAGTCCCTGATGACGATGAGTCTGAGGAGGAGGCGGAGGCGGAGGTAGAGTCATCCGAGGAGGAGACCGGAGATGGCTCGGACTCAGATGACGGTGCTGATAATGGTGCTCCTGGACCTTCGTCCAAGAAGAGGACGAGGACAGACTCACGGGCTTGATACCAGTTGACATTGATCCAGACTTTTACTGCTTTTCTTCTTTTTGTTTTGCTTTAGACATTTTCCTTTTTGAGCTAGTAGTTTGAGTACCTTGTACTGCCGCAGGCAGGTTTTTGTTTTCTCCAAAACTTTGTACTTAAAAAGATGATGAAATGAAACAAACTTTTTATCTGAAAAAGTGTTACATTGATACATTTCATACATCGCATCGCATTGCTTCATATTACACCTCAATGTAAATGAGATTGATCCCCTGTCTGAAAATCAAACACTTGTATTGTAATAACCAGATAATGAACTAGCCAATCAGCAAGACAATTCAAACAACCTACTGCTTATTCTGAACGCACAGCCCATAATACAGCATTCTTAGCTCATTCTGCACACGGAGAATCTTGAACAAATAGTTCAATCTGAAAAGACGGAATACAGAGGTGGAAGCTGCTGAAGCTGAAACACACTCAGATGCAATCCGGAACCCAAATGTTCACTATTTTGAAGTGACCCAGGTTGAACCCCTGCGGTTTTAACAAAAGAACCAAATCATGTTTTGCACAAATGTGGAGAATGGCACAATACTCTGAGCACAAAAACGATTTTAGAAAAAGGTTTTCAATTGGGTATTGAGCCTACAACTGAACACAGCGAAAATGACTCGACAATGGAAAAACAAAAGGTAAACAACCTAAACACAACGAGACACGCTCGGATACGATTCCAAACAAGGATCGAGACAAAACAAAACAAAAGACACGACACACAGATGTGTTACAAAGACAAAAGACCTCCCAAATCACGAGGAGCCAGTTTCTTCGGGTATTTTTTCCATCCTTTCTGATTTGTGATTCTCACATCACTCGGCCCTCAGACTCGGTTTTTCTCTAACCTTTTTACTCACTTTTCTCTCAACTTACACCTCTCTATTCTTTATTCTCTCATTTTTCATCCCTCCCCAAATATGGTCGGTGGATAAACAAGAGGTAGTGGGTTCACGCCCAACACTATTAGCTCGCGGTTATTTCCTCCGGTGACGTCTCGTCGGTGCCCCAGATGAGGGAAGGGAGTACCTTGATCCATTCCAATTTGTGCTTTGCACTTGGTTTGATACCTCGTTCCTTGGAGGATGTTGAGAGTTTTCAGCTTTTTGTTGTTAACCTCAATTGTGCCCTCTTCTGGCAGGTAGAGTGCCCTTCTTACAAGTATGTTGACGACGGGGGAAAGACAGAACACCTGACTCAACTGTGTCCCTAGTTCATCATTTTGACCATTTTTTGTTTTGGTTTTCTACTAAAACAATTTTGACCAAAATGAGAGTTAGATTAACATGCTTGTTCAATTTTTGATTTGAAACCATGCAAATTAGGTTATGAGCACTGAAAATTTTCCTTTTTGGAGTCCAAGAAGAGGTCCAGTTTTGGAAAATGAAATAATTTTTGAGAAATTAGTCAACCTCAGTAAAAATTTTCAAAAACTATTTTTGTAAACGGTCAATGCTCAACGAGTGCGAAGCCTACTCTCGAGATGCACAACCTCGGATCGAAGGCAATGGAAAATTGCCCCTTGTCTAGAACGGCATTGCACGGCAACGGAAAGTTGCCCCTGGTTTGAATGACGGTTCATGGCAACGGAAAGTTGCCCCTTGTCTGGATAGTGCCGCGGCATTTTGTAAATAGTCCTCCTTAGCGATGATCACGACCGAACTCTCGGATATAGAGAAGACGAAGATGGTCAAAACCAGTATATGGACACAGTCACTTTGAAAGTGTTGGTGGCTGGACTTCAGGATGAAGCTGCCTACGTATCCCAAACATGGAAATCAAGCCTTACGTAGTTCCGGTTGTCACAACCGAACTATCGGATTCAGAGAAGGCAAGGATGATCAAAACCATTACATGGACACACTTGATTTGGAAGTGTTTGTGGCTGGACTTCAGAATGAAGTTGCTTACGTATCCCAAACATGGGAATCAAGCCTTACGTAGTTTTGGTTAAGGTACACTCGTGTATTAACCCTCACCATGCTCTAACTTTTGCCAAGGTCGCCCTTCCGGGTTTTCGGCCTAGCTCTTCATCTCTTTCTTTCTCTTTTCCATTTTTTGTCTTTTATCTTTTCTTTTTGCATTTTCATCTTTTTTTGTATTCTTTCTTTTTCTTTTTTTTTTGTTCTCATTTTTTTTTCTTTTTTGTATTTCTTTTTTGTATTTTTCTCTTGCTCTAATTTTTGCCTGGGTCGCCCTTCCGGGTTTTCGGCCCAGCGAGCCTCTTAAACGGTAAAAGTATAACAAGTCCATGCCAAATGGTTTTAGGGTTTTGACACCATCCGTAACCAGGAGAGTGGCTGTTGTATTGATTTACAGAAAGATCCATCTTCAGCTCTTTGAGCACATCGGACATTTTTTGCCCCTAGTTTGAGGGGCGCTTCTGATTTAGCTTCGTAAATTTCTTCTGGTGAGGTCTAATCTTCTTGATCTGACTTTGGTGCCTCTTGTTCGAGGGCTGCTTCAAATCTGGCTACACAGGCTTCACATGATGGTTGGCCGTTTGATCATTCTGAATTCAAGGTCAAGGTTTGAAAGCAAGGGCTCAAGTCTTGAGGCTGAGAGCGATCCTAAGCTGCACAATCTCCAGAGTAATTCCACACAGGTCTTCGTAGGACTGTGCAAAATAATTGGTTTTGAAAGTTTTTAAGAAAGTGACAAATCACTCGCGCTGAAGATAGTGTCGAACCAATCCGGATCAAGCCAGGGTCCTTCCTAGTACTCGCACTAACAAGCATGATTTTATTCATTAAAGGCTTAGCACGTCTCTCTTTCTCTCAGTTGGTCAAATTTTGCAAAACCCGAGGAATCCTCTCCTCTTTGTTTTCATCACCACAGTGTAAAAAAAAGGTTTCGAAAAACTCAGGTCAATACAAAGACTTATAGGCACAAAAGAGAAAGTGAGATGCTCTTCCATTTCATTCAAACTTGTTGGCACAACAGGTTCAGAGTAGGAATAAGCACGGAAACATGATAGCCGCAGCTGTTTCATTCAAAACCTCCGGTTGCAACTGGCTCCGTAGTAGAGACAGACTCAAAAGAAAACAAAAGGATAATTACAAAAACATGATATCGGAAGCAACAACCCTGGAATCACCTAATTTCTTATATAATGGGACTGACTCAGTATAACAAGACAGACCCTTAAGCAAAAAGACTGACTCAAGACAGCGAGACACACTTAAAACAAAATCAAAGAAATGGCTCAACACCCAAGCCAGAAATTACAACAAAAACACAGCATTCGCAAATGCCCAAAACAGTGCGTGCCAGACGTCACATCTGAGATACATCGAATGCCGCCCGCAGGTGGTCCAACCCTTCGATCACATACTCACAGTATCCTCAAAATCTAACAACTCAGTAGTGACAGACTTCGTTGAGGTAGGCGGGAGGATGACCTCATTGTCGATCAAATCCTGTACTTCATGACAAAGACGGAAACAGTTGTCGGTACAATGACCGGTTTGTTGGTGGTACGCGCAGTACAAGGTAGCATCATGTGTGAGAGAGAGATTCTTCGGGAGAGGTCGAGGCTCGAGGGGTTTAAGGTGCCCCATTTCAGCAAGGATCTGGAGCGCCTTAGACAAAGGCATGTAGAGGGCGTGGAAGACTCTGCGCCATCGGGGCTCGAAGTTTGCTGACTTTTGCCGGACGCACTGGCAAAAGGAACGACAGGTGCTGCCTTGACTTTCTGATCCTTCCCCGGTGCAGGGTTGGGATTGGAGGGAACTGTTCTAGCATGACGGGGCCTATCCCAATTTTCTGTCTGACTAGAACTCCCCTCGGTTGGAGTTGGGAAAGCATCATCTACAGTTTTGGCCACCACCATGGATATTTGCCGTTTACTCATCCCCCCGGCTTTCGAAGCCTCGACTGCCCACAGCAGCTGTTCAACGGGATCAACACCTGTTCCCACTTTGTTCTTACCTCTGGCCTCAGCTTGATCGAGGGTTTGGGTTGCTCCATCAAGGCGGAACCCGGTTGTTGTTGACACGTCATGTCCATAGCTTGAGATAGCCTCAGGTTGGCTGAGTTCGATCACAATTTGCCCCAGTAGTGGGGGCTCCTGCGGTACAAAATTCCCGGCGTAAAATGGGGTTGGTGGCGAAGTCGACATCCTGTAGGTAAGATTAGCCACAGATCGCTGAAGATCACCGATTCCCATTAACTCGAACGTGGTGGGCTCACGAGCCTGATACAACTAGGGTTCCCAGATCGGGCGCGCGGCAGGCGACCTGGGTGGATACGGCACATCAACATTGGTCTCATCCCGCAAGATGTTCCCTTGATCCAATGCGGCCGTCATAACCACTATTTCCTCTGAACTTTGCGTCATCATAAGTCCTCTTGAACTGAACGGTGACTGATGAATCAGATCTCTGTCTTGCCTTAGCAAAGAAGCACATTGGCTATTCTGTACTAACTCTCTGAATTGAAAGAGAAAACACACAGCATTTCGGCCCAATCAGAACCAAAACGAGCATAACTAAATAACTGTACTCTACTACTGATCACTGCTCCCCAAAATCACTGTCCAACAAACTGAATATGATACCTACAGATATAACTGATTCTCAAATTCCGGTACTGATGCCCTCAAGCCTGATACTCAGTCTTACAAACTGATATATGCATTTCCTGTAGAGGTCAACTCAAAAAGCACATAACAAGCAAGCAAGAGCCAAAACACCCCTATTTTGGGGTAGGGTTTCCTTGTCCTATTTTGTCAGGAGCTGGGGTTTCACTACGCACGCAGCGGTTTCAAACAACCTATAATCGGGTAAGCAACCTGTCCCATCTTGGAATGGTCACTATGGATTCCGAATATGCACTAGGTCAAATGGTCAAAAGGGTGCCCCGGTGACAACCGGGGTTTGTGTTCCCATCGTGGCAGAGCCCGTAACCGGTCAGCCTTATGGCACGCTTCTCGAAACGAGCCTCCGACAAACCGTTCAGGAATAGTAAACAGCAAACACTGTGACAGAGGCGCACCAATGCACATGCAATGCAAAGAAACACATAAGCGTAATCAAAACAAGCTATCATGAGTTCGAGTCAAGCTCTCTAACCTCCCCAGCAGAGTTGCTAGAAACTGTAGACGCACCCGCATGGGGCCTCACGTGCTACAGTTCGGACTCGATTTGTGTCGGTTCTTAATCTGAACCAAAGAGTTCAAATTCGGCAAATCGTTTTGAGAAAACAGATTTTTAGAAAGAAGTGCCAAACATGGACTGCTTTGCCAGATACAGAGTCGCCACCTAAATATTTTATTTTGGGAGGAATTTAAGAAACCCTGACTTGTTTGCCTAAGGCCACGTGTCCATCATCACCAAAGTTGCCTCGACTCGGGAACTTGGGTACAATTGGGGAAGGTCAGCTATGAGCACCCCCTCTCGCCCGATCCGAAGATCGGCCTCTACTAACCATGATATCTTGTTTCGAAAACATATGCGTTCTTATTCCGGTTAATTAGCCAGAGTTTACTATGTGATGCGCACAACACAATTATAGACTAGATCGCCTAATTTGGAACAGAGCATTGCATATCCGCTCGTTTGAAAAATGGTTTGCAATTTGCTACTCGCGAGTAGGCTAAAACACGGATCTCAACGAGTTGTTCCAACTCAAACAATCCAACCTTCACCCACAGGCATTCAGGCAGTTTATATCACATAAGCATATAGCCACATGGTAAGCATGCTATCATGTTAACATTCACACTCATGCGAGATGCTAAAACATAAAAATCTTACCGAGTACTCCGAGCCAAAACAAAGAACTTGTTAGCAATCAATGTATGATCGAAGTCCATGTCAAGTGGCTAATGCATCGCACACAAAATACAACTAGAATAGGCTCGGCTAATCCTAGGATGGCATGTGGAATGCAACAAACAACACGTATTCAAGTTAGATTTAAAATACTATGCAGTTAGTATGATGTGCTGAGCCCGGTGCATGCAAGATTGATGAATGATGTACGCATGCATAGCATAAGGTATGCTAAATTAAACATGCCCTAATACTAACCATCAAAGCAGGTAAGTAAAAGGGAGAAAGAAGTGGGGGTTGGGAGACATGCACACACACACCCACACTTATTACAAATTCGCCCTCGCCCGGAGGGACCAAAAGAATAATACAATTTAATTAACCTATAAGCTAATTAAATAAACCATACAAACCACCTAATTAATTAACAAATCAATTAAGCTAAGGAAAGCTTTGAAAGGCCTCGGGAAGAGGGATGCACGCGTGCTCGGATTGGCTTCGCCCGAAAATCCAATGCCATGCACAAGTTGCCTCTGTTTTCCCTGCTTTGCTCCTCTGAAGACTGCAAAATTCCTAAGGTACACTCTCTGGACACTGGGGGATGCCACCGGCCATGAGGAATGGTCACCGGCCAAAGGGAAGTGGCCATCGACCACCAATGAAGCCATCGGCTATAAATGGATGGCCGGTCGGCACTGAATGAGGCCGGCCGGCCAAAGCTTCCTGCAGAACCTGTTTTAGCAGCAGCAGAGGGCAAAACAAGGCATGGCAATACATTTCAAGCAATGTTTGCACCAACCACACTCTTTATCACATTCATGACTCAAAGGAGTTTGGCACTCGGTTCTCGGACCACCAATCGCGAATTTCAATGCGTGATGGCCCAAGGAACCAAGTTGTGCATTTTGATTTCAAATGAAATGCAAACCAAATAAACACATAAGGCCCAACCTCTATCACTTGATCAAAAGGCAAGACATGCATGCCAAATGCAACCTAAACATGTTAACTAAGTACGCAACGTGAGTATGCAAGCAAGCAATGTGCACTAGGCACTCAACCTAAGCAAACAAGCATGCAAGGCATTCAATAACAATGCTAATGGCAAACATGCAACAACATGTGGGGGAACTAACATGGAGACATGCAAAGCAACTTAGCAAAGGAAATGCATGCCAAATGCAAAGTGTTTCAAGCATGCAACACATGCGATGGGCTAAGCATGCAACAACACACAAGGCGAGCACGTGACAACATGCAAACAATGGGCTTAAACTAATTTGGACAGCTCCTAAACAAGCCCAAAACACTGGCCAACATGCTCAAGAATGAAGGCTAATGTGCATACAAACATGCATGCATACAAGGTCCAACACTAAGGCACCAAAGAGAAACTTTTAAGCACACTTAAAAGAGGATAAACGTGGACAAATGGCATGCATAGAAAGCTCTGAAATCACACAAAGGATGATGCCAAACCAACCTAAACCAAGCAATCAAAGTATGCTAACAAGCCCAAAGCTTGAGACCAACCAAAGGGCTCAAACCATGGCCATACCAACTAAGCCTCAAAGGGCCAAGAGGACTTGAAACAGCCCCAATACAGGTCCAAACAAGACCAAAGACACACCTAGATGGCATCTAAATGGTCTAAACATGCAAACATACAAAGGGTCCAAACATGGAGCATAAGACTACAACCTTTCAAAGCATTAAAGAAGCATCAAATGCAAGCATACAAGCATACCATGGGGTTGAAATGATGCTATAAGTGGTGCCAAACCACTAAAACAAACTAAGCAATGCATACTCAACACTCACACACCTAAGGCTAACAAGCCAAAATGCAAGGTGGCTATACAAAGCATGTCAAGCATGGCCAAAGCAACTAAAAACAGAGCTAAAGCATGCTAAAACATATACAAAAGCTTCACAAAGTTTGGCCAAAATCATGGTAGAACAAGGGTCAAAGCCTAAAGCATGTTAAGGAAAATATGGCATTACAAGACAAGTATGCAAGGCAAGCATGGTGTGTCTAAACCAAGTAAAAACAGAAGTAAATCATGGAAAAATACTACCAAATACCTACTGAAACATGGCCAACATGAACTCAAAAATGGTGCTCACACATGAGACTTAAATGGCACATATTGAAGACAACAAGGAGAGGGGGTGGCCCTCTCCTTCTTGGGACCTTAAACCACCATTCTCACCATTGAAATTCCTCAAGATTTCAGTGGTGAGGAGGCCCAAACAAGGTGGTCCCGGAGCTCACCAAAATAGCACAAAAATAGGGCCTAACAAGGCCTAAGAGAGGTCAAACAACCCCAAAGCTCAAAGAAACCTTAAACAACTATTTTAAGCAATGAAAACCAAGACTTTTATTAGTTATATGCAAAGTCTAAAAACAATTGTAAGATAGTCAAAAAAGCTATGCAAAATGGGGAATAAAGGGCAAGAACACTCACCCTTGAAGAACACTTCCAAGATCACAAGGCCAGACCTCTTCTTGGATCAAAACCAGCTCAAAAAGTCTAAGATCAAACCTCTAATGCCTCAGCAACTAAGGGAATGTGTAATGGTAGGTGTTTGTGTGCAATAGTAAGGACAAACACACACTTAACTCACAAGGGAAGGAGGTATAGAGATAGAATAGACACACACTTCTAACCCTAAAAACTAGACCTCTGGAGCTTTTTTCTAACCTTAGAGGAGGGAGAAGAGGCCTCCTCTTTATAGAAGATCACTCTTGCAAAGCTTACAAAACAAGCTTGGCAAGAGTGAAATCCCTCCATGCACGTGTATGGAGGGGGGCAAAGGTGCATGCCAGCTAGCACAGTTGGCATAAAAATATCTGCAAAAGCAGACGCATAGTGATCGGCCAGCCAAAAATGCTATTTTGACAAAATAAATGGCCGACCGATCATCCAGAG
Organism: Camellia lanceoleosa; assembly: GCA_025200525.1. Lineage (NCBI taxonomy): Eukaryota > Viridiplantae > Streptophyta > Magnoliopsida > Ericales > Theaceae > Camellia > Camellia lanceoleosa. Next base: position 205,395,230 of record CM045758.1, read on the forward strand.
TGCCGACCGGCTAAACATCTGGCCGATGGCAACAAAACACTGGCCGGTGGCCTTAAGCCATGGCCGGTGATGTGTGGGGATGGCCCACAAGCCATTCCCTGCCCCTCAAACGGAAAACACAAGTGTTTGGTGCAAAACCAAACACAAAACAGTCGAGTCGAGAGATCCTGAGGCAAGGCGCCTGGCCGAGACCTCCGGGAACTCAAGACGAACGCAAACGTGGATGATCACCTATTGTTCAAACGGTGACGTCCAAATCTTGAGGACGGTCAAAAATGGGGTGTCTACAACGTCCAGAGAGTGAGAGCTTATGAAGAAGATGTCGACATGGCTGAAGCCCGGATCGCCGACGAGGCTGGTGGTCCCTGGAAGCTTCGGCTATGGTGGAAGAGAAGAGGGAAGAGAAGAGGGAGGAGAAGAGCCAACAAGTGGGCCAAACACGACTGATTCAATTTTGTTTCCCCTTTTAACCGGCTACACCGGTTGCCTATTTGAGAGTTAAATTATTTAAGTAATTTAGTTATGATCTGGTTATGAGGTGGTATGGTATAAATAAATAACTGAATATAACTAAGTTATGAGTCAATATGATAGTGGTTATGGCTAATATGGTATTGGTTATGACATAAAATCATATAAGTTCATAACTAAATGTATGGTACATCTAAATGTACCATAACATCACCCCGAATGGAAAAAGCTGAGCACAGAATCACTAACCAACTTGCCCACCTCTACCCAATATTTTTTATAAAAACCCGTAACAAAGTCATCCGCCCCTGGCGCCTCAAACTTGCACATTTGAAACACAGCCTGACAAATTTCCTCTAGTGTAAAAGGTTTTTCTAACATATCAACATGTGCAGAACTAATTTACATTTCACAGCATTTAGAATATTAAGTGGTTAGGAAAAGCACCTGTATCCGAAGAGCCATCTTCTACACTCATACACAAGAATAATTTGCGACGTACCTGAAAAATCTCTAAGAATAAACACAATACAAAATATATATAGTCAAGAGATCTACAGCTTAGTTTAAAAAAAGAAAAAGGAAAAAAGAAAAAAACAGATCTACAGCTCATACTTAAGTTTGTCCCAATATGTATAGACCTTTAGAGCATCCACAATGGACGCATTAGTAGTGTTGTTAGTGTCAGTTGCCAAATTTTAGGTAGCTACAGTAACATTTAGATGTCATAATGGAAGTGTTAAGTAGTGTGTTAGTGGGTTTTGTTAGCGTTAGTTGCTAAATTGTTTGTTAACTGCGGCTAGCGTTTTAGCTAACGTAGGGACGCTTTTTTTTTTGTGTTACGGGTTAATCGGCCGATTGACCGCTCAACAGATTTTTTTTTTTTTTTTAAATTTTTTTTTTTACATGTTGGGATTTTTTTTTGACTTGAAATTTAATTTTGGGCTTGAAATTTTTGATTAAACTAAATTATTTATTTATTTTATTTATTATATACACATATATATGTATTTAACACACTCCTTAACACATCCATTGCATCACCGCTCACTCTCTAAAATTAACAAACTCTTAACACATCTTAACAAACATTTTTGGGCCCCACTTTTATTACTTTTTGTCATATAACACACTTAAAAAAATAATTTTGGCTATCCCATTGTGGATGCCCTTATATGAAGAGTTTGTCATTGCTAACAAACCAATAGGTCGTAATAGGTAGACTTTAATTCTTATCAAATTCTATTAAAAATAAGTTTTAGTAAAATCATCGCTAAAAATAATTTTTCATGATGATTTTCTACATATATTGCTAAAAATTAACAATTATTGACTTTTTTTTGTCATGATTTTTATAACTTGTTGCTAAAACTTATAATTAGTAACGTTTTTCTATGATGAATTTTTCAAGCTGTCACTGAAAGTTGAAAATTAATGACTTATTTTGTGATTTTTTTTAAACTGCCACTAAAATTAAAATTAGTAACATTTTTTGTGATAAAATTTGTAAATTATTGTTGAAAATTAACAATTAATAATATTTTTTTAATAGTGTTCAATAAAAAATGTCATTACTTTTATAGACCTATTGAAAAATAAGTCTACTTATTAAGATTTACACATAAGTCCTTTTAAACACAATGAATGTATAAACTCAACCATCTCATATGCTATGCATCTATTCGTTTAGTAATAGGCTTTTTGACTATCATTTCACATTTTCACTTCTAAAAGTTAAAAAATTTTAAATTAAAATAACCAAAAAATTAAAAAAATTAACTAAAAAAAATTTATTGCCAAACGAAACTATAAATGGTTGCAATGAATGGAATGTTAAAAGAGAATTGTATTTCCCCAGTCAGAACCTATGGTTTTGTCGTTAGAAGAGCAAAAGTTTCTGATTACCTCTGGAACAGAGTAGGCCCATTCTGTTATTGGCTCATTGCTTGAGCAGTTGTGGCTGTTATTATGCATAAGGTAGTTGTACCTTTATGTGGCAACAGTTACTCCTGTTCTGGCAACATCCACAAAGTCAACCCTTTTTGAAAAGTACTACTCAAAAAAAAAAAAATTCTCAATAGCGTTCAAAAGTTGAATTAGCTCCTACAAAATTAATTTGACTAATTATTCTTTCAAAATATTCAGAAGCACAACTTGTCTCCTAATTAAAAAATATAAATAAATTTTAAAAAGGAGTTCATGTTCAACCTTGAAAGATGTTTTGTTTGAATTGATTTTATTTTTAAATATTTTCCAAAGCGTAATATAAAATTTGTATATTTTAAACATATTTGCAAATTGTCAAAAGCGGTCAAAAAAACGTGTGTAAAACTTCATTTGAGAATGGTGGAAAACGTGTAAACGTCAAAGATAAAAGAGAAGCACAAAAAGATGATGAACAAGAATAATATGATTTGAAAACAAGTTTTTCAAAACCGTTAAAAGAATTGTTTTTAAGTTTGTTTTTGGTTTTTCAGGAAACGATCGATCTCTGAGAAGCATTTTGGGATTTGTAATTACGGTTTTTGAGATTTTTTTTTCGATTTGCGATTCGTACAGACGCTTCAATGGATGCTTCTCGTTCTCAGATTCAGTCATTCGGTCAAACAGAGATTAATTGGGACAAGTAGGTTTTCTCTTCCCTTTTCACCAGTTTCTACATTATTGTGTTATTCAATAAATCCGATAGTAATTCTGATTATTGGGGGATTTATATGTGCTTCTTCTTTTGCATTTACTCATTTACTTCAATTTAATCTTCTTTATCTGTTGATTATCAGTATAAAAATGTTGTTGATAGTGATCTGAGTTTTTAAATTTTATTTATTTATTTATAGCAAGTGTGTTACTGATAATTATTGAGAGACCAGAATTAATTCAGAGGGAGTTGTTTGAGTTTGTGTTTCAATAAATGACTTTTTTTTCTAGAGACTACCTTTCATCCTTGCCAGCATTTCCCTTTTTTTTTAAGGGACAAAAAATCAGGTGATGCCATCACATCACATGTACATAAATATTGTAATTAAGAGCATTTCCAATCCTTAATCTTTTTTTTACTTCAAATTTGAATTTGATGAAAAAGTGCTTAAAATCATATCCTATTCTTTCATCAAATGTTTATCAAATCAAGGGAGAAACATTTTTTCATCAACTTGAGAATTCATCAAATCCTTCAACAAACTTGAATTTGACGAAAATTTAAAAATATAAAGCATTGGAGATGATTTTTTTATATTATAAAATTTGATGAAAAGTGAAATTTGGGATAAGAGGGGGGAATCTTTAAAAAGATTTTGATGAAAATTTGATGGAAGAGTTGGAGTAGTTCATATCAAATCAAGCTTTTTACTTAGATTTGAAATCAAATTAGATGAAAAAAGTAGTGAAGGTTTGCAGATGCTCTTAGTCCCCCACGATTTCTGTCATGCCTGTTTTTTTGTTGTTGTCATTTTTGCCATTGTTGGTTTACTCTTATTTTTTCTTTTCAAAGAGATTTCCTGCTCTTTTCTTAAGCTCTCTTGTACATGGACTTTTTTTTTTTTTTTTGCATAACTAAGTCTATTTGTGTCAAACCTATCCTGCAGGCTTGAAAAAAGTAAGTTTTTTGTCGTAGGAGCTGGAATATTTACTGGGGTTACAGTAGCTCTGTATCCTGTTTCTCTCATAAAGACCAGGTTACAGGTTGCTTCCAAGGATGCTGGTGAGAGGGGTGCATTTTCTATTATCAGAGGCATATTGAGAACTGATGGAATTCCTGGATTATACAGAGGTTTTGGCACAGTCGTCACTGGTGCCATTCCTACTAGGATTATATTCCTTACTGCTTTAGAGACCACAAAAGCGGCTACTTTCAGGTTGGTTGAGCCATTCAAATTGTCCAAACCGACACAGGCAGCCATAGCAAATGGAGTTGCTGGCATGGCAGCAGCAGTTTGTTCTCAGGCCGTATTTGTTCCGATTGATGTGGTATGTCAACCATGTTCTTATTTGAGATTTATTTTTTATCTTTCGTATAATGTGAAAGTTATCATCTGTTGGGTGTGGTGTGTAAATAAAGAAAATGAAACACAAAAGGGTGCAATAGAATTTTTAAATGTTTTTAGGCATAACAACATTTAGTTCAAGTTCTCATCGGCTTCCTACTGAGAATTTCATGTCATACTTGGAAGGCAGATATCTGTATTTTGGAAATTCCTTTCACTTGAAGTGATTTACACTTATTTTCTTCCCAATTTCACTATAAGTTGTGGTCTAAGTTGAATTAACTCCAAAATTGGACAATTTTCAACGGGAAAGAGCATCTTTATATTGGAATGCATTTTTTAACATTTTGTTCCTTCTTGATACTAAGTCATTGGGCACTTTTTATTTTACTTTTGGTGTATTATTGTTTCTGCTTAAGAACATTTATGGATGCTACAATCTCCATTTTGATCAGGTTAGCCAAAAATTGATGGTGCAAGGATACTCAGGCCATGCGACCTATAGTGGGGGACTAGATGTTGCTCGCAAGGTTTTGAAGGTGGATGGCATTCGGGGACTATACAGGGGGTTTGGTCTATCAGTCCTGACTTATTCCCCATCTAGTGCTGTATGGTGGGCAAGTTATGGTTCAAGCCAACGCTTGATCTGGAGGTAATGCAGGTTTTTTTGAACAAGAGGTAATGCATGTTTGCTCAATTAGATTTAGTGGTTGATGTGTTGTGGGAGATCATTAAATTTAGAACTCTGGTCCAACAAGTGATTGTTCCTTGTTTAGTTAATCTTCTTAACCCCTCTGTGGACTTTGTTTTATAATTTATAAAATTTTCTATTGTAAACCCTGAGTTGGTTATCCTCAATGAAAGCGATGTCTGTCCGCAACTAGTGTTCACTACACCTAATGATCTGAAGATTTCTTACTTTCCTGTAATATTGCCTTTATGTGAAGGCAATACTCGAATGGTCTAGGTATATAAGTTGTGTCTTTCTTGGATTACATCATAATGAGGAATGAGTCATTTTTAAATGCATTATATATTTTTCATCATCCATTTGGGTTCTCCATTCACGTGATATAATATATATTTTTTTAATTTAAAATTTTCCTGCATGATTTTCTTTTTGGCAGGTTCTTAGGTCATGGTACTACTGAGCATGAGGAATCTGCTCCTAGCCTGTGGACGATAGTGTCTGTTCAAGCTGCTGGAGGGATATTTGCTGGTGCCACGGCATCCTGCATCACAACGCCATTGGACACTATTAAGACTCGCTTACAGGTACACCTAGTTGGCTTCAATTTTTTTCCTTTCTCTTGTCAGTTCTGATACTTTGTGATGAAGTACTGATTATTTATTTATTTTTGTGTGCTATTAGGACAGTGAATTTTTCACCTTTTTTTTTTTTTTTGTTCATGATGTGTTGTTCTGTGAGTTACACATTTTTTAGTGAAAGAAAGTAGAGCGATTGTCATGCACATAATAGTTAACACTCTAAGATTGTTACATTCAAAATTATTAGAAATACCCAACTCGTGCATCTGTTTCAATTCCTTGTTAATACAATTGGTAGGTGTTCCAGAAAAAACCTCAGGGTTTTCACATGATTTTACAGCTTGCTGCTTGCACTACTATGTTCGAGCAAATAGATTCTTTTGTTGATTTATCCATTAAACTAGTTGTTTTTGCAATATAGGTCATGGGACATGAAAAGAAACTTACCGTAAGAGAAGTTGTTAAAGGATTGGTTGCGGATGATGGCTGGAAAGGTTTATACAGAGGACTCGGTCCAAGGTTTTTCACTATGTCAGCATGGGGAACCTCGATGATACTTTCCTATGAATATTTGAGTAGGGACTCTTCTTTCACATTGTTATTATATAGAATTATATTTGTTGTTGTTATTATTATGCAGAATGATGAGATTGCTAAAACATTTGTGGATTTGATCATTGTGAATTATTGGATTGGAAAGTTTAAACCTATGAGTTACCCTTTGTTCTCTGCTTATAATCATGCTCAATCAATTTGATTAATTGTGCTTATTCTTCTTTTTTGTACAGAACGCTTGTGTGTGAAAGATCAATAGATTTACCCTTGAACAACAGAGAATTGGTTTGCAGTTAACTGGGATTTCATGTGTTAAAGAAGATAGTTTTGCTCGGTATTTACAGGAATGCTTACGCGGGCGTCCACACAGATAAACAGTGTCAACAAATTGTAACCCTTGTTAAATTGACTGGGTAGTGACCTTCATACCTATTAAAACTGGATTACTTCCTGATTTCCTGGAAGGCCTTGTAAGATCAATCTATAATTCTTTTTAGCTCATTTCTTATTGCATTCTTGGGCTATAATTGAACTGATTTGTATCTGTAATTTGTGTATTCTTAAATCATAGAATTTCATTTTATATTCTTCTGTTGTGTTCCCCTTTTGGTTGTTTTCTGTTTCATAGATTACATCACCCGGGATAATGATTATTGGTTGATACAATGTTAACGTATTAAATGAGGGAGAGACTGTAGAACAGATGAAGATATGCTGGTTCCCTACTTGTAATATAGACGCTCAGTTCATTCACAAGTTTTGGTACCAAGAGACTTTAGCAGATTAGTTAGTTAGCACTTGAAATGAGAACTTCCCAATTGGAAGGAAAAAGAGAAGGAAAATAAAAGTCCCGAATAACTTTCTTAGGATGTGAAAATATTTTCGTATACCTTCAGTTACAGAGAGTATGGCTGGAGAGACACTAGTGAGAACGTCTTGTTGGTTTTTCCAGAACAGCAGAGAAAAACATCTCATCACCATCTTTATCAGTCTTTGGCACCACCCTCCACTGCAGTTTTTGATAGCCAAGTCTGGTGAACTCATTCAAGTACAGATTCATATCTTCCTTCTTACAAAAGAACCAGTCCACCCGGAGAATACCATTAGGCTGGAGCACACGGTCCCAATCAAACAGGACAAACTGAAGGAGTTCAATTCCAATCAATCCATCCAATCCAATCCAAGAACAGAGTAGATTGAACAATGTCAAGTGTGTTGTCAAAGAAAGGCAGTCTCGAGCCAACTGAGACGTACAGAGGAAGAAGTCCTCTCAGTGCTATCACCTCATTAAAAGATGCCCCTAAATTCAGCGTGGCTGAAGCAATGGTAACATTTTTCTCTCTCATAATTGCAGCAAATATGCCAGTTGTTGGGCTGAAATCCAGCCCAATGCGGATCTCCCATGGCTTTAGACTCAACCTCAGCGATTGTGAACTCTACCAAGAGAGACTCATTGGTTGGCACTTCCCATCCTCGCCTTGAAAGATAGAAGCAATCATAGCATTTGTAGAAGCCTCTTCTGTCAATCGTTTCATTTGAAACAAGACAGGTATAGTCTTTGCATTTGTAGTGGTTCCATAAAATGTTGACGTCACTAGGTTGAGTCCAGAGAGAGGTTTTCACAGGAAGCGGCTTGTTGTAGTGTTGGGGTGATCTTGAGAAGCACCTTCTTCGGGTATTGGCTCACAACCACTGACTACAAGCTTCTGAGCCAGGTCCCAATCATCTTGTAGGTCATGAACCGGTCTGTGTTTGAGGCCATACCGACACAACCTAGTCCGATGGATGGGTTAATCGCTTCCAGCCCTAGAAAATTCTTCTTCCCATTAATCCTGTTTGGTTTGGGTGAAATGTAACTGTGAAGCTCCGCAGAGTTGAAAACCTTTCCAGGTACTGATCCTTCTTCAACTTTGCTTTCTTCAGGTTCACTGAGGTCTTCCTCTACATTGCTCGTTTCATTCCTGCTATTAGGAGCATTGCTGTACAAACCTGATAGAGTCTCTGCTAGCTTGTCTATCGATATATCGATGGCGAGAACTTGATCTGAAAATTTCAATATTGCTTTTGGTTCTGAGGTTTCAGAATGTAGTTGTTCTAACAGAACTCCCAATTGGGTCTGCAAATGAGAGATCTGGTTGTGAAGGGAATAAGGTAAACCGGTTGGAAATCTGAGTTGTTGGTGGCAGAGTTGAGTATGAAATGAGGGTAAGAAACGCTGGAAGTGAAGATTATGATTGTCAGGAGGGTGATAAAGAGAAGAGGACATAACAGTGCAAGAACAGAGCCTCCGGGAAGGCATTTTGAGGGCTCGGAGTTGCTTTGTTTCTGCATTCCTACGACAGGTTTTTCTGTGCCTTTTGCTTCTTCTTCCTCTCAGATCATTCTCATTTGGATTTTTGATCAATTAATTCAGCTGTTGACCCTAGGAACTAGGAAATGAGTTCAGACTCGCTCTCTCTCACTGATTTCATGTTTGATCATCCCTAGATGCCTTTTTTTCATTGTTTACAACATATTTTTTGCCTAGGAGACGAGCAAAACTTGAAGTAAAAGCATCTTTGATCTTCCAATTTTAAATTAATGTTTAAAATTGGTCTAGTTTAATTCCTTTGTTGGAGTAATTTCAATTTATTTATTTATTTTTTATTTTATTTTTTATTTTTTAAGAATTGGTAGGAGAGAAATAAATAAAGGAAATTTATATTTACAATAGTAATACTCAAATCTCGTTTAGCAAGGAGTGCCTCATTCACGAGCTAGCAAGATATCAATTTCAATCGATAGGCCATACAGCTAAATTTATTCATTGCAATACAATATTTAGTGGAATTAAAACCAAGTAGCTCCGGGTACCGAAATGTTTGCAAGAGGTGGATGGGATGCAAAGGCGGCTGCCTGCTGCGGTTATTGTTGTTGTAGCCTAGCGATCAACTCAGCCTGCTAGGCTACAATTTTCGCTTGGCGAGCAGGATCTAACTGCATAGCCTCAATAGTTTGCTAGAGTTGTCGAAGCATATCTTCCATGTCGGCTGGAGGGTTTTGAACTACCAGAACCAGCAAATACTCTCTGTTTGGAGTAGAAGTAGATGATCGGGCCTGACTGGGCACAGGCGAGGTAAACGATGACTGCTGAATTGGAAAATTCTGCCAAACCCTCCTTCGTCTAGTAACCGGCGGGAGTGACACAAACACTAGTTGTCCCCTGACTAGATCCCCAGATCTACAAATCCTTCTAACTTGGGTCCAGAGTGCTTGGGGGATAACAGAATCGTCTGAAGCAATGGTGAAAGACTACCTTGCAAAAAGAAATAAAAATAAAAAACCGCACAGCACCCCGGCTCAGACAAGAACAACACACAGTTGTAATCATAAGCTGGATAACTGTACTCAAGCACTGATTTCTGTCCCAAATTTCTGATACCCAGACTGGTAACTGATACATACATTCCTGTAGAGTCTCACCCTAAAAGCACGTATCAAGCAAGTGAGAGCCAAAAAAACCCTATGATGGGGTAGGGTTACCCTGTCCTAATTTCGTCAGGAGCTAGGAGTTTACTACGCAAACAAACAGTTTCAAACAATCCTGCAGTCGGGTGAGCAACTTGTCCTAGTTTGGAATAGTCTCTATGGCTTTCGATATGCAACTAGGTCGATTGGTCAAAAAGGGGTACTCCAGTAAGACCACCTAATATACCTATCACACCTAACACCAAGAAGTGAAAGAAGGATCAAACGGTACAGTGGTAGTCCAGATCCAAGGGTTGTGTTCCCATCGTGGCAGAGCCTGCAACCGGTCAGCCTTTTGGTAAGCTTTTCCAAGAAAGCCTCTGGCAAACTGTTCAGGAATAGCAGATGGCAAACACTGTGACTTAGGCACACTAATGCAAATGCAAATGCAAATGCAAAGAAACACATAAATGTAAATAAAACAACATATCATGAGTTCGAGTCAAGTTCTCTAAGTCCCTAGTGGAGTCGCCAGAAGCTGTGGACTCGCCTTTTTCTGCGCCTTGTAGAGACCCAAATTTTTGTAATTAGCATTAAATCCCTAACCTTGAGTTTATTTGAATAAAGCCCTTGAATTTTCACTTAATTGCATTTTAAACCCTAGAATCGGGAAACATCACGAATTAATTTGAGTAAACCCTAATCGATCCTATAGATTAATAATCATGTTTAAAACCTTATTATTAATTATTAGGTCCTATAATTATAGATTAATCACTTTAAAATCTTAATTCCCGATAATGCCGTTTTTGCTCGGTTTCTCGCCTTTGTTTGCGCTTTAATTTAACGGGACCCAAATTTATTATTTTAACTATTTTCTAATGTTAGTATATTAATTATAAATATCAAGGTTTCATAAATTTAGACTTGGTCCCTATATACTTCTATTTTATTTCATTCCAATCCTTAATTGTAATATTTTATTAATTAATGTACTTGTGCCTATTATTTTATGTTTATAAATACAAATATCTCATATATATACATATATATATATGTCTTGGAGCCCAAGTTGTTGACCATGTGATGGATGAAAGGGCCATAATGGCAACTTTGACAATTTGCACTTAGGGAACTTAGTCCCTAAGAAACTTCCCAATCCTTCTCTATATATGCACACTTCTTCCTCCTCATTTTACACATTTTCAGCCATGCACTAGAGGAGTGAGAGAGAGTGATCTTGGAAAAAAAAAGAGAGAGAGGAAGAGAGAGAGAGAAGAGAAGAAGAAAAAGAAGAATTTTGTTGAGTCTTGTACAACAAAGGTAAACATGCATCACCTCTTCTCTCAAGTTCTTTTACAACTTGTTTTTTCCCCTCCTAATACATGCTCTTTGTATATATATGTTGTAGTCTAGGCCTACACTCTTGTATAAATGTGTATTAATCAAGAAATGGTGTGTTTCTCTTTCTTTCCTAAATTTCCAGCAGCAATTCTTTTCCCTCTCTTGAATTTATTTTCCTATTAAAACTCCATGAACTCAAAATCTATTTTTATGGGCTAATATTTGGTATGTATAGAGCATGTGATAATTTTTGTAGGACCTAAGGATGTATTTTTATAACCTAAATAATTTTTCTAAGTTTGATACTCACAGAACTCGAAAAACAGTCAACTTTCTCTATTTTTATAAAATTCCAACAAAATAATCTTGAGTCCAATTTTATGCCAAAATCTTAATCTTTGTGTTATATTTTAACTAAAATTTGTTTGAACTCAAGAGAGTGAGGGGTTTGAGAGAAAAACCGATTGGAGTAATGGCCAACGAATCTGGACAGATCTTGGTAATTCTAAATTATCTTAAAATTTAAAATACCTATCCTACTTTTGTAAATTGAGTTTGAAACTAGACTTGTTTATCTACAAACTCACATAAGGCCAGGTACTTAGGGCCAATAAAAGTATTTTTTTCATAATTGTTCTCAAATTGGTTCAAATCTGGAAATCTAGAAATTTATGTTAATATGCTCTTAGTTGGTTTGCAACTCTTGTATTCTATATTTCTTGAATGTTTTAGTCTCGATATGTAATCTATGATAAATTGTAAATTTGCTTTACCATAAATAAATTACTTGTTGTTTAGTTTGGATTCGTAATTATATTGACCATGCCTTGCTATAACTGAGAACATAATGCACTTAATAAAGGGGAAATCAAATGGGATGGTAATGGGTTGCGATCATTGTATTAAATTTTATGAGATAATGAATGATGGATTCAAGAGTATGATATAGTGGAATGTGTTCCATTTTTGTGAAGTCTTGCGCAAGTGTGTTTTCGAACCCTAACATGGCACGTGAGGTATTCTGGTTGTTTAACGGAAATGGGAGGCATAAGGGTGGCAGTGAGGGTCTCACATAGGAAGAGTATCCCTGGAAGCCCGTTCCTTTAGGGCAGACCATGATGTCACCACTCGGGTATGTAACCTAGGTGCGTGGGCATCATTGGTAATTGTGCGGTAAGCGACGCACTGGTGGTTATGCGGTAAGCAACGCATTGGTATTGTATTAACCAAGGGAGAGTCATAATTGCCCGTGGCCAGAGTTAGTGGTTGGGTAGGAACGACATTCCGTGGGGAGTTGCCTAGAACTAATTGAAAATCGACTATTATTCATGAGAACTGAAATTTAATTATAAGCTTTGCTTGATTATTACTTTCGCTGTATGTTATGACCATGCCGTTATGTTACTTGTGTATTTGAAATGGGAAAAGGGTTGGGGTGTGTGTGTTTACTGGGCATTCCAAGCTCATGGCGTTTTATGCCAGGTGAAGGCGAGTTTTACACTGAGAACGGAACCCCTAAAAGCTTTGCAGAACTATTGCTGCGTTAGAGATTAGATTTTATATTTCTTGTATTTTGGGTAATCTTTTTGTATCAAGGAACTGATCTCTATTTAAAGACTTGAAGAATTTTATCTATAACTAATATTTTCTTTTAGTGTAATTATCTGTATTTTGTGCTTAAAAATGATGTGTATTCGCTAGTTAAACCCGACATATCGTTGTATTATATTATCAAAATTTGGGGTGCTACATGCCCCGCCTTTCAGAAAGGGTTTGAAAAGAAGGCATTACAGTTCGGACTCCTGTGGTTCTGAATCTAGTCTCACAAGTGCAATGTGAAACTGATAATCACCAAAGAGTCCAAATCTGGAAAACCTTTTTGGAAAATCGATTTTAAATCAAATAATGCCAAAGTTAGACTACTTTGCCAGATACAGAGCCGCCACCTAAATATTTTATTTTTAGGGAAATTTAGGAAACCCTGACTCGTGCCAAAGGCCACGTGTCCGTCATCACCAAAGTTGCCTCGGCTCGGGAACATGGATACAAGAGGGGAAGGTCTTGAAATGAGCACCCCCGCTCGCCCGATCAAAGATCGGCCTCTACTAATCATGATATGTCATTTTATAAACATTATGTGTTCTTGTTCCGCTTATTAAACAAGCTTTACTATGTGGCACACACAAGCAAGTATAGACTAGTCGCAAGACTTGGAACAATTCAACTTATGTTTGTTTGCAAAAATGGTTTGAATTTGCCACCCTCAAGTGGGCTTAAAGATGCGGTTTTCCACCAATCATAGTGGGCTTAAAACATGAATTGCCACAACAAAGTGGGCTTAAAACTTACATTCATTGAATCGTTCAAATTCAAACAACAAGCCTTCATCCACAAGCATTCATGCAATTTAGCATTTAAGCACATAGCCTCATGGCAAGCATGCTATCATGGCAATATGGCAATCACACTCATTCATGTATGCTAAAGCATAAAACTTACCGAGTACTCCAAACCAAAACAAAAACTAGTTAGAAAGATGCGTGATCCTAACTATACAAGATGCCTAATGCAACATATGTAATATGAAATTAATAGGCTCGGCTACTAATATGGCATATGATTCAATTTAAACAACATGCGATTAAACACGTATTCAAAGAAGATATAAAAATTACAATGCAGTTTGAATGATGCGTTGAGCCTCGGTGCATGCAAGACAAATGAATGAATGGATGCAAGCATGCGAGCATAAGGTATGCTAAGTGAAAATGTTCCTAATCTAACCATATCAAAAGCGATTAAATAAAAGGAAAAAAGACGTGGGGTTGGAAGACATACACACACGCATGCACACTTATTACAACATTATGCCCTCGCGAAAGAGGGTCCGAATGAATAAGCTAACTAGCTACGCTAATTAAGCTAACTAATTTAACTAACTTATTCTAAGCTAATTAAATATTACAAATCGAATTAAGCTAATTAATTAAAAAAAACTTAATTAACTAACTAGTTACAATACTTGTATGAATTAGCTACAACTAATTACTTAAGCAAAGCAACTAAATGGCCTCGGGAACGAGGGATGCATGCTCGGTTTCTCCACCTGAAAAAGTCACCGCCTTGCCACTGAATGCCTCTGTTCGCATATATCTGAACACTGAAAAGGGCTGCCTACTTCCAGAACACCTCTGCTCCACCTCAGGAACACACTGTGCAATTTTCATTGGTGGACGACAAGGGGCATGTTGGCTACCAATGGTGGCCGGTCAGCTACTGGTGGTGGCCAGTCGGCCACTGGTGACAAGAACTCCTCCTTTTGCTGCAACAGAGAGCAGATAGAGCAAAACAATGTATTTTCACAGGTTTGCGTGTACTATTACCCTTCTTATCATTACACAAGCTCAAATGAGTGAAACTCTTGGCTCTCAAACCATTAACCAAGCAATTTTCATGCATGATGGCCAAAGAACCAAGTTTGTACAAGTTAATGAGTGCAAAACAAGACTCAAAAAGACCACCAACCTATCATGCATGATCAAGGGTGATGGTGACTAAGGAAAGTGGCACATTTCATCACTTTGAGTATGAAATGTCCCATTTTCTTTGTGTTCGAATTAACGTCTGATTCGAACACATGTAATGCAATACGAAAGATGCTTTATCTTGCCTCTTTTACTTGTTCATGTTTTGTTTACTCATTTTACATTACCGATTAATTTTTTAATCGATTAAGTCCATTGGTGAGTGTCTTCTAAAGCGAAAGAAGTGTCAACCAAGGGGTCATTTAAGGCATGAGAGAGATCATGCCGTTGGTAATGAACCCTCAAAGAGGATTAAACCATTAAGCATAACCTCAATCTTAAGCTTAAAAGATCCCAAGTTTGAAACGACTCTCAAACAAATGAAAAAGTGAAGCAAAGAGAGAGGTAGAAGAGATGTTAAGTGCTGGAATTAGGCATGAAAAAGCATTAAAACATGCAACCAAGACACACAAATGATGCTCAAAGCCTAGAAACACTAAGCTAGTGAAGGAACTTGCACCACAACTATAAAATACAAGCCTCAACTGAATTAACCAGCCCAAAACATAGCCAAAATAGGTCAAAATAGAGGCAAAAGCATGCTAGACTAAAGCTAAGATAAGCTAGAAAAACATGTTAACTCATGAAGCTAACTAGGCATGCAAACAAGACACAAGGAGGGGAGGCCAACCCCTCCAATTTTGGACTTCAAAAGAAGGTTTTTGTGACTAAAAAACTTCTGAATTTCAGTGGTTAAAAGGCCCAAAAAAGTTTTTTTTTCAAAGTGATGAAAAGATGGCACAAAAGCTTAACAAGCTAAAATGCAAAAGGGGTGCACAAGCCCCTAACTCAAAAGGGCTCAAACCACCACTTTTAGGCCTCAAAAACAAAATATTTTACATGTCAAAACTAGTCCCAAAATAGTTTAAAAGAGATAGCTAAGCAAGTATTGAAAGCAAGCTTAAGCAAGGTAAGTTCTATACCTTTGAAGCACAACACAAAATAGCCACAAATTCATGCTCAAACCTCCTTCAAGAGCTTAAACAAGGTCCCAAGTTATCTCAGCCCAACGGTGAGAGTGTTTGGTTAAGGGTTGATGTGCAAAAGCTAAGTGAAAACCAGCTATAAGGCACAAAATATCAAGAGAGAGAGATTTTTGTTCTAAAATCTCTAACCCTCCAAAATGGAGGAGGACACCCCCTATATATAGAAAATCAAGGTTTGAGCTTAGATACATCCTACCATACACGTGTATGAAGATGCAGCTCAGTGAGCAACAGTTGGCACAGCTGGCAACAAATATCCAGAAATATCTAGAAAAAAGGACTGGTGGCCGATCGGCCACATCCATGGCCGACAAGCACATCCTATGGCCGATGGCCTTGGGGGGTAGCCGACAGGTCACCAATAGGTCCATATACCAAGTTTTGGTCCAAAACAAGACACCGAAAGAAGAAGGTTCAAAGGCTCAAAGACAAGGCATTTCACCGAGGACTTCGGGCGCTCAAAACGAACACAATCATCGTGTGCACAAATGATGATGTCTAAGTCTTGAGGACGGTAAAAAATGGGGTGTCTACACCACCCAAACGTCTGCTTCATGTCATGATACATCTTAGTCCCACCAGGGTGAATGGTATATTGGGACCTATGGGCATCATCCATAATCTCTTTCCTTAATTCAACAATGTTAGGTGCACACAACCTGCTCCTGAGTCGCAATCCCCCATCTGAGTCCACAAACCAATCAGTAGGACAATCATCGATCAAATCCACTACAAGGTCATTGAGCTTGCTGATGAGGAACTCATCTAAATACTGCATCTGACACGCTTTACCCAATAACGTCAGTTGCACAGTCAAACTACCAATGTATGCCGTCTCGACACTCTCTATTGGTTGAACATCATACATCGAAATTAACTCCAAGGACTTCTATTCCTAAATCATCAAAGAAGCTATAATCCCATATTGTTGACTAAGTGCATCTGCAACCACATTTCCTTTTCCCGGGTGGTAAAAGATCTCAAAATCATAACTACTGACGCATTTAACCCACCTCTGTTGCTTCATGTTCAACTCTTTTTCAGAAAAAAGATATTTGAGGTTCTTGTGATCTGTGTACAACTCAAAGCGCTTCCCAAACAAGTAGTGTCACCACACTCTCAACGCAAAAACAACTACTACCAACTCTAAGTCATGAGTAGGGTATCGTCTCTTATGAGGTTTTAACTGTTGAGAAGGGTAAGATACAACCTTTTGATGCTGCATCAACATACATCCCAACCTAGTTCCACTCGCATCAATAAACACTACTAATTTTCCCCCTTGTACTGGTATAGTTAACACCGGAGCTGTACTCAACCGCTGCTTTGGAAAGCTTTCTCACAATCATCTGTCCCTAAGAACTTCACATTCTTGTGGGTCAACTTGGTCATAGGTGCTGCAATAGTGGAAAACTTCTCTATAAATCTCCTGTAATAACCGGGTAGTCCTAGAAAACTCCTCACCTCTGAAGGGTTCATGGACTGCTTCCATTCTTTGACCGCAACAACTTTCTCAAGATCTACTGCTATCCCCTGATTGGATATAACATGTCCCAAAAATCGAACTTCTTTCTCCCAAAAGTGACACTTACTGAACTTAGCGTAACTGCTGCTCCTTCAAAGTTTGTAACACGACTTTCAAGTGTTCTCTGTGTTCTTTTTCATTCTTAGAATACACCAGAATATCATCTACGAAGATAATTACAAACTTATCTAAATACGAGCAGGAGCATTTGTTTAACCAAAAGGCATTACAGTAAACTCGTACAACCCATACTGAGTCCAAAAAGCAGTAAGCAGTATACTTTCCTCTGACAATCCCATTTGATGGTAACCCATTCTGAGATCAAACTGAGAGAACACTACTGCCCCCCTGAACTGATCAAACAAGTCATCAATTCTAGGTAGCGGATACTTGTTCTTGATAGTCACCTTGTTTAGTTCTCTGTAATCTATGCACATGCGGAGAGTGTCAACTTTCTTAGAAACAAAGATCGCGGGTGCTCCCCATGGGGAGTTACTGGAGCGTATCCCTTTCTGAAGTATCTCTTTTAGCTGCTTCTTCATCTCCACAAACTCTTTATGCGCCATTCTATATGCTGCCTTAGAAATAGGTGCAGTTCTTGGCATTAAGTCAATGCGAAATTCAACTACCCATCGAGGTGAAGGTCCAGGTATCTCCTAAAATATATCCTCAAACTCATGTACTACATCTACCTCACTAATATCCTGCTTAGGGATTTCTACCGAGCATAAAAAACTCGTCATTACCGACTTTTCTCCATCGCTAGAAGTGTGGTAAGCCATTACATACCGGGAATATCTATATTTACAGTCTTTCCAACACAATCTAGAGTCACAAAATGTTTTCGTAGCTAATCTATACCCAAAATAATTACAAACCCCTCAAACCCTAAAACAATTAGATCCGCGTACAAGACTTTGCCCGCAAAGTTAATCTTAAAATCTTTACACATCTCAAAAAGAGTATTTGCTCCTCCTAAAGGGGTCTCAACATGAATAGGTCTAGACAAGGAGGTAGTTACAAGATGTTCTCTTTTTACAAACTGTCTAGATATGAAAGAATGAGAGGCACCAGTATTAAAAAGTACTCTAATGGGTTCTTGAAAAAGATTAAAAATACCATCTAGCCATCACCTTCAAGTTAAACACACAAAAAGAATTCGTTCATAAACACTTAGAAAAAATTCAACCAGCAAACTAAACTGGCTAATCCATGTTTCCATAATCTGAGGATCACCTAAACTGTCACAAGTCTAGGGTAACCTAGAGCTCTGATACCAAACTGTCACACCTCAAAATTTGGATAATTAAAGAATGAATTAGAACTAAACCCCAATCAATATTCCATCATTCAAATCCTAGGGGTGAAACAAAATCTAAACATTCTCGTCTCCATAAGGTTTAAGTAAATCTCCATGCTCAAAAGATTACAAGGGATAACAAAAAAAAAAAAAAAAAAAAACTAACAAAACGCCAACCAAATCATCCACCATAATTTCATAACTATCTAATACCTCCAACATTAAAGTAACAATAAATAGTCAAAACAACATAAATAATGTAAAGTCGAAAAATAACCCACAATGTCAAATTGTCAAAATACTAAGGTCATAAAAAAAATAATAAATACATAAACTAATATCAATCCCTAAACTCTAAATTCCAGAAAACAAAAGAAGTCAAAACGACATGTCCAACAACTATAGTCATTTCTTATCACCACCATAGTCCCAACTAATCTTGCAAAGAAAGCTCGGCTGTGCTCAAATAGAATGCACCCGAGTTGCCAAGAGACAAAACGGGTCAGTATATAGGTATACCGGTATGAGTACAAGATTTAACACCTACAAGTCCACCAGATACAAACAAAAGTACATTTAATTCTTGTTACAGGACAAGACAAGTAGTTTCACCCCCATTGAGACGAAATGGCAGTTTCTGGAGATACGCTAGCATTTAGTTTCTTGCCCGTACATAACTAAATATAAATTGAGTATAAAATAAACAAAATAAAAATAAAAATATGATGGGACAGCCCTGCATAAAAAATTAGTAAGACCTACCATTCTGCAAAAAAATAAAATAAATAATGTTAGTATAATTTAATCATAAGTAACTTGCTGAAGAATTATAAAAATGCACCGTTTTATGCTTAAATCATTCGAATTGACCAAAACTCAAAGAATAAAAGTTGTACATAATCAAATTTCCTAAAAGGCATTGCAAACAAATTTAGTAGAAATTGAATAGGTTGAGAGAAAAACTTGATAGAAGGACCTAGACGGAATTCAACCGAAAAATCTGAAGCTGAAAACGAAAAGAAACTGCCCTAAGATGATTTTTTTTTGGAAAAGTTCCAAACATGAAAAGTGTTCAGAACAATATTTTACTTCAGTTTACACGAAACCAATAAAAATGAGCTTGTTTCGTGGGTTGAAATAACATCTAAAATCTGCATTGCTAAAATGAACAAAAACTGTTGTAACTAAGATAATTTGATTACAAGTTCTAATCTATCTTTTTAGTAAAACGTTAAAACACAAAAGTTGTCTAGAATTATGTATACATACCTCTACCTAAATTTCATAATTTATCAAGGTCGTTTACTATTTTTCAAGATGTACAAATCAATACAATTCACACTATACTAATAAACTCATATTTAATTATTTGTACCTTAACTCCACCACTTCAGCCCTTCACTTTCAGCCTACAAATATGTCCTATGTGCCTCCCGTATACCTAACACAGCTTCGAAGTCAAACTTGCATGGGGATATCGTCCCGAGTTTGACCCACACTCCTCAGATGGTTAGCATATACGTACTTGTGTAAATCAAAACACTCATCTACTCCTGAGAACGAGGCAACAATATATATATACACAATCTCTCATCTACTCATGAGAACAAACATAACAATGCCAAATAATTTAGAAAATAATTATATAAATTAAATTCTGAATTAAATGTTTACAGAAATTAAAATCGAGGCTTGTGTTGGACACAATCTCCTTAAAGTAGATTTCACTCTCGCTCCGGTGCTTCGAGTTTTAACGGCGTCTACTTCCTAGGACGCAATGACTAACACTTGAATTTGTAACACTACAAATCAAGTCTGGCGAACCAAATTATGCTGTAACTCTTTCTCTTTCTTTTCCTAAAACAAAATGCAGAACAGATATAGGAGCGCAAAAGGACGAACAAAAGAAGAAAGGGAAGAAGTTTGGAAAAAATTTTGATGCCAAGAATTGTTGGAATGCAGGCTTTATATAGGAGAGCAAATGACTTTTCCAAACAGGTAGAAAACATGTTCGGACAGATTGAACAGGTACAAATATGTTTGAATAGATACAAATATGAATTCAACAAGTATGAACATGTTTTGAACCCTTTGAACCTGTTTGGGTGGGTCTGAACCCATTAGGGATTTGTTTGGGTGAAGGAAAAATTATGGACCAATTTATTTTGAATTTTGAAACCAAAATTAAAAATAAATAAATAAATTACAAAGTTTTTGGCTCAAAAAGATAAGTATTGGGCCAGACAAGCCCAACCCAACCTCACACCATGCCCCCAAGCCTAAGCCCAGGCCCAGCCCGCCTGACCGACTAGACGGATGACGGCGGCGGTGGCGTGCACGTGTGGTTTTTGTTTTCAGTCCAATGGGTTTAGCCCACTTTACCCATAACCTCACCCTTCCACAAACTTAGGTACCTCTTGGGGCCCATCCCAGGTATCCCAAGCTAGTCTATATAAACCCAAATAAATCCTTAAGCTTTCCTAATGTGGGAATAACACATTTCACAAATTTGTAAGAAACCCACCAAAATCCTCTTCCACGAACCCGAAAATACGCGTTGAATTCTCATTTATCTGGAAATGATTTTGAACAACCAAATACACAGTTTTATTCGCTACGTGGCATTAAACATAAACCCAATGAAAAACGTTAAAAATTTCGCTTGGGTCCCACCTTAATTAATGCTCAAAGTTAGCAAAAAATAAGGTTGCATTTGGTAGAACTTTGTAACTATGATTTGAGAGTATGAGTTGTATTTTGAGTTTGTGAGGTTTGGAATTATGATTTGAGTGTGAAAAATTTGTTTGGTAAAGAGTTTTGAATTGAGTGGGGAATTGTTGATGTGACATTTGATATTTGATTCAAAAAATTATAACTCATAACCAAACATACAACTCAAAATTATTTTAAAGCACATAAAAAAATTTTAAAAATTCAGAAAATGTTTTTTTTGAATATATAAAAATTACCATATCAATTGCAAAAAAAAAAAAAAAAAAAAAAAAAAAAAAAAAAAAGAAAGAAAAAAAAATCGCTATTCCGGTCAACCAGTGGGACGATCAGTTAGGCAAAATTTGCAAAAAAAAAATTTCGAAAATCGCGCCTGTCTCAAAATTCTCTGCAGAGTTTTGGAAACGTATTTCCAAAACTCGTTCCAAACATCATTTGCAAATGTAGGTGTAGAATCACGTTTTAAAAACACAACCAAACAGAGCCTAAGATTTTTCAAAAGCTTCCGAAGCCATTTTCCAACAATCTCCCACATGAATGGAATTTACGATAACGGACATGCAACAAGATGCAGACAAATAAATAGTACATTAGAAGATACACCACATCGAGATAGGTAGTTTTTATCTTTGAACCTCCTCTAGTGAAAACCTATCGGACTTACTGGCTAACCAGTGGACGCGATGCTTTGAACTGTTTAGCTGTTTGTGTAAGCCAAGACAATAGACTATACATAATGTATCAGCAGACATAGTTTGGTTCTTATGGTTGTGTTCATTTTGGCCCTGAACAACGCTTGGTAATTCATGAGTGCTTTAGAGAATTTAGCCTTCTCAATTCTCACAGAACCAGCCTAGTTCACACTCATATAGGTGATTTCTTATTAAACGTATCCTACCACACCTCACTTGGATGTCCAAGCTATAAGAATCATTAAAAGCAAATCTTATCCTACTAACGTTGTAGGTATCGCTCTTCTTATCATAGAAATGGGTAGGAGAAAACCTCCTTAGTGATATGTGAAGTCATCAATAATTCGGTTGTCCCTTTGAACCTAGATCTTGGGATCTCCAGTCAACTAGGTTAGGTTGCCATTATGGCGACTTTTAAGTAATAGGCTTTAATCTTATTCCCCTCGATAAATGGTACACTTGCTCTCTAGCTAGCCCTTCAGTCAATGGATCCGCAATATTCTCCTTTGACTTTACATATTCTATGGATATTATTCCATGTGAGAGAAAATGTCTAATGGTATTATATCTTCGACGAATGTGTTGAGACTTACCATTATACATATGATTCTGTGCCCGTCCTATTGCTGTTTCACTATCACAGTGAATGCATATAGCTAGCATAGGTTTAGGCCACATTAGAATGTCTTCTTAGAAATTACGAAGCCATTCTATTTCTTCTCCTGTTTTATCTAATGCGATAAACTCAGATTCCATTGTCGACCTTGCTATGCATGTTTGTTTGGAAGATTTCCAATAGACTGCAGCACCTCCCACGATAAAGACGTATCCACTAGTGGATTTCGAGTCTTTAGTATCCGATATCCAATTTGCATCATTGTACCCCTCGAGTACTGCTGGATATTTGATATAATGTAAGCCATAATTCTAGTTATGTCTTAGATACCTAAGTACCCTAATTCATGTCAAACTTTTTGTTCAAAATTTTCTTTGTGGATTTAATCATGTCATTATTGCTTCCAATAATGAGCATGTCATCCACATAAAGACAAACTATGACATAGCCTTTGTCTGTGTTTTTAATATAGATGCATTTGTCACATTCGTTTATCTTAAAACTATCTGAAAGCATAACGTGATCAATTTTTTCATGCCATTGTTTCGGAGCTTGTTTTAATCCATAAAGGGATTTGACAAGTTTACAAACCTTTTTCTCTTGGCCAGGAACTTGAAACCCGTCCGGTTGTTCTATATAGATTTCTTCATCTAACTCGCCATTCAAAATGGCTGTTTTAACATCCATTTGATGTATCTCCAGATTATACAAAGTTGCAATATTATCAGGCGAATAGATGTTATTTTTGTCGCTGGTGAATAGGTGTCAAAATAATCAAAGCATTCTTTTTGCCTGTATCCCTTAACAACAAGCCTAGCCTTGTATTTATCTATTAAACCATTTGCTTTTATTTTTCTCTGGAATATCCACTTATATCCAAGAGGTTTACACCCTGCTGGAAGATCCAACAATTCCCAAGTATGGTTTTGCAATATTGATTCAATTTCACTATTCACAACCTCTCTCCACAATGGAGCTTCAGGACTTGACATTGCTTCCTTGAAGTTTTGAGGCTCATTTTCTAATAGGTATGTCAAAAAATCTGGACCAAATGATTTAGAGATCCTAGCCTTCTTGCTACGTCTAGGTTCATCTGTTTCATTATCATTTTGGTCTTCACTACTACCCATAGCAGTCTCAAAAGTTCTTTTATTTGAACTTGTTTCTTCAATTTCCTTGCACGGAAAAATGTGTTCAAACAATAAATAGTGTTTACATGCATATTCGGATTTTTAGATCTATGAACTAAAAATCTATATGCACTACTATTATTTGCAATCAACGGTTTTTGGTCCTATCTGAGTTATTTTGGGACTAAGGACTACTACCTTGGCCAAACACCCTCACACTTTGAGGTAATTGTAGGTAGGTCGTCGACCTTTCCATACTTCATAAGGTGTTTGATTGATTTTCTTGTGGGGTACCCTATTAAGGATAAAATTAGAAGACAAAATCGCATCCTCCCACAAGTTCTAAGGTAACCCTGAACTAATCAACATGGCATTCATCATCTCTTTCAGAGTTCGATTCTTTCTCTTAGCAACTCCATTTGACTGAGGAGAATAGGGTGCAGTGGTTTGATGAATAATACCATGTTCAGAACAAAATTCCTCAAATGGTGCATCATACTCACTACCTTTGTCACTCCTCACTATCTTAATAGTTTTGCCAAGTTAATTTTCAACATCAAGTTTATATTGCTTAAAAGATTCTAAGGTTTCATCTTTACTTCACAATAAGTAAACATAGCAATATTGAGTACAATCATCAATAAAAGTACTAAAGTACTTTTTACCTCCTCTAGTTTGAACAAATTTTAAATCACAGATATCTGTGTGAATTAAACTTAGAGGTTCAGTACTTCTTTCTACTTTATTAAATGATGCCTTAATGAGTTTTGCCTCAACACAAATTTCACATTTATGATTAGGATCAAATTTGAAGTTTGGTAAACATTCTAAAGCAACAAGTCTACGTAAAGAATTAAAATTAACATGTCCTAATCTACCATGCCATAAAAAATAAGACTCAGCAATATAAACAGAAGATGTGTTCTTATTATTAATAGCCAAATTTGGTACAACAGTATTTACATTGAGCTAAAAAAGCCCATCACTCATATAATCTCGCCCCACATACATGCCACTCTTGGAGAGTACAACCTTGTCATATTCAAAGACTAATTTAAACCCATTCTTAATTAAGAATGACCCAGAAATCAAATTCTTGCGAATCTCTGGCACATGGAGTACATTGTCAAGAGTGAGTTCTTTTCCAAGGTTATTTTCAACATGATATTTCCTTGTCCTTCAACAGTTGAAGTGGATGAGTTTCCCATAAAAAGTTGTTCCCCACTTTCTACCACTTTGTAGGTTGTGAACATCTTCTTATCTAGACAGATATTGCGGGTTGCTCCAGTATCCACCCACCACTCCTTGGGATTGCCCACCAAATTTGCTTCAGAGACTACTGTAGCAAGATTGATGTCTGCCACTCCATCGGAAATATAAAAATCCTCAGCTATGTTCACTTGTGCTGGGATTTTGCTTGAACTCTCCGTCCTTGCGAACATGACAATCCTTAGCGCTGTCCATTGTAGGTTTTATTCTTGGCAATCCCGTTTAACAAAACTCCTTTTAGTTGTAATTTTATTCATTCTTTTATTTCAGTGAGACTATGAGTTTTAGATGCAAATCCAACTCAAATAATGCCTTGCAGAGAAGCTTGTGATGTTTATTTTTTCATGTTTGCCATTTCGCTGACTATGCTGGAGTTTAATCGCCTGCAAAAGTACTGGGAGTTGTAAGTGGAACTTTTTGCGCTTGAGCATCAGTCCGCTTAAGCGGCCATTCTTGCGCTCGAGCGGAGATTACAATTCAGTTTTCTACAAATATGTGTTTCAATCAGATTTTAGGGTATGACTTCTAGGGCTATTTTTCTAGTTTTCTTTGATGTTTAATTGAGTATTCAACTCATGGTTTAAGAAATATACATCAAAGGATTGTTTGTTTATTCTATACAAAAGAGTGTTCTTCAGTGGATTCTAGGAAATTCGGGCCTGAAGCTTTGGTGGATTCCGAAGTGGCTCATCGTCATGATTCATCATCGGCGTTATGGATTTAACGTTGGGCAAGACAATTCCTTGGTGAAGACGAGGTTGAAAGAGGCATATAGGGGTCGGTTCGATTCGGGCATGGATTCGCTAGGTAATTGAGAGTACACTTTTGTAGTTCCTTTATGTCTTCTTAGTGGATTGTTTTGTGGCTTTTGCCCGTGGTTTTTTTATCACAATTAGAGGCGCTCCAATTGTGATTTTTCCATGTTAAATCGTTGTGTTGATTTGTCTTTGATTATTTGATTGGGATTGCTATTTACTTGTTAAAATTGATACATAATCACAAATCAATATCTGGGGGATTTTTAGATTTTTCATCCATCTTTGCCACACACAAAACACTTGCCTTTGAACCTCTTGTTGAACCCATTGTTGATCCCTTTGATCTTACTAGTGGATCCTTGTTTGGGACCATTGACATCATGCTTTTGCTTTTTGTTGTTGAACTTTGACCTATGTTCATGTTCCACAACATTTACTTTAGCCTGCATGACGTGGTTTCCTGACTTCTTGTCGGAACCACGGTTGTCCTCCTCAATTCTGAGCCGCACTATCAGTTCCTCCAATTTCATCTCCTTGCGCTTATGCTTTAGATAATTCTTGAATTCTTTCTAGGGACGGTGACAATTTTTCAATGATTGCCGCTAGTTAGAAAGATTCACTGAGAACCATCCCTTCCGCATATATGTCATAGAGAATTAACTGGAGATCTTGAACCTGGCTAATAACCATTTTGGAATCTATCATTTTAAAATCTAAAAAATGGCCGACAATAAATTTCTTTGTACCGGTATCCTTAGTCTTATATTTATGATCTAGAGATTCCCATAGGTCTTTAGCAGTGCTTTGACACTATACACATTGCATAGTGTATTGTCCAACCCATTGAGAATATAATTATGACATAGAAAATCACCATGTTTCCATGTATCGACTGCGACAACCACTTGCCGGTCAGTTTTTCCCTCGTTCAGTGCCGGAGCTTTTTCATGAGTGAAATGAGCCAAATTCAACGTTTTAAGATAAAATATCATTTTTTGTTGCCATCTTTTAAAATCATTTCCATTGAATTTTTTTGGCTTCTCTCCATGATTTACTGGTGCTGCAAGAGTCATCATTGGCACAACAGGTGTGGGGGTTGGAGTAATAACAGTCTTAGTACTGTTTATTTCAGTTGTCATAATTTTGACAAAATAATAATACACCAATTACAAAAATATACATAAAAGAATTTACACAAAATATACAGAATAATATTTTGAAACAAAATTCCAATGATAAACAGTATATTACTATTATGTTATCAAAGAAATCACTATAAGAAATTAAACAGTATATGACTGCTATTTAATTTTTCAAAACAAAATATTCGTCTGTCTAACACAGAAATAAATAAAAATGAAATTCTACTTTAAGATTGTTATACCCACAGTGGTGTGTGTGTGTAAATTAAATGTATAATTAAAATAAACAACAAAATAAAATAATTCAGAAAATAATTATATAAATTAAATTCCGAATTAAATGCTTACAGAAATTAAAACCGAGGCTTGTGTTAGACACAATCTCCTTAAAGTAGATTTCGTCCTCGCTCTAGTACTTCGAGTTTTAACGGCGTCTACTTCCCAAGATGCAACGACTAACACGTGAATTTGCAGCACTATAAAATCAAGTCTGGCAAACCAAATTATGTTGTAACTCTATCTCTTTCTTTTCCTAAAAAAAAAAATGCAAAATAGATGCAGGAGCACAGAAGGACGAACAAAAGAAGAAAGAGAAGAAGTTTGGAAAATTTTTTGATGCCAAGAATTGCTGGAATGCATGCTTTATATAGGAGATCAAGTGACTTTTCCGAACAGGTAGAAAACCTATTCGAATAGGTTGAACAGGTACAAATCTGTTTGAACAGATACAAATTTGAATTCAACAGGTATGAACCTATTTTGAACCCTTTGAACCTGTTCAGGTGGGTCTGAACCCGTTAAGGATTTGTTTGGGTGAAGGAAAATTTCTAAACCAATTTATTTTGAATTTTGAAACCAAAATTAAAAAAAAAAAATAAATTACAAAGTTTTTGGCCCCAAAAAGATAAGTATTGGGTCGGACAAGCCCAACCCAACCTCACACCACGCGCCCAAGCCCAGCCTACCCAACCGATCGGACAAATGGCGGCGCAATGCGCGCATGTGGTTTTTGTTTTCGGTCCAATGGGTCTAACCCACTTTACCTATAACCTTACCCTTCTACAAACATGGGTGCTCCTTGGGTCCATCCCAAGTATCCCAAACTAGTCTATATAAACCCAAATAAATCCTTAAGCTTTTCCAATGTGTTACAAACACATTTCACAAATGTATAGGAAACTCACCTAAATCCTCTTCCATGAACCTGAAAATGCACGTTGAATTCTCATTCATTCGGAAATGGTTTTAAGAAACCAAATTCACTGTTTTATTCACTACGAGGCATTAAACATGAACCTAATGAAAAACGTTAAAAATTTCGCTTGGGTCCCACCTTAATTAATGCTCAAAGTTAGCAAAAAAATAAGATTTTTCAAAAGCTTCCAAAGCCATTTTCCAACACGCCTTTTACATAGAACTTGTTGGGAATTGAAACGACTTCTATGCCATTGATAAAGGCGTATGAGTTGGGAGATGGGTTGAATGTTATGTCGAGCTTTTGGGTGTCTCTGACATTGAGAATGAACTCTTTGACGAGAGAGGATTTTTGGGAAACCAAAACAAAGACGGTGAGAAAGGCACTGAAGTTGGTTAGGAGGGTGTAGTTTGTGGTGGTGACAGAGAAGTAAGATTTTGATCTGTCGAGATTTGAGTAGGTGGCTAGGTAGAAGTAGAGGCAGATGAATTTGGGGTTGGAGGAGACAGGGAAAGTGTAGGTGAATTTGGAGGTGAACATGCGGGTGTTGAGGAAAGGGATACCGGGGATAGAAGAGTCTTGTTCGATGGCCGTAAATGGTGAGGAGGTGGTGCCAATGTTGGATGGTGAGAATTTTGAGGTGGCATCACCGCCCCAGCTCCGACCGTCTTGTGATATGGCGTTGGATGATGAGCCACAGTTGAGGTGGAAGTAATCTGTGGATGTGTATGGCGGTGTTGTGGCCATGGTGGAGGAGAGGAGGTGGAGTAAGGAATAGAGGTAGAGCGCGATGGTGAGCATGTTGGGGGTGTTGAAGATTAAAGTGTCAAGTCTAAACTAGAAGCTAACTTAAGGTGATGAGGTTTTTCAATTTAAGTTGGGTGGTGGGTAAAAGAAGACTTGTAATTGATTTAGAGAGAGTGCTTGGATTGCTTAATGGTGGTCAAAACTAGCGCTTCATGAGGGGGACCTTTTAGGTCATGTAATAGATATTTTCAAGCCACTCTAATTTCTTTTTGGCTTTCATATCCAAAATTTCTTTGAACTGTTAGCTTTGAGAATCGAATCTAGGGTTTTCATTTTCTGTGATCAACTCTATGTTTTAATCATGTGTTCTTGGAATTATTGCGAAACCAATGTCTGGTTAATCTACATCAGAACAATCAACAACGATAGTTTTCCAAACTGTTTTGTGCTCTGGTTTAGATGAAGCTTGAAGGGATGCCTATAATAATATGCAAAATTAGTTCACTTTTGCTAACAAATAACTCACTTATTGGGAATAAATATCAAGCGCAACATAACAAATGGAAAGCCACAAACAAATATCAGATGGACACCATTTAATTCTGGTTAACCCAACCATGAACTTCTCACTATTGTAATGTGAGATTTTTATTAGTTTGAGATGCTACTCATTGTAAAGACTTTGCCTTAATAACATCCTAAATTTCTGCCAAATGATCAGTTTGTTAGAGAAATAAACATGTTGATTATATTGTGGAATATACTCATGGGTTTGTATCAACCAAGTTTGGGAAGAGGGATGGAGATTAAAATAGTTAATAAAGACAAAATAAGTTAAAATAACTAATAAGACAAAATGTTATATTTAATCATGATCATTTCACTTTTTCTTTCGCAATCATCAAATCAACTTAAAAAAAAAAAAAGACAATTATCATCTCAAACACAACTTTTTTATTCAAGCTAAAATAATTTTAAAAAAAAAAAACTAAAATAGCCAAATTTCCAAATGAGCCCAAAGTAAGCGCAAGTGTTGGTACTACTTTTTGCCAATATTGCTTGGAAATCAAAAAGGATCATCTCTGTTCAATTTGAAATTCCCCAAATCTCTCCGTTAAAACTCAAAGAGTACAACCAAAACAAACTACTAGTAGATGCATATGAATTTCCAATATTAAGAGAGAAAAGTTGGATTGGTTCGATTATCTAATATACAACAAAGAAAGATATAGAACATTTATATGTATGCTTCTTAATCGAATCAATGATATAGCAGGGGATAATAACAAGGATGATTGTGACATTTAATCACATTGCTGTTTAAAGGCATACAGACTATATATGATCACATACACACACACAAAAATGAAGAAGAACCAAGAGGCCTCAAATTCCCAATTCCACAAGTTCCAAATCGCTCCCAACATCCCATGAATCACGTGATCATGATTCGTGCCTTTATCAATTCAACAGGGATTGCGACTGCATCAATTATAGGTGGTACAAGGCCAAATATTGTTATTGGCTTGCCCAATGCAATCGCCATACAACATTGTGTTACATACAGCAGGCCTCCGTAGCGTTTTATACGTAATTTTCTGTTGGTTAGAAGCAAGAAACCTTCTAGCCATTCCTGATTCCATCAACAACTCTACTTCTTCTCTTTCATTTGCTAAGCATTCGACAATGGTGGAATTGTAGCCCCTGGATATCATTGAGTTTGTCACGACCCAATCTCAGGGTTGGAATCTTAACCAACTAATTAATTCTAATCTTAACAAATTAACTGGCGTTGGCGCTGGCACAGGTAGAGGCAAAATGGAAGTAAGAAAATAATTAAATAGAAAATTTACTTCGTTAATGATAAAAAATATATCCATAGGGCTTTTATTATTTTATTATGCGGTGACAAAATTTTAGGAAAAAAAAATAGAAAGAAAAACAAAATGCTAACAGGTCGGCATCAAATTGGGTGTGGGTTCCACTATACGAGGTTACAGTTCTTCTTTACATCTCATCACCTGAAATGGGCAACAGCTATAAGCTCACAACAGAATGAGAAATATTATGCCAAAAGTATAGAGAATACAAAATAACCATGGATTGTTATTTAAGTTAAAACATTAATATAATTTAATTTGAATAAACAAATTATTTAAGTGGCAGAAACTGAAATATAGAAATTATGTAAATAAACAACCATAACCACAATATAGAACAGAGGTTATTGGAGTGACAGTTAGAATAGAGGTCAATGGATTCATGACAAACAGAGGGTCACAAGGTGACCAATCAGAAGCCAATGGTTTATTTAAGTCCCCCAAGGCGTGGGACTCTCGTGGTGGTTCTTATAAAAAATAATTGTTTATAAAATCATTGTCAAATAATTTCTAAAATTTAAACAAACATATCCATGGGTTTCAATTTAAGCAAATAGAGTTTATAAAATAATCAACGTAATTGAAATATTAATACAATTTATAAACACAAATTGCGTAAAATAAATTATGGTAACTCAAAACATATGTAAAGTATATTATGGTGATTTAAGGTATAATGTAACTCACCTAAATAGTGATTCCTCACTATTACTTTCCACTGTCAAAGGCCATCTTACTTAATAGTTGCCTTCGCCCAGTATATTTTCCCTTTGTTTTGTTTTGTTTTTTTGTTTTTTTGTTTTTTTTTCTTTTCTCTTCATCTTTAGCAATCCTGAGCAAAACCTCCTTTTTATAGAGAGGCAACTGTGGGCACCATGCCACAAGGCTGCCCACGTGTCTAATTCCCATTCCTTTGCTATTAATTCATGCTTATCTAATAATTCATCCTTATCTAAAATGTGTAACTTTAGGTTCAATTCTGCTTTGGCCCAAATCTTCAACTAATTATATACCTTTTTTTTTTCTCGATACTATATAATCTCTAATTTAATTACACTTTATCTCCCACACCCATAACATTCAATATTTTATTTTACTCTAATTATCTATATATAGATATTTTTACGTGGTGTATAATTAAACATTTGGTGTGTCACATTTCTCCCCTCTTAAATGAAAGTTTGTCTCCAAACTTGACGTACCTTGGTTTTCGAAAAGGTATGGATGTTTGGCCCACATTTGATTTTCGGCTTCCCAGGTTACCTCTTAGACATGATGATTTCTCCACATGACTTTCACAAGAGGTATAGTCTTGTTTCAGAGAACCTGATCACGTTGATCGAGACTCTGCACTGGTTATTCTTCATAAGAGAAATCCTCTTGAACTTCCAGGTTCTCATAATCGATAACATACTTTGGATCTCGAACATACCATCAGAGTATTGAAACGTGAAACACATTGTGGACATTAGACAGTTCAGGTGGCAGTGCAAGACGATATGCCACAGGACTAATCCTTTCTAGTATCTGGAATGACCCGATGTAACGTGGGTTTAACTTTCCTCGTTTTCCAAATCGGATAACCCCTCTTGTTGGTCAGATCTTTAGGAACACATGATCACCTATTTGAAATTCTAAGTCTCGTCTCTGTGTATTTGCATAGCTCTTCTGGCAGCTTTGGACAGTGCAAATTCACTGTTGGATGAGTTGAATTTTATTACTTGTTATTTGCATGATCTTAGGGCCAAACAGTTTCCTGTCTTCGACCTCCATCCAACATAGAGGTGATCAACATCTCTTTCCATACAGTGCTTCATACGGTGCCACACCGATACTTGCTTGGTAGTTGTTGTTATATACGAATTCCATTAAAGGTAGGTGATCATCCCAATTACCTTTGAGGTCCAACACACATACACGTAACATGTCTTCCAAAGTCTGGATTGTTCTTTCGGATTACCCATCAGTTTGTGGGTGATAAACAGTGCTAAACTTCAGCGTGGTTCCCAAGGCCTCTTGCAATTTGTTCCAGAAGTGAGAGACAAAGTGGGGGTCTCAATCAGACATGATTGAAACTAAGGTACCATGCAAACGAATGATTTCCTCAATATATAGAGTGACGAACTTAGTAAGCGAGTACGTGATTCTAATTAGGAGAAAATGCGCCAACTTCGTCAATCGGTCTACTATAACCCATATTGCATTATTCTTTGAGACTGATTGTGGTAACCCGACCACGAAGTCCATAGTAATGTGCTCTAATTTCCATTCAGGAATAGGAAGTGGTTGCAGCATTCCTGCAGGTCTCTGATGGTCTGCTTTAACACGCTGATAATGCAGGCATTTGGAGACATGACTTGCTATGTCTCTTTTCATTCTTGTCCACAAGTAATATTCTTTTAGATCATGGTACATTTTTGTATTGCCAGGGTGGACTGCAAACCTTGAGCTATAAGCTTCTACCAATTTCTCTTTTTTGAGTTCTAGAAGTTCAGGTACGCAGATTCGATTATGAAATTTTAACATCTCATTGCTTATAGTGAAGGCAAGATCGGGTGTACTTTTTTGCTCCTCGTATTTTTTTTTCAAAAGTCTATCTTCACATTGGCATGTTCTAATTTCTTCAATTAAGGTGGGTTCCACGGTTATATGGGCAAGGAATCTGTTGATTTGGCGAGGAACGAGGGTTCATGCCAAACTTCTAGTCATTTTTCGGTTCAGTGTGTATGCTACTACATTAGCTCTGCTTGGATAGTGATGGATCTCTACATCGTAGTCCTTCATAAATTCTAGCCATCGTCATTGTCTCATATTCAGTTGCTTCTGTGTGAACAGATATTTGAGACTCTTGTGATCAGCGTAAATTTCACAAGTTGCACCATAGAGATAATAACGCCAAGTCTTGAGGGTGGAGATCACCTCAGCCAATTCTAGATCATGGGTTAGGTAGTTCTTCTCATGAGTCTTTAGTTGGCGTGAGGCATATGCAATGACTTTTTCATTTTACATAACCCAAACCATTGTATGAGGCATCGCTATAAATTATGAATCCTTCCGTTCCCGTAGGAAGTGCTAGTATAGGAGCTGTTACAAGTTTTTTTTTCAACTCTTGGAAGCAACATTCCTGCTTGTCCGTCCATTCAAAAGGTTTGTTCGTCTGAGTTAGTTGGGTCAAGGGTGATGCTATCTTCGAGAAATCTTGCACGAAGTGTCGGTAATAGCCAGCTAGACCCAAGAAACTTCAAATTTCTAACACATTACTAGGTCTTGGCCAATCCACGATTGCTACAACTTTTTGAGGATCAACTGAGATGTCATCCTTGTTAATGACATGACCAAGGAAGTGTACATTAGTAATCCAGAATTCGCATTTCTTTAACTTGGCATAAAGTTTATGATCGCGTAGTGTCTGTAGAACTCTTTGCAAGTGGTGTTCATGATCTTCTGGTGATTTGGAGTACATGAGAATGTCGTTGAAGCTCGACTTTTCGTGCTCCTTTCGGATATAATTAGCCCTACAATTCGGACTTCCGCGGTTCTAAATCTAATCTCACAAGTGTAATGTGAAATAGATAAACACAAAAGAGTCCAAATCTGACAAATCTTTTGGAAAATCGATTTTGAATCAAATTGCCAAAAATGGACTGCTTTGCCAGATACAGAGTCGCCACCTAAATATTTTTGAAAAATTTAGGAAACCCATGACTGGTGCCAAAGGCCACATGTTCGTCATCACCAAGATTGTCTTGGCTTGGTAACTTAGGTACGAGGGGGAAAGGTCATAAATTGAACACTCTCGCTCGCTCGATCAAAGATCTGCCTCTACTAATCATGATGTGATTCTTATTTACATTATATGCTCTTGTTTCGATTATTAGGCTAACTTTACTACGTCATGTGCACACAAGTATAGACTAATTTGCAAAAATTGAAACATTCGATTTCATGTTTGTTTTTGAAAAGAGTTTGTGAATGTGCCACTTGAAAAAGTGGGCTCAAATGTACATTAATCAAACTATCCCAATTCAAGCAACTAGCCTTCATCCACAGACATTCAAACAGTTTATCATTTAAGCACTTAGCCTCATTGTGACAACCCAACTCTGGATTATGCTAATTAATCTTAATTACACTTATAATCATGAGCTTGATATGATCTCGAATGCTAATTATATGATCATATGGGTTTTTGAATTTCTATCTGTTCACTGTAGGAAAATCTGTTAAATTTTCTGTTAAAAAATTTAAATTGAAGACCGTAGAGGCATCAGAAACTAGAATTGACTGTATTTTTGGGATTAGCATGATTTTTAGAGCCTGCAGTGAGATTTAATTAAAAATTGATTCGGATTGAATTAATTTGATTAAATTGATTTTATCAAGCACAATTAACTAGTGCTAATGAAGCTTGATTAAAGAAATATATATATATATATATATATGGAATCTAAGTGCACTTAAGCTCATTATTTTGAGCTCAAAATCTGAAATGCACTCTAAAGAGAGAGTGAGCAGATTATAGAGAGAAAGAGAACCCAATTTGAAGAATCTAGCTCAAGCTTAGAGGATTGAAGAGATTTTACTCAAGAATTGGCTATAATTAGAAGAATTGAAGCTCCTAGGTAAGTAAATGAACTCAAATTCTTGAGTTTAAGTCCATAATTACATGAATTCTAGCATGATATGTGACAAAGAACAAGATTTGAGCTGAATTTGATGAAATTAAAGCTTGTATAGGCATGCATGTAAGCTTTTACCATGAATATGTACATTTGAGCTTGTAGCATGTTAAACATGTAGAATTAGTGGACAAGTTAGACATGCATCCATGAATTATAGGACTATGGAACTTGGTTGTGTGGACTCGCTTTTTTCCGTGCCCTGCCTTTCAGAAAGGGTTTGAAAAGAAGGCCTCACAGTTCGAACTCCCGGGGTTTTGAATCTAGTCTCACAAGTGCAATGTGAAACTGATAAACACCAAAGAGTCCAAATCCGACAAACCTTTTGAAAAATCGATTTTAAATCAAATAATGCTAAAATTGGATTGCTTTGCCAGATACAGAGTCACCACCTAAATATTTTATTTTTGGGAAAATTTAGGAAACCCTGACTCGTGCCAAAGGCCACGTGTCCATCATCACCAAAGTTGTCTCGGCTCGGGAACTTGGGTACGAGAGGCAAATGTCCTAAAATGAGCACCCCCGCTCACCCGATCAAAGATCGGCCTCTACTAATCATGATATGTTCTTTCATAAACATTAAGTGTTTTTATTCCGATTATTAAACTAGCTTTACTATGTGACGCACACAAGCAAGTATAGACTAGTCGCAAGACTTGGAAAAATTCAACTCATGTTTATTTGCGAAAATGGTTTGAACTTGCCACCTCAAGTGGGCTTAAAGATGCGGTTTTGCCACCAAATATAGTGGGCTTAAAACATGATTTGCCACAACAAAGTGGGCTTAAAACTTACATTCATTGAATTGTTCTAATTCAAACAACAAGCCTTCATCCATAGGCATTCATGCAGTTTAGCATTTAAGCACATAGCCTCATGGCAAGCATGCGAAACATGGCAATATGGCAATCACATTCATGCAAGTATGCTAAAGCATAAAACTCACCGAGTATTCCAAGCCAAAACAAAAACTAGTTAGAAAAATGCATGATCCTAACTATGCAAGATGTCTAATGCAACACATGTAATAATGCAGTTAATAGGCTTGGCTACTAATATGGCATATGGATCGATTTGAAGAATATACAATTAAACACATATTCAAAGAAGTATATTGAATTAACAATGCAGTTTGAATGATGCGTCGAGCCTCGGTGCATGCAAGACAAATGAATGGATGCAAGCATGCAAGCATAAGGTATGCTAATCGAAACATGTCCCTAATCTAACCATCAAAAGCGATTAAATAAAAAGAAGAAAGATGTGGGGTTGGAAAACATACACACTCGCACGCACACTTATTACAACATTATGCCCTCACGAAGGAGGGTCCAAATGAATAAGCTAACTAGCTACGCTAATTAAGCTAACTAATTATTACAACAATTGAAATGAATTAACTAACTTATGCTAAGCTAATTAATTATTATAGACCGGATTAAACTAATTAATTACAAAATGAATTAATTAACCATATAGTTACAACATTTGAATGAATGAATTAGCTACAACTAACTAATTTAAGCAAAGCAAGTAAATGGCCTCGAGGGGCGAGGGATGCATGCATGTTCAGTTTCTCCACCCAAAAATGCCACCGCCTTGCCATTGCAGCCTCTATTTGCATACTTTGATCACTAAAAATTGCACCAACTTCCAGAACACCTCTGCTCCACCTCAGAAACACACTGAGCAACTTTTTTTCATTGATGGTCAGTCGGCTACCAATGGTGACCGTCGGCTACCATTGGTGGCCCATCGGCTACTGCTGGTGGCCCGTCGGCCACTTCTTCCCTTAACTTCCTTTTTTGCTGCAACAGAGAGCAAACAGAGGCAAAGCAGTGTATTCTCAAGGAGTGTAAATCTTGCTCCTGATGAGCAATGTAATATACTTCGGATCTCGGGTCTGAAATTTGCTATTGAACTTCACTCTATCCAAATTTTTGACTCACGTATAAATTGGATCTTTAGTATGAAACGTAGTAATTTTGAGAAAATGACCCACTTGAACTTCATCACAAAACGGCCTATGACATTGCACCTTTTATTGATGATAGAAACTTGAAATCTGTATGTTGATGATACACTCATTGGTATTACAATTTGTTGAGCTTGAAAAATACCCGAGAAAATGAATTGTTGATGATGTCCGAGGTTGAATTTGTTAATTAACCCATCATGTTGCATGTAAAACTTATTATCAAATGACTAATTGTTGCAA
Organism: Camellia lanceoleosa; assembly: GCA_025200525.1. NCBI lineage: Eukaryota > Viridiplantae > Streptophyta > Magnoliopsida > Ericales > Theaceae > Camellia > Camellia lanceoleosa. Next base: position 205,432,750 of record CM045758.1, read on the forward strand.
CCCTTAGAATAGTAGACATCGTACCTGAATTCTTGGTGCAAAATTCCTCGTAGAATTTGTTGAATTCATGGACTCTCTAGGAAATGAATAGTTGATGCCGAAATTTCATTTGAATGTGTTGCTTTGATTCCAATATTCTGAATTTTAATACGGTCAACTCCTTGCTATTTATACCTGTTATTGCAGCCATATGTCTTCTTGAAAGAAAACCGTTGTCCCGGGGTCATCAGCACCGGCTCTCATGAAAGAGAAGGATGTACCTTCGGCATCTGAGTGGAGGAAATCTCCTTATTTTGGTCGGAAGGACCCCTTCTGGCGGGCGGCTACCTCCACCACTTCTCTTCTGACTTCGAAGGGAGCTCCATTATGTCTCACTGAGGACACTGACTCCGGACATGAGGCCCTTATTTCTCCTTTTTCGGTGCTATGCTTTAGGATTGAGCGAGGGGACTTTCCATACTGTTATCCTCAATTCAAGGCCTTCTCAAACCCTCATTTTGGTTGGTAGGAGTGGGTCGATGATGTCCTCTTAGACAGGAGCCTCTGTCAGCGGCTTCAGGAGGCCCGGCTATTGATCCCGGTGAAAATATCTCGATCCCTATCCATCCGTCACAACAATGCCAGCCTTGAAGCCATGGCTCTTCGGTGGAGCACCGAGACACACACATTTATACTTGGCCAGCACGAGATGGGGCCCACCCTCGAGGATGTGTTCATGTTGCTGCGTCTGGAACTGACTAGCCCTGATGCCTTCGACCCTGAGCGGACACCCTCTGAGGATGATTCTTTGATCCAATCTCTGAAGCTAAATCTTTAAGCTTGTGGCTGATGGAGTTCTGTATTTGATGGTTCAGCGAGGAGGACCAGTCGAGTAAGGACGGACCATGTCTCCTATACTGCATGGATCCGCTACTTCTTCAAGGATCTTCAGCCCTTGGCTAGAGATGCTGACCTCGATTCTCGAGAGTATGAGGCCGGCCCGATGTATGGCTCTAGGCTTTATTTCTTGGGATTTCTGGCTTGCTTCCTTTCATTCTTCATTCTTCCGAGCACACCTCCGGATTCTCTTAATCCCTTTGTCTTCCCTTTGGCAGTTAGGCTCTTCAGAGGGGATCGGATTCCTTTGGCTCCGCTATTTCTTGGAAATCTTTATTACCGGCTGGATCTACTACATCGAGACATGGTTCATTCTGTGGGTCGATATGAGCCTGTCTCCTTGATTCACAGCTAGTTCCTGCTTTGTTTCTTCTTCGAGAGGTTCCCAAAGTTTGCTCCCATTCCGACTGTATTTGAGGCAGAGGTTCTTCGAGAGATAGTGGATAAAGATGGTATCCCCGTGCTCAATACCGATGGGTCTTGGACATTTGAGAAAGCGAAGTCTTGCTAGCCGTTGATTACACGTTGGTCACGCACCATTTCCACCTTATCCTTGAATACTCTGGTGGATGATCCCTGTCGCTTTATGGCACGGCCGTATGTCTGCCCACCGGTGGGTGTGGCAACACCACTTATTTATCATGGTTCCGCCCGCTCGGTGTCCTTTCTTTTGCCGAAGAACATCCCTGCACACTTTGTTGATATGCTGATAATGATCCATCCCGGTTCGCTACCGGTATGGCATGAGGAAGGCGTTGATAGTGCCATTTATAGACCTGACCGTGTAGCATGCCAATTCGGGTTTGATCAATGTGCCCCGAGGCCAGCACCTCTTTTATTATCATTTTTGGAGAGCTATGGGCACTTCAGTCGCGGGCTTGTACAGACCATGCTTCTTATATCCGGCTCTTTGACGATGCCAGGCTTGAGCTGAGTAGGGGGTTTCACCCTCTCTTTCAGGCGATATTGGCGAAAGAATATCGATGCATTTATTACATTTGTCTAAAGCAGACCGACCATGTGTTTTCCTCCGCCGATCTATAAGAAGGACTCTTCTCTTCGGCTGCTCCAACTGACCCTCCGGCTCGGGTGTCTGCTTCTAGCTTGGCAATTGCTTCTCTAGAGCCAGCCCCTTTGAATAAGGCCTCTGGTCCTCGGAAGACCCGCCTTAAGAAGATGGCTCACAAGAGGGCTTCTGATGCCAGTCCTTCCGCTCCTCGCCTTTCCAAAAGGCTTCATGAGGTACCTGAAATTTTTTTTTTTTTGAAGTTACTTTCTTTCTTGCAACTAGACTTTCTTAAATGAACACTTTTTATTTTCCCCTGTTGTGTAGGACCCTACGGTTGCTGACGTTCTCAGTACTGTGGCTACTGGCCATGCTTTCTCCACTAGGCCGGATTCAGACTTGGACGACACCCTCCCTTTGTCTACAAGACTTGTGAAGATGTGCACCCCTCGTATAGTGGTTATAGATGATGATGATGATGAGGCTGAGTCCTCCGATCATTTTTGTGACCTTATCCCGTGCATGCATTGTCACCGTTCTATCGTAACTGAGGAGGAGCGCTATCTTGGTGACGAGGTTGTAAGGCCTCACCATTCTGATGTTGAGATTGCTGAAGGGACTGATGCCACAGAAATTGATGCCGCAGGCCATGCTTCTAAAGGCAATATAGAGATGAGGTGCGCCTCTAGGAATGGTGTGGTCGTGGATGTGCTAGAAATTTTTGAGACTCGCTCTAGCACTTATGGTGATTCTCATCCTCCGGCCCTCATTCCTTCTTCAAGGATGACTGCTACTGTTTAGGCTTCATTAGACATTAAGATCGATCAGGTGCCCTCTGTACGGCCAAGTGACTTTGTTGATGCTAGGAGTCCTTCAGTTGCTCCGGCTTTGCATAATGATTCTCCTTCTGGTAATCTTTTTTTTTTTATTTTTTATTTTTTTTTATTTTTTATTTTATTTATTTTTTTTTTGAAGTTTGTCATGTACTTCCATCTGTGAGAAATCTTTACGCAAATGGCTTTACTGTTCCCCACCCCTAATAAGACTTCCTTATTTTTTCTTCAGTGTTAGCTGCCACCGGGGTCCTGCCTTCACCTGCCTCGGACTCTGCTCCGACTCTCTTTGTGACTCCTCATGGTTCTCCTTCTCAAGGGGAGACACCTGCCTTTGAGACGACTACTAGAGGTCCCTCTGGTAATCTTTCTTTCTAAAGTTTGTCATGTACTTCTATCTGTGAGAAATCTTTACTCAAATGGCTTTACTGTTCCTCACCCCTAATAAGACTTCCTTATCTTTTCTTCAGTGTTAGCTGCCACCGGGGTCCTGCCTTCACCTGCCTTGGACTCTGCTCTAACTTTCTTTGTGACTCCTCGTGGTTCTCCTTCTCAAGGGGAGACACTTGCCTTTGAGACGATTACTAGAGGCTCTTCATCGCCAGTTCCTTCGAATGTTTTGGATCTGAATCTCAGCGATTTCCACTTCGATAGTGATGCTTTTGGTCTTTCCCCTTATCGCTTTGCATTCTCGGGTTTGGGACCTCTACCAGAAGTTACCCCTCCGGGTGGTTCATCTAACCGATAGACATTCGGGAGATTCCTGAGACTAGTAGCTTTCTGGCCCCAATTCCTCCTTCAGCTTCTGGCAAAGTATCATTTCTCCATTATTGGGTAGCTCCTGAGTTTGCTTTAGTTCTACAGCTTGTGCATTCGAGTTACCCGGAGACCTTTGCTTCATTTGCTTGCCAATGTCCACTCATTCAGACTGCTCTTCTCGAGTCTTTTGCCACTATCTTATATAGCTTGGACAGGCAACGACTGTGTGACCTTAATGGGAAAGTAGTCGAGACAGCGTATCAGGGGATCTCTGACATGGAGTGTCACCAAGTGGATTTATCATGGCTTCGGAAGTGCCTGGATGTAGCTTCGAACGTCAGTCATTGGGAGGAAATTTTGTCTGTGCTTGCCTCTTATCGGACCTCTATAGTTGAGACAAAGGCAACTCTTCGTGAACTTGAGTCAGGCTATGCTCGGGCCTTGGAGACTTTAGAGGCACATTCTGCTGTTTGTCCTCCGGATGTAGATGTGACGGGCAGCTTCTTCGAGGGTGTTTTTAGGAGAGATTGAGTTTTTTTTTATCATTACTTTCTTGCCCCTTTCGATAGAAATGTTTTATCTAGGACAATGCAATGAAATGACAAAATCTTTGCTGTTTGGATATTTCACATTGTTTTCTCATTCTACTTGATAAAATATTTATTTCGAATGATACAATGGAAAGAACAATCATATGCACATGTTTATAAAAACTGAAATATTCCCATTAATTCTTCAACTTTCTTGACAAAAGTATAATAAATTCACTACAAGTGATGGGATAAAACATACATCATAAAGAAAACCAGCTTCTTCATAACGTAAGGGAAATACAACTTTTAGACAAAGTAGGAAAATAAAAATGAATTTCAACATAGATGAGTCTAACTACGGGTAGTAATGCTTGATAAACTTTGCATTGAGCGGGCCAGTTCGGAAGCCATCTTCAACCCTTACAAGCTTGTAGTACCTGCTTGAGCTTGCCTGAACCACCCTGTAGGGCCCTTCCCATTTTGGAGAAAACTTGGGCAAAGGTTGTCCTCACATGATTGGGTCTACAATCTTCCATACTAGATCACCTTCTTCGAACTTTCTTGGCACCACAGTCTGATTACAGGCTCGGGCGATGGACTCATGATACCTTTCCATGACTTTTGCAGTTCTGTCATGCTTTTCCTCTAATGCTTCCAATCTGGTGGTTCGAGGCTCCAGTACTATCCTCGAGACGAGAGCCATTCGAGCAGATGGTAAACCAACTCTATAGGTAACACTGCCTCGGACCCATACACAAGGGAGTAAGGAGTTGCTTGAGTTGGCTTTCTCTTTAAAGTACGATACGCCGATAGGGCTACTATCAACTGTTCAGACCAAGTCCCCCCAAATTCATCCATCAGCTTGCTCAGAATCCTTATCAGTATCTTGTTTGTAGCCTCTGCTTGTCCGTTCCCTTTTGGATAGTAGGGTGTGGATTTGTGATGCTTCACTTGGTAAGTCTCTAGGAGGCTCTTCACATATTTGTTTATGAAGGGAGTGCCATTGTCCGAGAGGATGGTGTTTGGTACTCCAAACCGGCAAATGATATTTTCCTTGATGAAGTTCGAGATTGTGGGACTCGTAGCTTTCTTTAGAGGGATTGCTCCAACCCACTTTGTGCTTAATTCTGTAGCTGGGAGAATCCACTTGTACCCCTTAGAAGGTGTGGAAATGGGCCCTATCAGATCAAAAGCCCAAGTATGGAACGACCATGGCGTTCGGATGCTATGCAGGTCTACAGCTGGAGCATGGATCAAATTTTCGTGTTTCTGACAAGTCTAGCACCTCTTCACGTGATGGGACGCATCTGACTCCATGGTCAGCCAGTAATACCCAAGGTGTATAAGTTGCTCGAACAGCTGAGCCCCTCCTTGATGTTCAATCTCGTGGGCTCTTCTGAGGACTAGATCTGACTCCTCCTTGGAGAGACACCTCAGGGGAGTGCCCTTAATACTTCTTCTGTAAAGCTTGTCCTGATCAAGAAAATACCCCCTCGCTCTCCTCTTGAGGTGTGCAATGTCCCTCGGGCTTTCAGGTAGTGTTCCCTCTTTGAGATAGTCAATGTAGACTTGTCTCCAGTCAGGGGTATCAATTTCAAAGCAACTCTTATCCTCCCGGATGTATGACTGACACTTGGGGCATTCCTTCTGTAATTGATTCAAGGCCTTCTCCATCTCGGGCCAATAACAGACTTGTCTTTGGATCCTTCTGTACAGACTAATATCCCCATCTCCGCAAGACTTTTCATGGATCTGTTGTAGTCGGAAGCTTGCTTCTTGTTGGCCAACACATCGGGCTAGGAATCCGGTACCTCCTCGGAAGTAAAGCTCACCTTGAATAATTATGAATTGGGCAAGCTTGGCCATAGTCAATTTTCCAACTTTGCTTCTGAGCTGTTCAAGGACTTTTCCTCTCCAATCCTCCGGAAGGTCTTTGTCTTCGGGTATTATTGAAGGCTTTGTTCTCTTCTTGATAATAATTGTCGCTTCCTCCTTTGGAATATCAACTCTTGCCCCTAATGTTGCGAGGGCATCTGAAAACTTGTTGTTGGAGCGAGGCACATACTCTATTTCGACCTTCTAAAATTTGTCAAGAAGGCTTTGGACTGTTGTTCGATATATGGCCAAGGCAGGCTCCTTTAAGGGGAACTGTCCTGAAACATGCTTCACTATCAGCTTTGAGTCCCCCCAAATCCGAATCTTCTTGATACTGTGCTTCTCAGCTGCTATCAAGCCTAAAATAAGAGCCTCATACTCGGCTTCATTATTCGAATAATGGAAGTCCAGTTTATAAGACAAATATAACTTTTCTCCACTTTTGCTTGTAAGGACTATCCCGGTTTCTCCTTTCTCTCCGGCTACTACTCCGTCAAAGCTCAATGTCCAAAAGCTTTCCTCGGAAGCCATAGCTCCATGCACCTCTCCTCTTAATTCTTCATTCACTGGTTCATAGTCACCACTTGGAAATTGGGCAAGGAGATCGGCTAAGGCTTGGCTTTTGATTGCCTTAGGAGCTACACATGTGATTTTGAATTCACCCAGTGCTAACAACCATCTTGCCACCTTCCCGGTTAGAGCAGGCTTGCTGAGGAGGTATCGGATTGGATCACTTCTAGTAACAATCTGAATTTGATGTGCTAAGAAGTAATGTCTGAGCTTTTGGCTGGTGAACACCAAAGCTAAGCAATGTCTCTCTATCGGAGTATATCAGACTTCTGCTCCTCGAATCTTCCGGCTAATGTAACACACCGGGCGTTCTACTCCGTCTACATCTTGGACAATTAATGCCCCTATGGACTTGGGGGTTGAGGTTTGGTACAACATTAATGGTACCCCGGGCTGCGGGGCTATCATGGTCTGAGGCGAGGTCAAGGCCACCTTGATTCTCTCGAAGGCCTTTTGGTGCTCTTGGTTCCACTCGAACTTGGCATCTCCTTTTAACAATAAGCCAAAATGGGCAGAGATCTCTGCAAGCGCTGGGATAAACCTCCGAATATAAGACACCTTCCGAGGAACTTCTTTAACTTCTTTTGAGAATGTGGGGAAGGCATTGCTTTGATAGACTTGACCTTGTCTTCATCTGCCTTGATGCCATGCCTATGTACAAGAAACCCGAGGAACTTCCCGGCCGTCACGCCGAAAGCACATTTGAGAGGATTCATCCTCATTTTGAATTTCTGGCACCTTTTGAATACTTTCTCAAGGTCTCGGAGATGGTTTTCTTCTTTCTTGGATTTCACGACTAGATCATCAACATAATCTTTCACCTCATAATGGATCTTGTCATGAAAGATTGCAGTCATAGCCCTTTGGTAAGTTGCTCCGGCATTCTTGAGTCTGAAAGGCATGACTGTATAGAAGAAATTTCCGAGAGGTGTTCTAAAAGTAGTCTTTTCTGCGTCCTCTTTAGCCATCTTAATCTGATTGTATCCGCTGAATCCATCCATGAATGAGAACATCTGGTGTCCCGAGGTAGCATCCACAAGGGTATCGATGTGAGGTAGAGGGAATTCATCATTCAGGTAAGATTTGTTCAAATCTCGAAAGTCTACACATACAACCACATGGGGTACTGTATTGGCCGGATGAAACCAGCCTGTTGAAGTTTTCAATCTCCTCCTTAATCTTCTCTTCGAGATCTGGATGATATTTTTGAGCAGCTTGCTTAATTGGCTTGGAGTTTGGGAATACATCAAGATAATGGGAGACTAGGTCAGGATCTAGTCCGGGCATTTCCTTATATGCCAAGCAAACACATCTGAATACCGGCTTATCAACTTTAACAACTGTTCCCGCTTCTCTGGGCTAAGGCTCGAACTTATGAATATCGGCCTTGGAGCATCTTGTCCATCACTCAGATCTATTTCGATAAGTTGTTCGGGCAGAGGCTTCGGCCCATCTTGCATGCATTCTGGAGCCACTTCGGGCTTTATCACTATGTCATTGTCAGGAGACTCTTCTTTTGACTCGGAGTCGGTGACTGAAGAAACCGACTCCCTGCACCTTCATAAATAATACACCATCTTGCCCCCTTCTTGGACTTTCATCACCTTTCGAGGAATAGGCAGACTTTCTGGTCTAGACATCACCCGTTTACTTGATTCTACCCTTGGCTCCTTGTCATCTTTGATATCCTCCCAACGAGGAATTTTGACCCCTCAAGGCTTAAAGGTGGTGGGAACTTCTTCGATAGCTAGTTCGGTGAAGTAGATGGCATCAGAGTAATGAGCTTCATGGGTCTCGAAAGGCTTTTCTATAGCCTGAATTGTCACCATCTTCTTTTCCCATTCAGCCTTAACACACTGATGATAACTTGATGGTACAGCCCCATATCTATGCATCCAGGTCCTCCCTAGAATGATGTGATAATTTGCCTCGGAATCGATAATATGGAAATTGGTGGCCGAGCAAATCTCTCCTATGGCTAAATCAACTGTTATGCATCCGATAGTAACTCTCCTTTCTCCACCGAAGCCAGTGATGACTATCGGCTACTTCATAATGCGTTCTCCAGAGATTCCGGCCTTTTCTAGAGTAGCGCGAGTCATAATGTTGATAGAGGCTCCACTATCTAGAAAGGCCCTTTTGAACTCAACCCCGTTAATAAAAGTAGTCACATAAAGCGGGCGATTGTGAGAAAAAGGATACTTCCGATCAGCCTCGGAGAAAGTAATGGCACTAGATTGCTCTTTTGCCTTCCTCGGGATAGATCCCTCAGACGACATGCATTCCTCATGGTGTGCCTCGGCTATATTAATGATAGACTTGGTGATTTCCGTTCTTGCCTCCCTGGAAAGTCCAACCTGGTCGAAGAATTGCTTGAACTTTACACAATCTTGCAGGGTTTTGGCATAGTGATCCGGATCTTTTTCCACTCTTGGAGGCTTGTAGTTAACCATCTCCTCGGTATCTTCAAAATAAGATGCCACATAAACATGGTGTCCTCCTCTTCCATAGTACTCTTATCCTCCTTCTGGATCAAAGGGATCGTCGACATGAGTTATGAAGGTTCTGGCCGCTGGATCGAGAGCACTTCCATAGTAAATTTGCTCACCCTCGGGCTCGAGGATGTCGTCCAGATAATAATCATTGTCATCGAGATTGGTGATAGCCTCAATCATCGGGCCTTCATAAGCTATCATAGCAACATTCTTGCCCTTGTCTCGGTGCTGAGGCTATGGTTGTTCTCGGATATCTTGAGTCCCTTGTTTTTTGAACCTCAATTCGTCTGCCTCGACTTTATCTCTGAAGATTTTCCTGAGAGTCTAACACTTCTCTGTTGGATGTTTCAATGTACGATGGTAGACACAAAATTCAGGGCTCTCACGGTCCTTTTTTGATGGCATTTCTTCGACATAAGGCAATTTTAACTCTCCGTCAGCCACCCATTCCTTAACTAGAGCTTTTATTTCCTCGATTCCACATGGATAAGAAATATTCCCCTTTTCACCATTATATTGCTTTCTCTTTTGGCCTCTATGACCTCCTCCTTGTGACTTTTGGGTATCTAGGGCAGAGGCAGCAGCAACAATAGGTTCACGAGACGATTTGAAGCTAGTCTTGTAACTGGCCTTAAATCTGGACTTCTGAGCCTGAGGAATGCTAATGTTTCGAGCTGCTTCTATTAATGCCGAGAAGGTGGGTAGCTTGTGATTAACTAGAAACATTTTGTACCTGCTCAATGCCTTTCTAGACAGATTTGAACCAGGTAACTCTCCTCCACTACTTTATGGCAATCCACGGCCTTGTCCTAAAACCTTTTGACGTAGTCAAGAATGCCGTCACTTTCTTGCTGCTTTTCTTTACACAATGTAAGTGTGGTCACCTTCTCCGCCACTTGAAAGAACTTAGAGTGGAATTTGTTAACCATTTCCTCCCAACTTTGGATAGAGTTTGGGGCCAAATTAACATACCAACTATATGCTCGGTCGGTGAGGGACTTAGAGAATTCTCTCAGCCGGAGGACGTGGTTTGAACCATGAATACCCAGAGTCTCGATGAATCGCACAGCATGTTCTCGAGCATTTCCTTGTTTGCCATCGAACTTGATGAACTTCGGCACTGTATACCCCTTAGGGTATGGATAGCTCAGCATCTCAATGGGGTAAGGGGGCTTGACATCCGGATCAAGCAAAGAGGGTAAGGTCCTCTTGCCCCGTTCGAGATCGAACATGGCTTTCACATCGGCAAGAGTGAGAAACTATTGAGGGAGAGAGTTTGATGGTGGTATTCTGGGAACTTAGCTTATGGACCCGAAGACTGAGCTCGGGGTGACTTGGCCATTCTAGTGCTGCGAATTCATCATTGGTGAGGACATTTGACAATATTGGCCATCAGCACCTACAGACAAGCCAGTTGGTGATGGGATATTGAATTGAGGCCCATAGAGTCCACCACACGGCGCCGCTATACCGGGTTATGCTTGCAAATTTGTTGTCGGCACCAAAGAACGCCCGTTTGGTGCTTGGGTAACATTTACTGGTGGCGTAACAAGATTAGGTACAGACAGAGCTCCCTTTTGTGCCATCATGCCCCTCATGTTTTCCTGGACACCAACAGTAGCCAGAGCGCCATTCATTACACCAGAACCTCCCCTAGTCACCATTGGATCTTGGCTTGGCACGCCATGGAGCCCAGGCATGGGCAAACTGCTACCGCCTACTGTGGTTTGAGCATGTGTTACTGTGGCCGTGTTGCCATGAGCCATAGGCTGATTGGGGCCTACTTCTCCTTGGATTTGATTTTGTGCTCCGGCGGGAATAACTCCACCACCAGTTTGAATTCCGTTTGGCGCCGGTGCAAGATTAGAACTCATCACCAACATGGTGTGAGTGAGATTCTGAAGAGTGGTAAGAATCTCCTGCTGAGTATTTTGAAGTCCTTGAATGGCTTCAAACAAAAGTGGCTGATCTGGAGCCATGGTCCTGTCATCACCACCATTAGAGGATCCTTGTTGGTGAACTTCATCTTCTCCTGCCATCCTTGTTGGAGTTGTGTGGATTCCAGATCTCGTTGAGACCATTAACCAATCCGCCTCCCCAGTGGAGTCGCCAAATGTATGAGAGGGTTCAAGAACATCGTTGGAAACAATTCGAAGATCCTTGAAGAACAACTTCGAATTCTCTAGAAGATGATGAGAGGCTTAGATTCTTCAATAGTCTCAACTCAAGAACACAAGAGTAAAGGAGATGATGGAGATAAGAGATTGGGTGAAGAAGAAGGCAAAATGGCTAGAGAGAGAATAATGGCAAGGCTCTCCCATGGATCTCCCACTTTCACTCTCAAGGTTGATAATGGAGATAGGAAATTAGTTCTTTCCCAAGAGTTTTTTCTCCAAAATCCATCCCTTGTAAAGCTATGGGTGGGTGCTATTTATAGGCACCTCATGCTGTAGGATGGAGCCCATGTGCAAGGCACATGGGGAATATTCTCTTTCATTACCTTGTCCGAGGAGGTGACCTCTCCGAGGATAAGAAAAACCCCGAAGAGGAGATCAACCCCTTGGCGAACCCTTCTTCTTAGCCAAACCTAACCAATGATCCCCAATCATCCCAAAGGGCCGAGGTAGTCCTAGAGGACCCCCCCGCCGCTAAATATTGCCGAGTCTCATGGACCCCCCGGAGTCATGCCACCTCGACCCGGGCATAAGCTAGTTTAACCGAATAGTGAATTTATCTCCACTCACCGTCCTCGGGATCGGGTCCTTTGTTCGAACTCCATTACGCCCATGGTTCTGGTGCGTAGATCCTGGAAAGCTTCGAGCCCGCAAGTGCTCTGGGACTCATTAACAGAGCGGATTCTAGATTGCGTTTGAATCCGTTCGAAGCCAAGTGCTTCGGATCTCTAGGTTCGTGGATCCAAACCCTTTCAAGTCCGAGCCCGAGTAAGTCTCTAAGTTCGTGGATCCGAACCCTTTCGAGGCCTAGAGTGATTCGGCCTGTTTGATGGTGATTAATTCGGACCCACCAATCTTGGACTTGCGATAAATTTGGGCCCACTAATCTTGGGCTATTGGGCCTAATTAATTTAACAATCTCAAATTAGCTCCTCTTACAATATGTAAGTTAGACCCAAGGTCGTTTTGCCTATGATGGACCCAAGGTCGTTCTGTATGTGACATGGACCCAAGGTCATTTGTACTTGGGATATGATGTAAAGGACCTAAGGTCATTTTGCTTTAACATCAAGTACTAAGCGTAATGATGAACTGTGATTATAAGAATCTTATTCATAAACTCCTTTGTTTTGGTATTATTCACTGGGTGTTAGCTCACTATTTATATTTATGTATGTAGATGAGCAGCGGGATGTCCAACCCCTACCCCAATGAGCAATGAGAAACCAAGTTTTGAGAGATCAACCAGGGTCGCCTCACACAAGAGGCCTTACTTTTGATTTACTTGTCCTTTGATCTTTTGCTTTTGATCTTTTGTGGTCATGTATGACTAATCCTGTGTATAACCTTGGTTTTTGTTAATACTGGCTTTGAATGATCCTGGACGTAAGTATTACATACTTAATATGAATGTTCATATGGTGTGAGTTATTATATGAATATGAGAATGTTTTGGTTAAACCATGTATACACAGCTCATTGGACAATCTCTGTAAATTTTGCTTCCACAATTTGGCCCCTTATTATTAAATATGGCTCAATTTCTAACTAAAGTCATGGGTAATCTTGTGGTTACTGGCCGGTTATGACTCTAATCTATAGGGGCGGGTTTGGGTCATGACACTCATGGAATCATGCTTTGACATGGTAACAACCACACTTATGTGATATGCTAAAGCAAAAAATGCTCACCTAATACTCCAAGGCGAGCCAAAACAAGCAAAATAATTAGAAAGCATGCATGCCCATAATTAATGCAATATGACTAATGCAACACATGCGATATACAATTACTAGGCTCGGCTACTAATATGGCATATGAATCAATTTGATAGCATGCAGTCTAAGCACGTATTCAAAGAAATATTAACTAACAATGCTAGTTAGAATGATGCGCCGAGCCTCGGTGCATGCAAGACAATGGATGCAAGGCATGAGAAATGCTAAATGAAACATGATGCCCTAATCTAACCATTATAAGTAGTTAAATAAAATGGAGAAAGCCGTGAGGTTAGAAAACATACACATTATTACAACTGCTTGCCCTCACGCAGGAGGGTCCGAATAAACTAACTAGCTAAGTTAATTAACTAGGTATTACAAAACGAATTAACTAATTATTACAAACCGAATAAACTAACTATGCTAGCTAGTTATTACAAAACCAATTAATTAACTAATTATTTTATTGAACTAACTAATTAATTACACTAATTAATTAATTACAAATTAGAATTAACTAATTAATTACAACATGAAAGAAGTAACTAAGCCAACTAATTAGCCTCGGGAGGCGAGGAATACTTATGCATGCACAAATTTCCCCCCAAAAATCCCATTGTTTTGCTACCAGAATGCCTTTGTTGCACAGTTAGAACATCTTTTCACCTCAACCTCTGCTCTATTGTGTTCCAAAAAATTGCTGCTACATTTGACAAAAGTGGCCGGCAGGCCAGAAGTAGTGGCCTGCCGGCCACAAAAGGTAGCCTGCCATCCAGAAGTAGTGGCCTACTGGCCGGCCACTAAAGCCTGGTTCCTCCTGCTGCAACAGAAAGCATACAGAGCACAAACAGGGTATTCTCAAGGTATGTTTGTCCACCCTGTCTCTTTTTATCATCAAACAACTCAAAGGAGGGGTAGGCTTGATTCGCAAGCCATCAATCGATGCAATTTCATTGCATGATAGCCTATGAATCAAGGGGTACAATTCCAATAAATGCAACATAAAAGACTCTCAAACCTCCTCCCTATCATGGATTGATCAAGGGAAGTGGTTGACATTGACTCTTGAACCGTTTACATCACTAGCAAGCATGAAACAACTCAAGACTCAATGGGTTCAATTAATGTCCAATTGAACCCAAGTTGATTTTATTATATTGCATCACTTTTAGTCCTAATTTTATTACTCTATTTTAATTACCATCCATTCCTTAATCAAGTGAGTCCAAAAGTGAGCTTTGAGTCATCTAATGGAAAGGAGTACCAAACCAAGAGTTGTTTTAGGCATGAGAGAAGTGCCATGCCGTTGGTAATGAACCCCCAAAGGGATTAAACTATTAAGCACAATACCTCAATCTGAAGCTTAAACAAGCAAAGAGCTTGAAACAACTTTTAAAGCAAAGAAAAAGCCAAGAAATGAGGGAGGTTACAAAGGTGATTAGATATGAATACAAGTATGAAAAGCTTGAAATAAACACTATCAACTCAAATAGGTTAGTGGCTAAGGTCTACACTACCAAACCTATGAGGACTATTACAATACAAGCATAATATACAAAGCTCAAATGCAATGAAAAACTAAAAACAGTGCTAAAATAGTCCAAAAAAGTACTGGAATTAAGCTAACAATAGCTAAAACAATAAGCTAAAACATGGTGCAAGTTAAGCTAGTAAACAAGCATAAGGAGGGGACACTACCCCCTCTATTTTTGGGACCTCAAAACAACATTTTTAGCCTCTAAAAAACTCTGAAATTTAGTGGTAAAAAACTCAAAAAAAGTTGAGAAAAGAATGGAAAACACAAGGGTAAAAGCTTAGAGAACAAGGCTCAAAGAAAGGTGGTTAACCCCTCCACCTTTAAACCACAAGTTTCAGCCCACAAAAACAGTCCAAAAATAGTTCAAAAATAGCAAGAAAAGATAAGAGAGAAATAGTGTAGAGATGCTCAAAATTATACCTCTTGAAGCAAGGTAACTCTTTTGTTCACAAATCACAAAGCTTACACTCTGAAGGGTTGAAATTTTGACTCAATAATTTCAACAGGAAGAGCTCCAATATTGGTTTAGGAAGTGTTTGGGTAAGGTGTGTGTGTTGCAAGATAAAGATAGAGAGAGAATTTCAAGTTTTGGGACTTTTTGAAATTTTTGTAACCTAAAACAAGAGGGTTGGCCTGGTATATATAGAAAAATAGCCTCTCAGGTAAGAAATATTTGTATAGGAACAGTTGGAGCTTTTGGGGGACAGCTGGTAACAAATATCTGCATTTTACACAAGTGGCCGGTAGGCCAGAAGTAGTGGATGGCCGTCCACAAATAGTGGGTTGCTGGCCACAAAAATCTGCTTCTTAGCTCGACTTCAAATGGGCATATCTCCTTCATCCAGACTCATTTTCAGGTCATTCTTGAGTCTAAATTGAAGCCCTGGAAGTCTACTTTCCAATGTAGGTAGCCTCATATCTAAATTCTAAGTTTTCAAAGAGATATGTCTATTTTAGTGAAGGTTGCTCATTTCTATCTTAACCGGATTGATGCCTAATTTCAAACGGCCATATCTCCCTTATCCGGACTCGACTTTAGGAGATTTTTAAGTCTAAATTGAAGCCCCGAAAGTCCAGTTTCCAATGGTGGCAGCCTTACAATTAAAGTCTAAGTGTACAAAAAGATAGGCCTGATTTAGTGAAGGCTACTCAATTCTCTCTTAACAGTTTCATGCTCAACCATTCCTAATCACTTCTTTTGGCTTGTTTCATTGGAACAGGAGGCTTTAATCCCTTTTTCCATGATGTATGCTTGATCCATCACATCCGCATAGGTTGGTAGTTTCAAAGCCTTAAGCCTATCCTTGATTTCAACATCCAATCCTGCTTCAAATTTTCTTACTTTTCGAGCTTCGGTGGGGATGACATATGTCGCAAATCGAGCTAGTTATGTGGCCGTCATTGTTCTTTGAAGTCAGGCTAGACTAATTAAGTCATCCCCATGTCGCAAATCGGCCAGCATCATTGTTCTTTGCTTAAGATCCATGAATTCTGATGCCTTTAGTTCTCATAGTGAGTCCGGAAAGTACTTTTCATAAAAATCTTGCCCAAGTCACGATTTCTTCTTTCTCTAGGGTAAGAAGCCACCATTCATGCGCATCATCTTTGAAAGTGAAAGTGGCAAAAGTTATCATCTGTCTTTCGATGTAGGGTAATGTGCGAAAAATCTTTTCCGTGTCTTTAACCCAAGCTTCTGTAACCATTGGGTTTGGACTGCAAGTAAATGTGGTGGGTTTCAGATCCTAGAACTATTTTATGGTAACTGACACTTCTTGCCATTCTAGCATCCTATTGTTTATGTTGGTCTGCAAGGCCTGCAAAAAGCTAGCAACTGCTCTTTCCATTGACTCAGTTCCGCTGACTGATGACTTGGTTCCGTTACCATCGTTGGCCATTACTACAAGGTAGACTTTAATAAACGTGACATCACATTTATAAAGCATTATAAAGCATCATATATATATATAATACTAGCTTTACTATTTATACTAATACAGTATTAGCATTACATCCTTATCCTAAAAGTTAAAAGTTATGTTAGTGTCTAACCCCTTTGGTACCAAAAACAAAATAGGGATCAGAACTAATCATGGTTAGCTCACAAAAAGAATTCTTTTCTACAAAATCTAGATTGGCGGGTCAAAAGGGCCAACTATGTAGTGAGGGCGGTCAAATCCTGGGGCAAGGCCGATTACGAGGTTAGGTTCGATATATCGTCCGCGCGTGTAGGCACAACTCTGCCTCCACGATAAGTATGCTATAGGATCAGCCTATACATATATTGGTCGACCCATCAGTTGGTCGAGCCTCGGATATAGTCACCTGACTATGTCTTCAAAATCTCCCCATCCCTCTAGCGAGGTGGGGTCGTGATGCTTTACCAAGATTCCCTCCAAACTCATAGCCTCGAGCTCATTCCAGAATGCCTCACTAAGAATACGGACATCCCTACATCACCAGAATTAGTTATGGTACAAACATATGATTTACAAGAAAGGTTAAAAAGCATTGCTTTGATACCACATTTGTCACGATCCAACCCCAGGGGCTTAAGGTTGGAATCGCAACTTACTAATTAATTCTAATCTTAACAAATTAACTAGCGTTGGCACAGGCAGAGGCAAAATGGAAGTAAGAAAATTATTAAATAGAAAATTTACTTCGTTAATGATCAAAAATACATCCATGGGGCTTTTATTATTTTATTATGCAGTGACAATTTTAGAAAAAAAAAATAGAAAGAAAAAGAAAAGAAACACAAAATGTAACAAGTTGGCATCATATTCTGTGCGGGTCCCACTATACGAGATTACAGATTTTCTTTACATCTCATCACCTGAAAGGGGCAACAACTATAAGCTCACAGTAGAGTGAGAAATATTATGCTAAGAGTATAGGGAACACAAAATAATTATGGATGGTTATTTAAGTTAAAACATTAAAATAACTTAATTTTGAATAAACAAGTTATTTAATTGGTAGAAATTGAAATATAGAAATTATGTAAATAAATAACCATAACCACAGTACATAACAGAACAAAATAGAACAGAACAAAACAGAGGTCACTAGAGTGACAGTCAGAACAGAGGTCAATGGATGCATGACAAATAAAGGGTCACAAGGTGACCAATCAGAAACCAATGGTTTATTTAAGTACCCCAAGCCATGAGACTCCCGTGGTGGTACTTACAGAAAATAATTGTTTATAAAATCATTGTCAAATAATTTCTAAAATTTAAACAAACATATCCATGGATTTCAATTTAAACAAAGAGAGTTTAGAAAATAATCAACGTAATTGAAATATTAATACAATTTATAAACACAAATTGCGTAAAATAAATTATGGTAACTCAAAACATACGTAAAATATATTATGGTGAGTCAAGGTATAATATAACTGTAGCGATCCAGAATTTGATTCGGTCAACTTCGAGGGTCAAGCTACCCGGTCAGCTCGCCGAAAGCAAAAATGCAAAATGCATTCGAAATTGCTTACGCGAACGTGTATTTCACGCTCGAGTGACCTTGTTATATTAGTCCGTAAATTAGGATTTCAGATCACTTTTTGTAGCCCCCTCTCTCTCTCTAAAAAAACAAAATTGGTTGAGAGTTAATATTGTGATTTAACAATGAAATAGCGTGGTTTTGATCGTAGAAACCCCTTTGTTTGGGTAGTTTGATTTGAAATTTCGGGGACGAAATTCTTTAAGTGGGGGAGGTTGTAGCGATCCCGAATTTGATCCGGTCAACTTCGAGGGTCGAGCTACCTGGTCAGCTCGCCGAAAGCAAAAATGCAAAATGCATTCGAAATTGCTTATGGGAAAGTGTATTTCATGCTCGAGTGACCTTGTTATATCAGTCTGTAAATTTGGGTTTCAGATCACTTTTTGCAACCCCCTCTCTCTCTAAAACTCTCCAAATTTCTATGACTAGAGCTTCTCTCTCTATAAGTCATCTTCTCTATTTGATTTCTCCAAATCCATTGGGATTTAGGCCTAAGTTCTTCACCAAAGTTGGTTATCACCTCGAGGGCTTCATTGTGTGTGGTGGAGATTGAGTTTCAAAACTGTAGATTTTGGGGTTTCATCTCAGATTCTCTTCAAAACTTGAGGTAGGGATTTTGTACACTCTAATATGGCTTTTAGCTTAGTTATTTGCTATTATGTATAGATGATGAGATTTGGTTGTGGTTTGGACAAATCTAGGATTTGGGTGTGAAATGAAAAGATGAGTTTTGATGAATATGAGGTAAACGAGTATGAGGCTTAAATATAAGATCATGTTGTGCCAAAACAGTTGATTTTGGCGTTTGGGTTGATATTTGGTGAAAGGGGGATTCTGCCCTAATTTTGATTAAATTATTATTCTGCATAAATAATTGAGATTAACATTGAAAACGTAAAATTGGAAGGGTGTGATTATAAATGGTGATATTGGATATGTATTATCTCACTTATGGAAGTTTTGAATAAACTATTTATTTTGATATTGAACATCTCTTTAGAAATAATTGCATTGGGCTATCAGTGGAGAATAGCTATGATTGTTGTAGAAATTACATGAAGATTAGGCGATTTTAATGCTAATCCATTGTTGGTGTCATTGAATATGACCATGTTATAGATATATTGTATATGTATGTTTATTGGGAGGAGAAAGAGGATGTACTCCATATGTGATTATGTTTATAAATATATTGCATATGTATATTTGTTTGGGAGGAGAAAGGGGATGGACTCCATTTAAAGCAAGTTAGCTAGAGTGTCCTGGGTGAAAAACCTGAAATTTTATATATAAATGGGTGCCAATTCCTTCAAACGAAATATCCGTAAAATGGCAGGTTTGAAGTGTTTATGTGAGTTTTGCATAATTGGAAAATCATTGAGTTGCAGTCTCATTTTGATTGTTAAAAGATAACAAATTTAACTCATGAATTGAGTAAAATATATGAATTGGAAATGAAATTAAAGGAAAATGAAATAAGGTTGGTCTTAGTGGCATATGGATATGCAGGTCTTGTGGATGTTTCAGGATCGGTATTGTTTATGTACGTGGTATTTATACCTTTGCTAAACCTTATAAATTGTGTTAGATTATTTCCACTGGGCTATTAGCTCACCCTATATGGCAATACCATTTTCAGGTACAGGTGAGATGCTTCCTCCAAGGCAATACCATGGATGGAGTTTTGGGAAGCAAGAGCTTCTTAATTATGCCTTATGTGTGTATGTTTGTTATTTGTAAAGCCCAGGGCTTAAGATGTAATGAGCGAGACTCAATTTGTGTAACCAAGCAATGACTTGGAAACTTGTAAGCCTACATGGCATTTAACTAGTTGTTAAACAGTGAACTCTGATATATGAAAGTATGTTGTTTCTCATATTTATTCCGCATATGAGTTATCTTTCTTGTATTATTTTGGGGGCGTGACAACTTGGTATCAGAGCGTACCGGGTTTGAATATTTTGGGTACGTGGGAAGTGGTTAGTACCACAATGGGTTTGTCTCACTTATTAGAGACTTATGTATGATGTTATATGCTTATATGATAACATGCTTATATGACTATATGGGTATGAAATTTAGTTTCTAGGATGTTGATCGAATCTATGGGTTTCTAGGAGTCCTGTTGGGAAGGCACTTGATCACTACCGTTTCTAACTGGAACTCTAGCAACGCCACGGGACAGTCATTATCCAGAAATGAAATTCGTAAGTGCTTATGTGATTATGTGCTTATGTGGAACGAATTACAGTTGTCCAATGTATTAGGACGCGAGTGAAATAGCTTCGATACATTTGTGAATGTGCTAATCCTTTGTTACCTTTATTAGGATGTCAGGACGAGGACGTGATGGTAGGCGTGGTAGGCCTAGAAGGTAGGAGATGCCTATACCGGATGAAATTCTGGCGCAGGAGGACGGAGATGGTCAGGCCAACGTGGCCCAGCCAGTAGGTCAGCAGGCCTTGGGCGCCTTAGCCCACTAGATGGCATTGGGTGACCCTAAGGAGCCACTGAAGGCCGATGAGTGGCTTGAACAGTTAGCGAAGACATTCGAGATTCTTGGCATCGAGGATGATCAGTTGAAAGTGACTTTGGCGTCTTTTCAGTTAAAGGGGATCTTGAGGCGATGGTGGAAAGTATCTTGTGAGGCGCATTGGAGGGACTTGGGAGGCATTTGTTGACGCCTTTCAGGAGAAGTTTTTGCCTCCCGCTGTTAGGGAGAAGTTGAGGGATCAGTTCTGTCAACTCAAGCAACTGAATACACCAGTGGCGGAGTTTGAGGCCACCTGTACTAGTCTATCCAGGTTTGCACCTGGGTTATTGGCGACTGAAGAACGCCGCTGTCTAAAGTTTGAGAAAAAATTGAGGACCGAACTCATGTTTCGAGTGGCTGGTTACATGATTAGAGATTATGGGTGCCTTGTGCAGTCTGCAGCCCACCTTGAAACTATTATGCACGTAGAAGATGAAAGGATAAGGAGCTCCAAGAGGAGTCAGGATAGTCAGGGAGACAGTAAGAGGCAGATGGGTTCTTACCCTTAGTAGTCCCAAGGAACTCAGTCGAGGTCCACTTTTCCAGTACCGAGTTTAAATTCTGGGAGAGGTGGGCAGGGAGATTTTACTTGCTTTAAGTGTGGTCAGTTGGGCCACAAGTCTCTAGCTTGTCCTCAAAGAGGAGGAGGACAGCGAACAGCATCATTTTCGGCTCGTTTTCAGAGCCAGAGTCAGGGAAGAGGCCAGCCGCTCACTTGTTATCATCAGTCTTGGCGGCGGGCACCAAGAGGTTTTGCCAGTTGGGTGGTACACAGTGCGTCTGGTTAAAGCAGAACCTGAGTCACCGGCCAACCTGATTAACCTGAGCCTCAAAGGCCAATCAGGGAGTCTCTTCGGCTAAGTCTGTGTATCAGGCTTATACTCTAAGGGGTGAGCAGGTTGAGCAAAGGCCTACTAGACGTATGTATACAGTGTAGGGCCAGATCTTGTACCTGATCCTTCTGTAGTGAGAGGTACCTTTTTGTTTTGCAATTCAGTTGCTAATGTGTTGATTGATACGGGTGCATCTCATTCTTTTATTTCGTATGCGTTTGCATCAGTTTTGGGTTTGGAGTTGGCATAGTTAGTATCTTCTATTTGTGTAGAGTCACCTGTTGGTGGTCAGATTGTTTTGAGACAGGAATGTCGGGGTTATGACATTGAGGTTGCTGGTCGTCGATTACCTTTTGCATTTGTATTGATTGACATGCTTAGTTTTGATGTCATATTGGGTATGGACTGGTTATTGCCATACCGAGCTGTTATAGATTGCTACCGTCAGAAAGTTATTGTATGTACCTTGAGTGGCAATTACTTTTGTTTCTTGGGGGACTGGGTGGATAGAGTCTTATCACCGGTATATGATCCGCATGGACGGAGTGAACTTAGTTGCCTCCTTGCTAGCTTTTTGAGTAGTGAGTGTGATGAAATTTGGGTTGAATTGCCGAGGGTTGTTTGTGAATACTCAGATGTTTTTCCCGAGGATCTTGTCAGTTTACCGTCTCATTGAGAGATCGAGTTCTCTATTAATTTAGTACCTGGCACGGCACCAGTTTCTATGGCTCCATATAGATTTGCACCTGCTGAATTGAGTGAGTTGAAGATTCAACTCTAGGAATTGTTAGATAAGGGTTTTATTTGCCCTAGTACTTCACCTTGGGGAGCGCTGACTCTCTTTGTTAAAAAGAAAGATGGAGCGTTACGGCTTTGTATTGATTATCGAAAGTTGAACCGGGTTACTATTAAGAATAAGTACCCAATGCCTCGTATAGATGATCTGTTTGATCAGTTGAAGGGGTCTTATTGTTTCTCTAAGATAGACCTGAGATCGGGTTATCATCAGTTGACGGTAAGGAAGGAGGACATCCCGAAGACGGCATTCCGTGCGTGGTATGACCATTATGAGTTCTTGTAATGCCTTTTGAGCTAACTAATGCTCCAGCTGTGTTTATGGATTTAATGAATCGGATCTTCTGTGAATTCTTAGATCGTTTTGTGGTTGTCTTTGTGGACGGCATTTTGATTTATTCACCTTCTGAGGAGGAGCATGAGGAACATTTACGAGTAGTACTTGAGTTACTTAGAGTCCATAAGCTGTATGCTAAGTTTGGGAAATGTGACTTTTGGCTGGAAGAGGTTAAATTCCTACAGCATGTAGTATCAAGGGAAGGGGTGACTGTAGATTTATCCAAGATAGAGGTAGTGCAAGATTGGACACAACCTAAGAATGCTTTTGAGATTCGTAGTTTCTTGGGGTTGGCTGAATATTACCGTCGGTTTGTAAAAGATTTCTCTAAACTAGCTTCACCTTTGACTAAGTTGACGAGGAAAGAAATCAAATTCGTATGGAGTGAGACTTGTGAGAAGTCGTTCCAAGAGCTTAAGATTAGACTCACCACTGTTGCAGTATTGATTATACTGGAGAGGGGTTTAGGTTATTCATTTTATTGCGATGCTTCACGAGAAGGGCAAGGTTGTGTATTGATGCAAGAGGGTAAAGTAGTAGCCTATGGCTCACGGCAGTTGAAAACACATGAGAGAAATTATCCCACCCATGACTTAGAGTTAGCAGCAGTGATATTTGCCTTGAAGATCTGGAGGCACTATATGTATGGGGAGAAATTTGAAGTGTTCTCTGATCACAAAAATCTGAAATATCTGTTTACACAGAAAGACTTGAATTTGAGACAGAGGAGGTGGATGGAATTCATAGAGGATTATCATTTTGAGTTGCATTATCATCCCGGAAAGACTAATGTTGTGGCCGATGCTTTGAGTAGAAAGCCAGTTAGCAGTGTAGCTTCTATCGCCATCTGAGAATGGGAAATGTTGGGTACTCTTAATGAGTTTTACTCGCATCTGGGCGAGTCTATTGAGTCTGCAACTTTGTTTTCAATAGTTGCACAACCTACACTTATGAACCGAGTGTTGGAAGGGCAAAAGGGTGACCTTGAGGTGGAGTCATTTCGAGAGAAGATTTCCAATAGGAAGGTAGAAAGAGGTTTGACTGTGTATCCCGAGCAAAGTGTGAGATACCGTGACCGTTTGTTTGTACCGGAGTCTTGCCGAGAGGAAGTACTCTGAGAGTTTCATCATTCGCGCCTTGCAGTGCATCCGGGAGGCACAAAGATGTATCATGATCTTAGTCGCCAGTTTTGGTGGAGAGGTATGAAAAAGGATGTGGCTGTGTTTGTGTCAAAGTGCCTTACTTGTCAATAAGTGAAGGCCGAGCATCAGAGACCAGCGGGTTTGTTACAACCTTTATCAATAGCCGAGTGGAAATGGGAGCGTATTACCATGGATTTTGTAGTTGGGCTTCCTAGAACACAAAGAGGCAATGACGCGATTTGGGTGATTATTGATAGGTTGACTAAGTCTGCCCATTTCATTCCGATGTGTACCAGCGACTCGGTTGAACGCTTGGCAGAGTTGTACATTAGAGAGATAGTTCAACTTCATGGAGTCCCTATGACTATTGTGTCAGATAGGGATCCTCGTTTTACAACAACCCAATTCTCAATCTTATTTCGAAAATACATTTATCATTTTCACAGAAACAATCCCAATTCCTTTTTGTTATCACAAAATCAACTCCACTATTCTTGTTCCCATGAAACCAATTCCAAAGCTATGATTAATTCCTTAGGCATTAACACCCTTATCCAACTCATTTTAATCAAAGAGATTCATATACATTAGTCAACAAACCCCCATTTTAATTTACCAAAATCAAAACATAATTTAGGGCTTTTTCTTCATTTAACTACAACATGCTAATTTATATTCTAATTAGCCAAGACAACAACTAATGAAGCCAAACCCAATCTTAACACAACCAACCCTAGGTTTATCCCATGATTTTCACAAATCCAACATGATACAATTTTGATGCAATACAAAATAACCACATGTCTATCTATAGATGGAGCATTGAAAAGAAACAAGGAGAATCCCTACCTCAAAGGAGAACCCAAATGGAGAAGATTGACCCGAAATCCAAGTGCTCTAAATCCACAATTCTTCCGATTAAAAGCGAAGCCCTTGACCTCCTCTTTCTTTTTAACAAAGGACCTAGGATGGATTCATACTAGAAAGAGATGAAATCTAGAGAGATAATAAGTTTAGAGAGAGAGACTCTCGGCTGCTAGGGCTTCAAGAAAGAAAGAAGAAGAAAAATGTTATTTTTCCTGCTCAGGTGTATAAATCAACAGGCTCGCTCGGCGAAGACAGTCGCCGGCGACAAGACACAAGAAACAAACCTCGCTCGAGCGAAGAGAAGCTCGCTCGAGCCAACAAACACTGCTCTCAGGTCTAAGTACTAGACGCAACTCTCGCTCGAGCGGAGCCACCCTGGCTCGAGCCAACAGACACAAAACTCCACTCTCGCTCGAGCGACCAAACCCTGGCTCGAGCGAATAACAAAAGACAGAAGCTCGCTCGAGCGACCAACTCCTCGCTCGAGCGAGGGTCCAAAACTCTGGACAGCAACTCTTGGTTTCCAACACAACCAACCTGGAACAAACAAGTCCAAAACATTCTATAACTCAAATTTAAAGAATTGAAGGACAGAAACAAGTTCAAAACAACAACCGGAATCCACGGGACTAAGTTCGGATATTACAACCAAAGGAGAAAGAACCGGGATCGCTATAACCTTCCCCCCTTAAAGAATTTCGTCCCCGAAATTAAGGATGCGCCAAAAACACAAGGCCAACTGATTACACAGCACCAACACCCCCCAATACTAGGAGTGAAACCGCTCTCACTACAAACCGTCAAGCCACTCTTACCAAGGAAGAGACTCACTAAGGGAATACGTTCCAAACCACAACACTTAGGTACGAAAACCTTAACAGACCAAACCTTTCCTGAAACAATTACCAACAACTGACTAGCGCTTCAAGCTAAGTCACTATTCAACAACAAGATTCCCGAAAGCCAACCCAAGCGAATCTTATGAGTAAATAATAAGAAAACATTTTCTTGTTCAAGAGACATTTCTCAAAGGTAGTCAAATTTTCAATGTTAACATTCCAAAATAAATCCTTCATTTTCCATGCGAAACTCAACAGTTTTGAAAATATTTTTCACAAATACGGTGTTATCCAAAACATAAAAATCACCCACAGTTTATTTACCAAAAAGATTCATTTGGAATTTACAAAACCCTTGAATTAAATCAATTTCTCAACAACACCCTTAGGTGGCCCAAACACTTAGGAAAAATTTTGTTTTCCAAATCCGTTCAACATACTACTAGCAACAATCATCACTCATACAGTGATACCAAAACCAACACGAAGCATAACATTTCTATAATGATAGTTAATAGAAATAACAACAATACTATCAACACATAAGGCATAAGAAATTCATGGTTTTGCAATTTCATCTCGCCTCCTTTTACTTAGCCAATTTAATAACATACACCTGGCTCAGAACCTGGCCAACAATTAAATGAGATAGTAACTCATATAAAACATTTTTTTTTTTCACTTCACAATAAATAAGCATATGAGCTATTACAATCTTTCAATGGATACACATTTTGGTGCTGTATCATCGGAGTCCATCCCCTATCTCCTCCTTAACCATATATATACACATAATGTATAAAAAAAATCCAATCATTTACAATGATCATTCAATACACATATTTGCTGTATTACTATAATCGTGATATTTAATAACACAACCCGGATGATTAGTTTCAGTTTTCCCTAATCAACACACAATGTCTACAACAAGAGAGACTAATCTCACGGTGAGCGATGTCCACCCAATACACAATACCATCACACAGGTACCAGTTCCGCTAACCCGAGATATAACCTCACATAACCTTGCTAATACTGCACAACTCTCGAAACCATCACATCAATCACATCCACCCACGGATTCCCGTTCTCAACCCATAATCTCTAAAAAGAACAAGGCCCACAGGCCGTCACAAGACTAACTCAATACACAGTACTAAGCAAGCAACAATACTAGGATCATTGACCCCATTAACAATTTCTCAAAATAAAATAGAGAGTTCGAAATTCCATACATACTCCCCAATACACGAGGATTAAACAAACAATACTATGCATGGATATGCGATACATAAACATGATGCCTCAGCATCCAATAGTACACCGGTCAACAACAAAATCAATAAACGTGATACACCACCGGCCAACATTACAAAAGGTCCCTCTCCAGGGTAACACTGTAGGGCTAACTAATAAGTCGCCCCTCGCGAGGCTCCTCGGCTTTGGCCTGCCGTTCGTACCGATAATGCCCTCATTGGACGGTCTGTTGGTGAGTCGACTAGGTTTTAATACCCCCGAAGAATTTGCACGCAAAGGACAAGAACGTCTACCATGGCCCACGGTAATACAAACAAAACAACCACCAGACCCTCTACTCTGAGACTGGTCTGAAACCTGCGCCTCCCCAGAACCCCCAACAGAAGGATCCGAAACCCCTGGCGAAGAAAAGGAACCAGCTCCCGACTGAGCATGTTTCCGCCTCCACCCCTTACTGAGCCTAGAGCGCTTAGGAATCGCATGACTCACCGAGATGGTCTCCTTCTTAATCCCATCACCACTAGCAATCGTGGCCTCCACATGGGCCACGCCTCAACTAAAGTATAGTAATCCTTCCACAAGGATCCAACTACTTTCTCCGAATATCGAAACACAAACGCCTTCAACTCAAAACAACGACGCTCCTCTGTTGTCACCAACTCGAGAAAACCTCGACAAACTATCAAACCGCATCTCAAAGCGTACCACAGAGTGTCATTTCGACGCAACTCCAAAAAGCTGTTCCCTCAACCTTTCCGGCGAAGGAGAAATACTTGGCCCAAAAGGCCTCGATAAACGCAACCCACGTGCTACCTACATTATTCTTAGCATTCTTCCACCAATAACTCGCATCACTCTTCAACTGTAAGGTTGTCAAAGAAACCCTCAACTCCGCATCTTCGCCTCTGACCATATCAAGAGTCTTGGTAACTGTTCAACCAACTCTCTGCTTCCAACGGTTTAGCCTCCCCACAAACTCGGTGGACCGAGCGA
Organism: Camellia lanceoleosa; assembly: GCA_025200525.1. Lineage (NCBI taxonomy): Eukaryota > Viridiplantae > Streptophyta > Magnoliopsida > Ericales > Theaceae > Camellia > Camellia lanceoleosa. The sequence continues at coordinate 205,460,239 of CM045758.1, forward strand.
AAGAACTCCTTAGTAAGCTTGAGAGCATGCCCACCGCCGCCCTCGATCTGAGCTAGGGCGTCTTGCATCGCTTTCTCACAATCTCACGTCACGACATCCTCGCCGATCTTGCTTTCGGGTGCTAAAAGGAACTGTGTGCCTCTCCGCGCTCCTACTACTCAACCGTCCTCTACTCCCTCGTGTAGACATCCTATAAAGCACAAAGTAAATTACACTTAGCGTAAACACGATAGCCTTCTTCGAGGCACACTCCACTACTCTTTAATCACAAGACACACTTAGTCTCAAAATTTTCATCTCTATTGCATATAAACATCTAAACCTGTAACCACATAATCGAATCCAGGCCACAAAGATAGCCACTCATCCCCGTGCTCTCAAGGAATTCCTATTAGAAACCACGTTGATCAGGCGTGTTTGCAAAAGGACCTCAAAGCAAGTTCACTCTGAATACTATCCAAGAGACTTAATCCCATGCTCACATAAATGCAACACATAAGTCCTAATTCTCATGGTATCTATATGCAACGTCCTCACTACACGTAGTAAACCCACTGTGGTAAAAACCACTTCCCACGAGCTCAAGGTAGTCGAACCTTGTTGCTCTGATACCAAGTTGTCACGCCCCACTTTTTATTACTCGAAGTCATTACTAATTCCATTAACTTAATTCAAGTTCGGAGATAACACGCGGAAATAAACTCATACATTCAATCTGTAGAAGTGATTAACAATACTCTCATTCGTATGCAAAGTAAATATTACATGAGCATTCTAAATACGATGCCCTCAGGCTTACAACATTAAATAATCAAATGAAGGGTACAACCCTTTTTCACATATGGCATTCCGCCTACAACGAAGAGGCCCCGTGGCCAACAAATAAGTAAATCCAACTCTTGCAGCTCAACCTGCTTAATACCTGAAAAAGATTCAACAACGTGGGATGAACATATAGTCCAGTAGAGATCTCAACATGATCCTCAACAATAACAACATTACAGATAGCTATGATCATGCACACTCATTCTCGTACTAGAATAGTAATATGACGGTTTATACAAAATATATATATGTATGAACTTTTCTTGAAAACAACCGTTTCATTTAACGCCATAGCGATTCATCTTTCCTTATTCCTTTAATTAATCCTCATTAGGAACTAATCACTCATACTCTCCCTCCATTTCCCATGCATACGACAGTCGTACCTTTTCAAAATATGTTTATCACTAAAACCTTCTTTCTCCTTCACACTTTCCAAAAGACAAATAAAATGACATTTTGGTTTGTTTCTTCTACTATCAAACCTAAACATGCATAACTTTGTAAAAATATAAATTTACACCCACCAACATGTATACAATCAATCAATGGAGTAACTCGGTCCTCCGAATCAGAACCAATCAAATCCATGATATTTTCGTTACAACTAAACAACAACAATTCCCTTTGCTCTACCGGTTATGCGCTAGGTAAGCCAGAGATATACTGAAATAACCACAATCAGCTTCGCTCTAGTAGCTATATGGATAGTAAGCCAAAATGCACTTCTCACAACAACATACCATTTTACCAGCGCTAGCCGAGGGTGTGGTACCTTAGATTATAAGCGCATACAGCTTCTCCAGCGCTAGCCGAAGGTAACGGTACCTTTGATTATAAGCGCGGCATATAACGCCAACAACAACCATGCAACAAGGCATATTCAACATGTATATTGCAACCACATAAACTATCAGGATGCAAACAATGTATTAAGATATATGAACACACAGGTGTGTGGAGTACATCCCCTATCTTCTCACACACACTGGAGTACAACCCCTCTCCCTAACAAATATACATATAAAATGTATCTCAACATTTCATCACATATGATGTTCAATCAACAATGGTGTAAAACATACACGACAATCCATCTCAAACATGTCATCCTCCACCGTTGACCAAGGACAAAACCTCTAGATGCAGGTATATTGTACATCTATTGAAGACGCAATTACCATGAATCACAAACCAAACAATAACATTAACATGGTAGTTAAAAATACAACTTCTACACGTGTATTCAACACTCAAGATACAACAACCCAATTCTCAATCTTATTTCGAAAATACATTTATCATTTTCACAGAAACAATCCCAATTCCTTTTTGTTATCACAAAATCAACTCCACTATTCTTGTTCCCATGAAACCAATTCCAAAGCTATGATTAATTCCTTAGGCATTAACACCCTTATCCAACTCATTTTAATCAAAGAGATTCATATACATTAGTCAACAAACCCCCATTTTAATTTACCAAAATCAAAACATAATTTAGGGCTTTTTCTTCATTTAACTACAACATGCTAATTTATATTCTAATTAGCCAAGACAACAACTAATGAAGCCAAACCCAATCTTAACACAACCAACCCTAGGTTTACCCCATGATTTTCACAAATCCAACATGATACAATTTTGATGCAATACAAAATAACCACATGTCTATCTATAGATGGAGCATTGAAAAGAAACAAGGAGAATCCCTACCTCAAAGGAGAACCCAAATGGAGAAGATTGACCAAATCCAAGTGCTCTAAATCCACAATTCTTCCGATTAAAGCGAAGCCCTTGACCTCCTCTTTCTTTTTAACAAAGGACCTAGGATGGATTCATACTAGAAAGAGATGAAATCTAGAGAGATAATAAGTTTAGAGAGAGAGACTCTACCGCTAGGGCTTCAAGAAAGAAAGAAGAAGAAAATGTTATTTTTCCCTCACGCCAGTGTATAAATCAACAGGCTCGCTCGAAGCGAAGACTGGTCGCCGAGCGACAAGACACAAGAACAAACCTCGCCGAGCGAAGAGAAGCTCGCCGAGCCAACAAACATCGCTCTCGTGTCTAAGTACTAGACGCAACTCTCGCCGAGCGGCCACCCTGCTCGAGCCAACAGACACAAACTCCACTCTCGCCGAGCGACCAAACCTCGCTCGAGCGAATAACAAAGATGGCTCGCTGAAGCGACCAACTCGCTTCGAAGCGAGGGTCCAAAACTCGACAAGAACTCTTGGTTTCCAACACAACCAACCCGAACAAACAAGTCCAAAACATTCTATAACTCAAATTTAAAGAATTGAAGGACGTAAACAAGTTCAAAACAACAACCGAATCCACTAACTAAGTTCGATATTACAACCAAAGGAGAAAGAACCGGATCGCTATAACCTTCCTTAAAGAATTTCGTCCTCAAATTAAGGATGCGCCAAAAACACAAGGCCAACTGACATACAAAGACCAACACCCCCAATACTAGGAGTGAAACCGCTCACTACAAACCGTCAAGCCACTCTTACCAAGGAAGAGACTCACTAAGGGAATACGTACCAAACCACAACACTTAGGTACGAAAACCTTAATGCACCAAACCTTTCTCAAACAATTACCAACAACCGACTAGCGCTTCAAGCTAAGTCACTATTCAACAACAAGATTCCCGAAAGCCAACCCAAGCGAATCTTATGAGTAAATAATAAGAAAACATTTTCTTGTTCAAGAGACATTTCTCAAAGGTAGTCAAATTTTCAATGTTAACATTCCAAAATAAATCCTTCATTTTCCATGCGAAACTCAACAGTTTTGAAAATATTTTTCACAAATACGGTGTTATCCAAAACATAAAAATCACCCACAGTTTATTTACCAAAAAGATTCATTTGGAATTTCGCAAAACCCTTGAATTAAATCAATTTCTCAACAACACCCTTAGGTGGCCCAAACACTTAGGAAAAATTTTGTTTTCCAAATCCGTTCAACATACTACTAGCAACAATCATCACTCATACAGTGATACCAAAACCAACACGAAGCATAACATTTCTATAATGATAGTTAATAGAAATAACAACAATACTATCAACACATAAGGCATAAGAAATTCATGGTTTTGCAATTTCATCTCGCCTCCTTTTACTTAGCCAATTTAATAACATACACCTGGCTCAGAACCTGGCCAACAATTAAATGAGATAGTAACTCATATAAAACATTTTTTTTTTCACTTCACAATAAATAAGCATATGAGCTATTACAATCTTTCAATGGATACACATTTTGGTGCTGTATCATCGGAGTCCATCCCCTATCTCCTCCCTAACCATATATATACACATAATGTATAAAAAAAAATCCAATCATTTACAATGATCATTCAATACACATATTTGCTGTATTACTATAATCGTGATATTTAATAACACAACCCGGATGATTAGTTTCAGTTTTCCCTAATCAACACACAATGTCTACAACAAACGAGACTAACCTCAAGGTGACCGATGTCCACCCAAAACACAATACCATCAAACAGGTACCATTCCCGCTAACCCGAGATATAACCTCACATAACCTTGCTAATACTGCACAACTCTCGAAACCATCACATCAATCACATCCACCCACGGATTCTGCTTCTCAACCCATAATCTCTAAAGAACAAGGCCCACAGTCACAAGACTAACTCAATACACAGTACTAAGCAAGCAACAATACTAGGATCATTGACCCCATTAACAATTTCTCAAAATAAAATAGAGAGTTCGAAATTCCATACATACTCCCCAATACACGAGGATTAAACAAACAATACTATGCATGGATATGCGATACATAAACATGATGCCTCAGCATCCAATAGTACACCGTCAACAACAAAATCAATAAACGTGATACACCACCGCCAACATTACAAAAGGTCCTCTCCAGGTAACATCAGAGGGCTAACTAATAAGTCGCCGCGAGGCTCCCCAAGCCCGCCTGCTGCACCGATAATGCCCTCGATCGACGGTACGACCGAGTCCGACTAGGTTTTAATACCTCAAGAATTTGCACGCAAAGGACAAGAACGTCTACCATGGCCCACCGCCACAAACAAAACAACCACTGCACCTCTACTCGAGATCGGTAAACCTGCGCCTCCCCGTAACCCCCAATGAAGGATCCAAACCTGGCGAAGAAAAGGAACCAGCCCGATCGAGCATGTTTCCGCCTCCACCCCTTATCGAGCCTAGAGCGCTTAGGAATCGTGATGACTCACCGAGATGGTCTCCTTCTTAATCCCATCACCACTAGCAATCGTGGCCTCCACATGGGCCGCCTCAACTAAAGTATAGTAATCCTTCCACAAGGATCCAGCCACTTTCTCCGAATATCGAAACACAAACGCCTTTCGAACTCAAAACAACGACGCCTCCTCTGTTGTCACCAACTCGAGCAAACCTCGACAAACTATCAAACCGCATCTCAAATCAGGCTACAGAGTGTCATTCGACGCAACTCCAAAAACTGCCCTCAACCTTTCCCGAAAGGTATGAGGGAAATACTTGGCCCAAAAGGCCTCGTAAAAGCAACCCACGCTACCTACATTATTCTTAGCATTCTTCCACCAATAACTCGCATCACTCTTCAACCGAAGGTTGCCAAAGAAACCCTCAACTCCTCATCTTCGACTCGAGCATATCAAGAGTCTTGGTAACTGCTCCAACCAACTCTCTCGCTTCCAACGGTTTAGCCTCCCCACAAACTCAGGTGGACCGAGCGAAGAACTCTTTAGTAAGCTTGAGAGCATGCCCACGCCGCCTCAAGACGAGCTAGGGCGTCTTGCACGCTTCTCACAATCTCACGCGACATCCTCGCCGACACCGATCTTTGCTACGGGTGCTAAAGGAACTGGTGTGCCTCTCCGGGCTCCTACTACTCAACCGCCCTCTACTCCCTCGTAGACATCCTATAAAGCACAAAGTAAATTACACTTAGCGTAAAACACGATAGCCTTCTTCGAGGCACACTCCACTACTCTTAAATCACAAGACACACTTAGTCTCAAAATTTTCATCTCTATTGCATATAAACATCTAAACATGTAACCACATAATCGAATCAAGTCCACAAAGAAAGCCACTCATCCTAACTCTCAAGGAATTCCTATTAGAAACCACGTTGATCGTGCGTGTTTCAAAAGGACCTCAAAGCAAGTTCACCGGCTCTTAATACTATCCAAGAGACTTAATCCCATGCTCACATAAATGCAACACATAAGTCCTAATTCTCATGGTATCTATATGCAACGTCCTCACTACACGTAGTAAACCCACTGTGGTAAAAACCACTTCCCACGAGCTCAAGGTAGTCGAACCTTGTTGCTCTGATACCAAGTTGTCACGCCCCACTTTTTATTACTCGAAGTCATTACTAATTCCATTAACTTAATTCAAGTTCGGAGATAACACGCGGAAATAAACTCATACATTCAATCTGTAGAAGTGATTAACAATACTCTCATTCGTATGCAAAGTAAATATTACATGAGCATTCTAAATACGATGCCCTCAGGCTTACAACATTAAATAATCAAATGAAGGGTACAACCCTTTTTCACATATGGCATTCCGCCTACAACGAAGAGGCCCTGGCCAACAAATAAGTAAATCCAACTCTTGCACTCAACACGCTTAATACGTTAAAAAGATTCAACAACGTGGGATGAACATATAGTCCAGTAGAGATCTCAACATGATCCTCAACAATAACAACATTACAGATAGCTATGATCATGCACACTCATTCTCGTACTAGAATAGTAATATGACAGTTTATACAAAATATATATATGTATGAACTTTTCTTGAAAACAACCGTTTCATTTAACGCTACAAGCGATTCATCTTTCCTTATTCCTTTAATTAATCCTCATTAGGAACTAATCACTCGGCCCTATACTCCCCTCCATTTCCCATGCATACGACAGACGTACCTTTTCAAAATATGTTTATCACTAAAACCTTCATTCTCCTTCACACTTTCCAAAAGACAAAAAATGACATTTTGGTTTGTTTCTACTACTATCAAACCTATACATGCATAACTTTGTAAAAATATAAATTTACACCCACCAACATGTATACAATCAATCAATGGAGTAACTCGGTCCTCCAATCAGAACCAATCAAATCCATGATATTTTCAGTTACAACTAAACAACAACAATTCCCCTTTGCTCTACCAGTTATGCGCTAGGTAAGCCAAAGATATACTGAAATAACCACAATCAACTTCGCTCTACTAGCTATATGCATAGTAAGCCAAAATGCACTTCTCACAACAACATACCATTTTACCAGGCGCTAGCTGGAGGGGTGTGGTACCTTAGATTATAAGCGCATACAGTTCTCCAGGCGCTAGCTGGAAGGTAACGGTACCTTTGATTATAAGCGCGGCATATAACGCCAACAACAACCATGCAACAAGGCATATTCAACATGTATATTGCAACCACATAAACTATCAGGATGCAAACAATGTATTAAGATATATGAACACATAGGTGTGTGGAGTACATCCCCTATCTTCTCACACACACTGGAGTACAACCCCTCTCTCCTCCCAAAAAATATACATATACAATGTATTTCAACATTTCATCACATATGATGTTCAATCAACAATGGTGTAAAACATACACCGACAATCCACCTCAAACATGTCAGCCTCCACCGTTGACCAACGACAATACCACTAGATGCAGGTATATTGTAGATCTATTGAAGACGCAATTACCATGAATCACAAACCAAACAATAACATTAACATGGTAGTTAAAAATACAACTTCTACACGTGTATTCAACACTCAAGATACAACAACCCAATTCTCAATCTTATTTCGGAAATACAATTTTCATTTTCACATAAACAATCCCAATTCCTTTTGTTATCACAAAATCAACTCCACTATTCTTGTTCCCATGAAACCAATTCCAAAGCTATGATTAATTCCTTAGGCATTAACACCCTTATCCAACTCATTTTAATCAAAGAGATTCATATACATTAGTCAACAAACCCCCATTTTAATTTACCAAAATCAAAACATAATTTAGGGCTTTTTCTTCATTTAACTACAACATGCTAATTTATATTCTAATTAGCCAAGACAACAACTAATGAAGCCAAACCCAATCTTAACACAACCAACCCTAGGTTTACCCCATGATTTTCACAAATCCAACATGATACAATTTTGATGCAATACAAAATAACCACATGTCTATCTATAGATGGAGCATTGAAAAGAAACAAGGAGAATCCCTACCTCAAAGGAGAACCCAAATGGAGAAGATTGACCCGAAATCCAAGTGCTCTAAATCCACAATTCTTCCGATTAAAGCGAAGCCCTTGACCTCCTCTTTCTTTTTAACAAAGGACCTAGGATGGATTCATACTAGAAAGAGATGAAATCTAGAGAGATAATAAGTTTAGAGAGAGAGACTCTCGGCTGCTAGGGCTTCAAGAAAGAAAGAAGAAGAAAAATGTTATTTTTCCCATTGCCGTGTGTATATAAACCGAACAGGCTCGCTCGGCGAAGACACAGTCGCCGAGCGACAAGACACAAGAAACAAACCTCGCCGGCGAAGAGAAGCTCGCCGAGCCAACAAACACCGCTCTCGTGTCTAAGTACTAGACGCAACTCTCGCTCGGCGAAGCCACCCTGCTCGAGCCAACAGACACAAAACTCCACTCGCCGAGCGACCAAACCACCTCGCTCGAGCGAATAACAAAAAACGGCTCGCTCGGCGACCAACTCCTCGCCGGCGAGGGTCCAAAACTCGACAGAACTCTTGGTTTCCAACACAACCAACTGGAACAAACAAGTCCAAAACATTCTATAACTCAAATTTAAAGAATTGAAGGACGAAACAAGTTCAAAACAACAACCGAATCCACTAACTAAGTTCGGATATTACAACCAAAGGAGAAAGAACCGGATCGCTATAACCTTCCCCCCTTAAAGAATTTCGTCCTCGAAATTAAGGATGCGCCAAAAACACAAGGCCAACTGATTACACAGCACCAACACCCCCCAATACTAGGAGTGAAACCGCTCTCACTACAAACCGTCAAGCCACTCTTACCAAGGAAGAGACTCACTAAGGGAATACGTTCCAAACCACAACACTTAGGTACGAAAACCTTAACAGACCAAACCTTTCCTGAAACAATTACCAACAACTGACTAGCGCTTCAAGCTAAGTCACTATTCAACAACAAGATTCCCGAAAGCCAACCCAAGCGAATCTTATGAGTAAATAATAAGAAAACATTTTCTTGTTCAAGAGACATTTCTCAAAGGTAGTCAAATTTTCAATGTTAACATTCCAAAATAAATCCTTCATTTTCCATGCGAAACTCAACAGTTTTGAAAATATTTTTCACAAATACGGTGTTATCCAAAACATAAAAATCACCACGCTTTATTTACCAAAAAGATTCATTTGGAATTTCGCAAAACCCTTGAATTAAATCAATTTCTCAACAACACCCTTAGGGGGCCCAAACACTTAGGAAAAATTTTGTTTTCCAAATCCGATCAACATACTACTAGCAACAATCATCACTCATACAGTGATACCAATACCAACACGATGCATAACATTTCTATAATGATAGTTAATAGAAATAACAACAATACTATCAACACATAAGGCATAAGAAATTCATGGTTTTGCAATTTCATCTCGCCTCTATTTACTTAGCCAATTTAATAACATACACCTGGCTCAGAACCTGGCCAACAATTAAATGAGATAGTAACTCATATAAAACATTTTTTTTTTCACTTCACAATAAATAAGCATATGAGCTATTACAATCTTTCAATGGATACACATTTTGGTGCTGTATCATCGGAGTCCATCCCCTATCTCCTCCCTAACCATATATATACACATAATGTATAAAAAAAATCCAATCATTTACAATGATCATTCAATACACATATTTGCTGTATTACTATAATCGTGATATTTAATAACACAACCGGATGATTAGTTTCATTTTCCTAATCAACACACAATGTCTACAACAAACGAGACTAACCTCAAGGTGACCGATGTCCACCCAAAACACAATACCATCAAACAGGTACCATTCCCGCTAACCCGAGATATAACCTCACATAACCTTGCTAATACTGCACAACTCTCGAAACCATCACATCAATCACATCCACCCACGGTTCTGCTTCTCAACCCATAATCTCTAAAGAACAAGGCCCACAGTCGTCACAAGACTAACTCAATACACAGTACTAAGCAAGCAACAATACTAGGATCATTGACCCCATTAACAATTTCTCAAAATAAAATAGAGAGTTCGAAATTCCATACATACTCCCCAATACACGAGGATTAAACAAACAATACTATGCATGGATATGCGATACATAAACATGATGCCTCAAAGATCCAATAGTACACCGGTCAACAACAAAATCAATAAACGTGATACACCACCGCCAACATTACAAAAGGTCCTCTCCGGGGTAACATGTAGGGCTAACTAATAAGTCGCCGCGAGGCTCAAGCCCGCCTGCTCGCACCGATAATGCCTCGATCGACGGGCACGATCGAGTCCGACTAGGTTTTAATACCCAAGAATTTGCACGCAAAGGACAAGAACGTCTACCATGGCCCAACCGCCACAAACAAAACAACCACTGCACCTCTACTCGAGATCGGGTTCAAACCTGCGCCTCCCCGTAACCCCCAACAGAAGGATCCAAACCCTGGCGAAGAAAAGGAACCGACTCCCGAGCATGTTTCGCCTCCACCCTTATCGAGCCTAGAGCGCTTAGGAATCGCATGACTCACCGAGATGGTCTCCTTCTTAATCCCATCACCACTAGCAATCAGGGCCTCCACATGGGCCGCTGCCTCAACTAAAGTATAGTAATCCTTCCACAAGGATCCAGCTACTTTCTCCCGAATATCCAAACACAAACGCCTTTCGAACACAAAACAACGACGCCTCTGTTGTCACCAACTCGAGCAAACCTCGACAAACTATCAAACCGCATCTCAAATCGTACACAGAGTGTCATTCGACGAACTCCAAAAAGCTGTTCCCTCAACCTTTCCGGCGTATGAGGGAAATACTTGGCCCAAAAGGCCTCGGTAAAAGCAACCCACGTGCTACCTACATTATTCTTAGCATTCTTCCACCAATAACTCGCATCACTCTTCAACTGAAAGGTTGCCAAAGAAACCCTCAACTCCTCATCTTCGACTCTGAGCATATCAAGAGTCTTGGTAATCTGTTCCAACCAACTCTCTGCTTCCAACGGTTTAGCCTCCCCCACAAACTCAGGTGGACCGGAGCGAAAGAACTCCTTAGTAAGCTTGAGAGCATGCCCACTGCCGCCCTCAGTACGAGCTAGGGCGTCTTGCACTGCTCTCACAATCTCACGTGCGACATCCTCGCCCGATCTTTGCTCTGGGTGCTAAAGGAACTGTGTGCCTCTCCGGCGCTCCTACTACTCAACCGCCCTCTACTCCTCGTGTAGACATCCTATAAAGCACAAAGTAAATTACACTTAGCGTAAAACACGATAGCCTTCTTCGAGGCACACTCCACTACTCTTAAATCACAAGACACACTTAGTCTCAAAATTTTCATCTCTATTGCATATAAACATCTAAACATGTAACCACATAATCGAATCAAGTCCACAAAAATAGCCACTCATCCCGAACTCTCAAGGAATTCCTATTAGAAACCACGTTGATCAGCGTGTTTCCAAAAGGACCTCAAAGCAAGTTCACCGGCCATTTAATACTATCCAAGAGACTTAATCCCATGCTCACATAAATGCAACACATAAGTCCTAATTCTCATGGTATCTATATGCAACGCCCTCACTACACGTAGTAAACCCACGTGGTAAAACCACTTCCCACGAGCTCAAGGTAGTCGAACCTTGTTGCTCGATACCAAGTTGTCACGCCCCACTTTTTATTACTCAAGTCATTACTAATTCCATTAACTTAATTCAAGTTCGAGATAACACGGAAATAAACTCATACATTCAATCTGTAGAAGTGATTAACAATACTCTCATTCGTATGCAAAGTAAATATTACATGAGCATTCTAAATACGATGCCCTCAGGCTTACAACATTAAATAATCAAATGAAGGGTACAACCCTTTTTCACATATGGCATTCCGCCTACAACGAAGAGGCCCCGTGGCCAACAAATAAGTAAATCCAACTCTTGCAGCTCAACCTGCTTAATACCTGAAAAAGATTCAACAACGTGGGATGAACATATAGTCCAGTAGAGATCTCAACATGATCCTCAACAATAACAACATTACAGATAGCTATGATCATGCACACTCATTCTCGTACTAGAATAGTAATATGACAGTTTATACAAAATATATATATGTATGAACTTTTCTTGAAAACAACCGTTTCATTTAACGCTACAAGCGATTCATCTTTCCTTATTCCTTTAATTAATCCTCATTAGGAACTAATCACTCGACTATACTCCCTCCATTTCCCATGCATACGATGACGTACCTTTTCAAAATATGTTTATCATTAAAACCTTCATTCTCCTTCACACTTTCGAAAAGACAAAAATGACATTTTGGATTGTTTCTACTACTATCAAACCTATACATGCATAACTTTGTAAAAATATAAATTTACACCCACCAACATGTATACAATCAATCAATGGAGTAACTCGGTCCTCGGCTGTAACCAATCAAATCCATGATATTTTCGATTACAACTAAACAACAACAATTCCCTTTGCTCTACCGGTTATGCGCTAGGTAAGCCAAAGATATACTGAAATAACCACAATCAACTTCACTCTACTAGCTATATGCATAGTAAGCCAAAATGCACTTCTCACAACAACATACCATTTTACGAGGCGCTAGCTGGAGGGGTGTGGTACCTTAGATTATAAGCGCTCTGAGTTCTCGGTAGCTAGCCGAAGGTAACGGTACCTTTGATTATAAGCGCGGCATATAACGCCAACAACAACCATGCAACAAGGCATATTCAACATGGATATTGCAACCACATAAACTATCAGGATGCAAACAATGTATTAAGATATATGAACACAGTGTGTGGAGTACATCCCCTATCTTCTCACACACCGGAGTACAACCCTCTCTCTCCTAACAAATATACATATAAAATGTATCTCAACATTTCATCACATATGATGTTCAATCAAGAATGGTGTAAAACATACACGACAATCCATCTCAAACATGTAATCCTCCACCGTTGACCAAGGACTAAACCTCTAGATGCATGTATATTGTACATCTATTGAAGACGCAATTACCATGAATCACAAACCAAACAATAACATTAACATGGTAGTTAAAAATACAACTTCTACACGTGTATTCAACACTCAAGATACAACAACCCAATTCTCAATCTTATTTGAAAATACATTTATCATTTTCACGTAAACAATCCCAATTCCTTTTTGTTATCACAAAATCAACTCCACTATTCTTGTTCCCATGAAACCAATTCCAAAGCTATGATTAATTCCTTAGGCATTAACACCCTTATCCAACTCATTTTAATCAAAGAGATTCATATACATTAGTCAACAAACCCCCATTTTAATTTACCAAAATCAAAACATAATTTAGGGCTTTTTCTTCATTTAACTACAACATGCTAATTTATATTCTAATTAGCCAAGACAACAACTAATGAAGCCAAACCCAATCTTAACACAACCAACCCTAGGTTTACCCCATGATTTTCACAAATCCAACATGATACAATTTTGATGCAATACAAAATAACCACATGTCTATCTATAGATGGAGCATTGAAAAGAAACAAGGAGAATCCTACCTCAAAGGAGAACCCAAATGGAGAAGATTGACCGAAATCCAAGTGCTCTAAATCCACAATTCTTCCGATTAAAGCGAAGCCCTTGACCTCCTCTTTCTTTTTAACAAAGGACCTAGGATGGATTCATACTAGAAAGAGATGAAATCTAGAGAGATAATAAGTTTAGAGAGAGAGACTCTCAATTGCTAGGGCTTCAAGAAAGAAAGAAGAAAAAATGTTATTTTTCCCCGGCTGGTGTATAAATCGAACAGGCTCGCTCGGCGAGACACAGTCGCCGAGCGACAAGACACAAGAAACAAACCTCGCCGGCGAAGAGAAGCTCGCCGAGCCAACAAACACCTTGCTCTCGTGTCTAAGTACTAGACGCAACTCTCGCCGGCCGAAGCCACCACAGCTCGAGCCAGAACCATAAAACTCCACTCTCGCCGAGCGACCAAACCTCAGCTCGGCGAATAACAAAATGAAGCTCGCTCGGCGACCAACTCCTCGCCGGCGAGGGTCCAAAACTCGACAAAGAACTCTTGGTTTCCAACACAACCAACCTGGAACAAACAAGTCCAAAACATTCTATAACTCAAATTTAAAGAATTGAAGGACAGAAACAAGTTCAAAACAACAACCGGAATCCACGGAACTAAGTTCGGATATTACAACCAAAGGAGAAAGAACCGGGATCGCTATAGAGATTATTCTTTATCTTCACTTGTTGAAATTTGTAGCAATTTACAAGTCGAAGTTAAGCTGAGATTATTCTTTATCTTCACTTGTTGAAATTTGTAGCAATTTACAAGTTGAAGTTAAGCTGAGATTATTCCTTATCTTCACTTATTGAAATTTGTAGCAATTTACAAGTTGAAGTTAAGCTGAGATTGTTCCTTATCTTCACTTGTTGAAATTTGTAGCAATTTACAAGTTGAAGTTAAGCTGAGATTATTCCTTGTCTATCGCTTGTTGAAATTTGTAGCAATTTACAAGTTGAAGATAGACCGAGATCATTGCCTAACACTTGTTGAAATTTGTAGCAATTTACAAGTTGGTCAAACCGATACAGAGATTAACACTTGTTGAAATTGGTAGCAATTTACAAGTGGGAGTTAAGCCAAGATTACTGTTTCTCTTCGCTTGTTGAAATTTGTAGCAATTTACAAGTCGAAGTGAAGCCGATGTTATTGCTTACAAACTTATAGCAATCTACTGGTTGGCTAAACCAAAGAAGATGCTTAACACTTGTTGAAATTTGTAGCAATTTACAAGTTAAAGTTAAGCCAACATGTGATCATCTGTTGAAATTTGCAGCAATTTACAGGTTGAGGTAAAGCTAAGTATATTGTTTAAACCCTTGTTGAAATTTGTAGCAATTTACAAGTAGATCATTGTTTAACACTTGTTGAAACTTGAGAAAAGTTTGCAAAGTTAACATTGAATAGTATATGCTTTACACTTGTTGAAATTTATGAAAAGTTTGCAGGTCAGTATCCTGCCGAAATAAAAATTGTGGTTTTTATACCCGAGGTACGTAACCCCGAGAAGGTTGCACAAAGAAGGAAGAGTACACTAAAGACACGCAAAATATTCTAAGTATAGAATCATGCAAAGGCAGTCAAGAAAAGACAAAGGCACAAGCATTCAGAGAAGGAAAGTTGAATTAGACATTCAAGAACAAAGGGGCACATCGGCCATATGCAGAGCTTACATTGTCTAAAGGTACAAGAGTACAAACGACAAGGAAGGAATGATGCTTAACCGAAGTTAAGCCGAGATGATGCTTAACCGAAGTTAAGCCGAGATGATGTTTAACCGAAGTTAAACTGAGGTGATGCTTAACCGAAGTTAAGCCGAGATGATGTTTAACCGAAGTTAAAACTGAGATAATGCTTAACCGAAGTTAAGCCGAGATGATGTTTTACCGAAGTTAAACTGAGATGATGCTTAACCGAAGTTAAGTCGAGATGATGTTGAAACCCGAGAAAAGTTTACAAGCAGAGTTAAAATCGAGAATGAAGAATGGCTTAAACACTTGTTGAAATTCAGAGAAAATTTACAAGTTAGAGAGCGCACAAAGTTAAGTGTCGGCAAAAAATTACATATGCAAAAAAGACAAAAGTACAAAGAATGAAGACCTTAAAGAATTAGGGACTAAAAGCAAGAACGTCGGACTGATCTGCTTCGACAAACGATGATGGTTCAGCCTCGGCAGTCAATTGGAGGAGCTTTTCTACCGTTACCTCGGCATCAATTTCAAGAAAAAAGTAAACTACTCAGCATCAGCGGCAGGTTGTGTCTCACCCCCAGAAGACAGTTTGAAGGAACTTCTCAGCAGCGATCTCAGCCACGAGCTCAGCATCAATCTCCTGAAGAGTTTGATCAATGCTCTTCTCGGCGATTGGCACCTCGGAGTTTTGAAGGCAGGATTGAAAGCAAAAACCTAGAAAAAGACACAGAAATACAGACTCAAGAACAATAGCAAGAAAGTGGTGAAACAGTGCAAGTGTTCAAGACAAAAAGATTGCATAGGTGTGTCAAGCCAAGAACAGTGGCAGAAATCAACAGATGTGTGAACAGTATGTATTCAAGAAGATGATTTGGAAACAACGGGTAAAATAGCAATGGTGATTAAACAATGAAGCAGAGCTTCTTGGAAAGCAACAAGAAATAAAACCAGGAAGAACAATGGCTTACCAGAAAGAGGGAAGCCGGAATAAGAATTGCCGAAGTCTGGCGACGGATGCGAAAATGACAGAATGACGTAAGCTTCACCAGAGGAGAGGAACGAAGACAGTTGCAAAGCTCGAAAGCTTAGAACAATGACGGATTTAAGTAAAAGAGCTAGAAAGAAAAAGTCAGAGGATTGAATGAAAAAAGAGAAAAAAACAGAGTCAAGAAGAAGACGAAGTTCAAAGATAAAGCTAAGTGCACAGGCACTAAGTAAGTATGTGAAGAAACAAGAAAGTAATGACCCAGACACAATGCTAGCAATAGAAAGCGGATATGGCAAAAACAGTACCAGGCATTTAAAAATTTCAAAACTTGAAGACAGACGAAAATAGAAAGCAACAGATGGCAAGTAAACAGATTCAGAAGAGTTATGAAAGATTGAGCTTAATAGCAAATAAAGAGTTTGTGAACCTACCAAGTGAAATGAACGCCGATATGAAAATCGCCGGAGTCAAATAGATGACTGGAAATCGGGAACTCACCAGAAAGTATGAGTGGAGCAGTTACAAAGCTCTTGGAGTTTACGAATTAATGGAACCAGAACCTCGGCTAGGAGGTGCGATTTCAAGCAGCTTGGAAAGCATGAAACTTGATTCTTGACACCAGTGGAGAGTAAAGTCCCGGGAACTTTGAGGTCAACAAGTTTGATCTCGAGCGAGAAGCCTGAGATGAGCGAGCGATGTAGGTTCCATCACCTCAGAATGCCGAGGTAATAGAACCTAGGGGGCAGTTGTGGGGATATATTTTCAGAGTACCAACACGTGGCAAGGTGACGCCGACGTGTCAGCCGAGGTGCCATGTGTCCTGGTCGTGACGCCGAGGTGATCTCGACAAGGCCGAGGTTATCTCCGAAGATATCGGAATCCGAGATAAGTGGATAAGGGACAAGAGTCCTAGAATGAAGAGAGAACTCAACTTGGATATGGACAAGAGTCCTAAATTGGGAGAAGACTTCAGTTTGGGTAAAGATAAGACTCTTAGAGAGTTTATCCTGATCCCACTGGGAGTCCTAGATTAGCAGGAATCCTAAATCCATTAGGGCCAGGCTCCTATTGGGACTAAGATTGTATTGGCTATAAATAAGAGGCACCCCCATAGGTCTAAGGTATGTTTTTTATGCTCAAGCTTGTGAGTTGAATAAATTGATTTATCTTTGAGAGATATTGAGTACTGACTTGATCGTCGGAGTACCCCCGGGTGGCGAACCACCGCGGGATTCTTATATTTCTGTTACAGGTTAGCTAGAAGCCATCTATTCTGCCAGTGCTCTCCAGCTGATCACTAAACGCGCAGTGTGGTCAGAAAATCGCTCACACACTTACTTAGCTAAGATAGGGTAATATATTATTGGACATTTACTAATAAATCCTATATACATGACTTTTAGTCACATAAATATTCTTATAATCTTATAAATCTTATTTTACATTAAAATTTCTCAAATGAAACATACTCAAATTTTAAAACGTAATAAGATAATAGTTCATACATTAAAATGATACTCCATTGTCATATTTTAATAATGACATATTTAGCAATAATTTAATAAGAAAATAGTATACAAATACCTCATTGTCACATTTTAAAAATAACACATTTGATAAAAATTTAATAAGACAATAATAAACAAATAAATCATCTCCACATTTGAAATTTGTAGGAAATAGAGTGAAAGAAACAAACGGTGTACTTTTTCAAATTTAATGAGACTTAATTGTCTATAAGAAAAGAATAATTCTTTGGTATGCCATGCACACCCTATATAATCTTATCATAAAATTATGTAAATTTGCATAAATCTTAAAATTTTACAAATTTACGCAAAATTGTATTGATAAGGAAAAGTTGGATTGGTTTGATTATCTGATATACAACAAAGAAAAAAGTAGAACATTCATATATGTATGCTTCTTAATCGAATAAATGATACAGCAAGGTATAATAATGATGATTGTAGCATTTAATCACACTGTTATTCAAAGACATACACACTAGCAATGTTAGAGCATTGCCAATGATTTGCTAAAACAACTATCAAACACATAATAGGACAGTTTGGGCAAAAATAAGTTCTCCAGTGGCATGCTATAATGCAAAATCTTTCAGATCATCATCCCAGTTGTTTTTCTTTCTTCTATCTCTCTCACCCTCATCCTTTCCCGCAAAACTCTCCCAAATAGAAAATAATTTTTTCATAACAAAATTCAAAAATGACAACAACAATCACTAGAAAGACAATAATCACAACAACAACAATAATTAAGAATTTTAAGCAACTTCAGATAAATTTCAAGTAATTTCCCACAAATTTCAGAAAATATAATTTCACAAAAACAAATACTTGGAAAGGTTTTGAAGTTTCTTCATCTTCTTCCCTGAATTTCGTCTTCTTCATCTTGAGAGAAAGATGCCTAGATTGTGAACTTCGAACCCAAATCGTGAGAGATGCTCAGATCGTGAAAGAGATCGCCGAACCCAAATCAACATCTTAGAACCAGATCAGTAGAGGGTTAGGGTTAGGGTTTGGGTTTGGGTTTGGGTTTCATAGAGGGTTTTGGTAGAGAGAAGAGAGGGTTTCGGTGCTAGATATGAAAGAAGAGAGGTTTCGGTGGAGAGAAGAGAGGTAGAAAAGAGGAAAAGTTTTGGAACAAAATCAGAGAAAGGAGAGAGAGAGAGAGAGAGAGAGAGAGAGAGAGAGAGAGAGACTGAGAGAGGAAGGTTGAGTGAACTTATTGGGTGCCATATGAAACTGGGGGAGTCCGCGGCGTGGTTTGGATGATGTGAGAGTAAAATTATAAATTAGATGATGGATTGACGGATTAAGAGATTTAAAAATCATAATTTTTACAATTTTAGATGGATTGATGAATTGATATATATTTTAATCAATTATTAAATATCTGCATAATATATAATATTAATTTATATAATATTTTTATATATATAACACAAATTAATTTTACATAATATGTTTTATATATATAATTATTAATTTGTAATAAATTTCACATCTTAAATTTCTCTCACACTTATTTTTACTTTGATAATTCATTGGACGTTAAAAAATATATCTGTATTAATTATAGTAGAGTAGTTTGGAAGGCAGATTATAAATTTAAAAGTTTAATACGCAATTAGCTGATTGAGCAGTATAAATTGATGTAGATTGGTGCAATTTTAATGAATTAGGCAATATTCTGCACAACCTTACCTAGACAATGCCCCAAACCTCTTTTTTTTTTTAATAAATTTTTTTATAGTATTTGAATTTTGGATGAATTAGAATAATCACATTTTTTAAATTTTTATTATTTTAGTTCATTTAATTGTATAGGACGTAAATATATAATTGTTTTGAATTTTCTTTTAAACGATCACAAAAGATTAAAAAAGTGAAAAAAAAAATAACTCAAAAAATCAAATCCAAACACCACCTACAAAATGAAAAAGAGAAAGTTGGTTGGAGGTGCGCAAAAATGGCATATCACTATTGGAGTACAATTGCTATAATTTGATATTTTGCTACCATTGCATGCCAAATTATAACTTTGGCATTGCCAAAATGATAATGACCATTGGAGATGCTCTTACATACCCACACTTCTAGACCAACATTTTCACCCACAATTATGTGGTAAAGGCATTGTGCCTCATGTTATTGAGTGTAAAGCAAATCAAGAATTCATACATGATATCACATTATTGTAGGTGTTTTTTTGTAGGTCTTAAACATTTTTTCACACTATATATGATCACAAAACAAGAAAATTCACTCAAGAGAAAAAAAAAATATATATATATATATATATGTATTATATAGTGAAACGAATTAGTTTTAAAGAAGAATTGTAAATTTTAAATCGCGGTTCAAACTAAACTACGATTAGCAAGTGAATCATTGTGGATTGAGTAGTATTTTACACAATCTTAGTGCTTAGTCACTCACGAAGATAAGAATGAATGACAAAGAAATGGAAATAGTGGTGAACCCAATGGATGTGCAAGGTTTGCTTCATTCTAGCCCTAGTTGCCTCCCTCTTTCAACCAAAGCAAATCGAAACCCCCTTTACTCTTTTTTTTTTTTTTTTTCCTTTTATACTTGAATTTCTTTAAGCTTATTTTCTCATTTCCACGCACACATTTCAAGGATTGGCTACACTTGCGACCAAAATGCTCTACACATGCGAAGCTTTGACAGTAAGCCTTTGGGGATTGGCTACTCATATGTCTAAGGTGGTTGCTCGTGCAATGGATGGCTGCTCATGCTAGGAGGCTCAATAGTGTTGCGGTTAAGAACTGTCCGTCGAACCTGCATGCACAAGAGACACATAATGTTTGCCAAGTAACTATACCTTAAAGAATATAATTGTTACTTAGACGACCTCAATGTGACACCTTCCGTCCCAGATCATGGTCATCTAATTCAAAATTTATAAATAATTTTTTTTAACCAAACATCAGATTAATAATTTTATTGGACTATTAGTCCAATCCCAAGCACATGTCCACCCAAACAAACATGGCCTAAGTGTCTCAGTTTCTCCCTTTAAACTCATTCATGCTATACTGGTCTCTTGCTTTTTCTCTGTCTAATTTGTTGTAGTCAAATCTTCTTCAATTCTATAAAAGAAAAAGATCTTAAACTTCTTGAAAGAGAAACTTTGGTATTTTATCTCCATACTCAAAAAGTTTTGCATCTGTGAACCTCATGACCACTAAGTCTGATGACGAGAAAAATGATGACAAAGATCACCTTCTTAGTAACGAGGAACCTTTCATCTCCATTGTCTCGCTTTGCTAAAGCGGTGAAGTGGCAAAACAGAGGCGGTTACCAGAGCCAACTGAAGCTAATCGCCAAAATCGGTTTCCTGGAAACATGATTTCGAAGAAGCATATACGGGTGAAATTGGTCCAACAAAAAATGAACTCAATGTTTTTGGTTCGATTGGCAAGATAACCTGACCCGGATCGACCCATGAACAAACCTAATTTTCACAGTATTGCACAAGAGTGGAGGGAGAGGGGACTGTACCTTGTGGCAGAGCATCATCTGCTTGTATAACCCTACATTGCTCATGTGCAATCAATGCACATGAGAGGACGGTACCTTGTAGCAGATCATCATCTGCTTGTATATCCTTGTATTTGGTGATTTTAAGAGTAAGAACGGGCAATTGTGCGCAATAAAAGAAGTCGGGGTAATTGTAGATAATCAAACATCAAAAGAATGTCTGAAGTAAGGGTGTAAAAATGGCCTGAAGCCCACCTGAGGCTCGAGGTGGGCCTAGCCCTTTTTAGCCAAGTTAGGCCTGGGCCTGAGCCCAGCTCAGTACCTTCGGCCTGGGCCTTCCATTTGTGGCCTGGCCCGGCTTGTTAGCTCGGCCCAGTTTGGCCTGGCCCACCCATCCGGCCCTCTCTCTACCAATGGTCAAATTTTAAAAAAAAAAAAAAAAAAAAAAAAAAAAAAAACTTGCAACGGTTAAATAATTAAAAAAATAAAAAATAAAATAAACAAAAAGATTGATCTTGTAAAAATAAAAATAAAACAAAAACAAAATAACATAATAGTTAATAGTTAATAATTTGTACAATTATCTGTAATTGAATTACAAGAACCAAAATAAAAATTTATATAATTAAATAAATAACATTAATAATTTAAAAATAAAACAAAAAATAATAATAGTTTACCCACCCCTAGCCTCAGGAACAAGAGAGGAGAGAGAGAGAGTGGGAGTGGGAGTGGGACCCACTGGCTGCTATAGCAGTCGAAATAACATTTCATTGAAGAAAAGAAGAGCCTACCTGCGCTGCCCCGTCCCTACTATGTTAGGACTTTTTGTTGTCAAATTCCATAGATCAAAACCAAGGTTGTAACAAGAGTTCTTTAAGAAGTTGGTTTCCTTCAAAAACAGGATTACTTTGGAGTTCTACAAGAAGTTGGTTTTCTTCAAACAAGAAGTTGGTTTTCTTTCCCAATCTTGGATTACTTTTGGTTCTCTATAAATACTTGGTTTTCTCCCAAAACTAAGGAATTGATTGTAGTCCTCCAGATCTTCTTTTTGGTTCTTAAAGGTTTATATCTGGGGATATTTTGTTATTTTTTCTTTGATGTTTTATTGAGTATTCAACTCATGGTTTAAAGAGAGTACATCAAAGGTTTGTTTGTTATACACAAAAGAGAGAGTTGTTCTTCAGTTGTGAATTCTGAAGAATTAGCACTAAGCTTTGGAGGGAATCCGGAGTGGCTCATCAGAAAGACAATTCCGTGCTGAAGATGGGGTTGGAAGAGGCACATAGAGGTTGGTTCAATTAGGCGTTGTGGATTCGCTAGATAATTGAGAGTGATACCTGTGTAATTCCTTTAAATCTTCTTAGTGGATTGTTCTTGTGGCTGTTGCCCGTGGTTTTTTTTATCACAATTGGAAGGTGTCCAATTGTGATTTTTCCACGTAAAATCTTTGTGTCTCTTTCTCTTGATTGTTTGATTGGGATTGCTATATTTTGCTTAAAATTTATACATAATCACAAATTAACATCTAGGAGATTTTTGGAGGGAATCCGGAGTGGCTCATCAGAAAGACAATTCCGTGCTGAAGATGGGGTTGGAAGAGGCACATAGAGGTTGGTTCAATTAGGCGTTGTGGATTCGCTAGATAATTGAGAGTGATACCTGTGTAATTCCTTTAAATCTTCTTAGTGGATTGTTCTTGTGGCTGTTGCCCGTGGTTTTTTGATCACAATTGGAAGGTGTCCAATTGTGATTTTTCCACGTAAAATCTTTGTGTCTCTTTCTCTTGATTGTTTGATTGGGATTGCTATATTTTGCTTAAAATTTATACATAATCACAAATTAACATCTAGGAGATTTCTAGATTTTTCATACTAGCCTAGCCTACTCTAGTCTGTTGCATCTCATCAATCACTCAACTCACACTCTTCTTCATTCATTGAATGAAAATATATATATATATATATATTCAAACGATCATAAATTAGTAGAGGTGGACAATCATAAAAAAATTCAAACGGTAATATATACAAACGGTCATAATTCAAATGGTAATATTAGGGGTGTTCAAATATCCGAACAACCAGTGAAACCAACCTAACCCGCCCGACCTGGATGCGATACGGGCAGTTTTGACCAATAACTCGGTCGGTTGCAGATGCAAAATTTGAAATTTCTGCGAATTTTAGTCGGAGGCAGGATATAATATAATTGAATCCGCCTCAACCGATCCGACCGAATTAAAGATATATATTTTATTATTATATTACCTTACTTGCCTAGGGAGTTTAACCAAAAACAACACTTACTGTCTGCCTTTGTCTTGGAAATGTACAAACTGTAGACTTTTATATTTTCAAGATCTTTTATATATTTTCCAATCAAATATTTGATTGACCCTTCACTTAACTCTCTTTATCTCCTTAATTCTGACGCCTTTTCTCTGACCCCAAACATCGCATTTCATCTCCTCTCTTTCTCTCTCCTCAATTCTGACGCCTTTTCCACTCCCTCTCTCTCTATATATGTCAAACCACAATCTTTTTTACGTTCTCACCCACCTTTTGTGACTCTAGCTCATCTCTCTCTCTCTCTCTCTCTCTCTCTCTCTCTCTCTCTCTCTCTCAAACTTCTCCATTAGTTCATCTCTCTCTCGAAATAGATCCACCAATCTTTTACCCTCCTTTATCTCGACTTCCTTTTTTTTTCTTCAGAAACAGATCCATCCATCTTACACTCCCTCATCTCTACTTCTCTTTTCTCCCTACCCTTTTTCTATTGGTGATGTGGTAGTGGTGGTGGATGAGCACAAAAATAACGATGGTGGCGATAATGAGCGATGGCCGTGGTGGTGGTTGTAGCTATAGCTGCGATGAGCAATGGCAGTGACAATGATAAACAATGGTGATCCCTCATTTTTTTTTTTTAAAATTTATTTTCTCTCCTTAAGTCTCATTCTAATTGTAAGAAATATATGTATATGTTTATACAAGTGTTTTTTTTTTTTGTTTCAGATTGGATGTTTATGTGGGTTTAAGTTTGTTATTTTCAAATTTTAATTCCATTTTTCATAATATTTTTTCTACTCTTCTCGGATATACGAAATCGACCGAACCAATTGTCAAACCGATTTGTTTGGTTCGATCGATTTCGAACCCTAGTTCGGTCGATGATGGGTGACTGATTCTTTAACCCGAAGGTGTCGGTTCGACTGCCGGGCTATGGGCAAACCTGAGTCGAACCGACCGTGAACACCCCTAGGTAATATATATATATATATTTATAAATTTATTTCACTCTTTAAAACTACTATAAATATCCTTCATTTTTCAAAATAAATCTCACAACAAATAATTCTCTCTCTCTCTCTCTCTCTCTCTCTCTCTCTCTCTCTCTTAAACTCTCTTAATCTCGCTTAAACTCTCAATTAATTTTGAAGTGTCATCCCTAAGTGACAACTGTAATTGTGCAACAAGAAACTTTTATTAGAAGAAGCTAATTTGTGTATCGCATTCGCCAGTTAGTAACATTAATTAGTTTAATTAAATTTATTAGCTACTCATTTTTGTCATTAATTATTTGTGCACATATATTAATTATTATTTTTTACTGATTGTATTTACACATTATTTAAATTAATTGTTAATTCTTATATATTGTTTTACTTACATTACTATGGATCCTAATATTCCTAATGTTTACGTCAATGTTGATACATATACTACACAACATAAGTCTGTTGATTCTCCTTCTAATATCACTCTTCCAACAGTTGGATCATTATCTAGGAGCAGAAGTAGTAGTGTTTGGGAACATTTTGAAAAGATATCTATAAATAATCATGATGGTACAATTATATTTAAAGCAAACTTTAAATATTATGCACATTTACTTAGTGTTGCATCTGCAGGGGGTACAAGTCATCTAAAAAAGCATGCTAACAAACATTTACAAAGTCAACAACCTAATATTCGAAGTCAAATGCAATTAGGGGCTTCTTCAACTGGTAATTTGTAAACATTTTCATATGATCCTATATGTGCACAAAATTATGTAGTTGATTATATTATTAAAAAAGAACAACCTTTTACTACTAGTAAATGTCTTGCTTTTACCGAAATGATTCACGAAAGTTTTGCACCGCAATATCAAAGTTTTTCAAGAAATACTACTAGAAATAAGATTTTAAAGAAATTTGAGGATGTTAAAAGTGAATTATTTGACATCTTTAAAAATTTGAATTGAAGAGTTTGTTTAACATCTGATCTGTGGTCAAATAATGGTTTTGAATATTAATGTATCATTGCACATTTTATTGATAATGATTGGAAATTAAATAAAAGAATTATTTCATTTAAATTAGCTGAACTTCCATACACTGGCCATTCACTTGGTGTAAAAATAAGAAATGTATTATATGAGTAGGCTTTACAAAATAAAATATTTACAATTAGTTTAGATAATGCAGCATATTATAATCAAACTTTAGCCTATTTGAAATCAACTTTACAATTACTTGTTGATGGTGATTTATTTCATGTTCGTTGTTGTACCCACATTTTAAATTTGATTGTTAAAGAAGTTATATATGTATACGAGACTTCTGTACTTGTAATAAAAAAATGCAGTTGTTAGTATTATGTGTTATGGTAATTGAATTTCGGAATATAGAAAATTTTGTCAATGAGGAAATATGTCATTTAGAAAATTAATTTTAAATGTAGATAGTAGGTGGAATTCAACATATAATATGTTTAAAATAACTTGTAAACAAAGAAGAGCAATAGATTTTTTTTTTTTTGCAACAACACCAATAGGAGGAGTACTGACTCCCACAGAACTTAATTGGCGCCAAGTAACCTTGTATAAAGATTTTTTTAAAAGTTTTTTATACTTCAACAAAATTATTTTCTTATATATATATTTCTACTTTACCATTTGTTTTACATATGCTAGCAGAAAAAATTAAAGTTTTCGTAAAATATATGGGTAATTATGTAACCATTATTAATTCAATGAAAGAAAAATTTGATAAATATTTTGGTCCTTTGCCTCACCTATTAGGTTTAGCCATAATAATTTATCCTAGGTGTAAAGAAATTGGTTTACAAGAATTTTTAAAGCGTTTTTTCGCTGATCAAATACAGTTTGCCTCTATTATGCAAACATGCAACAGATTATTTGAAGAATACAGGGCAGCTGCATCTGTAAATACACCTACACACACTACACTAGTAGTCTCATCTCGAAGCGGGAGATTAAGTGTTTTTTCAGCAATAAAAAGTAGAAGAATATCTCAATATACAAGTGTAAGTAGTTCTGAACTACAACGTTATTTGGAAAGTGGATGATTCTGATGATTTTGACATTTTGGAATGATGGAAACAAAATGAAACTATGTGGCCTGTGGTTTCACAGATGGCTCATGATATACCAACCATTCCTATTTCTACAATTGTTTCGGAAATAGCTTTTAGTGCAGGTGGACGGGTGTTGAGCGATTACCGAAGTAGGCTTTCACCCCTGAGGCACT
The DNA here is from genome assembly GCA_025200525.1 of Camellia lanceoleosa. Taxonomy (NCBI): domain Eukaryota; kingdom Viridiplantae; phylum Streptophyta; class Magnoliopsida; order Ericales; family Theaceae; genus Camellia; species Camellia lanceoleosa. The sequence continues at coordinate 205,487,231 of CM045758.1, forward strand.
GATGATATCTAGAGATCACATGCATGCGCTTACAAGAAGACAAAATTATAGTGAAAAGGAGCGAATTCGAAATGATTTGGATGACATATCCTCGGGCAACGCGACTGAAATGTCTGTCTCCTCTGATGATTGATCAACAATTTATTTTTTAATATTTCATTTCATTTCGTTTTTTTTTTTTTTTTTTTTTTTTTTTTTTTTTTTTGTGTACTAAGTGGAGTATAATGCAAATGATTGGTAGGCTAGTAGGTGCCAACCTAGTTGGGATGTACTTAACCTATAGTGATGCAATTGCTCTACAATCATCAATAATCTACGCCTATTATATTTAATAATATCATTTTTGTAATATTTTATTTCATTTTGAAATAAAATTATTCATTCAATAAATGTTATATAAATAATTTAATATTGTAATATTGAAAATTTCTTTTTCATATATATAAAATTATTCATTTCGAAAGAAAAAAATTACATAATTGCATATTTTTTTAGTTATAAGTTCATAATTAAAAAAACGTAAGTCATACATAATTAAATTTAAATATCACCACGAAACATAACTGAAAAATCTAGAAATCCCCTATATATTGATTTGTGATTATGTATCAATTTTTAAACAATAAATAGCAATTCCAATCAAACAATCAAAGACAAATCGACACAACGATTAAATTGAAAAATCTAAATATCCTCTAGATATTGATTTGTGATTATGTATCAATTTTTAAATAATAAATAGCAATCACAATCAAACAATGAAAGAATTAACATCACAAACTTCTCTACAAGGTACAATTCGGGTTGGATTCACATCTAAAAATTTATAGCCTTACTGAAATAAAAGATCAAATAAAATTACAATTGAAAGGAGTTTTATCAAACTGGATTGCCAAGAATAAAAAGCTAACAATAACTAAACAAAATATCTCATTAATCTTTACTAAAATACTTTAGTATAATTTTTTTTTTAATTCCTAATATAAAAAATAAAAATAAAAACCGACTAGGCTTGGCCCGCGGCCCAGGCCCTAGGCCCTAGTATGAGTGGGCTTGGGCCCTACTTTTTGGCCCATGGGCTAGCTCGGCTCGGCCCGCTAAAAAGGAGGAAGCCCGCGAGGCTCGCTTGGGCCGGTCCATTATTACATCCCTAGTTTGAAGCAACTGAACCAGGTTTTCTTTTCATCTCTCTTTGTTGAATTATTTTGCATTGTGCCAACTTCAGATATGTTTTTAGTTTTTTACTGACCTTTCTGTGAATAACTTTTGAAATTTGTAATGTGATTATTGATTGGATTTGTAAAATGTTTGTTGTTGTCAACAGGAGATCATGATTGGAAACTCTTCTTGTTCAACTATTTATTTATATATAGACACAAAGATCCTTATCCTGGCCTGCCCACTCTATCCAATCTTGATAATAACTATGAAGTTTATGTTTGGGTTTGAAAAATTTTGATGCCATGGTATTCAAATGCAATGTTTATATGCTTGATGGTAATGGATATTGAACGATTCTATGATTGACAAATGTGCATATTTCTTAACTTCAACTTCTACTTAAACTTTTCACATCCAAATATATGTATTTGATTTCCTTAGAGTACTATTTTTTGTAAGTGGCATTTGTCTTACTTGGAATTGATATGAAACACACAGCTTATAGTTTTTCATTGGTTAATATTGATATAAAACTTGTTGGTAGTGAAAGGGCCCTATCTTAAGCTCCTCAAGACTACTTGATGTTATGAAGATCCAAGCTTATATGATATTGGAAGTTTATAAAATGAACTTATTCCATTTAACTTATTTATAATTTTTCTCGTTCTTTGGTACTAGATAGATACTAGTAATTACTTTCATTTTGATTGGAGTACAAACTAATTTTATGGCGGTATGTGATGAATAGAACTACTGGCTTTGAGACTCTCAGGGAAATCAAAGAAAAACTTTGCTACATGAGGTTAGCCAATAACATCATAATTTAGTTTGCTTTTATAGAATTTGTTCACTGCAATTTATTTGATCTGTTTCCCTGTCGTTATTATTACAAAATGAAATATCATTTGGGACATGAGACTATCATCCTTGCTGAGAATTATGCTGCAAGTTAATTTTCTGAGTGTGTGTAATTGTGTAATATCTTGTACCATCATAAACTAAGTTATACGGACTCTTCAAAATATCTTGTACCACCATAAACTATGAAATATCTTGTTTTTCTTTGCACATTATTTACCCATGAAACTTTATTAAAGTGGTCGATAAACATAATTCCTGCTTAACTTTTCCACCACCATAAAGACCACATCCATACCTTTATTCTAGGTTTGATATTTTTTCCTCTTGGAAAACTAGATTGTTGTTTGATATGAGGTCATTTCTTCACAGCAGAGTTAAAGCATGCCTACTATTGAAAGGACCTTTTTAACTACTCTCTTCAATGCAGCTGTACCCTTTTTTTCTTTTTCCTTGGTGCTTTGCATACCTTCATCACATATTTTGAGTTTAACTTCTTGTTTTAAGCTCTAGACTTCAAGTTTGGCTTTGGAAACAAATTTGAAGTTTTTTGTATTTTTAATTGTTTATGATTGGCTAAACTTTCAAAACTTTGCTATTTTTTATAGTAAAATGACTGGATGATTAGATATGAATCATAGGGTAATTGTAGGGCCAAGGATCGTTTGTGAGTTAGGGTCGAAAAAGCATAAAACTTAGTCGAAAAGGCATTCAAACCCCAAAAAGCAAAACTAATGATTAATTATTCTTAATAATTAATGCTATAAGATTACTGGTTGCCTTATATATATATATATGTGTGTGTGTGTGTGTGTGTTTGAGCTTTAGGCATAATTTTGTTTTATATACATTCCACTATGCAAAATTAATGATTAATTTGAAAAGTCTAATTACATTCGAGTTTTATATAATTTTTTTTTTATAATTTTAAATATGCCAATGTTATTCAGTCAATAATAATGATTAATCTTGTTTTTATTAGGTGGTTTTTGGCCTGAAATTGTGGTTACGACTTTTTTTTTTTCTTCTACGGATTACTACTATTTGTACAGATTTCCAATCGGCATCGTACAAATTACTTTTGGTGTAGTATAAATTACCTTTTTGGCGTGATACAAATTACTTTTGAAGTGGTATAGATTACTTTTTTGGTGTGATACAAATTATCTTTCTAGCATGGTACAGATTATCTTTTTCGTGGGGTACAAATTACACTTTTTGGCGTGATATCGTGGATATTAGTTTTTTGTGTACAGAGGACATGGTTTTTGTATAGTTCTTTGTTTTGTATGGAATTACATTTTTGAGATTAGATTTGGTTTGTATGGAATATCTGTTACATTTGGAATATTTGATGAAAAACATGAATTTTTTAGATGGTTAAAGTGTAATGTGTACACGTTGTGAAATGGTTGATATAATCAGTACATGTATTGTTTTGTTTATATACAGGGTAAATGTTACTAATAATGGAATAAATACAGGTGGTAGAGAAATTAATAAAAAAAAAAAACTAAATATATTTTTTGACTACTAAATGTTTAGTAGCCAAAAAAGAAGTGAATTTGTTGGTGACTAAATATATTTGGTAGTAAAAAAAGCAAGCAAAGATTTTTAGTGACTAAATATTTAGTGGGAAAAAAAATGACATATGAAACATTGCAAAACATGCAAACAATCAAAGATTTTTAATTTACATGAGAACAATCTGGCTTCTAAAACATGACATGTGAAACATTGCAAAACATGCGATAACGCACAAAATCATATAATAATCAATTAAAGCGCAAAGATGCAAATTTAGCCGGATCTAGGCATGAATCATGTATGTAAAAGCATGGATATGAATGGCATGCAAGATATATACATATGTACAGTTAGGGAAAGCGATTAAAGAATGAGATAGATAAGAAGTGGGGATGGGGAATTATTACAATACTTTAAATATTACAAATCCGAAAGAGATGAATAAATTTTACAACATAGTACAAAAATCCTCACAAACATTCAAAATAAAATGAACATAACAAAATAACAGCTTCAAGCGCCTCAAAGACCATAAGAGTTGATCTTCTCAATGTCGGAAGGCTGCCCAATTTTGCCTAGAGGTCGTGAGCACGGTCATGAAGGTTGCAGGCGCGATGGTGTACTTTAGGTAGCTACCCAGCCAACTAACGGGCTGGGTAGCACGATAGGCTCGGCCAAACTATGTTTTCTTAGATTTTCACAATAAAAACAGAACTAAAAACAATATATATGGGAGTCTCAACTCACCACTTTCAATTAGATTACAACAATATATAATATAATAAGAAATCAAAGCAAAAGAGCAAAATAAGTAAGAAATGAAATGGGTTCAATATGACGTCCGATTGAACCCAACTCAATTTTATTATCTTATACCTCTTTTAGTCCAATTTTATTAGCCCTTGTTATTACATTTCCATTCTTTAATCATTTTGTCCAAAAGTAATAATTATATCCACTAATGAAGAGAAGCGTCAAACAAGAAGTTTGTTCTTGGCATGAGAGAGATGTAATGCCCTGGTAATGAACCTCCGAAGAGATTAAATCATTAAGCATAGAAGGTTTCTTTCTCGTGCTTAAAACAGAACTAAAAACAATATATATGGGATTTTCAACTCACCACTTTTAATTAGATTACAACAATATATAATATAATAAGAAATCAAAGCAAAAGAGCAAAATAAGTAAGAAATGCAAAAAAATGAAATAAATTGAAAATTCACCTTTTCAAGAAAGGATGAACTTCATGATTTTCAAACTTCCTAGTGTATGAATTATGCTATCAATCCTCAATTTGAAGCTTGAAATTCTTGCTAGAATAATGGCTTGGAGGTGTATGTAGTGAAAAGTGACTATCTTTCCTATTTTTGTTCACTTTTACTAACACCCACTCTTCCTCTTAATCAAAGCTACTGAAATTCAAGTATTTTAGAATTTTTTGAGGAGTTTTGGGTGTAGAAAAGATGGAATTTCAGTTTGTATGGAAGGTATGAGTGTGTATATGGAAGATAGGAGTGTTTTTAACTCAAAAAACTCAACTTTTCTCTCTTTTTTCACTCTTTTCTCTAGCCCAAATGTTCTCTCCTTAATCTATCATCTTACTCTTCTCAACAATCTGATGTATACATATAGGCTAAGCAAGTGGAAAAATGGTGGAAGACAAGATAGAGCATAAAGAAAGATAATGGAGTTAATGGAGCACTAATGGAGCTAATGAGAGACAAAAGTGGAACCTTATCTCCAATGGATCAAACACTAGATAATGAAGGCTGAGTGTATATGCATTTGGTGATGAATATATCAGAAAATGAGTCAATGTGGTGTCCCAACCAAACCTAAACCAAAAAAAAAAAAAAAGGGTTTGTTGCTATCTCGAATAGAGTCAACAAAATCTGCTCTTAAACCCGACTTCAAACGGGCATATCTCCCTTATTCAGACTTGCTTTTAGGTGATTCTTGAGTCTAAATTGAAGCCCCGGAAGTCTTCTTTCCAATGGTGGTTGCCTCACATCTATATTTCAAGTGTGCAAAGAGATATGCCTAATTTAGTGAAGGTTGTTCATTTCTTTCTTAATGATTTGATGCTCATCCTTTCCCTAATCCAGTTTTCTTCCATCTCCTCCTATTTCCTTCAACTTCAAACTTATAAGGAAGATGTTTTTAAATATTTTTCAAAGAGTTCACATCCCTTCCATTTATTTCCACTTTGTCCTTACTCGGTGTAGACATCCCATTTTGACCCGGCCTTAAGACTTGGGCATTTTCGTTTGACCACCCGATGATGAAAATTAGAATATACTATTTTGTGAATTTCTCAGTGGAATCTTTAATCCCAAATCTCACCTATTTTAGCCAAATTATTTTATATCACTAATATTTTATAATTTTATATATATTTATATATCGCCTGATGTATGTGTACATATTTTGAGATGGTGTATTTTATAAATAGGAAATAAAAAAAAAACAAAATACAAAAATAGAAAATAATAAAAACCAAAAAAAAAAAAAAAGAGAGAGAAAGAGTGCTTGTTTTCACTTTTCAAAAAAAACTTTTCAAAAAATTTTACTTTCTTATTTTCCGTGTTTTTTTGTTTTTACGGAATCTTTTTAATATTTTAAGCAATTTTTTTACTTTTTAGACACACCTAACATGAATACACCTAAAAAAGAAAAAAAAAATTGTAAAAAAAATCTTTTAAAAATTCACTAAATACCAAAAATACAAAAAATATAAGAATTCAATACATTTTTTGTATTTTTATGTATTTATTAATTTTTTAAAATATTTTTTCACAAATTTTTTACTTTTAGATACATCTAAATAAGGTACATCTAAAAAAGTAAAGAAAATATTTAAAATGTAAAAACTATTCACTAAAAATAAAAAAATATAAAAATTAAAAAAATTAATTTTTAAAAAATTTAATTTAAAAAATTCAAACTAAACAAACGTATTTGTCATAATGATAGTTTTTTGTTTGGGTGGAAAATATGATGGAGACATTGTGATGATGGGTTGAGGTGGAAGATGGGTTTTTTTTATTTATTTAAAAGCATAATCTCTATTGTATTCTTTTGGCTTGGCCATGTGATTCCCCTGTATATAGGGGTGTAATCGAGCTGAGCCGAGCCGAGTTTATCAATGTTCGAGCTCGGCTCGACTTATTTTTCAGATGTTCGAGCTCGGCTCGAACTCGAAACGAGCCCAAATATATTGGCTCGAGCTCGGCTCGCAAAAATTTTGTCCAACTCGAGCTCGGCTCGTTGGCTCGTTAGCCAAGTCAAACTAATCAAAGGCATGAAGCTCACATACACTAGACATAAATAGAATCTCCTTACCTGAAGGACCATTGTGTGCAGGCGATGTGGGACAAAAAACAAAGACACTTAATACACTTGTTTTGCTGTTGAGAGACTTGCACAAGCAAGTCCCACATCGGTCCAAGTCCCACTTGGTCAAGGATGAGAGTGTCTATAAAACTCCCCCCACATGGCCCAAGCACCTTCACTTAACAAAAGCATAAAATTCCAAAATGCTTGTATATGGACGCATATATAGTACAAACTTGTACTGTTGTACAGTTGAACTTTTATTAATTAAATTTACAAAAATATAATAGAAAAAATATATTAAAATTGAGAAGTTTAATATTTTATTAATTATATTTATATATATATATTATATAATTATATATAAATAATATATAATATAATTATCTATATATATATATATATATTTGGGCTCGCGAGCCTATCGAGCCGAGTATTACTAAACTCGAGCTCGGCTCGTTTGTTAAACGAGCTTTAAATTTAAGCTCGAGCTCGTTTATTTAGTAATCGAACCGAGCTTAAACGAGCCTTAACGAGCCGAGCTCGAGCTTGTTCATGAACAGCTCGGTTCATTTGCAGCCCTACCTGTATATCTTCATCTACTTTTGTCGGAGTGTTGATGGGTATTTGCACTACAGGTGGTTGGTTCAACGGATTACGACAAAGATATTTTTGGATACTTTTCAGTTCAACTTGGGTAAGCTTTGACAGCTCTTCATAATTGCCCCAAGTGGTACTGGAGAACAAAAAGTCGTGGAGAACAAAAAGTGGCGGAGAATATACTTTTAGAGTGGGACATGGAGCTAAAAAACCAAAAAAAAAAAAAGAAAAAACATATCTCTCTCTCAGCATGGGTGGGTAGTGTTCATGTGGGTAAAAAGAAAATTTTTTGTTCAGAGAGTGACGAAGAGAGGAGAGGAAAACAGTAGGGGTGAGCAGCGGATCTATCGATCTGTCAAAATCAATCGAATCAAACCGATCCGTCACATTTTGGATAGATGCGTGATGACGAGCGGACGGTTGCGGATTGATTTTCTCCAATCCGCCAATTTGGCGGACGAATGGCGGATTTGAGATTTCTTTGGCCGTAACCGAACCGCCAAATCGCAAGCACCCCTAGTAATTTATAAGACTTTATATTTTCAATTTGTTTAAATATTATGTTTGTGTTTTCAATTGAAAAAGAGTTTAAATATTCTGTTGAAAAAAAGTTTTCAACTTGAATATATTTTTTGAATTGAAAAAAATAAACATATTATTTATCTATATTTTTTGGTTTTTAAATCTAGCTCTAAAAATAATAAATAGAAAATATGATATATGCTAGTTGGTTTTTGTTTTAAAAAACATATATAGATGTAACAATATAGAGACATACAATTTCTACTATTGCTCTTTTCATGGTTTTGGTGGTTTGAATTATTATTATATTTTAATAATCACAGATTGTAATATTTTATGTGGATGAATCATGCTGTGATTGTAATATGTGGATGAGGCATACAGTGATCGTGATATTCTAAAGTTTCAAACTTTCTTTTTTTAGATAAGGCATATAGTGATTATAATACTTTTTTAAGTCATTGACTGTAATACTTTTTTTTTTTTTTGAGGAAGTGCACAAGTTGAATTATGTTGAAAATTTATAAAATTTTAAACCGCCAAACCAATTCACATCCATCCGCCAAACCGCCAAACCGCTCAATTCACATCCGCCGGATTGGCGGACGGATGCGGATTGATTTTTTTCAATCCGCCAATCTGGCGGACGGATGGCGGATTGGAAGTTCCGTGGCCGCAACCGACCCGCGCCCACCCCTAGAAAACAGACACATATACACACACGCGGCAGAACTCTCTCCCTGGCTCCATGCATGACAAACACACACAGATACACAAGATTTCTCTCTCTCTGCCCAAGAATTCACTCTCTGGTTTTATCTGAGAATCCAATCACAGAGATGACTTCTTCTTGGTAGAGTTTTGCATACTAGAAGCCATGGTTCTAAATATCGGTCGATACGTATCGGAAAAATAGGATGTCGCGACGGATACAGGCCAGTATACTGCTAAGATTGAAAATCGTAGGAGTATCGGCCGAGTCCCGGTACATATTGGCTTGTAACCGTTACACAAGCTGCGACAGGCCGATACTCACCGCTTCGGACCGATACGGGAAAGAAAAAATTGAAAAACCTATAAAATGATTTTTAAAACTTCACCGTCGCGACACCCGATTCTCGATACGTACCGATCGATACTACCGATACCGATACTCCGCGATCGATACCGTTACATTACCCGATACCGCGATTTAGAACCTTGCTAGAAGCTTCAAAGAACAACCCAAGCTACAAGGAAAAGGAGATGGTCCTGTGGTCTTCTTATCCACCAACGTCCAACCAACTAGCCACAACCGCCACCCTCTTCGCCGTGGGAGTCCACCTCTCTTTCACCAACGTAGCCACTCAACAAGCTCGCACCAAGACCCGCAACGACTTCATCAAAGCCCACCTTTCGAAAGCTTCTCCAAAATTAAACCTTTGTGCGCATTTGCTTCAACACCTCACTCTTCTCCTTGACCATCCATCTTTCACTTTTCAACTAGCTTGTTCATTACATGATCATCTCCAAAAAGTCACCAATCACAAGGAGGTGGTGAGCCATCAGAAGACCTTTGACATCACAGTTCATGAAGTTATGTTGTGGGCATCAATGGGATTGTTATTAGATGCTCAAAACTGCACCAGCTCTGTCTCTCTCTCTCTAAAACTTGGGAATTGAAGTTGAAAGATGGGTAGTGGAATGCTTCGGGAGAGAGAATAACAAAACAATATACGCACATACATTGGCTCTCTCTCTCTCTCTCTCTACAAGTCTTTGTTTGATGATGTTACTACTCTGCAATGCATGGTATGTAAACAATGTTCAAAAGCTGCTTCTCTCTCGGACACACACACACGAGGCAAGGCTAAACTCTCTCTTTCTGAAGCGATGTAAGGAAAGGGAGAGGCACCAGCGATCGGAATCGATCTCGGCACCACCTACTCCAACGTCGGATTTTGGCAACACGATCGTGTTGAAATCATCGCCAACGATCAACAACAACAACACCAAGTCAGGGACGAGGCCAATAACAACGAAAAGGAAGAATAACACCGATCTTCTTCAGCTTCATCCTCATCTTTTACGGCGTCTTCTTCCTCTGCTTCATCGTCGAATCAGAGTGGTGGAGAAGAGAGCAGTGTTGGAACAATCTTCTGTGTGAATAAAATAAACTGAAATTAATTCAAACAAAATAAAATAAAACTTACATAATTTATTTTGTCGAACCAAACGAAAAATCAAAAGACTAAGTCGAGTGTGTGACACTCTGTCCTTAAGACAGATTTGCCCCGCTACGGTGCTTACAGTTGAATGGCGTCTATCTCCCAAGATACAATGATCTTAATCAATTTGTAGTAGCACTCCAAAACAAATTGTTCAGTGAATCAAACCTGTGATCTAACTCTCTGAATATTTATTCTAAAATTATAATGAAGAAAAAATGCATTAAGGAAAATCTGGACAGCAAAAGGAATTTTCAGTCTGATATTTTCGGATAGGAAAAAATGCTAGACAGTGCTGGTATATACAGAGCCGAACAGGTGTAGAATTTTGAACTAAACAGATGCGAATTTGAACTGAACAGGTATACTCCAAAATTCAAACAGATCTAATCTGTTTGAACAGATTTAACTGCTGGACAGTTAAACCGAATCGCCAAGGCTGAGGTTAAAAGGTTAAAAAACTGAAAAACAGTTTTAATCTATTAAGGAATTTCGGACAAAAGTTGGAAAAAATTGGAATTCAAATTTGAATTAAATTCCCGCAATATTTTTTGAAAAAATTCAAATAAATTTCGTCCAAAAAATTAAACAAGAACCGACCTGACCCACACCCGCGCCCGGCCCGGCTCGGCCGGATGGACGGCGGCGGCTCGCGCGTGTGGTGGTTTAGGCTAAGGTTCACTTTGTCCATAACTCCTCCCTTCTACAAACTTGGGATACCCCTTGGGGCCCAACCCAAGTATTGTAGGCTAGAGCTTATAAACTCAACAAAATTCTCTTAAAGTTTCAATGTGGGACAAGCCTCACAAAGAAACCCACATTACAAACTTTAAAAGTTCAATTCCACGAACCCAAAAACGACGTCATATTCCCATTCACTCATAAATGGTTTTGACGAACCGTCTTCACCGTGTGACTTACCATGCGGCAAGGAACACTTCATCTCTTCGGACCCGCCCGAAAAGACGTTCGGGGCTCACTTGATTTTGGGCTCAAAGTCGGCCCAAAATAAGCCTATATAAACTATTTTTCCAACAATCCGCCACATGAATGGAATTTGACGGAGAGAAAATGCAACAACATGATTTAAATACAGAGAGCACAGAAATTGGAAATATTCTGCAAAGGATAGGTAGCTTTTGGCTTTGAACCTTCCCTTGTGAGACACTGTCTGATTTACTAGCTAACCAGTGAACATGATGTCTTAAACTGTTCAGTCGTTTGTGTAAACCAAGACAATAGAACTCACACAGTATATCCTCAGACACAGTTTAGTTCTCACTATTGTGTTCATTTTGACCCTGAACAACCTGGTTTTTCATGAGTGCTCTAAAGATTTGTAACCCTTCACAATTCTCATAAAACCGGCCCAGTTCACACTCACATAAGTGATTCTTATGAAGAGTATCCTGCTATACTCCACTAGGTTTACCTAGATATAAGAATCATTAAAAGTTTTACTTAACTTAAAACGCTGCAGACATTACTTATTTCATCATAGAAATAGGTAGGAGTTGGACTCCCTAGTGATCCTTCTGAGTCAATCACAACTCGGTTGTCCCTTTGAACTTAAATCTTGGGATCTCCAGTCAACTAAGTTGGGTTGCCGTTGTGGTAACTCTTATTTAATAGGCTTTAGTCCCATTTCCCTTGATGAATTCTCAACTAACTCTCTTGCTAACCCTTTGGTTAGTGGATCCGCTATGTTATCTTTAGACTTCACATAATCAATGGAAATAATTCCATCAGAGAGTAGTTGTCTTATGGTATTATGTCGACGACAAATATGTCGAGACTTACCGTTATACATATGACTTTGTGCTCTACCTATTGTAGATTGACTATCGCAATGTATGCATATAGCAGGCACCAAATTTGGCCATATTGGAATATCTTCAAGGAAGTGGCGAAGCCATTCTACTTCTTCCCCTGCTTTGTCTAAAGCTATGAATTCTGATTCCATAGTAAACCTAGCAATATAAGTCTGTTTGGAAGATTTCCAAGATACAGTCACCCCACTAAGAGTAAAGACATACCCACTGGTGGACTTCGAGTCTCTAGTATCTGATATCCAATTTGCATCACAGTATCCTTCAAGTACTACTGGATATCTAGTATAATTAAGCCCAATGTTACGAGTAAATCGGAGATATCTTAGAACCCTTATAATTGATTTCCAATGTTCTACTCCCGGATTAGTCGTATATCTACTTAATTTACTTACTGTATAAGCTATATCTGGGTGATTGCAGTTCATCAAGTACATTAAGCTTCCAATAATTTGGGCATACTCTAATTGAGAAATACTATCCTGTACATTCTTAGAAAGATACAAATTAACATGTACAGGTGTTCTAGCAAGATGATCATCATCTTTGCTGAATTTGTCAAGTATTTTCTCAATGTAATGAGATTATGACAAAGCATATCCTTCTAATGTTTTGGTAAATTTTCATACCAAGAATTACATCAGCAATGCCCATGTCCTTTATGTCAAAATGTTTATTCAACATTTTCTTAGTAGTTTTAATCATATCATTATTACTACCAATAATGAGCATATCATCTACATAAAGACATACAATGACATAACCTTTGTCTGTGTTTTTAATATAAATACATTTGTCACACTCATTAATTTTAAATCCAACTGACATCATTGCCTTGTCAAATTTCTCATGTCATTGCTTTAGTGCTTGCTTTAAACTGTATAATGATTTAACCAATTTACGCACTTTCTTTTCTTTCCCTGGAACAGAAAACCCTTCTGGTTGTTCCATGTAAATTTCTTCCTCTAACTCACCATTTAAGAAAGTGATTTTCACATCCATTTGATGAATTTCTAGATTGTATAGAGATGCAATGGCAATTAGCATTCTAATAGATGTTATTCTAGTAACCGGTGAGTATGTGTCAAAGTAATCAAGACCTTCTTTTTGTCTAAATCCTTTGACCACAAGTCTTTCCTTATATTTGTCAATTAATCCATCCGCTTTCAATTTTCTTTTGAAAATCTACTTGTACCCAAGAGGTTTACAACCTAGTGGCAAATCCACCAATTCCCAAGTGTGATTTTGCAAGATGGATTCAACTTTACTGTTGACAGCTTCTTTCCATAAAGGAGCTTCAGGATTGGACATAGCCTCTCTAAAAGTTAAAGGCTCATTTTCTAACAAAAATGTTAAGAAATCTGGACCAAAAGATTTTGAGGTTCTAGCACGTTTACTATGCCTAGGTTCCTCTTTCTCATTTTGATCTAACTCTTGTTCTTGATCATGTTCTTGATCCTGATTAGTAATAGCATTATGAGATCTTTTATTATTACTAGTCTCTTGTCCAGTCTTATTTGGAAATACATGTTCAAAGAAAGAAGCATTCCGAGATTCAATAATAGTATTTACATGCATTTCAGAATGTTTTGATTTATGAATCAAAAACCAATATGCACTACTATTCTTGGCGTAACCAATGAAAATGCAATCAATGGTCTTCGGACCTATCTTAGTCTTTTTAGGACTAGGAATAGCCACTTTAGCCAAACACCCCCACAGTTTTAAGTATTTGTAGGATGGTTCTCTTCCACGCCACAATTCATAAGGTGTTTGATTCACTTTCTTTCGGGGTACTTTATTAAGTATATAATTAGCAGAAAGCATTGCTTCCCCCCACAAGTTCTGAGGTAATCCAGAACTGATTAACATGGCATTCATCATTTCTTTTAAAGTCCTATTTTTCCTTTTAGCAATTCCATTTTGCTGAGGTGAGTAAGGAGCGGTGGTTTGATGAATTATTTCATGTTCTTTACAAAACTCACTGTAGACACCCCATTTTTGACCATCCTCAAGACTTGGGCATCACTGTTTGAACACTCGGTGATCATCCATGCTCGTGTTCGTTTTGAGTTCCCGGAGGTCTCGGCCGCGCGCCTTGCCTCATGACCTCTCAACTTGACTATTTTGTGCTTGGTTGTGGACCAAGCACTTGTGTTTTGATTCTAAAGGGAAGAGAGTGGCTTGTTGGCCATCCCCTCAACCCACCGGCCAAGTCTTGAGGCCACCGGCCCCTTTTTCTTTCCATCGGCCAAAAGTGTTGGCCGATCGACACTATTGTCGGTCGGTCAGCCACTTTTGTTGGTCAATCGGCCATATTTTCTGGCCGACCCCTTTCCATCTGCTTTTGGCAAATATTTTGTGCCAGCTGGCACAGCTGGCACGCACAATCCCCCCATCCATACACGTGTATGGAGGGATTTCAGCCTTGTTTAGCTTCTCCAAGAAGCTTTGCAAGAGTGGATTTCTATAAGAGGGGAGGCCCTCCTCCCTTCTCAGAGGTTCTGGAATTTAGGGTTAGAGTTCATGTATCCCTCTCTCTCTATATATCTCTCTCTCTCTCTCTAGATTTGTGTGTGTGTTTGTAACCAAAAGTGTGTTTTGTTCACATTTTTGCACTAAAGCACCTAGTGTTACACTATCCTTGGTTACTGAGGCACTAGAAGAGTTGATTCTAGAGTTTTTGAGCTGGTTTTGATCCAAGGAAGTTGCTGGAGTTGGTGTTCTTGAAGGTGTTCTTTAAGGGTGAGCAAACTACTTTGGTTACTCCTTTCTTGCATAAGCTTTTAGCCTATCTTGCATATTGTTTTAAGCTTAGCTATAAACTTCAAAACATTCTGATTTTGTATGCTTAAGATGATTGTTTAAGGTCACTTTTTGGTTGGGGGTTGTCTACCCCCTCTTAGGCCTTATTTGGCCTTGTTTTGTGCCTTTCCTTTTGTGCTTTGGAACCATCTCATTTTGACCTTGTCACCACTGAAATCCAAAGGATTTTCAGTGGTGGAGAAGTGGTTTTGAGGTCTTGAATAGGAGAGAGACACCCCCCTCTCCTTGTGTCCCATATGCTTGTGTTAAGGGCTTAATATGGTAGCATGCATGCTTAGTTTGTTTTAACACCATTCCAGTAGGTATTTAGCGTTATTTTGTCATTTTATACCTCTGTTTTGACTTGGTTTAGACATATCATGCATGCTTCATATACTTGTCTTGTAATCCCATAATTTGGCCTAACATGCATCATGTGGTGACATGCTATTTTAGCATGATTTTGGCTTAACTTCATGAAGCTTCTAGCCTTGTTTTAACATGCTTGAGCTTTGTTTTTCATTGTTTTGGTCATGCTTGCATTGTTTTGTATAGCGACTATGCAATCTAGCTTGTTAGCTTTGGGTGCTTAAGTCACTAGCATCCTTTACTTGGGCCATTTCAGTGATTTGGAATCATTTGTCATGTTATTTTAGTCCATATTTCATGCTTGTATGCTTGCATTTGTCATCCTTTCAATGTCTTGAAGAGTTGGTGTCTTATGCTCCATGATCGGGTCATTGTGCATGCCTCTATGCTTAGGTCATTTAGATGCCATCTAAGTGGGTTTTTGAGTTTGTTTTAACATGCCATAAATATGATTTTGGTTGTTTAAATCATACCATGTTTGGTTGTATTAGGTGTAGCGTAACACCTCTTTTGTAGCCTTGTATGCCTCATGTTTTGCACCTTTGTTTTAGCTTGTTTTGGCTTTGATCATTGCATGTTTTAGGCTCACTTTTCCATGATTTAGGATTATTTTGGGTTATGCTTGCCATATGCTCTTTGTTTTGGGTTGCTTTGGTTCAAGTCCCTTGACTAGTCTTAGGTTTTAAGCTTTAAACATGCCATGCTTGACTTGTTTATGTGATTTGGCATCACTCCTAGCATCATTTTCAGAGCATGTAATGTTGTCACATTTGCATGCTTTTCATTCTTTTTAAGTGTGCTTAAAAGTTGCCCTTTTATGCTTAAGTGTTAGGCCAATTGGCATGCATGTTTGTATGTGCATTTGTCCTCATTTTCATAGCATTTTGGCCATTGATTTGGACCTATTTGAGAGTTGTCCATTTTGGTTTAAAACCATCCCCGCATGTTGTTGCATGCTTGCCTTGCATGTTGTCCCATGCTTGTTGCATATTTGGTAAATTGCATGTTGTAGCATGCTAGTTCAATTGCACATTGTTGTGCACTTGGTCCATGGCATGTTGTTGCATGCTTAAGTTGTAGTGCATTTGGCATGCATTCTCATTTTTTTTAAATTACTTAACATGTTGTCACATGTTTGCCTCACATGTTGTTACATGCTTGAATGTTGTCACATGCCTTGCATGTTTGCATGCTTGTTGAGTTACATGCTTGTTTGCATGCTTGCCCTTGCATATGGTTACATGCTAATTGCCTTGTATAGCATTGTTACTTGCATGCTCATGTTGCATTAGTTTGCTAGCATACAAGGATACATTGGATTGATGATTGCATTGCGTTCATCATGCTCATGTTACATTGACTTAGGTTGATTACATTGGGTTGCATTGCACATGTTGCATTACATTGGTTGCATGCTTTGCATTGTTTTTGGTACACTTGCATAGCATTATGTTTGGTTTGGGGTGTCAAGCCAAACACAAGGATCGAGGGACGTTTCGTACTTGAAATAACGAAATGTGCCTCAATCCTTGGTCACTGACGCTCTTGATCAAAGCATGATAGAGTTCTAAGCATTCGTATGTGTTTTGTGCACCCATTCCACATTAATGTGCACACTTGGCTACTTTGGCCATCATGCGTTGAAACGCATGATTGATGGCCCGAGGGTCGAAAACCATACTCCTTTGAGTCTTAAACATGATAGGGAGGATGGTAGTGCATACATTGCCTCAAAAGTGCATTGCCATGCTCTGTTTGTCCTCTGCTGCAGCAAAACAGGATTCTGCAGGAAGAGATGGTCGGTCAGCCATCTTCAGTGGCCGATATCCCCACAAGTGGTTGATGACCACTGTCTCTTGGCCGATGGCCCTAACTCTTGGCCGGTGACCTCCCACAACACTCAGGGAGTGGTTCAGAAGCACCCTTGAGACTTGTGCAGTTTTCAGAGGTGCATAACAGTGTAAACAGAGACAGCTTGAGCATGGTGATGGATTTCCGAGCGAAGCCGTCCGAGCATGCATTCATCCCTCGTCTCGAGGCCATTTCAGTGTTTTAATAACTTAGAATGGTTATTTATTTCGATTTGGTTGTGTAATTAATTAATTAGCTTGTTAGTTAGTCGATTTGTATTATTCTTTTAGACCCTCCGTCGCAAGGGCGAATTTTGTAATAAGTGTGCGTGAGTGTGTGAATGTTTTCCAACCCCACGTCTTTCTCCCTTTTACTTACCTGCTTTTGATGGTTAGTTTAGGGCACGTTTCAATTAACATCCTTATGCTTCGCATGTTTGCATCCATTCATTTGTCTTGTATGCACCGGGCTCGGCGCATCATACTAACTGCATTGTATTTCAATTCCTATTTGAATACATGTATCAAGTTGCATCTCATATGCCATTTTAGAATAGCCGAGCCTATTTCTAGTTGCATTTTGTATGTGTTGCATTAGCCATCTTAACATGAACTAGGATCATGTATGATTACTAACTAGTTCCTATTTTGGCTCGGAGTACACTGTAAGTATTTATGCTTTGGCATCTTGCATGAGTGTGAGTGTTGCCATGATAGCATGCTTGCCATGAGGCTAACTGCTTAAGTGTTTAACTGCCTGAATGCCTGTGGGTGAAGGTTAGATTGCTTGAATTGGAACAATTCATCAAATGCGAGTTTTAAGGCCACTTTGCGGAGTGGCAAAATCATATTTTTCTAAGCCCACCCGAGGGTGACAAATCTACGTCTTAGCCTACTTGCGAGTAGCACCTTCAAACCATTTTCAGACAAACAAACATGAGATGTTTTGTTCCAATTTAGGCGATCTAGTCTATACTTGTGTGTTGTGCGCATCACATAGTAATTCTAGGCTAATAACTGGAATAAGAACACATATATTTTCAAAAACAAAATATCATGTTTAGTAGTGGCCAATCTTTGATCGGGCGAGCGGGGGTGCTCATAGATGACATTCCCCAATCGTACCCAAGTTCCCGAGCCGAGACAACTTTGGTGATGACGGACACGTGGCCTTAGGCATGAGTCAAGGTTTCCTAAATTCCCCCAAAACAAAATATTTAGGTGGCGACTCTGTATCTGGCAAAGCAGTCCATGTTTGGCACTTCTTTACAAAAATCAGTTTTCCAAAACGATTTGCCGGATTTGGACTCTTTGGTGATTTATCAATCTCACATCGCACATTGTGAGATCAAATTAAGAACCGTGACATTTGAGTCCGAACTGTAGCATGAGGCCCTCGGGGCTGCGTCTACACTCACCAAAAGGTGATTCATATTCACCACCTCTATCACTTCTTATTTTCTTGATTTTCTTACCAAGTTGATTTTTAACTTCATTCTTATATTGAATGAAAATTTCCAAAACTTCATCCTTGGTTTGAATTAAATAAACATAACTATATCTAATATAGTCATCTATAAAAGTGATAAAATACTTTTTCCCGCCTCTAGTTTGAATTGATTTAAAATCACAAATGTCACTATGAATTAGTTCAAGTGGTTCTGTACTTCTTTCAATTGAATGAAAAGGAATTTTAGATAATTTTGCCTCAACATAATTTTCACATTTATGATTTGAATCAATGTCAAATTTAGGTAAACATTCCATATTAATTAATCTACGCAAAGATCCATAATTAACATGTCCTAGTCTACCATGCCATGAATTTGAAGACTCAAGCAAGTAAGAAGAAGATATATTATTATTAATAACTGAGAGTACAATGGTTATTACATTTAACTTGAAAAGGCCATCAGACATGTAACATTTTCCTACATACATCACATTCTTAGTAAGTACAAATTTATCACTCTCAAATACTAGCCTAAACCCATTCTTACTCAACAGAGATCCGGAAACAAGATTCTTGCGAATATCCGGTACATGCAGCACATTGTTGAGAGTGAGTTCCTTTCCAGATGTCATCTTGAGTACAATCTTTCCTTGTCCTTCAACTTTGGAAGTTGAAGAGTTGCCCGTAAAAAGTTGTTCACCATTGTCCACTGTAGAATAAGATGTGAACATCTTTTTGTCGGTACAAATATGGCGAGTAGCACCAGTGTCCACCCACCATCTTTAGGATTTCCGACAAGATTTGCCTCGGAAACAACTGCAGAAAGATTGATATCATCTATTCCATTGAAAATATTGTCCACTTCGGTCATATGGGCTTGAGCAGGCTTCTTGTTTGTTCTTCTTTTGCTTTTGCCTTTACTACGGCAATCTTTCGCTCGATGTCCCTCTTTGTCACAGATGTAACATTTTCCATTAAACTTGTACTTTTTATTTTCCCCCCCTTTTAGAGCCTTGTGATGAATTTTCTCCAAAAGACTTTCGTTTCTTGGTTTTTGAAGCATGTTCCACCACATTTTCCTTAGACTCCATAGGATGCCTACCAGCCCGCTTTTCAGAATTGCGGTTGTCCTCCTCAATCCTCAAACGCACAATTAATTCTTCCATAGAAATTTCTTTGCGCTTGTGTTTGAGGTATTTCTTGAATTCCTTCTAGCCTTGTGGTAATTTTTCAATTAAGGTTGCAACTTGGAAGGATTCACTGAGAAACATGCCTTCTGCGTGAATGTCATGCAGAATGAGTTGAAAATCTTGAACTTGGCTGATCACAGTTTTTGAATCAACCATTACAAAATCCAGGAATTTGCCAACCACAAATTTCTTTGAGCCGGCATCTTCCGTTTTGTATTTTTTCTCCAAAGACTCCCAAAGTTCCTTTGCTGTCTTGATAGAACTGTAGACGTTGTATAATGTGTTGTCAAGTTCGTTCAAGATGTAGTTCCGGCAAAGGAAATCAGCATGTTTCCAGGCATCAATCGCAGCAACCACTTGCCGGTCGGTTTCATCCTCTTTCAAAATAGGAGCATCCTCACGGAGGAAATGAGCCAGGTTCAGAGTTGTAAGATAGAACAATATTTTCTGTTGCCATCTTTTAAAGTCAGTTCTTGAGAACTTCTCTAATTTTTCACCATGATTTACCGGTACTGTTACAACAGGAGAGGGGGTTGGCGTCATTGCAGCCACCACAGTAGTACTTGTTTGGGCATTAGTTTCAGTAGCCATCAATTCTAATTTGTAAAAACAAAATTATAATTAGAATTTACACTACACAGAAAATTAAACCAAATTCTCAGAATTAAATTCTGTAAAAAATAAAAGAAACAAGAATGCAACTTTTATTTTCCAATTAATTTGGAAATAAAATAAGATTTTATTCAACTAAATTAATTCCACACAGGAAATTAAATTCTGTAAAATAAAAGAAATAAGAAAATAACTTTTATTGTTCAATTAATTTGAAAATAAAATAAAAATTTATTTAACCAAATTAATTCCACACAGAAAATTAAATTATGTAAAATAAAAGAAATAAGAAAATAACTTTTATTTTTCAATTAATTTGAAAATAAAATAAAATTTTATTTAATCAAATTAATTCCACACAGAAAATTAATTTCTGTAACACTTCAATAATTAAAATACTAAAATAGAATTTTAAGTAATGAAAACTCAAAAAATAATTTCTAAAACACAAAATTAATTTCTGAAAAAATTTCACAAAAATATATTCTGAATTGTTAATAACACCAGTATCGTACTACTAGTTGTCAAAGAAAATAGATAGTATATTACTACTATCTGTCAAATAGCATATAATCACTATTTGTTTTTCTAACCAGAATATTATTTTGTAAATCCACAGAAAATAATTTTCTTAAAAGAAGAAAGAAAAAAGGAAACAAACGAAAAATTCTGTAAATAGAATAATTCGAATCTGTCTTAAGATTGTTGGAACAATCTTTTGTGTGAATAAAATAAACTGAAATTAATTCAAACAAAATAAAATAAAACTTACATAATTTATTTTGTCGAACCAAACGAAAAATCAAAAGACTAAGTCGAGTGTGTGACACTCTGTCCTTAAGACAGATTCGCCCCGCTACGGTGCTTACGGTTGAATGGCGTCTATCTCCCAGGATACAATGATCTTAACCAATTTGTAGTAGCACTCCAAAACAAATTGTTCGGCGAACCAAACCTGTGATCTAACTTTCTGAATATTTATTCTAAAACTAGAATGAAGAAAAAATGCACTAAGGAAAATCTGGACAGCAAAAGGAATTTTCAGTCTGATATTTTCGGATAGGAAAAAATGCTGGACAGTGCTGGTATATATAGAGCCGAACAGGTGTAGAATTTTGAACTGAACAGATGCGAATTTGAACTGAACAGGTATACTCCAAAATTCAAACAGATCTAATCTGTTTGAACAGATTTAACTGCTGGACAGTTAAACCCGAAACTGCTGGGCAATTTCTTGAGGTTAAAAACTGAAAAATAGTTTTAATCTGTTGAGGAATTTCAGACAGAAGTTGGAAAAAATTGGAATTCAAATTTGAATTAAATTCCCGTAATATTTTTTGAAAAAATTCAAATGAATTTCGTCCAAAAAATTAATACAAGAACTGACCCGACCCACACCAGCGCCTGGCTCGGCCGGCGGCGGCGCGTGCGCGCGCGTGTGATGGTTTGGGCTAACGTTCACTTTGTCCATAACTCCTCCCTTCTACAAACTTGGGGTGCCCCTTGGGGCCCAACCCAAGTATTGTAGGCTAGAGCTTATAAACTCAACAAAACTCTCTTAAAGTTCCAATGTGGGACAAGCCTCACAAGGAAACCCACATTACAAACTTTAGAAGTTCAATTCCACGAACCGGAAAATGATGTCATGTTCCCATTCACTCATAAATGGTTTTGACGGACTGTCTTTCACCGTATGACTTGCCACGCGGTAAGGAACACTTCACCTTTTCGGACCCGCGCCCAAAAGACGTTCGGGGCCCACTTGATTTTAGGCTCAAAGTCGGCCCAAAATAAGCCTATATAAACCATTTTTCCAACAAGCAGCAGCGGCACCGGAAGTGAAGGATGGTTACCGGCTCAAAGGCTGTTTACATCAGTTCTGCCGATTGTACTTAATGGAGCAATGTGAGTCCACCATCAAAAGCCGAGACTGCTTTCCTATGCACTGTATGCACGAGGGTGCTCATTGAATAATGCTCATTGAATAAGAAGTAATCTGCTAATTGAGAGATGGTAGAGAGAGAGAGAGAAGCTGACTTCGTCACTTCAAACCCGAGTCAACAACGACAGCTACGGAAGCTGCCTTTCTTCTACCATTGCTACTGCTATCGTCCTCTGCCACATCGGTTGCACCTTCGCCGAACGCCAATTCCAGAACAGCGACGCCGTCGTCATCAAAGAGCAAGGTGGGAGCAAAGTGGTGAACATGGGCCAGGATCAAGAGAAGCACACAGCTGAAGAAGCTCATGAATGATATGGAAATAGAGGTTATAACTGCAACGGTTGCAAATGATGTTCCAGTTGAAAGATTGCCAATTGTAGTTATTGATTCAGATGACGAAAAGACAGGAGACCAGAAATCATTGTACCCATATCGAGAGCTTGTCTTGCCACAGCCAGCTGGGGCATTCTTAATGAAGGATTTTCTGGATACAAAGTTGGAGTTCAATAGCCAAGAAAATGGAGATGTTATGGCATGGTCGGGATTTTACTTTGTTTATTTTTATTTTGAGTGTTTTGTAAAGTTTTATTTTATTTTATTATTCCCTTCTCTCTCTCATTTGGATATGTAATATTTAACGTGTTGTAATAATCCCCCTCCCCGCTTCTTTCTATCCCATTCTTAATCGCTTTCCCTAATTGTACATATGTATATATCTGACATGCCATGCATATCCATGCTTTACATTTATGTTTCATGCATTAAGATTCGGCTAAATTTGCATTTGTGGATTTTAATCAATTCTTATGTGATTCTATGCGCTACTTCATGTTCTTGAGATGATTCACATGTCATATTTTAGAAGCCGAATCTTTAGTTGCATCTCATGAGTGAATTATATTAGGATTCTGTATATAGGATCATGCATATTTTACTAATTTTGTTTTGTAGCTATTCGAGGGACGTCGGTCAATCTGTGATTTTTTATACTTTAGCATCCCATTTGTGTGTGTTTTTCTTACTATGTGTTAGCATTCTACCATGAGTCTACTTGCTTACTTGATATAACTGTATGAATGCCTGTGGATGAAGGCTTGTTGCTTAAATTGAAATAATTCAATAAATGTACGTTTTAAGCCCACTTTGCAGTGCCAAATTCACAAAATTTAAGCCCACTTGAGGTGGCAAAATCAAACCCTTTTCAAAACAAACATGAGATTGAATTGTTCCAATTTGTGCAAACTAGTCTATACTTGTATGCTTCACATAGTAAATTTTAGGATTTATTAAATAATCATAACATGAATATATAAAGAAAATAAAATTTATATCATGGTTTAGTAAAGGTTGATCTTTGATCGGGTGAGCGAGGGTGCTCATTATTGACCTTCCCCTCTCATACCTAAGGTTCCGAGCCAAGCATCTTTGGTTACAATGAACAGTGGCCTTGGCACGAGTCATGGGTTTCCTAATTTTTCAAAAATATTAGGTGGCGACTCTGAGATCTGATGACGCAGTCTATTTTTGACAAAATTGCAATAAAATGGATTTTCAATAAAAGTTGGCAAATCTGGACTTTCATCTACGTTTCACATTGCACTCGTGAGACTAGATCAAAGAGATCTCGGGAGTTTGAACTGTTTAACGCGCGTGAGTACCCCCCGGGCATGTTACACTCGGTTTACTGAAAAGTGCAATATTTTGATCGAAATCGGAGCCTCAGAACATCGTAGAAACATTTGGAAAAATATTTTGAAAAGAGGGTTTTAAGGTCTAAAATAGTTTGGCCAAAATGGGGCGTAAGGTTTTTGAGAGAAAACCAAATTTCATTTTTCTTGTTGAGGATTTCGTGAGAAACACCTTCTTGTTTTTTATCATAGGGTGATCAAAAGAAAGTGTTCAAGTCTTAAGGCTAGTCAAAATGGGTTATCTACAAGTAGCCTGGACCGAAAGGGGTACCAATGGGTGATAACCCTAAAAGATGGCACATGTCAAGGACAGTGAGAGCCATCATGCCACACCGAAATTGAAAAAAATTAAAAGCTGGATTCCAAAAGCAAAGTGCAAAGGTATTAGAAAAGGATATTTAGGAATAGTAAACCTGGATAGATGAAGGGCGTCAAGGAGACAGAGTTTTTAAAGGTCCCATGTTTTGGCAGGAACAACTTGGTCATAACATTCCTTCTATTCTGGCCTCAATGTGGGCCAGCAACGATGAGGTCAGTTCATCTTCTAGCTCTCCCAATTAAGGCCCCCTTCGTAAAGAAGGCAGTGATCCTCTAAACGAGGATATAGAGCGGGATGCGGGGCAAGGGCTTCTCTAAAGATAGGTCTAAGGATGTATTCTCCTTAAGCATAATAACGAGGGAAGAAAATGCGCCCATCAATGGTGCTTGGTTCACCAGCTTTGTATTTTTCTATCTCGTCATTGAGACACCTCCTCAAAGCCACAGACGGGCTCATATGCTCAATAATTGGTACTCTCGAGGAAGAAGAAACCATTTAGCGAGAGGTTGAAAGAAGAGTGAAGAGAGCAAAGATGAGATGGGTAAGAGCTTGAAGTTAATAGCAATGAGAGTGAAAAGGGAATACTGGACAAATGAACAGGAAAAATCGCGAGAAATTGGGGTTTTTAAACATTTCTGTCCAAAATTACCCATTCAGCCTAATGGGTCAAATAGACCCAAGTCAATTAATTGGTTATTTTGATCCGTGTGGATTTAACATCTATAATTTAGAATAAAAGGGGGTATTGAAAGCACAACAAGGAGAGTTTCCTTCAAAGAGCAGCATTTTGAGATGGAAATACATTTTAAATGCTCAACTCGCCTTCAAAATAAGTGATTGGCTTCGAAGCCAGTGTTTTCCTAGAATCTTTGAAAGCTTCTGCCTTAGAATCAAGTCTATTTAGGGCTTGTTTACTTCAAAGGTTTTGAGAGTATGCTTACAGGCTATCCATAAGAGGTAGTTTCTTTCGAAAGAGTTTTTTGTAAGTTTTCTTTGAGTAGAGTATAGTTCTTGCCTAATTTTTGATTTTCTTAAGTTTTTTGTAAGTTTTCCATAACAGTATTTTGATTTTCAATTTTTCTTGAGTTTTGGTTCTCGCTCTTCATCTGATAGCCTATTGTGCAGGCTATGTTTATTGATTTTGGTTTGGCGAAAGAAAGAGGTGGATGCTGCTATCTGAGGTGGATGCTGCTATCTAAGGTGAGGATGCATTTGTTAGTTTTTAGATTTATTTGATGGCTATAATACTGTTAGTGGCAAACTTTTTGGAACTTGTAGTATTGAGTGTTTCTGATGCAAACTTGTATGTTGTATTATTTTATTTGGACTAGGCTTCTACCATAAAATAGGGAAACCATTAGAGTGTAAAATTTTGCACCCGTGGCCTAGAACACTTTCTATGAAGATTCGTGTGGCTGTGTTTGGCCGTATATTTCTGTTTATTGGAATATTACTTGCAAATGATCATGAGAATTGATTTCTTTTGCTGAAAAGTTTAAAAAAAATAAAAAAAGTTATTGGCCTTCGTTTGGGAAGTGGGCTGGCTCTTTGACTTTTTGGCTTTTTTGGCTATATGAGCCTGGGCTCAAAAGCTTGGTTTGGGAAGGGCTCTTAGCTTTTTGGCTTTTTTAGCTTTTTTTGTGAGAGAAGAGTGTAATGATTATGGGGTTGGATGTGATATTTTGTCTGTTGTGGCTCATGAGCCTGTTTCGTCTTTTGTGGCTCATGAGCCACTTGAGCCCTTCCCAAACGGACGCTGAATCCATTAAATTTAGTTTGGGAAGATTAAAAAAAGTCAAAAAGTCAAAAAATCACTATCCTATTTAAGTCACATCATCTTATTTAAGTCACATCATCTCTCTAACACATCACTTCAAACCCAACCCATATTTCATAAAAAGTCAAAAAGTACACTTATTTAGTCTTCCCAAACTAGGCCTTAACACAATTTTATCTTTAGGCTACTC
This sequence comes from Camellia lanceoleosa, assembly GCA_025200525.1. Classification (NCBI taxonomy): domain Eukaryota; kingdom Viridiplantae; phylum Streptophyta; class Magnoliopsida; order Ericales; family Theaceae; genus Camellia; species Camellia lanceoleosa. Next base: position 205,513,463 of record CM045758.1, read on the forward strand.
ATCATCAACTTTGGAAAGGATAAAGAACCATAGAATGACTGTTGTTTTTTAATTTTAGTGATGAGTTTTTGCAATATTAGGTACAATGATACAAACCCCGAGGTTGAAAAGAAAGAATATATTGATCATATAGAAGAGATTGTACGATGGATGGGCTGGGAACCTTTTGAGGTTAAAAAATTTTTCCCATCCGCATCAATAACATGCTCTATTTGCTGGCAGCATTTGATATTTGTTAAATTTGCATATCACTTATGCCAGTGATTATTTCCAAGACCTTTATGAATTGGCGGTGGAGCTAATACAAAGGAGTCATGCTTACGTTGATCATTAGGTTGCTAATTGACTCAATATCAGTATCATTTGTCTAAAATTTTATTTCATACACTATTTTAACACTTTGAGCTTTGTCCTTCAATGTTTTTTAATGCTAATGCCTCCTTAACTGCTCCTCATACTTTTTAGCCATTAATTCATTTGAAAAGACTAATTACATTTGAGTTTTATATAATTTTAAAAGATTACTGATTGCCTTATATGCATTCGAGTTTTACATAATTTTCTTTTATATATATTTTCTAGTATACAAAACTAATGATTAATTTAAAAATATTAATTACATTCAAGTTTCATATAATTTTATTTTTATAATTTGAATTATGCCAATGTTATTCAATACTAATGATTATTTTTATTTTTACAGATGATTTTTGGCATGGGATATTCTTTTTTTTTGTCTACGAAGGACATTATTTTTGTATAATCTATGATTATGTGACTCTTTTTGTGTGAATTACTATTGTTTATGCAGATAACTATTGGCCTGGTACAAATTATTTTTGGCGTGGTATAGATTACCTTTTTGATAATCTTTAGTTTTGTCTGGAATTACTATTTTATATTGGATTATACTTGGTTTGTACGGAATTTCTATTATTTTTGGAATTTGACGTTAAATATGAATTTTTTGAATGGTTGAAAGTGAAATATGTGCAAGTTATGGAATAGTTGATAATATAATCAATATATGTATTGTTTTGTTTATATACAGTGTACAAGTTGCACTAATAACAGAATAAATATAGGTTGCGGAGAAAGTAATTAAAAAAACAGTAAATAAAATTTTTGGCGACTAAATATTAGGTAGCTAAAAAAGCAAGCAAAGGTTTTGTGACTAAATATTTAGTAGAGCATAAAACAAAGAGTCTTTTACCGACCAAATAGTTAGTAGCCAAAACGAATCAAGATGAGGAAAAATCTTTTGGCAACTAAAATATTTAGTCACTAAATGTAGTACTATTTGCGACAAAACTTATTGGTGACTAAAAATTTTAGTCGCCAATAGTTGAACTCATTTTTATGTGGAAACTTTTCGGTGACTTAAATTTTAGTCACCAAAAGGTTGGTAACCTTTGGCTGTTGAAATATTTTTAATAGCCAAAAAATGTAAATTAGCGACCAAAAAAATTTAGTCATCAATACTATCGCCGACAAGGTATCCCCGACTAATTGGGAGCCTAAATTTTTTGGTCGCCATTGACTTTTGACGACTAAAATGAGATTTTGGTGACTAATTTTTTAGTAGTCAAATGTGTATTTTCTTGTAATGACGTTATATAATTCTCATATCTTTCATCTTAGTAATAACTTTTGAGGCATTATAAATATTTACACTAAAAATGTTATATAGATTATCAAAAACGACATTGCACCAAATAAATTTACAACTCATTTTAAGTTAATAATTTAAAATTTTACTTACAATTTATAACCATTATATGGGTCATGCTAAATATTAATCAAAATTTAAGAAATACGAGATGCATTTAGGTTAGGGCCTAAGTTACATAAGCTTAATAATGATTGTGAACATAGTGCACTAACATATGGATAGTTTTTCTAAATAAATATTTTCCAAAATTTTGAATAAGAAAATTTTGCTTAAAAAATAGGTTGGTGATTAGATTTAAAGCATATTTGATAAAACTTAACTATTGATTTTGTAATGCTAAAAGTTTTAATAAAGTATAAAAATTTTAAATTACATAAATTTATTCATAAATATTAAATGTGAAAAAATGCTAGGAATATTTGAAAATATTAAATTTATTTATAAATATTAAATTTTCAAATGTTAGAAGAACTATTTGATTAAGTATAGATTTTTTTTAATAAAAAAGTTTATTAATAAGGTTATGTCATACATATTTATAATGTATCATGTCCATTTTTTTTTAAAAAGTTTGTGATTAACTCTTAAAAATTAATAAAATTCTAATTTAAAATGTGGATTATGCATAAATCTATTAACAAATGAGAGAAAAAAAATTATAAATACACATATAATACATAATTACCTTATTTGAACTATGCTAACTATAGGCAAACTAGTCATTCTGACTCAAGTTACCCACTGTATAAATATTGAGATTTTAGTTATTAGCCATTAAAAAATCCAATTATGAAAAATAATCTAATCATTACCATCAATAGTCCATACTTTATGTGAACCTAATGAATACAACTTTTTTTTTTTCTAAAAAAATAGATTAAAAATAAAATATTGAAAAATAAACAAAGTTTTAATCACAATCAACAAATACAATCCAATCATCATCAAACATGAATACAATCTTTTTTCTTTTTTTTTTTTTCAAAAATTGTAGACTAAAAATACAATCACCATGTGATTGTATTTAAAAAACATGAATACAATCTATTTTTTATTTTTTTTTTCAAAAAACACATTAAATAGAGTGTAAAAAAAACATAGTCATTTAAAAAAGTAAAAATGTAATTATTTATTTTTATCAAAAAGCATAGTGAGTTAAAAACTCAATCACAAATTAAGCACAACCATTTTTTCTTTTTTCAAAAATACAGTTAAAAAACTCAATTAGAGAAAATAATCTAATCATTGCCATCAATCTCCACCAATCATCAATAAGTAATATTTTATGTGAATCTAATAAATACAATTATTCTTAATCAATTTAAAAATATAATCACTATAATAAAAAAATAAATGATTTACTCACAAAACTAATATTCAAAACCTAATTAATACAATCATTCTTAATCAATTTTAAAATATAATCACTATATTAAAAAATAAATGATTTATTCACAAAGTTAATATCTAATTATCATCAATAATTAATATATTATGTGAACTTAATAAATACAATCATCCTCAATCAATTTAAAAGTATAATCACTATATTAAAAAATAAATATTTTACCTACAAAGCTGCTGCCGCTGAACTCTCTCTCTCTCGTCCACAAAGCTGCTTCCGCTGATAGGCTTTAGGTTGTTGTGATAGGAAGGCTTTTCTTTAGGGCTGTTGTGGCTTAATGGGTAATAGGGTTTATTTAGGGTAATATGGAAATAGTTTATTTAGGATAATACGGAAGGTTTTTTTTTTTAATCAAAAAATTAAAAAATTAAAATTAAAATAATGAAGCTCCCATAAGAATTATAAGTTTAAAAGACCCTTTTCTTTAAATAATAAGATTTTAAATTTTATTTTATTTTATTTATTTATTTATTTTTATTTTTTAAAAAAAAATTGGCAGGAGATAAATAAATAAACGAAATTTACATTTACAATGGCTAAATTTATTCATTGCAATACAATATTTAGTAGGATTAAAATCAAAAATATATCAAACTTTTACAGATTAAAAAAAACTAAATCAAACCAAAAACTTTCGCAAATCTATCTTGCATTAATCCATCTTAATTTTTGTTATGCCCAAAAATCTTAACCCCCATATGCATTGAAGTTGATCTCACCGTCCATTTGGATTCATAATCTCAGAAAAAACAACAGTCTGATGAGAACCAAAACTATTACCACTCCTTGCACCACTCTCAGCCGTTGATGTTCCGGTCGCGTTGCTCTGAGACACCGAAAACAACATATCATCGTCATCATCAGTCATCGTCTTTCTCACTTGAAGGAGAGGATCCGAGGGACTCATCAACCCATCTTCACCGTTGACGTTCCTCTCAGCAATCTCCTGAAGCTGCAATGCAAATTCCAAGCTCCAAATCACATCACCCATTGCTGGCCGTTCGATCCCAGTATCACGCAGGCAGCTTTCGAATATCTCCCCAAACTTCTTTAAACAGTCCGGCACAATCTGACCCGTCAGATGTGGATCCACAATCTGATCAACGGTCCCTTCTTGCCAACATTTCCGGCCCCACTCAGCCAAACTCACTTGCTCCTTTTCTAGGCCTGTCACAATTGCGGGCCTCCCACACAACACTTCCAATAACACCACTCCGAAAGAATACACATCAGACTTTTCGGTTAATTTTTGTCGTCGATAATATTCTGGATCCACATACCCGAAACTACCCTTTACGACAGTGCTGACGTGACTCTGGGCCACATTAGTAGGGCCAATTTTTGACAACCCAAAGTCTGAAAATTTGGCCACCCATTTTTCATCCAATAGTATGTTGGTAGACTTGACGTCGCGGTGAATGATCATGTGCTTCGCTCCTGTATGGAGGTAATGGAGCCCGCGTGCAGCACCGATGCAGATCTCGAGGCGTTGCTTCCACGAGAGAGGCGGATTGTTTGATTTGTAGAGATGATCACGGAGGGTACCATTGGCCATGTAATCATACACCAAGATCATCTCATCATTATCATCGCAGTAACCGATCAAAGCCACTAGATGGCGATGGCGTAACTTGGATAGCATTTCGATCTCCGTTCGAAACTCGCGGGCCCCTTGGCTTGATGATGGATGCAGCCGCTTGATCGCAACAGTGGATGTGCCGTTATCGATGCACCCTTTGTACACGTAACCAAATCCTCCGGTGCCGATCACAAAATCCTTTTTGAAGTTGAGCGTAGCAGATTTGAGTTCTGCTAGTGAGAAATGTCGACAGAGATTAGACGGTAACGTTGAAGCGTTAGTCTTCGTAGACTTTGACGTGTGCGAAAATTGGACCCACGATGACTTGATCACGCTTGCTCCTGAGTCTCTCACCCTCCTCCGTCGCCGGAAAATCATGAAACCAATCACTGAAATCAAGAATACTCCGCCGATTACACCTCCGGCGACGGCGACGACCAACGACGACGACGTTTTACTATTCTGTTTGCCAAGGAGCTTTGCATACGGTGCCGGCGGTGCAGGACCGGATTCAGGATTGGGCCCGGCGAGACTTCCGTCCGATTGATTTATTTTGAAGATCTCTAAACCGTTCAAGATTGCATCATTGTACCTGTGCTTGGAGTCCATATTCGGGTGCATCGCGAGCCACAAATTCACCTTACTCTGGTGACCATCGACGCGTGGGACCGAAAGAACGTAGTCTTTGAAAACAGGAACGCCGTTATCCCCACTCAAGTATATAACATCAACCGATTGATCAGCCGTCTGATTATTCATATACACAGAAAATACCCTCTCATTTTGTCTGGTTACCTCCAGTTGAAACTCGCAAAAATGAAGCCTAGCCAGGTACAAGAACCCAGAATCAACGGTGAAGATCCAAGTCAAATTGTACTGCAAGTTTATAAGTGGGTCCCGTCCCATGGTCCGAGCCGTAGTGTACACAATCGCCGGAGCAGTGTAATTCGGTGTCTCGTTGGTGTACCGAATTGGGACCTCAAGGTGAGGCACCAAACTAACATCGTCGCCGTATGTATACTGTTTATCTTGATACCAAGCCCGGTACATGCCAGTATCGTCATTCACAGACACGTCGTTGCCACCGACGTTTAACCGGTACAGAGTTTCAAGAGCAGCGTTGTTATCGATATAGGAAGATTGTCCAGAACCAACAAGAGGGATAGGATTGAGATCGCCTTTCATGTAGAAATTGTTGGGAATCGAAACGACTTCGATGCCGTTGATAAAGGCGTATGAGTTGGGAGATGGATTGAATGTTATGTCGAGCTTTTGGGTGTCTCTGACATTGACAATGAATTCTTTGATCAGCGTGTATTGTTGGGGAACCAAAACAGAGACGGTGAGGAAGGCACTGAAGTTGGTTAGGAGGGTGTAGTTTGCGGCGGTGACAGAGAAGTAAGATTTTGATTTGTCGAAATTTGAGTAAGATTTTGATTTGTCGAAATTTGAGTAGGTGGCTGGGTAGAAGTAGAGGCGAATGAATTTGGGGCCGGAGGAGACGGGGAAAGTATAGGTGAATTTGGAGGTGAAGATGCGGGCGGTGAGGAAAGGGATGTCGGTGACAGAAGGGTCTTGTTCGGTGGCCGTGGATGATGATGAGGTGGTGCCGATGTTGGACGGTGAGAATTTTGAGGTGGCATCACCGTCCCAGCTCCGTTGGTCTTGTGACGTGGCGTTGGAGGATGAGCCGCAGTTGAGGAGGAAGTAATCGGTGGGTGTGTAAGGCGGTGTTGTGACCGCGGTGGAGGAGAGGAGGTGGAGTAAGGAATAGAGGTAGAGAGCGATGGTGAGCATGTTGGGGGTGGTGAAGATTAAAGTGTTTGATGTATTGCTAAGTCCAAACTGGAAGCTAACTTAAGGTGATGAATTTTTTCAATTTAAGTTGGCTGGTGGGTAAGAGAAGACTTGTAATTGACTCCGAGAGAGCGAGAGAGCGAGGATTGCTTAACGGTGGTCAAAATTGGCGCTTCACTTTGGGACCTTTTAGGTCATGTAATAGATATTTTCAAGCCAGTCCAATTTCTTTTGGCTTTCATGTCCGAAATTTCTTGGAATTGTTAGCTTTGAGAATCGAATCAAGGGTTTTCATTTTGTGTGACCAATTCTATGGTTTAATCATGTGTTTTTGGAATTATTGAGAAATTAATGTCTGATTAATCTACATCAGAGCAATCAATTAATCATGATAGTTTCGTGCTCTGATATGGATAAACCTTGAAGGGATATGCCTATGGATTCTATTAAGTGCCAAATCCCACTAAATATAATGCAAAGTTAGTTCACTTTCACTAACAAATAACTCACTTATTGGGAATAAATATCCAATGCAACATAAGGAATAGAAAGTCACAAGTAAATATCAGATGGACACCATTTAATTTTGGTTAATCCAACTATATACTTCTCACTATTGTAATGTGATATTTTTTTTAGTTGCCGATGTTATTGTTTCAATAACATCCTAAATTTCTGTCAAATTTAATGATAACGTATATCAATCATTTGATCAAATTGTTAGAGAAATTAACATGTTGATTATATTGTGGAATATACTCATGGGTTCTGCTAGATTCCCACAATCTCAGGCTTTTGTGTGCACCAACCAAGTTTGGGGAGAGGGTTGGAGGCTAAAATAGTCAATAAAAACAAAATACGTTAAAATAGTTAATAAGACATCACATTTCATAATCATTTCATTTTTTTTCTTGCAACCATCAAATTAAGTATAAAAAAAAAAAAAATCAACTATCATCCAAAACACAATTTTTTTAATTAAATTAAAATAATCATAAAATTAACTAAAATAGCAAAATTTCCAAAAGAGCCCAAAGTAAGCACAAGTGTTGGTACTGCTTTTTGTCAATATTGCTTGGAAATCAACAAAGATCATCTCTGTTCAATTGAAAATTCCCTAAATCTCTCCGTTAAACTCGGAGAGTACAACTAAAACACACTACTAGGAGATGCATTTGAATTTCCTTAACGGAGAGTACAACTAAAACACACTACTAGTAGATGCATTTGAATTTCCAAGATCAAGGAAGAAAAGTTATCAAAGAAAGATGTAGATCATTTATATATATCCTTCTCAATCGAATCAATGCTACAGTAGGAGATAATAACAAAGATGATTGTGACATTTAATCACACTGTTATTTAAAGGCATACACGCTATATATAATCACAAAACAAGAAAAATCAATCAAGAATAACAAGAGGCATGAAATTCTCCATTCCACATTGTCCAAATCACTCACGACGTTCCATGAATCACGTGATTTTGACTTCATGAATTCATCTGAGTTTGTGTTTGCATTGATTGTAGGTGGCACAAGGCCGACTATCCTTATTGGCGTGCCTGATACAATCGTCGTATAGCATTGTATTAAATACCGTAGGCTTCTGTAGACCCTTGTAAGAAATTTGTTATTGGTTATGAACAAGAAACCTTTTAGTTGTCCCTAATTCCATCAAGAACTCTTCTTCTTTTTCTCCTCCATCATCTGCTAAGCATTCAGCAATGGTGGAATTACAGCCCCCAAAAGATCATTGAGTTGCTCTTTTTAGTTGAAGAGAGACAGAGAAAAACCATTAAAAGCAAGACAAAAGAGAAATGGATGTGGTATGGTCTAATCTTCATTTCAGTTTTCATCTCTGCCTTTAGGCTTCTTCTCTTGAATCTAGATATCAATTTTCTAATCTTTGTTAGGGAAAAACTAGCTCTGTCTTTTTGCGTGCGTTGGGATTCTCTAGAGTGATTTGGTGAAGTGATCCTCTAGAGTGATTCTTTATAGCGCGGGCCCTGTCCCACTAATGAAGCCAATGGCTAAGATTAATTCCTCACCAAAACGATGTCGTTTTGGTGACCCAAAAAAAAAAAAAAAAAAAAACTAAGTTTCAGAGTTTCAGTAGTGCAAACACAGAGAGAAGGGGGTGAAGAAGAAGGAAGTAGAGTGTTTGATTTATGCTCACAAGGCTAGACTCGAATTGTCTCTGTATTTGGATGTGATTTCCACTGGTGCTACTGGTTCGAAATCGATTGATTTGTATGGGACTACTACTAGGATTTTGAATAGGGATTTTGAAGCTGGGTTTTTTGTGAAAGATTTGGGAATTTGTTTGAAGGAGTGTTAGAATATAGGCCTTGCTTTGCCTGGATTGGGATTAACTCAACAACTTTATCTTTCTCTCAAGGCTTATGGGGAAGGTGATTTGGGCACCCAAGCACTCATTTTGGCTCCGCTAGCGAAGCTATTCTTCAAGAAACTTCAAGGACCACACAGGTAGGTGTTTGTGTGATAGAACAAAAAGAAAGATAGAGGCTTCAAAATGTGTGTATATATATATATATATATTTGGGAACAAGATTCAAAGAAAAAAAATAAAATTAATTTCAAAATTATGTGTAAACTATCATTTGATCTTCCAATTTTGATGACTTTTTTCAATTGATCTTCTCTCCTCGATCCAGATTTGTTGAGGATTTGAGACTTTTTTCTTTTTTCTTTTTTATTTATAGATTTTGAGTTTGATTTGGTAATGGAACAATCCGGTGATGGATGGAGGCAAAGGGGTTGGGGAAAAGATGGTTGGTTGGAGGAGGGTTGGGAAGCAACTGGTGACTGTTAGCAAGGGTGGGGGACTAGGTGGTCACCGCCGCCGCCATCGACACTGACGAAGTTGTTCTTCAAGGTTTTGCAAAGCTTAATCCCTATGTGAAGATCTTTGATTTGTATTTGCAGATCTTTGCTATGTAAAATTATCTTTTCTATGTGAAGATGATTTGTATTTGCAGATCTAAAATTATCTGCTCTCCATGATCTTCAGTGCTTTGACGAGGCGGCGGGCGACACCGTGAAGTTCTTCCTCAGCCCCTTTTCTTCTTTATTTATTTTTTTTCTCTCTCTCTCTCCTCCTCTCGCGTTCGAACTGTAAAACCTAGATTTTTTTTTTTTTGGATCACCAAAATGACGTCGTTTTGATGAGGAACTAATCTCAACCATTGGCTTCATTAGTGGGATAGATAAAGGATCACTTCACCAAATCACTCTAGAGTATCCCAATGCTTTTTGAGTAGGAAAATATTTACTTTGCTTGGTTAGAGTTTTTCAAAAACACTTTTTAAAAATTTTACTTTCTTATTTTTCGTATTTTTTTCTTTTTACTGAATTTTTTTAATATTTTAAGCAATTTTTTTAAAAATTTTTAGACATACCTAACATAAATATACCTAAAAAGTAAAAAAATTGTAAAAAAAACCTTTTAAAAATTCACTAAATACCAAAAATACCAAAAAAAAAAAAAAGAGAATTTAGTACATTTTTTTGTAATTTTATGTATTTATTAATTTTTTAAAATATTTTTTCATAAATTTTTTACTGTTTAGATAAACTTAAGTAAGATGCATCTAAAAAGTAAAAAAAAAAATGTTTAAAATTTAAAATATATTCATTAAAAACAAAAAAAAAATGTGAAAACTAAAAAACAATTTTTAAAAAACTTAATTCAAAAATTAAAAATTAAAAAACTAATTATTATTTTTCAATAAATTTTTGATGTTGGTCCGTTTGGCAAGAGCTAAAGTGGATTTTTTAATTATTTTAACCAAAAATAAAATAAAATAGGCTATGTTAGTCATCAAAAATAAAACATCACATCCAATTCATAATCATTATACTTTTCTCTCATAAAAAAAAATTAAAAAAATCAAAAAGACAAAAAACTTTTTCCAAACTAAATTTTTTAATCCAAATTAAAATATTTAAAAAAATCAAAAAATCAAAAAACCAACCGACTTTCCAAACCAACTCTAAATAAAGAAGTTAATTTTGATTGCTTTAGTTCACGTGGGTCGCCTGGGCCCGGCCTCTGCCCCCTAGGATGGGTAGTGCAGTCCAATAAATTTTTATTTATTGGGCGGCTGGTGTAGTTGGTATTCTTTATTAATAAAAAATTTGAAAAATTATAAAAAAAATTCTTAAAGTTTGAATTTTGTTTAGAAAAATTATAAAAACAACTCTTAAAGTTTGAATTTTGTTACGAAGCGCTGGTTTGGAAAGTTGGGTTGTAATGGATTGGGGTTAAAATAGTTTTAAAAAAAATAAAATAGATTTTTTTTTTTGTTTTAGGATAAAAAATATTTAAATTATAATTATTTTATTTTTTTCTTATAAAAGTCAAAAAAGTTAAGAAACTCATCTCAAACGAAATTTTTAGTCTAGGTTAAAATAATCAAAAAGTCAAAAGTTACAAAGTCAATCTACATTCCAAACAAATCCAAAATAAATCGTGCGCTTCTAACTTTGTTAATTTAAATTTTAGTCTTTTGATTTTTTTCAATCTTAAGTATTCACCTATTTTTGTTAAGTAAAATTGTCAGAAAAAATATATTTTAGTCATTAAGTTCAATAGAATCGAGTATTTTATGCACTTTTTGTACACTTATATTGAGTTTAATAATTAAAAAGCAAATGTTTAGATTAAAAATAAATTAAAATATTAAAAGTTAAATTTATAAAATTAAAATTTTAAGATTTTCTTTGTTACAAGATTAAAATTTTAAAATTTTATTTGTAATTTCTCCAACAAAAAAAACAGTTACAGTACTTTTATGTCTCTTACATAACTAAGATAGGATAATATATTAATATTTTATTTATTATATCATTAATTAAGAGTACCATGTGAATATGGTCCCATAACATTCACAAATCATACGATAATTTCATTATTGCCTAAGCCGGACCCATCGTCCACATGTTCTGCCATAGAAAATTGTATAAATTATTACCAAAAGGAATTATTCCTCAACAAACAAAATATACTAAGGGACATGTTTGTCTTTACCTAATGGCGTTGTTGGTTCTTGCGGGATTCATGAGACGTATTTTAATAATTTCAATATTTTTATTTTATCAAGTTTTATATGTAAATTATTTGGAAAAAATTAAATTTAATAATTATAATTGTATAATTTTACTATATTTATTATCAAAAATGAACTGAATCAGTCTCGCTATTGTTCATAAAAAATGGACTGCATCAGTCTTGCTACTGTTCATCGTTAATATACAAGTGATACAGTATCTCGCTACAACAAGCGAGGTGCTGTTCTTTGCTACAATAGGTAGAGTTATGTGTTACCGGACGTCCGCCTGGAAATCCAGCCGAACGCCCAACCAGTCAACGGCAATTTTTTTTATTTAAATTTCCTCCAGTTTTACCTTTTATAAAACATAAAAATTGTTTGATTCATAACTCATCAATTTAATTATAAAAAAAAAGAATAACAAATATTTTAATAGGATTGAGTTAAAATAGAGAGTTTGATGCAGTGGGATGACTAGCTAAAATAGAAAATTGGTTTTTTAAGTTATAATTTGACTAAAATTTTAAAGAGCCTGATACTGTAGAATATTCATATATATATGCTTCTCAATCAAATAAATGATGCAGTTGGGATAATAATAAAGATGATTATGACATTTATTTACATTGTTATTTAAAGACATAAACACACTATTACAATCAGAAAAAAATAAAAATAAAAATAAAAATAAAATAAATCAAGAATGCCATGACCCAACCCCGAGTGCTTAGAGCTGGATCGCAACTAGCTAAATAATTCTAATTTAAACAAATTAAATGTCGCACGTAGAGACGAGATAAAGAATTAAATAGGTAAATAAATAATCAAAATACTCAATAATGTTACAAAAAAAAAACATTCATTGGGACTTTTATTTATTTAACGATGATCAGACAATTATTAAAAGAAATACAAAAAGTCCGCATTAAGTCATGTGCTAGTCTCATTACACGAGATTACCACTATTCATTACATTTCATCACTTGAAAGGGGATAACAGTTATAAGTACATAGAAGAGTAAGAAATATTATACTGAGAGCATAAGGGTATAAAATCACCATGAAAAATTATTTGGCTAAACAAAAAATAGTTTGATTCGAGTAAATCATTTAGGCCAAGTTTGGCATATGGCCAAAAAGTCAAAAAGTCAAAAAGTTACTCAAAAAGTTAAAAAGTTATCACTATTTACCAAAAGTCAAAAAGTACAGCTGCACAACTCCCAATTCTAATTTTTTCCTACAAACTAATTTATACAATTTTTTAATACACATTTTTTCATAAAAAGTCAAAAAGTTAACCCAAACAACCATAATTTTTTCCTCAACTTTTTAGTCCAAAAAGTCAAAAAGTACACTTATTTAGGATATCTCAAATAACCCCTTAAATAACAGAAACAAAATACAGAATTACAGCAAATAATTATAACCATGGTACAGAACTGAACTGAACTGAATAGAAAATTAATGGATCCAAGACATATAGAGGGTCACAAAGTAACTAATTAGAGGCCCATGATTATTTGAGTCCCTCAAGACATGGGACCGTCAAAAGGTCACTAAAGTGACAATTCGGAGATCAATGGTCGTTTAAGTCCCCAAAGACATGGGACCTCCGTATTGGTACTTATAAAATAATTGCTCAAAAACATATTTAATAAACAGTTATATCCATAGATTTTCATTTTTACGCACGTAAGGTTCATAAATAATTAACGTAATTGAAACATAATATAATTTATAAACATAAATTACATAAAATAATTTATAATAACTCAAAATATACATAAAATATTTTATAATAACTCAAAATATAATATTACTCACATTTATATTAAAGCCTTACTTTTATTTCTAATTTCACCAAGAAAAAAGGCTGCGACCCCCAGATACTGCGACCCCCACGACCCCCTTTGATTTTTCATTGGTCAAAACTGTTTTTTTTTTTGTTTTTTTTTTTCTTTTCCCCCCACTCACCAACCCCCACGTGTCTGTGGGGGGTGGAGGGGGTGAGTGGCGGAGGTGGTCTGTATCATCAGTCTTTCACCAAAACGCCATCCTCTACTGATTGACTACCCTTTCTTTTGGTTCCTTCTCCTTGCTCACACCTTATTTATAACTGCAAAAATGATTTAGAACTCTAAAAGAGGAGCTCTAAATAAGTATTAATTTGTCTTTTTTTTCTTTTTATTTTGTCTTTTACTTATTTTTAAATTTTTTTTTTTTAAATGAGATGTCATCTCAATAAAGCTGCCTTTAGTACAGCTCTACTAGTGCTCTGTACCACTGCTGTTATAAGTGGGTTGGTGCATCTCCCTTGGACAAAATGACCACGTGGCAGTCTCTTCATTCCCAAGCTTTTCAGCTTTTATCTCCTTTTTCTTTTTCTTTCTTTTTTTGAGCTTATCTACAACAAAATTATTTACTTAATTTTATATTGACCCTAGTTAATATAATAATTACACAATAACCCTTAATTTTAAATTAAAATACATTTTATCATATACATTTATAAAATTAAATATTTTATTTTACTTTTGTTCTTATTATTATATTAATTCAACATTTGGGGTGTCACAAAGAAAAACCAAGAGACCTCAAATTTCCCATTTCACATGTTCCAAATCGCTCACGATGTCCCATGAATCACGTGATTGTGATTGTGGCTTCAATAATTCAACTGGGTTGGGAACTGCAACTGCATCGATTAAAGGTGGTACAAGGCCGAGTGTAGTTATTGATGGACACAATGCAATTGGCATATAGAGTTGTGTGATATACTAGAGATCTCTATTGAGCACTATACGAAATATTCGGTTGGTTAGAAGTAAGAAACCTTCTAGTCGTCTCTAATTCCATCAATAACTCTTCTTCTGCTCTCCCATCTACTAAGCATTTGGCAATGGTTGCATTGCACCCCCAAGAGATCATTGAGTTGCTTTTTTTAGCTAAAGAGAAATCGAGGAAAACCATCAAAAGTAGGACAAAAGAGAAATAGAGGTGGTAAGGTTTGATCTTTATTTCAATTTTCATCTCTCTCTCTCTCTCTCTCTCTCTCTCTCTCTTAAAGCTTCTTCTCTTGAATTTAGATATCAATTTCTTGATTGTTGTTCGGACAAAATTGGCTCTGTATTATAAAAATGTCACATTTTTGTATAAGAAATTAAAAGGTTTTATGTTGCTTTAGTTGACGTGGGGCGTTTTGTCTAAGTCTAAGATCTGAGCTCGCTCTCTACCCACTTCGATGATGGGGTAGGAGTTTTTTAGTCTAAAAAGTTAGGGAATATTATTGAGCGACAAAGAGTATCTTGTTATTATTTATGTTGTATTTTTTATTAATAAATAAAAAGTTTGGAAAGATATTTTGTGTGAAATCTATTGTCTTGGCTTATACTAACGGCTAAACAGTTCAAGGCATCACATCTATTGGTTAGCTAGTAACTTTGATAGGTTATCACAAGAGAAGGTTCAAGACCGAAAGCTACCTATCTTGATGCATGATATTTTTGATTTATACTTTTTGTTGCATTTCCGTTGTCATCAAATTCCATTTATATAGGGGATTGTAAGAATAGTTTTGGGAAAAATTAGATTTTTCCTAAACTTTGGTCTATTTTTTAGGTTGGACCCATGCGGCAAAGTTGGTGGTTCCAAATGGCAATGCGTTCTTTGCCGCGTAACGATTCACGTCGTATATTTGGTTGCTCAAAACCGTTATTGGGTGAATGAAAAATTGAAGCCAAAGTAAGCTCTATGAAAATGGTGTTTTGGTGAAATTTCTATAAAAGGTTGGATTTAAGGTTTGTCCTATATTGCTTTGGTGGGCAAATTTGGTGTGGGTTTAGAAGGATTGGGTTTACAACTTGGAGAGGGCTCCAAGGGGTACCCAAGTTTTGTGGAAGGGTGAGGTTATGGACAAAGTGGGCTAGACCCATTGGACTAAAAACAAACACACATACGCGCGTTGTTCAGTCAATCGGACGGGTTGGGCTTGGGCGCGGGTGCGTGGTGTGCGGTTGGGTTGAGCTTGTCCGACCCAATGCTTATCTTTTTTAGGCAAAAACATTTTGAAATTTATTTTTACCTTTTTTGAAATTTGAATTTCAAAATTAATTCCGAAATGGTGTCTAGATTATTTCCTCCACCCGAATAGGTTTATATCTGTTTAAATTTAAACCGAACAGGTTCATATCTGTTTAATTTAAACCAAACAGGTTCGTCTCTGTTTAATTCAAACTGAACAGGTCTTGTACATGTTTAAACCTGTTCGAACAGGTTTCTTACCTGTTCTGAAAAGCCACCAGGTCTACTATAAATAGACAGTCCCTCATTTGGATTTTTTACTCAATTATTTTTGTTTTAATTCTGCTATTGCTTTATGGATTTTGCTGTATTTAATTTTCTGTGAGAAAGTGTATAAATACAAAGTGTGTTCGTCGTGCGAATAGTTTGTAGTGCTACTGCTGTTTGTTGTTGATCATTTTATACTGGAAGATATATGTCCATAATCTGAAAGCACCAAAGATGGGACAAATCTGTCTTAAAGACACAGTATTAAATACTAGACTTGATCAAAATTTTGTTCGAGAAAATAATAAGGTAAGTAATTAGTTTACTTTTCTGTTTTATTAATTTTTCCTTTGCGGATTCTGATTTTGTTTTTGTAACAAAATAAGAATCTTTTTATTTTATTATATATATATATATGTATATTGTTTTGATTTTTGTAATCAAACAGTCCCTCTCATTTCTTTAATCTTTTCTTTGAATATATTAAAGATTGTCCAACAAGAGAAACAGAAGAAAACCATCAAAACTAGGACAAAATAGAAATGAAGGTGGTATGGTGTGATCTTTATTTTAGTTTTCATTTTTCCTTTGGGCTTCTTCTTTTAAATTTAGGGGTAAATTACATTGACATCCCCTGAGATTTATGTTTATTACAATTCCCCCCTTATCTTTTGGAAGTTACATCCCCCTTCCTGAGGTTTAAAGTTTCATTACAAATTGCTCCCTTGGTTAGTTGACTGTTAAGTCAACTAACAAATTTTGTTGATGTCAGCAATTTAATTTTTTTAAATATCAATTTTTCCCTCACTGGGGTAAATTACATTGACACCCCTCACATTTTAGAAATTACAATCCCCTCCCTAAGGTTTAAAGTAGCATTACCAATTGCCTCCTCGGTTAGTATTAGTTGGAAAAAAAAAAAAATCATTGAAAAAAATATTATTTGAAAAAAAAAATTGTTAGTTAAATTTTTAAATTTCTGTTTAAAAACCAACGTAAACTCATTTTTTGAATTTACGTTTTTTCCCCAAATTTACAAACTGAGACAACCATTTATAAACCAAAAAAATTATTAAACAAGTTTTTATGACAGTTTTTAAAATTTTTGTAAATATAAATTGAAATTGAAAACGAAATGGTTACTAAACATGCCTCAGATGGTAAAAATATAGTAAAATTAGCAAATAATTAAATAAATTACCAACGTAAGAAATGACTTATCATTGATTTTTAGATTTTTTTTAAAAAAATTAAAAATTAATTTGGTTAAGAAATAAAAAATAAAAAATTATTATTATTTTTATATAATTTTTATCTTTCAAGTGGTTAGAAATAATTTTTTATAAATTAAATATATTTCTTCATATTTATTTTTAGAGTTAATTACCTAAAAGTCCTATCTACATATTTGGTAGTAGCTTAGGTCCTGTCAAAAAGTTTTTGAACTAATAAGTCTCATTTACAGGAAAAAAGACGTTTTGCCCTTCAACAATTTGGGAAATGAGATCCTTAATATTTCTACAGAGAGAGAGACGATGAAGCCTGAAGTGATGAGAGCCCAAGCCATGATTAACATTCTTCAATTGCGTATTGATCTTCTGAACAAGGAAAATGAGAACTTGAGAATCTCTCATTTGTCTTTTCTCTGTTTTTCTTTTTTCTTTTTTTTTTTTTTCTTTTTTTTTTCAATGGCTTCTGAAGAACAAAGCATCCCCCAGGTTAAGAATGTTTGTAGGTAAGAACTGAGGCATTTTCAGTTCCAAAACTGAGAATGTTCTCAATTTAAAATTGAGAATGATTTCAATTTACAAAAATTTCGAGTAAAATTAAGAAGAATATTACCATTTTTGCAATTTTAAACTGATAATATTCTCAATTTTAAAACTATAAAAAAATTGAGAATATTATCAGTTTGAAAAATCTAAACTTTTTTCAAAAAATCAAGAACAGAGCCGCAGTTAGAATCATCTCCACTCAAATTGGCCTCCAAAACTTGCAATTTTTCAAATTTGTCTAAAACTTTTGCTTAAAACACTATATAAATAATAGATAAAAAAAAATTGAGAATTTTGAAAGGAATTTGGTGATTTGGGTTAGGGTTTAGAAGCAGAGAAGATTGAGTAGGAGATCAATGGAGAAAAGAGAGACGACAAGAGAAAGAGAAGAATCACAGCTGCGATGATGACGCATAAGGGTTGAATCAGTGAAGAAGGCGTCGCTGGTGTTGGTGACAGTGGTACCATGGCGGTGGCAAGCGGTGAGGTCAACGTGATCGAGGTCGGCGCTGGAGCCACGTCGCAGCAGCAGCAAGGGTTGAATCGGTGAAGAAGGCGTCGCCGGTGTTGGTGACAGTGATATCATGGCGGTGGCAAGCGGTGAGGTTGAGGTGGTCGAGGTCGGCACTAGAGCTGACGATGCTCTGGACGGAGGAGAAGGATGAGTCATACGGAGGAGACCAGAGACTGGGTCTGTAGAGAGAAGAGAGAGAGAGAGAGAGAGAGAGAGAGAGAGAGTGTGTGTGTGTGTGTGTGTGTGTGTCTGGTGAGGAGGTCTTGGAACGATAAATTAGCCTATTAAAAATTAATGAGACTTGGAGGAGCAAATAATTTTACATAGGACTTAATGAATTATAAGTTTACAAAATGGAACTTGTATGTAAATCACCCTTATTTTTATTAATTTTTTTTTTTAAAATGTTAGAGGGGGATTCGTATTAAATTGAAACCTCTGGGAATGTCAATGTAATTTATCCTTTAAAGTATATGTAAATGTTAAGGATAAATATGTCATTTTGACTTTAAAATTAACACCGTCAAATAATTATATTGACAAAAGAGATCAATGTAATTTTTTAAATATAAAAAAAATTATAATAAATATAAGGCCAAGTTTGGATACTCCCAAATAATCTAAAAAGTCAAAAAGTTACTCAAAAAGTTAAAAAGTTAACACTATTCACCAAAAGTCAACAATTGCACAACTCCCAATTCAAATTTTTCTTTAAAAACCAATTTTCACAATTTTTTATTACACATTTTTTCATAAAAAGTCAAAAAGTTAACCCAAACATCCATATTTTCAACCTCAATTTTTTTTGTCTAAAAAAATAAAAAATACACTTATTTAGTCTTTCCAAACAAGGCCTAAATCTGAGAAGATGTTAATCTAATTTACCCTAAACTTAGATATCAATTTTCTGACCTTTGTTAGGACAAAACTAGCTCTGCTTTTTCGCGTAGGATAACATTATTTTCAATAAATTTTTTAAAAAAATGCTTGGGTGCACTAATTAGTGCTCCCACTAATTAGGTGGTAGTGGGTCCCGCCAGTAATGATGTGATTTTTTGTTCTTAGAGTTGTATTTTTTTTTTTTTTTACTTTTTTAATACATTAGTGCTATTAGTGGTGATATTTTTAGTGGGATGAATCATTATTGCCTGCCCAAGTCAAGATCTGGGCCCGGCCTCTGCCCCCTAGGATGGGGAAGTGTAGTCTAATAAATTTTGAAAAATTTATTGAGCCGCTGGGGTGGTTGGTATTATTTATCAATAAAATTATAAAAATTATTAAAAAAGTTCTTAAAGTTTAAATTTTGTTACAAAATGCGCTTCTAATTTTGTTAATTTAAATTTTAGTTTTTAAATTTTTTTATCTAAATATACACCTATTTTTATTAAGTAAAATTGTCAAAAAAATTATTTTAATTATTAAACTCAATAGGATCAAGCATTTTAGGTACTTTTCGTACACCTACATTAGTTTAGGTATCGTTTGAAAAGTGAGTTGGTATTTTAGTTTTTTGAATTTTTTAGTTATTTTAACCTGGATTAAAAAGTTTAGTTTGAGAAGGATTTTTTGACTTTTTGACTTTTTAAACTTTTTTTTTATGAGAGAAGAGTATAATGATTATGGGTTAGATGTGATGTTTTGTTTTTTGTGACTAAAATAGCCTATTTTGTCTTTTATGGCTAAAATAGTCAAAAAAGCCCAAATAGTTATTCCCAAACGGAGCTTTAATAATTAAAAGACAAATGTTTACATTAAAAATAAATTAAAATATTAACAGTTAAATTTATAAAGGTGGTGTTTGGCAAGTGGTTTTGGGGCTAAAATAGTCACAAAAAATAAAATGAGCTATTTTAGTTATAACAAATAAAACATCACATTCAACCCATAATCGTTAGACTCTTCTCTCACAAAAAAAGTTAAAAAAGTCAAAAAGCCAAAAAGTTATTCCCAAACCAAGCTTTTTAGCCCAGGCTAAAATAACCAAAAAAGTCAAAAAGCCAAAAAGCCAACCCACTTCCCAAACAGAGGTAAAATTAAAAATTAAAAATTTATTTTGTTACATGTTTAAAACTTTGAAATTTTATTTGTAATTTCTCTAAAAAAAAGAAAAATAGAGTACTTTTGTGTCTTCTACATATCTAAGATAGGATAATATATTAATATTTTATTTATTATGTCATTAATTAAGAGTACCACCATAACATTCAGAAATCGTGCAATAATTTCATTATTTGCCTAAGCCGGACCCATCGTTCACATGTTTTGCCATGGAAAAATGCATAAATTACTACCAAAAGGAACTATTCCTCAACATAATGGACTAAGGGACATGTTTGTCTCTAATTAATGACGTTGCTGGGTCTTGTAGGATTATTTTAATAATTTCAATCGTTGATTTTAATTCACATGTTTTGCCATAGAACAATGCATAAATTACTACCAAAAGAAATTATTCCTCAACAAAATATACTAAGGGACATGTTTTTGGGTGAATAAGATTCATGAGACTTTTTTTTGGGTGAATAAGATTCATGAGACTTGTTTTAATGATGTCAATCATTTATTTTATCAAGCTTTATATATAAATTGTTTTTAAAAAATTAAATTAATATAATAATCATAACTTTATAATTTTACTATATTTATTACCAAAATGCATTACTAATAGATGCATCCGTATTTCCAACATCAACGAAGAAAAGTTAGATTGGTTCGATTATCGGATACACAACTAACAAAGATGTAGAATATTTATGTATATGCTTCTTAATCAAATAAATGATACAGCGCGGGATAATAATAAGGATGATTATGACATTTAATTACACTGTTATTTAAAGACACACCATTACAATCAGAAAAAACAAAAAAATAATAATAATCAAGAAGAACAAAGAGGGCTCAAATTTCTTATTCTACATGTTCCAAATCACTCACGATGTCTTGTGATTGTGATTGTGATTGTGGCTTCAACAATTCAACTCGGTTGGGAACTGCGACTGCATTGATTAAAGGTGGACAAAAGAGAAATAGAGGTGGTAAGGTTTGATCTTCATTTCAATTTTCATCTCTCTCTTGGAGCTTCTTCTCTTGAATTTAGATATCAATTTGTTGATCGTTGTCCGGACAAAATTGGCTCTGTATTATAAAAAGGTCACATTTTTGTATAAGAAATGAAAAGGTTTTCGGTTGCTTTAGTTGACATGGGTCGTTTTGTCTAAGTTTAAGATCTGGACCCGCTCTCTACCCTCTACGATGATGGGGTAAGAGTTTTTTAGTCTAAAAAATTTGGGAACTATTATCTCTACCCACTACAATGATGGGGCAGGAGTTTTTCAGTCTAAAAAATTTGGGAAATATTATTGAGCCACGGAGAGTATCTTGCTATTATTTATGTTGTATTTTTTATTAATAAATAAAAAATTAGGGAAGTTATAAAACAAATTTCATGATTTAAGCCTTACAATAAAAAAAAATTCTAATTTTGTTAATTTAAATTCTAATATTTTAATTTTTTTAATCTAAACCATTCGTCTATTTTTGTCAAGTAAAATTATCGAAATATATAAATTTTAGTCATTAAACTCAATAGAATCGACGTGTAAGCTAGCCCAAACACTTGATTATCAACAACAAAAACTCAATTGAATCAGGTATTTTAACACTTTTTGTACACGTAAATTGACTTTAATAGCTAATTTTATTTATTTGTTTTGGTCAATTTTACTTAACGGAAATAGATGAATGATTTATATTAAAAATAAATTAAAAAATTAAGATTTAAATTGATAAAATTAAGAATTTATTTTGTTATAAGACTAAAACTTTAACCTTTTTTTTTTTGTTTTTTTGTAATTTTTCCTAAAAAATTAGAATAGTTTTGTGTCTCTTAGCTATGATAGGGTAATATATTATTTTATTATATCGTTAATTAAAAGAATAAAGTCATACGCACTAATTGATATACTAATTAGTGTACTACCAGATGATTTAGTATAATTTTAAAAAGGGAAATTTATTGATAAATCCCATCTAGAGATGTTTTATCCCAATAAGTCCACAAAGAAAAATTATATCCCAATGAGTTATTCCATAAAGTCCATTTTTAAATTTCATATTTATATGTGGACCATTATGCCCTATATATATATACGGTTCAAACCCAACATGACTACCAAACAAACACAACTTTTATCATTTCTTTTCGCTTCCCATTTTTATTTTGATAATGATTACTAGTGAAACCTCCTGTTCTCTTTTCTCTCTCCAACATCAAGATCCACAAAACAAACCAAAATACAAAAGTGACTTTATATATACGTATAACGTTATATATTATATATAATACTAATTAATTTAACACTTCATGTTCATGTTGTTCATCTAATCATCATCATTACTACACAAAAATCTATTTCTAATCTTCTTATCAACATTTTTTTTTTTTTTTTTCTTCTTTCATCAAAATTCAAATCAAATGCCAATTCTTGTCTTCACTTCTTCTATGGATTTTCTAGATGGATTGATACATTTTAGGAGAGTCATATATTATTGATACATTTTAGAGAGTCGATATTATTTGTGCTGCTTGTTCTATGTCACAAAAAATCACATTATGTGACATTTTAGGACAAGTTCATTACCATTATGCAATATTGATGATATGAATATTCAATGACCATTTTGTTTTAGACACAAACATGATATGAATATTCATAAATAAATGTGAAGATTCACATTAATGATGATATGTTTGTTCTAATTAATGTATAATGTGAATATTAACATTTGTAGTCAACCAAAGTTTGATGTGAATATTCACAATGCAATAAATAGGCGGAAGATTCACGTTTATTCTAATATGATCATACATATAATTAATGTACAATGTGAATATTACATCTCATCAGTCAACCAATAAACATAAGACATAATTTGAACATTCACATTTATTAAACATAAATTAAGATGTAAACATTCACACAAACTTCAACATAAGAAAAAAGATGTGAATGTTCAATCAAATATACCATCAAAAGACATAGGCATGTGAAAGTATATCATTGATTTATATATAAGTTATCAAAGTTACAAAAAAAAAAAAACTAGCACTATATAGGCATGCTCTATTCTTTGACATATAAATCCTCTCTCTTTTTTTTTTTAAAAATTTAGATGCAACATCATACATGGGCATGCACAAATAGTAGTGAGTTGTTATGAACATTAAATTTGATTTCAATAGAATTTGTAAAAGTAACAAAGTGCTATTTACAATGTGAACATTCACATCATTGGAGATGTGAATATTCACATTACTACTAGGGTACAAATAGTTAGTGTCAAATGTTAATAGTTAAACATCCATATAATATTTGGTATGTCTATGTGTATAGAAGAGAATGTTAAAGTTCACATCAATATTTAGATGGAACTAGAAAGAGAGGTAAGTGGAGAGGATCCGATGAACTTTTTATCTCCAAGTGAGAGAGTCAACAAAAGTTCGACAATAAATAAAAATTCTTTGTATAAAGGAAAATCTAAATGTTATAACTTAATAAAACTCCGCAAAAACCAAATATCAAGTCATCAATCAAATAAATATGCATTTATAATTGACTCAAGGATCCTCAATAAAGCAATGATATTAGAAAAACACAAAACTATAATACAATACAATTTGGCAATATAAATGTTTACATAGGTGATCACATTATGTTATAATCAACACCAACAAGTTTGACATTGATGTCACAATGTGAATGTTTACATCATATTCCATCACATTGTTAAGAAAAGATTGAGTTCTTATGGACATCAACAATCAACAATATCTAGGACAATGTAAATGTTTACATTGGTGATCACATTGTTATTGATGTCACAATGCTAATGTTTACATCATATTCCATCACATTGTTGAGTGAAAGATTGGGGGTTTCTGGACATCAAAACAATCAACAATAAGTGAAGTGTGATAAAAACATTCACATCATTATACATCGTGTGAAAAACAAAGGGTGGAACCAATAGCACCAAACAACACCCAACAACACCAAAAAGTCACATTTGATCATATTCCATCACATTGTTAAGTGAAGATTGAGGTTATATGGACATCAACAATCAACAATATCCAATGTAAATGTTTACATTGGTGATCATTATGTTAAACAACACCCAACAACACAATCAAGTCTCGATGTTGATGTCACAATGTAATTGTTTACATCATATTCCATCACATTGTTGAAGATTAATATAATATGAAGTTCACACATTGAATGAATAAGATCATATATTATGAAGCTCACTTCTTGAGAGTTTCATATTGATGAATGGGTATAGAGATTCACATGATGAAAAAAAACACAAAACAAAAACCACAAACAACAACAACATAATAAATAATTGGCTTGGCACATTTTTCATTCATATAAATGTTCACACTTTTTTACAACACAAACACAACATAATTACTTTTTTTTTTTTTTTGAAACAAAAACCATACTTAGATTGGTTCATTAACAATTAGGGCATGAGCAGTAAAAATATGAAGTTCCACATTGTATGAATAGAAACAAGGGATATTGGAAGAAGTCACAATGGTATAATTTGAAAAAGATTTAAAGATTGGTGAGATTACTTACTCTTTTTCCATATTGATGGTGGTTTGTCATAAAATCATCGATGGTGAAGATAATGGATTTATTGTTTTAAAAATTTTGAGTTTTTATAATTTGTATAATGAGTGAGATTCATAATTTTAAAGTAATAATATTATAATATAAATTAATACACTAATTAATAGACCAATTAATACATATATATTTATAGTATCACTAGCAGCACTGTAATTAAAAACACCGTGTGAACATCGTCCCATAACATTCCGAAACCACGCAAGAATTTCATTATTGCCTAAGCCGACCCAATGTTCACATGGTTTGCCATAGAAAAATGAATAAATTACTATCAAAAAGAATTATTCCTCAACATAATATACGAACGAAAATGTTTAAGACCTACGAAACACTTTTTACAATTTGATTTACAATAATATAATATATGTTAATTTTTAATTTGCTACATATTTATTTGTGTAGAGTCTATCTCTTTTATCATAATATTGTGAGTAAATTTAGAAATCTAATTTATAGGTCGCTAACCGTACTCATATACTAAGGGACAAGTTTGTCTCTAGTTGGTGGTATTGTTGGCTCTCGTGGAGCTCATTACGAAGTTGATTTCAATAATTAGAATAGATTATTTTGTCAAGTTTTATGTGTAGATCATTAAAAAAATATATTTTTTTATTCTGATAACCATATCTTTATAATTTTATTATATTTATTTGAAAAAAAAATGATTTATCTAAAAAAATGATACATGAATGTACTTTCTAAATCTAATGATGTGTAAAAACATGATTGACTAATGGTTATAAAAAATATGATAGATAGAGTTGTCTTAAATATTTTTATTGATTATCACATTATTACGTTTGAAAAATAGATTAATTTTTAGATTACAATAGCAATGTACCACCTACAATATAATGATAAAGGGTGGAGGAGTGAAAGTACAACATGTCAATAGTTTAAGAAATTTATTTGTAGAATTTTTATAATTTAAGTGGCCGGGTTTAATTTGTACATTTTTACACTTTTAAGGGATTAAAATTATATTTCTCAGTAATTTAAGAAGTTAATTCTTAAAATTACAACTCTGTTAAACTTGGAGAGTACAACCAAACACATTACTAATAGATGCATATGAAATTCCAAGAACAATGAAGAAAAGTTGGATTGGTTCGATTATCTGATATACAACAAAGAAAGATGAACATTCATATATAGGCTTCTTAATGGAATCAATGATACAGCAGGGGATAACAAGGATGATTGTGACATTTAATCACACTGTTATTTAAAGGCATACATACTATTTATGATCACATACAAAACAAGAAAAATCAATCAAGAAGAAAAAGAGGCAAGAAGTTCTCCATTCCACATTGTTCCATGAAAATCACGGGATTTTGGCTTCATCAATTCAATTGGTATTGGGATTGTGTTTGCATCGATTGTAGGTGTCACAAGGCCGTTTATAATTATTGGCTTGCCCGATGCAATTGCCGTAAAGCCTTGTCTTACATACGGGACCCTTCCCTTGAGTTTGTAGCACAATATGCTTTACGGGAGAAGCGGGAGAAGCAAGAAACCTTCTAGTCGTCTCTGATTCCATCAAGAACTCTTCTCCTCCTCTCTCATCTGCTATGCATTCGGCAATGGTGGCATTGCACTCACCAGAGATCATTGAGTTGCTCTTTTTAGCCAAAGCTGCTCCACATATACAGAAATGGAGCGAAATCATCAAAAGCAGGACAAAAGAGAAATGGAGGTGGTATGGTTTGATCTTCATTTCAATTTTCATCTCTCCCTTCCCTTTCGGCTTTTCTCTTCTCTTCTCTTCTCTTGAATTTAGATATCAATTTCTTGATACAGAACTAGCAATTATAGCATGGAAAAAAACCTTGGCACATTTTTGGATAAGAAATGAATGGTCATGAATGCATTTGCTTTATTTTTTTGTTTTTTTGTTGAACTCCAGATCCTCTGTAGTGCTAGACAGCTAGTGTAGTGCATTTTGTAGTGCACCAAGACGATGTCGTTTTGGTGCAACCAAAAACAAAACACAAAAAGCGAAGCTAAAGCAGAAGCCCCCCACCCCACCCCGCTCCGTGGATCCTTTCCAAACCATCCCCACCCTCACCCACCCCTTCCCAGCCCCTCCCCATCGCCTACTCTCTCTGTCTCTCTCTCCTCCGCCGGACAAAGATCAAGAGAATCTGCAAGATCGAGAGAGAGAGAGAGATCTTCACCGTTGATGAGTATCTCTGCTCCGGCTTCCTCTCTATCTCCCTCAAAACCCTTGCATAAAACTCTTTTGTTTTATCTTAAAACCACTTATTTGTTAACTATTTCACATTTTCAAAACATAATTTTGAAGATCCGTTGATAGATTCAGGAAAAAAATAAATCAACCCCTTTTCTATTTACAAACCCACATATGCGGGTCTTAATCAAATATGCAAGTCCTTCAATTTCTCTTTGAAAATAAACTCAACTTCCCTCCCTATTTTCCCTTTCTTTCTAATTTATGATTGAAGTGTTTTGGCCTACTTCAGATATTTTTTTTGGACTACTTTTTTTTTTTCTTTCTTTTCTTTTTTTTTTTTTTTGGCATCAAAACCACGTCTACAAAATGCACACAGACACCTTGCATTACAGAGGATATAAACTCTTATCTTGTTTTTTGTTTAGCCTGGATATGTTTGCTTGAGGAGTAATGTTTGAGACGCGTATTTGAGACTGCCAAATCCACCCATGATAATGTTGCAAATAAAAAATTAACGACTATTATTTTATATCATTGTGATGAAATTATAGACGTTTATTAGGAATTTTTAATATTTTTATTCTAATAAATGATTACATCATTAAATTAAAAAATGAGTCTAACTTTTAAGTCTTATTTTTCATAATTTAAAAAAAATTAAAAAGTCAAAAAATTATTATCTTATTTAAATCACATCACTTTTCTATCACATCACTTCAAATCCAATTCATATTTTATAAAAAGTTAAAAAGTACACTTATTTAGATCCTCCCAAACCACCCCTTAGATTAGAATAACAATCAATTTGTTTGGTTTTGGTTTTGGTTTTTGAAAACACTTTTTAAAAAAATTATGCTTTCTTATTTTTCGTATTTTCTTTTATTTTTACTACATTTTTATAAATATTTTAAACAATTTTTAAAATTTTTAGACACACTTAACATAAATATACTTAAAAACTATAATTTTTATTATTATTTTTTTAAAATTCACTGAATACCAAAAATATAAAAAAAATTATGAAAATTCAGTATATTTTTTGTAATTTTGTGTATTTATTAATTTTTTAAAATATTTTTTCAAAAATATTTTACTTTTTAAATACATCTAAGTAAGTTGCATTGCATCTAAAAATGTAAAAAAATACTTAAAATTTTAAAAATGTTCACTAAAAATAAAAAACTTAATTTTTAAAAAATTAAAACCAAACATACTGAATGTTATAAAGAAAAATTAGATTGGTTTGATTATATGATATACAACAAAAGAAAGAAGTAAATTAATCGAATAAATTATACAGCAGATATAATAATAAGGATTGATGATACAGTTCTTCCCCGGTGGATGGACTGGACCGATCCAAGCTCCTCCAGCCCATGGCCGAGTGGCGAATCCCACTAGATGACCTGCAAGTAAGTTCAATGGGGAACGGGGTAGTCCCTCAGTGAACCCTCCGACGAGCAAGTTAGCAAATAGAAAAGAGATGCGGTCTGTTGAGAGAGATATGAGATAGAAAGCTTAACCTTCTTCTTGTCTTCGATGTTTGCTTAAATCCTTTGGTAATCATTTCACTGTCCCTTCCGACGTGCCCCCCTCGCCGAAAGCCTGTGCTGTAGCTTACCTTGTACAGGGTAAGGGGGCACTGTTCCGACGGGAAGGTGTTGTCGTAATAAATGCTGTGATGGGCTGCATTAATGGTGATGTATTGTGGCAATAACTTTGCAGATCTTTGTCTGCTGACGTGGGCTATTCTGCACCTGCCATGTGTCTGAATATCATTAGCCCTTCATGCTCAATTGGCCTCCAGCTGTCCTGGGCTTTACCAGCCGGGTTCTCCTTATGGGCCTATCCATGTCAGTAGTCCCCATTCCGTACAACTTGATCCACGAAGGAATAGTAGTGAGGAGATGAGTCCGGCCAGAGGTGACCGAAAGGTGGGCCGAGCGGAAGAAGCCGACCGCATGGCGTGCGTCGACGCGAAGGTGGTAAGCGGAAAGACCGTCCTTGGCGTCTTGACCACGGGTAAATGAGTGGAAAAGCCGATCATGAGGCGTCTTAAGCCGCGAGGGTGGCCGAAAGCAATAAAACCGATCGCGAGGCGTCTTGCGATCGCGAGGGTGGCCGAGCGATAAGACCGATAATGGCGGAAAAAAGGCCGCGATAAATCTGGCGTGTCACGTGATGATTTGAAGTGGAAAAGACAAAGTAAGGGCAGGAGTCAGTGCATCGTGGTCATACACATGGCAAGATCTTGGGGGGGAAAGGTCAGGCGTTGGATCAGAGACGAAACGTTAGGCCATTATTATGGGTGTTGTAAGGACAAATTTGGCGGATGATTTGAAAAGTTTTCAAACTGGCAAAAATTAATTGGGATCCTTGGAATACGGGCAAACTGTGGGCTTTTAGCATCATTCGATTCATCTACTTGTTTACAAAGAACCAAAATATTCCAAGGGTTATTTCGTTCGTTGCTCACGATACACCTTTACAACACTTCTTCAATTTTCTGGCACCTGCATCAGAAGCGATTCGCAGACACAACTTAGAAATGGCCCAAGAAGAAACTGCGATTGTCAGGGTAGATCCGCTTGGGGAGGATGATGCTATAGAGTTGGCCTTGATATAGGATGGAGAAAGGCGGAAAGCGGTTGCCGCGATTCCGCAGTTCCACCGTGATAGCAGCTGCGGAGCCAATCAGCCAGGCAGAACCGGACCACTGGCATACAAAGGCGGATAAATCAACGGTTACTGCAGTGGATTTGGAGGCTATTCGTGAAAAATACCAGATTCCGATGGAGGTAGAGTTATTGCTGCCGACATCAACGGAGAGGCCGTCTGACGCCAGACCATGAGAGTTTTCCCTGTACGAGGAGGCTCTGAAGGGTGGACTAAGGTTGCCACTGCCTCAAGTGGTAGTGGGCCAACCAGCCATTTGGAGGTAGCAAGACGGTGATCGCATAATACATGGAAGATCCTGCTGGCTTGTGCAAGCGCATGGCCGAAGGCGAATGGAGGGGAGGCCATAACAGTGGATGAATTTTTCGCCTGCTATAAAGCCTCAGGGCAACAAGAGACGTGGGTCACCTTGCAGGCAGTAATGGGAAAGGGGTTGGTGGCGGGGCTGCCGTCATCAATCAAGTGGCGACCAAGATGGTTCTATGTGTCTGCCAATGGGGGGCCTAGGGTGCGCACCATCTGGAAGGTGCCCATCAGGTCGATGGAGGCAAGACTGGGGGTAGCGGCAGAGAAGAGGGTGAAGGAGTGGAGGGAGAGAGAGAAAGTCAAATGGGACCACTGCCAACCGGTGGGGACCTCGACCGGGCAGAGTTGGAAGCGAGGAGGGAAGCTTAGGAGGCAGAGGATCAAGCTATCCTAGCCAAAGCCAAAAAGTTTAAGGAAGCGCAAGAAGGCCGTCTGGCTCAACCGATCGCGCGGGAGAGGATCCGACTGCGTCTAAGGCCACTGGGGGGGAAGGACTTAAGCAGTTTTGAGCCGCGACCACCCCCAATTGATCCTGTGAAAGAACAAGCCAGAAAGGAGAGGGAGGCTCTAAAGAAAAAGAATAGAAGTGCCCCAGAGGAGGCTGCAGATGAACCTGGGTCCAAAAAGGCTAAGGTCGTTCCAGGCATGGTAGAGACCTCTGTGGTCAAGGATGCCCCAGAAGTGGTGGGGGTAACCCCAATATTGGAGGTTGTGGAGATTACCCCAGTAGTACAAGGAGGAGTTGGGGTGACTAGTACATAGCAGGAGTCTTGAGACCAGAAGACTCTGAGCCTAGGAAGAGTCGATCTCGCCTGACAATTTACCATGCCATGCAGTAGGCTGATGACTAGAAGGAGAGGAGAGGGGCCGGCCAGGCGAGGCAGACTGGTGAAGATTGTAGAGGAGTCAGCTCTGCGCTCGGCGTCAGTTGGTGATCTGTTGAGGGGGTTATGCTCTGCTCAAATGAAGGTAACCACCCTCGCAGGGGCTCTGTTGAGGAAAGCAGGGGCTGCTAAACTCAAGGCTGATGAGGCCAAGGCTCAGCTGGCCAAGTTGAAGAAAGATAGGGCAAGTTAGAAGCGCTCCGCAGTGATCTATGACGGTCGGAGGAGGCTGGAGGACACACCTGGCGGGTTGTGTCGCTCGAGTTCAACTTCTTGTGGCGAAGAAGTTGGAGGAGGCCCAAAGAGCTTGCGCCGATTCTTGGTCGGCGGCATGAGGAGGCCATGAGCAATAATGAAGAGCTCGTCGGGCAAAAGACAAAGGCGGATGTTAAGGTCGATGCTCTGCAAAGGAATTTGGAGGCGGCGTGCCAGCGGTGGAAGCGGAGGAAAGCTGCGTAAGGAGTTGGAGGCGAGGCGAAGCGATTGTAGAGGAGGCTCTGCGAAGAGAGGAAGCGAGGCGAGGCGACTGAAATAGAGGCTCTGCGTGGGAGCCTGGAGAGAAAGGACCAAAGCATCCTCTAAGAAGCGATCTTACAAAAAAATTTGGGCGAGGAAAAGGCGGCGACCTCGGAAAAAGCGGCCTATCCGTCTGTGCGTTTCTGGCGATTAATCAATTCAAAGGATCCTGAATTTCGGATAGCGATGGATGCCATGATGCCAACAACTTAGCTGTGGTGGAATCTGGAAATTTGGGCCATCAGAGACGGTAGTCTGAAGTCATTGAGAGTTTCCAGTAGTCAGACTTCTACAAGCACGAAATGGCTGAGTACTGGGACAGCGGGTGGAAGATGTTCAAACATAGAGCTGAGGAGCTGTTCCCAGAGCTTGACCTGAGTAGTGTTACGATTGGGGAGGATGACGTGGCCCAGACCCCCCTGGATGAAGGAATTGAAGAAGCAGATCTCGTCTCCAGTGAGGAAGAGGAGTGAATGGAAGATGTGTGTACTTAAGAGTTTTTGTTTTATTTTTGTATACACATTGTATTTTTTTTTTTGGAAGTACTGTAGTGGACTGATGTACATATTTCTGAATAAATGAAATTTCAATTTTGTTTCGCAATTGAGTATGTTTACCCATGCGTCTGAAATGGATGAAGACTTGTGATAGAAACTGGTGATAATAGTTGAGTAAGGCTAGGGACGCCTAGACACAAAATGAAATTGAATTCGTAATAATACAGAGTTAAGTTAGAAATTCCGCTTTGTATAGTGAAACCGAATTTGTAATAATGTAAAGTGAAGTTAGGAATTCCTCAATGTAGAGGGAAATTGAACTTGTAATGATGATTCAATGCAGGTCAAAGGTGGAGTATTGAACTTGTGATGGAGTTGCGTGTTGGTGTTCACCGTACTGCTGAGGAAGTAATCTAATTGGTGAAGAAAAAGTGAAAGAAAGTCTCTGGGAGTTTAACTAAGTAAAGGGTGGTATAAAAATGTTGACCTCAAATTGTGACTAAGTGTGCTACTAAGGCTAAAGTTAAGTAATTTTCTGGACCTGAGGTGATGGAACTCGGTTTGGTTGAGGTGATCATGGTGCTTAGTCTGGCTGAGCCTTTCGTAGGGCTCGGTGTGGCTAGGGTTTCTGAATTGTGCGGTCTGGCCGAGGCTTCTGAAGTGCTCAGTCTGGCTGAGGCCTTGGAGGTGCTCGGTCTGGCCGAGGCTTTTGTAGCGCTTAGTCTGGCTGAGGCTTTGGAAGTGCTCAGTCTGGCTGAGGCTTTTGAAGTGCTCAGTCTGGCTAAGGCCTTGAAGGTGCTCGGTCTGGCCAAGGCTTTTGAAGTGCTTGGTCTGGCTGAGGTTTTTGCAGCGCTCAGTCTGGCTGAGACTTTTGAAGTGCTCAGTCTGGCTGAGGCCTTGGAGGTGCTCGGTCTGGCCGAGGCTTTTGTAGCGTTCAGTCTGGCTGAGGCTTTGAAAGTGCTCAGTCTGGCTGAGGCTTTTGAAGTGCTCAGTCTGGCTGAGGCTTTGAGTGCTCGTTCTGAACGAGGCTTTGAGATGCTCAGTCTGGCTGAGGCTTTGAGTGAGTGCTGCAAGTAAAAAATGTTATTGAGACGACAGGGGTAGCTGGGAGATAAAATTGTTGCCATGAGAAGTGTAGTCCAACGATCAAAATTTACATTAGGTCTCGACCCTCCATGTCTTGAAGTCGGTAAGTGCCCGGACGTGGGCGGGCTTTCAC
This sequence comes from Camellia lanceoleosa, assembly GCA_025200525.1. NCBI lineage: Eukaryota > Viridiplantae > Streptophyta > Magnoliopsida > Ericales > Theaceae > Camellia > Camellia lanceoleosa. The sequence goes on from CM045758.1 coordinate 205,546,565, forward strand.
AATGTAGGGTCCCTCCCATTTGGCTGCTAGTTTTCCCTCGGTCGGATTTTTGGTGGCAAGAGTGGCCTCTCTTAAAACAAGATCTCCTACAGCAAATTCCCGTGGTCGGACTTTGCGGTTGTAGTGCATTCTCATTTTCTGTTGGTATGAGGCCAATCTGATAGCAGTGGTCTCTCTGAGTTCTTCAATTAGGTCTAAATCTGCCCGACGGAGCTCTTCAGTGAGCGCTGGATCCGGATATAGAACCCTGGGGGTTGGCAGACCGACTTCCACCGGAATAACCGCCTCAGCACCGAATGTTAGGCGGAAAGGGGTTTCCATTGGGAGTCCGAAATGTTCGGCCTAGAGTCCCTTAGCAGCTTCCAGCTTAGTCTTGATGATCTTCAGAAGAGAACGATTGGTGACCTCAACTTGGCCATTGGCTTGGGGATGACTAGGGGAGGAGAAACATGGTTGAATCTGGAGGTCTGCACAGAACTTCCTGTACTTGGCGTTGTCGAATTGTTTGCCGTTGTCTGACACGATGGCTTGAGGGATGCCAAACCTGCAAACGATCGATTGCCAGATAAATCTGGTTGTGTTCCGCTCGGTAATGGTGGCTAGGTGTTCGGCCTCTACCCACTTGGTGAAGTAGTCAATAGCGATGATTGCGAACTTGGTCTGGCCTCGGCCGGTGGGAAGTGGGCCGATTAGGTCGATCCCCCATTTGGCGAACAGATAGGGGCCGCAAAGTGTGATCAACTCTGTAGGGGGAGCATGGGGGATGTTGGCAAAATGCTGACACTTATCGCATTTGAGGACGAAATCAGTCGCATCTTGATTAAGAGTTGGCCAAAAATAACCAGTACGGAGTATTTTGTGGACTAGAGACCTGCCGCCCGAGTGGTTGCCACAAATTCTCTCATGGACTTCTTGCATTACATAGGTTGCTTGAGTTGAGTTGAGGCATCGCAGATATGGTCGTGAAAAACCACGTTTGTATAGGACGCCATTGACCAGGACATAGTTAGACGACCGAGTCCTGACCTTGGTGGCCTGCTGTTGGTCATCTGGGAGTTCTCCCATTGTCAAAAATAGGATGATGTCGGATGCCCATGGAATGGGTTCATTTTGGAGGAACTGCACCTCGTGCGGGTCGGGTGAGATGGCCGGATGAGTCAGGTATTCGAGGCGGACTCCGTGGCTGAGGTCGGACTGATCTGTAGAGGCCAACTGAGCTATCTCATCTGCTTTGGAGTTTTCCGCGCGAGGTATATGCTTGATCTGGAACGTATTGAAAAGGCGGACAAGAGGGAGCGCCATGTCCCTGTAAGCCCGCATTGTGCCATCCTTGGCATCGAATTCCCCCGTTATCTGACCAACGATGAGCTGGGAGTCACTGAACACTCGAATGTGGCTGACACCAATATCCTTGGCCAGACGGAGTCCTGCTATCAATGCCTCATATTCGGCCTCATTGTTGCTGGCCTTAAACAAGAGACGGAGAGCACATTTGAAATAACCACCTTCAGGGGAGGTGAGGATGAGGCCAGCCCCACTACCCTCCCTCCGGGAAGACCCGTCGACGTTGAGAGTCCAAGAATGAGGGTCTTCTGGTTCGGCAGGAGTTGGTGGGGGTGGAGAGATAGTGGTTGGGGTAGGGTTGGTGAATTCCAGGATGAAGTCGGCGATGGCCTGTCCCTTGATTGCTGTGCGAGGGCGGTAGGAGATGTCAAACTGGCTAAGTTCCACTGACCACTGCATAAGTCGGCCAGAAAGCTCTGGTTGCTGCATGACCTTCTTCAAGGGTTGGTCGGTGAGGACTACTATGAAATGGGCCTGGAAGTAAGGACGAAGTCGTCTAGAAGCGGTGACCAAGGCCAGGGACAACTCTTATAGCAGTGGGTATTTCTGCTCCGCTCCCTTGAGAGCTCGACTAATGTAGTAGACCGGCCGTTGGGTAGTCTTCACGATAAGAAATTTGCAGCGGTGTTCGATACTACTAAATAGAGGAAGAGGGGCTCGCCCGTAATTGCCTGTGAAAGAAGGGGGGATTGGCCATGCATTGCTTTAATTGCTGAAAAGCCTTTTCGGATTCAGTTGTCCATTCAAAAGTCTGCCGAAGAACTTTGAAGAATGGTAGGCACTTATCTGTTGCGCGGGAAATGAAACGGTTGAGGGCCGCCACTCTGCCAGTGAGTCTTTGAACTTCTTTAACAGTTTTGGGTGATTGCATCTCAATCAAGGCCTTGATCTTCTCAGGGTTGGCTTCAATGCATGTTGGTGACCATAAAACCAGAACTTTCGGATCCTCGCCAAAGCGCACTTCTCTAGGTTGAGCTTCATCTGATACTTGCGAAGGGTGGCAAAGGTCTCTCGTAGGTCGGTCAGATGGTCAGTGGAGAGTTTGCTCTTGACTAGCATGTCGTCCACATACACTTCCATGTTCCGACCGATCTGATGGTGGAAAACTGCATTGACTAACCGTTGGTAGGTGGCCCCAACATTCTTCAGTCCGAACGGCATTACGATGAGTGGTAGGTACCTCGATCGGTGATGAAGGATGTGTGTTCTGCGTCGGATGAGTGCATCATGATTTGGTTGTACCCGGAGAGAGCATCCATGAAGGTGAGCATTTGGTGGCCGATGGTCGTGGCGTCGACGGCCAGATCTATCTTGGAGTGGATAGCTATCTTTAGGGCAAGCTTCGGTTTAGGTCGAGTAATGTCGGCCTTGAAGACGCCACTTGCCGTTGTTCTTGCGGACTAGAACCACATTGGACAACCACTTAGGATAGTCTACATTTTGGATGAATTGAGCCTCAAGGAGTTTGTCAACTTCTGCGGCTATGAGATTATTGCGCTCTGGGTGGAAAATACGCTGTTTTTGACGGTAAGGTCGGAAATGAGGTTCGATGCTGAGGCGGTGAGTTATGAAGGAGGGGTCAATGCTTGGCATGTCTGAATGGGTCCAAGCAAAGACGTCATCGTGCTCGGTCAAAAGGGCAGTAAGATCGGATTTTGCTTGGGGGGATAGTTGGCTGCCGATCTTAGCAGTTTTCAGTGGGTTGGTGGGGTCAATAGGGACCTCAACGAGCTCCTCCACTGGTTCTCCTCTGACCAGCTCGTCCTCATCCCGGACGTCAAGTCCTTCGATGATCATTGCCTCCTTCAGCTTGACTTCTTTAAGTGAAGCAACATAACACTCCACGGCGCGCTTTCCTCTTACTGTTTCGACCCCGAGCTCGGTGGGAAACTTGAGGGCAAGATGATAGGTGGATGTGATGGCTTGGAAAGCGTTTAGGGTGGTGCGACCAAGGATGATGTTATAGGCAGAGGGGCAATCGACCACAAAGAAGGTGAGCAACTTCGTGGCCTACCGTGGGTATTCGCTGATGGTGATGGGAAGGTCAATGGAACCAATGGAGGTCACACGGTCGGCAGTGAAGCCGACCAGGGGGGTTTGGAGTGAAGACAAGCTTTCTTCCCCAATCTTGAGCTGGCGGAAGCAGTTGAGGAAGATGATGTCTGAAGAGCTGTCGTTGTCGATGAGAACTCGTCTGACCTTGTAGTTGGAGAGGATGGCCGAAATGACAAGGGGGTCATCATGTGGGTAACGGATGCCTGTCTGATCGGCGTCAAGTAAAGGTGATGGGCTCATCCACTGTTTGAAATTTGTTTGGAGGTCGGTCTGATGCGACTGCCTTGTCTGAACCCTACCTTATTTTTCTTAGTTCCGCCCTCTGAGCCGAGCGGGATGGTCTCCCGTAGGCAAGTCCACCTGAAATAACTCTGATTTCACCAACAGGCGGGGGTGGGTTACCTTGTTGCCGAGGCTGTTGTGGAGGTCGATCATGGCCTTGAGTAGGTTGGGCGAGCGGTCGTGGTGGGGTGCGTCGGCGGTCGTTCTTGTGGGGCTCGGTTCGTTGCCTCTGCTGAGGGCGAGTGTCTGTGAACCGGCTGAGGCGCCCCTGACGTATCAAGGTCTCCACCTGATCCTTGAGGTTGATCTGTCGCAATGTTATAGCCAGTCTGGTGGAAGCGGCAGTACTTGGACTGATCTTTCCGATTGGAAAGGGTTCGGGACGGCAAGGGCCATTTGAGGGGGTAGTCTCGTTGGATCTGATTAAGGACGTGTTCCATGGGAGAATTGAGGGATGTATACCGCTCGAACCGAACGGGCGGTCGAACTGGTGCCGACCGGTTTGCACGAGGGGGTCGGTCTGTATAGCGGGGTGTTTGGCTATGATACTGGGCGTTTCTGGGTTCTGAGTCTTTTCTCTTTTCTCTTTTCTCTTTTCTTTTGGGGTCGGGTTTTTAGCTGTTGGATCCTGCCGAGCGGATAGTGAATCCTCGGCATTCATGTATTTTTGGGCTTTGGAGAGTAGGACTGCCATTGAGGTCGGGGGATTTTTAGAAAGGGAGAAAAGGAAATAAGACGATCGCAGACTGGCCATGAAAGCTGTGAGGATGACCTTGTCGTCATTTTCTGCAACTTGCAGGGCTTCGGTGTTGAAGCGAGTAACGAAGCTGCGCAGTGATTCCCCCTCGGTTTGACGAATATTAAGGAGTTAGGTGGCCGGGCGTCGTTGGCGCTGGGCTCTGATAAAATGGCTCAGGAAAGAGTCACTGAGATGTTGAAAGGTGGAGAGAGAATGCTTATGGCTGGCTAAGCCGACCCCTTCAAAGGTCACGGGAAAAGCTCGGCACATGATCTCGTCTGGGAAGGATTGGAGAATCATGAGGGTGCGGTAGGTCTCCAGATGGTCGACCGGGTCTGTCGTCCCGTCAAAGGAGTCGATGGAGGGCATTTTGAACTTGGTGGGCAGGGGTTTGTCTCGGATGGAAGCAACAAATGGTGAGTTTGCCGTAGCGGAGGGCTTATGCTGAATGTTCTGCATAACTCCTTGGAGTTGGAGCTTCATGGATCTGAGTTCAGCGTCCCAGAGGGGAATGTTGTCGCCACCAGAGGGGATAGGTGTTGGACGCTGCTGGCCTCTCCCTCGGTAGTCTTGTGGCAAATGGGTGTGGGGGTGGAGGTGGTAGATTTATATGTGGGTGAGGAGGTTGCAAACCTCCCAAGCTAGGCGGATTGGGTTGTGGGACAGTATGGTTCGGAGCTCGTTCTGGATTGGGTGGAATATCTGGAGGTGGTGGAACATGGAGGTTTCTTTGGAGTAGAGCAGTTATTAGGGCCTGGTTTTGCTCGGCATGCGGTTGATACTGTTGGTAAGCTCGATGAAATACTGTGGTGGGGTGTCTGGATTGGGAGGGTCGGTTTGGTGGTCGGTAGCATTATGGTGGGAAGTTATAGATCTAGTCGTGACCATACACCTTGATGGATGAGATGAAAAGGTTGGTAGAACAGGGTCTCCGGCAGCAATGAACACAATTGGCGCACGGACAAACCACTTCCCACAGACGGCGCCAACTGATGATACAGTTCTTCCCCAGTGGATGGACTGGACCGATCCAAGCTCCTCCAGCCCACTAGATGACCTGCAAGTAAGTTCAATGGGGAACGGGGTAGTCCCCCAGTGAACCCTCCGACGAGCAAGTTAGCAAATAGAAAAGAGATGCGGTCTGTTGAGAGAGATATGAGATAGAAAGCTTAACCTTCTTCTTGTCTTCGATGTTTGCTTAAATCCTTTGGTAATCATTTCACTGTCCCTTCCGACGTGCCCCCCTCGCCGAAAGCCTGTACTGTAGCTTACCTTGTATAGGGTAAGGGGGCACTGTTCCGATGGGGAGGTGTTGTCGTAATAAATGCTGTGATGGGCTGTATTAATGGTGATATATTGTGGCAATAACTTTGTAGATCTTTGTCTGCTGACGTGGCCTGTTCTGCACCTGCCATGTGTCCGAATATCATTAACCCTTCATGCTCAGTTGGCCTCCAACTGTCCTGGGCTTTACCAGCCGGGTTCCTCTTATGGGCCTATCCATGTCAAGGATGATTGTGACCATTTAATACACGCACCATTACCATAACAAAACAAGAAAAATGAGTCAGGGAGAACCAAAAGGCCTGAAATTCTCCCATATGTTCCAGATCACTCATGACATCACATGAAAAGACGATTGCGGCTTGATCATCAATTTGGTGGGTACGGGGACTGTGTTGGCAGTGATTGTAGGTGGTACAACGCCCCTTATTATCATTGACAGACACTATGCAATTGCCGCGTCTATTTGCTTCACATATGGCAGCCTTCTCTAGAGTGCTAGTCAAAATGTGCTTTGGTTAGGAGCAAGAAACCCTCTACTCGTTTCTGATTCCATTAAGAGCTCTTCTTCTCCTTCTCTTTCATTTGGCAAGCATTAGGTAATGGTGGCATTCAGGTACGAAATCAGGAATTCATTTGTGAGGAACAAGGCATGAATAATTTTTTTTTATATAAATTACTATTTTTTGAATTCAATGAACCAATATCAATTTCTTGAGATTTTTGAAGATTTGTGGGAGGATTTATAAGAATATAAACATTGGAAGTTGGTAATGATGCATTATCAGCATTGATTTATGAGGAACTTGTATTTTCTTTTTAAAAAAATCTTTTAATTGTACATGCCTTTCCCTTAATAATCCATAAATCAAAATAGAATTCATTACATATATGGTTAATATTCTATTTATAAAAGTTAGAACTAATTGCTAATGTAAAATATATATTTATATATACATATATATATATATCATTGGACAAATTTTTTTTGTACCTAGAATAACAAATGCAATTAAAACAAATTTCATATAAATTTATAAATTTAAAATTCAAATTCAACACATAAATTTTATATAAGTCTTAATTCATTTTAATTTTGAATTTATAATACTTATAATTAATCTGAATAAAAATAAATTTGCCTAACATAATTTAAAAAAATCCTAGTAATTGAAATTATACATCCTAATTCATGATTTTTTCTTAACATGTAAAATTAAAAATATTGCAATTACATCAATATGATATTGAAAAGAAGAAAAAAAAAATATTACAAATAAAAACAACAATAAAAAAAAATATGAATCGCATATTATAATAATAAAAAGATTAATAAGAGAAGCAACACTTTTTTACCATGTTCCAAGTTGGTTTGACTCCAAGAAAAAGTCTACGTTTTTAATTAATAAGACCGCGTGAAGCAAGTTAAAACCCTTCTTAGGTTTTTCTCCTTTCTGATTTCTGTCTCAAGAAAAGGAAGTGAACCTTTTTTTTTTTTTTTTTTTTTTTTCTTGAAAAGAAGAGATCTGGACCATCTAATGAATAGGTGGGGACCACTTGACAATGACAAAAACAAAAGCAGGGGGCATCTTTGCTTAAACAATGATATATTATTGATATTTTATTTTAAAGTAGTATACATTAATAATTTTTTTTATTTGAGAGGAGCCGTGGCCCCTGGTGGTCTATGTGTCGGTACGTTCCTGGTGACATTGCAGCACTCAGAGGGTGTATTTGTTTGGACGGATTGAATAATGAGAATTTTAATTTATTGAATTGTTAGTTTTAGGATATATTATTTTGGGACTATTTGATTAGATTAGATTTGTATTTTATGTTTGTTTAGTCATGTGATTAAATATCTGGATTGGACTATTTTTAGTAAATCTAATGTTTTATTAGACGGACTAGATAATGATAAATATTCAAAAGACTATTTTATCCTTAAAATCTATAATTTATAATTTAACAATATTAAAAAAATTTAATTTATAAGGTCACAATTTTTAATTTATTATTTTCAATTAAATTAAATTTATAATTTATAATTTTTATTTTTATTTAATATATAATTTTAAATAACGATAATAAAAAAATAATTTTGTTTAATATATAAATTAAATTTTCAACAACACTAAAAAAATTTAATTTATAAGGCCATAATTTATAATTTATTATTTTTAAATAAATTTAATTTATAATTTATATTTTTTATTTAACATATAATTTTAAATTAACAATACTAAAAAAAATATTTAATATGTAAATTTAATTTTTTAACAACACTAAAAAAATTAATTTATAAGGCCATAATTTATAATTTATTATTTTTAATTAAATTTAATTTATAATTTATAATTTAAATTTTTTATTTAATATATAGTTTTAAATTAACAACACTAAAAAAAATAATTTATAAATGTTCGAAAGACTATTTTACCCTTTTCTAATTGCTTACTAAGTAATAGCATAGAGGGTAAAATGAACATTTTACAAAATAATCCCATGAGATACCAATCCCATGGTTTCTATCCTACACCCCCCATGGGATAAGATAATCCAACATTTGTGAGACTAATAGTCCGAAATAAAATTTTTCAAACAAACAATAGACTATTAATCCGATGAAACTAATAGTCCAATCCCATCCTCTTATCCCTCAAAACAAACCTGCTCAGAGATTATTGAGTTACTCTTTTTAGCCGAAGTTGCTCCACATAAGTGGAGGAAAATCATCAGAAGTAGGACAAAAAAGAATTAGAGGTGGTATGATTTGACCTTCATTTTAGTTTTCATCTCTCCCTTTGGGCTTTTCTCTTCACTTGAATTTAGATATCAATTTCTTGATCTTTGTTAGGACAAAATTGGCATTTGCAGCATGAAAAAAAAGCCTTGGATAAGAAATCGATGGTCATGCATGGCTGTGCATTTTTTGTTTTGTTTTGGTCTGCATGTATTTTCTTTGGGAAATTCTATATATACCTGTTATATATTTTTGTAATGTATATTATATATTTTTATAGTAAATATTTTTTTATAGAATTATGATAATTTGTGAGAAATAAAGTTATTTATTTTGTGATAATGTTATTATTTTTTTATCCAAATAGTTTTTAATAAAAATATGTAACATTACTATAAAAATATATAATTTCATTTCTAAAATATAAACCGTCATAACTTTATCAAAAATAATATATAATATTGTTTAAGACACCTCAAAAAATATAAAAAGTATATTTATTCAAGACAATCTAAATAACTCTTTAGTAAAAAATATATAATACACATTGAAAAAATACATTAAAAAAATAAATATATACCATAACTTTACCCGTGTACTTTAGTCGATGTAGGTCGGCTGTCCAAGTCAAAATCTGGGCCCTACCTCTGCCCTCTAGGATGGACAGGGGTTTTTAAATCAAAATTTTTTCGGTTAGTTATCAACACACCTCCAGATTCAGAGTTTAAAAAATTACCTCCCATCCGTTGAAATTTATATTTATATAATAAATTATCTTCTTATTTATTATGTAAATATTATTAAATTTAAAAAAAAATCTATATTTTAGACAATCTCAAAGAATGTTGGTAATTTGTCCCATATATTAAGTGAGTAATTTTGCCTCTTACTTAGCTAATAATGACAAGAAAAACGATTTTTTAAACTTAATTTCTAGATCTAATAATGTGTGAAGAAGATATTAATTGATAATTAAAAATATTCAATTATCAATCCATTATTTTTTGAATTAATTACACTAATAGTTCCTATAATTTGAGACTTGTGTCACTTTAGTCCCTCACTTTTCAATTATGACACATTTGACTCTGAATTTTGAATTTTGTTCTAAATAAAGACAATTGAAAATATCATTAGATTTTTTAAGAATAAAATCGTCAATTTGATAAAATATAAACTAATTTGACAAAAAAATATTTTTAATTTTTTTAAAATTATTTTTATTCACCAATCATAAAATTAATAAAAATTAATAAAAATTACATGATTAATTTTTTTAAAATTAATTTTACATGATCATCATCCAAATACATAATAAAAATTAATTTGGTAAAAAAAATAAATGTCTAAAAGATTTATTAATTTTACATAATTTTATTTTTAGTAGGTAGAATAAATAATTTTTTAAAATTCAAAAATATTGTTTGACATTTATTTTTGTCAAATTAGTTTATATTTTATCAAATTGATAATTTTACCCTTAAAAAATCTAATTATATATTCAATTGTCCTTATTTTTGGAACAATATTCAAATTCAGGGTCAAATGTGTCACAATAAAAAGTCAGGGACCAAAGTGACACAAGTTTCAAACTATAGGAACTATTTATGTAATTTATCTTTATTTTTTTAACACATCATTAAATATAAAAAGTGAATCTAATATATAGATAGATCTAAATAGTAATGCTCTAAGGATAATATATTACAATCGCGATTGGTAGCTCGAGATTTTTGGCTCGAAATTGGCTCGAAAAAGTGAGAGAGAAGGAAGAGAAGGAGGGAGAGGCTGGAGGAGGGACGGAGGAGGGACTGGAGAGGGCCAACATATTGGGGTGGAGGCGGAGGAGGGGCAGGGGCGGGAGGCGGGGGCGGCGAGGTAGAGGCTGCGACGACGATCGACGGATGCGGGGCTGCGACGATCGGGCAGAGGCGACGGTGGAGGGCTGCGACGGACGACCTGCCTCCCCCCCTCTCTCTCTCTCTCTCTTTCTCCCTCTCCCTCTGTTTCAGACCAGCATGACGAAGAAGAAGAAGAAGAAGAAGAAGAAGAAGAAGAAAAAAAAAAAGCTCAAAACAATATTATTTTGAATTGTCAAGTCATTTGAGTTACGATAATTTCAAGCTATCAGGAATTTTTTAATATATTATTTCATCTATAAAACTTTTATTATTAATTCTGAGCACCATGTGAATAGATATTAGCCGGTGATACTCCGAAATCATTCCATTATGGCCTAAGTCGGGCCCAACGTGCGCATGGTCTGCTACAGAAAAATGATAAATTACTACGAAAGAAATTTTCCAACATAATATATTAATAAGGGTCCCACTAATTTTAAAGTTTGCCAATAATACATATTAAATAATAAAAAATTATTATCTGATATATTATTTATATATTTTAAAATATTTTTACATATTTTAATATATTTTATATATTTTGTGAACACTGACAACAACCCTAATGTCTCCCATCACTAATTGCGGGGACCTCTAATTTGAAGACACCCATAACTCCCAAATGTGTGATTCTTCTGCGTGGGTATTTGAGAAGTGAATTTTTATGTAGATTTTTTTAATTATAAAATATTATTAGATAAAAAATTTTTAGTATTTAGAAAGATAGTTAGATTTTTTTATGGTTGGATGTGATGTTTGTGAGAGAAAAAGTGAAATGATTATGAGGTTGGATGTGATATTTTGTTTGGATGTGTTTTTTTTTTTGATTTTGCAAAACTTTTGTCTTTTAGTAGAAAAAAGGAGAAAAAAAATTTGGGAACCAAGTTCCCAAACACCACCATGTATGTTTGTTTGTTTGTTTGTTTGTTTGTTTTTTTTTTTTTTCCTCTTCCTTTTGCATAGGATGATGTGGGGTTGTGGGGTAGAGTTTTTGTGGGGATCTCAATGCTCTTAATTAAGATCTCACTTAGCCCTGGTTTGATGTTCATTTTAGGATTAAAAAATCATAAAAAGATAAAATTGATTACAAAAGTCAATATGACAAAATATTATTTTTTTACTTATAATCATTACACTTTTTCTCTCACACAAGTCCAAAAACTCCAAAAACAAAAATCAAACAAAACTAAAAAAATTCCAACAAAAAAAAATTATTTATATTAGTCAATGCCAAACAAACCATTAATAGATAATATTTTTATTTTTGTTAATATATATAAACTTAACATGATAGTTCTTTTTTTTAAAAAAAGGGCAAATTACATATACCCCCTGTACGGGGAGCAAATATTCAGGCAAGCCCGTACTCCTTTCTTCCCAGCTCCGTTTCTATCTGACCACCTGCGTGCACAACAGCGGTGAGCTACCCGGTGGTGTGTGGCCGGAAAACCCCTTCGACGATCAAGTTAGCACACACTTGGGGATAGAGAGAGAGAGGAGAGAGAGTTGAGTGTAAGTGTTTCTTACAAAAATGTTCGTGCTCGTATGGGGGGCGCAGACATGCTTATATACCCTCTGCGCCCCAAATCTACTCCCAGTGATCTCTCAACACGTGGTGTTGCTATCCCATCTGTCAGCACAAATCTTGCTGAACATCACCTAACCCAACCGCCAAATTTCACTCTATTGGGAGCTCGTAATGAAATAAGATCATCCCGACTATCAACGGCCATGCTGCACTTTATGCCCAAGTGTTCCCATAGTCGAGCTCAAGGAGAACAGAGCTTAGTTGCATTCCGGCATAGCCGAGCTCGGGACAACTCATGCTGGTTTACCGTCGGCCTTCCTGCCGAGCAAACTCATGAACTGCGAAACACCCACGCCTTGCCTAGCGCTGGACATCTCACTTGACCGGCTTCTATACCATGAAGCCAAGTAGCTCGGTCCAACCACACCTTGCATTAACCGAGCAGATCCTTTTAGGACAGCCGACTACTACTCGCCAACCTTGTTCGCCCAAATCATCTACCAATCCCAGATCATAAATCTCCCTCTCAATTGCCCCTTAATTCCATCCGCGCAAGCGTGACTGGGATTACCTATTCTGACCGGGGTAACATTTCCTCGGTCATCGATTTGCAAAACGGTGACCGGGCTAGTCGACATGCCTGTCTTCAAAACTTGCCCGGTCGACTCCTCGATTCACCATCCTGTCTCTTGACTTGCTAGGTCAACGCCTCATCTGACCTTCCTGTCTCTTCAATTCTGACGTTGCATTAATGGGGGACACGTGTCGTCCTCTTATTGGCCCTCGAGCAGCCAACCAGCGCGTCTGTTGGCATTCAAATTTTTGGCGGCCCTTGGGTCTATATACATGCCCCTTCTTCCTTATTTCGTCTTTACTGACTCTCTTCAAGCCTTTGACGTTCCAGAGCTCTTGCCATTCCTTCCTTGCCATTACTGAGTTCATGCTTGAGGAAGAAGCCACTGCTCTTCCCTGGTAAGTCCTTCAACTTCTCTTTTGTTGTTATTTCAATTGGTATTTCGCATATTAGGGCACTAAATACGTAGTTTTTAGGACATAGGCACCCAAAATCGTCCCAAACCCTTAACTCTCCTTGCTGTTCTTCATTTTCCCTGATGAACATTGAAGATCTGGGGCGGACTGGGCTCCAGGTCCTCATTTGATCCAAAAAATCACTCAGACCAAGCAAATAACCTGTTTGTCCCAACCTTAGTAGAAACCGGGATAGCCAAAGGACTTGGCCGCCGGCCAAGATCTAATGTCACCAGGCATCGAGCTCCTTGGTTAGCCTTTACGACTGAGGTGGTTTGGCACTCTTCATGACCGAGCTAAGGTCAAGCTCACTTTGCACGACCGCGCTCCCTCTTACACTTGCCATCCTTTTCCCGCAGAGTCCAAGGGGACCACAGACCGTTACCGAGGCTCTCAAGGACCGAACAGCCATCAATCTCCAGTCTGTGCCAAACCTCTTCAGCCGAGCTAAATTAGTCGGCCACACATGGGAAAATTCCGTTTCCTTGTCGACACTCTGGCTGGCTTGGCCGCGTTCCGAGAAGACTACGGTATCCCGGCCGATGTCCACCTAGAGCTCGCCAAGATTGAGACAACCCCTTGGGGCAGATTAGACCAGTGCCCTTTCACCGTGCTGTCTATCATTGAAAGAGGCCTCCGCTTCCCAGTCAACCCATTGATGACCGAATTCCTGCGCCAGACCAGGCTTGCACTCACACAAGTATCAACCAACACTTACCGAATTATCAATGGCGTCCACGAGCTAAACAACCGGCTAGGCACCAACTTAGGTTTAGCTGAGATATTGCAACAATACACCCTTGGGCACACCGGCGATGGCTTCGCCTATTATTTAAAAAGTCGATCGGGCAAAGAAAAAATAGTGACCGGCACCCCATATAAGGACTTACACGACGATGACTTCTTCTGGGTGTCTGGCAACTATGAAATAGCCGACGTGCCGGGCTGGTCAATTAACAAGAAGTTCGGCGAGACATGTAAGCCGTGCTAACTTGCCCGGTCACTTTATTTCTCTTCACTAATCTGTACTTAACATTTTTCTGTTTTCTTTTGCAGCAATCAAAGCCTTGCAAGCTAACTACCTCCAACGTAGAAGCCATCCAGACCGTGCTCTGCTACCGCCACTGGGATTATAACGAGCTGCTTGGCTACACTCCAACTTACAGATATTCAGCTCTACGCTGGAGCAAAGTTACAAACTTTCTCCGTGCTCCATCACCTCCTCCAGACTTAACTCTACCGGACGTGCCGCTAATCCGGTTGACCGAAGAACAAGAGATGGCAAAACGAAGCCGTATCAAGAACCTCCTCACAGCAACTTCAACCGAAATACCGAGCATTATTACCCGCTCTCCAACTGCCGGTCAATCTAGCGGTGTCGTGGTTGCCTTGGCATTTCCAGCCGCCGGGCAATCCAGACAAGAAACCCGCCGGACTGGCAAAAGACCTTGGGCAGATCCCTCTGCCGAGCTGGTTGCCGAGCTTACCACCGAGCAGCCTGCCGTCATCGTCGACCCGACGCCGGCATGGAGGTCGCAGCTCAAACACCGGGGTAAAGAGATCCCGGCCACAGCTTCCGTGAAGGGCGACAAAGAACACCTTCTCGCCTTTGACCTCTCCAAGGCCCTTCTCCTTCCGAGCGATGTGGTCGGCAGCGACCATGTTCCAGACACCCGGTTGGTGAAGTCGGCCGTGAAGTCCATGACCAGGGTAAGAACCAAACTTCTACTCAAGTTTTCACAAGTGTTTGCACGGTTTCCTCTTCTGATCAATCTTTTTTCTTGCAGGCCATCCAGAAGCAACACTTGGTCATGGAGAGAATTCATCGACTGCGGCAGAAGGTGAACGACACTGCCAGCCAAGTCGAAAGTCTTCAAATCGAGCTCGGCCGAGCAAAGGCTTCACTGCAGATTGCTAACGCTGACAACACCAAGTTGCTCGGCCAGCTTGGCGACGCTGAAAAGAGGAGGGATGAGCTCTAGGCCGAGCTGGATGCACTCAAAAAGTCAAGGGAGAAGGAGTGCGAAGACGCCAACAACGCCGGCTTTAAGGAGGCTGAAGACAACTACAAAAAACAAGTCTTTGCCACCCAAGACATCTACTTTAAAGCTGGTTGGAAGTCTGCCTGCGATCAGCTCGGCCAAGGTCCCGAGACCGACGTATTTACCTCTCCGCCAACTGCCTTCCTGCCGGTGTACCTCGTGCCATATGCCAACGACGTCTTCAGCGCGTTGCAGGCTGAAACTGAGGAAGAACTCGCCAAAGATACCGAGGTGAATGCCGAGGAAGAAAGTAGCCAGGAGCAACCCGGTATCCAGGAGCAAACACCATCGGTCAACTTGGAGGCAGCTGATGACGAATTTACCAACCTTTCCCCCTTAGCTTAGCTTTCTTTTCCTTTGCTTTTTGCTTTGCACTTGTAACCGGGCTGTTTGCCCCACCTCTTGTACTTATTTTCAATCAATGAAAAAGCTAAATTTCATCAAGTGTTTGCACGGTCTTTAAGTCTCATAACTTCGGCCGAACAAAATACATCGGCAAGACAAACCACATTAATTAACTCATATAACCGGAAAAGACATCTCAGTTTGAATCACATAGTTGAACAAATCTTTAACTTTTTCAACCGAAATAAGCACCTCGGTTGAGAACACCTAAGTTGAGCAAGCCATCAACTCTTTCAACCGGAGTAAACATCTCGGTTGAGAATACCTAAGTTGAACAGAACAACAACTCCTTCAACCGGAATAAATCATCTCGGTTGGAATCTGAGAGTTGAACAAAACATCAACTCCTTCAACCGGAATAAACATCTCGGTTGAGAATACCTAAGTTGAACAAAACATCAACTCTTTCAACCGGAGTAAACATCTCGGTTGAGAATACCTAAGTTGATCAAAACATCAACTCTTTCAACCGGAATAAACATCTCGGTTGAGAATACCTAAGTTGAACAAAACATCAACTCGTTCAACCGGAGTAAATCATCTCGGTTTATCTTTGAAGCTGAGCAAATTATCGACTCAAATAACCGAAGTACATCATCTCAGTTTTTACTTCAAAACAACAATCTGAATGCTAAAGCAAAGAAGAGACACTTCTATATATTGACAAAAAGAATGTTACATTCTGAAGTGTAAGGCAAAAAATTCCTTTGCAAAAAAAGAAAGCAAAAGCTAGAAATAATACAGTTTGAGGTTGGCCGCATTCCATGGCCGGGATATTCCTCTACCATCCAAGTCCTCCAAGTGGTATGCCCCCTTGCCCGCCAGACCGGTTATCTTGTAGGGTCCTTTCCAATTTGCCCCTAGCTTGCCTTCACCTGGCACCAGGGTATTGCCCATGACTTTCCTCAAGACCCAATCACCTACTTTGAACAGTCTGGGGTGCACCGTTTTGTTGTATTTCCTTGAAAGCTCTTGTTGATAGGCGGCCACGTGGATGAGAGCCTTTTCCCGACGCTCTTCCACTAGATCTAGTTCCAGGGCAATGGCCTTGGCATTCAGCTCGGGCTCAAAACTTTCGCTTCTGAGGGTGGGCATGCCAACTTCCAAAGGTATGACCGCCTCCATGCCATAAGCCAAAGCAAATGGAGTTTCCCCGGTAGACCGCCGAGGGGTTGTCCGGTATGCCTAAAGGATGCTAGGGAGCTCCTCAGCCCACTTTCCCTTTCCCTTCTCCAGCCGTTTCTTCAACCCATCAAGTATGGTCTTATTTGACGCCTCGGCCTGACCATTAGACTGCGGGTAAGCCGAAGTAGAGTTGTAGAATTCAATCTGTAAATCTTCACAAAACCCTCTGAATAGGCGACCGTCAAACTGGGTGCCGTTATTAGAGATCAGAATTTTGGGGACGCCAAACTGCGTGACCACATTCTGCCAGACAAACTGCTTCACATCTTTCTCCTTGATTGTTGCCAAAGGCTTCGCTTCAACCCATTTGGTGAAGTAGTCTGTGGTCGCGATGAAGAACTTCCGGTTGCCTGGTGCTGTTGGGAGCGGCCCCACTATACCTAGCCCCACATTACAAAGGGCCAAGGGCTGGTGAGGGGAAGGAGTTCCCTGGCCGGCTGGTGGATCTAATGAGCAAACTTCTGGCACTTCTCACACTTACGAACATACTTCTGTGCATTGGCCTGCATGCACGGCCACCAGTAGCCTTGCGAAATAGCTCGGTAGGCCAAGGACCTGCCCCCTATATGACTGCCACAGATGCCTTCGTGAATTTCAAATGCAGAAGGCCTCCACGCCGCAGGTGCACACACTTGGTGGGGCGGTGAAAGACTTCTTGTATAAAGCGCCGGATGGAGAGAGCCAAAACCGCTCTGACTTCACCTGCACTTTATGTGCTTCATTCTTGTCGGCTGGAAGGGTCCGTTCTCTGAGAAAAAGGATGATAGGGTCCATCTAAGAAGGACCTAGCTCGGCGCAGAGTACTTCTGTCTGCCCGGTTTCCTCAATGTTGGGTCTCGGAAGGAATTCAATCAGAAGAGGGTTGGGAGATGTGCTATCGACCATGGAAGCAAGGCCTGCCAACTCATCTGCTCGGCTGTTTTCTTCTCGGCCAATCTGTTGGACCCTGATCACCTGAAATCGCTTGATGTGGTTCCTGACCAGAGCTTGGTACTTCATCATTCGGTCATCCTTTGCTTCGTAAACCCCAGAAACTTGGTTAACCACAAGCTGGGAATCACTGTAAACCATTAGCTCGGATGCTTGCATCTGAAGCGCGCTCTTGAGCCCGGCCAAAAGCGCCTCGTACTCGGCCTCATTGTTGAATGCTGGGAAGCCAAGGGTGATAGAATGTTCGATAGTCAGTCAGTCCGGTGAAATCAGAACAATACCTAGCCTGGCACCGTGACGGTTCGATGCTCTATCAACAAAAAGTTTCCACATCTCCCCCACAAATAGCTTCCAACATTCTGATGGGTCCTGGGAGGCCTGAGGGTTGATGGGATCATGGTTGTTCGGCTGTTCGGTTCCGAGCTCTGTGCTGAGCAGTTCCACTTCAGCCCCCTTGGCGATTCGGCACCGGACTCAGCAAGTTGATCCATAATGCCTAAGTCAGTAGGCAAATCGCCATGTTGCGGTATTATGCCGGCCGCAGGCTCTATTGTGATCGGTTCCACTTCTTTCCCCCTCGGTGATGCGGTATCGGACAGATCAGGTTAGTCGGTGATACCCAAATCCATCGTTGCATTGCCGGGCTGTGGTATCGTACTAGCTGAAGGTGCTTCGACGGGGCGTGCAAGTTCCGCGTCGCCAACACCGCCAAGCTGTTGTATTTCGGTTGGGCTTGCATTCACCTCTCTATCTGCCGCGGCAATATCGACCGGGCATACCGGATGAGTTCCAAGTGAAAATTCAGCAACGAAGTCGGCCAGAGTCTGGGCTTTTATGGCAGTGCGCGGCTGGAACTTTACATCAAACTGTCCCAATTCGACCGCCCACTTACGAATTCGACTGGAGAAGTCTGCTCGCTCGAACAAAGCTTTGAGGGGGAACTCGGTCAAGACAATGATGGTATGAGCATGGAAATAGTGCGCCAACTTCCTTGAGGCCATCATCAATGCCAACGCAAGTTTCTCCAGCGGCAAGTATTTCGACTCTGCTGGTAGCAAGGTTTTGCTGACATAGAAGATAGGGAGGTGCTTGATTCCTTCAGCTCGGACAAGCATCGCACTGACTGCATGCTGTGAAACGGCCAGGTAAAGGTAGAGTTCCTCGTCGGGCTTCGGTGTTACCAACAGTGGTGCCGAAGACAGATACTTCTTGAGCTCGGCCAAAGCCCGGTCACACTTTTCATCCCACGAGAACTTTGATTTTAGTGCTTGAAAGAAGGGGCAGCAACGATTTGATGACCGGCTTATAAATCGATTAAGCCTTGGCCATTAGGCGAGATCTTTGCCGTCAGCTTAATTGCCAATTCTGTATGGCTCTGATTTGTGTGGGGTCTGCTTTGATACCTCGGTTCGTGACTAGGAAGCCTAAGAATTTTTCGAATCCCACGCCGAAGGCACACTTAGACACATTTAGGCGTAGCTTGTGCTTTTTGAGAATGGCGAACATCTCGGCTAAGTCAGACAAATGGTCTGCTTGATGCCGGCTTTTAACCACCACATCATCAATGTAAGCCTCCATTGTCCGCCCTAGTAGAGGGCGAACATTTTGGTCACCATCCTTTGAAAAGTTGCCCCGGCGTTCTTCAAACCAAAAGGCATGACTCGATAGCAGAAGAGTCCCCTTGGTGTAGTGAATGAGGTGATCTCTCGGTTGGGCCCATGCATGGCAATCTGATGGTAGTCGTGGTAGGCGTCCAAGAAACTGAGCCTGTTATGTCCAGCCGTTAAGTCCACATGCTGGTCTATTCTAGGCAGAGGGAAGCTGTCTTTTGGACAAGTTCGGTTGACGGTCTTGTAGTCGACGCAAACTCACCATTTCCCATTCTTCTTGGGCACCACGACTGTGTTTGAAATCCACTGAGGGTAGTGCACTTCCTGAATTGCTCGCGCCTCAAGCAGGTTATTTACTTCCTCCGCAACTACCTCGGCGTGATACAGTGCCGATCTCCTTGTTCATTGAATGACCGGCTTAGCTCTGGGGAAGACATTGAGATGATGGCATATGAAACTCGGATCGAGGCCAGACATGTCGTAAGGCGACCATGCAAAAACTTCGATGTTGGCCATCAAAAACTCAACCATCTCGGTCCTTTCTTGGGCTGTGAGGCTTGAGCCAAGCAAGAAGAACTTGTCCGGATGCTCTGTATCAACTCGCACCTCCACCAATTCCTCGACAGCTTTGTCCTCGGCCTTGGTGCCCACATCGTCAAGGACTCCCCCGTCCTCTGGTCCCTCAATCATTTGAATAAAGCCTTTAGCAGCTCGGCTCCCGTTGACGGCCACAAAGCATTGCTTCGACATGACTTGATCACCCCAAATCTCCTCGATTGCCCCCATAGCTGAGGGGAATCTCATCACCTGATGAAAGGTCAACGCTACGGCCTACATAGCGTGAAGCCATCCCCTTCCGAGGATCAAATTATAAGTAGATGGCACCTGCAACACCCAGAACTCCACTTCTTTGACCACGGATCCTGCTTTAACCGGCAGGATAATCTTTCCCAAAGGCCACTTCGGTTGCGAGTTGAAACCAACCAGTGGCGAAGTTGCCGGGGCCAAATCTGTATCTCGGAGCTTGAGCTGTTTGAAAGCGTCGTAGTACATAATCTTGACCGAGCTTCCCTGATCGATCAAGATCCGTTTGACATCAAATTCTTTGACGCGGAGTGTAACCACTAGGGCATCGTTGTGTGGCGTCTGAACACGCTCTAGGTCTCTTGAGAAAAAACTGATCACATCATTCTCTTTGGTCTTCCCTTTCTTGATCGCAGGTTGAACCGACAAAACTTCCCTCATGTGTTCTGCCTTCTTGATCATACCTCGAAGCTCGCATACATGCGCCGGTTCCACTATGCCGTGGATGACATTAACAACCCCTTGTGGAGGCGTATCTCGGTCATCCAGTCCCCGCGGGTCAACTGGAGCTTGATTTGCCTTCACGCCCCCATCAATGTAAAGGTTCAGGTGTCCGGCTGCGACTAGCTCTTCCAAGTGTTGCCTTAAAGGCAAACAATCCTCTGTCCGGTGGCCGCACTCCCGGTGAAACGTGCAACGGTACCTCAGATTGAAGCCCTTTTGTCCGTCGCCTAACTTAACAGGAAACCGGACATACTCCTCGTCACGGATTTCACTTAGTATGCGATAGATTGAAATCTTAAAGACCGTGGTGATGCCTGTCCTTGCTTTCAACCTTCTGTTTGCATCGGCTACATCATCCTGGGGGTAGTCATCTCGGTCATTCCGACGTCCATTACCCTAGTTTTTGCGATTTGAGCCACGGTCCGATTCCTCAGCGCGGTCACTTGTTCGGCTGGACTCTTGTCCGACAACGTGCACTTTTCCAGCCGACTTCTTGTCTGTTGCTACTGGAGTTGCCTTCGCGGTAGATGCTGACGCATCATCCTCTACTCGGATATGCTCATTGATGCATTGCATGAGCTGGCCTATGGATGTTGGCTGGTGCATGGTAAGCGAGTCCCGTAGTCTATGTCCGACCGGGAGGCCACGTTTGTATTGTGTGATTACCAAGTTGACTGGGCAATCTAAGATCTCGTTGAAGGTCTCCCAATATCTAGAGTTGTATGCCTTCAATGTGTCGCTCTGTTCCATCTTGACACTCAGTAGGTGGTTAACTTCCTTTGGTGTTTTTGTGTTGGTTTTGAAGCGCGTCACAAAGGCTTCGGCCAACTAATGCCACCTTTTTATGCTCCCCTCCGGTAACCTCTCAAATCATTTCAAACCCAGTTCGCCTAAACTTGACGGGAAGATGAGGCACATAAGTGCGTCATTCCGCCTGTGTCCGACCATGAACTGTCGGAAGTGGCTTACATGCATGTATGGATCGGTCTTTCCATCATAGAGTGTGAACTTAGGTTAGTGGAAGCCTACCAGAAGCGGTGTTGTTTCTATCTCCAAGGAGAAAGGGGTGGCGCTCAGTCTCGCCAAGTCTGTATCGAGAAGGAGTAGCACTGCTAAGCATGGTGGAGGCATTCCGACCTCCTCGCTGGCGTGAACCCCATAGGATAGCCGCTGGAATGCCGGCACCCTTTGAGCCTCCTGCCGGCGTGCCTTTTCCTTCAAGACTGCCCGCAAATCTTCCGAGCGAGCGAAATAGGAGTACCTCGACGTCGTCGCCGGACGTGAGGGCTGGTAAGTGCTATCTTGCGCGCTAGATTTCTTTGCATGCACGTCAGAATCTCCAACCTTGTAGCTTATGGTGATAGAAATGGAAGGGGTATGTCGCTGACTCTGACTGCCCGAACGGCAGGGTTGGGTGCGCTCACTGTGGTCTCCCACTCCAGCTACACCCTTCCTTTTGACATGCCGTTTCAGCTCCTCCATCTCCGCCGCCATTCGCCGGATGACGGCGTCCTGGTCCCTTAGCTTGTGTTCCAGACGTCTGGCGTGTGATTCTCTCCGCCGTCGATGACCGTCTGGACTTCGTGAATGACCATAACTTCTTCCGCGCTTATCCCGCGCATCTCCCGAATGTCCTCCTAGGAATGTCTCCAGGTCCGGCATTGGTGGGATGGCGGGATATCCTTCTCTCCGTCTGCCTGACTCCAGGGTAACTCCATCGATGGCGGACAACAGAATCTCGTCGTTGTTCGCCATGTACGGCGATCAGAAGAGCCTGGAAGAAGAGGTTTTGTCTGCAAAATTCCCATAGACGACACCAATTGTACAGGGGACAAATATTCAGGCAAGCCCGTACTCCTTTCTTCCCCGCTCTGTTTCTGTCCGACCACCTGCGTGCACAACAGCGGTGAGCTACCCGGCGATGTGTGGCCGGAAAACTCCTCCGACGATCAAGTTAGCACACACTTGGGGATAGAGAGAGAGAGGAGAGAGAGGAGAGAGAGTTGAGTGTAAGTGTTTCTTACAAAAATGTTCGTGCTCGTATGGAGGGTGCAGACATGCTTATATACCCTCTGCGCCCCAAATCTACTCCCAGTGATCTCTCGACACGTGGTGTTGCTATCCCATCTGTCAGCACAAATCTTGCTGAACATCACCTAACCCAACCGCCAATTGACCGCTATCTTTGGGAGCTCGGCGGTAAGGCATCATCTCGGCTATCAACGGCCATGCTGCACTTTATGCCCAAGTGTTCCCATAGCCGAGCTCAAGGAGGACCGAGCTCGGTTGCATTTCAGCATAGCCGAGCTTCGGACAACTCATGTTGGTTTACCGTCGGCCTTCCTGCTGAGCAAACTCATGAACCGCGGAACACCCATGCCTTGCCTGGCGTTGGACATCTCACTTGACTGGCTTCTATACTATGAAGCCAAGTAGCTCGGTACAACCACACCTTGCCTTAACCGAGCAGATCCTTTCAGGACAGGGCCGCACTACCTTAGCCCAACCTTGTTCGGCCCAAATCTGTCCGGCCCAATCCCAGATCATAAATCTCCCTCTCACCCCCCTCGAGGTTTAGCAAAATTACAGATACCCCCTTGAGGTTTAGCAAAATTATAGATATTCCCCTGAGGTTTGAGAAATTACAGATACCTCCCTGAAGGTTATATTTGCATAACAAATTAGGGGACAAATTGTTATGAAAATATAAATCTCAGGGGGCAATTTGTTATGAAAATATAAACCTCAGACAGGTATTTGTAATTTCCGAAACCTTAGAGGGGTATCTGTAATTTAGCTAAATCTCGAGGGAGGTATATGTAATTTGTCCTAAAAAAAAGTATTCCATTTTGTAGGAAAATTTATTTGAAATATATATATTTTTTTTATGAAACAACAAACATTGTTTTTTTTTTCTTTTTTTTCTTTTAGGTACATCGGAAAGTTAAACAACAAACATTGCTAAAACACAATAACATAGCATAAGTTTACACATTTTCAAAACCTAAACATAAGAAAAAAGCTGATTACAAAATTCAATTTTATCAAACTGGGCATATGCATTGTGGCTCCTTCATGCAATAATGAGGAAGCATCTTCATTTGTTGTAGCCAACTAGAAAACCAGAAGAAATGAACTAGTACAAGTTACATGAATAACCCAAGGACACTAGATATCACCAAGGTAAAGGAAAAGGAAAAGGGGAAATAATTTTGGATGAAAGATTAGTTCATGTGATATGTGTGACAAAGAAATAAACAAGTTATTGTGATTTTTTATGTGGGTTTCACGTGGATTTCATATAAATTAATGGATTATGATCTAAATCTTTTTTAATTATTCAGGAATATTATAGGATTATTGGGATTGTGTCTAATCCATGATAATGTTATTCAGACTCATTGGACTTATCACATATTCCATTTCGATAATTTAAATCGTTCATTTTGTAAAATTATTTATGTATATTATTTATAGAAAAAAAAATAAAATTAATCCGATAATTATAACTGGTTTATTTTATTTTGCTTTCTTGCAAAACAGCATGAATGCATGGTTATTGATTACTCTTAGGGTAGGCATTGAAATTTCTTAGAAACTTTGTGTAGTCATTTTTTAACTTTTATATGAGATGGAAAAATATATATATATATATTTGAAATAATTTTTTTAATTAAATAAATAATTATGAGAAAAAATAATTAATAAATATATAAAATGTGACAACATAACTTTTTAACTATTTTAGTTAAAAAAAATTCTCCCCAAACAAGGCGTAAGTCATCACTTACATACATGTGACATAATCAATTAACAACAATAATAAAACAACCTTGCTAGGTAGCTCGAAATAGAGCTGGCTTGAATGGCTTGAGGTGCCAAAACGACGTCGTTTTGGCACCTTTTTTTTTTTTTTTTTTTTTCTCTCTCTCTCTCTCTGAAACAGAGAGGTAAGAGAAGAAAGGGGACGAAGAGAGAAGATGGAGGAAGAGAGGAGGAGAAGGCAACACAGAGGAGGGTCAACGGTGAAGGCAACACAAATGAAATCCTAGCTTCACTACTCTTTTCCGATTTTCTCAGCTGCCAAACACACCCTGTTTCTCTAAAAAGCTCCCTCTTTTCCCTTCATTTTCTCACTTGTTTCCATCTGGGTTTTTTGTTACAAATGAATCTCCAACACATGAACAGTAATGACGGTCATGATCTCACTGGGTTCCGGGATATCTCTCTCCATGAACCATCTTGGAGAGAGAAATGGGTATCATCAGATTCTGAATCCTCCATTTCAGAACAAACTCTTGAGTTTTGCTTCAATGAAGGAAGGAAGGGGAATAGATGATGGGACTAATATGGGTTCTGGTGGAATTGATAGAAATGGGCTTGATTTAGACCAAGGTGATGATGAAAATAGTATTGAGAATAAATTTGGGTGCACAAAGCTTTGTGCCAGAGGACATTGGAGACCTCATGAAGATTCCAAGTTCAAAGAACTTGTTACCCAATATAGGCCTCAAAATTGGAACTTGATTGCTGAGAAATTTCAAGGAAGATTAGGTAATTAATCTATCTATTCCTATTATTTATGTCCGCAAATTCATTTTCTTTTCCTTGTTTAGGTCCTAAGAAAAAAACCCATTAATCTTTTCTTTTCTTTTATTTATTTTTATTTTTTTGTGGTTGTAGGGAAGAGTTGCATATTGAGGTGGTTTAACCAGTTAGATCCAAGGATAATGTAACAACCCTCACCTCTGATTAGCGCTAATATGTGATTAAGCATGATAAGAAATTGATTAAGTTGAAATCCTTAATTAATTGTGTGAGTGTGTTGTTTAGAATGCATTCTATCTGTCTATTACTGAATGATCTGTTCATGTTTTAATTCTCGAATTACAAATTGAAAGCCTTATCGGCGATCAAATCAGAAATTGATTAGTTTTATATGCTAATTAGGATTTATATGATTTTATGGTAGGTTTAATTAAAATTCAATTTGGAATGATTAAATTAGAACAAATAATGCTAGATTAATTGAATATAGGTTATCTACATTTTTGCCATTGAGTGAGCCATTTTCAAAAGCATTGTTTGGGGCTTAATTCATATATTTGACACATCATATTTTCCACCCCCTTGAGCAAACCGTGAGAGAGAGGAAGAGTAGGAGAAAATTGAATTCATCTAGAGTTTTGCTTGAATTTAGAGGAGTTGAAGAGGACTTGCAAAATTGGGCTACCATACTTGGAATTCAAGACTTAAGGTAGGAAATTCATTATCTTAATTGTGAATTTAAGTTGTTTCCTACATGATTCATGGGAATATTGGAGTTTAGAGTCAAGATAGAGCCTAAAGAGTTGAATTGAGAAGCAATGTGTGCATACATGTCCATATCATTGAGTTTTGAGATCATTTTCATGAGAATTTTCCACATGCATGTCCATATTTTGGTTATACCCTTGAAATTCACCATGTTTTGAGCTCAATCTTGCATTTGGTCATACTTTGGAACATTAGAGTTCATAAGAACTCATGCATGTTATGTTCTTGCATTGTTCTTCAAGTTTTAGTGGAAATTGTGATAAATTGTCATGCTTTTGGGCTTTGGTTTTATGAAAGGATCTTTAAAACATGTTGTATTATGAGTTTCTAAGTGTTTTCCAGAAAATTGGCCCAAAAGGTTGAGTTTTGGCATGTTTAGTTCTTAGTTTGAGCTTTGGGAGCAAATCTGGAAAACCTAGATTTTGGCTTCCACGCTCGGGCAAAGGATTCTACGCTCAAGCGACCACCTTTGTGTTCAGAGCTCCGCTCGAGCGACGGAATGCTGGCTCGAGCGTAAATTGCAAGCTCTCAGGTTTTCTGCGTGTGTAGACGCACGCTCGAGCGACGAGACCTACACTCAAGCGAGAAGCTGTGTCTCACGCTCAAGCGAGCATCGGGCGGAAAATTTCAGCAACCAGTACTTTTCATGTTTTTGCAGACCGCTTGAGCGAGGGAGTCTGCGCTCAAGCGACCCCTCTGCTTCGGTAAGCTCGCTCGAGCGGGGAAAGCCATGTTCGAGTGAGACCCCTATTTTTAGCAAATTTTGAAAAATATTGTTAATTACATTTTTGCATCCTCATTTCATCCTAGGCATTCCTAGGCCATGTTTAAGGCATTTTAATGAGGATAATGTTATAGAACCACACCAAGTCAAGATAGGGGCTAAGTTATTGATCCCGAGTGTGTAATTTAGTGTGTGTTCGTTCTGCTACTGTGTAGGGTTGGCATCCAAGGACGCTGATTAGCCTGCCTGTAGCCCAGTACTCAGTGAGTAAAAATGTTGTAAAGATATGTTCAATTATAAATGTTTCCTGCACGATGGACTATACTGCTTTCTAAAGTGACATCGTTTACTGAATAAATGTTTTGTCATATTTTATGAACTGTACTCGTGGCATCCATAGCAACTCATCTTTATCATATCAAGTATCGCCATCGTATCGCTCATTCTTATTCTTATTCACAGAGATCTCTGTTAGTTCCAATGTTTAGAACCAATACTATATACTGTTTCGATGGCCATCGACTAACTGCTTGGTTTATTCAGACCTACTATACTGTTCTGCTATCGGATGTACCATGTATGATTGATATGATTTCTAAATGACTGATAAAGCATGGAATATAAGCCACTGATTGAATAACTGATCTACTGATGTAAATGACTGTTTTAATTACCGAAAGGACATTCATTCTTAACCTCTTTACACAGTTATTATTCACTGGGTTTTAGCTTACTGTTTATATTTATATGTAGGTGTCCAGGCACCAGACTGGAGCTAGAAGCGTCGAGTTAAGCTCATGTCTTGTCAAGCTAACCATTGTGCCTTACTTCGAGGTTCTGAGTCTACTCAAGCCAATGCTGTTTTTGGGGTGTTTCAGATTCACAATTTTTGTCTCTGTTATGTATCGACTGAATAAGACTTGATTGTGCAGTTATGGTGAAGGGATTAGGTCCTTAACCTGGTGTTATGTGTATATGTTTATAATTATGAATGTGGTTTGGTTCATAAAAGTCTTTTCCCATTCAGATTTTCATAGCTCATTGGACATCTTTTATTTACTGATTGGCTTCCACTGGCTCCTTTATACTGTATTATTGTCTTTACTATTAAGAAGGCCTTTGGTAATCACAGATTACTGGTCGGTTACGATACTAAACCCATAGGGGCGGGTTTGGGTCTTAACAGAGTGGTATCAGAGCACGAGTTATACCACACACATGGGTCCAAATGAGCTATAGGATGTCCTAGAAAAGTCATTAGGGCATTGCATGAACATAAGAAAGTGTGTGTGGTCATGATATGTATACATGTGCTAATGTGCGTAAGTAAGCAATTTTCCTATGTTTATTATTACCGTATTGCTTATAGTGAAATGGAGAATGCAAGAAATGCCGATGAATCTGAATCATCTGAAGCAAAAATGGCAAGGTTGGAAAGGATGGTTGAACTGTTGACTGATGCTCTAAGACAACAACAAAACCAACAGCCCCCACCTTCTCCGGTACAGCCAGAACCAAATATCAATGATGATGTAATTGCTTTGACACAGAAGTTTAACAAAATGAAGCCACTAACCTTTCAAGGAAGTCTTTAGCCACTGAAGGCCGAAGCATGGATATTAGAAACTGAAAAGCTATTTGAAGTGTTTCTTTGTTCCAAGGCACACAAAGTCTTACTGGCTACATTTACCTTGCAAGAAGAGGCCAGACGGTGGTGGATGCTTATACGTAATACGAACAACGCCATGACCTGGACTCAATTCAAGGAAGCTTTTTATGAGAAACACTTCCCTCAGTGTGTTAGGGACCGCAAAGTGACTGAATTTGAGCAATTGAAACAGGGTACCATGTCAGTAGCAGAGTATGAATCTAAGTTTACTAAACTCGCTCGATATGCACCACTCATGGTGGACACTGATTATAAAAAGGCCAGGAAGTTTGAAGGCGGGCTCAATGTAGAGATACTTGATCGAATCAATGTTTTGAAACTGCCCAAATATGTTGATGTTCTTGACCGAGCAATTATAGCCGAGACAAATGTTGCAGCATTGAAATAGACTAAGACATCAGTAACTAAATGGCGGGGTAAGAGGTAAGGCTTTAATTCTAAGAAAGGCTGGAATAGTTCATTGAACAAGAAGCAAAACACTAGGTCATCGAACAGTTCTAACCAGGGCAACAATTCCATACCGCCTTGTTCAAAATGCGGTAAGAGGCACAAAGGGATTTGATTGATAGGGAGATTGAGTTCACTATTGAAGTGTTACCGGGTACATAGCCAATTTCTAAAGCTCCATACAGAATGGTACCGACTGAATTGAAAGAATTGAAAATTCAGCTGCAAGAATTGCTGGATAAGAAGTTTATCAGGCCCGGTACTTCACCGTGGGGCACACTAATTTTATTTGTGAAAAAGAAAGATGGCTCACTAAGACTCTGCATTGACTACCGCGAATTGAACAAGGTGATAGTGAAAAACAAGTACCAATTGCCTCGTATTGACGATTTATTTGACCAATTGCAAGGTGCTCAAGTTTTCTCCAAAATTGACCTTAGATCCGGATATTATCAGTTGAAAGTCAAAACAGAGGACATTGAAAAGACCGCTTTCCGAATGAGGTACGGACATTATGAATTTCTTGTTATGCCTTTTGGAGTTACTAATGCGTCTGCTGCATTTATGGACCTTATGAATAGAATTTTCAAACCATTCCTCGATGAATTTGTGGTTGTTTTTATAGATGACATTTTGATTTATTCCAAGAGTAAGGAAGAACATGAACGTCATTTGAGAATTGCTTTACAGACCTTAAGAGAACAGAAACTGTATGCAAAACTAACAAAGTGTGAATTTTGGCTTGATAACGTTATGTTTTTGGGGCATGTGATTAGTAAGGATGGCATTTTAGTTGACCCACAGAAGATTGAAGCAGTGGTAAATTGGCCTAGACCGACTAATGTTACTAAACTTCGGAGTTTCTTGGGTTTGGCCAGGTACTACTGGAGGTTTGTGAAAGATTTTTCCAAAATTGCTTCGCCATTGACCCAATTGACTCAAAAGGGAATATCATTTGACTGGACCGACCAAAGAGAATCAACTTTCCAAGAATTGAAGACTCGACTTGTGACTGCACCGATTCTTACCCTACCCTCAGGTACGGGTGAATTTACTATTTTTAGTGATGCTTCTTATAAGGGTTTGAGATATGTATTAATGCAGAATGGTAAAGTTATTGCGTATGCTTCCCGACAACTGAGGCCACATGAAAAGAACCACCCAATTCATGACTTAGAACTTACTACAGTAGTGTTTGCATTGAAAATTTGGCGCCGCTACTTATATGGGGCAACATGTGAGGTGTACACCGATCACAAGAGCTTAAAATATTTCTTTACACAGAAAGAATTAAACATGAGACAGCAGAGATGGTTAGAACTGATAAAAGACTATGACTTGCAAATCTTGTACCATCCAGGGAAAGCTAACACCGTTACTGACACACTTAGTCGAAAATCAATTGGGAATTTGGCCTGTTTACTCACCGGACAAAAAGAACTGCTATGTGATCTTGAAAATTTACGAGAACAAGGTGGGACATTGGCTACTATTTCTGCCCAACTAGCACTCATTGAAGAGATCAAAGAGAAACAACAACAAGATGACTTCTTAAAGAAGATCATTGATGAAAGGGACTCCAAACCAAGGCCAGATTTTAAATTTGAAAACAATGTGCTGAAATTTCGGGGAAGTTGTGTGTACCAAATGACCCAGAACTGAAAAAGCGAGTTTTGTAGGAAGGCCACAGTTCAAAACTGTCTATTCATCCAGGAAATACAAAAATGTACCAAGATCTGAAGCTTAATTTCTGATGGCCGGGGATGAAGAAAGAAATTGCTGAGTTTGTGTAGACGTCCCCGAACGTCCCGGGAGGGAAATCCCATTTTGTTCATTTGGGGCTCACTACAGTTCAGGACTCAATGTCACAGTCCTATATCTAATCTCGCAGAGTGCAATGCAAGATCGATGAATCATCAAAGAGTCCAAATTCGGCAAATCGTTTTTGAAAACAGATTTTTTGAAAGAAGTACCAAACATGGATTGCTTTGCCAGATACAGAGTCGCCACCTAAATATTTTATTTTGGGGGAATTTAGGAAACCCTGACTCGTTGCCTAAGGCCACGTGTCCGTCATCACCAAAGTTGCCTCGGCTCGGGAACTTGGATACGATTGGGGAAGGTCACTTCGTGAGCACCCCCGCTCGCCTGATCAAAGATCGGCCTCTACTAACCATGATATCTAGTTTTGAAAACATTATGCGTTCTTATTCCGGTTATTAGCCTAGATTTACTACGTGATGCGCACAACATACAAGTATAGACTGGATCGCCTGAATTGGAATGAAACATTTCACGTTTGTTTTTGAAAGCGGTTTGCTACTCGCAAGTAGGCTTAAAATGCGGATTTGCCACCCTCAGGTGGGCTTAGAAAACATGATTTTGACACTCTCAAGTGGGCTTAAAACTCGCAGTCGATGAATTGTTCAAATCCAAATAACCCAACCTTCACCCACAGGCATTCAGGCAGTTATATCATATAAACACATAGCCTCATGGTAAGCATGCTATCATGGCAGTCACTCACACACATGCAAAGATGCTAAAGTGTAAATACTTACTGAGTACTCCAAGCCAAAACAGAAGCTATGTTAGACATCAATGCATGATCTTAACTATATAGAAATGCCTAATGCAACACACACAGGAATGCAACTACAATAGGCTCGGCTATCCTAAGATGGCATATGATGATGCTGCAGCTAACATGTATTCAACTCGGAATTGAAATACAATGCAGTTAGTATGATGCGCCCAGCCCGGTGCATGGAAGACAGATGAATGGATGCAAAACATGCGAGCATAAGTATGCTAATTGAAACATGCCCTAATCTAACCATCATAAGCTGGTAAATAAAAGGGAGAAAGACGTGGGGTTAGAAGACATACATCACACACACGCACACTTATTACACAATTGCCCTTACTCGGAGGGTCCGAATAAATAATACAGTCCGAATAATTACAAAACCCTAATTAATTAACAAATTAATCTAGGAAAGCAAGTAAATTAGCATGCAAGCTATGGACCGCCTCAGCTCTGTTCTGAATGATGCATGCTTGAGTTGCATGGCGCGGAAATCCATTGCGATGCCTCGATTCGTCTCTATTTGCAATTAATGCCGGAATGCTGTGCAAAGCTCTAGAAAGCTGCAGATTTCTGATTTGTTGCAACAGAGAGCAAGAAAGGGGCATGGCAAAGTATTTTCACATATGTATGCACACCTCGATCCTTGTGCCACCAATCACGCATCTCGATGCATGATGGCCGAGGAGTCGAATTGCACAACTCGATGTGAAATGAATGCACATGAAAACACAACAAGACCTAAACTCCATCATGGGTAATCCAGAGTGTCGGCGACCAGGAATTGAGATACGTTCCGTCACTCGGAGTACGAAACGTCCCTCGTTTCCCGTGCTTGGGCTAACTCCTATCCCAAACACGATGCAAATGAGATGGCATACATAATGCGACTAACATACAACCTAGCATACACAATACTATGAAATGGCATACCCAATGCTCGATGTAACATGGCATACACAATGCTCTAACATGCAACCTAGCATACGCAATGTTATGAACCGAAATGGCATACACAATGTTCGATGGACTTACACCAACATGAGTGGACCTCAACCACACTCACATCAGTGGCCATTAGATGAAAATGAGACAATCGAAATGCGTGCACACATGCACTAATACCAAGGACCGAACCTAAGGCATCAAATGCCACTCTACCAAAGCATGACAAGGGATGAAGGATGGCATACAAACGTGCAATTTCCAGCACTGAAATATGATACGCAATGATCCCGAATCATGGAAATATAGCACCTAATGCATGAAAAAGGCCCCGAAACTCAAAACTAGGCAAATGCAATGAACTATAATCATGCAAAGCAAGCATTATTTGATCATGAAGTACAAAAACAGAGCCAACGCAGTCCCAAAATATGCACAATATTAGTTCAAAGCATGGCCAAAAGGTGCTAACATGAAGGGCTAAAACAACATACAACCTAGGCTAGTAAGTATGGTTTACATGGCATGTACATGAAGCATAAGAGAGGTCATAAAACCAGCCCAAAATAGTAACATGGCATGTCAAATAAATCCCAAATAACCACTGAAATGCATCCAATGCATGCAAAAATGATGAGCTCCTTTGGAGGGCCATGCAAGGGGTTACTCAACGCATACAAGATAAACACTTAGCATGGCAAAACCAACTCTGGAAATCAATTATGAAAGCCCTAAAATACACCAAAAAGGCCCTGAAATTGGTCAACAAAGCATGCAATGAAAGGTCCTCTTGAAAGGCCTTGAATGGGGTTGTTCTACACATGCATCAAAGACACAAAATATGGTCAAAAGGGCTCTGGACAGAGTCAAGGCAGACCTCAAAACTCACCAAATAGGGCCTGAAATGTGACTTTAAAACATGCAAGATGGAGCCCCTTTGGAAGGCCAACAAAACTAGTAAAGAGAACAAGGGGTGAAAGGGTCACCCCTCTTTGATTTTAGGGCTCAAAGACACATCTAAGCCACTGAAAATTCATCGGATTTCAGTGGCTAAAAGGCCAAACCAATGCCAATGCAAATGCTCTAATGCATAGCCCTAAACATGAGGGAATGAAGCATGCAAAGGGGAAGGTGACCCCAAACAGAAAAGAGTCCTTAAACAAACATGTTTAGAAGATCAAAAAAAGACTTTTTCCATTTTATGAAAAGTCTCGAAAATGCTTGCAAGCAAGGCTAAGATAGGAAGCAAAATAAGCCTACAAAGAGGGATGGAGCATACAAGGAGGTAGATGACCTCAAAAAGAAAAGTGTCCTTAATCAAACTTCAAGAGGAGCTCAAAATAAGACACTTTTCAGTTTATGTCGAAGCCCAAAAATGCTTGCAAATAAGGCAAACCAATGGAGCAAAATAATGCAAAAATGGGGGAAATGAGGACTTACCCTTGTAGACAATGACTCCAGCAGCTTCTGGACCAAGGAAGTAAGCTCTCAACCTCTGCAAATCAGCTCCAAGATGCTTGGATGGATGGTGGAGGTGTTGTGCTAAGGGTTGGTGTGCAAATGGCCAAGAATATTAGGGTTTGGAGCTTGGAATAATGAGCTATGGAAGGAGAGGTGTGTATGTCTTAACCAAAATTGTTGAACCCTTGCAAATGGAGAGGAGGCCTCCATTTTATAGAGAAGAGAGGCCAAATCTTCTCTCGGAAACTTTAAACATCCTCCATACACGTGTATGGAGGATCACTTCTGAGGTTTCCAGCTGGCACAGCTGTATTGCACTCAGGGAGACAAAAAAGTAGGAAGTTGGCCGACCAGTTCAGGTGGTCGGCCTACCACCTTACCTGGTCAGCCGGCCAGGGGTCAAAAGGGTCAATGAGAAATACTGGTTGGCCTACACATATTGGTGGCCTCCCAGATGAGTATAACACAATGGTGGTATGAAAAATCAGAAAATGTGACCTATGAGAGAGAAAAACTAGCTTTTTAGCAAGGTTCAAAAGGGTCAAGAAGAAATACTGGTCGGCCTACCCATATTGGTGGCCTCCCAGATAAGTACAACACAATGGTGGTATGAAAAACCAGAAATTGTGGCTCAAAAGTGGGAAAAACCAGCTTTCTACCAGAAAAACCGGCTGGAGGAGAGAGAAAATGGTTTTTGAAAGAATTGCTAGTCTCCTACCATCCTACCACCTTCCTAGCAATGAAAATAGGGTCCATACCAAAAATGAACCCTAACCGATGCAAAACGAGGGTTCGGGGGCCAAAACGCGCAGTTCGGGGCCCCGAAAATAGGCTGTTAAGCACCGAAGGTGGCGTACGACCACGAAGGTGGTCTCCCGGGCCACAGTGTCCCTTTAGGGAGAGGAAACAAGGTGTGTGCCAAAAATCAGAGCAAACGGAGGTAGTTAAGCTGTCCCGAACCGAGGCACACGGCCGACGGCTCCGAAAATCGGAAACTAGCCTCCAAACTGGAAAAATGGCCTACGACCATGAAACGTAGCCTACGGCCACTAAGAGATAGTCTACAAGATCTCTCCCTCCCTTCAGGAAGAGAAAACAGAGAAAATGAGACCTAGTTCGCAAACCGAGGCAAAGCACAAAGGAGCCCCGAAGTCCGGAGGCAAGGCTCGCAGCCGAGACTCTGAAACTCCAGAACGAGCACAATATGCATCATCACCGAGTGCTCAATTGGTGACGTCTGAGTCTTAAGGTCGGTCAAAAATGGGGTGTTTACAGTTTGTGTCGAAATGCCTACATTGCCAACAAGTCAAAGCTGAACATCAACGACCCGCAGGTTTACTTCAGCCCTTACCAATACCGGAGTGGAAATGGGAACATATTACTATGGATTTCATCATTGGATTGCCTCGCTCCAGTAAATGTATGGATTCAATTTGGGTTATTGTTGATCGATTGACTAAATCTGCTCACTTCTTACCTGTCAAAACAATTTATAATGCGGAAAAATTGGCTACAATTTATATTGACGAGATTATTAGATTGCATGGAGTGCTTGTGTCCATTGTTTTAGATAGGGACTCAAAGTTTACATCGAGATTTTGGCAAAGTTTGCAATTAGCATTGGGTACTGAATTGAGGTTGAGTAGTGCATACCATCCTCAGACAGATGGCCAATCAGAAAGAACCATCCAGACTCTGGAAGACTTACTGCGTATGTGTATTCTTGAATTCGAAGGAAATTGGAAAAGTCATTTACCTTTGGCTGAATTTGCCTACAACAACAATTTTCACTCGAGCATTGGTATGGCGCCTTTCGAGGCTTTATATGGAAGAAAATGTCGATCTCCTATTTGTTGGGCAGAAGTTGGAGATGGGCCTTTACTTGGAACCGAGATTGTGCATGAGACCACAGAAAAAGTGAAACTGATTCAACAAAGATTGAAAACCGCACAAAGCCGACATAAAAGTTATGTCGATGTCCGAAGGCGAGACAGGGAATATGAAGTGGGTGATCATGTTTTTGTTAAAGTGACACCAATGAAAGGACATACTAGTTTTGGGGCTAAGGGTAAGCTAGCGCCGAGATATGTTGGGCCGTATGAAATCATTGAAAAGATTAATCCAATGGCATATCAAGTGGCGCTTCCTCCTGAAATGGAACATATGCATGATGTCTTCCATATTTTCAATGTTGAGGGCTTATCTTCGGGATCCCTTCCATGTTATTGAGCCTACCCGTGTGGTATTGAGTGACGATTACACTTATGAAGAACGACCCATTCAGATTGTAAATCGATGAATTAAGAAGTTGAGAAATAAGGAAATCCCACTAGTGAAGGTGGATTGGCAAAACCATGGCGGCATTTATGCCACTTGGGAAAGGGAAGACGATATGATGAAGAGATATCCTGAACTATTCCCCCTGGATCCAGTGTTCTTCTAAAATGAAGGTAATTCGAGTTTGGAAGGCCAAACTCTTTTTAAGGGGGGAAGACTGTGACAACCCTCACCTCTGATTAGCGCTAATCTGTGATTAAGCATGATAAGAAATTGATTAAGTTGAAATCCTTAATTAATTGTGTGAGTGTGTTGTTTAGAATGCATTCTATCTGTCTATTACTGAATGATCTGTTCATGTTTTAATTCTCAAATTGCAAATTGAAAGCCTTAGCGACGATCGAATCAGAAATTGATTAGTGTTATATGCTAATTAGGATTTATATGATTTTATGGTAGGTTTAATTAAAATTCAATTTGGAATGATTAAATTAGAATAAATAATACTAGATTAATTGAATATAGGTTATCTACATTTTTGCCATTAAGTGGGCCATTTTCAAAAGCATTGTTTGGGGCTTAATTCATATATTTGACACATCATATTTTCCACCCCCTTGAGCAAATCGTGAGAGAGAGGAAGAGTAGGAGAAAATTGAATTCATCTAGAGTTTTGCTTGAATTTAGAGAAGTTAAAGAGGACTTGCAAAATTGGGCTACCATACTTGGAATTCAAGACTTAAGGTAGGAAATTCATTCACTTTTGTGAATTTAAGTTGTTTCCTACATGATTCATGGTAATATTGGAGTTTAGAGTCAAGATATAGCCTAAAGAGTTGAATTGAGAAGCAATGTGTGCATGCATGTTCATATCATTGAGTTTTGAGATCATTTTCATGAGAATTTTCCACATGCATGTCCATATTTTGGTTGTACACTTGAAATTCACCATGTTTTGAGCTCAATCTTGCATTTGGTCATGCTTTGGAGCATTAGAGTTCATAAAAACTCATGCATGTTATGTTCTTGTATTGTTCTTCAAGTTTTAGTGGAAATTGTGATAAATTGTCATGCTTTTGGGCTTTGGTTTTATGAAAGGATCTTTAAAACATGTTGTATTATGCATTTCTAAGTGTTTTCCAGAAAATTGGCCCAAAAGGATGAGTTTTTAGTTCTTGCTTTGAGCTTTGGGAGCAAATT
The DNA here is from genome assembly GCA_025200525.1 of Camellia lanceoleosa. NCBI lineage: Eukaryota > Viridiplantae > Streptophyta > Magnoliopsida > Ericales > Theaceae > Camellia > Camellia lanceoleosa. The sequence continues at coordinate 205,583,576 of CM045758.1, forward strand.
TGGAAAACCCAAATTTTGGCTTCCACGCTCGAGCGACCACCTTTGTGTTCAGAGCTCCGCTCGAGCGACGAAATGCTGGCTCGAGTGTAAATTACAAGCTCTCAGATTTTCTGCGTGTGCAGACGCACGCTCGAGTGACGAGACCTATGCTCAAGCGAGAAGCTATGTCTCATGCTCGAGCGAGCATCGGGTGGAAAATTTCAGTAACTAGTACTTTTCATGTTTTTGCAGACCGCTCAAGCGAGGGAGTCTACGCTCAAGCGACCCCTCTGTTTCGGTAAGGTTGCTCGAGCGGGGAAAGCCACGCTCGAGCGAGACCCCTGTTTTTAGCAAATTTTGAAAAATGTTGTTAAGTACATTTTTGCATCCTCATTTCATCTTAGGCATTCCTAGGCCATGTTTAAGGCATCTTAATGAGGATAATGTCATAGAACCACACCAAGTCAAGATAGGGGCTAAGTTATTGATCCCGAGTGTGTAATTTAGTGTGTGTTCGTTCTGCTACTATGTAGGATTGGCATCCGAGGCCGATGATTAGCCTGCCTATAGCCCAGTACTCTGTGAGTAACAATGTTGTAAAGATATGTTCAATTATAAATGTTTCCTGAACAATGGACTATACTGCTTTCTGAAGTGACATCGTATACTGAATGAATGTTTTGTCCTATTTTATAAACTGTACTCGTGGCATCTATAGCAACTTACTGTTACTGTTACTGCTACTATACTGTTATTGTTACTGCTACTGTTATAGAGATCTCTGTCAGTTTCAATGTTTGGAACCAATACTGTATATTGTTTCGATGGCCATCGACTGACTGCTCGGTCTATTCAGACCTACTGTACTGTTCTGCTATGGGATGTACCACGTATGATTGATATGATTTCTAAATGACTGATAAAGCATGGAATATGAGCCACTGATTGAATAATTGATCTACTGATGCAAATGACTGTTTTAATTACTGAAAGGACATTCATTCTTAACCTCTTTACACAGTTGTTATTCACTGGGCTTTAGCTCAGTGTTTATATTTATATGTAGATGTCCAGGCACCAGACCGGAGCTAGAAGGGTCGAGTTAAGCTCATGTCTTGTCAAGCCAACCATTGTGCCTCACTTCGAGGTTCCGAGTCTACTCCAGCCAAGGCAGCCAAGGCTGTTTTTGGGGTGTTTCAGATTCATCATTTTTGTCTCTGTTATGTATCGACTGAATAAGACTTGATTGTACAGTTATGGTGAAGGGATTAGGTCCATAACCTGGTGTTATGTGTATATGTTTGTAATTATGAATGTGGTTTGGTTGATAAAAGTCTTTTCCCATTCAGATTTTTGCAGCTCATTGGACATCTTTTATTTACTGATTGGCTTCCGCCGGCCCCTTTATACTGTATTATTGTCTTTACTGTTAAGCAAGCCTTTGGTAATCACGAATTACTTGCCGGTTACGATACTAAACCCATAGAGGCGGGTTTGGGGTTGTGACAGATAAACAAGAGGGCTTTCAGTGAGGAAGAAGAAGAAAGATTGTTGGCTGCACATAGAATGTATGAGAACAAGTGGGCTATGATAGCCAGTCAACACAAATGAAATCCCGGCAACACCCTAACAAAGGAAAATGAGGGAATTGTTATAACAAGAAGGAGATTGGGATGGTGTGAGACAAAGAGAGAGCAAGATACCAGTGCTTTGGCTAGAGAGAGAGAGTGAGAGATAGGAGGTTGGAGTGTTTGAATAGAGAGGAGAGGAAACAGAGATATAGAGAGAAGACGAGAGAGAACAACTTTCGGGCCACTCGAGCCTCAATAAATCGAGCTACAGGGCATTTTCCATAATAAAAAGGAAAGTTTGGAGATTAATTTATATAAGTGTGAGATTTATGTAAGATGTGATAGAGATTAATTTATAGATAATTTCTAATTTGATAAGGGTGAGTTTGTAGTAGAAGAAGGATCCCCTCCAATCCAAATTCTAAACTGGAGGGCATTGTTTAGTCCCATAAAATATATCATGGGTTCCATTTCAATGATTCAAACCATTTATTTTGTCGCATACTTTATGTATTTTATTTACATAAAAAAATTAGGTCAATCCAATAACTGTAACTAATTTAATTTACTTCAATTTTTTACAAAAAAAAAATGGATGACAAAAAAACAAATCGTATATTTTTTTGATGACAAACACAATAAAATAAACTAATAACAAATATCAAATTAATTTAATTTTTTTATAAATAAAATATATAAAATACTTAATAAAATAAATAATTTAAATCATCAAAACCACATCAACTCCTCCTTTGCAGTATTACTCATAATAAAATATTGTAACCTTTCTAGCTATACCTATACGCCAAATATCGTCTAAATGCTCCTCGTGCCATTATTGCTCGTCATTGTCATCCCACTGTTGGACACCTGTCCAACATTGATCTCAATCATCTCAATCCCATCATTGAACAAAAGGGCATTTTCGTCCTCAAATTCTTTGTGAGCACGATCACGTTTGATTCTCTTCCCTCTACTCTCCTGTAACTCCAACGCAAATTCAAGGGTTCATACCACATCATTCATCGAGAGCCATTCGATTCCCTTATCATAGAAACAAACAACTCACTGCAAGCTCCCAAAATATCTTCAAACACAGAGGAGCAATCTTACCGTTCAAAAATAGATCTGATCAAGAGATAATCGCTTTTGATGACACAATCTAGCCCACACAGCTAAGGGGCAACTCAGGCGGGTTTGGATAGGTTTGAAGGTTGTCTAAGCTCATTTCAAGTTGTGTTGAGATCTGTCCTGGTCCGTCCAAACCCGAATTGTAACTCGAGGTTACCTGCCCAAGCCCGACCCGAGTTAAACTCGAATTGTCCGAGTTGTCCGAATTGTAAAAGAATTTCAATTTTTTTTTGGGCAACTGCATTATTAAATTATTAAAATTTGACAATAGTTATATTTTTTTAAAATAGAAAATCATTAATGTCATCAAAACAAATAATTTATATAATGCAAGAGCGATGTCACTATAATAGTCTTTACAATTTATAAGTGTCACGACCCAAACCCGCCCCGATGGGTTTAGCACCGTAACCGGCCAGTAATCCGAGATTACTGAGGGCCTATTTAACAGTATTATAGTAAAACGGAGTACAGGGGCATGGCGGAAGCCAATACAGTAAATAAACATTGTCCAATGAGCTTTGACAGTCTGTATGCAAAAAGACTTTTTATACATATAGGCATTCGGTACAGAAACAGTATATACATATATGTACAATCATTTAGTAGACAGGGACCTAATCCCTATTAACAAGATGCGACTGACAAAACATTCCGTCTATACTGATGAGTGCATAACAGTGAGAGACAGACGGGGAATTAAAACACCCCTAAGCCATAGCTTGACGGTTCGGAACCTCACAGTGAGGCACAGTGGTTGGCTTGACAAAATTGGAGTTTACCCCGACGCTTCTAGCTTTGGTCCGGTGCTTGCACACCTACATATATATATGAGCAGTGAGCTAAAGCCCAGTGAATAACATAATGCGTAAAGAGGTTTAGAATGAATGTCCTTACAGTAATGAAAACAGTTCATTAAATCAGTATTTCAATCTTTTAATCTTTCAGTCAATCAGTCATATGTGGCACATCCATTAGCATAACAAGATAAGATGGCGGAGGTCTTAAAGACCTAACGATAAGAATGATGGCCATCAATCAGTAAACAGTAGTGGTTCCACGAGGGAACCGACAGAGATCTCTGTAACAGTAACAGTAAATAATAGGTGCTAAGGATGCCACAGTACAGTTCAGAATATAGGACATACATTCATTCAATAAACAATATCAGTTCAGTAAATAGTTCAATTCAAGATTCAGAAGATAATCATTTTGAACATATCTTTACACAATTGTTACTCACAGAGTTCTGGGCTACAGTAAGCTAGAGCGTCTCCTCGGAATGCCAACCCTATACAGTTAACAGATTGAACACACACTAAGTTTCACAGTTGGGAAAGATAATAACTTAATCTCTAAATTTGCCTTGGTGCGTTTTACATCCATATCCTCTTTAAGATGCCCTGAACTAGGCCTAAGAATGCCTAGGATGGGATGAGGATGCAAAGATGCACTTAGAAAACACTTTACAAAATTTGCTGAAGACAAAGGTCTCGTTCGAGCGAGGTTTCCTTCGCTCGAGTGAGCTTGCCAAAACAAAAGGGTTCGCTCGAGCCAGTAATCCTTCGCTCGAGCGGTCTGTAAAAATGCAAAAGTTCTGGATGCTGAGTTTTTATGCTTGATGCTCGCTCGAGCGTGAGACACAGCTCTTCGCTCGAGCGTACGCCTGCATGCACCAAGATTCTGAGAGCTTGAAATTTATGCTCGAGCCACCATTCCATCGCTCGAGCGTAGCTTAGAGTAAACGATGGTCGCTCGAGCGTAGAATCCTTCGCTCGAGCGAAGAAGCCAAATCTGGAATTTCTAGATTTGCCTCTCAAGCTCAAACCAAGCATTCTACAGCTCTAAACTCAACCTCTTGGGCCCAAATTCTGGAAAACACATCTAAACTCAATATACAACAAGTTTCAAAGCTCAATTTGTGAATTTAAAGCCCAAGGGTGAGTCAATTAAATCCAAATTTCAAACCCATTTTCATGAACATGAAGAACATGTAAACATGCATGAATTCAAATCATTTCAAAGCTTCAATTTGATGCTCTAGTGAGCCAATTGTTCCAAAAACAAGTTGAAAACATGGACCATTGCAAAATTATGAACATGCATGTACCATTTCATGAAGGACAACTTCAAAACTTCAAATTAAAGGCATGTATGCATGAGCTAGGCTCCAATTTGACATATATGGACCAATTCAAGGCTCAAATCACTAAGGATACAAGAACTAGGCATGAACAAGCTTAAACACAACAATGAGAGGTTAAATTCCTTACCTAGAGCTTCAATTACAAGGTGAGGAAGCTTAATTTACAACCTATGTTCCAATTTCTTCAATTACCAAGCAATTTACAAGCAAAATTGAAATGAAATCAACTCCTGAAGTTTCTCTCTCTCTCTAAGGTCGATTATACACTCAAAATAGGTTGAATAAAGTGTTGATCAAATGCAAGACTAAGTCCCTCTATGTTGGTATAATGGCCCACTAACAATGGCATGATTGTAAATAAGTCTAATGATGCAAATTACCAACAATTAATCCAATTTAATCGCACCAAATCAATTTTCAGATAATTACACCATAAAATCACACAAATTATGATGATCACAAAACACTAATCGATTTTGGGTCCGGCCGCCGATAAGGCCTTCAATTAACAGTTTAAACATAAAAATACAAACAGATAATTAAACGACAAATAGATAGATATGCAGTTAATTAGATATACTCGACCAATGCACATTCAATTCGGTCGATCGATTCGAGATTTCAGTTGATTCATTACCTATCATAATCAGTCTTAGTTTATCAGTATTCGGTAAGAAATCGATAATCAGTGGTGAGGGTTATTACAATAAGTGAAAATAAAAAAGTAAGATTTTATATTATTTGTATATATAATATATATTCAATATGATTTAATAATTTAAATTATTTTAATATCATGTAATGACTAATAATTTATATGTATATTTAATATTTTTATATATCTATATATATATAATTCGGGCTTCGGATTGCTCGAGTTGTTTGACGTCTTTGCCCAAGCCTGTCTAAATTTAATTCGAGTTTCTGAATTTTTACCCAAGCTCGTACCGAATTTGAAAATATCTTGTCCAAGCCCTAAAAAAATTCGGGCTGGGTTCGGGTTGCTCAGGTTGAGACCGCCCAAGTTGCACCCCTACACATAGCCAAGCTAACTTGATTTCTGTCGGGCCAGAAATTATCATATAAATTAAGAAAATTATGTGACCACATATTCATTCCATAAGGTTATGTTTGGTTTATCTTTGGAATATGATTTCAAACGCGAAATTTTTAAATCAGTTTTCAAAATCCATAACCACACACAAAAATCAAAATTATTCAAAAAAACTCAATTCAAAAATTAATTTCAAAACTCATAATTAAACATACTACTCAAAACTCAATTCAAAACTTTTTTTAAAACTTAAAACCAAACTCTTTTCAAAATTCTATTTTAAAAAAAAAATTAAAATTTTTATTTTATTTTATTTTTAAAAATTATTTTTAGAATCATGATTTGAGTGTGGAGTTATATTTTGAGTTTTCAGTTTTGAAAAGAGAACATTTGTTTATTTATGAGTTTTGAAAAGAGTTTTGAGTTGTATTTTGAAATTTTTTAGCTTTATTTTTTTTAAAATATTTAAAAAATTTCTTAATTTTATTTTTTAGGGTAAATATTTTATATTTTAAATATTTATTTATTTATTTTAATGTGCACTATATTTCATACATTTATATGCTGTATTTTTTTTAATATTAAAAAAATTTAAAAAAATTATTTTTTATTTTAAATATATATTTTATTTTAAATTTTTTTTATGTTTAATATTTTATTTTATTTTATAAATATATTTTAAAATATATATATATATTTTTTTTGTTATGTACTGGTTATGATTTGAATGTAGAGTTTTGAAAGTAGTATGCAGTTTCGAGTTATGTGTTTGATTATGAGTTTTGAAAATAATTTTTGAATTGAGTTTTGAGTTGTGTTTTGGTTACGCTTTGAGTGTGGAGATGTGTTTTGAATTTAAAATATTAAAATTAAAAATTAAAATATTTACAAAACAAAATAAAATATTTAAAATAAAAATAATTAAATAAAAATTATATATTTAAAATAAAAATAATAAATTTTTTAAAACATTTTTTGATATTTAAAAAAAATAAATCAAAAAAAATTCAAAATACAACTCAAAATTAAAAAAACTCAAAACTCAAAATACAATTCAAAACTCTTTTCAAAATTCAAAATTCAAAAACTCTTTTCAAAACACTTTTCAAAATCATAAAAAATTTTCTCTTTTCAAAACTTAACTCATAATTTTACACTTAAATCACAACTCCAAAAAGAGAATCACAATTCTAAAACTAAATTAAACGCAACCTAATATTTTTTTGGGAGCAGCTTGCCTTGAACTGGATGGTGTTGTCAGACCCATGGGGGCCCACCACATGTTCTGTTTCGATAATTCAAACTGTTCAATGTGTAGAACTAGTCAAGTACTATATGCCTGTAAAAAATTAAGGTGATTGGATATCAATAGTTATGTCATCAGATCAGTTGTCTGTCAACCGTTAATTTGTTCATAGTTCATTTTTTTTATACAAAACTGATTTGATCACATAACTATAGATATCCGATCAACGTAATTTTTAATAAATATATAGTACTCAACGAGTTCTACACATTGAACGGTTCAGATTATCGAAATGGGACATGTGGTGGGTCCCCACTGGTTCAACAATACCGTCCAATCCGATCTTAGATTGGAGGCAAACTCCTCCCTATTTTTTTTGCATCATTGTCTAGGATCTTATTTAGGCCTCGTTTGGCATGCGAGTATTTTAACTTAAAAGTTAAAAAGTTACTAAAAAAATATATAAAACTCATAACCTATACTAAAACGTCAAAAATTTCTTTTTCTCTCTACTTTTTGCACATGTTTTTATAAAAAATCAAAAAGTTATTCTAAACATATTAATTTTTTTATCTCATATTTTAGTCAAAAATTTAAAAATTTACTAAAATAATTCCCAAACAAGGCTTAGCACACAACATTTCAAACAATACGATCCAAACTATCCCATAAAAAAAAAAAAAAAAAAAAAAAAAAAAAACAGCGAATTTCTGTGTCAACTTTTGACGTCATAATAATATTCTAGATTCATATATCCTATACCACCATTTACCATGCTGCGGATGTAGGCATTGGACATGTTCGAATTTAGTTTTCATAATCTGAAATCTGAAACTTGGCCACCCATTTATCATCCAATACTACACATTGCAATTTAAAAAAATGTACATTTGGACCACCCAAGATATTGATGCATTTATAATTCTCCTCAAAATGATGAAGGTTGAACTTCCTAAACTTCAAAGGGCTATTTTTTTTCTTTTATTAACTTTAATTTTTCTTTATTCATACAATAAGCAAAACATATTTTTACATGTCATAACATGGACAAATAATCCAAGAACACGTCTCATTGAGTTTTGAAAAAGAGATTTAGGCCTTGTTTGGGAATAGGTTTTTTTAATAATTTTTTGACTTTTTGATTAAAATGTGATGTAAAAAAAATTAGTATATTTAGAATGATTTTTTGACTTTTTATGAAAAGATGTGCAAAAAGTAGAGAGAAAAGAGAATCTTTGACTTTTTGGTATGAGTTGTTGATTTTTTGTTTTTGTTTTTTTTTTTGTTTTTGTTTTTGTGACTTTTTGACTTTTTAGCTAAAAAAACCATTTGCCAAACGAGGCCTTACTAATATTTAAAAAAAATTCACAATCACATTATTTGATTTTAATACATATTACTCAGGAGTCTTTTGGGAACCTGGTAAAAACGAACTTCCATCTTTTTACCAATTTTGGGTCACATCATCTCTTACATAACTTATCCATAAAAAGACAAAATAAACTAAAAAAATCAAAATCAATTTTTTACCAACTTTCCAAAGCATCCCTCGATATTTCTAATAACATTACATCAAATAAACTAAAAAAGTCAAAAAAATAATTTTTTACCAACTTCTCAAAACACCTCTCGATATTTCTAATAACATTACATCGTGATCATTAGTGTTACATAATGTTGCAATTTAGACATGATCCCTCCAAGACTTCTGTGACTGTCCATTCTTAGAACCATGATCCTCCCACGACCTTTGCCTAAGATCAAAATCTTTTACTACTCTTGCAACAGATAAAATCGCCACACTACAAGAAATGTCACTTTTGGCTATCAAAATATTGGTCGCCAAAAGTCAAAAACTTGGTCGCTGAAACGATTTAGCGACTAAAAGGTTTTGTCACCAAGTTTGTCGCCTATACCCTGTCGGTGATAGTATTGGTGACTAAACTTTATTTGGTCGCTGAAAGTGTAACATTTGCCTACTAAACTTCTTTTGGTCGGCAAATGTTAGCTTTTCGCCACTAAAACCAGTAGTCGCCGAATGTGACTTTTGGCTACTAACATTCGTGTGGTCAGGGAAGGTGTTACTTTTTGCTACGAAAGAATTAGTCACCGAAAGTGAACATTTGGCTACGAATCCGTACTTAGTCGGCAAACGTGACATTTCAACCACTAATTTTTTAGTCACTAAAAGTTCTACATGAAAATTTTAACCAACTATTAGAGACTAAATATTTTGGTCACCAATAGAATACATTACTTTTTGCCACCAAATGTTTTAGTCGCCAAATGATACCCTTTTTTTTCCGTGACTAAAAAATTTAGTGGCCCATAGTTTCTTTCTCTCATTCTCAATTGTTTTAGCTACTAACTATTTAGTCGCAAAAAAATTTTTGGTTATGTTTTTGCTACTAAATTATTAGTCACCAAAACATTTGATCACGTATTTGGCTACCAAAATATTTGGTGGCCAAATACTTATTGTTTTTGTTTTTGTTTTTTTTTTTTCAAAAAAATTCTAAACAACCTGTATCCATTTTTAGTACAACCTGTATCCAGTATAACCAATATAATCCATCAATGCTAAATATATTATCAACCATTCAAGCATTCAACAATGTGCACACATTTTAGTTCCAACCATCCAAAACATTAATATTGAACGTCCAATTCTATATATAATACAAATTCCATACGAACCAAGTCTAATCCAACGTCAATAATTTCATTTCATACATAATACATGACTAACCAAATTAATTAACAAAAAAAATCATTAGTTTGTATGTCCAAAACCATCATATCCACATTTGTATGTCCAAAACCATATCCACATTTGTTTGCCCTCCCGTACTTGTCAAAAAAAAAAAAAATCATATCCACATTTGTATGTCCAAAACCATCTGCAAATAAAAAAAATGTCATTAGTTTGGTGCCTATAAAGGCACTTCTGGACGACATATAGCAACTGTATTAATTTCAAACATGAAAAGACAAGGAGAGTAATAGCTATTAACTAATGAAAAACACCCAAACATGGAATGGTAGACGAACATCGATTCTATGAATGAATGCCAAAAGTTATGTTTATGGCAATTAAAGGGGCCACAGTCAACAAAAGCAATAAACAATTTCCCCAAAATAAAACCGTATATAAACTAATAAGGAAAGAGTTAAACAAACTATAGTTTAAGATGGTAGTACCAAAATAGTTGCCCACGACATGGGCATTTCATGTTCTACCACATAAACACATTGTCGCCACCCACACGATTTTTTGGACTATTGTTATGACATTTTCAACTCTAACTCTCAACCTAGGTGTCCTATTTATGTACCGCCCATCCCTACATGTCACATTTGGACCCAGGAAGCTTCTTGTTACGTAAAAATAATGGTTCAGGGGCTGTTTTGCATTCCCCCCCCCCCAACGTCTTTTTCCGATTAAATTTATGACATTTTCAACTCTAACTCTCAACGTAGGTGTCCTATTTATGTACCGTTTATCCTTACATGTCACATTTGTCACCAGAAAGCTTCCCGTTACGTAAAAATAGTGGCTATGATGCTGTTTTGCATTTTCGTTCCCCGAACCCCTTTTTGTCGACTACATTAATGACATTTTCAACTCTAACTCCCAACGTAGGTGTCCTATTTACGTACCGTCTATCCCTACATGTCACATTTGGCACCGCGAAGCTTCCCGTTACATTAAACCAGAGGTTCGGGGTCTGTTTTACATTTTTGCCCCCCGACTGCCTTTTTCCGATTAAATTTATGACATTTTCAACTCTAACTCTCAACGCAGGTGTCCTATTTATGCACCGTCTGTCCCTACATGTCACATTTGTCACCGGAAAGCTTCCCGTTACGAAAAAAAATGTCTCGGGGGCTGTTTTGCATTTTCGCCCCCCGAACCCCTTTTTGTCGACTAAATTAATGACATTTTCAACTCTAACTCCCAACGTAGGTGTCCTATTTACGTACCGTCTGTCCCTATATGTCACATTTTTCACAGGGAAGTTTTCCATTACGTTAAAACAGTGGTTCGGAGGCTGTTTTCCATTTTCACCCCTCGAACCCCTTTTCTCGACTAAATTTATGACATTTTCAACTCTAACTCCCAACGTATGTGTCCTATTTACGTACCGTCTGTCCCTACATGTCACATTTGTCACCGGGAAGCTTCCCGTTACGTTAAAACAGTGGTTCGGGGGCTGTTTTCCATTTTCACCGCCTGAACCCCTTTTCTCGACTAAGTTTATGACATTTTCAACTCTAACTCCTAGCGTATGTGTCCTATTTACGTACCATCTGTCCCTACATGTCACATTTGTCACTGGGAAGCTTTCCATTATGTTAAACAGTGGTTTGTGGGTTGTTTCGCATTTTCGCCCCCCAAACCCCTTTTTGTCGACTAAATTAACGACATTTTCAACTCTAAATCACCACAAACTGGCATAAATCACTACAAATATTAATAATTTTCACAACAAAAAATTGTAAATCTTCTTATGATATACCCTTTTTAGAGGTGCCCACACATTGTAGATTTGTCCTAATAATTATTATATCCAATAGAAGTTCCTAAGCATAGATCAGAGTTCCAAATCAAAGGTCTCATGACTAATGAAAAGAACAACCTAAATCTATATCAAATAAAAGTTCTTAGAACAAACAAACATTAAAAAAAGAAGAAATTGATTGAGAGAGTATCCACAAAACACAAACATTGTATAAGCAAATATAAAGCTGATCATTTTTTTTTTAACTCCACAAACGAAGCGCAGTAATTCATATATAATATTTATAAAAAAAATTCAAGAAAATAAATCACAAAAGGCACATTCGACTTCAATCTGATCATATTCAGATATAAAACATGAAGAACAAAGGTAGTATTAGGGCATATACAATGTATTTATATATAGATGAGAATTCTTTCCTGGATTTGATCGAAAAAAATTTCGAGAGCGTTCGTCAAAAATCCAGACATGCTCAACAGCATGGACTCTGACATGTTGTTGAAGCTGTTCTTTGAAAGAACACAAAACAAGTATATATTGTGCCTGTGAATACGAAAAAACACCACAAAACCTAATTAAGAACCAAAATCCATTTTCAATCTTCAAAAAAATAACCAAAAAATAAAACAAAACCTAGAATTTGGTGTGGAGTGAACTTAGACATTTCATTGAACACCTGAGCTACAAACCCAAAAAAAAAAAAATAAAAAAAAAAAAAATTTAAATAATACCCGTTTTCATTTTCTTTTTAACATATTAGAACGCAACTATATGTAAAATCAATATTATACCCGTTTTCATTTTCTTGTTATTCCATTTCAAATGATTACCTTGAGGAGAAATGTGTGTGAATCAGAAGCAGTTTTCAGGTCTCCAGTAATGTAATTGGATTTATTTCCTGAGTAAGAAAATCCAACACTAGCTGGAGAGTCCAAATATATGATGTTGGAAACCTGGCAGACAAAGATCATCAATTTATGAGCTTATTTAAGAAATATGGGTAATATAAATGCTATTTGACATTTAAAACAAATTTATAACCTTGGGCCAGCTATTTGACATCCAGTAATGTAGTTTGGGAAGGCTTCCCTTTGTCTCTCCCGGTTCAAAATTGAATGGTCCTGCATAATATGATCTAAAGATTGTTTCACACATTACTTGAATTAAATGAATTGAAGAGAAAGACAATTAATTTTGCAAGAATTAAGTGCTTTCAATAGATGAAAGTAGAAGAGGGTAAACAAAACCATTAAGTCTGAAATTCCATATCTTAAAAACACAGAAATTATCCCAGATCAACGAAAATCTAAACCAAAGCACAACTATTTTATTTGATTCAAAGGGCCATAGCATCTGAATCCACAAACTGGTTATTTGAAAACTCATAAAGAGCCCCCAAGAATCATAAAGATATGGGAGAGGTTATAGGAAAAGTTATACTTTTTGAGAGAGAAGTTGTATATTTTGTGAGATGAAAATTACGATTTTTGTGATGAAATTTATGAATTTTGAAGTTATAGTAAGCACCTGAAAGTTATGTATAACTAAAGTATACTTTTTGTGAGAGAAGTTATATATTTTATGAGAAGCAAAAAAGTTATATTTATAGTGAAGAAAAAAAGTTATACAAAATGAAGTTACGTTTTTTGCATAAGGTGCATACGATCACATCATAGCATTCTCCTAAAGGGATTTCAAGAATTCTCCATCCTATTCTGAAGTATGTGGCTATGGAAACAAAATACACACTTCACATATTTTGTAGTACACAGTATAAAATTTTCATCTGTGCCTCAATCCAAGGAATCTAAGCAGTTTCAGTGATTCACAAGATTAGCAAAAGCTTCAATCAGGTTTTCCTCAACAAACCAAAAAAGACAATATGGAAACCATATAGTAACACAAAGAAAAGAAAAAAAAAAAGACTAAACATAATCAATAATATAATCTTAGAATGTAAAAAAAAAAGAAGAAAAGAATTGATTGAATGATTACCGTGCTCATAGACAAATCCATCAAAGCTAGAGCAACTAGGGCCACCATTGAGCCAGAGAACCACTGGATCCTTTGTGGGATTACCTTTGGAGAGGACAAAGTAATAATACAGTTTCTTCCCATGATTTTCATCTATAGTCACATAACTGTGATTAACAAATATTATGATTTTCATAATATGATCTAATATGTTAAGCAGCAACATTTTCAAAATTCTTCTAACTTAAATAATTTCCAAATCATTTTCAAAATTCTTCTAACTTAAATCATTTCCAAATAATTCGTTGAAAAGGTTTGAGTAGCAAAAATTATGAGCAGAAGCAAAAGGTTTGAGTAGCAATAATTTCCAAATCATTCATTTCCAATTACCAGAAGCTGTTGCAGTAAATATCAAACTAGAGCACTACAATACCTTGAATGACTTGGGCTGTAGTCTAGGAGTCCTATGAAAAATGATTTGAGCGTCAAAAATGATTTGGGCTGTAGTGTAGGAGTCCTGTGGACCTTCATAATAATATTATGAGAGCACTGCAATACCTTGTATTCTACATATTAATATATTATAAAAAATTTGAAAAAAATAAAAATTGATTTTGTTGCTTAGTTGTATTATTTATGTTAAATGTCTACATTGTACTAGCACTGAAACTCATAGATATAGTAAATTCACTTAAACTCATAAATATAGTAAATTCTTATTACAAAAGTAACAATTCATCACCAATAACATATATATGTACTTTTCAATCCTCACAAGTCCAAACTGAAATATCCATAAAAAAATCTCAATCCTTTAATTCCTAAGAAGAGAACCAAATTCATATGTTTGAGTGGTCCCATCCCAGTTGAAATCGAATTCTATCTCGATGGGAACGAGGTTCAAACAAGATTTTGACTCATATGTTTGAGTGGTCCTAATTTGTCCTATGCAAGTGCACATAATAGTAATGAGAAAAATAACAGCTATAGTTATAAAACCCAAGGCAAATCAGCAAACATGGTGATCATAGAATTTACAAAACAACGAGACATTAGTGTTCCTAAGTTCACAAAAGCAGAGCTGTGAAGAGCAATAACTTACGAGGTCTTTGGTAATATCTTCTCCGTCGCAATGCATGAGAAGATGTTAGAAGACACCCATTAACATGCTTATCAAACCACCATGTTCTCTTGCCATTTACTTGTTCTCCAATAAGATGATGAATTTGGTAATTCAAACATGCCTTGTGTTCAATACTAGAAATGTAGGACTTGGGTTTGCATTAGGAAACTTGTTTGAACCACTTAGAAGTAGCAAGCATTCTTGGGCTACCCCAAAATGTGCGATCAATTAGTGTTTACCAAGAGCATTTGAATTTGGTGCAAATGAAGCTAGTGATCAATGATTCTGGTTGGGTTCAGGGTTCTGAAGTGAGAACAACATTAATCAATATACATATAGATAAGCAAAGCAACAAAACTACTGTAATAATCCAAAATCAGAACCCATAAACTAATGCAATGCAAAAAGCTAAAATAATCAAACATAGAAAATAAAACATTGGTCATGTAGAAATTGGGTTTGCATTGGAAAACTTGTTTGAACCACTAGAAGCGGAGAGCATTCTTGCGATTGAGGAAAAACCCCTAAATTTAAAACCATAAGAATTGGGGAAAAACACTCACAAATTGAGCTATAGTTATAGTGAAGACACGTTCGACACCGGACTTGAGCCTGGTGAGAGTGGCCTTCTTGTGGGTGACGATGAAAGGGGCGTTCGAGCTCGCCAGTGTCAAGAACAGAGCTGCAAATGGAAGAAGAAAACCCTAGAGGCTGAAATTAGGGGAAAAGAGACTGAAAGATAGAGAGAGGGCATACCTGGGGCAATGCTCCAATGGTGGATTGACGATGGTGCTCGTGTGCGATGGCAGTGATGCTTCCGTACCCGACGACGATGGAGACAAAGGCGAGAGAGAGAGAGCTGGAGGAGGGTAGAGGCTTGAGAGAGTGGGAAAGAGAGAGAGAGAGTCATAGAGTGAGAGACAGACAAACGTGTGAGAGTCTGAGCGTGTGGAAGTGTATTTTTTAAACCTTATTTTCTTTCCTGACCAATTTTTGTAGTCGCCAATAATAAATAAAGACGTTTTTCCGACTAATGACTTTAGTAGCCAATTAAATTTCCCTCCGAAATCTGAAGTCCAATTTTTTAATTTTTTAATTATAATTGCTGACTAAAATTTAGTCGGTAAAAGTAAATTAATACCGACTAAATTATTTTTAGTAGCTAAAGATTATACATTTAGGGACCAAAATTTTTTTAGTCGCCTATAGGGTAACTTTTAGCGACTAAGTCATTTTTAGTCGCCTATTGAGTAACTTTTTGACTACTAATTGTATTTTAGTCGCCTATTGGGCTATTTTTAGCGACTAACTATTTTTTAGTCGCTAATTAGGTCATTGTTTAGCTACTAAGTCATTTTTAGTCGCCTATTGAGTAACTTTTTGACTACTAATTGTATTTTAGTCGCCTATTGGGCTATTTTTAGCGACTAACTATTTTTTAGTCGCTGATTGGGTCATTTTTTAGCTACTAAATATGTTTTAGCTGCCAATAAGTAATATACGGCTACTAAAAAATTTTAGTAGCTAAAATATGAAACATTGCCGACCAATTCAAATTTTAGTCGCCAAAGGGCTGACTTTTGGTGACTAAATTAATTTTAGTAGCCAAATTTGATCGCCAAAAGTGTAATTTCTTGTAGTGCCATGGCGATTTCCTTCCACCAACGTATATTGTTGTGTGATGCCAACACGCGCTTGAGACTCTCGACCACTTTAGCCATCATAGGCCTTTCTTTTGGTTGAGTATGTAAACATTTGCTAGCAATTTTTGCAATTTTTTTGATACAATAGGACGATATTTGCCCCCTTAAAAAGGGATCAATGATCTGATCAACTGTTTCATTTTTTATGTAGTTTTTAGCCCAGAGGGCTAGACTACATTGCTCCTCCTCAACTCCTGTATAATAATAAAATAGACCGGAGTCCTCTCTAATTACTGAATAGAAGAGTTCGGTATTGGTGGGCTCTAATCTGGACTCAAGTTGATAATTTAAATTGTTTAGTATATAAAACTCGTTAAGTATATTGTTCTTGTAAAAAATTAGGTTAATTGGATATTAATAATCGTTTGATCATATTATATTTCTATCGCAATTTACTTTGCAAATTATATTTAAAAATGCAATCTAATTAAATAGTTATCGATATTCAATCAATAGAATTTTACTCGATAAATTTTACATATTTAACTATTTGAATTATCGACATAGGCTTAGATTAAGGCCCACCAATACTGAACTCTGTTATACCGAAATTGGAGAGTTGCCAACTCTTAATAAAATATTGTAACTTTTCTAGCTATACGCCAAACACTCGTGCCACTATTGCTTGTCATTGTCATCCCACTGTTAGACACATGTCCACCATTATTCTCAATCATCTCAATTCCATCGTTGAACAAAAAGGCACTTTCGTCCTCCAATTTTTTGTGAAACCCATCAGGTTTGATTCCCTCCTCCGCACTCCACTACAAGAAAAATCACTTTTGGCGACTAAATTTTTAGTCGCCGAAAGTCGAAATTTGACTTTCTCCGACAAAATTCTTTAGTCGCCACATTTGTCGCGTATACGTTGTCGGCGTAGGCATTGGTGACTAATATTTTTTTAGTCGCCAAAAGACAGGTCTTTCGCGACTAAAATGTTTGTCGCCAATAGTGTTTTAGCCTTTTGAAAATCATACATTTACCGACTAATAATTTAGTCGCCAATACTCAATCAATCGCCGACTAAACGGCTTAGTCGCCAAAATCAAGACTTTTGGCGACTAATATTTTAGTCGCCAAAGGTGTTCCGTCGAAAAAAAAAACCCCACTTTTTTTGGTTTTTCTGAGTTTCGAACCGTGCCCAACCATCCCACATTGCAACCTTTTTTGCAACACACTCCCTCCACTATGCCACTACAACATCACATGAATATATTTGCAATATATATTATTTATATAATATATTGACGGTATTAATACAAAACAATATATATAAATATAATTATTTTAATTCAATATAATTTATTTAAAAAATAAATTATTTATTAAAAAAATTTTTAGGCCAGCTTTGGCGACTAAATCCATTATTTAGTCGCCAATTCTATGATTTTTGGGCTACTAATTATTTTTTTGTCGGTAAAAAAACAAGTTGAAATTAAAAATAGTAGTTTTGGCGACTAAATCTGTTTTTAGTCGCCAAAAACATCTCCTTTTGGCTACTAAACTGAATTTTAGTCGCCAATTCACTGTTTTTAGCTACTAATTTTTTTTTGTAGCCAAAAACCTTCATTTTCAGTGACTAATCTTTTTTTAGTCGGAAAAACACCTATAATCGGCGACTAAAATGTTTTTTAGTCGCCAAAACCATCACTTTTGGCTACTAAATTATTTTAGTCGCCAAAAACTGTCACTTTTGGCTACCAAACAACCTTTAGTCGCTAAAACCCCTACATTCGGCGACTAAATTGCCTTTTAGTCGCTAAAAGCCTAGTATTCGGCGACTAAACTATTTTAGTCGGCAAAAGGGTTCAATTTTGGCGACTAAATCCATTTTAGTCGCCAATTATACAACTTTCAGCGACGAAAAATGAATTTTTTGTCACCAAAAATGCTTTCTCTTGTAGTGCTCTCATGTAACTCCAACGCAAATTCAAGGGTTCACACCACATCATTCATAGAAAGCCGTTCGATTCCCTCATCATGCAAACGAACAACTCACTGCAATCTCCCAAAATTTCTTCAAACAGTCAGGAGCAATCTTACCATTCAAAAATGGATCAACGATCTGATCAAGCGATGAACCCTCCTTATGACACAGTCGAGCCCACGCAGCTAAGCTAACTTGATCTCTGTGTAGTAAAAAATTATCTTATGAATTACAAAGAATACATGATGGTGTACCCATCCAATAATATTTTTTTTCCCCATCATTTCCATCTTTATCTAGCATCTTATTCAGTAGAGGCCTAGCACTTAACATTTCAAATAATCCAAGCCATCCCATCAAAAAAAACTAAAACTTCCTCGATATTTGGCTAAAATACGAATTTTTCCTGAGATTTGTATAATTATAAATTGTTTCCTAAGGTTTATATTTACATAATAAATGAGGGAGTAATTTATTATACAAATATAAACTTCAGGGGACGAGTGTAGACACCCCATTTTTGACCGTCCTCAAGACTTGGACGTCACCGTTGGAACACTCGGTGATTATCCATGTTTGTGTTCGTTTGGAGTTCCCGGAGTTCTCGGCTGCGCGCGCCTTGCCTCAGGACCTCCGAACTCGACCGTTTGTGTTTGGTTTTGCACCAAACACTTGTGTTTTGCCTTGGAAGGGCAGGGAATGCTTTGTGAGGCATCCCCACACACCACCGGCTGGGGCTAGAGGCCACCGGCTGGCTAGAGTTTCCACCGGCACTTTATTGTGCCGACCGGCACTCTTTTGTGCCGACCGGCACTAAGTTTTGTCAAAATGACACTTTTTGCCGGCCGGACCTTTTGCGGATTGCTTTATGAGATATTTTCATACAACAGTATGGTTTATTTCCTCCATACACGTGTATGGAGGGATGAGCTTGCTTGGTGACTAAGCTTGTAAGCTTTTTTGTCTATAAGAGAAGGACCTCTTCTCTTGGCTCAAGGGTTACAAAAAATTGGAGGGATTCTAGACATTGTTTAGACAGTCCAAGCTCTGGTTTTAGGGTTTGAGTTACATACACCCCCTATATCTATCCTTCTCTTGTAAGACTAGGTGTTTTGTGCCTTACTATTGCACATAAACACCTAGTGTTTCACCTTCCTCTTGGAACTGAGGTGCTAAGGACTTATTCTTGGTGTTCTTGGCTGGTTTGAAGCTTAAGGAGGCATCAAGGTCACCATTGTTGAAGAGGATCATCAAGGGTAAGAAACTAACTTTATTTACCCCATTCTTGCATCCCATTTTTGTCCAGTTTAAAACAGTTTTTGTGCTTAGTCCATAACACATAAAAGTTCTGTTTTTAGGCCCTCTTTATTGTTCATTAAGAGTGTTTTGTGGTTTGAGCAAGTTTGATCACTCTTAGACCTTGAAAAGGGCACTTTTTGTGCTATTTTGTGAGAGATCCGAGATTTTGGTGATAGGATCTCTTCACCACTGAAATCTTGAGGGATTTCAGTGGTGAAGAGCATGCCTTGAAGTCTCCAAAAGGAGAGGGCCACCCCCTCTCCTTGATGTCCTTGAAAAGGGCAAGTTTTGCCTCTTGAGAGAGCACCATGCTTGAGTGTGCGTTGAGTGTGTTTGAGTTGTTTTCCATGCTTATATTGCCATGATATAACATGCCTCTAAGTTGGTTTTGGTCCCCTATGCATGCTTAGCATAGTTGCCTTGTAATGCCTCTTATTGCTTTAACATGCCTAGGTTGTGTGCCTCCATTTCTAGCATGTTTTAGGCTCACATCCATGAAGCTTGTATGCTTATTTTGCCATATATGAGGTCTGTCCATGGTCATTTTGGTCGACCATGACTTGTATTCCATGTCCTCTTTATGTTTGGCTTGTTGGCCTTAAGGGTACAAGTGTATAGCATGCCTTGCTTACATTGTTTTTGAGGGTTTGGAACCACTTCATATGCTATTTCAGTCCCTTAGAGGTGCTTGTATGTTTATATTGCATGCTTCTTTGTGACTTCTTAAGCTTGCGTCACATGCTCCATGTTTAGGCCTTATCGCATGCCTTTGAATTCAAGCTTCTTAGATGCCATCAAAGTGGTCCTTTGGGCCTATTTTGACATGCTAAAAAATCTGTTTTGGGTCGATCAATGCATGCCATAATTGCTTTGTCTTGGTTTGGTTCAAACCCCTATTGACTAGCCTTAAGCTTAGGCCATTTGCATGCGTTGTTTGGCATGCTTCATTGCATGATTTGGCATCATGTTTAATTTGAACTTCAGAGCTTTAAATGCATACTAGTTGCCCATGTTTGGCCTCTTCAAGTGTGCATGAGAGTTGCTTTTGTATGCCTAAGTCTTGAGCCTTAACACTTGCATGTGTGTGTGCGCATTTGGTCTCATTTTCTAGGCACTTTGGCCACTGATTTTAGGCCCATTTTGAGTTGCCTAATTCATGTATAAGTCCATCCCTCTTGTGGTTTGCATGCTTGCATTATATGCTTGTTTGCGTGCTTGCATAAGTGTATCACGTTGTCTACATTGCATACCTAGTTGACATACTTAGGATTTCACCACATTGACATGTATACCAAGCCTCTTGAAGTGAGTTTGATAGAGGTTCGGTGCCCCTTTTGTGCCTATGTGATTTGCATGTATTTGAAAGTGAAGTTGCACCCGTGGTTCTTAGGGCTATCACGCATGGAAATGCGCGATTGGTGGCCCGGGAATCGAGGCACATGCCCCCTTGAGTCAATAACATGATAAGGGATATGTTTAGTGCATAAATAGCTTGGATTGTATTGCCATGCTTGTTGCTTCCCTCTGCTGCTGTGAGTTGCAGGTTCTGCAGGAATTTTGTGCCGACCGGCACTAAAAAGTGCCGACCGGCATCCCTTTGGTAGCCGATAAGAGAATTTAGTGCCGATGGCCTCATCCTTTAGCCGGTGGTGTTCTACCCCAGCCGGTGGTGATCCCCAGTGCCCTGGGAGGTAGTAATAAGATTTTGGCAATTTTCTGAGGAGGAAAGCAGAGAAAACAGAGGCACACTTGCATGGCAAGATGCAGTTCGGCGAGTCGTCCCGCACGCCAAGATGCATCCAGCCCTCATCCCGAGGAGATTTACTGCTTTCATTAGATTAATTAAGTTATTTGATTAATTAATTTAATTGATTTGTAATAATTAATTAGCTTGTGTTGTTAATTAGTTATTTGGTTCTGTATTATTATTTTGGTCCCTCCGAGCGAGGGCAAAAATGTAATAAGTGTGCGTGAGTGGGTGTATGTCTTCCAACCCCCGTTTCTTTCTTCCCTTTTATTTACCCGCTTACAATGGTAGATTAGGGCATACTTATTTTAGCATACCTTATGCAATGCATGCGTGCATACATGCATTTGTTTACATGCACCGGGCTCGGTACATCATACAAACTGCATTGTATTTTCAATTCCAAATTGAATACGTGCATCAAATAAAATGCATTTCGCATGCCATCTTTAGGGTTAGCCGAGCCTACTCTAGATTGCATTTCTGCCTTTGTCGCATTAGCCACTTAACATGAACTAGGTCATGCATGTTTGCTAACCAGTTTACTGTTTTGGCACGGAGTACGATGTAAGTTTTTATGGCTTTAGCATATCGCATGCATGTGAATGTTTACCATGACAGTATGCTTGCCATGCGGCTAAGTGCTTACATGATAAACTGTTTAAATGCCTGTGGGTGGAGGTTGGATTGCCTGAGTTGGAACAACTCGTTGAAATCCGTATTTTAGCCTACTTGCGAGTAGCAAAAGAAAACAACACGTTTTTCGAGATAAAACGGATATGCAATGTTTGTTTCCAAGTTAGGCGATCTGGTCTATACTTTTGTGTTGTGCGCATCACATAGTAATTCTAGGTTAATAACCGGAATAAGAACGCATAAAGTTTTCAAAAACGGATATCATGGTTAGTAGAGGCCGGTCTTCGGACCGGGCGAAAGGGGGTGCTCATAGCTAACCTTCCCCGATCGTACCCAAGCTCCCGAGCCAAGACCACTTTGGTGATGACGGACATGTGGCCTTCGGCACCGAGTCAGGGTTTCCTAAATTTCCCAATTAAAAAATATTTAGGTGGCGACTCTGTAATCTGGCAAAGCAGTCCATGTTTGGCACTACTTTTTTCAAAAATCTGTTTTCACAAACGATTTGCCAAAGTTGGACTCTTTGGTTCAGATTTAGAACCGCAACAAACAAAAAGGGAGTCCGAACTGTAGAGTGAAGCCCCCACGGGCGCGTCTACAACGAGATATAATTTTTCTAATCTTAAAAAAAATTTGTATTTTAGTCAAATATTGAAGAGGTGTTGGTAACTTGCCCAAAATAAATAAATAAAAAAAAAAAAACAAACACCACTCCAAACGAGTACATACCAAATTTCTCTATCACCTTTTGACGCCATAATATTCTGGATTCAAATACCCTATACTATCCGTCACCATGATACGGATGTGCGCATTGGACATGTTATTTGGATTTTTTTGACAATTCGAAATCTAAAACCTTGGCTACCCATTTATCATCCAATTGTATGTTGTTTGTCTTCGCATCGTGATTGAAACAAATGTACATTTGGACCACTCAAGACATTGATGCATTTATAAATTTCCTCAAAAAGATGAATGTTGAACTTTCTACAAACCTCAAAAGGGCTAATTTTTCATTTATTAACATTAATTTTTCTTTATTCATACAATAAGCAGAACATATTTTTACGTGTCACACATTGATTGAAATAATCCAAGAGCAGGAATCACCGAGTTTTAAAAAAGAGGTTACTAATGTTCTTAAAAAATTTACAATCACAGTATTCGATTTCGATACATATTACGTATCCTGATATGATCAAGTATTTCAGTTTTTACGCAATTTTTAGTCCTCAGATTAGACTACATTGCTCCTCCTCAACTCCAGTGTCTACCGGTGGCCTTGCACATAACACTTCAAATAGGGATGTAATCAGTTCGGTACGGTCGATATTTAGGTAAAAAATTACACCAAACCGATAATGTTGGTTTTATTATTTTGAACACCGATACAGACCGCTTCTTACATCAAACCGCACCGAACCAAACCAATTGAAACGGTTCGGTTTGGTGCAGTTTAATCGGTTTATAATTTTTCAAACTTAATCCATTTTTAACTATAATCATTAATCTATATAAAAATATTAAATTAGTTATTTGTCTACCATTTCAAACATATCCAATCCATCCATTTAATACAATTTTTTTAATTCCTAAATTGACAAAAAAAAAAAGTTTAAAAATACGAAGGTTTTAAGAATAATGAGTTAGAATTAAGATTATATATAATAAGAGTTTACAAACTTAGGTTATAAAGATGATAAGGTTAATTAATTAAGGTTAATAATTTATTATACTTATTAATATCATTAGATTATTGGATTATATATATTATAATTACAATATATGTTGAAGCAGTCGGTTTCGATTTAGATCGGTGCACAAGGTACTTGAACCGATACCGAACCAAAAATCAAAAAAATTCAAATTTAAAAACCGCACAAACCGATTCTGGTTAAAAAATAGACCAAATATAACCGGTTTGGTCCGGTTCAATCGGTTTAGTCGATTTTTTCGATTTTTCTTATATCCCTAACTTCTAATAACATCACCCCAAAGACATATCAGTAGTGCTAGAGACCCCCACTTTTTTTCCACCCCCACCACCCCCACACACACGTGGGGGTTGGTCATTGAAAGAAAAAAAAGAAAAGAAAAATGGGCCAATCAGCTCCCACTGGGGGTCTGGGGGTCTCCCCCCAATGGGGGTACAAACCATTTTCCAAGACATACATCCACTACAACCAATGACATTTTTGGTGACTAAATTTTTAGTCGCCAAAAGTCACATTTTAGCTGCCCAAACCTTTTGCCGACTAAATTTTTTCGTTGCCAGCTTTGTCGTTGAATGATTCTCGGGAAAGGTAATTGGCAACTAAAAAAGATTTAGTCACTTAAAGTCCATAATGGGAGACTCATTTTTAGTCGCCAAAAGCTTTCAACTAAATTTAACATCACATTTTCAGCGACTAACATTTTGTGTCACCAAAAACTTAAATTGTTTAGCTACTAAAATTTTAGTTGCCTAAGCTGTAATATTTTTTGTTTTGACTACTAAATATTTTAGTCACCAAAAATGTTTTTTCTTTCTTTCTTTTTTTGGCTACTAAATCATTAGTTGCCTAAAGTCTTATTTTTTATGGCTACTAAATATTTAGTCACCAAAAGATTTGTTTTCATAGAACTCTTTTTTTAGCTACCAACTATTTAGTCAGTAAAAATATTTACTCCATTTTTGGCTACTAATTGTTTAGTCGGCAAAAACAACATTTTATATTTTTTTAAATTAATTTGTCCACAACCACAACCTGTATGTATTCCATGCAACCTGTACTAGGTATACAAACAAAACAATACATATATTATCACCCATTCCACAATTTGCATTCATTTCATTTCCAACCATCTAAAAATGAATAACTGTAAATGTCAAATTTCATACAAACCAAGTATATTCCCATTAAAAATAATAATTCCATACAAAACAAATGATTATACGAAAACCATGTCCTCCGTGCACAAAAATATATTTACTACTATGCCAAATGGCCATTTGGCATGGTACAACAAAAAGTAATCTATATATCATGACAATAATTATCTGTTCGATGCCAAAAGTATTCTGTATCCCACCAAAAGTTATTTGTACGATTAATACAAATCCACACAAAAATCAGAGAACGACAAAAAAACGAGATTATACAAAAAGTGTAAATTGTCCTTTATACACAAAATGGGATATCCACAAGTCCACAAGTCATGATTATTTTATTTCATTCACGGATATATGTATATATATATTTGTATATGTTTATAGAGACATACATGTATGATTCATGGGTCATTATTAGTTTGCAAGCAAGAAAAACTGAAATTGGTTAGATTTAGATGAAATGATTGTAGAACAACTTAATTTCGCTTTCTTTCTAATTTCAAGAACCAAACAAAACACCTAGGGTTTCCATTATTGTGAATTTTGTTTCATCATTTTTTTACCCATTTGGATAATACAACCTACCACATGGCACAGTATATATATCACGAAGCTATGGATTTGATTTGCTTTTACAAACTTCTCCCCTAGCCTTTTCATAACCAGCATTACACCTTTGTCACAAGGAAGCTGCACGTGACATCCATAGAGTGATTTGGGGATAGTTTTACATTTTCGCCCCCCGAACGCCTCTTTTCAACTAAGTTTAAGGCATTTTTTACTCCAACTCCCAACTTACGTGTGCTAATTACTTGACGCATGTCCCTACAGGTCCTATTTGTCACGAGAAAGCTACTCGTGACATCTATAGAGTGGTTTGGGGGTTGTTTTCATTTTCGCCCCTCGAACACCTTTTTTCGATTAAGTTAAGGCATTTTTGACTCCAACTCCTAACCTACGTATGCTAATTACATGCCGTCTGTTCCTACAGGTCCTATTTGTCACAAGGAAACTACTCATGACATCTATAGAGTTGTTTGGGGGCTATTTTGCATTTTTTTCCCCCTGAACGCCTTTTTCGACTAAGTTTAAGGCATTTTTAACTCCAACTCCAAACCTATGCGTGGTAATTACATTAATCAATTAAAGTTCAAGAGAGGTGTGTGTATATGATGTAAAGCACTGGACTGCATTCATAGGTATCGAGATTTCAATGTCTTAGAAACAGACCTAAGTATCTTGATCATTTGCTTTCTCAACACTACTCAAACTTCTTTCATTGTACTATGGCTGGGGAACAGGCCTGACAGTTGGTAACTATTGAGGGATTGTAAACCTACCACTGAGAGATTGAGAAACTATGAGCATCATTTATTGAACCATACTTGTCAGATCAATGCCACCACCTTGGCCTCTACAAAACCTTGAAAACATGTTTCCAAGGTCTGGGTTATCAAACTGTTGAGCCATTTGATTTGCTGTATTCCTTATAGCAGGAATTTGAGTAAATTGCTCCAACATATTCCTCAAGCCATCAGAAAAACCAATGCCATTCTGCTCTGAAACCCCTGCCAATCGACCATTTATAGTAGGACTATGAAGAACCTGAAACATAACACTTATTGCATCAAACTGACCATCAACACCTTGCTCTCCCATTTGGACACTTTCCATGATACGCCCAAGGACAGGAGGTAGTTGTCTTGATGATGGGAAATTTGTATTCCTCATGTTGGCAAGAGATTGCAAAATCTGCTCACCATTCGTTCTTATTTGTTGATTTTGATTGGGAGCACTAGAAGTTCCATCACTACCCTTGCTCAATGATCTAGGTTGTATACTACGTCTCTGATCAAAAAAGTATTACACAATTTTAATACAAAACAAATGGCCAATAAGATTCCAGGGGTTCCAAAATATATAAATAAAGTACTGAATGTAAAACAACGGGAAGCAAAATTGTAACAAGTACCAAGGAATTAAACATAAAAACTTTTATTTTACTTCTCCAAATCAAAGCCCTTACGTTACTAAACAATGTCGCATGTGGTGTGTGTTCATCAATGAAGAATGCAACCATGAAGATGAGTGTAGGCACATGTATCCATCTCCATTACATGACAATGCCACATCATGACCTTATAGGTTAGTTGGCACCACGTGTTATGAAGTGACACGTGAGCCAATGGTGAATTGGATGCACCATTTTTGGGTTAACTCAAAGGTAGGGTCTCCCATCACAAATCTTCCATCACGAATCTCCTATTACAGATTCCCTATGGCAATCTCCTTCCCACTTGTTTAGAGGAGATTTGCCGAAGGACTTAACCAAACTGGGCTAGGAGTAAGGCCTCGACCCTCGCATAGGACCATTGGAGAAATATGGCTTGGAGGCTAGACAAAGGATTGTCAACGTCGCTTCAACCAGCCTTAGATAGAGAGAGGTGTAACCTAAACATCTAATACGTCTCATAACACTAAGGTTCGATGGCGATCATGGGTGCAACAAGAAATCTCCATGTTTTGTTAGGGGCATGGAGGGAGATCCCTAGGAAAGATTACAGGACAAAAAATCCCTAGACACAACAAATAAATTAAGCCATGTGTCGCCCTTGAGTTGACCTCAATGGCCAACCTCCCTATATAGGAGGGGTTGATGTGCAAGAACATCAAGCCTTTTCCAATTCCCTTTGGCAAGATTAGAAAAAATTTCACTGCCACTCTCTCTACTAGGGCTTCCAGGTGATCCTTTGCCAATTGTGTGCCTACCATCTTCCTACATCACCACACCATCCACAATGAGAAATCACCAAAGCACTAATCAAATAATTGAAGTCCCAACTAAATGGGACAAGTCAAAGCTGTAACAATATCAAGTTTATTTGAAGATGCAACATCCTACTTGGTTTAATTTAAACCAAGGATCAGAGACCTCGGAACCTACTTGCCAAACTTCTACAATTAAAACATCAAATGCCTTCAAGTGCAACTATGAGTACATTGATTTCACTTCTAGGAACAAAATGATACAGATCACCCTCTGCTCCAGTTTGTTCCAAATTTAGGGTCATTTTAGAGTGTTCCACCCCTTTTATTGTGTTTTGAAACAAAAAGCGAAAGTATGAGGTAATAAAAGGAAAACAAACCTCTTTCACTTCAGATCAATCTGGTCTCTTAACACATCAAAAGGTGGTGTTTCTATGGTATTATGCCTGACACAATGAAAGTTTGTGGCATCATTAATTAGTAGTCCACAAAGTGAGCTCCCCATTGCCTGATAGGTGTGAACATAACAACCAAAGGTCTCTAAGTTGTCTAAATTTACATTATCTATATTCATATATTTCATTTTTATGCATCAGACATACATTTATAATTTTATAGTGGTAAATCAGAAATAGTATTCAAACATGTCCCATCGAACAAGTTCTTCCACTAGACAAAAGACAAACGACCACCCAAACATAATTTAGGATAATGATCCCAACAATATATATTTCAAGCAATAGAAATCAGCCCACCTTGGGTTGCAAACCTCCCAGCCCTAATCCAAGTGGAACAACTATGGCAACCTCATAAACAACTAATCCAAGCACAACATTACTTGACTGCAGTGGTTATACAACTAATCCTTCATCATCGTGAAGTTGCCCGCAAGCTTATAAACATAGCCAAGAGGCAAAGCCTAGGCATGTCGAAGCCTTTGGCACCCATTGTGGTATTCTTTGGGATTTGTGACTCAAAGCTAGAAAAGGAGGTTTCTCCAAGACACCACATCCCACGTGGGTCAAGCTGCCTAAGGCACCTCATTAAGAGATAATCCTAACAGTCTACCAAAATGTATCCTAACACAATGACCTCCCTATAGATATGGAATATGTGCTCATTTTATATACATATATATAAGTTGGAATTGCCATTACATGCAAATACATACACATTGATTGATTAAGGCTTTGAAACTAATGAGATAGAGAGGAAAAAGAGGGGAAAATGTATGAAACCCCTAAAATCAAACCCATTTAAGACATCAAAACCCATAAAGCTTCAGAAATTAAACCACTTCACCCAAACCCATTTTTCGAAATCAACACGAAATTAAACTGGAAAAAAAAAATCATAAAAACCCTAGAGCAAGATGCAGAAAGGGAGAATAGAGAGAGAGAGAGAGAGAGAGACCAAGAGTGAGAGATCAAGAGAGAACCTGTAAGGAGGCGCCGATGACGGTGGTGATTTGCGGTGGTGGCGGTGACGATAGCGGTGTGCGGCAAGCGGTGATAGCGACGGTGGTCTGTGCTGGTGGGGTGAGGTTTGGTGGTAAGAGACAATCTGTGTGTGAAAGAGAGAAGAAATAGATATGTAAACGGAGGACAAGGTGGGTGCGAATATTAATTCACTTCCCTCTAAAATTGCTATACTAGCGACTAAAATATTTGTTTGTCGACAAATAGTAATATATAATGACTAAAAATTTGGTAGCCCAAGCTTAATAACGACGACTAAAATTTTAGCCACCAAAAGTAGTAATTTGGCGACTAATTGTTTATTTGTTGGAAAAAATTGAGTATACCACGACTAATTTTGTTTTCATCACCAAAAGTACATATTTGCCGACGATATATTTTGGTAGCCAAAGAGTAACAGTGAAAATGTCACTGTTGTTTGGCGACTAAACTTTCTTTTGTCGGCAATAATTAGTATACGATGACTAAAATAGAATTTAATAGCCTAAAATGTAGACTAACGCCGACTGATAATTTTTTAGTTGCCTATTATGGCATATTTAGCTACTAATTTTTTTTTTAGTCACCATTAAGTAATATATCTCGACTAAAATAATTTAGTAGCTGCAGTCTAAACAAACACTGACTCATACATTTTTTAGTCACCAAAAAGTTAACTTTTGGCCACTAAATTTGTTTTAGTTGCCAAAAGTGATTGCCAAAAATATAAATTCTGATTTTTTGCTTAATCTATGAGTCAAGAAATACCCTAGATCTAAATAACCGAACTTGCCTTTAACATTAGTACTAATGTGGGTGTGGTTTGTTGTGCTAATTTTGGACAATTCGAAATCTGAAATCCGAAATCTTAACAACCAAATTCTCATCCAATAGAATGTTTGTGGTCTTCACATCCCTATCCCTGTATATGACACTTTGCTTAGTATTTGTATAAAGGTAGTCCAATCCGAGAGCAGCACCAATACAAATGTTTAGCCTCTGCTCCCAAGCGAGGCAAGAAAAATCATTACAATTTCCTTTTTCACTACTTGTGTAGAGATGCTCGACTGAGTGTTCCATTGACCATATATTCGTAAACAAGTACCATCTCCTCATAATCATCAGAGTAGCCAATTAGAGTGACGAGATGCACGTGTTGGAGATTGGAAAGTGTCTTGATCTCGGTCCAAAACTCTTCAGCCCCTCGCTTGGACTCCATGTTCAACTGCTTAATAGCGACGGTGGTGGCTCCATCGTCAATGAACCCTTTGTACACCACACCGAATCTGCCTTTCCCAATGACCAAAGCATCATCGAAGTTGTTGGTCGCCCGTTGTATCTCAAAAAGCGAAAAGCGATGGCACAAATCCTCCGATTCAAAAGCAGCATTTGCAGTTGTATTCCCACATT
Organism: Camellia lanceoleosa; assembly: GCA_025200525.1. Lineage (NCBI taxonomy): Eukaryota > Viridiplantae > Streptophyta > Magnoliopsida > Ericales > Theaceae > Camellia > Camellia lanceoleosa. Next base: position 205,614,143 of record CM045758.1, read on the forward strand.
CAAAAGCTGATATGTTTACAATCTTTGTAGGCCTATATGACGGAGAATAGAATGACAATGTCAGAGTGAAGAGAATGAATTACTATATTAGTAGATGAGAATATCATGAGAATAGAAGCAATGGAGTCTTTATAATATGAAGTATAGCTTAAGAAAATATAAATTTACTTACATTTTTTATTCACGATACATAATAATTGAGCACACCTAATATTACTAGTTCATCTATAATGCGGACTAAGGTTTACCAATCCAACAGAGATTATTTTATGAACTAACTCAAATGTCATGACAACTGGTGGATTGTTTGTATCAAGAATTAAGACTATCAACTTGGTCAGTAATGGAGAAAAAATCTCCCTACATTACAACCTTCAATTATATTCCAAGATTTGATTTTTCACTTAATTATTTAAGGTTTTGTTGCGTATGCCTGGAATAGAAGTCTTGATTTTAGTAACTATCTATGGTTTCATTGTGTCTAATAAGATTAGAAGTTGAGTGGTGCTACATCCTCTAATTTTGCAGCCCTAATGACTTGGTTCACTCCCATGTGAAACGATCTCACACTTTAAAGAGAGTTGATTGGTTGTTATTATTTGCCATCTCGTTAAAGGTGCAATTGGGGGTGATAAAATGGGAAATAAGGCATTTCTTATGAGGAGTTTCATATAAATGTATTGTCATATTAAGTATCTTGATTTTGTGAAACGAAATCGCACATCGTATAATTACTAGAGCAATATGAAGTATATATAAAAGTACGAGGACACACTCATGTTAATAGTTAATTTTTTGAAATTAAGCTCTTTTGTATTATTGAAATGGGTATGCTATACAAACTAGAACTTCTAAAATGTAGCACTTATCAAATTATTAAAATGGGTATTATTTTAGATTTAAAATTTCATTTTTAAGATTTGCCAAATAAGGAAATTGACTCTGTAGTTTATTTTGAGATTGGTCCATGGGTATCACTGATGATTGCAAATCCAACAACAAAAAATAATTTTAGGATAAACTGGGAAATGCTTAACGTTAATGGGTATTTATAAGGACTGTAACGCCCTCAAAATTAAACCCATAATATATGTAACAATGACATGCATTGATAAAAGAAAACAAAACATTATTCCATTCATCAGAGTATTCTTAATAAAAGACATTATATGTAACATCAAAGTAAATGCCCTACGGGCTTACATCTTTCCAAGCCAACACTTGGACACAAAATCTGAGTACTAACTCAACTACAAATTAAGCCCTCGGCTTGAGTTTACATGTAATATCAAATAAACAAAATAACAACTAATCTAAACAGAGTCTTCAACTCCAAATCCTTCCAAGCTAATTCCTTGGAGGTAGCACATCACCTGAACCTGAAAATGATGTTCCCGTATAGGGTGAGCCACAGCCCAGTAGAAATACACTAAACCAAATATAAGCATTGAATAAAGCAATAGCATTCAATAGATGGACTACACAAAATATTAGTTTCATCATCATACAGTTTCATGACACTAATGTCCATGACACGTTTTACTTTCCATTATTTATTCAACTTTCCATTTATACAAATATGGCTCAGAACCTGGCCAAATAACTCAACAGAGATTACATCTCTTATTAACAATATTTCCAATTCAATTGGGATAACAAATCAAGTTAAACATTTCTTATATCATAATGGATACACATGTTGGTGTTGTATCAACCCCAACCAAAATTCACTTCCATACTTCCCAATTGATACACATTTTAGTGATGTATCAATAACATGTAAAAACACTTCCATAAATCAATAAGCACACATAATAGTGGTGCTAATGGAGTCTATCCCCTATCTCCTCCCAAACAATATCCGGTTTAGGAGTCCATCCCCTATCTCCTCCCAAACCGTGGAGTACATCTCCTATCTCCTCCCAACAATATGCATACACAATGTATTAAACACTTGCCATATACAATACTCAATCAATACACGTATTTTCTGTATTAATTAAGCAATCAAAATCAATGACTTAACCAATGTGATTAGTTTCAGTTTTCTCTAATCCACATGCAATGTCTACAACAATCACGACTATCCTCCATCGATAGTCCAAAACAATTATCTCTAAACAGGAAATAAATGTTACAACAAATATAAACTCAACAATTTCATGGGTGTGTTATTAAACTATCCAACTACACCATTTAAGCTTATAATTTCCCAATTCCATGAATTCAACTAAATTCCCCAAATTTTCCTTAAATAAATTATACAATTAATTTATTACAACAACTAGGGTTTTTCCCAAAATTACCAAACAACCCCAACATATCAAAATACCAAAACTTAGAACAACACCTATAATATGGAGTAGGAAATCCCTACCTCGAAGTGAAGAACACGAATGGAGAAGATGATCAAAATGCAAAGTGCTCCAAATCGTCAAATGTTCAGATTAAAACGAAGCCCTCAACCCCCTCTATCTTTTTAATAAAGAGCCTACGGTAGAAACACCCTAAAAGTAGATGAAACCTAAGAGAGAAGGTGAGTGGAGGGAGAGAGAAGTCGGACCTAGGGTTTTGGAATAAAAAAGAGGATGAAAAAGTGTTTTAAAACCCGCTGCTGCCTATTTAAACCCGATAGGCTCGCTCGAGCGAAGGATTGGTCGCTCGAGCGACCAGACACAAGAAAGACTCGCTTGAGCGAATAAAGTCTCGCTCGAGCCAAGAATGCAATGCTTCAGGTCTGCAACCCAGAAGTACGCTCGAGCGACAGAATGCTCGCTCGAGCGAAGAACTCGAAAACATACACCTCGCTCGCTCGAGCGAAGAAAAGCTCGATCGAGCGAAGAAACACAGCTCTCAGGTTTATACTAGCCGCAATCACTCGCTCGAGCGAAGATACCCTGGATCGAGCCACTAGACACAAAATTCTACTCTCACTCGAGTGACCAAACCCTAGCTCGAGCAAAGGACCAGAAACAAAATCTCGCTCGAGCAACCAACTCCTCGCTCGAGCGAAGGTCTAAAATTCTGCACAGCAACACTTGGTTTCCAAACCCAACCAACCTGTAACAAACTTGCCCAACATCTCCTATAACTCAAAAAGAGAAGATAAATGACGACAACAACAATTATACAATGATAGGATCTACGGAACCTAAGTCTGGATACAACAACCAAATGGGAAAAGACTGGGGTCGCTATAAGGACCATGTCAAGGAACGAATATAGCATTGTTGTAAATTAAGCGGAGAGATTCACAAAATTCTTCAATGGTGAGGTATAAGAAATTATTTTTCTGTCTATATGGTTATAATTTACAAATATAAAATATTATATCAATTTGAAATCTAGACAATAAATAGTTTATAATGAAAAAAGATAAATGACACAATACAATTTCTTTAATAAGAAATAAATAATCAATGCTCCAGTTGGTTGAAGTAAAAGGGTTCCTATTGCTAAAAAAATTTATTTAGTACAAAATTTTCCTTTTCAATGACTAGTTAAAAGGCTTGTTATATACCTTATATTAAATTTGGCACAAGCTCAATAAAGTTATCTAGAAATACCATTCACTTCCTAATTGTATTTCAAAAGAAAAATGATATAAAAATTCACTTTCCAAACTTATTTTCTAAATTTAATGATGAGTAAGTAATATGATTGGTTGATAATTAGAGGAGATATGAGAAAGAGAGTGTTACGTTAGATGCCCTAATTGATTGCCACATAATTGGTCTTGAAAAATGAATATAATTTTTAAACTTATATAACAATGCTTATTTCAAAACAATTCATCTTCCCTTAACAAAAATTTCAAAAATCAACAATACATATATATTCCAAAACAATTCTAGAAATCAACAAATAACTCAACTAATTCCAAAAAAAAAAAAAAAAAAAAAGAAGCAAAAATCAACAAATTTCATAACCATCCAAAAAATCTATAGCACTTCCATAAAAACAAAAAATTAAAAAATGAAGGATCAAGCACAAATTTCGACGCGATCCAACAATTCAAATTATTATGTTCCCCTTCCTCCTCCTCCATGCTTATGCCTTATGTTATTATAATTTTCCATGTGTAAATTTAAGTCAAGTTAATAAAATTTAATTAGATAGTATATATTATGTTATTTTCAAATGAGATAATATATTATGACCAAAAAAAAAAAGAGATAATAAATAGAGAGGAAGTTTGTTGTGTCGCTATTAGCTAACATTGTTACAATCTAACATTTTGTCACTATTCATTACTAACTAATAACTAATCATTTAATTATTGAAGTATGATTATACATATATGAGAAAAGTTAAGGATCATGAAATTTTTTTCATAAAAATGATCATGAAAGAGTTATGATCTTTGGATTACCTTGATTAATGTGTGGTGCTTTATTCTAAGTGTAATCCAAGGGTCACAAAGTTTTCATGATTATTTTCATGAAAGGTTTTTCATGATACCTAACATTGCTATGCGTCAAGAGCTATTGGGTCAACCATAGGCCATATAGTTTTAGTCAACTTGTATATCCATTATTTTACAGGCACACAGGCATGCTCCGAAGTGGAAACCATAGCACAAGAATTAATTTTTCTTCAAAAAATAAAAAAAAAGTCTTTGCAGGGTCGAGTATGTCAAAACATAGGACTAAAGACTTTGACAAAATTGGAGAATCTAGAATAACAATCTAAGAATAACAATTCAGCACATTGCAACATTAACTACAGCGATCTACAAAAATAAAGATGAAGAAAAACACCACAGAACACTTTGACTCCTGAAGCTATGCAAAAGTAAAGAAAAGAAAAAAGGGATTTTAAAGAGCTAAATTTATTGATCAGCAGCCCATTGGTCCCTGTATCTGGATCCGAGATGTCAAATGCAGCGTCATATGACAACACATTGTTGTAAGCATGACAAAACCGTTCTTTCACCGGATCATTATGGGATAAGCTGCCGACCTCAATATCATTGTGCCAAATCTGCTGCAGCTGCAGCGCAATGTTGAGGCTCCTAACCACATCATACATCGATGGCCGTTCTGTTCCCCTATCAAGCAGGCAATTCCATGCGATCTTGACACATTCCCTCAAACATTCTGGGGCTATGCTCCCCACTAGATATGGATCAATGATCTGATCAATTGTTTTGCTTTGAACACAAGTTATAAACCAGCGTACTAGAATTTTTCTATCCTCTTTTAGGGAAGGATCGCATAGATTCCTAGCACACACTACTTCCAATAACACCACACCGAATGAGTATATGTCAGATTTTTCTGTCAGTCGCAGATTTTGTATGTACTCTGGATCCAAATATTCCAAATTGTCACAGGTAAGTGTAGTGACACTGACCGATTTCACATTGGGCAACCAACAATCCGAAACTTTTGCTACTAAATTCTTGTCCAACAAAATATTTGCCGGTTTAATGTTGCCATGGATGATTTCGTGCCTTGAATGTAGATATTGCAGTCCTTGTCTAGCACTGATGCAGATTTCAAGCCGCTTCTCCCATGGAAGCGGATTATGACCCGCCCATCCCATAAAGATGATCGCAGAGACTATAATTGTACACTAAAAACTGCTCACCTTCATCGTAGCAGTAACCGATCAAAGACATAATGTGTAGGTGACGAAGCCGGGACTGAACGTGGATATCTGTCGGGATAGCACCTGATGTCAAACGTTTGACCACAACCTCAAAAGTTTTGTGGTTGATCCAGCCTTTGTACACCTTGCTAAAGCCACTGAAGTGAGTAAAAATTAATCAAGTCTTGGTGTTAGGCCCAATGCGATGCTCACTCCGAGGTTGAGCTAGGTTGGACCTCGGCCCTATGGCCAACACTTGCTTCGAAGCAAGACATTCATAGGAGCTCAGCTCAATGTACGAATGCCACTCCAAAGTGGGCTGAGCAACATGGTGGACCTCCTGGATGGGCAGCCAACCACTCCGAAGTAGGTTGAGTAATATGTTGAACCTCCTGGACAGACAACCAGTTCGAAGTGGGATGAGCAACATGTTGGACCTCCTGGTTGGACAACCATTCTGGAGTAGAACAATTAAAGAAGGCCAATTCACTGAAGATCTTTCTTGGGCCCACAAGAGACAAACAACTCTGCTCCTCTCCCACTGTGTGAACAGAATTTGGAGACATGGAGGTGCAGAGGGACAAGGCGCACACATGACAGACCTGCATCTGAGTGTCAGGTGAGTGGTGTCCTCCTCCAATAAGAAATGACCGCTATGAGACAAACAAAACAAACCTGCACCCGAGTGTCAGGTGGAGTGGCCGTCCTCTTCCAATGGGAGACGACCATGAATAAGACACATTGGACAGATGGCGGAGAGAGAAAGTCTTGGAGGACAGGCAACCTTCTCCTATAAAAGGTGAGCACTATTCACCCTCAGGGGATCCAAAAATCCACACACTCAACACATACACACTCTTAGTATTCTCTCCTCTCTCTTCTTCCTCTCCTTGAGTCCCTGACTTTACCATCGAAGGGGTTTCTGACCAAACCCCGGTCGGGCAGCCTCACCGTTTGTTATTCTGTGTAGATTTTCAATTCCCAAAGCACGCTGTTTATCCACGAAGTTCAACCCTTCTTCATAGGGCGGAAATCATCCCCACACAATTGGCGCCATCTGTGGGAAAACCACTGTTTGCTTCGTGATGAACTCCGGCGATGGGAATCGAAGATACACCCCACTCTGGGCCAGCAGAGAGGACTCCAATGACGGAGAGAACCAAAGATAAGGGTTTGGCAGTCCCTCCAGCGCACGATGACTTTATGGACCACGACGATCAGACACACAATGCGGCGGAGCGACACCGTGTCATTACCGTTGAGACGTCTCAATGTCCTTTTGTTGAGAAAGACCACCGTGATCGCATCATCGACTCAATGGGTTTGGAGATCACTGAGCTTTGCACCCAATTGAGGAAGTTCATGGCGACCCTAGCGGAGCCAAGAAAATCCATTGGTGGACCATCGCAAAGGAGACGTACCCCTCCTCTCCTTCTGCCTCACAAAGAGCACTACAGTCGTGGCCCTACTAGTAGAGAGCGTAGCCGGCCGATTTCGGTACGTAGTGAAGGGGCCAGCAGTAGGATGAATAACCTCCAAAAAAATAACCCACGAGAAGATTCTCATAAAAGGCAGAGGACTGTCAGCCGCCTATCTGAAACCTTTCATTGTCGCTGTGACGAGTGGCCGCACAACTTAAGAAGTTGGTTGAACAATAATAGAGAAGAGGCACAACGGCTATGTAGGGAAAAAGAACGTCGACGAGATAGGGTGGAGGAACGCCGGCTCAATAGGGAAAGGGACCAGTTGGATCAGTCCATACACCAACAAGAGCGTCGCGCTCTAGACCGGTTGGTGTCCACCCCCTTCTCCCTAGAGATAGAAGCTATAGAACCTCCACGAAAGTATAGCCCACCGAAATTCATTCTCTATGATGGGAAGACGGACCCTCTGACTCACATTAACCATTACCGCCAGATGATGTCCCTCTGGAACCGCAATGACGCACTTATGTGTAAAGTGTTCCCTTCTAGCCTAGGAGAACTTAGCCTTCGATGGTTTGACAAACTCCCCAGTGGTTCGATTTATGACTGGACGTAGCTCTCTGAGGTGTTCTTAGCCCGATTTGTCTACAACAGCAGAGTCCTGAAGTAGTTAGATACCTTGTTCAATATCCGAAAGGACAGGAAAGAGACCTTACACCAGTACGCACGACGATATTGAGAAGAATATGGCAACTTGGAGGAAAATGTTTGTAGTGAACAATTGGCCATGCTATACTTCAAGCAAGGCCTACCTCCTTTGCACAAGCTAAGGCAGTCGTTGATGAAACGACCTGCCCCCACTATGAAGGATTTGAGGGCTCGAATAGAACAACAAGCTCGTGTGGAAGATGATGTTGCTTCAGTACATGTTGCGGTTGCTAAAGAAGTCAGACCGTCTCGACCACCTAGGACTGAGCAACCAAGGAGGGATGAGCAGCGCAAGAACTATGGCCAAAAAAACAACTCCACAGCAGAAAACGAAGAGGAAAGGGCCAAGTCTTATGAAGGCATCACTACCGTCTTCAAAGAGCCCATATACAGGCTCGTCGAGAAACTTAAAGGGGAAGCCTTCTTTGTCTGGTCAGCTAAGATGCCTGGAGACCCTGCTCGGCGCAATCAGACATTGCGTTGCACTTATCATCGAGAGAAGGGACACAATACGCAAAATTGCAGAGCTCTCAAACAACACTTGGAGGACTTAGTTACGGTGGGGCACCTCCAACAATGGATAGACATTGATAAGATAAGGGAAAACCAAGGACTAGACCAAGCCCCTCCTGAAGAGAACCATGCCCTGAGGTTGGGCATCAACGTTATCCATGGAATGATTGAACCTGAAAGAGAAAACACCATTCGAGGAGAAATCCAACGAGCCACCCACATTCAACAGGTAATGTCGGTAGGACCTCCTCCCAAAAAGTCCAAGACAGAAGCCAGACCTTCTTGGTTTAACATCGTGTTCACCGTGAAGGACCTAGAGAGTCCAGCACCCCTACACCGATGACCTCATCGTTACAGTTGGTATGGCCAACAAGTTCGATGTGAAGAGAGTCTTGATTGACCAAGGGAGTGCCGCAGACATCATGTATTATGAGCTTTTTAAAAAGCTTGGCCTCAGTGAGCAACACCTGACACCTGCCACCTCCCCTTTAGTTGGCTTCAACTCGCAAACATAATAGTCGCTCGGTCGAATAACTTTGCATGTCATAGCTAAGTCCAAGGTGGTCTCTGTTGACTTCTTGGTGGTAAACACCCCATCTCCCTATAATGCCATCATTGGTCGACCTTGGATTCACCAGATGGAGGCAATCCCTTCCACCTATCACCAACTCGTTCGCTTTCTAACCAAGTGTGGAGTAGAAGAGATTCGCGGAGACCAAGTGGCAGCCAAACACTGCTTCATTGCCGCCATGAAAACCAAACAAGTCTGCGACCAAGTGCAAATGGTGGAAGTACCTGACCAGCCAGTTTTGGAAGACGTCGGCGGAATGCCAACCAAGAAGATGGTAGAAGACCTAGAGACGGTCTTGATAGAAGAAGGATACCCAAACAAGTTCTTCCTGCTCGGCACTTCCTTCATTGTTAGAGAGAAAGAGCAATTACTGGCTCTACTCCGTAAAAACATCGAAGTGTTCACCTGGTCGGCCTATGACACTCCTCTGTTGGACCCCAATTATGCCTATCATCGACTCAACGTCCAATTAGGAGCGCGGCCGGTTGTTTAGAGGAGTAGACGGTCATCCACGCAACACACCGATGCAGTGATCGAAGAGGTGGACAAACTTTTAGCTGCTGGAGTCATTCGAGAAGTGCAATACCCAAAGTGGCTATCCAACACCGTCGTGGTGAAAAAGAAGAATGGCAAATAGAAAGTCTTCGTTGATTTCACTAGCCTTAACAAAGCTTGCCCCAAGGATAGCTTCCCCTTTTCACGAATAGATCAACTTGTTGATGCAACGGCTAGACATGAGCGCATGAGCTTTCTAGACGCCTACAGTGGCTGCCACCAAATCCCCATGTTTGGTCCTAACCAGGAGAAAATAGCTTTCATCAGCCCTAGAGGCACTTATTGCTACAAAGTGATGCCCTTCGGCTTGAAGAATGCTGGTGCGACCTATCAACCAATGGTCACCAAAATGTTCAAGGACCAGCTCGGTAAAACCATGGAAGCATACATTGATGAGATGGTCATCAAAAGCAAGTTGGCCGAGCACCATCTAAGGGACCTTGAGTAAGTGTTTGGAATTCTAAAGACTCACAAGCTTCGACTGAACGCCTCAAAATGTGCCTTTGGAGTAGGATCAGGGAAGTTCTTGGGGTATATGGTGACTAGGCGGGGCATTGAAGCCAACCCCGACCAAATCAAAGCCCTCCAAGACCTTAAAGCGCCTACAAAGGCTAAGGCACTCCAGAAACTTGCTGGCATGGCTACAACACTTAACCGTTTCATTAGTTGGTCCTCTGATCGGATGAAGCCTTTCTTCCAACTTCTAAGGAACAAAACTAGTTTTGAATTGGGAAGCTAGTGCTCCGAAGCACTAGAAGATTTGAAGAAGTATTTGTCCTTTCCTCCCCTTCTATCTACACATGTCGCCAACGAAGAGGGAGAGGATGGAAAGGAGCAAAAACCAGTGTATTATGTTAGCAAGACCCTCTTTGATGCCAAAACTAGATACTTGCCATTGGAGAAATTGGCATATGCCCTATTAACTGCCTCTAGGAAGCTTGTTCACTACTTTCAAGGACACACCATCAACGTCCTCATTGAATTCCCCCTCAAGTCGGTGTTCAGTTGAGCAGATTTCTCAGGCCGAACAACAAAGTCGGCGGTGGAGTTTGGAGAGTTTGACATCGAGTTCCAACCTTGAACAGCCATCAAAGCTCAAGTCCTAGCAGACTTTGTTGCAGAATTCACCCTGGGACCAGCTGTCGCTTTCGAAGGGAGCTCGGCTTTGGTCACTATGACTGCCCAACACAAAGGGCAATCTCCATCTGAAGCATGGAAACTTTTTCTCGAAGATGTATGGAAGCTGTTTGTGGACGGTTCTTCTAACCAAAAAGGCTCAGGGGCAGGAGTTGTCCTTATTTCTCCTGAAGGATTCATGTGGGAGCAGGCCATCCCATTGGGCTGGAAAGCTTCTAATAATGAAGTAGAGTATGAAGCTCTCCTAGCTGGCCTGCGAAGTGCCGAACACTTCAACGCGGAGGATCTATTCGTCTTTAGTGATTCCCAATTAGTGTTCAACCAACTCTCTAGAGTTTACGAGGCTCGTGATGAGCGGATGGCCACTTATGCAGAACATGCCAAAAATTTGATCAGAAAGTTCCAAGCCATCAGAGTCGAGAAGATTGGCCGAGAGGGAAATGGTCACGCTGATGCTTTAGCTTGCCTTGGTTCCTCGGTTGACTCCAGAGACGGTCGCAAAATATATATTTCTCAGAACATGCCTTGATGTAATCAAAAGTTCTAAGTATTAATGAATGGAAATTAGTTTTACAATTTGTCTTTATTTACTTGTGTTGTACATTTATGCTCGGTGGAGCAAATTGGCCACGGGTCTTAACTCAAGCCAAGCCCGGATGCTCAACCCTTTGGTTGGAGCGGGGTGCCAAGTGGTATAACTTGGTGGAATTTGTGCCGAGTATCGTTACTTGGAGCACGGTCCATATTCACAATTTGCGCTCGAAGAAGGGCTGAATTACACTCTACGATGGGTTAAATCATACCAAAACTTGACCAAGTCAGGTGGCGGGCAAACAACATGATAGAAAACTTTCACAATTTTTTCTTTCCTCAGGCATGAAGCATGGTCTGACCGAACAGACAACTTTCTAAGCCACAGAGCTCATGCTCCTCCCATGTAGGATCGACACTCTGCCTAACTAAGGAAAAGTTCAGCAGGAAAGGAGAAAGGTCAGAAAGATCAACATTTGTAGCTCCATCCCCTCGAGGCCTTCTCCTTATAACCCTTGTAGCGGTCTTCGAAAGGACTGCGATATCGTCAATATCATAAAGAGGAGAAACCTCTTCTACCTTAGCAGCACGTAGAGCCCCAGTCCAACCCTTAGTAAAGATCTTGTCTCTCAGCTTCAAGATCTCCTCTGAGTAGGTCTTTTCGGCCTCGTCATAGCCCCTCTGTTCGGCCTTGTCCACCATCCCTTGATAATTAGCCTTCAAAGACTTCAGAGCAGTATCGACATCTGCAGCCCTCCGCTCAGCCATGAACATCAGTGCTTTGGCCTTCTTCTTTGCATCTTCTATCTCCTTTAGATCCTCTCTGACTGCCTTCAAGGACATATCAGCATCAGCCAATATGTTGATCGTCTTAACCCTCTCTTGCTCCTCACGATGCTGCATTTCATCCATGATATGCATCCTCTGAATGCATTGCACCAAACCAAAATGTCATGTTCTCAACAACCAAATTTAAGGAAATGACAAAGACATAGAAGAAGACTTACTGCGGTTAGCATCTGTACCAAACCCTTGATCAACACGTCGCTCGAAATGTTTTGCTCGGCTATGTCCAAAGGTAGTAGCAATGCCTTTGATAAGTCAAAGGCCAAGTCGCTTGAGTAGATTGTGCTGTCCGATGTAGCGATTGCTCGGCCGTTATGCTCCAAGGGAGGCACCCATTCTTCAACTGAGCCCTGTTCATTGGAACCCTCAGTAACTTCTTTACCTTTGGACCTCTTCCTCTTTGAGGCCCTATCAGCAGGAAGAGCAAGAGTAGCAAGGGGAGGATGAGGAGCAACATGCTTTGTTCCACCCTTAGACTTCTCAATCGGTGGAGAAGGAACTCGTGTGTCGACCGTCGAAGTAGCTAGAAGGTCCTCATCATCAGATCCAAAGACTAAGGCATCAAGATTGAGCTTTTGGTGGTGAGCCATTTCGTTTGCTAAGTCTGGCGATGGAGAGTAGCCTCTACTGAGTGATCCACTTGATGAACAAACAACAGCGGAAGAGGAAGCTCCAGTGATATGGCCAACTTTCTCTTTGGTTTCTATCTCAGGTGAGTCCCTCAAGAAGTCATTTACTTTGAGTTTCCGTTGGATGAGATGTCTGTAAGTTCGCACATAGTCAAGCAAACGTGGGGCCGACCGATCTTCGTACCTTAGTGCAACTTTGATATCCCTCGGATGCTCTTTCTCTAGCCTCCTTTTTAGTTTATTTGAACCTACAAGTACGAACAACAACACTTAAAAAAAAATCACAGGCGATAAGCGAATGGACAAAAGGAAACTAAAATAAAGAATGACTTGGGTGGCCGTTCTCTCGTGGAACCCGCTTCGATCGGCCCACCTCCTCGGTTGCAAACTCCCAATTACCTTTGACTTGAAGGAAATCAGAGCAATGTTTGTCGTTATCAGGAAGTTCAATGACGAGTTGGAGGTCCAACGACCGAACTTTGACATAATAGGTTTTATCGCCTTTATTATGACACAAGGAGTAGCAATGAAGGATATCCCAAATACCGAAGTCCAAGTCTAAGAGGTCATTCAAGACCGAGACACCGTTTACCACTCTAAATGTGTTCATTGATATTTGCATTGGCGTAAGTTCAAAATAGAAAAGAATCGGCGTAACAAAGGGTTCAATGGAAACCTAACACCCCCCTCTATGATGGAGGCAGTTGAGAAGGGCATTGTGGTGCTCGTACATGACCAATCTGCGTCCACTGCCGCCAATGTCAATGTGACATCATTGGGAATGTTATATCTTCGGCAGAACTCATCCATTCCCGCTGGGGTGTCCACTAAGTTCCGAAACTTACCTATGGGAGGTGCGGCGTTCCACCAAACAACTACACTAAGGATGACTTGCAAGGTTGGAGATACAATGGCCGACCGAGCAACCGTATGCTAGATAACTCTCAATGTTACACTTAACCAAAAAAGTAATGGTGAAGGTGGAAAGGAAATACATGGGTTCTATGACTTACAATGTCAAAATCAAGTGAAACTCGATGGCGAGCGTCTCTAGTGAAGCAATCCCACTGTGGGAACCAAGAGAAAAATATTGAGTTGTAAAAAAAAAAAAATAGAGAAAATAAAAATAAATAAATAAATAAATAACAGTGGCCTGAAGACTTACCAAACCAGTGTTAGCAAGGTAAATCAACAAGTGACAACGGTGGACACTGTGAGAGAAGGAACACTCGCACAAGAAATGGCACCGAAATGCCATCAATATCGTCGGGAAAATAACAAATCCGGAGCTTACGACGCTGGAAATGGCAAAGCAAGATAATGGGGGAAAAATGGACAGGCCATCGGTGATGAGACGGCGGTAGGATCACCTCTTCACCATCAAAAAAGTGTTGTTCAAGGTGTCTGCGAAGCCTCAACCAACATGAAATAAAGCAGAGATGGGTCTCTCTGACTTGAAATTCTAAAGAGAGAAAATGGGAAAACCACAACGTTGGAGCAAGCTATCAACTTCCTGGAAACAAATTTAGAATTTATACAAAGAGTTCCAAGGTCAAGCTCTCAAATTTTAAAATTGTTTTAAAGTTCCAAGGAAAGAAAACGTAAAGATAAAGAAAACAGAGTACTTTGTTCTAAAAAAAGGACGTGTGTTTTTCTGAAGTAAAAAAGTGGAGGCAAGATGGGTTTGTTTTATTTTTTAAAAATTGATGGGTCTTCTTCATGTCACGTCGGCAGCCCAACCCACTAACAAGACATAAACACGTAGCAGCCCGACAATCGAGTACATACGTCCACCAGTGCCGAGCTTGAAGTCCAATGGTAAGATGAAGATGGTGGCCAGCCGAACGCGACACTGACAAGATGAAACCAAGCACAAATTAGTGATCATCAAGCAGCATGAAAGAGTTGGTGCGAACCACGCTACGGAATAATGGCAACCGACCGAACTCATTCATCGATGGCGACGAACCAAGCTAGCAACCGAGCTGTGAATTTAATGGGATGCTCCTCTAAGGTCGAGTAACGGCAAACCCATGGCTGGGCAACAGCCTAACCGAACAACAAAGACCACAGAAGAAAAATGCTGCTGGATATGAAAAAAGATGATGACCGAACGAGAATGAACCAAGCAGAAATGGAGGCAGTGTCGTGCATAAATTAAAAAGACCGAGTTGGGTAAGTCGTGCGTAAAATAAACAGGAATTGTTCGGCCCATCATGTGTCAGAATAGGCTTGTCCGAGCAACAACATCAACCGAACAATATTGAACCGAGCAAAATTGAAGACAGTTGTGCAACACAGAACACAAATTTGAAGAGCAAAATAATGATTGAGCAGCGTAAATGTGTAAATTAAGCGGGGTTGCTCGGCATTTCAGGTGTTGGAAAAGGCTTGACCGAGCAATGACGTCCAAACTGACCAATGCATGAAGAAATGGGCTGAAACAATTGATTTGCCAATTATGTCCAAACAAGATAGTGCATGAATAGGAGTTGGCCGACCGAGCACTAAGAAAACATCATGTTGATTTTCTAGATGGGACTGAGCAATCAGAATTTTTCACTATTTATTTTTGTTGGAAGACACACTTGCTTGGAGCATATTATACAATTTTTTGCACGTTCAGCCCACCAATAAATTTGCTTAAATAATGCATGTGGAAGTTAAGCAAGGGAGCATTTATCCTGTGACTATGCACAAAAAGTCAAGCAATTGGCCCACCAAACACTTCCATGGCAAACTTACAAGATTTGAAAAAGTGGAATACCAAGTTTGTAGCCAACAAATACCTAGCAAATAATTTTTGCACGCTATTACCATGCATGGCAATCAAGGTAGGGCCGACAAAGCATTAACCATCAACATTGTCAAAACAAGTTAGAAATTGGCTATGATAAGGCATATATACCCACACCAAAAAAATGTGTGTATATATATTTTCAAAATAAAATAAAATTGTGTGTACATATATATTTTCAAGTCAAGCAACGACGCTCAGCTAACTGAAAGAGCACCAAGCTAGATAACTACGAGGCTAATGAAGATACACATTTAGTTTGGGGGCACAATCGAGCTACGAAATATTGGGCAAACGCAAGCATTGGGCCGAACAATAATTTTGAATCCAACTCACGAAGCTCAAATTAAGTTGTGATCAACCAAACTTCGAAGTTTGTGACAAAATTGGCTTCCACTTCGCCAAACGTAAGTGCAAGCCAGGGGGCAAATGAAGTGGGTAAAAATTAATCAAGTCTTGGTGCTAGACCCAATGCGATGCTCACTCTGAGGTTGAGCTAGGTTGGACCTCGGCCCTATGGCCAACACTTGCTCCAAAGCAAGACAATTATAGGAGCACGGCCCAATGTACGAATGTCGATCCAAAGTGGGCCAAGCAACATGGTGGACCTCCTGGATGGGCAGCCAACCACTCCGAAGTAGGTTGAGTAACATGTTGAACCTCCTGGATGGACAGATAACCACTTCGAAGTGGGCTAAGCAACATGTTAGACCTCCTGGTTGGACAACCATTCTGGAGTAGACTAACTTAAAGAAGGCCAATTCACTTAAGATCTTTCTTGGGCCCACAAGAGACAAACAACTCTGCTCCTCTCCCACTGTGTGAACAGAACGTGGAAACATGGAGGTGCAGAGGGACAAGGCGCACACATGACAGACCTGCATCTGAGTGTCAGGTGAGTGGTGTCCTCCTCCAATAAGAAATGACCGCTATGAGACAAACAAAACAGACCTACACCCGAGTGTCAGGCGGAGTGGCGGTCCTCCTCCAATGGGAGACGACCATGAATAAGACACATTAGACAGATGGTGGAGAGAGAAGGTCTTGGAGGACAGGCAACCTTCTCTTATAAAAGGTGAGCACTATTCACCCTCAGGGGATCCAAAAATCCACACACTCAACACATACACACTCTTAGTATTCTCTTTTCTCTCTTCTTCATCTTTCTGAGTCCCTGACTTTACCATCGGAGGGGTTTTCGACCAAATCCCGGTCGAGCAGCCTCACTGCTTTTTATTTTGTGCAGATTTTCAATTCCCAAAGCATGTTGTTTATCCACGACATTCAACGTTTCTTCATAGTGCGGAAATCACCCCCGCACAACCACCATCTCCTATCTCGAGCTCGTAATAGAAATCGTTTGTGGCCTCTTTAATCTCCCTAATGGAGAAACCACGTAACTGCGGAGTGGAACTATCCCATTGTAACATTCCACTGTTGGAATCATAGACCTTCGTCTTCCTCCACAGAAGATTCATACCTTTACCTAAAAGTGCAATAATACTCTGAAACACATAGTTGAGCTTTCCCGTTGAACACTTCTTGGCTTGGGGTATATTCTCACAGTATTGCACAGGAGTGGAGAGAAAGGGGACTGTACCAGCATCATCTGCTTGTATTGTATATCCCTGCACTGATCTTGTGCCACCAATGTGTACGAGGGAACTATACCATGTGGCAGAGCATCATTTGCTTGTATATCCTTGCATTGATCCTGTGTTGTCAATGCACACTGGAGGCTCACCACTACATCAGCCATTGTAGGCCGTCCATTTGGATGATTATGTAAGCATTTGCTAGCAACTTCTGCAAACACGTTCAGGCAATGTCGCAAGATTTGGTCCTTCAAACTGGGGTCAATGATCTGATCAAGTTTCTTCTCTCTGATATAGTGTTGGGCCCATAGGGCTAAACTGCGTTATTCTTCCTCAGGCCTTATATCTACTGCAGCCCTCCCACAAAGTACTTCCAACAACACAACATCAAAAGCATACACATCTGATTTCTTGATTAGCCTATGGGTCAAGAAATACTCTGGATCCAAATAACCAAATCTTCCTTTAACGTCTGTGCTAACATAGGTTCTAGAATGGTTTGTGGTGCCCATTTTGCACAAACCAAAATCTGAAATCTTAGCTACCCAATCCTTGTCTATCAGAATGTTTGTGGTCTTCATATCTCGGTGTATGATACCATGTTGAGTACCCGTGTGAAGGTAATCCAATCCACGAGCAACATCAATGCATATGTTGAGTCTTTGCTCCCACGATATTTCCACTGGTATTAATTTTGTAGAGATGATCAGCAAGGGTACCATGCTCCATATACTCATAAACAAGGATCATCTCATGGCCTTCTTCATAATAGCCTATAAGACTGACAAGATGCATGTGTCGAAGCTTGGAAAGCATCTCAATCTCTGTCCAAAACTCATGTGCACCTTGCTTAGAATTTGAATTCAACCGTTTTATGGCAACAATAGTTTCCACACCATCAATGAGTAGCGCTTTGTAGACCTTACCAAATCCACCACTTCCAATGACCAATTCATCATTGAAGTTGTTGGTCACAGATTAGATCTCAGCAAGTGAGAAGCGACGACATAACTCGTCAGATGGTAATGATGAGAAGTTCTTCTCACCAAATTTGTCACCCAATATACGTAGCTGGTAAATAATTATATTCAATACACAGAGGAAAATAACTACACCAGTTGCAATGACATTTCCACTACTAGCAAAGACAAACTTTCGGGGATTTGGGTTACCAAATATCGAACCACTTGCCACAGGCACCGGGTTCACCCTAGCAAGATTATTGTCGGGGTCGCTCAACTTGAATACCTCCAACCCCTTTAGAATTGCATCAATGTGCGTGGTCCTCCACTTATAGCTGTGATTGTGAGGGCACAACGCTATAACCATATCACACTTACCCTCCATCCGATCTCCTTCCATAGTCAACACATAGTCTCTATACACTGCAAACCCATTACTGCCACTCCATTTGATAATGTCAACATTAGCCTCAACCATCTGATCATTAACAAAGATCTTGAACACCATGTGGCCACTCTCTTTTATCTCGTATTCAAGCTCACAAAAATGAAACCTAAGTAGATACCTGAATCCGAGATCAAAAGGTAATTTCCATGTAAAATTGAAGATCTTGTTCGCTTGCTGGTAATATGTTGGTGTATTTGTGTATTTGATCCGAAATGTGGTACTAACTGGCAAGCGAATTGATTCTAATAAATGATTGGAGTCCTCAAACCACTCTTGAAACATGCAAGCATCTTTTATGGACAAAATGGAACTTCTACCAGCATTTAATCGTTGTACTAACTTGAGTGCGATTCTATCATCAATTGGAAAGGGATATTTCTTGCCAGCAACGTGCACTTGGATCCCCCTTGAGAGTATGATAAAGTTCTGTTGGCCATGAGATAATTTCAATGCCGTTTACAAAAGCATATACCTCATCTAAAGTACCATCTGTTGATGGAGAAAACGTTACGATTAGTGGCTGATTTTCTTCCACGTTCACACAAAATTCTTTGGCAAAAGATTGTAAGCCCAAAGCATTAGAAGTAAGTGAGGCACTGCAGTTGCTAAGGAGGGTATAAGGACTGGTTTTTACAGTAAAAAAAGCCTTAGACCTTTTGAAACCCAGGTATGAAGCAGGACATAAATGAAGACGAATGAATTTTGGGCCAGTAGAGACTTGGAATCTATAGGTGAATTGTGAACGAGAAATCTGACCAGACTCGTAGGGAACAAGATTAACAGAAAATAGTCGGTCAACCGGGGTTGAGCTTATCAACTTGGCCTTGGATCCTTGAGAAATGATATATTTGTTGGACAATTGTTATTGTATTCCGAATAAATTATGTTTGTGTACTTAACAACAAACAGAAGAAAGAAGAAAATGAGAGAGATTGTTTGATTACAAAAATCAAACCAAAATATAAAATAAACAAATAAAAATAGCTTTTTATTTTGTTACAAAAACAAAATCAAAATCTGAAACAGGAAAATAATAAAACAGAAAGTAAATTAATTACTTACCAAATTAATTTCTTGAACAAATTTTTGATCAAGTCCAGTGTTTAACACTGTGTGCTTAGAATTGATTGGTCCTCTCCATGGTACTTTCAGATTGTGGACATCTATCTCCCAGGATAAAAGATCAACTGTGAATAATAGCAGCACTACAAATTATTTGCACAATGAACACACTTAGTGTTTACACTCTTTCTTATAGGAAAAAATTATGCAGTAAAATGCAGAGAGCAATAGCAGAATTTAGAACAAAAATCTTGAATGAAAAACCAAATGATGGACTAGTCTATTTATAGGTGCAATGGTGCCTTTTAGATTTGAATTCAACAGGTATAATACCTGTTCGGTTTAAATTAAACAGATACAAACCTGTATGGTTTGAATTTGAACAGGTAAGGCGCTGCTTCAACAGGTACAGAACTGTTTGAAATTTAAACAGATTTGAATCTGTCTGGTTTATATTGGACAGATATAGACCTGTTTGGGTGGAGGGAAAACTAGACAAATTTTCGGAATTAATTTTGAATTCTGGACAAATTTTATTTTACCAAAAAATAAAATAAAATTCAAATATTTTTTGCCCAAAAAGATAGGTATTGGGCCGAACAAGCCCAACCCAACCTCACACCACACACCTGTGCCCAAGCCTGGGCCCAACCCAACCTAGCCCACCCGTTCGACCGACCGGACAGAGGGTGGCGGCACGCGCACGTGTGTGTTTATTTTTAGGCCCAATGAGTCTAGCCCAATTTGCCCATAACCTCTCCCTTCTACAAACTTGGGGTGCTCCTTGGGGCCCTCCCCAAGCTATAAACCCACGTCTTATAAACCCACATAAGTTTGTCCACCAAAACAATGTGGGACAAGCTTTAACTCAAACCTTAATGGAAATTCCATCTGTAGACACCCTATTTTTGATCATCCTCAAGACTTGGACGTCATCGTTTGAACATTCGATGATCATCCATGTTCGTGTTCGTTTTGAGTTCCCGAAGGTCTCGGCTATGCGCCTTGTCTTAGGATCTCTTAACTTGTCTGTTTTGTGCTTGGTTGTGGACCAAGGACTTGTGGTTTTGCTTCTGAGGGAAGAGGGTGGCTTGTTGGCCATCCCCTCAACCCATCGGCTAAGGCCTTGTGCCATCGGCCTTGTTTTCTTGTTATCGGCCATAAGTGTTGGCCAATTAACACTCTTCTTGGTTGATCAGCCATATCTCTTGGCCTAGACCTTTCCACCTGCTTTTGCAGATATTTTTTTGCCAGCTGTGACAGATGGTGAGCACAATTCTCATCCTCCATACACGTATATGGAGGGATTGAATCAAGACTCAAGCTTGTTCAACAAGCTTGAGAATTGATTTTTCTTGCCCCTTCATTAATGGTTATTTTGACCTCGTTTTTCTTTAATCCATCACCTATTTTCATTTTTCTCATTTCCATTTTGATACCATTTCATATTTAGCACCTTGCTTCAACTTAGAACTTAGCAGAAATCTAAACAGATATCATATTGGTATCTTCTATCTTGTTTTTGAACTTACTCAAATTTCTAGTAAAGACTATTCTTATAGTGGACTTCCTATGCAAGATGATTGATAATTTATTTTTTAAAACTATGAAAAGTCACATTGCATGGAAGAAAGATAATGAATTTCATTATAATGAATAATATGAGGTTGATTAATATAGTATGTAATGTTTTCTTTCTTGCTTGCTTTCTTATTTTTTTTAAAAAAAAATTAGTGAACTGTTAATTAGACCTTATGTCATGCACGTCAGAATCAATAATTGTCAAGAGTTATTACCTTTCTCTAAATCTTAATAATGCCAAGTAAAGGTTATATTAGCGTCATCTTCAAAGTAATTATTTGTGCTAGTGTGTTTTTACGACCTATACATTGACCAGAGTGATTTCTCCTTTTTGCCTATAATTTTCTCATTAGGTATCATTGGCAACCAATTTTCTCCTGCAGATATTCTCATTATAGGCTCAGGGCCCCAGAAAGAATGGGGGCTTAAGCTATACAAGTGACAATGTTGGGGTTGTTCTTGTTGTAACAGGTAGAGTGGTAGATATTACTCAACGATTTAGATTTGTTCATTAGTATTTAAGGGAATAAATGACACTTCATTGTGTTTAGAAAGTTTTATAACAAAATTTAGCACCGCTTATTTGCTGCATTTAGATTGATGTCCTTCTTGGTCAGCTCTCCTAGTAGTCCACTTCTGCAGACAGTAAAGATTGCCCCTCTCACTAGGTCTGTTAGTCGTCCACCTTCCATTTTTATCCAAAAAGACAAAATGAAAGGGAAAAAAATCCTAACCCTAAACCACCCACTTCTCCTATCACCATCTCCGAACTCCCTCCCTCCCTCCTCCTCCTCTTCCTCCTCCTCCTCACCTTCCCTGTCACCCACTCCCTATATATTGTTGTTACTAATAAACACTAAGTTCAATCTTGCCTCTATAATTTTTCTTTTTAATAATAAAAATATAGTGTATTAAACAACGGAAGACTTACAATACAAAGTATGAAAATAGTCCCCGCATGTTAAGTGCTACTGAAGTGTTTTTGTTGATCCTTCAAATATCTTAATGATGGGAATATCCTTCAAATGGTCTCATTGATGTTTGTGGTCTGAGCCACCCATTTGTTTTGTTAAATGTAAAGGAAATTAATTTCACTCATATGTCTATTAGGAAAATACTAGTGTGCTTCCCCTCCACCCCCTTCCCCTGATGGCTCTTTGCCTAACATGTCTATCCATGTATTACTGAACTTGTATTGAAGGTTGGATTGCTGAATTCTTATTCATTTTTCAGGTTTTGGACTATTAGCATAGGAAAATAGAAATTTTACTCACATGTTTGGTTTACCGTTTTATCTGCATATGATGGCCCTCAAATCTTGATAGCTTGCTTAGTAGCTAATGGAGGAATAGATGTATTACAGATTGTAGGTAAATTTATAATGACGAGTTCTGAGTTGCATGATAGAACATTTTTGTGTTGGGTGTCTTAATTATTTTAACAAATTACCTAAGTGCTTCTTTGTAATCTTTGCCTTTTCTCTTATTCTCTTTGCAAAAAGATCTTGTTATATATGAAATGAACGTTCATGCTTTTACGGCTGATGAATCTAGTGGGCAAGATCCAAGCATATGTGGTAGCTACCTTGGTGTTATTGAGATGGTAATTACTTATTTATTGAACTCAATACATTCCAAAAAATGCTACGAGCACCCACTCTTATAACAATTTCAAGTTATTATCTTGAAAAAGGTTCTAGCAATTCGTTCCTTTTGACATTGGTAACTGATTATTAATTACTGATAGATGCTTAAATTAATATGGTGTAATTCTCTTCTTGGATGATTTGCTTATATAAACAAGTAGTCTACATTTGTTTTTCTGGTTTTTGGTAATGGATTATCAACATGGTTGTTTTTGTGTATTTGCAGAACCTTTCTTGTTTACATCTTTATTTATTTATTAATTATTTTTTTCCCCTCTAGTAAATTATTTTCCTGCAATCTTTTCCAGGTACGGGCATTTTGAAAAGTGATGCCAGAGAGTTGAGGGAGAGATGCTTGTCCTTTCTTCTGGAACAACTAAACGTGTTGTTGCTTATTTTCACAAAATGTGGTTTCACTGTTTATCTTTGTTAGCTTTTGATAAAACTCTCTTTAGAATGAACTATATTTTGTATTGAATTTTTCTCACTTATTGATTCATATATCTTGCCAAATGCTTACATCCTTTTATATAGAGAAGGTTATACATAAGTTCAATGACTAAGATCCATGAACCTAAACAACCTTGCAATTAATTAGGTACATGAATATAATCTAGACAATGTACTTAATAAATATAAAATACATGAATATAAAAATACATGAATACAAAGAATGTATGACCTTAATGTATCCAATGCATGCAATGTATCCAATGTATCTAATGTAAATATGGCATTAATTTTAACACTCCCCCTTAATGCCATATTTTGTGACACCCAACATTTCTCTAAAAAATTCAAATTTGTCCCTTGGTAGAGCTTTGGTGAAAATGTCCGCAACTTGATCTTCAGTCTTGCAATACTTGATTTCAATCTCATCATCTTCCACAGCTTCTCTAATGAAATGATGTTTGATAGCAATGTGTTTGGTACGAGAATGGTAGACGGGATTCTTTGCCATAGCAATAGCAGACTTATTATCACACATAATTGGAGTAGCTTCACCTTGCTTCTCACCAAAATCATCCAAAATTCTTCTTAGCCAAATTGCTTGTGTAGTTAACAATGATGCTGAAATATATTTGGCTTCAGCAGATGATTGTGCCACAGTTTTGTTGTTTCTTGGATGACCATGAAATTACGCCCGATCCAAGAGAAAATGCATACCCAGAAGTGCTTCTCATATCAACACATCCGGCCCAATCACTATCACAAAATCCAATTAACTTTGCATCAAGAAATTTCTCATAAAAAATTCCATAATCAAGTGTACCTTGAATGTATCTCAACACTCTTTTTGCAACCCCAAAATAAATTTGGCTTGGACTGTGCATGAACCGAGACAATAAACTTGTAGCATACATGATGTCCGGTCTTGTAGCAGTTAAGTACAACAAGCTTCCAACCAAACTTCTATAACAAGATGCTTCAGCTTCTTTGCTTCCATCTTCTTTTGACAACTTTTCATTCACAATCAAGGGAGTAGCAACTGCTTTGCAATTCTTCATTTTAAATTTCTCAAGAAGTGTTTGAGCATACTTCTTTTGGGAAATAAAAACACCACCATTGTTTTGGTAAATTTCAATGCCTAAAAAATGATGCAATAGCCCCAAATCACTCATTTCATATTTCTTCATTATCTCCCTTTTAAAATCTTCAATCAATTTTTCATCACTACCGGTAAAAACCAAATCATCAACATAAAGTGAAACAATGAGAATGCCGGTTGTACCTTGCCTCTTGATGTACAAAGTTGGCTCACTTTTGCTTCTTTGAAAACCCTTTTCATTGAAGTAAGCATCAATTTCACTATACCATGCCTGGGGTGCTTGCTTTAGGCCATATAAAGCCTTCTTCAACTTGTACACTTTATCTTCTTTGCCTTTGACAACAAAGCCTTGAGGTTGATCAACATACACTTCTTCTTCTAATTTTCCATTCAAAAATGCTGATTTTACATCAAGTTGGTGCAAGAACCAACCCTTTTGAGCCGCCAAAGCAATGATAGCTCTAATTGTATCAAGTCGAGCCACAGGAGCAAAAGTTTCTTGGAAATCAATTCCAAGTTGTTGTGAATACCCTTTTGCCACAAGTCTTGCTTTGTTCTTTTGAATAGAGCCATCCGGATTGAACTTTGTTTTGAAAATCCACTTCACACCAATTATTTCTTTTTCTTTCGGCTTCTCCACTAACTCCGAAGTCTTGTTCTTCTCAATCACATGAATTTCATCTTCCATTGCTTTCTTCCATGCTTCATCTTTAATTGCCTCTTCAAAATTTTCAAGTTCAACAATGCATAAATTGCATCTTGCATACACATCACTAAGACTCCTTATATTTCTTGGAGTTGAACTTGGAGATGAAGAACTTGAACTTGAACTTGAATTTGGAGAAAATTGTGAACTAGCAATTGGTGACAATCTTTGTGGATATTCAAGAGTTGCGACATCTTCAACTTGTGGACTTTTCGATTCTTCATTGAAAGTAATGCTTTGATCTTGGACTTTTCCGCCACACCATTTTGTTGTGGAGTGTACCCAACAGTCAATTGCCTTTCCATTCCAATATCTTCACAAAATTTCATAAACTCATTTGAGTTGTATTCTCCGCCTCTATCACTTCTCAATACTTTCATCAAACAACCACTTTGTCTTTCAACAAGATTTTGAAATTTCTTGAAGATAGAGAAAACTTCACTCTTTTGTCTCATGAAATACACCCAAGTCATTCTAGTAAAATCATCAAGAAAGATAATAAAGTATTTGTTACCTCCATGAGTTGGTGTATCCATAGGTCTGCACACATTGGTATGGACAAGCTCCAATGGTGCTTTAGCTCTCTATGCTTTCTCCTTTGGAAATGACTCCCGGTGATGCTTTCCAAGTGCACAACCTTCACAAATATGTTGCACTTCATGAATGGTTGGCAACCCAAAAACCATATTCTTTTGTTGTAGATTCTTCAAGCTTTGAAAATTCAAGTGCCCAAATCTTCTATGCCAAAGCCATGAATTATCAATCACATCCATCTTCAAAGCCGCATTTTTGCTATACCGGAAAATGAGAGGAAAACTTCTATTCTTCTCTATCTTGATTTTTGCTACAACTTGGCTTTTCCCCCTTTGTCAAAATTTTTTCAAAAATCGTCTTCAAAGTGAACAAGGTATCCATGCTCCATAAGTTGTCCAACACTTAGCAAATTTTGCTCCAAGTCTGGAACTAAGAGAACATCAGAAATGAATCTTGTACCCATCTTGGTTTCTATAGCAATAGTACCTTTTTCTTTTGTTTGGACTAAGGCACCATTCCCCATTTTTACTTGAGGACTGGAGGAAGCATTCATTTTCACAAAAATTCTTTCATCTCCTGTCATGTGATTGCTACATCCGCTATCGACAAACCATACATCCTTGGTTTGATCCGATGCCTTGTGACAAGCATAGAACATGTGCCCTTCACTTTCTTGCTCCTCAGAAAAATTAGCTTGTTGAGTGCTCTTGACTAGGCAATCCTTCTTGACATGCCCAAATTTGTTGCAATTGTAACATTTTGGCTTTCCTCGAAACCAACAATCTTTATCAACATGATTGCTTCGGTTGCAAATTCCACACTTTGGTTGAGTGGACTCTTCATTTTCCTTTCTTTGAAAATTAGATCTTCCTCTTCCTCTTCCTCTTTCTCTTGCATTTCTTGCTCTTCCGGTTGCATTTCTTCCTCCTCCTCTTCCTCTTCCTTGGGAATTAGAGGGACTAACATTGAGCTTGGATTGAAAGGCACTTTCAATTGACTTTTCAGATTGCCTACTCAACCTTTGCTCAAATGCTTTAATTGAACCCATCAATTCTTCAATACTCAAATCAGCAAGATCTTTAGTTTCTTCAATGACAGCAACAATGGGATTGTATTTCTCCGGCAAACTTATCAAAATTTTCTCAACAACTCTTTGATTAGTAATATTATCCCCATAAATTTTCATTTGGTTTCCAAGTTCCATAACCCTAGAAAAATAATCCTTCAACAATTCCGTATCCTTCATCTTTAAATTTTCAAAATCTTTTTTCAATGATTGAAGTTTGATGGTTCTTACCTTCAAGTTGCCTCTATACTCTTTCTGAAGAATATCCCATGCCTCCTTCACTTTTGTTGCATTGATAATTCTTGGAAAGATTGCTTCCGAAACTCCTTGTTGAATAAAAGAGAGAGCCTTTGAATTCTTCTTCCTTTGCTCTTTTAATTGGTTCTTTTGGGGATTTGTCAAAGCTTCTTCATCTTCAAGTTCCTCGAACCCATTCTGAACAAGATCCCAAAGCTCCGTATAGACAAAAATAGTTCTCATTTTCACATACCAAAAATCAAAATTTTCACCATTAAAGATAGGAGTGGATACATTTTGGTTGTTGGGATTCGCCATGGACGTCGGTTTGTTCTTCTTCGGGGCTTGTTTTCCCGTATTCAATCTCTACGCCCAGCTTGCTCTTGACCCAACCAAAGCTCTGATACCACTTATGTTAGCTTTTGATAAAACTCTCTTTAGAATGAACTATATTTTGTATTGAATTTTTCTCACTTATTGATTCATATATCTTGCCAAAGGCTTACATCCTTTTATATAGAGAAGGTTATACATAAGTTCAATGAATAAGATCCATGAACCTAAACAACCTTGCAATTAATTAGGTACATGAATATAATCTAGACAATGTACTTAATAAATATAAAATACATGAATATAAAAATACATGAATACAAAGAATGTATGACCTTAATGTATCCAATGCATGCAATGTATCCAACGTATCTAATGTAAATATGGCATTAATTTTAACAATCTTGATCACCACATTATGAATATGGTGCATATGCTGTTTGCTTTCCTTTTGCTTTGGGAACTATTTGAGAATTTTCCAAAGTGGCCAGATTTGGTCCACTTTATAATGCAATCTTTGTTTCCTTACAAACCGACATGATGTTATTTATGAATTGGGTGTTGTGTTTCAGCAGAAACCACCATGACGTCGGTTATGAGTTGGGCTTGTAGTTATGTTTTTGAAACAGAGCTAACCTTCTGACTAATTCTTAATACTTACCAGGCTAGAAAACTATAAACATGATGACGGTGTAAGCTGTAAACTATCAGTCAATTTTCTAAGTTCTTGAATCGGGCCCATACCTTGTTGGTTTTTTGTACTGAGCTTAGGAGTGTATATGTTATCTTTATTTGGTTCTAGTGAAAATCCAAACAGACTGTTCTTTGTGACCGCTAGGTATAGCATTCCTGAAACTGAATCCACAGTCTTATTTCTGTAATTCTCTTCTTGAGTGCTTGGGAAAACATAGGGATCTACTCTTTTAGTGGTTGGCTGAATGGGCACCAAAATCATTTTAGGATAGGATCACTGTAAGAGTTTCTAGGACATGTTTGTGCTTACTTTCAGTTGGGCACTGTTATATTGGTGATTAAAAAAATGTAAGAAAAACGCGAACACAAGCTGTTTGGGAGAAAAATTGGAAATAGCCCCCAAACAGTCCTGAGATTATCACGGTCACCTCGGAATAGATTAAACAAATTTGTGAGAGCAAGTGGCATGTCGATAGGACGCATGGTTAGAGATTTATACCCAAAAATGTGAGAGAAAAAGGCAAAAACAGGCTGTTTGGGGGTGAACATTAGAAACAGCCCTGAGATCATAACAGTTACCTCAACCTAGATTAAAAAAACTTGTGAGAGCAAGCGCCGCATTGATAAGACACACGGTTAGAGATTTAGACAAAAAAAATGTGAAGAGAAAAAGGCAAAAGCAGACCGTTTGGGGACGAAAATTGGAAGTAGCTCCCCAAACCGCCCCAAGATCATAACGGCCACCTCAGCCTAGATTAAACAAACTTGTAAGAGCAAGCAGCGCATTGATAGGATACACGGTTAGAGATTTAGACAAAAAAATGTGAGAGAAAAAGGCAAAAATGGGCCGTTCGGGAGCAAAAATTGGAAATAGCCCCCAAACCACCCCGAGATCACAATGGTCACCTTGGCCTCAATTAAACAAACTTGTGAGAGCAAGCGGCGCATTGATAGGCCACACAGTTAGAGATTTAGAAAAAAAAAAAAAAAGTGAGAAAAAGGCGAAAACGGGCCATTTGGGGGCGAAAATTGGAAACAACCCCCAAACCGCCCCGAGATCATAACGGTCACCTCGGTCTCAATTAAACAAACTTGTGAGAGCAAGCGATGCATCGATAGGACACATGGTTAGAGATTTAGACCAAAAAAATGTCAGAGAAAAAGGCAAAAACGAGCTGTATGGGGGCGAAAATTGGAAACAGCTCCCAAACAACCCTGAGATCATTATAGTCCCATCGGCCTAGATTAAACAAACTGGTGAGAGCAACAAAACACCACCTTTTCCACATAGTTCCTGAAATAGTAACAAAAATAGACATTTCAGCAAAGAACAATAAAAAAAAAAAGCCTTATTTGAGTAAAGACCACAAATGAAAAATTCCGGGGATGAGGCCAACGCGGTTGGTATTAAAACTAAATGATAAACAACATTGGAAATGATGATATTGATAGAATTGTAATGTTGATTGGATATATACATATGAATGCTGTTGTTTTATTTGCAAAATGGTATTAATAGTCATTTAATTTGTTCATGTTACTTTTACTTTCCATTAACATTTTTCATTTTGTGTCCAATTTTATAATCATTTGATGTGCAAATATTTTCATAAAAAAATTACCTAACTATTTCTTTTTTCTTTTTTTTTTTGGTACAGATGGATGAACTCGTGCATGAAGCTAAATTGTACAGAACTAGTTGGCACTTGTTACATTTTTTCAAGGATTATACATTTTTGGATAGATGTGTATAGAAAATATTTGGATAGACTAGTTATATTTTTGAATAGATGCTCATGGATAAAATTTAAAACATAATAACAAGTACTTGTTATGTTTTAAATTTTTATGCTAAATGGATGTGAATTAGATGATTATATAGATTACATGACTTTTAATTGGACGATTGTGTAGTTTGGAATTACTTGTAGATGAAAACTTATAATAGTTGATGACTTTAATTAAACAGGTTAATGATTTGATGATTTATGTAAATTATTAGATGTTCATGATTCAGTTAATTTTGTTGGTTTGAATGATTCTTGCAAATTACAGGTTATATTGAATGGATTTGATGGATTATTATATTTTGATAAACAAAAAGAATTGAATTAGCGACCAAAAATTGGTTTTATTTTTCCTCTTTTGACAACCAAATGATTAGTCGGGAAAGATAAGTAATAATTTTGTTGACTAAAGTCGTTAGTCGGTGTATGACCACTCATATTTGGCGACCAAAATGTTGGTAGGCAAAAGGGTACATTTGGCGACTAAATAATTAATTGGTAAAATTATTAATTTTGGCAACCAAAGAGTTTGGTCGCAAATAAGTCTATTGCCAACTAAAGTTTTAGTCGCGCAAACATTACTTTTGGCGACTAATAGATTTGGTCAGGGAATGTTACTCTTGGCGACTAACATGTTTGGTTGGGGAATGATACAATTAGCGACTAACATATTTAGTAGGGAAAATATCACTTTTGGCAACTAAAGTGTTTTAGCTACAAATGATTTAGTCACAGTAAACATATATTTAGCGACCAAAAATTTAGTCGGCAAATAGAATATTTTCCCAACTAAAAAAATTTTTAGTCGCTAATTACTTTTCCCGACTCTCCATTGGTGACCAAAGTGGCGACTAAAAAATTTAGTCGCGGAAAACTTTTGCCGACTAAATTGTTGGTCGGTAAAAGTGTAATTTCCTATAGTGTAGTGCTATAAAAATAAATAATATATATTTAATATATATAAACTTAACGTGATAGTTCTTTGAAAAAAAGTATTGCATATTGTAGGAAAATTTATTTGAAATATATTTTTTTTATGAAACAACAAACATTGCCACATTTTCAAAACCTAAACATAGGAAAAAAGCTGATCACAACTGGGCATATGCATTGTGGCTCCTTCATGCAATAATGAGGAAGCATCTTCATTTGTTGTGGCCAGAAAACAAGAAGAAATGAACTAGTGTTGTGCAAGTTACATGAATAACCCAAGGACACTAGATATCACCAAGGTAAAAGAAAGGGAAAGGCGAAATAATTTTGGATGAAAGATTAGTTCATTTGACATGTGTGGCAAAGGCATAAACAAGTTATTGTGATTTTTTACGTGGGTCTCACGGGTATTTCATATAAATTAATAGATTATGATCTAAATCTTTTTTAATCATTCGGGAAATGTTATAGGATTATTGGGATTGCTGCTAATTCATGACCTGGACTAGAGAGTGTTATTCGGACTCATTGGACTTATCATAGATTCCATTTCAATAATTTAAATTATTTATTTTGTAAAATTATTTATGTATATTATTTATATAAAAAAAATTAATCCGATAATTATAACTTGTTTATTTTATTTTGCTTTCTTGCGAAACAGCATGAATGCATGGTTATTGATTCCTATTTGGGTAGGCATTGAAATTTCTGGAAACTTTGTTTAGTCATTTTTTAATTTTTGTATGAGATGAAAAAAATTAGTATATTTGAAATAATTTTTTAATTAAATAGATAATTGTAAGAAAAAAATGATTAACTAATATATAAAATGTGACATTATAACTTTTTAACTATTTTAGTTACAAAAATTTCTCCTCAAACAAGGCGTAAGTCATCACTAACATGCTTGTGACATAATCAATTAACAACAATAATAAATAGAAAGTTTGGAGATTAATTTATGTAGTGTAAGATTCATGTAAGATGTGGTACAGATTAATTTCTAAATAATTTCTAAGTTGAGAAGGGAAAGTTTGTAGTAGAAGGAGGATCCCCTCCAATCCAAACTTTAGACTAGACGATGCTATTCAGGCTAATGAGATCTATCACGGGTCTCATTTCGATAATCCAAACTGTTTATTTTGTTGCTTACTTTGTGTATTTCATCTACATACAAAAATTAAGTTGATCCGATAATTATAACTAATTCAATTTATTATTTTTTTTTACAAAAAAGAAAAAGAGAAAAAAATGAATGACCAAAAAAATAAACCATATATTTTTTTAATAATAAACGAAATAAAATAAACTAATTACAATTATCGAATCAATTGAATTTTTTTTTAAATAAAATATATAAAATACTTAATAAAATAAATTATTTAAATTATTAAAACGAGACTTATAATAAACTCCTCCTTGATAATATTACTCATAACAAAATATTGTGACCTTTCTAGCTATGCCTATACGCCAAAAACCGGCTAAAATGCTCCTCGTGCCATTATTGCTCGTCATTGTCATCTCACTGTTTAACACCTGTCCATCATTATTCTCAATCATCTCAATTCATCATTGAACAAAAGGGCATTTTCGTCCTCAAATTCTTTGTGAGCACGATCAGGTTTGATTCCCTCCTCCGCACTCTCCTGTAACTCCAACGCAAATTCAAGGGTTCATACCACATCATTCATCGAGAGCCGTTCGATTCCCTTGTCATGGAAACAAACAACTCATTGCAATCTCCCAAAATATCTTCAAACACGCAGGAGCAATCTTACTGTTCAAAAATGGATCTGATCAAGCGATGATCCCTTCTGATGACACAATCCAGCCCACACAGCCAAGCTAACTTGATTTCTGTCGAGTCAGAAATTATCATATGAATTAATAAAATTATGTGACCACAAATTCTTTCAATAATATTTTTTTTTCATCATCGTCTAGCATCTTATTTAGTGGAGGCTTAGCACACAACATTTCAAACAACACACTGCTCCAAACCATTCCATCAAAACAAATAAAATAAAATAAAATAAAATGAAAAAGAAAAAATAAAAAACACCACTCCAAAAAAATACCCATCAAATTTCTCTGTCGTAATATTCTGAATCCAAATATCCCATACTACCCTTCACCATGGTGCGGATGTGGGCATTGAACATGTTCAGATTTAGTTTTCATAATCCAAAATCTAAGACTTAGCCACCCATTTATCATCCAATACTATGTTGTTTGTCTACACATTGCAATTAAAAAAAAAATTACATTTGGACCACCCAAGATATTGATGCATTTATAATTTTTCTCAAAAAGATGAAGGTTGAACTTCCTACAAACCTCAAAGGGGCCATTTTTTTTTTTTTTTTTCATTTCTTTTATTAACATTAATTTTTCTTTATTCATTCAATAAGCAAAACATATTTTTACATATCATAACATTGACAAATAATTCAAAAACATGTCTCATTGAGTTTTATAAAAGAGGTTAGTAATATTTTTAAAAAATTCACAATTACATTATTTGATTTTGATACATATCGCTTGATATTCCTAATAACATTACATCATGACTATTATCGTTACATATCCTGATGTCGTGATTTAGACATGATCCCTCCAAGACAGCCATGACTATCCATTCTTGGAACCATGATCCTTCCATGACCTTTGCTTAAGATCAAAATCTTTAACTACTATACTTTGCAACAGATAAAATCACCTTGGTGGTTTCCTTTCACTAATGTATATTGTTGTGTAATGCCAACACGCGCTCAAGACTCCCGACCACTTCAGCCATCATAGGCCTTTCTTTTGGTTGAGTATGTAAACATTTGTTAGCAATTTTTGCAAAATTTTTCACACGATAGGACAATATTTTCCCTCTTAAAAAGGGATCAATGATCTGATCAAGTGTTTCATTTTTTACATAGTTTTTAGCCCATAAGGCTAGACAGCATTGCTCCTCCTCAACCCCCGTATCCATCAGTGGCCTCGCACATAACACCTCAAACAACACCATGTGAAAGGCATATACATCCAATTTTTTGGTTAGTTTACAAGTCAAGAAATATTCTAGATCCAAATAACTGAACGTGCCTTTAACATGAGATGAAAAAAATTAGTGTATTTGAGATAATTTTTTTCTAATTAAATAGATAATTATATGGGAAAAAATGATTAACTAATATATATAATGTGACATTATAACTTTTTAATTATTTTAGTCAAAAAAATTTCTTCCCAAACTAGGCGTAAGTCATCACTCGCATGCATGTGACATAATCAATTAATAATAATAATAATAATAAAATAGACCTGGCTCCTCTCTAATTACTTAAGAGGAGAGTTCGGTATTGGTGGGTCCTAATCCAGACTTAAGTTGATAATTCAAATTGTTCAATGTGTAAAATCCGTTAAGTACATTATTCTTATAAAAAATTACACTGATTGGACATTGATAACCACTTGATCAGATCGTATTTCCATAGCAATTTACTTCGCAAATTATATTTAAAAATTATTTTGAAAATGCGATCTGATCAAGTAATTATCGATATCAAATTAATATAATTTTTTACACAAATAATATATTCAATAAATTTTATATATTAAATGATTTAAATTATCAAGATAAGGTGGGATTAAATCCCACCAATGCCGAACTCTCTTCTCTTGTAACTGGAGAGACGCAAGTCCTAATAAAATGTTGTAACCTTTCTAGCTATACGCCAAACATCGTCTAAATGCTTCTCGTGCCACTATTGCTGGTCATTGTCATCCCACTGTTCGACACTTGTCCACTACTATTCTCAATCATCTCAATTCCATCGTTGAACAAAAGGCATTTTCGTCCTCAAATTCTTTGTAAGACCCATCAGGTTTGATTCCCTCCTCCGCACTCTCATGTAACTCCAATGCAAATTCAAGGGTTCACACCACATCATTCATAGAAAGCTCGTTCAATTCCATCATCATGCAAACGAACAAGTCACTGCAATCTCCCAAAATTTCTTCAAACAGTCAAGAGCAATCTTACCATTCATCCCCCAAGTCCCAGGTTCAAATCTTAATCTCCTGGGCATAGTACAGTTGGTTAGGAAGTTAGCCTCAAGTTGTGTCAAAGCACTTGGTATGGGTTCAATGCTCCCCCGCTGTGCGAGTCCTGCCTTAAACGGAGCTTGTCTTGAGAGGTCGAGGCAAGTTTCTAGGTTATAGTCTCCTAACTCAGAATGGATAATAGGACACCTTGGTGATCTCTGCAAAATGCGCTGCCGGGGACTTGCGGGCTAGTACGGAGGATTTTCTTGTAACAAAAAAAAAAAAAAAAAAAAAAAAAAAATCTTACCATTCAAAAATAGATAAACGATCTGATCAAGTGATGATCCCCTTGGATGACACGGTCGAGCCTACACAGCTAAGCTAACTTGATCTATGTGTAGTAAAAAATTATCATATGAATTACAAAATATCGTCTTCATTTTTTTCTTTTTTTTTTTTTTTTTTCATCATTCCCATTTTTATCCAGCATCTTATTTAGTGGAGGCCTAGCACACAACATTTCAAACAATTCAAACCATCCCATCAAAAATAAATAAATAAATAAATAAAAATAAAAATAAACCACCACTCCAAACGAGTACATATGAAATTTCTTTATCAACTTTTAACGTCCTAATATTCTGGATTCAAATACCCTATACTATCCTTCACCATGGTAGGGATGTGGGCATTGACATGTTCTTCGGATTTTTTTTTGACAATAAAAATCTGAAACCTTGGCCACCCATTTATCATCCAATTATATGTTGCTTGTCTTCACATCGGGATTAAAAAAAATGTACATTTGGACCACTCAAGACATTGATGCATCCATAATTTTCCTCAAAAAGATGAAGGTTGAACTTCCTACAAACCTCAAAAGGGCTAATTTTTTCTTTTATTAACATTAATTTTTCTTTATTCATACAGTAAACAAAACATATTTTTACAAGTCACACATTGATTAAAATAATCCAAGAGCACGTATCACTGAGTTTTGAAAAAGGGGTAGTTAAAAATTGAACGCTCATGTGATATGACCCTTTGAACCTTTTTGAACTTGAACCTCTTGAACCTTATCCATGTAAGTTTGAATTTAATTTTAAAACTTATTTGGATAACCATTCAGGATATCTATATCTATCATATCAATAGATATGGATAGATGGATAGATAGATATTGGTTATTATATCTGATTATATATTTTAGATAATATATTGATATATCATATACATATATCAGATATGTTTTGTGGTTTTTTACCCATAACCTTTTTTTCCCAAACTCTCTCTCTGACTCTCTTCCATTAAACAACGATCAAGCCATTTTGAACTGTGACTTGTGTGGGTGATACTCATTTTGTAGTATCACTTCACTGCTGGGTTCGTTGTTCAGATTCTGGAAGCACGTGATTTACCCGCGAGGTTCTATCACCTAAAGGTATGATCAAAATGTTTTTCCCGCTACGTTATAATGCTTTATGATTTACATTGGTATCAGAGTCAATATGGGTATTTTTGTGTTTATTTTTATGCATTAAAATATATGTATATTTTTATATAAATATATATCCATGATATATGCATGAATTAATGGAGGAGGAAGATGTCCACTCTCATTAGATTAAGAGCATAAAATACTTTATTTTTATATTCATTAAATGTCATTTTTATGCCATAAATGTATTTATTTTGGAAAATGGAGTTCGGGTGTACCAAAATTGGACCAGAAAACACTCTGGAAGGTGGTGCGTGGGCCACACACGCCACCTGACGCCGTGAGCGGCCTCCACGCGCCTCCGACGCTTCCATCGCTTCATCGCCAGACTCGTCACCTGCGTGCCGTCTGGGGCCACGTCACGCCACGCTACCGAGCAAGATTCGAGCCGCCGATGAGCCGCGCCATTTTTCCTCCGCGGCTTGGCTGGCTTGGCTGCTGGTACTAAGGCGCTGTTTGTTTTGTTTTAAATTCTGAATCGCGTTAAATGGTCATAATTAATTCGTTATAGCTTTGTTTCAGGTGTGGTTGGGACCGTTAGATTCAGAATTAATTTTTCTATCTTCTATAAAATTTTCAAAATTTTATAAAAATAAAAAATACTTTTCCTGAAATAATAATTCATTATTTCTACTTTAAAATGCATCTGGTGTTGCATGATTAAGTTTCTGGGGCTGAACTTTTTATTGTAGACCACTGTAATGGTTTAATATTTACTGGTATGGTTATTGCATTTTACCAGATTCTGAAATATTTATTTCTAATTTTATGTGTGTTTATTAGTTATTTAAAATTTCAGAAAACACCAGAAAATTTCAGAAGTGATATACTTTCTGTTATGGCATAATTTGAATATTAAATACAGCATATTGTTGTTTTTTGCGTAGAATTTCTAATATGTTCTAATTAGAATAGCATGATTAATTATTTTTTATTTTAATTCCGTTATTAAATGTAACATAGCATGTATTGATTGTGAATCTACATTATGATGCTATTGTATGGAATTAGAATATTTTATCATGTTTTTTAGACATGCCATAATCAGTGGGAGGTTGTTCGGTTGAGAGAAATCTTTGTAGATTTACTCCTGAAAACTAATATTTTGTGCATGAATTAAATTAAATTTTGGATAATTGTCACCTGTGGTGCAAGAGATGATTACGAGCATAGCGAATTTTTGATCTTGCGACTTGTGTAATATTGTCACTATTTAATTTAGATTTTTGTGGCAAAATTATATTATGCTAATCAAATTAATCCCAATGCGAATTTCTCTTTAAATTGATTTAGCTTATAGAAATTAATTGGTTGACCTAGACTTAGTAGAGATGTTCAAATGTGAACAATGTAATCCCATTTTTTAGATGAGCAAAAGTTTTGAAGACTTTAGGTCAAACCTTAATTGAGCCAAAGTAAGGAAACATGACTTAAAGTCGCCGTGGTTTTGTTGCCTTGTTTGGCATAATAAAAACTAATGTGTGCGCTATGGTTAGCGGCACGCTACGTAGTTTTGGTTGGCGAGTGTTGGAGTTATGAAATTAGTAAGCCCTCAATAGATCTGTATATGATCTTGACTAATAAGCTGCGCGGATTGACTTTGTAATTTGACTTGTAAATAATGTTACGTCATTGGATGAAGTAACATTCAAGAGTCACGTCATCCAAGAAATGCGAGCTTAAATAAATTAGTCATTAAGTGTAAAACGAGTAGCTAGTATGAGCATTGTTTTGCTCTCTACCCAATTATTGGGAGTGGATGGAGCAAAATTTCATGCACTATAATAGTGTGCGTTGAAATATCACATGAAGTTAAAAGATTAGCGCTTAGAAGCTGCAAAATCTATTAACACTAAGTGAAAAGATTAGCGCTTAGTAGCTGCAAAATCTATTAACACTAAGTGAAAAGATTAGCGCTTAGTGGCTGCAAAATCTATTAGCATTGCCAACTTGTCTAAGTCTGGACACTTACTGTTTCCACACTTGAGTGTGAGACATGAGAAGGGGCTTCTTTGTATGATTCCTTAGCTAGGCTAACGTTTTTGAATAACGTTTACCACTAAGCGCAAACGTTGCATAGTAATGAAAAGGTCAAGGCCGACAAGGTTGTTATGACTCTAAGAATTTGACGCATGGCTCGTGAGAGCATTGTGTTGAATTAGACTCTTTAGCCTAATTCGCGCTTAAGTTACTTCAGGAGCTGTCATAGTTGATAGCTTATTCTCTCCTTCTTGTGGATAGTAGAATTAATTGCAGGTAACTATGAAGCGAGAAATATATATGGCAAGTGGAGTATCGTCATCTTCAACTAGATGCAGTAAAGTGTATGAAGAATAAAATTGACTTGAAGGTGCAGGGGATTAGCACTTACTAGTTAAATTTGCGACTTAGGCGCACTTGATATCTCCATGACATCCTTTTATGATCTAGTGAATATGAATTAGTCGTGAGCCATTAACTAGTTGGGGCTAAACCTTTAAAACTTGTCTTCGAGAACTCACACATTAAGATGATTGGAATTAGTTTATGACATTGGTCATGAACCGGTGGCTTATTATATTTAATCACATTAATAAGATGATGACAAGATGGTTTGAGTAAGCCCTCTCGGGCCCACTCGCTTGTGACATCATGCTCTCATGTGAATGTATAACTTTGTTCGCAATGGTTGCGCACAAGTAAGTAGGAAAGCCATAGAAGGTCATTTGTATTGGCGCATTTAGTCAACTATGATATTTGTGACTAGATATGTGAGGGTATGATAGCTAAGCCTCAATCTCGACACATTTATAGATTACAATACGCATCTGAGTCAAGACTATTTGATCTCCCATAAGTCAAAAGTTTTGAGATGATTTTTGACATTGCACATATGAGGTTGAGATCAATTAGATAACAGCTTTCGTGCTTTTAGTTTTGACCAAGGTGGCGAGTATCTATTTGAGTTTTTTTAGAAAACTCTGTGAAGAGAAATGGATGCTTGGAAAATTGATTATTCCTAGTACTCAACAACATAATGGTGCAGTAGAGATAAAGAATTAAATATTGTTAATGTTAGGTGGATAATGGCGCAAAATGTTTCCCAATTGAGAATTGCACTAGTTTGTTGCCTATATCCCTAACTAAGTGCCCTCCATATCAGATTTTACACTCCATTTGAGTAATGGGTTAGCGGAGAGCCATCTATGGGCGATCTGTAACCGTTAAGCAGCTTATCTTTATTTTACTTCTCATAAGGTTGCGAAGTTAAGACCTAGGGTTCTATAGCGCATTACTGTATGATGTCTTGTAAACACATAGGGTCATGTGGCACATTATTGTATGCAGTCATGTAAACCCTTTGGGTCATGTGCATATAGGTAAGCAGCTTTGTGGTAGTCTAATTAAGTTACATAAAGTTTTCTTAGTAAAGGTGATGTGAATAGAGTTTTGGAACTCTATAAGATAGAGAATTCTAAGCATAGCGCTTTTATGTAGCCTAGTTGAGAATGGAAAGAAATTTCCAATATCCTAGGGACAGTGGGAGCGATATGCCTACTAATGGATTACTCTATTAGAGAAGAATACTCTACATTCTTAGTTGCGTGGTAGCGAATGTGAAAATTTTCCACGTCATCACTGGGTGATTGAGAAGGAAACATTCATGATTGCTCCGCAAGATAATAAAGAGCCTAGGATAATGCCAAAGGCTCTAGTCCCCTGTTTTTAGAAAGTGAATCAATGTTGCGCAGTTTAAGACAAAGTCTTTGAGGATTAACAATTTCTATAATTTGGTTGACTTTCCATTATGACGCGAAACTGTTATGAGGTTATGCGCAATTTGGATAGTCATTGTTGAGGCATAAGGCTCGCTAGATACCGAAAAGTCGCACCGTTGAGAAAAGTGTAGACCATGAGAAGACTTCCTACTGGGGAGTGAGGTTATTTCAACTTAGGCTATGATTGACATAAGTTCGGAACATTGATTTGTGGACATTGTGACCCAACTTCTCGTTGGAGAATTGGATAAATAGATCTGAAGGGATTTACCTTCTGTTTTTATGGTGAAAAGTTAGGAGCGCAAAAAGGCCGCTAGTTCCAATAAATCTTTTACAGCCTAAAATAGTTATCCAAATAGTGGTTCTTAGATTTCGTCAAGCCATGATAGGCCGATGATGATCGATGAAGACCACTGAGGGGAGGCATGATCAATGGTCCAAAAAGAACTTTTTCTGAACTTAGTCATTATGAGCCAGAAATTTATAAGGTTGTCGCCACCTAGGGTGGGCAGTCCTCTATTTTAGATATGATGGACATGGGTGATGTAATTTATATGCTCGGATGTACGATCCTTAGAGATTGTTTTGGGAAAATTCTCGGTTTGTCTTCGATGACTTACATAAGGAATATCCTAGAGTGATTCTAGACACAAAATTGTAAACCCATTATCTTACCTATCGGTAAAAGCTAGAGCCTTAGCTATTGAGTGAATCCTCAGATTGTCTTTGGGA
Source organism: Camellia lanceoleosa (assembly GCA_025200525.1). Taxonomy (NCBI): domain Eukaryota; kingdom Viridiplantae; phylum Streptophyta; class Magnoliopsida; order Ericales; family Theaceae; genus Camellia; species Camellia lanceoleosa. Next base: position 205,654,609 of record CM045758.1, read on the forward strand.
GAAACAGATGACCTATATTCCTTGATCTTTTTTGTTGTGGGAGCCTGAAGTACGCTATATAGGCGTATTCGGCATAATAAGTGTTATCTTTGGTAAATGGTCAACTGAGTTGTTTAGACATTGACCATGCTCATTAGATTGTGGATAAAATGCTTTACTAGTAGTATATTAATTTGCTCCTTGTAAGATTCAATGCGCTAGTTGGGCGCATCAAGAATGAACGCAAATTGGTCACCAAAAAATCTTTAGAGAGGTTATTGTGCAAGAGGTAGTGATCTTGAATCACTTCATGTGAGGCGCACATGGAGGATTCCGTTGTATATGCTTATCGCAAGAGGTGCTGATAAGGCTTATGTTTGGAATCTAGAATTGTGCAAGCTGTGGTCATGTTTTTAGATCGATCACTTATTTGTTGTGAGTTGATGGGATGTTGACACTATTATGGTTTGTGTCATAATGATTAGCAAATGATGATGTCAGCAGGCAAGATTGGTTCACTTACACGAGCAATCACCCTTGGCGCTTGGGAGTGAGCAAGGATGAGACTAGTGGTTTATTTTTTATTTGGAGCCAAGAGAGGCTTAAATTATCCACTATGCATGTCGCCTTGGTTACAACCAAGATGAGGTCATGTTAAGGACCAAACATGGATGTTATTACCCACTTTTCATGTTGTGCCTTTTATGATTAGCCAGATGCGAGATCTCATTTGGCGCCTGGAAGGCGAGCAAATAGAGAATTCGGGTTAGGTGCTAGAAATAGACTAGACTAATATCTGTACGGTGTATCGAGTATGACGTCACTCTTTTTGAAGAGTTACTCCACCGTAGCATGTATTCATACTATATGTGCTTGGCAAACGAGTAATGAGGTGAGAGAATGGATCCTTGTTTCCTCACTGTGTGAGTCTTACGTGTTATTATTGATATGACTTTCATTTATGTACCCTTTTGTGACTTTTGACTATGTCATAAGGTAAGGGGTTGATGTTCTGCTACTTTGGTATGTTGCCTGCGGTCATGTATGATTCGGCTTTAAGGGACATCACTAGGAAAGCAGTCAATCCTAAACTAAATGGCATGAGGGCAAAGGGAAGATCATCTAATATTACACCACTGTTGTATATTCACTGCCGGCAACTCACACCACTCTGTATGAGAGGCAGATTGAGTGTGAATATATTGCAAGAATTGAGAGGGTCAAACATGCTCTTTTTGAGGGATTAGAGATGTTTTTTCGATCGGTGTAATTAGATGGGTCTGGGGTATATGAGACACTATTTTTGTTATTTTTGGGTTGATGTCTCTATGCTGGCTCATTTTGAGTTTCTAGTATAGAGCTTCCACATGCAGGTGTTCTCAGCAGTCGCACGGTGCATTGGCTAGTATGTGATTGTTTCATTTTTGAGGAGATTGAGATTGAGATAGAGATATGGCAGTGTCATGCCAACTCATGTGCGAGTGGGAGATGTTAGAAATTGGGCGCCCATGTGGCATGACCCTTTGAACCTTTTTGAACCTGAACCTCTTGAACCTTATCCATGTAAGTTTGAATTTAATTTCAAAACTTATTGGATAACCATTCAGGATATCTATATCTATCATATCAATAGATATGGATAGATGGATAGATAGATATTGGTTATTATATCTAATTATATATTTTAGATAATATATTGATATATCAGATACGTATATCAGATACTTTATGTGGTTTTTTAACCATAACCTTTTTTTCCCAGACTCTCTCCTATTAAACAACGATCAAGCCATTTTGCACTGTGACTTGTGTGGGTGATACTCATTTTGTAGTATCACTCTACAGTTGGGTTCGTTGTTCAGATTCTGGAAGCACGTGATTTACCCGCGAGGTTCTATCACCTAAAGGTATGATCAAAATGTTTTTCCCGCTGCGTTATAATGCTTTATGATTTACAGAGGTTATTAATGTTCTTAAAAAATTTACAATCACAGTATTTGATTTCAATACATATCACTTGTTATTCCTAATAATATTACACTGCTATCATTAACTTTACATATCCTGATATGATCAAGTATTCCAGCTTTTATGCAGTTTTTAATCCATAAGATTAGACAACATTGCTCCTCCTCAACTCCAATATCTACTGGTGGCCTTGCACATAACACTACAAATAACATCACGCCAAAGACATATACATCCACTACAACAAATGACATTTTTTGTGACTAAATTTTTAGTCACCAAAAATCACATTTTAGTCACCCAAACCTTTTGCAACTAAATTTTTTCGTCGCCAGTTTTGTTGTTGAATGATTGTCAGGAAAGGTAATTGGCGACTAAAAAAGATTTAGTCGCTGAAAGTCCACAATTGGTGACTAACTTTTTAGTCACCAAAAGCTTTCAATTAAATTTAACATGACATTTTCAGCGACTAACATTTTGTGTCGCCAACAACTTAAATTGTTTAGCTACTAAAATTTTAGTTGCCTAAGGTATAATATATATATATATATATATTTTATTTTGGCTACTAAATCATTAGTTGCCTAAAGTCTTATTTTTTATGGCTGCTAAATATTTAGTTGCCAAAAGATTTGTTTCATTTAATTCTTTTTTTAACTACTAACTATTTAGACGCCAAACGATTTGTTTTCATTCAACTCTTTTCTTAGCTACTAACTATTTAGTGGGTAAAAAAATTTACTCCATTTTTGGCTAACAATTGTTTAGTAGCCAAAAACAACATTTTATGTTTTTTTTTAATTGATTTGTCCACAACCACAACCTGTATGTATTCCATGCAACATGTGCTAGGTATACAAACAAAACAATACATATATTATCACCCATTCCATAATTTGCATCCATTTCACTTCCAACCATCTAAAAATGAATAACTTTAAATGTCAAATTTCATATAAACCAAGTATATTCCAATTTAAAATAATAATTCCATACAAAAAAATGATCATATGAAAACCATGTCCTCCGTACACAAAAATATATTTACTACTATGCCAAATGGCCATTTGGCATGGTACGACAAAAAGTAATCTATATATCACGACAATAATTATCTGTTCGATGCCAAAAGTATTCTGTATCCCACCAAAAGTTATCTGTACGATTAATACAAATCCACACAAAAATCAGAGAACGACAAAAAAAAGGAGATTATACAAAAGTGTAAATTGTCCTCCGTACACAAAAATGAAATATCCACAAGTCCACAAGTCATGATTATTTTATTTCATTCACGGATATATGTATATATATTTGTATATGTTTATATACATGTATGTTTCATGGGTCTTTATTAGTTTGCAAGAAAGAAAAACTAAAATTGATTAGATTTAGATGAAAAGATTATAGAACAACTTAATTTCACTTTCTTTCTAATCTCAAGAGCCAAATAGAACACCTAGGGTTTCCATCATTGTGAATTTCTGTTTCATCATCTTTCTACCCAGTTGGATAATACAACATACCATATGGCACAATATATATATCACAAAGCTATGGATTTGATTTGCTTTTACAAACTTCTCCCCTAGCCATTTCATAACCAGCATTACACCTTTGTCACAAGGAAGCTGCCCATGATATCTATAGAGTGATTTGGGGATAGTTTTACATTTTCGCCCCCCGAACGCCTCTTTTCGACTAAGTTTAAGGCATTTTTTACTCCAACTCCCAACTTACGTGTGCTAATTACTTGACATATGTCCCTACATGTCTTATTTGTCACGAGAAAGCTACCCGTGACGTCTATAAAGTGGTTTGGGGGTTGTTTTGTAGTTTCGCCCACCGAACGTCTTTTTTCGATTAAGTTTAAGGCATTTTTGACTCCAACTCCCAACCTACATGTACCAATTACATGTCGTCTATCCCTACAAGTCCTGCTTGTTACAAGGAAGCTACCCGTGACATCTATAGAATGGTTTGGGGACTGTTTTGCATTTTCGCCCCCTGAACACCTTTTTTCGACTAAGTTTAAGGCATTTTTTACTCCAACTCCAAACCTACGTGTGATAATTACATTAATAAATTAAAGTTCAAGAGAGGTGTGTGTATATGATGTAAAGCATTGGATTGCATTCATAGGTATCAAGATTTCAATGTCTTAGATACAGACCTGAGTATCTTGATCATTTGTTCTCTCAACACTACTCAAACTTCCTTCATTGTACTGTGGCTGGGGATCAGGCCTGACAGCTAGTAACTGTTGAGGGATTGTAGACCTACCACTGAGAGCTTGAGAAACTATGAGCATCATCTGTTGAACCATACTTATCAGATCAATGCCACCACCTTGGCCTCTACCAAACCTTAAAAGCATGTTTCCAAGGTCTTGGTTATCAAACTGTTGAGCCATTTGATTTACTATAATCCTCATAGTAGGAATTTGAGTAAATTGCTCCAACATATTCCTCAAGGCATTAGAAAAACCAACGGCAGTCTGCTCTGAAACCCCTGCAAATAGACCATTTAAAGTAGGACTATGAAGAACCTGAGACATAACACTTGTTGCATCAAATTGACCGTCAGCACCTCGCCCTCCCATTTGGATACTTTCCATGATACTCCCAAGGGCAGAAGGTAGATGTCCTGATGATGGGAAATTTTTATTCCTCATGTTGGCAAGAGATTGCAAAATCTGCCGGCCATTTGTTCTTATTTGTTGATTTTGATTGGGAGCACTAGAAGTTGCATCACTACCCTTGCTCAATGATCTTGGTTGCATACTACGTCTTTGATCAAAAAAGTAATACACAATTTTAGTACAAGACAAATGGCCAATAAGATTCCAGGGGTTCCAAAATATATAAATAAAGTACAGAATGTAAAACAAAGGGAAGCAAAATTGTAACAAGTACCAAGGAATTAAATATAAAAACTTCAATTTTACTCCAAATCAAAGCCCTCATGTTACTAAACAATGTCACATGTAGTGTGTGTTCATCAATGAAGAATACAACCATGAGATGAGTATAGGTACATGTATCCATCTCCATTACATGACACTACCACGTGATGACCTTATGGGTTAGTTGGCACCACGTGTCATGAGGAGACACGTGAGCCAATGGTAAATTGGATGCACCATTTTTGGGTTAACTCAAAGGTAGGGTCTCTCTCTCCCATCACAAATCTTCTATCACGAATCTCCTATTACAGATTTCTTGTGGCAATCTCCTTCTCACTTGTCTAGAGGAGATTTGCTGAACGACTCAACCAAATTAGGCTGGGAGTAGGGCCTCGTGATTGCTCCCACCCTCATGTATGCAAGTAGAGAGATGCAAAGCAAAGATGTCGTAAGAAGACTTCCACCTCAAGAGAAGGAGGTCTGAGCTAGGCATTTCATCCTTCTTTTCACGTTGTTGCCATTGTTGACACTCACCATTAAGAAGGAAAAAATTTTGATGGGTTTGCCTCCATCTCTCTCTTTGTGTATAAATAGAGATGGAAGGGAGAGGGTAAATGTATCATCATAAATTTGAGAGATAGAGAACTATGAGTTGAGTGAGAGTTTTTCTCTTTCTTGTTTTTGTATTTGCTCTGTTTAGTGAAAATTCTCATTTTTGCTCCGTGGACGTAGGCATTGGACCGAACCATGTAAATATTTGTGTCTCATTTATGTGTGTGATTGCTTGTTATTATTTTCTGGGTGTCCATGATCCTAACACCTCGACCCTCGCATAGGACCCTTGGAGAAATGTGACTTGGAGGCTAAAGATGAGGGATTTTCAAGGTCGCTTCAACCAGCCTTAGATAGAGAGAGGAGTAACCAAGACATCTAATACATCTCATAACACTAAGGTTCGATGGCAATCATGGATGCAACAAGAAATCTCCATGTTTTGTTAGGGGTGTGGAGGGAGATCCCTAGAAAAGATTACAGGACAAAAGATCCCTAGACACAACAAATAAATTAAGCCATGTGTCCCCCATGAGTTGACCTCAATGGCCAACCTCTCTATATAGGAGGGCTTGCTGTGCAAGAACATCAAGCCTTTTCCAATTCCCTTTGGTGCCACTCTCTCTCTACTAGGGCTTCCAGGTGATCCTTTGCTAATTGTGTGCCTACTATCTTCCTACATCACCACACCATCCACAATAAGAAATTACCAAAGCACCAATCAAATGATTGAAGTCCCAACTCAATGGGAACCATATCAAGGAACCAATATAGCATTGTTGTAAATTAAGCAGAGAGATTCACACAATTCTTCAATGGTGAGGTATAAGGAATTATTTTTCAGTCTATATGGTTATAATTTACAAATATAAAATATTATATCAATTTGAAATCTAGACAATAAAGAGTTTATAATGAAAAGAAATAAATGTCACAATACAATCTCTTTAATAAGAAATAAATAATCAATGCTCCAGTTGGTTGAAGTATAAGGGTTACTATTGCTAAAAAAATTTATTTCAATGACTAGTTAAAAGGCTTGTTATATTTTGGCAATGTTATATACCTTATATTAAATTTGGCACAAGCTCAATAAAGTTATCTAGAAATACTATTCACTTCCTAATCGTATTTCAAAAGAAAAATGATATAAAATTTTACTTTCCAAACTCGTTTTCTAAATTTAATGATGAGTTAGTAATATCATTGGTTGACAATTAGAGAAGATATGAAAAAGAGAGTGTTACGTTAGATACCCTAATTGATTGCCACATAATTG